>CM039675.1:377441092-378816092 GCA_022496015.1 Hordeum marinum
AGACAAATACAATGTCCCTAGTATGCCTCTAGTGAACTAGCTCGTTGATCGAAAGATGGTTACGGTTTCCTAGCCATGGACATGAGATGTCATTTGATAACAGGATCACATCATTAGGAGAATGATGTGATGGACAAGACCCAAACTACAAACGTAGCTTATGATCGTGTCAGTTTATTGCTATTGTTTTCTGCATGTCAAGTGTATGTTCCTATGACCATGAGATCATGCAACTCACAGATATCGGAGGAGTACCTTGTGTGTATCAAATGTCGCAACGTAACTGGTTGACTATAAAGGTGCTCTACAGGTGTCTTCGAGGGTGTCTGTTGAGTTGGCATGGATCAAGACTGGGATTTGTTACTCCGTGTGACGGAGAGGTATCTCAGGGCCCACTTGGTAATACAACATCATAATAAGCCTTGCAAGCAATGTGACTAAGTGTTAGTTGCGAGATATTGTATTACAGAACGAGTAAAGAGACTTGCTAGTAACGAGGTTGAACTAGGTATGGAGATACCGACGATCGAATCTCGGGCAAGTAACATACCGAAGAACAAAGGGAACATCATACGGGATTAACTGAATCCTTGACATAGAGGTTTGACCAATAAAGATCTTCATAGAATATGTAGGAACCAATGTGTACATCCAGGTCCTACCATTGGTTTTTGACCGTAGAGGTGTCTCGGTCATGTCTACATAATTCTCGAACCCACAGGGTCTGCACACTTAAGGTTTGGTGACGTTTCGGTAGTATAGAGTTATGTATGGTGGTGACCGAAGTTTGTTCGGAGTCCCGGATGAGATCTTGTACGTCACGAGGAGATCCGGAATGGTCCGGAGGTAAAGATTCATATATAGGAAGTCCCGTTTTGGTCGCCGGAAAAGTTTCGGGCTCATCGGTAGTGTACCGAGAGTGCCGGTAGTGTACCGGGAGACCTCCGGGAGGGGTATTTCGACCCAAGAGGCTACATGGGCTGTGGGAGAGTGTAAACCAGCCGTTAGTGGGCTGGTGGAACAACCACAAGAGGCCCATGCGGCTAGAATAAAAAAGCCCAAGAGAAAAGGTGGGAAAAAGGGCAAAATAGGTGAATCCTAGTCCTACTAGGATTGGAGGTGGACTCCACCTCCTCCACCTCTTTTCGACCGAAGCCCTTGGCTTGGGAAGCCAAGGCTGCCTCCTCTCCTCTCTTCCTCCTATATATACTGGTGGTATAGAGGGTTTTTGCACTAGAATTTCAGCCACGTGCTACCCGTTCCTCTAGTGCATAGTTTCTCCTCTAGATTGGATTTCTGCAGTGCTTAGGCAAAGCCCTGCTGGAATTGCTCCACCACCATCGCCGGAGCGCCGTCAGGCTTCCGGAGAACTCTTCTTCCTCTCCACTCCTTCTTGCTGGATGAATACGGTGGAGATTGTCATCAAGCTGTACGTGTGCTGAACGTGGAGGTGCCGTCCGTTCGGTGCTAGATCGGAAGGATCGTGATCAAGTTCGTGGGAGATCGTGATCAAGTTCGTGGGACGGATCATGATCGGATCGCGGGACGGATCATGATTGTATCATGGGATGCACGGCGATTTGGATCGCGAAGACGTTCGACTACACCAACCGTGTTTCTTAACGCTTCCCGCTTAGCGATCTACAAGGGTATGTAGATTCACTCTCCCTCTCGTAGATGCTCATCACCATGGATAGATCTGCGTGTGCGTAGGAAATTTTTTGTTTCCCATGCAACGTTCCCCAACAGTGGTACCAGAGCTAGGCTATGTGTTGATGAGGTCTCGAGTAGAACACAAAAGGTTTGTGGGCGTTGATGCTTAGATTGGTTCCTCCCTTGGTCGGATTTTGGTTCAGCGGTATTGTCAGATGAAACGGCCCGGACCAACATTACTCGTACGCTTACGAGAGACCGGTTCCCTCGATGCAACTTGTTGCCTAGATGGCTTGCGGGTGGCAGTTTCTCTCACTTTAGTTGGATCGGATTCGACAAAGGCGGTCCTTGAGAAGGTTGAAAAGCAAATTATGTATCACCGTTGTGGTTTATGCGTAGGTGAGAATCGTTCTTGCTAGAAACCCATAGCAGCCATGTAAAACATGCAACAACAATTACAGGATGTCTAACTTGTTTTTGCAGGGCATGTTGTGATGTGATATGGCCAATTACATGATGTGATATATGTGATGTATGAGATGATCATGTGATGTATAGAATTTCATGACTTGCATGTCGGTGAGTACGACAACCGGCAGGAGCCATAGGGTTGTCTTTAATTATTGTATGACCTGCATGTCAATCATTAAGCGCTATGTAATGTTTTACTTTATCGCTAAGCGGTAGCAATAGTAGTAGAAGCATGTTGGGCGCGACAACCCCGATGGCGACACGTTGATGGAGATCAAGATGATGGAGATCATGGTGTCTTGCCGGTGACGATGGAGATCATGCCGGTGCTTTCAAGATGGAGATCTAAAGCACAAGTTCATGGCCATATCATGTCACTTATGAATTGCATGTGATGTTAATCCTTTTATGCACCTTGTTTTTCTTAGTGTGAAGATAGCATTATAAGGTGATGCCTCACTTAAATTTCAAGATAAATTGTGTTATCCCCGAGTGTGCACCATTGCGAAAGTTCGTCGTGTTGAGACACCACATGATGATCGGGTGTGATAGACTCTACGTTCACATACAACGGGTGCAAGCCAGTGTTGCACGCACAGAACACTCGGGTTAAACTTGACGAGCATAGCATGTACAGACATGGCCTCGGAACACAAGAGACCGAAAGGTCGAACATGAGTCATATAGTAGATATGATCAACATAATGATGTTCACCATTGAAGCCACCTCAACTCACGTGATGATCGGACTTGAGTTGGTGAATTTGGATCATGTGACACTCAGATGACCTGAGGGATGTCAATTTGAGTGGGAGCTTTAGTAATTTGATTAACTAAACTCATTATCCTGAACAATAGTCTAAGTAAACTTTGCATATTTATGTTGTAGATCAATGGCTCGCGCAGTAGCACCCCTGAATTTTAATGCGCTCCTAGAGAAAGCTAAGTTGAAAGATGATGGAAGTAACTTTGTTGACTGGGCCCGTAATCTGAGGATTATCCTCACAGCTTCCTAGAAATCATATGTCCTTGATGCACCGCTTGGTGACCAACCAGAAGACATGACCTCCGAAGACGTTAAGAACGCTTGGGAGGCACATACTGGAGATTACTCAATAGTTTAGTGTGCAATATTGTATGGCTTAGAACTGAGACTTCAAAGACGTTTTGAACGTCATGGAGCATATGAGATGTCCCAGGAGTTGAAGTTTATCTTTCAGAAGAATGCCCGGATCGAGAGGTATGAGACCTCCGATAAGTTCTATGCTTGCAAGATGGAAGAGAACGGGTCTATCAGTGAACATATACTCAGAATGTCTGGGTATTCAACTCGTCTAGCGAAGTTGGGAATTACCCTTCCGCCAGAAGCGATCACTGACAGAGTTCTTCAATCACTACCACCTAGTTACAAGAGCTTTGTGATGAACTATAACATGCACGGGATGAACAAATTAGTCGCCGAGCTGTTTGCGATGCTAAAAGTCGATGAGTCTGAAATCCAGAAAGAACACCAAGTGTTGATGGTCAATAAAACCACTAGTTTCAAGAAAAATGGCAAAGTCAAGGGCAAGGGCAAGAAGGGTAAAACCAAGAAGGATGGCAAAGCAGTTGCTACTCCCGCAAAGAAGCCCAAGCATGGACCCAAGCCAGAAACTGAGTGCTTTTATTGCAAGGGAACTGGTCACTGGAAGCGGAACTGCCCCAAGTACCTGGCTGACAAGAAGGCGGACAACGACAAACAAGGTATATATGATATACATGTTATTGATGTGTACCTTACTAGCTCTCGTAGTAGTGCCTGGGTATTTGATACCGGTTCGGTTGCTCACATTTCCAACTCAAAGCAGGAACTACGGAATAAACAAAGGCTGGCAAAGGACGAAGTGACGATGCGCGTGGGAAATGGTTCCAAGGTTGATGTGATCGCCATCAGCACACTCTCTCTTCGATTACCATCGGGATTAGTGATGAACCTGAATAATTGTTATTTAGTGCCTGCGTTAAGCATGAACATTATATCTGGATCTTGTTTATTGTGAGACGGTTACTCATTTAAATCAGAGAATAAAGGTTGTTCTATTTATATGAGTAATATCTTTTATGGTCATGCACCCAATGTTAGGGGTTTATTCATATTGAATATTGATAGTGATGACACACATGTTCATAACATTGATGCCAAAAGATGTAGAGTTGATAATGATAGTACCACTTTCTTGTGGCACTACCGTTTAGGTCATATTGGTGTAAAACGCATGAGGAAGCTCCATGCTGATGGACTTTTGGAGTCACTTGATTTTGAATCACTTGACACATGTGAACCATGCCTCATGGGCAAGATGACTAAAACGCCGTTCTTTGGAACAATGGAACGGGTGAATGACTTATTGGAAATCATACATACTGATGTGTGCGGTCCAATGAATGTTACAGCGCATGGTGGATATCGTTATTTTCTCACCTTCACTGATGACTTAAGTAGATATGGGTATATTTACTTAATGAAACACAAGTCTGGACGGGCTTTAGACCCTAAAGCCCCCACCCGTCGGACCGAGCAAGGAAGGAAAGCACCCCGCTGCCTCCAGTACTGGACGGGCTTTGCATGCCAGTACATCGAGGTGGTAGAGAGGAGAGGAAAGTAGGAGGGGAGACTCGAGGCGACGCTAGGGTCCTCCCCTCGGCGCTCACAGGAGGGAGGGAGGGGGATCCTCAAACTGAAGGATATGGCCTTTCCAGATTTGCATGGATGGCCGCCGAGAGAGCCTTACCACCACCATCCCTTGGGCATGCACGGCTTAGCCCACGTCCCCTTTGATGGCAGAGAAGCAAGGGAGGGGTGGGAGGAGGTGTCGGCGGCGGCACGACTAGGATTGCCCACGAGTCGCCAAGTGATGCGGAGGAAGGGAGAAGATTCACTCATTTTACTCCATATGTAGTCCATATTTTGGAATATCTAAAAAGTCTTATAGTACTTAGGAACGGATGGAGTATAGTTAAGCCATCTAACTGGGAAAATATTGTCAGTCTTGCAGCTATCACACATTTGTGGCTTGATGGCTCAATTCTATTCAAACCCGATAAATGATTTGAGATTTAAATCCAACCATGGAATTTGAATCAAGGATCTTGATGGAACACGATTCAAACTCAATCAAGGGTCTTCAAGTTCGTCTTTTGGATCTTGACAGAGGGACAATGCGGGGAGTTTTTTTCACATTTAATTTCCTATGATATGATGCTATTTTTCTTACCATGAATTAACGTCATCAGATTTTTTGAAGGGCATGGCCATAGTTCTGCCTTTTCATATTAGAAGAGGGGAAAAGGAACCAAGGGTCCAATTGTTGTACAGAGCTGTAGGATCGAAAGTAGGTCTAGAGGGGGGGGGTGGTGATTAGACTACTTGACCAAATAAAAGTTTTGCCTTTTTCCCAATTTTTTCTTGGCAAGTTTTAGCATTCATAGCATATCAAGTAACACCCTACACATGCATGTCTAAGAGTGTAGTAGCGGAAAGTAAAGACATTGCACATGGAAGTAAGGAGAGGGTTAGGAAAGCAAACACAAGTGATGACACGATGATTTTTCCTGTGGTTCCAATAGGTGGTGCTATCGTACGTCCACGTTCATGGAGTCTTCAACCCACAGAGGGTAACGGTCGCGAGAGTCCATGGAGGGCTCTACCCATGGAGGGTTCCACGAAGAAACAACCTTGACTATTCCATGCGGCTTCCGTCCATGAAGGACTAGCCTCACTATGGGTAGATCTTCACGAAGTAGGCGATCTCCTTGCCCTTAAAAACTTCTTGGTTCACTCCACAACACAAAGTAGGAGGCTCCCAAGCGACACCTAACCAATCTAGGAGGCACCACCCTCCAAAAGGTAATAGGCTCAGTAATGACGATGAACTCCTTGCTCTTGTGCTTCAAGATGATAGTCTCTCAACACACAATCCCTCTCTCACGGATTTGTCTTGGTAGAAGAGATGGTATTGGTGGAAAGCAACTTGGGGAGGCTAGAAATCAAGATCCATATGGTTGGTTTGGAACATCTTGACCTCAACACAAGGGTAGGTGGTTCTCTCTCAAAAAACTGAGTAAGATAGGTATGTAATAGTTTTGAGTGCTTCTCTTTCGAGTGGGTGGTGGTGAATGGGTATATATAGACATACCCAAAAATCCAACCATTACACACAAAATGACCAACTCGGTGACACCGATGCGTAAATGTCAGTGGTACCGAAGTGACCAGAAGTGGCAACTTTTGAATCTCGGAGGGACCGATATACGATTCTCGGTTGCACCGACAAGGTGACCAATGGTTAGATTTACCAAACTCAGTGACGCCGATTCACCATTTTCGGACGGACCGAAAATGAGAACTTACGTAACAGAATCTTGGCAACCCAACTCGGTGGCACCGAGTGCAGTGTCGGCTGCACCGAAGTGTTAGGGTTTGGCTGAGTCTGTCTAGGGTTTAGAATCGGTGGCACCGGGATAGGAATGTTGGTTGCACCAATTTTGCATATTTGGCTTAGGATAGACTTTGGTGGGAGAGTTTGTGGATGTTTTGGTGACTATCACTTGTGCACGTTTGAGCATATTGTTCACCATCAAAACTTTACCCCCTTTTAATAGTATTGGCTTTCATATGGACTCAAAGTGATTTCTCACAAATGTGAAATGTAGAGTCCTCTTGCTTGAAGCTTGGCCAACCCATTTCCTTGAATCTTGGGGTAATTCCACAATCCTTTGTCCATCCCTATCATTGAACTTGTCCTGAAATATACTTAGTGGAAACATTAGTTTAATGACTTATATGTTGTTATTAATTACCAAAACCACCAAGGAAGCAAATGTTCTTTCAATCTCCCCCTTTTTGGTAATTGATGACAACATATAGATCAAAGCTTTGACAGAGATATAATCAATGAATATAATTGTTTCTTTGAGAAGTATGTGATAAGCAAGAGCTCCCCATAAATTTGTGCATTATTTTTAAATTTGCGTTTGAATGCAAATGCACAATCGATTAGGTACATGGGTTACTTCTTACATGCCACATACTACTAGGTGGTGTGCGAGAGTAATTGGAATGAACATCATAGCACAACACAATCAACCAAAGATGAATGATTATCACATAAGCATTAAGATGATAGGAAATAGTAGCATCACACATTAAAGCATATGATCAAACATCATCAAACATGTATCACAAGCAACCGAAAGTGTATCACGGCAACCAAAAGCAATTGTTTTTGAAAACAACCAACAAACACCAAATGCTCTCTCACTCGAAGCCTAAAGATCTATATACACTTCCCCCCCTTTGGCAACAAGTTACCAAAAAGTTCAAAGGCATATATCTAAGCGTTCTTGGGCTCATCTCCTCCGATTGTTGATGGAGGAGTCGAGAGAATAGCATCGGTGAAGATCTCTGCAGATGTCATGGATGGAGCTGGAGTGGACACTGGAGGAACTGGAGCTGATGGAGCAGGAGTTGTGCTGACAGTAGCAGGAGCTGATGAAGAGGGCCTCAAGTCTGGTGTAGGCACTGTGAGTGATCTAGTCTGAGTAGTGAACTAAGTGCCTGGCTTGAGAGGTGATCCATCCTCATCCTCATCATCATCATCTAAAGAAGTAGAAGAGACCCGAGGGATGTGCATCGAGTCAACTTCCTTGTGAAGCTCTATAACTGTCTTTGTCACCTTGTCCACCTTATCACCAAGAGTCTTGATCCTTGTCTCAAAGATCCTCACAAGACCATTCTGGTTGTCCAGAATCCCCTTGATATCCTTCTACATGCCCTGAACTGCTGAGATCAAGAGATCCATTTGCTCATTTTTGGATCTGGGGGCTTGAGCACTAGTGGCTCATACTGCTTCTGCCTTTGCCTGTGCTGTTGCAGATGTGGGATGATTTGGGTCCATCACCACAACATTATCCTCAAGATCTGGCTGTAGGGGTAGATGTGGATGATCTAGAGCAAAAATGTGCTTCTCCAAGTGAGAGTTGATAATCATCTGGATGTAGGGTGCATAGCAGCAAGAGGACTTTTGATCGACAGCAACCCTCTTGATTGTCTCAACAATCAAATCCATGACTCTAATCCTGGTATGTCCGTCAAGGTGGATCAACATGTTGATGGAGTAGCCTCGGATCATCTTGTCATCTTCTGACTTGGGCATCAAGGTATGCCTCAGAATAGTGTTCATGGTACGGAGGCCTGCTTGTAGATAGTAGATGGATCCTAGCTTGTGAGATTGCACCTTGTCTACGGGGATAGGAGTATACATATCCTTCATGGCATTGTGACTAGCCTCGGATTCTGAGTATACATCTAGATCACCATCCTGAACATCTGGAACTCCTAGAAGTGTAGCCCACTCCTCAACAGTAGATTCATACCTTGCTCCTTCAGTCATTCATACAATTCTACCATCTCCGTTGAAATGTGTAGTGGAGTAGAATTGCACGATCATCTCATCGTTCCATGCAGTAAGCTCTCTGCCAATGAACTCATCCATACCAATGAAGTAGAAATTATCCTGGACACTTGGAAAGTAGTCCTCATTCTCCTTCATGAATTTCCAATCGACATATCTCATATCGCTAACAGCTGGGCTCTTGTCAAGCAGCACTGTCTCATAAAAGTCTTGTTCCTCTCTGGTGTAGAACCTGTAGTCAACAACAGTTTTCTTCCTCTGGGCATAAGGATCTATAGCTCTCTAGGATCTCAATCCCGAGTCTTTCCTCTTCTTCATATCTTCAACAACTAAGTGGCTGACATCATGTACTGGAAGATGTGGTCTGAGCTTCATCAATGTTGTCAAGTCATCATCATCTTCAGCTCTGGAAGTAGTTCCTTTGTTCTTTTCAGAAGCTGGAATATCTCTGGTAGTCCTCTTGGACTTCTATGCAACAGCTTTCTTGGATGTAGGCTTGGTGCTCTTGGAAGTGCCAGTCTTTGGCATAGCATCAGCCATAAGATTCTTGGCTTTCTTCTTGGGAGGGGCCTTCTCAACATGTTCTTCATCCTCTTCCTCAACAACAGCACCAACAGGCTCCTCTGGATCTTCATACATAGAGGTAGGCCTGCCAACGACATGGATAATCCTCTTTCTGGATTTCTTCTCCCATGCCTTCTTAGGTAAAGGCTTCCTTGGGGGATCTATAGTCATTGTGGCCCTAGCACTCTCAAGTTCTCTCATAGCTGCAGAAGGTGCATATACTTTGCTAACCACCCTCCTAGAAGAGGTGGCTTCATTAGCAGATTTCTTGGCAGACTTTTCTTGCTTCTTGGCAAGAATCTCCTCAGGAATAAAGTTTGAATCTTCTTCATCAGAATTTAGCTTCTTCCTGGTCGTGGTGGCATCCTTGGGCAACCCATGAGAGCTGGGGTGCCTGGATCTGAAAAAGAACTGGACTCTGGGCTTGTCCCCGAACTCATATCAACTCCCTGCTCTGCCAAATTTTGACTGTCTTCAGCATCTGACATACTGACCCTATGAATAGAGTATTTGGAGAGCAGAAGTAGATGAGTCATCACAAAATGAGGCTGGTTTTTGAAATTTTGAACAATGAATTTTCAAGGTTTTTGCATTTTGTCAAATAAATATCGGTAGAGCCGAAACAATATTTTCGGTGGTGCCGAGACAGACTGTCTCACTTAACCGAACCTTGGCACTCTTTTCGGTCAAACCGAAAAGAGGTACTCGGTTCCACCGAGTTAGTTCTCAACATCACAGAAGTTCACATCGGTGAGACCGATACGTTTGTTTCGGTTCCACCAAGATTTATCGGGCGGACGACAAAGCCCTAGAAATTCACCATTCGCTAGATTATGGAGATTTTGTGTGGATAGGAATACGTGCAAAGAGTGTCTTATTGATAAACTTGAATCTTATGCACAAGAGTCGGACAAGGAGCACCAAAAAGGTCGAATCCGTACCCTAACTTTGTGCGGATCCACTACGACGACAACGATGGAGAGGATTTCGTCGGCGACGGCGACTCCCAGTGGCCGAGGAGCATAGGGAGACAAGGGCGACGACCAGGGGTCTCATAGGTAGCAACTTAGGGTTCTAGGGCGCGATGATTGAGATTGAATTTCAAAGCGTCGGGGGTCCACAACTTATATACCCACCACTGTCGGTGGCACCGATTCTAACTTTTTGGTGTCACCGAGTTCCTCAATTGTCAGTTGACAGGGAAACTCGGTGTAACCGAGAAGATGGAATCGGTGGTACCGAGATTGAAAACTAGATCAACCCTAGGCATTTGATGAGACCCAGATTTTGTGGTTGGTTCCACTGAGATGCACTTGGGAGGTTTTAATGGCCAATCCTTATTGATACGGAACTCCTAGTGATCCACACGCAGAGGGATCGAGAAGTACTTGTTCAAATTTTGTGATGCAACATGAATAGAGTATGCGGTGATAAAGCATAGATAGCTAAAGAAGTGGTCCTAGGCATTCTTGTATATCCAATTGGCAAAAGATAAATCAAAAGCCAAATAGCAACAATTGGATATCCTCGAATGAGAAAATAAATGCAGACCAGCATGCTCACACAATAAGATGTTAACTGAAATCATGGCAAACATGCACAAACACTCTAGCACTAACAAGCACTTGGGCGATGGCGAAGTCATCTTTATATGAGCATTTGACTTAGGAGCCAAGTAAGAGTACTTGATCATAGGTCATACTCATCGTTTAAGCACAAGTGGGGTTACCACTTTTACATAAAGCATTTAATGTTGTCACATACTAAGAGATGCTTTGACTCAAGTCTTAGAGTAAAGCTCCCCCTTGATGTGACATCCCTCCATAAGAGGGATAAACTAACCTTGGGTTTTGTCAATGAGGACTTCATGTTGGTGAGGTAGCGGTGGATGCTCAAGGTTGATGAAGATCACCAAGAGTTGGGAGCATCCTTGTTGTTTCCTTACTCTTCTCACCTACATGGGTTAGTCCAAACACACAAGAGACAAATACAAGGATATCTTATGGACATTGAGTGCAAAGCATGTGTGATAATGTCCATTGATTTGTTGATTACCTTGTCCCTTGCTTACCTTTGAGGGAATGTGTGACTCCTTGATCTATTGCATAGGGTTGATGTTGATTGCAAATAGATCTTGCCAATAATGAATATGAGTGAATTTTATTGGCGGAGTCACCCCTCAAGAACTCTCTAGTTCTTCTTCTTGGGAAACCACATCAAGTTGATGGGGATCCTTGGTGTTGAAGTAGCACTTGTAGAAGTTGAGCTTGTAGTATCCTTGGGAACCCACTTCACCAAAGCTTGGGGTTCATCTTCATAAGAGTCAAAGTCCTCTTGGAGCTTGTTCTTACCCTTGAGCTTGGTGTCTTGTGGTGGAAGGTCATATTGAGTGTTTGTCCCCTTGGGAACAGTATTTTCATACTTCTCCTTTTGAGGAAAAAACTTGGGCTTGGGATATTGACCTTCTTCCCATTCAACTCCATTAGCGTTGAAGTAGCCAACACCGCGATTCTTCCGGTATCCTCCATGCTTGCGTACAATCTCATCAAATTGTTTGTACCCTTCAAGACTCTTGTAGATACCTTTCTCTATAATCCCTTTCAATAAAGCATTTTCTTGCTCAAGTGTAACTTGGCTAAGAGAATCATCATTAGTGGAATCGATAGAACTACTAGGAGCAACATCATGGGGTTTAGCATTTTTATTGTTGTTACTAGATGAAGAACCTTTCTTTCCTTTGTTACCAGTTTGCTTAGATTTAACTTGTGGCATGAATGTAGACAAGAGTAGTCCTTTGGCAAGATAAGATGAAGTCTTCTTTCGGAGATCGTCATTGATAGCTTTAAGAAATTCATGTTCTTGCTCCAAATTGAGCTTCTCGAAGCGTAGCTTCTCATGAGTTCTTACAAGCTCTCTATGATCTTCAAGAGTAGATTCATGGGCTAACTTAAGAGTGTTGAGTTCTTTAGTTAGTTCTTCTATTTTCATCTTATGATCGTCAATTGACCTATCTTGACTAGCATGAGAAATATCAAGTTCATTATGATCAATATCACTAGTTTTATCACATAGCAAGTCATTATCGTAAAGCAAATCATCTTCGTCACTATTGAAATCAAGATATTTAGGGTGTGATACCTTGGGGCCTTTAGCCATGAAGCAACTTCCACCTCCTTCATTGGGTGAATGAAATAGATCATAGGAGTTGGTTGTCACTAGTGCAATTCCGGCAACACCATCATCTTGACTATAGTCGGAGTTGGAGTGATAGCTTCTCTCGGAGTGGTTGTCGGAGTCGGAGCTGGAAACCCATTCACCAACATGAGCTTGATGTTTCCTTCTTGAGTAGCTCTTGGTGTGCTTGTCCTTCTTCTCCGAGTCCCTACTTCTCCTTGAGGGTTTTCCTTCTCTCTCTTCGAGGTGATTCATCTCTTGATCTTCGTCTTCTTGGTGACTCTTCTCTTCGTTTGTAGGGAGCCGAGCACTCATTGGCATAATGTCCGGGCTTCCCACAGTTGTAGAAGTTTCGGTCACGACTTGACGAACGCTTCTCTTCATGTCTTGAGTTGGAGCTGCGACCTTTGCTTCTATTCTTGTAGAACTTGTTGAATTTCTTGACCATGAGGCTTATCTCTTCATTTGTGACAAGGTTGTCGCTTGAGGTAGCGGGATCATCACTTGTAGCTTTGTAAGCACTGCTAGACTTGTGATGAAGCTCTTGCTTGTCTTTGAGTGTCATCTCATAAGCAAAAATTCTACCAATCACTTCCGTTGGTTTGAGATCTTTGTAGTTGGGCATGATTTGGATCAATGTGCACACGGTGTCATATCTCTCATCCAAAGCTTGAAGTATCTTCTTGATGATGAACTTGTCAGTCATTTCTTCGCATCCTAAGCCGGCAATCTCATTGGTGATGAGAGCTATCCTAGAGTACATTTCAGCAACTCCTTCACCCTCCTTCATCTTGAACTTGTCAAGTTGACCTTGAAAAACATCTAACTTGGATTCTCAGTTCCTTCGTGCATATCAACCAAAGTATCCCAAATCTCTTTTGCCTGTTCAAGATGGCTAATTTTGTTGAATTCTTCAGGGCATAGGAAGTTGAAGAGAATGTCACATGCTTGTGCATTGAGTTGCAACATTTCAATTCATCCGCAGTCGCTTCACGATCCGGTACCTTTCCATCCGCAAAAAAATCACCTAGCAAGCCAACATGAACAATAGCCCAAACGGCAGGATTATGACCAAGCAAATGCATTTTCATTTTATGCTTCCAACTAGCAAAATTAGTGCCATCAAAGTACGGACCTCTACGGTGATAATTTCCCTCACTAAATTCCATACTTCTCCTAGGTTGTGAAACCAATGCAATGGAGACCAAAGCTCTGATGCCACTTGTAGGATCGAAAGTAGGTCTAGAGGGGGGGGGGGTTGATTAGACTACTTGACCAAATAAAAGTTTTGCCTTTTTCCCAATTTTAATTCCTGGCAAGTTTTAGCATTCATAGCATATCAAGTAACACCCTACACATGCATGTCTAAGAGTGTAGAAGCGGAAAGTAAAGACATTGCACATGTAAGTAAAGAGAGGGTTAGGAAAGCAAACACAAGTGATGACACGATGATTTTTCCTGTGGTTCCGATAGGTGGTGCTATCGTACGTCCACGTTCATGGAGTCTTCAACCCATGGAGGGTAACGGTCGCGAGAGTCCATGGAGGGATCTACCCACCGAGGGTTCCACGAAGAAGCAACCTCGACTATTCCATGCGGCTTCCGTCCATGATGTACTAGCCTCACTATGGGTAGATCTTCACAAAGTAGGCGATCTCCTTGCCCTTACAAACTTCTTGGTTCACTCCACAACATGAAGTTGGAGGCTCCCAAGTGACACCTAACCAATCTAGGAGGCACCACCCTCCAAAAGGTAATAGGCTCGGTAATGACGATGAACTCCTTGCTCTTGTGCTTCAAGATGATAGACTCCTCAACACACAATCACTCTCTCACAGATTTGGCTTGGTAGAAGAGATAGGATTGGTGGAAAGCAACTTGGGGAGGCTAGAAATCAAGATCCATACGGTTGGAGTGGAAGATCTTGACCTCAAAATAAGGGTAGGTAGTTCTCTCTCAGAAAACTGAGTAGGATAGGTATGGAATAGTTCTGAGTGCTTCTCTTTTGAGTGGGTGGTGGTGAAGGGGTATATATAAGCATCCCCAAAAATCCAACCGTTACACACAAAATGACCAACTCGGTGACACCGATGCATAAATCTCGGTGGTACCAAAGTGACCAAAAGTGGCAACTTTTGAATCTCGGAGGGACCGATATACGATTCTCGGTTGCATTGACAAGGTGACCAACGGTCAGATTTACCAAACTCGGTGACGCCGATTCACCATTTTCGGATGGACCAAAAATGTGAATTTGCGCAACAAAATCTTGGCAACCCAACTCAGTGGCACCAAGAGCAGTGTCGGCTGCACCAAAGTGTTAGGGTTTGGCTGAGTCTGTCTAGGGTTTAGAATCGGTGGCACCGGGATAGGAATGTTGGTTGCGCTGATTTTGCATATTTGGCTTTGGACAAACTTTGGTGGGAGAGTTTGTGGATGTTTTGGTGACTATCACTTGTGCACATCTGAGCATATTGTTCACCATCAAAACTTTACCCCCTTTTAGTAGTATTGGCTTTCCTATGGACTCAAAGTGAGTTCTCACAAATGTGAAATATAGAGTCCTCTTGCTTGAAGCTGGGCCAACCCATTTCCTTGGATCTTGGGGTAATTCCACAATCCTTTGGCCATCCGTATCATTGAACGTGTCCTGAAATATACTTAGTGGAAATATTAGTTCAATGACTTATATGTTGTTATTAATTACCAAAACCACCAAGGGAGCAAATGTGCTTTCAAGAGTGTCACACGCTCAGAAGAACACAAACTCAGAGGAAAGACCCCCCACACTAAATAGTAGCCTCCTTGAACATTGCTATTTCATATAGTCTCGGGGGAGCATATCTTTCCTTTGAAATTTCGCCTATTTCTCTCTTTCCAAAGATTCCACGCGATGTAAACAACCGAGGTGATCTGCGTTCGTGTAGTTGAGTTATTGCATAGATTCCAAACCCTCCTCCACCATCCCTTAATAGTTATCGATGTAGAAGCAACAGTAGTAGCATCAGGATCACTTTGCTGAAAGGACAACCAAACCTCCCGGGCAAATGGGCAGGTGAGAGTAAGATGGGTAGACGACTCGATAATCTGATCACAGAAAGTGCACTTCTTGTTGTGTGGCCATCCCCTCGTCGCTAGCTGATCAACCATCTAGATTTTGTTTTGGAGCAATAACTAGAGGTGGAATTTAACCTTCAGCTCGGCCTTGCCCTTCCACATAGAGAGCAGCTGCGACTCAGCAATGCGGTCCAAAAACTGGGCCTTGTAGGCGGTAGCAGCAGAGTAGCATCCATCAGCACAGAACCTCCACCGAATGGAGTCTGGGACATCATAGAGCACTATGTGTTGGAGCAGCTCCCACAGATTGATAAATTGGTCGAGCAGCTCCGCAGAAGCAATCCTCTCTAGGCCCTTCATCTAGCGACCATGATCAAGTGCCCCCTTCACTGTTAAATTTTTCCATCTCGCCAAGACGAACAGACCAGGATCAATATTGACTGGAGCAATGTCTCCCAACCAACGATCATGCCAAAAATGCGCATGTTGACCATTCCCCAGAGAGATCTTAGTGCAAGACGAGAAGAATAACCTATCAATGTGATCGCAAGGGGTGGGGGTGCCCAGCCAAGGCCTAGGGGTGGTACTCCATTCAAGCCAAGCCCAACGCAGCCGAAGAGCCCTACCAAAGCAGACAATATCTTTGATTCCAAGCCTACCTAGATCCTTAGGGGAGCACACCCTCCTCGAGTTAACTAGACATTTGGCTCCGCTACACTCATCATCACCGTTACAAAGGAAATTGCGCCGAATCTTCTCCAACTTCTTTATCACCCATTTGTCAATAGCAAAACTGGTAAGGAAATAAGTGGCCATGGACGTAAGCATTGAATTTATTAGCGTGAGCCTGCCGGTTTTTGCCATCAGTTTGCCTTTCCATCCCTTGAGTCTGCCAACCATTCCCTCAATGAGCGGGATTATCTAAATTCTCCCGAGCTTGCGGTAGCTAAGTGGGAGACCAAGGTAGCGACACGGAAGAGAGCCCGTCGTCCCCCCAAAGTCCCGAATAATATCCTGGATGTCAACACCCTCGCATCTGATTGGGTAAGCAACGAACTATAGGGCGTTGATCCTTAGTCCAGAGGCCTCCCCAAACCTATCCAGAATTGCTCTGACCGCCTGCACCTCCTCCTAAGTCTGGCAGACTTGGGACAAGCTGAGATAGAACACCCCTCTCCATCGCAAGGTCGAGCAACCTCTGAAGCGTCTCCATGACAAGAATTGGGGACAAGTGGTCTCCCTGTCACAGGCCGCACATGTGCTTGAAAGGAATTCCGGGGGTGCCATTAAGCAAAATCCTAGATGAGGTGGAGCTCAGAATGGTAGACACAATGTTTATCCAGCGCTGCCCAAAGCCAAATGCAGACATGGTCTCCAGCAAGAAACCCCAACCAACTGAGTCAAAGGCTTTCGCAATGTCAAGCTTCAGGAAAACTAGCGGCTTCTTCTTAGTGTAGGCTTCTTTGATAACATTGTGCACATACAGGAAGTTGTCTTGAATGCACCTCTTTTTAATAAAAGCACTTTGGGAGTGAGAAACCATGGAATCGAGCTCCAGGTCCAGCCTATTGGAAAGTAACTTGTAGAGGATCTTGGCAATGCTATGCATCAAACTGATTGGCCTGTAATCCAAAGGGCTGCCGGGAGCATCCTTCTTAGGCGGTAGCACAATATGTGCTGAGTTCAACAAATGCTAGTGATCCATTCTAAGAGAGTGAGATGCATTGTGAATACTTCAAAATAATGTGTTTTGGTAAAACCATGGTATCTCATACCTACTGGCAAAATTAATGCAATTTTTGATACTTTGGTTTATATAATACTTTCCTATCAAACGCAGCCTGAACCAGATCAATAGCCCTCATGAGGTCATACTTCAGAATATCCCAACAACTCTTGAAGAATATCCCATGGAAGCCGACACGGCCAGGTGCCTTCTCACACTACATCGAATCAATCACCTCCTTCAGCTCCTCCATGGTGAGATCAGTATCAAGGTGTCACAGGTCTTGGCGTGGTAGCCGTAGAAATTCCCAATTTAACTTGTAGTTGGCCTTGAATGGCACTCCCATAAGGCTCTTGAAATGTTGCAGAAGGATCTCCGCCTTCTCCTCGTGGATATTAGTCTTTGTTCCACATTGCTTCTTGAGGGTAGGAATGTGATTTTTCTGGCGCCTGCCATTGGCTCGCAGGTGGAAAAGCCTCGTGTTTGCATTGCTAACTCTGATTGTGGTCAATATGGACTTCTGCCTTCATCTTGCCCTGTCAATGACCACCAACCCAAGCAGTCTAGCCTTTAATAGATGCCTCAAATTCAGTTCATCAACAGACAGGACCCTCTCATCTTCAGCCACATCCAAATGGAAAATAACATCATTGGCGATAGCCTCCTGCAGTCTCAAGTTGGGCATGCGAGCTCTGCTCCACTTTTTGAGGGCAGCGGCCATGCGACACAGCTTGGTGTGCAGAACTCTGAAAGCGTCCAGGGATCTCACATCTCTGCCCCAGGCCTCCTGAACAATTTCCCTAAGCCTAAGCAAAGTGACCCAAAAGCCTCAAATCTGAAACCTTGATTTTTTAGAAAATGAGTGTTACCTCCGGCCTCTGCATCAGCATGATGCATACAACCATTTTATTAAAAGAATTAAAAGCAGAAGTCTGTATGTCCAAGTCACGTTCGAAAGGAATGCAGATGCAAATTACAATAAAAGTAGACATGCCACAACAGGCTAGAATAGACCTAGATGCCTAACCATCTAATCTACTAGTGGACCGCCATCCAAACCGGTTGAATATATCCCGCGCTACCATCTCCCATCGGACACACCCAGTAACCAAAGGCTCCCTGGTCTCCATAGGAGTGAGTAACGACCACGTACGGATCAATGCCGACGCCCTGTGTAGTACCTGCAAAAAATGTATATGTGTTGTCCTGTTAAAAACCAAATTATTTCTGCAATTCCATATAGCCCATAATAATGCACAAAGCCCTATGTGAATGTGTCTAGCCATGTTAATATTGTTGGGGAATGTTGCATGGGAAACAAAAATTTTCCTACGCACACGCAGATCTATCCATGGTGATGAGCATCTACGAGAGGAAGAGTGGATCCACATACCCTTGTAGATCGCTAAGCGGGAAGCGTTAAGAAACACGGTTGGTGTAGTCGAACGTCTTCACGATCCAAATCGCCGTGCGTCCTGCGATCCAATCATGATCTGTCCCGCGATCCAATCACGATCCGTCCCGCGATCCGATCACGATCCGTCCCACGAACTTGATCACGATCCTTCCGATCTAGCACCGAACGGATGACACCTCTGCGTTAAGCACACGTACAGCTTGATGACGATCTCCACCGTCTTGATCCAAAAAGAAGGAGTGGAGAGGAAGAAGAGTTCTCCGGCAGCCTGATGGCGCTCTGGCGATGGTGGTGGAGCAATTCTGGCAGGGCTTCGCCTAAGCACTGTAGAAAACCGATCTAGAGGAGAAACTATGCACTGGAGGAACGGGTAGCACGTGGCTGAAAATCTAGTGCAAAACCCTAGAAATCCACCAGTATATATATGAGGGAAGGAGGAGGAGAGGCAGCCTTGGCCTCCAAGCCTAGAGGCTTCGGCCGAAGTGGGAGGTGGAGGAGGACTCTCCTCCTCCAATCCTAGTAGGACTAGGATTACTCCTTTTTGCCTTTTTTTCCCACCTTTTCCTGTTGGGTTTTTTCCTCCAGACACATGGGCCTTGTGTGGGAGTTTCCACCAGCCCACTAAGGGCTGATATTCACTCTCCCACAGCCCATGAAGCCTCTTGGGTCGAAATACCCCTCCCGGAGGCCTCCTGGTACACTACCGGCACTCCCGGTACACTACCCATGAGCCCGAAACTTTTCCGGCGACCAAAACGGGACTTCCTATATATGAATCTTTACCTACGGACCATTCCGTAGCTCCTCGTGATGTCCGGGATCTCATCCGGGACTCTGAACAAACTTCGGTCACCACCATACGTCACCAAACCTTAAGTGTGCAGACCCTGCGGGTTCGAGAACTATGTAGACATGACCGAGACACCTCTACGGTCAATAACCAATGGCGGGAACTGGATAACCACATTGGTTCCTACATATTCTACGAAGGTCTTTATCAGTCGAACCTCTATGTCAAGGATTCAGTTAATCCCGTATGATGTTCCCTTTGTTCTTCGGTATGCTACTTGCCCGAGATTCGATCGTTGGTATCTCCATACCTAGTTCAACCTCGTTACTCGCAAGTCTCTTTACTCGTTCCGTAATACAAGATCCCGTAACTAACACTTAGTCACATTTCTTGCAAGGCTTATTGTGATGTTGTATTACCGAGTGGGCCCTGAGATACCTCTCCGTCACACGGAGTAACAAATCCCAGTCTTGATCCATGCCAACTCAACAGACACCCTCGGAGACACCTGTAGAGAACCTTTATAGTAACCAGTTACGTTGCGACATTTGATACACACAAGGTACTCCTCCGATATCTGTGAGTTGCATGATCTCATGGTCATAGGAACATATACTTGACATGCAGAAAACAGTAGCAATAAACTGACACGATCATAAGCTACGTTTGTAGTTTGGGTGTTGTCCATCACATCATTCTCGTAATGATGTGATCCCGTTATCAAATGACATCTCATGTCCATGGCTAGAAAACCTTAACCATCTTTCGATCAACGAGCTAGTTCACTAGAGGTATACTAGGGACATTGTGTTTGTCTATGTATCCACACATGTATCCATGTTTCCAATTAATACAATTATAGCATGGGTAATAAACGATTATCATGAACAAGGAAATACAATAATAAACACTTTATTTATTGCCTCTAGGGCATATTTCCAACAGTCTCCCACTTGCACTAGAGTCAATAATCTAGTTCACATCACTATGTGATTTACATTGTATTGAATCGAACACCCATGCAGTTCTGGTGTTGATCATGTTTAGCCCTTGGAAGAGGTTTAGTCAACGGGTCTACAACATTCAGATTCGTGTGCACTTTGCAAATATTTATGTCTTTCTCCATGATGTAATCGCGGATGGAGTTGAAGCGTCGCTTTATGTGTCTGGTCCTCTTGTGAAACCTTGGTTCCTTGGCCAGAGCAATGGCACCAGTGTTGTCACAGAACAGGTTCATTGGATTCAGTGCATTGGGCACTACTCCAAGATCTGTAATGAACTGCTTCATCCAGACACCTTCCTTCGCCGCCTCTGAGACTGCGATGTATTCCGCTTCGCACGTAGAATCAGCTACCACGCTTTGCTTGGAACTGCACCAGCTTACCGCTCCCCTGTTAAGAATAAATACGTATCCGGTTTGCGATTTAGAGTCGCCCGGATCAGTGTCAAAGCTTGCATCGACATAACCCTTTACGGCGAGCTCTTCATCACCTCCATAAACGAGAAACATTTCCTTAGTCCTTTTCAGGTACTTAAGGATATTCTTGACCGCTTGCCAGTGCTCCATTCCAGGATCACTTTGAAACCTTCCGGCCATACTTATGGCAAGGCTGACATCGGGTCTTGTGCACAGCATTGCATACATGATGGAGCCTATGGCTGAAGCATAGGGGATGACACTCATCTTTTCTCTATCTTCTGCAGTTACTGGGCATTGAGTCTTACTCAACTTCACACCTTGTAACACAGGCAAGAACCCCTTCTTGGACTGTTCCATTTTGAACTTCTTCAAAACTTTATCAAGGTATGTGCTCTGTGAAAGTGCTATTAAGCGTCTCGATCTATCTCTATAGATCTTAATGCCTAATATGAAAGCAGCTTCTCCTAGGTCCTTCATTGAAAAACTCTTGTTCAAATATTCCTTCGTGCTTTCCAGCATTTCTATTTTGTTTCCAATCAGCAATATGTCATCCACATATAATACTAGAAACGCTATAGAGCTCCCACTCACTTTCTTGTAAATACAAGCTTCTCCGTAAACTTGTATAAACTCAAACGCTTTGATCACCTCATCAAAGCGCTTATTCCAACTCCGAGATGCTTGCACCAGTCCATAAATGGATCGCCGGAGTTTGCAAACTTTGTCAGCATTCTTTGGATCGACAAAACCTTCGGGTTGCATCATATACAACTCTTCCTCAAGGAAACCATTGAGGAACGCTGTTTTGACATCCATCTACCAAATTTCATAGTCGAAATAAGCAGCTATTGCTAACATGATTCTGACAGACTTAAGCATCGCTACGGGTGAGAAAGTCTCATCGTAGTCAACTCCTTGAACTTGCGAAAAACCCTTTGCCACAAGTCGAGCTTTATAGACGGTGACATTACCGTCCGCGTCTGTCTTCTTCTTAAAGATCCATTTGTTCTGAATGGACTTTCGCCCTTCAGGTAATATTTCCAAAGTCCATACTTTGTTTTCATACATGGACCCCATCTCGGATTTCATGGCCTCTAACCATTTCCTGGAATCCGGGCCCATCACTGCTTCTCCATAGCTCGTAGGTTCATTGTTGTCCAACAACATAACCTCCAAGATAGGGTTGCCGTACCACTCAGGGGTAGTACGCGGCCTTGTCGACCTACGAGGTTCAATAGCAGCTTGATCCGAAGCTTCATGATCATCATCATTAACTTCCTCTTATACCGTCGTAGGTTCCACAGAAACATCTTTCTGTGCTGCGCTACTTTTTGGTTGAAGTAAAGGTTCAATAACCTCATCAAGCTCTATTTTCCTCCCACTCAATTCTTTCGAGAGAAACTCTTTCTCAAGAAATGTTCTGTTCTTAGCGACAAACACTTTGCCTTCAGATCTAAGATAGAAGGTATACCCGACTGTCTCTTTTGGGTATCCTATGAAGACGCATTTCTCCGCTTTGGGTTCCAGCTTTTCAGGCTGAAGATTTTTGACATAAGCATCACATCCCCAAACTTTAAGAAACGACAACTTTGGCTTCTTGCCAAACCATAGTTCATGTGGCGTCGTCTCAACGGATTTTGATGGTGCCCTATTTAAAGTGAATGCAACTGTCTCTAATGCATAACCCCAAAACGATAGTGGCAAATCAGCAAGAGACATCATAGAATGCACCATATCTAATAAGGTTCGATTACGACGTTCAGATACACCATTACGCTGTGGTGTTCCAGGCGGTGTCAACTGTGAAACAATTCCACATTGTCTTAAGTGACTTCCAAACTCATAACTCAGATATTCACCTCCTCGATCAGATCGCAGGAACTTAATCTTCTTGTTATGATGATTCTCAAGTTCACTCTGAAATTGCTTGAACTTTTCAAACGTTTCAGACTTGTGTTTCATCAAGTAAATATACCCATATCTACTTACGTTATTAGTGAAGGTGAGAAAATAACGATATCCACCATGCGCTGTAACATTCATTGGACCGCACACATCAGTATGTATGATTTCCGATAACTCACTTGCCCGTTCCATTGTTCCAGAGAACGGTGTTTTAGTCATCTTGCCCATGAGGCATGGTTCACATGTGTCAAGTGATTCAAAATCAAGTGACTCCAAAAGTCCATCAGCATGGAGCTTCCTCATGCGTTTTACACCAATATGACCTAAACGGCAGTGCCACAAGAAAGTGGTACTATCATTATCAACTCTACATCTTTTGGCATCAATGTTATGAACATGTGTATCATCACTATCAAGATTCAATATGAATAAACCCCTCACATTGGGTGCATGACCATAAAAGATATTACTCATATAAATAGAACAACCTTTATTCTCTGATTTAAATGAGAAACCGTCTTGCAATAAACAAGATCCAGATATAATGTTCATGCTTAACGCAGGCACTAAATAACAATTATTCAGGTTCATCACTAATCCCGATGGTAATAGAAGAGAGAGCGTGCCGACGGCGATCACATCAACCTTGGAACCATTTCCCACGCGCATCGTCACTTCGTCCTTTGCCAGCCTTCGTTTATTCCGTAGTTCCTGCTTTGAGTTGCAAATGTGAGCAACCGAACCGGTATCAAATACCCAGGCACTACTACGAGAGCTAGTAAGGTACACATCAATAACATGTATATCATATATACCTTTTTTGTCGTTGGCCGCCTTATTGTCAGCCAGGTACTTGGGACAGTTCTGCTTCCAGTGACCAGTTCCCTTGCAATGAAAGCACTCAATTTCTGGCTTGGGTCCATGCTTGGGCTTCTTTGCAGGAGTAGCAACTGCTTTGCCATCCTTCTTGGTTTTACCCTTCTTGCCCTTGCCCTTGACTTTGCCATTTTTCTTGAAACTAGTGGTTTTATTGACCATCAACACTTGATGTTCTTTCTGGATTTCAGACTCAGCGACTTTTAGCATCGCAAACAACTCGGCGACTGACTTGTTCATTCCGTGCATGTTATAGTTCATCACAAAGCTCTTGTAACTAGGTGGCAGTGATTGAAGAACTCTGTCAGTGATCGCCTCTGGCGGAAGGGCAATTCCCAACTCCGCTAGACGAGTTGAATACCCAGACATTCTGAGTATATGTTCACTAATAGACCCGTTCTCCTCCATCTTGCAAGCATAGAACTTATCGGAGGTTTCATACCTCTCGATCCGGGCGTTCTTCCGAAAGATAAACTTCAACTCCTGCAACATCTCATATGCTCCATGTCGTTTAAAACGTCTTTGAAGTCCCGGTTCTAAGCCATACAATATTGCACACTGAACTATTGAGTAATCTCCAGTACGTGCCTCCCAAGCGTTCTTAACGTCTCCGGAGGTCATGTCTTCTGGTTGGTCACCAAGCGGTGCATCAAGGACATATGATTTCTGGGAAGCCGTGAGGATAATCCTCAGATTACAGGCCCAGTCAACAAAGTTACTTCCATCATATTTCAGTTTAGCTTTCTCTAGGAACTCATTAAAATTCAGGGGTGCTACTGCGCGAGCCATTGATCTACAACATAAATATGCAATGTTCACTTAGACTATTGTTCAAGATAATGAGTTTAGTTAATCAAATTACTAAAGCTCCCACTCAAATTGACATCCCTCAGGTCATCTGAGTGTCACATGATCCAAATCCACCAACACAAGTCCGATCATCACGTGAGTTGAGGTGGCTTCAAGGGTGAACATCATTATGTTGATCATATCTACTATATGACTCATGTTCGACCTTTCGGTTTCTTGTGTTCCGAGGCCATGTCTGTACATGCTAGGCTTGTCAAGTTTAACCCGAGTGTTCTATGCTTGAAACACTGGCTTGCACCCGTTGTATGTGAACATAGAGTCTATCACACCCGATCATCACGTGGTGTCTCAACACGACGAACTTTCGCAATGGTGCACACTCGGGGAGAACACAATTTTATCTTGAAATTTTAAGTGAGGGATCACCTTATAATGCTACCGTCGTACTAAGCAAAACAAGGTGCATAAAAGGATTAACATCACATGCAATTCATAAGTGACATGATATGGCCATGAACTTGTGCTTTAGATCTCCATCTTGAAAGCATCGACATGATGTTCATCGTCACCGGCACGACACCATGATCTCCATCAACGTGTCGCCATCGAGGTTGTCACGCCCTGCATGCTTCTACTACTATTGCTACCATTTAGCGATAAAGTAAAGCATTACATAGCGCTTAATGATTGACACGCAGGTCATACAATAATTAAAGACAACCCTATGGCTCCTGCCGGTTGCCGTACTCATCGACATGCAAGTCGTGAAATTCTATACATCACATGATCATCTCATACATCACATATATCACATCATGTAATTGGCCATATCACATCACAACATACCCTGCAAAAACAAGTTAGATGTCCTCTAATTGTTGTTGCATGTTTTACGTGGCTGCTACGGGTTTCTAGCAAGAACGACTCTCACCTACGCATAAACCACAACAGTGATACATAATTTGCTTTTCAACCTTCTCAAGGACCGCCTTTGTCGGATCCGATCCAACTAAAGTGAGAGAAACTGCCACCCGCAAGCCATCTAGGCAACAAGTTGCGTCGAGGGAACCAGTCTCTCGTAAGCATACAAGTAATGTTGGTCCGGGCCGCTTCATCTCACAATACCGCTGAACCAAAATCCGACCAAGGGAGGAAGCAATCCAAGCATCAACGCCCACAAACCTTTTGTGTTCTACTCGAGATCTCATCGACACATAGACCTAGCTCATGATGCCACTGTTGGGGAATGTTGCATGGGAAACAAAAAATTTCCTACGCACACCCAGATCTATCCATGGTGATGAGCATCTACAAGAGGAAGAGTGGATCCACATACCCTTGTAGATCGCTAAGCGGGAAGCGTTAAGAAACGCGGTTGGTGTAGTCGAACGTCTTCGCGATCCAAATCGCCGTGCATCCCGCGATCCAATCATGATACATCCCGCTATCCAATCACGATCCGTCCCGCAATCCGATCACGATCCGTCCCACGAACTTGATCACGATCCTTTCGATCTAGCACCAAACGGACGGCACCTCCGCGTTCAGCACACGTACAGCTTGATGACGATCTCCACTGTCTTGATCCAGCAAGAAGGACTGGAGAGGAAGAAGAGTTCTCCAGCAGCCTGACAGCACTCCGGCGATGGTGGTGGAGCAATTCCAGTAGGGCTTCGCCTAAGCATTGCAGAAAACCGATGTAGAGGAGAAACTATGCACTGGAGGAACGGGTAGCACGTGGCTGAAAATCTAGTGCAAAACCCTAGAAATCCACCAGTATATATAGGAGGGAAGGAGGAGGAGAGGCAGCCTTGGCCTCCAAGCCTTGGAGGCTTTGGCCAAAGTGGGAGGTGGAGGAGGACTCTCCTCCTCCAATCCTAGTAGGACTAGGATTGCTCCTTTTTGCCTTTTTTCCACCTTTTTCTATTGGGGTTTTTCCTCCAGCCACATGGGCCTTGTGTGGGAGTTTCCACCAGCCCACTAAGGGATGATATTCACTCTCCCATAGCCCATGAAGCCTCTTGGGTCGAAATACCCCTCCCGGAGGCCTCCTGGTACACTACCGACACTCCCGGTACACTACCGATGAGCCCGAAACTTTTCCGACGACCAAAACGGGACTTCCTATATATGAATCTTTACCTCCAGACCATTCCGGAGCTCCTCGTGATGTCCAGGATCTCATCCGGGACTCCGAACAAACTTCAGTCACCACCATACATAAATCTATACTACCAAAACGCCACCAAACCTTAAGTGTGCAGACCCTGCGGGTTCGAGAACTATGTAGACATGACCGAGACACCTCTACGGTCAATAACCAATGGCAGGACCTAGATGTACACATTGGTTCCTACATATTCTACGAAGATCTTTATCAGTCGAACCTCTACGTCAAGGATTCAGTTAATCCCGTATGATGTTCCCTTTGTTCTTCGGTATGTTACTTACCCGAGATTCGATCGTTGGTATCTCCATACCTAGTTCAACCTCGTTACTGGCAAGTCTCTTTACTCGTTCCGTAATACAATATCCCGTAACTAAACACTTAGTCACATTGCTTGCAAGGCTTATTGTGATGTTGTATTACCGAGTGGGCCCTGAGATTCCTCTCCGTCACACGGAGTAACAAATCCTAGTCTTGATCCATGCCAACTCAACAGACACCCTCGGAGACACCTGTAGAGCACCTTTATAGCACCCAGTTACGTTGCGATGTTTGATACACACAAGGTACTCCTTCGATATCTATGAGTTGCATGATCTCATGGTCATAGGAACATATACTTGACATGCAGAAAACAGTAGCAATAAACTGACACGATCATAAGCTACATTTGTAGCTTGGGTCTTGTCCATCACATCATTCTCCTAATGATGTGATCCCGTTATCAAATGACATCTCATGTCCATGGCTAGGAAACCTTAACCATCTTTCGATCAACGAGCTAGTTCACTAGAGGTATACTAGGGACATTGTGTTTGTCTATGTATCCACACATGTATCCATGTTTCCAATTAATACAATTATAGCATGGATAATAAACGATTATCATGAACAAGGAAATAAAATAATAAACACTTTATTTATTGCCTCTAGGGCATATTTCCAACCAATATCCACTCCGTTTAGCCATGTACCAAATAGTACATCAGTACTATCCGGAGGGTCAATATGGAATGTAACTCTAACAGTTTGCCATAATAGTTTTGCTAGCAGGCATTGGAGAAAAAGGTGTTTGATGGTTTCCTGACTACTACAAAAGCAACATCTAGTATTACCTAGCCAGTTGCGCTTAGCTAAATTGTCCTTGGTAAGAATCACCTTCTTGTGGGCAAACCACATGAACACTTTGATTCTCAAAGGCACCTTAACCTTCCAAACATGTTTGGACTTTGATATCTCCGTTGTATTTATTAGAGCTAGGTACATGGATTTGACTGAAAAGACCCCTATCGTTGTGAGTTTCCACGTAATCGTGTCGGGCTCATCCGATAACTGTATGTCCACAAGGCGTCTTACTAAGTGTACCCACTCAGTCCAACGATTTCCTATCAGAGATCGCCTTAACTGTATATTTAATGGGATGGATTGAAATACTGTGGCAACATACACCTCCCGTTGCACAATATTATACAGGGTAGGATATTGTACAGCTAGAGGCATCTCCCCCAGCCACCTGTCCTCCCAAAATCTTGTAGTGCCTCCATTCCCAGTTATGAACCGCATCCTCTGAAAGAAAGCAACTTTGACCTTCATCAAGCCCTTGCAGAAAGGAGAGTCCGTTGGTCTCGCAGTAACTTGGGCTAACGTTTTGGATTGGAGATATTTATTACGTAAAATTTGTACCCACATTCCTTCAGTCTCCATAGATATCCTGTATAGCCATTTACTAAGGAGACATTTGTTCTTAACCTCTAGATTTTCTATCCCCAAACCTCCCTGGTCTCTGGGTCTGCAAATAATGTCCCATTTAGTAAGTCTATACTTTTTCTTAACCTCATCACTCTGCCAGAAGAACCTCGATCGATAAAAGTCTAGTCTTTGGCGTACCCCTACCGGTATCTCAAAGAAAGACAGGAGGAACATTGGCATACTTGTTAGCACCGAGTTAATCAGAATAAGCCTTCCTCCATAAGACATAAGCTTTCCTTTCCAGCATCTTAGCTTCTTCTCAAATCGATCCTCAATCCGCTTCCACTCTTGGTTTGTAAGCTTTCGATGGTGAATTGGTATGCCCAAATAACTAAATGGCAATCTGCCCAACTCACAACCGAACAAGTGTTTATACTCCTCCTGTGCTTCTTTGGCTCTCCCAAAGCAGAACAGTTCGCTTTTGTGGAAGTTGATTTTCAACCTTGATAGTTGTTCAAACAGGCATAGGATAAGTTTCATATTTCTCGCTTTCGCCATGTCATGCTCCATGAAAAGGATAGTGTCATCAGCATACTACAGGATGGACACACCGTCATCGACTAGATGCGGCACTAGCCCACCCACAAGGCCCTCTTGTTTTGCCCTTCCTATCAATATGGCGAGCATATCTGCCACAACATTGAATAAGATCGGAGACATTGGGTCACCCTGCCTGAGATCCTTATGAGTTTGGAAAAAATGACCAATGTCGTCATTCACTTTTATTCCAACACTCCCCTGTTGTACAAAGGATTCAACTTGCTTCCGCCATAGCTCGTCAAAACCTTTCATGCGCAGAGCCTGTTGTAAGAATGGCCATTTAACTTTGTCGTATGCTTTCTCGAAATCCACTTTGAATATAACCCCATCTAGTCTCTTCGAATGAATTTTGTGCAGGGTCTCATGGAGTACTACCACACCCTCTAAAATGTTTCTCCCAGGCATAAAGGCAGATTGACTAGGTTGCACCACTGTATGCGCAATCTGCGTCAATCTATTCGTCCCCACCTTAGTAAAGATTTTAAATGACACATTGAGCAGACATATCGGTCTGAACTGTTCGATGCGCACTGCCCCTTCCTTCTTTGGCAACTACGTTATTGTCCCAAAGTTCAGTTGGTATAACTGCAAATGCCCGTCAAACAATTCCTGAAACATTGGTAGTAAGTCACTCTTGATGATATGCCAACATCGCTTGTAGAATTCAGCCGGGAACCCATCCGGCCCTGGTGCCTTATTGTTTTTCATTTGCGATATTGCATCAAACACCTATTTCTGTGTGAATAGTTTAGTTAATATCTCATTCTCGTCCCTTCCGAGTTGAGGAATATCATTGACCAAGTGCTCATCCAGATTCACATACGTATCATCAAGAGCCCCAAACAACTTCTTATAATACTCTGAGATGTACAACTTCAGGTTCTCATGCCCAACGATCGTGCCCTCATCTTGCTCAAGTTGGTAATTTTTCTTCTTTCTATGTTTACCATTAGCAATCAAGTGAAAGAATTGCGTATTATCATCTCCTTCAATTACCTGGCGCACTTTTGCTCTAAGTGCCCACTTCAGTTCCTCCTCTCTAAGGAGTTGTTTGAGACTATGTTCTGCCTCCGCTTTGGATGCCCTCTCATGCACATACAACAACACATTTTCATCCTTAATATCGTGTTCATTGATGAGGGTAATAAGATTTTGTTTTTTAAGCTTGTATGCACCACTCTCATGCTTTGCCCACCCCCGAAGAAACTGTCGCAAGTGCCTAATCTTATTTTGCCATCTATCAACATTGGTTCGACCCCCTGTATCCCTATTCCATTCTCTAGCTACAAGGTAGGTAAATCCCTCTCTCTCAAACCAGGCCAGCTCAAAGGAGAAGGCATTTTTATTGCCCACATGGGTCGCCTCCCCCGAGTCCACGAATAATGGAGTATGGTCTGATATAATCCTCGGCATCGCTCTTACCGTCACCCGTGGAAATTTCTGCTCCCATTCCATGGTTGTCAGTACCCTATCCAACTTCTCATACGTTGGATTTGGTAGCGTGTTGGCCCAAGTAAACTTTCTCCCAGTGAACTCAAGCTCTCGTAAGTCTAGGCTTTCGATAATTGTATTAAACATAAATGACCATCTGCCATCAAAGTTGTCGTTATTCTTTTCATCCCTATGCCTAATTATGTTGAAGTCCCCTCCCACTAAGATGGGTAATCTCTCATTGCCGCATACCCTGATGAGGTCTGCCAGAAAATCCATCTTTAATTCTAGCTGGGCTGCCCCATAAACCGCGAGAAGTGCCCATTGGAATCCATCTTCCTTTGAGCGAACTCTAAATTTGACGGCTAAATCTCCCAACGCCACATTTCTGACCTCGAGAGTCTCGCACCTCACCCCAAGTAAGATCCCACCAGATCTTCCTCTCGGAGGTAAAGAGTGCTAGTCGAAATCGGTGCCCCTAGATATGGTGTTTAGGAACTGCGAGGTAAAGTTATCTCTACCAGTTTCCATTAAAGCAATAAAATCAAGCCTGTGCTCAATAGTCGCTTCCGCTAGAAATCTCCTTTTAGCCAAGTGACCAAGACCTCTGCTATTCCAGAAGATTCCTTTCATCGGTCATCATAATTTTTTTTTGCAGTGTTAATACGAGCACTCTGACGTACCACCGACACCGGATATACCTTCCTTTTCTAGGGTCTCTTTGGTATCTCCTCCTCGACAACACGGTCCACATAACCGGCTTCGAGATTCGAACTTTCTATCCGTTGCATCGGGTTCGCGTGATACATACTATCATGTGCCTCCTCTTCCTCATTGACAAGGGATGACGGTGCGAGATCCTCACATAGGCGTTCAATAGCCCCCATCCCCAGTTCGTTTATCTCATCATCATTCATGGGTTTAGTTGCAGCAATACTAAGCAGCAAATTTATTGCTCTCTCGACCTCTAAATCTAGAATATCATTGACGGATGTGGAAACCTCCCTAGCATTGCTACCCATAGACACACCCAACATGTTTGCATTGGAAATAATTTCCTCCTCTGTAAAATGCAAAATAGAATGTTTCGTATTTACGGCCATACCTGTGGAAGTCTGAATATCCCGTAGCTTGGCCACCCTCATCATGCGGCCCATCATCAGGTCGTCCACGTCTAGCTGCTCCTGCAGCCTCCGGCTCGTCTGTCTCTCCACGGTCGCCGGGTCAAGAATACCACCGAACGCAACGACATCCTCTATGGATGGCAGCATCATAGAAGGGCCACCTGCCCCTCGACCCGTCGAGTGCACCTGCACAGCCGGTGTTGCCAGACTGTTGCCGACAGCCCCGTTGGCCACCCGACTTGGCGAGACGACTGTTGACCGAGGACCTCCAGTCTCTAGTGTGGCCATCATATTCGGCGAAGAGGCACCTCCCGAGCTGTCCGAATGATGCCCTGGCGCCGGCGAAGGCAGGCTGCATGATGGGTTCCCTCTCCCCCCGGACTGCACGACGCACCTCCAGTTTCCCAAGTCCTGGCGAGGTAACTCAAGCGGCACTGGGAGTCGCCATGCATGAGCGACGTGGCCCGTTGGCCCGACCCGCCAGCATCAGGACGTGGGCTTGTGAGACCCAGGCCCCCAGCCATACCCGACGCGACCATCACGCCAAGTTGAGCGGCAGCAGGGGATCCACACACTGCCTCCATAGACCCTTCATCGTGCCTATCTGCAGCCGGCACCGTGTCGAAAATACCAAACGAGGAGCCACCATCCACCCTCACCGTCTGTGTAGGTGTTTGAGTGAGCTTGGGTGACGCCGGCGGGGACAACGGAGGTAATAGAAGCTCCTCCGGGTCCTGACCTTCCGCTCTATCACCCCATAGATTGCTCGGTGCTGAGGACCCGAACGATCCAAACTTCAGCTACTGTGATAGTGAAGAAAGCACTACCTTATTGCCAACAGAATTTGTCGCATTAGTCTTGGTTGTAGGGTCCTCTCCACTCTTAGTCGATGGGCGCTCAGGTACATCTGGTTTAGGTTGCCCATCTCTATCCTTACTCTCGTCCGTGTCCATATCAGCCACTTTTGCCAACTCTTGGAAGTCGGCATTCTCCTCTATCTCGATTTCCAGCAGATAACTCTTGCTGTCATACGTCCATCTAACCGAGTCAGGTATGTGGTCAATGCTAATAACGCTGACAAACAGACGTGCGACTCCATTAGCATGGGTGAAGGGCATATCAACCTTCTCTGTCTTGCCAATGAGCGACCCGAGACTCCATGTCACTCTGACATCATCAAGAGCAGACCGAGGGGCACCAGTAATCTGTATGCAAAGCTGAGGTAGAGGTATACCTTCGGGTTCTTGCCTTGCCCAAGGTTCAAATTCAAGAACGCATGCAGTATTCGGTACCTTTCTCACCCTGAAAGTCAAGAGTCTATCTAGATCCTCCCTGGTTGGAAAATCCACTCTAAAGACCTGATCCTCTAGTGTTACAAGATCCCAGTTAAACGACCCCAGAACGAGCTCATGGAGTCGCAACAAGACCTGCTCTATGGTCATCCTCCCACGAGTCACCCGCACCACCCCAGTACTGGAGCTCTCTGAAATAGGTATGATGGAAGACGAGCGGGGAGACTCAAAATACATCAACTCCGAGCAGCAGACCCCATAAATCGTGACAGTGGGCTTTGGTCCCAAGAGAAACGGGCACTCTCCCGTATCATGTTTTTGTTTCCAGCACAAGTCACATAACTCAACTTTACACTCTGCTGGGAAGTGCCCCGGTTGTCCACACTAGTAACATGACATCTTTTCTTTCTTTCGCGCCCATTTGGAAATTTTCTCACCTTCAGATTTTTAGACTTTTCAGAGGTCGCATCTTTAGTAGTCACAATCTTAGGAGTTGGAACCTTTACTGCTGCCAACGTGCCAACCACCTCCATTGCCACCTCCGCGAGTGCCGGCCTCGCAGCGTCTGTTGGTGCGTTTGATGATGCGGGCACCTCTCTTTGGCCCGTCTCATTGTTCTGGGAAGCAGCCTCTAATGTCGGAGGAGGGGGAGGAGGCCACCGTCCTCATCCTCGACCCCCCTATAATGACGAAACTAGTTCCTATTCTGGTTGGGAGGACTGGTCGCACCATGTACAAAGGGCCCGGTTTGGCCGTCGAAGCCTCTGCCTCCGCCATGTACCCGACCGCCGCCAGTCGACGACGAGCCCCGATGAACGCCTTCGCCATAAGCATCATATCCATCATCTCCCCAGTACCCTGTACCGTTCCGGTTATGAGAAAACATGGCAGTCCTGCGTCCGGCGTTGTTGGGACCCCGTCCCCAACTGGCCTAGTTGCCGTCGTGGCTTGCCGCACCTACAGGTCTTGGCCCTCGAGGCGGCTGGTGCTGCTGATCAAGCTGCGCCTGTGGCTGCTGCTGCCAGGGCTGGGGCGTTTGCTTCGTCCTTGCAGGCGGCGCCGTAGGACGTCCCTACTGGTTCCCACGACCCGCCATCTTCGCCGGCGGCGCAGTGGGTGCGACCGTGGGAGGAGTCCGTATTCTGGCCGCCCTGCCCGCTCCCAGTCAAGGGAAACCTGGCCGCGAGCCACAATATACCCTAGCGTCAGCCGGTCCCAGGTTTTCTCGTGTTGTAAACGAATTAGGCGAACCATTTGTTACCCCATCATTAGTAATCTGGGCTGCCAACTGGGCCACATACCCGTTTGTCGAGCCGCCCACGATCGAATCTGCCTCCACCGGCCCATCAGAGCCCAACAATGCAGTCAAGCGTTCTTTCCTGAACCTGCGAATCGAGACTCCTTCGCTCGACGGCACGACCGCCACCGGCACCGATGTCGACGGACAGCGCCTCCGATCCTTCTTTTGCACCATTTTCCATGATGAATGTACTAAAAAGTCTGCAAGAGTGGGTTTAGGCAAACACACCTTAGGTAGTGGACCTTGCCATGGATGAATAACCGTCGTGGAGGTCCACCGATGAACGAGCCGCCGTACCACCTCCTGTTTGTCTGACGCCAAGAGCCCCTCCCTAGCCGGGTTGTCCTGGGGAACTAGCCTGTCCACCATGCGAGTAATCGTGTCTTCTCCGTCGCCGTTCGTGAATGCCTCGCAGATCATGTCCGACGGTGTTGGTGACGCCAATTCTTGCGGTTCGCCGTCTCCGGGATCTGCCTCCACCTCTTCACCATCAGAATCCTCCAAGAGCGCCCAGAACCGGCCGCCAATCCAGCCATGGTGCCCGTCAGTCGGGCAACGAGATGCCGCCAAGATCGCCACTAGGGTCGCCTCTCTAAATATCTCCTTTTAGATGAAACCTTGATAACGCTTGATCATCATCTTCTTGAGTAGCAGGGGGCTGTGATCTGAAATGGCTATGGAGGCAGGCACAAATTGTATTGGGGGAACCACAGTTCCCAATCCCGAGTCATGAATATACGTTCAAGCTTGGAGAAGGTGCGGTGGCTATTGTCACTAGACCAAGTGAACCTCCTTCCAATCAAGTGGAGCTCTCTAAGTTCAAGATCCTCGATGACACTTCTAAACCGGCCCATCATATGAATGTTGACGTTGGAGTTGCTCTTCTCATTTGCTCTCGCAATAAGGTTGAAATCACCAGCAATAAGCCATTCATTCTGCGCTAAAACCTTGATGTCACAGATCTCCTGAAGAAAAACAATATTGTCTTGATCATCTTGCGGTCCATACACATCAGTAAGTGTCCATGAGGAGCCATCAGATTTATCGGTCACGATGGCATACAGAGAGAAAGAACTCGGCGCGGCCGACAATGGTGCTATTACAAAATCAACACTGCATGCAATCAAGATACTGCCTCGCATGCCATCAAGCCCCTTAAAAAGGTAATTATCTCCAAACTGGGTCCGAAAGTTTCCACCACCAAGGTCCTCGAGAGATCTGCGACCTTGGTCTCTTGCATGCACACGATGTTAATCCTATGATGCAATCCTAATGCCTTTTTTCTCTTATTTTGCATGTTTCACGCAAAGAAGGAGATTTTTGGCAGCTAGAATTCTGGACTGGAAAAGACTATAGAAGAGTTGGATATTCTCTGCAGCTCCAAATGACCTGAAATTTATGGGGAATTATTCTGGAATATATAAAAATACTAGCGAAGGAGTTACCCGAAGGGGACCCACCAGGGAGCCACGGGCCTGGTGGACGCACCCTACCCCAAGGGCGCGCCCATTGAGCTCGTGGCCCCACAAGTAGGCCTCTGGGGCCCATATTCCCTTATAGGATGTTGTTACCCTTGAAAAAACATTGAAAATAATACTTTTGGGACAAAGCGCCACCGTCTCGAGGTAGAACCTGGGCAGGAGCACTTTTGCTCTCCAACAGAGCGATTCCGTCGGGGAAACTTCCCTCAAGGAGGGGGAAATCGAAGCCTTCATCATCACCATCGCTTCCTCCATCGTGGGAGGACCAACTTCACAAGCACCATCTCATCTCAAACCCTAGTTCATCTCTTGTATTTAATCTTTGTCACCAAACCATAGATTGGTACTAACGTGGCTTGAGACTGCGTCGGTAGTTCCCCAAATAGGAAGGGATGATGCAACACAACGACGATAAGTATTTCCCTCAGTTTATGAAACCAAGGTATCAATCCATAGAGGGAGATCATGCACCCACATAAACAACACCTGCACACGAATAACAAATACTTGCAACCCGACGTGAAAGAGAGTTTGTCAAGGTCTCTACGGTATTAAGATAGATTAGGTAATGATAGTTTTGGCAAATAGATCTCGCAAGAACACAAACTAAAATAAGTAAACAAAAAGTGCAGCAAGGTATTTTTGTTTTTTTATTAATAGATCTGAAAACAAAAGATGCAAATATTAGATCGGAAAGCAATATGTTGGAAAAGTAGACCCTGGGGCCGTAGGTTTCACTAGTGGCTTCTCTCATGAGTATAGCGCACGGTGGGTGAAAAATTACTGTTGGGCAATTGATGGAAGATCAAAAAATCATGACAATATCCAGGCAATGATCATTATATAGGCATCACATCCAGGACAAGTATACCAAAACGATTCTGCATCTACTTCTATTACTCCACACATCGACCGCTATCCAGCATGCATCTAGTGTATTATGTTCATGGAGAAACGGAGTAATGCAATAAGAACGGTTACATGATGTAGACAAGATCTATTCATGTAGGAATATACCCCATCTTGTTATCCTTAATGGCAACGATACATGCGTGTCTTGCTGCCCCTCCTGTCACTGGGAAAGAACACCGCAAGATCAAGTGATAGCCTGGCATATTAGGGATGATAGACTAGTCATATCAATAAGGAATTCCTTCTTTTCCAGGAGCCCATTCAAACAGAACTCCCTGGTTAAGCGTGCTTGGCTTGGAGTAGTTCTAGGATGGGTGACCCACCAAGAAGTTGGTCCCGGATGCGCACGAGTGAGGACAAAGTGCGTAGAAAAGGCTAGTATTGATCTGTGGGGCCAGTCTAGATCCTGCCAGGAGTAACGACCACCGGCGGGTGTGTCCAGGGCGTTACAAGTTGGTATCAGAGCCAGGTTCTTGTGGTTACACGGATGTTTGCCGACAGGTGCACGATCATGTTGTTCACGAAGTTGGTGACCCGTCGTGGCACACGGAATGACACATGTATCGGACTGGAAGTTTGTGCCAAGAGGGAATGTTCCTGTGACGTGGCGAGGATGTCGTTCCTCTTAGTGTTGGTGTATGTGATAGCCTGGCATATTAGGGATGATAGACTACTCATATCAATAAGGACTTCCTTCTTTTCCGGGATCCCATTCAAATAGAACTCTTAGGTTAAGCATGCTTGGCTTGGAGTACTTCTAGGATGGGTGACCGACCGGGAAGTTGGCCCCGGGTGCGCACGAGTAAGGACAAAGTGCGCAGAAAGGCGAGTTGGACCATTGTATTGAGAATCATAGAGGGAGAGGAAGCCATCTATCTACTGCCTACAGAGCCGTAGGTCTATGATGGACTACTAATGCATCATCGGAGAGGCACCTATGAAGAAGATGAACCCCTCCATGATGGTGTTAGATTGGATCTCGCGGTTCTGGAACTTGTGGCGGCTGGAATTGTGTTTCGTTGACTCCTGACGTGCCCACCCTCTACCAGGCCAAGCCAGGGGCCGTTGTGTTGGGGAGAAAACAAAAAATTTCCTATGCACACGCAAGATCTATCCATGGTGATGAGCATCTACGAGAGGGAGAGTGGATCTACATACCCTTGTAGATCGCTAAGCGGGAAGCGTTAAGAAACGCGGTTGGTGTAGTCGAATGTCTTCGCGATCCAAATCGCCGAGCGTCCCGCGATCTCATCACGATCCGTCCCGCGAACTCATCCCGATCCGTCCCGCGAACTCATCATGATCCGTCTCGCGATCTTGATCATGGTCCTTCCGATCTAGCGCCGAACGAACGTCACCTCCGCGTTCAGCACACGTACAGCTCGATGATGATCTCCGCCTTCTTGATCCAACAAGAGGGAGCGGAGAGGTAGACGAGTTCTCCGGCAGCACGACGGCGTTGCAGCGATGGTGGTGGAGCTATCCCGGCAGGGCTTTGCCTAAGCACTGCAAAAAACCGATCTAGAGGAGAAACTATGCACTAGAGGAACAGGTAGCACGTGGCTGAAGATCTGGTGCCAAAACCCTAAAACCCTCTAGTATATATAGTAGGAGAGGAGGAGGAGGCTTGGCTCCCAAGGAGCCAGCCCTTGGGTCGGCCGAACCAGGAGGGAGGAGTCCTCCTCCTCCACTCCTAGTAGGATTAGGACTCCTTCCTAATTTAGCCCTTTTGTCTTTTTCCACCTTTTTCCTTTTGGGATTTTTCTTCCCAGCTGCATGGGCCCTTTGTGGGACTTCCTCCAGCCCACTAAGGGCTGGTATTCATCCTACCACAGCCCATGTAGCCTCTTGGGTCGAAATACCCCTCCCGATGGTCTCCCGGTACACTACCGGCACTCCCGGTACACTACCGATGAGCCCAAAACTTGTCCGGCGACCAAAATAGGACTTCCTATATATCAATCTTTACCTCTGGACCATTTTGGATCTCCTCGTGTCGTCTGGGATCTTATCTGGGACTCCGAACAACCTTCGGTCACCACCATACATAATTCTATACTATCAAAACGTCACCAAACCTTAAGTGTGCAGACCCTGCGAGTTTGAGAACTATGTAGACATGACCGAGACACCTCTATGGTCAATAACCAATAGCGGGACCTGGATGTCCATATTGGTTCCTACATATTCTACGAAGATCTTTATCGGTCGAACCTCTATGTCAAGGATTCGGTTAATCCCGTATGATGTTCCCTTTGTTCTTCGATATGTTACTTGCCCGAGATTCGATCGTCGGTATCTCCATACCTAGCTCAACCTCATTACCGGCAAGTCTATTTACTCATTCTGTAATACAAGATCCCATGACTAACACTTAGTCACATTGCTTGCAAGGCTTATTGTGATGTTGTATTACTGAGTGGGCCCTGAGATACCTCTCCGTCACACGGAGTAACAAATCCCAGTCTTGATCCATGCCAACACATCAGACACCCTCGGAGATACCTGTAGAGCACCTTTATAGTCACCCAGTTACGTTACGACGTTTGATACACACAAGGTACTCTTCCGGTGTTATTGAGTTGCATGATCTCATGGTCATAGGAACAAAAACTTGACATGCTGAAAACAGTAGCAATAAACTGACACGATCATATGCTACATTTGTATTTTGGGTCTTGTGCATTACATCATTCTCCTAATGACATGATCCATTATCAAATGACATCTCATGTCCATGACTAGGAAACCATAGCGATCTTTGATCAACGAGCTAGTCTATTAGAGGCATACTAGGGACATGGTGTTGTCTATGTATCCACACATGTATCTGATTTTCCGATCAACACAATTATAGCATGGATAATAAACGATTATCATGAACTAGGAAATATGATAATAACCAATTTATTGTTGCCTCTAGGGCATATTTCCAACATGCTAGCACACCCTGGTGGAGAGTGGCCACCCTGGGGCCCCTCTTCTGGTGATCCTTGTCCCATCTTGTTCCTTCTGGTCCATAAAAATTCTCCAAAAATCCCCACGGAGTTTGGGCTCCATTTGGTACTGATTTTCTGTGAAGTAAAAAAAACAAGCAAAAATGGCAACTGGCACTTTGGCACTATGTCAATAGGTTAGTACCAAAAAATGATATAAATTTACTATAAAATGATTGTAAAACATCCAAGATTGATAATATAACAGCATGGAACAAGCAAAAATTATAGATACGTTGGAGACGTATCAACATCCCCAAGCTTAATTCCTACTCGTCCTCGAGTAGGTAAATGATAAAAACATAATTTTTGATGTGGAATGCGGCCTAACATGTTCATCATATATTATTTTCTTTATAGCATGTACATTTTGACTTTTCATATGGTTCAAAGCAATAGTCTAATTTTGATATGAAAACTTTAATACTTAAACATATCAACAAGCAACCATGTCTTTCAAAATATCAACGCTAAAGCAAGTTATCCCTAGCCCATCATGCTCAATCATTGATCCATTCACAATACACACTCAAATATTTGCTACACCTAATGCTCAAGTACGATCATAGTGCCCCCTAGTTGGTGCTTTATAAGAGAAGATGGAGACTCAAATTGGAAAAATAAAAATTGCATAAAGTAAATAGATAGGCCCTTCTAGAGGGAAGTAGGGATTTGTAGAGGTGCCAAGCTCAAGTGTTTAAATTGGTAGAGAAAAATATTTTGGGTGGCATGCCTTTCCAGTCAACGAAAACGACCGAGAGATTTCAATATCTTTTCACACTAGATGCATCATAGGCGGTTCCCAAATAGAAAATAAAGTTTCTTCCTTTTTCCACCATACTTTCACTTTTCATGGCTAGCCGAATCACGGTTGCCTTCCATACCAACACTTTCCACGAAATTTATTATTTGACATCATAAAGTAAATTTATTTTCTTTTCCATTTCATTCCGGGAATGGGCATCCCTATTACCGCCATACTCTCGTGCAATGACAAGTGAATAAACACTCATCTTGAGAATAACACATCTAGCATGGAAAAATATCGGTCACCCCTACCGTTTCATGAGCAGTACGAGAACACAAAAAGGAAAATTTATTTTGAAAATTAGAGATGGCACATACAAATTTTCTTGGAACGACATGGAAATACCGTTTATAGGTAGGTATAATGGACTCATATGGCAAAACTGATTTTAAGGATTTTGGATGCATGTAGTATTTCTACTTAGTACAAGTGAAGACTGTCAAATACAGGGGCGGAGCCCATTGGGCCTTCCCGTATGCACCGGAATACGGGTCCAAAATTAGCTAGTAGTACCTATCAAATAAAAAGGACCAGTGCATCAGGGAGGCCCAAGAGTGGTGCATCAGGGTCATCCTTTTCAGCGAGGCATCCACATAGGCCCATTGGCCCAACACTACACGCATAGCTTGTCACGTAGACACATCATGTGTACCTCCACTCGAAAGAAAAAACGTACTAGTCACGTACTGATCACGTGACTAAGATTCCATCTACTAAAAAAAGTATTCGATCTATCGGCCATCAACCGATTAGGTTTCTGTAGACGCGTCCATGGTATGCGCCAGATCGCCGTTGGCCATCGCTAGACTTGCTATTGGCCGTCGCCAGTCTTGCCGTCAGCCGTCGCGTACACAGGCGCCAGGCACCGGACGCCGCAGAACGCAAACCACGCGACAGGACGCACCCGAGCGATGCCGAACGCCGCCAGCCGGTCCGGAGCTCGGTAATTTTGTGATATTTCTCGAATTCCAGTCTTCAATCTTCGTTCATGTACGTGCGTCCATGGATTACAAAATTACAGTCTTGAAAAAGCGTGTGACACTTTCTAGGGTTACAACTTCTAATTGGGATATATTTCATCTGTCTATACAAGTCTGAATGTCTCACTTGTAATTTGTTAATTGTCAAATACAGATACTATGGACAGGTTTCTTCTCAAAAGAAAAGCACCATCACAGGATGTTTCGAAAGACATAAATTGGGAAGAGGAGATTCAATATGATCCGGGCAAGAGAAAATTTATAGAGAATTATCATCCTATTTTTAAAGGTCTTGTAATAAGAAAATATTTGTTGAATGGACCTTGTCAGCCAAGAGAGATTGATTTTGAATCCTCAGATTTTGGGGGTAAACAGAGAAAGTTCAATCTCGAATGGTTTGATGAATTTGAGAGCTGGCTTGAATACGGCAAAGAGAAGAAAAGGACATATTGTTTTTCTTGCTTCTTATTTAGGGACCGTAGTCACAAGAAAGAAGCTGGATATGAGGCATTCGCTGTGAATGGTTGGAAGAGTTGGAACATGAAATCAAGGTTAAAAGAACATGTTTGTGTGGTGGGAAGTGCCCATAATCAAGCAATGAAAAAAATACTTGATTTTAAGAAAAAAGATCAACACATTGATGTTGCTATTCGGGTTCAAAGTGAAGCTTTGAAGGTTGCATATTTTGCTCGACTGAATGCCGCTATTAACACAACTAGACTATTGTGGAAACAAGGATTGCCTTTCTGGGTACATGATGAGTCGAAGGACTCGCACAATAAACAAAACTTCTTGGAAGTTCGTGACTTCTTAGCTGAGCATGATCTAGTTGTGCGCAAAGCTACAGGAAAGGATGCTGCAAAGAATTCTCTTATGTGTGCTCCTTAAGTCCAGAAAGATATCGCTGAAGGTTCTACGCATGTGATAGTGCAATCAATTCTCAAAGAATTTCGCAATAATGTGTTTTGTTTGCTTGTTGACGATTCTAGAGATGTCTCTAGCAAAGAACAAATGGCTGTGGCCTTGAGGAATGTTGATAGTTCCGGGGATTCAAAAGAAAGTTTTGTTGGTCTTGTCCATGTGAAAGAAACAACTTTGTCATACCTCAAGAGTTCAATTGATTCTCTTTTTGGAAAATATAAATTGAGTTACAATCAAGTTAGAGGACATGGGTATGATGGTGCTAGCAATATGCGAGGTGAGTTTAATTGCCTCAAATCATTGATTATGCGAGAAAGTAGCACATCTTATTATGTTCATTGATTTGCTCACTAGCTTCAATTAGTTGTTGTGGCTGTGGTAAGAAAGCATAAATGAGTTAGTAATTTCTTCAGCATGATTTCTACCTTGCTAAATGTTGTGGGTGGATCTTCCAAGAGAAAGGACATGATTAGAGATATTAATCTTGAAGAAATGAGAAAGGCTTTAGGGTGTGGACAACTTACAACAGGAATAGGATTAAATCAAGAGCAATGCCTTCAAAGACCCTGGAGACACTCATTGGGGTTCCCATGCTAAAACACTCAAGAGTTTGATTCACATGTTCAGGTCAGTTGTTAAAGTTCTAGAATTTGTGGAAGAAGAAGACACCGATAGAACAAATAGAGACCAAGCTCTTGGCCTTCTAGTGTATTTTCAATCTTTTGACTTTGTATTCTATTTGCATGTCATGTTAACAATCCTCACAACTACAAATACATTTCCATTAGCATTGCAACGAAAGGATCATGACATAGTAAATTCCATGAAATGTGTGAAGTCAACTAGAGTTGTTCTGAATGACCTTAGAGAAAATGGATGGGAACCTATGCTAGCTGAAGTTCATGTGTTTTGCGAGACACATGATATTGTAGAGTTGGACATGGAAAAAGCATATGTTAATCCTAAAGAGAGGGGGAGGTAACTGGAATTACAAACATACATCACTATCAAGTTGATTGTTTCAATGATGCTTTTGATTGGCTAGTTCAAGAGCTTGACAATAGGTTCAGTGAGACATCCACTAATTTGCTTGTTTGGTTGACGACTTTGAGTCCAAGAGACTTATTTCATGATTTTAGTTTGGAGAATCTCATGAGTTTGGTTAAACTATACCCTCAAGATTTTGATTCTGGGATTGAGGGATCTTGATAAGGATCTATGCCTCTATATTGCTGGTGTACGCATAGATGATAGTTTTTCCAACATAGCAACAATCACCGAGCTTTCAAAAAAATGGTGTAGACTAGGAGGCATATTATGTATCCTTTGTTTTATTGGTTGTTGAAACTAGTAATTGTCTTGCATATTGCCACTGATACAGTTGAGAGATGCTTTTCAGCTATGAAACTGGTCAAAACTTGCTTGCGTAATCGCCTCAATGATGATAGTTTGAGCGATGATGTTATTTGCTATGTGGAGAAAGAAGAAATTAAAAAGGTCACCAATGCTCAAGTGGTTGAGTATTTCATGGCTCGGAGGAACAAGACATACTAAAGGTAACCTTTTTAGCCATTAAGTACTTTCATTTGGGCATTTTATTATATTCTACTAGTAAGTTTAATTCTATTTGTATCATGTAGGTTATTGAACTTGTTATCCAACAATGTATTTTGGAATTTGGAACTGCAAATCGGTCCTTTTCAAGTAATTTTGATCCTTTTATTATTATAATAATAAGCATTCTGCTGGCTACATTTTGTTTTTACAAACCGCCTTATGTTATATCCAATAATGTGTGCTACAAGTTATGAAACGCACCTTTATTTAATACATTTGTTGGTTAATTGTTTTAAGCCTTGTTAAAGTGGTGCACCGGGTAACATTTGCTCCACCTTCGCCCTGGGAAAATAGATTGGGAAGCATCCAACCAAGAAACAAAAAATCACATAAGCGAGCATTAAGCATAAAGCATAACTAACACTGAATAATGCACTGTAAGTAGGATGTAATTTTGTAGCACAACTATTGACTTTCGTGCTTGCATAGGGAATCACAAACCTTAACACCAATATTCTTAGTAAGCGTAATTACTCACCAACATAACTCACATATCACTATCGTCATGTCTCAAAACTATTACAAAGAATCAAGTTTATTTTGTCCAATGATCGTCATGAAAGTTTTTATTATATCCCTCTTGAATATCTATCACTTTGGGACTAATTTCATATGTTGCAATTGCTTTTGACAAGCTCACATGGATATAAGTGAAGAACATGAGCATACAAGTTTCGTCTATCAAAATAATATAAGTGAGGCATGAGAGGATTTCTTCAAAATTAATAACTCTCAAATTAATATAAGTGAAGCATGAGAGCACTTCTTTTGCTCAATAGAGTTAAGTGAAGCATAAAGAGCAATTCTAACAAATCATAGAATATTTTGGCTCTCTAAAATAGGTGTGTCCAGCAAGGATAATAATGGAAGTGCAAAAATCAAAACAAGCAAAGATACAAGATGCTCCAAGCAAAACTCTTGATATGTGACGAATAAAAATATAGTTCCAAGTAAAATACCAATAGTTGTTAGAAGAAAGAGGGGATGCCACTCGGGGCATCCCCACACTTAGTTGCTTGTTACTCTTTGGATATGACCTTGGTGTGATGTAGCATCCCCAAGCTTTGACTCTTCTAACTCTTTATTCCTTCATCCATCGTGATCTCACTTAAAACATGAAAAATTCAATCACACAAAACTTGACAAAATTCTCATGAGATCCGTTAGTATAATAAAGCAAATCACCACCTTTAGGTACTTTCATAAACTCATTCATATTTTATCATTGCATTATACCTACTGTATTCTAACTTTACCATGACTTATACCCCCTCGGTACAAGCCATAGATTCATCAAAACAAGCACACAATGTAATGAAAACATAATCTGTTTCAGACAGAATAGTCTGTAGTAATTTGTACTCTACCCATACTTCTGCAACTCTGAAAATTCTGAAATATTAGGACAACGTAAATAATTTTCATAGAAACTATTTTTTAAATTTCATCTCAATATCACGTTCCAGTAAAAAAGTAAAATTCGTTCACCGGGAACAAAGTTTCTGTTTCAGATGCAACACTGTTTCTACTCATCTTATGGATCATCCTAAAGGCATTACTTGGAAAAAACACTAAATAAAACATAAAAACACAATCATAAAAAAAGCATAATTGTTCCAAAGACTCAAAAATATAAAGCAAAAGATAAAAATAATTTATTCATTGGGTTGCCTCCCAACAAGCGCTATCGTTTTACGCCCTAGCTAGGCATAACACATAGATTCAAGTATTATCATCCTTAGTTTTTACTCCACAGAAGGAACTTATGATTGATTCATATGGTGGATTAATTCTTGTTCTAGTGAAGTGTTCCATGCCCTTTCTAAGAGCAAATTGAAATTTAATATTGCCTTCTTTCATATCAATCACGACACCTATAGTGCGTAAAAACGATGTAGCAAGTATGATAGGACAAGACGGATTGCAATCAATATCAAGAACAATAAAATCAATGGGCAAATAGTTCCTATTTGCAAGAATAAGAACATCATTAATTCTTTCCAAAGGGTTTTTAATAGTAGAATCCGCCAAGTGCCAATTAAGAGAACATTCTTCAATATTGGTAAGACCAAGCACATCACATGAAGGTTTCGGAATTGTGGAAACACTAGCACCAAAATCACACAAAGGAAAGCATTCATATTTTTTAATCTTGAGTTTAATGGTAGGTTCACACTCATCATATCATTTTCTAGGAATTGAAATCTCTAATTCCAACTTTTCTTCTAAGGATTTCATCATGGCATCAACAATGTGTTTAGTAAAAGCTTTATTTTGTCCATAACCATGGGGTGAATTTATCATAGATTGCAGCAAAGAAATACAATCAACCAAGGAGAAACTCTCATAATTAAAGTCTTTGTAATAAAAAATAGTGGGCACATCACTAGTTAAAGTTTTGACCTCTCCAAATCCACTTTTATCGAAATTTTGATCAAGATTTTCACCCTCCAAATCATTGGGACGCCCTCTAGCTAAAGTTGACTCTTCCTCAGTCCCTTTATCATCAATTTTAACATTACTAAACAAGGAATCAATAGAGCAAACACCAATCATTGTAAGATCTTCATCATTGTTGTGAAAGTAATCATTAGAAAACGCTTTTTCTAAATATTCTCTTTTAGGTCTAAGCATAGTGGTTCTTTTCTTAGTTTCATCCATAGAAACATATAAAGAATTAACTGATTCATCAATATTATGTGGAAAAGCGTGAAACTTGATATTTTATACATCATTGGAAATTCTATCAATGCTTCTAGACATATCATCAATCTTATTCAAGTTTTCTTCTATCGTAGTATTAAAAGACTTTTGAGCATTGATAAATTTCTTAAAAATATTCTCAAGATCAGTGGTGTTCCTATTATTATTATTATTATTATTATTATTATAAGAATTTCCATAGGAATTACCATAATTATTAGAGGAATTTCTGGGAAAAGGCCTAGGATTAAAATTACCTCTATAAGCATTGTTATTGAAGTTGTTTCGCTAAATGAAATTCACATCTACGGAATCACTATTTTGCTAAATCAAAGTAGACAAAGTCACATCATTAAGATCAATAGGAGCATTTTTACTAGCAACCAACTTCATAAGAGCATCAACTTTTTCACTCAAAGTACTAACTTCTTCTACCGAATTAACCTTTTTACTAGTAGGTGCTCTTTCGATATGCCATTCTGAATAACTTGCCATAACATGATCTCGCAATTTGGTAGTTTCACCCAAAGTAATTTCCATAAAAGTACCACCCGCGGTAGAATCTAAAAGATTTCTAAAGACAAAATTCAACACCGCATAAAAATGTATGATTATCCAAAGATTTAAACAATGAGTAGGCTAATTTCTTAGCATCAACTTCATTCTTTCCCAAGATTGTGCAACATGTTCATGCTCAGGTTGCTTAAAATTCATGATTTGAGTTCTAAGGGAAATTATTTTTGCGAGCAGAAAATACTTAGTAATAAAAGCGTCCTTGCACTTATCCCAAGAATTGATACTATTGCGAGGTAAAGAAGAAAACCAAAATTCTGCACGATCCCGCAAGGAGAAAGGAAATAATTTCAACTTCATAATCTCATTGTCCACATATTTTTTCTTTTGCATATCGCATAATTCGACAAAGGTATTTAGATGGGATGTGGCATCCTCATTAGGAGTACCGGAAAATTGATTTTCATGACGAGATTCAACAAAGAGGCATTAATATCACAAGACTCCGCACTAGTGGCGGGAGGAGCAATAGGGGTGCTAATAAAAACATTATTATTGGTATTGGAAAATCACACAAATTGGTGTTTTCTTGAGTCGTCATGATTACACAAACAAGTTTGCAAGCAAACAAGAGATCTGACGAGAAGAAGGCAAACGAAAAAGAGAGGGTGAATAAAATGACAAATTTGTGAAGTGGGGGAGAGGAAAACGAGATCCAAATGGCAAATAATGTAAATTGCAAGGAGATGAGATTTGTCATTAGGAACCTGGTACATGAGATTGCTTCCTCCCCGGCAACAACATGAGAAATTCCTTTGACGTGGCTTGAGACTACGTCGGTAGTTCCCTAAAGAGGAAGAAATTCCTTTGGCGTGGCTTGAGAAGGCTTGAGACTGCGTAGATTACGTAATGATAGTTTTGACAAATAGATCTCGCAAGAACACAAACTAAAATAAGTAAACAAAAAGTACAGCAAGGTATTTTTGTGTTTTTTTGGATTAATAGATCTGAAAAAGATGCAAATAGTAGATAGGAAAGCAATATGTTGGAAAAGTAGACTCGGGGGCCGTAGGTTTCACTAGTGGCTTCTCTCATGAGTATAGCGCATGGTGGGTGAACAAATTACTGTTGGGCAATTGATAGAAGACCAAATAACCATGATGATGTCCATGCAATGATCATTATATAGGCATCACATCCAAGACAAGTATACCGAAACGATTCCGCATCTACTTCTATTACTCCACACCACGACCACTATCCAGCATGCATCTAGTGTATTAAGGTCATGGAGAAACGGAGTAATTCAATAAGAACGGTGACATGATGTAGACAAGATATAATCATCTAGGAATAGACCCCATCTTTTCACCCTTAATGGAAACGATACATGCATGTCTTGCTGCCCCTTCTGCCACTGGGAAAGAACACCGCAAGATCGAACCCATCACATAGCACCTCTTCCCATGGCAAGAAAAATCGATCTAGTTGGCCTAATTAAACCAAATATTTGAAGAAGAAATACGAGGCTATAAGTAATCATGCAAATAAGAGATCAAAGAAGACTCAAATCATATTCATGGATAGAAACTGATCATGAACTCAAAATTCATCGGATCCCAACAAACACACCGCAAAAGTCATTACATATAATAGATATCCAAGAGACCATTGTATTGAGAATCATAGGGAGAGAAGAAGCCATCTAGCTACTGCCTACGGACCCGTAGGTCTATGGTGGACTACTCACACATCATCGGAGAGGCACCTATGAAGAAGATGAACCCCTCTGTGATGGTGTTAGATTGGATCTCGCGGTTTTGGAACTTGTGGCCGCTGGATTTGTGTTTCGTCGACTCCTCTAGTTTTTTTTTTGAATATTTGGGAATTTATAGGCTCGATAGTCGGTTGGGGAGAGTCCCGAGGTGCCCACCCTCTACCAGGCTGCGCTAGGGGCCTCTGGCGCGCCCTGGTGGAGGGTGGCCACCATGGCCCCCTCTTCTAGTGATATTTGGCCCATCTTGTTCCTTTTGGTCAATAAAAATTCTCCAAAAATCCCCGCAGCGTTTGGGCTCCGGTTGGTACTGATTTTCTACGAAGTAAAAAAACAAGCAAAAAAACAGCAACTGGCACTTTGGCATTATGTCAATAGGTTAGTCCCAAAAAATGATATAAAGTTGCTATAAAATGATTGTAAAACATCCAAGATTGATAATATAACATCATGGAACAAGCAAAAATTATAGAGACGTTGGAGGCGTATCGGGTACCTTTGGGTTGCTAGTAGTGCTGATTACATCTTGTAGTTGATGCTAGTTGGTTTATTTGGTGGAAGATTATATGTTTGGATCCTTAAGCATATTCAATACATCTATGATCTTGGACATTAATATGATTTATGAGTATTTACTTTTTTCTTGAGGACACAGGCGAAGTCTTGTTATAAGTAATCATCTGATGTTGGTATTCGTTCGGTATTATGATGACATGTATGTTGTTCTTCCTTTGGTGTGTCATGTGAATGCCAACTCCATGACACTTAACCATACTTGGTCCTAAGGGAAGGCATTGGGGAGTAATAAGTAGATGATGGTCCAAGGGAGTGGCAGAAACTTAAACCCTAGTTTATGTGTTATTCTGTAAGGGGCTGATTTGGATCCACATGTTTCATGCTATGGTTAAATTTATCTTAATTCTTCTTTGTTACTTGCGGATGCTTGCAAGAGAGGGTGATCATAAGAGAGTTTTTTTGTTAAAGTGATAACAATACCCTATCACCGGTCCACCCACATCAAAGTATTAGAGTAACAAACGCGAATCAACTAAACTTGATGAAACATGGATAGAAAAAATTCCCATGTGTCCTCAAGAACGCTTTGCTTGCTATAAGAGAACTTTGTGGCTTGTCCTTTGCTATAAAAAGGATTGGGCCCCTTTGATGCAACTTTGTTACTATTGTTACTTGTTACAAATTTCCTTGCTATAAGACTATCTGTTACCGCTGCTTTCAATGCTTGTAGAAAATACCTTGCTAAAAACCACTTGTCATTACCTTCTGCTCCTCGTTGGGTTTGACAGTCTTACTTATGGAGAGGACTATGATTGATCCCTTATACTTGTGGGTCATCAAGACTCTTTTATGGCGCCACTACCGAGGAACAAAGCGCCTTTGGTAAGTCGATTTGGTAAGGAAACATATTTACTACATGTTGAAATTGACTGTCACTTGTTACTATGGATAATAATCCTTCGAGGGGTTTGTTCTTGGTATATTCACCTTGAACGGAAGCAACAAGAGTTTCCCCTCAACCTACTGAACCTAGTGAAAATATTTATTATGAAATTCCTCCGGGTATGTAATACGGATCCAACGAATCTATAATTTTTGATTGTTTCATGCTATTATATTATCAACCTTGGATACTTTATATGCAATGATATGCTATTTATATCATTTTTTGGGACTAACCTATTAAATCAGTGCCAGTTCCTGTTTTTGGACTTTTTAGAAAATCAATACCAAACGGATTCCAAATTGGATTAAACTTTACATGAGATATTTTGGACATAAAGAGACCCTAGAAGTTTTGGGGGAGGCCAGAAGACCGACGAGCCCCTTCTCCCCCTTGCTTTTTGTACTTGCAGCAGAGCTTTTGTGATGTATTATTAATAAATAATTGAACGAGGGGAGATTATCTCTTCCTATACCAAGACAAGGGGACTTTCTAGTGATTCAGTATGCGGATGACACAATATTGATCATGCCATCTTGTGAGCATCAAATCAACAACCTCAAGCGGTTACTCCAGGATTTTGTAGCTTCCACAGGCTTGAAAATAAACTTCCAAAAGTCCTGCATGATCCCAATAAATATTGATATAAGAAAATATGAGGCTCTTGCAAGCATTTTTGGCTATGAAATTGCGAAGCTGCGTTTTACTTATCTGTGCCTACCACTAGGCACACCTAAACCTTCCATGACTGAGTTAATGCCTCTAGTGGACAGAGTGGAGAGGAGGCTTTCTAGCACTTGCTACATCCTCTGCCATGCATCTAGAATTACCCCGGTTAATTATCTTGTGACTTCCATGATTAATCATGCCATGTGTACTTTGAAACCTCCACCAAATTTTTTGGAACACTTTGATAAGGTGAGAAGAAGATGCATTTGGACCAAAAAACTGAGCAAGGTGAATCCTACAACTCCATGGTAGCATGGGATAGAGTATGTTTCCCTAAGAAACATGGAGGTCTTGGGGTCATCAATATTAAAGCTAAGAACCAAGCTCTACTTTTGAAATTCCTGGACAAGTTTTATAACAAGGCAGACCTCCCATGGGTCCAGTTAATTTGGGATAATTACTATGGTGAATCCATCCCCCATGCTAAACCTGCTATTGGCTCATTTTGGTAGAGACATCTTATCAAGATTATGCCCATATTTCGTGGCATTGCATCACCCTCAGTTGGTACTGGGCAGAATATTTCCCTTTGGCATGATAAATGGACTGATGGTCTACTCAGCAACACACTTCAATGTCTATTCTCATTTGCCATTAAGGAAGACATTTCTGTTTACGGGTTCTTCGATGGAGTGGACCCATATACCAAATTTCATCTTACACTATCTCCCGAGGCACATGATGAGCTCCAAACATTGCTAAATCTGACACTGAACTTTTTAGTCAATGGAACAACATCTGATTCATGGACATATAGTTGGGGCAGTAGATTCACTTCCAAAAGTTACTATATGCATTGTCACTCAAACATAGTAGCTCCTGCTCCCTTTCTATGGATATGGTCTTCTAAACTTCATATGAAATTGAAGGTTTTCATGTGGTTTCTCCTAGAAGATAGGATGAACACTAGAAACATGCTCAAGAGGAGGCACTCTAGCATTGGAAATATTCACTCTTGTGTGCTCTATTCAGCTAGATGTGAGGAAACTATTGAACATCTCATTTTCTCCTGCCCATTTAGTGTGAATTGTTGGATCCGATTTGGTATTGCTTGGAACACTGTTGTCTCCACTCTAAATGCTCTGCAACAAGCCAAGCTGTCCTTCACAGGTCATCTGTTCTTCGAATTGGTTGGTATTGTTGCATGGAATATCTCGAAAGAAAGGAATAACTTTATCTTTTGGCACATACCACCGTCCTATTATACCTAGAAGGACAGAACGAAAGTAGACTTACTTTGGCTTAAACATAGAGTAGATCCCAAGTTTTGGAATTACTTAACTCTCACCACTCTAGCCTTGTAATACATCCGGCTGCATCCAGATCATCTTCCTTCTTATTTTACTAGACTTGGTACTTTGCTAAAGCTGGACTCTTGGGGAGACCAAATGGTCACACCCACACCATGTAAATTGTAATATTTCTTCTTTAATCTAACACAGTAGGAGCCTCTCCTACTATTTAAAGCTCAAACAAAAAGACTGACTAGGTGTCCACGAGCCTGGAGGGTGCTCCCCCAAGATCGTGGGCCCCTCGTGGGACCACTTGACCTAATTCCACTTCTATATATCTTATATTGCCCCCAAACCAATAGAGAGATACACAAAATACTTTTTCCGCCGCCGCAATCCTCTTTTCTTCCGCGATCCCATTTGGAGGCCTTTTTCGGTACTCTACCGAAGGGGGAATCGATCACAGAGGCCGTCTACATCAACCTTGTTGCCCCCATGATGATGTGTGAGTAGTTCACCACACACCTACGACTCCATGGCTAGTAGCTAGATTGATTGCTGATACGTCTCCAATGTATCAATAATTTATGAAGTATTCATGCCATATTTGCCTATGTTTACAATACTTTTATATGGCTTTGAACTTTTGATGCACTTTATATGATTTATTTAGAACTAACCTGGACTGATGTTGTGAGCAGAATTATCGTAGTGTTGTTTTTTGTGCACAAAATAAAAGTTCTCGAAATCGCCCGGAACTTTTTTTTATGATTTTTTTGTAGAAATTAAGAAATACCGGAGCGAAGAACCACCAGAGGGGATCCACATGTGGGACACAAGCCAACAGGGCACGCCCACCCCTGGCGCCCTGTTAGCTTGTGGAGCCCACATGGCTCTGGTTGACATAATGCCAATGCTGAAAAATGCTATATATACAAAAACCCTCAGAAATAAACCGAGAACTTCTGCTCCACCGCTGCAACTCTCTGTATTGAAGGAATACCCAACTGTAGCCTTTCTAGCACCCTGTCGAAGGGGGAAATCATCACCGGTGGCCATCTTCATCATCCTCGTAGAGGCCATGACGAGGAGCAGGTAGTTCACCCTCGGGGCTGAGGGTATGTACCAATAGCTATGCGATTAGTCTCTTTCTCTCTCTCTCTCTCTCGTTTTCTTGAGATGTCACGATCTTGATGTATCATGGGCTTTGTTAATATAGTTGGATCATATGATGTTCTTCCCTTACTATCTTGTCGTGATGAATTGAATCTTTCCCTTTGAGATCTCGTTATGTTGGATTGAATATTTTGGGTTTGAGAACACTTGATGTATGTCTTGCATATGGATACTCGTGGTGAAAATGGGGTATTCTATTAATTCACTTGATATATGTTATGGCATCAACTTGCGGATTCTGATGACCTTGGGGATCTATGCATATGGGTTGATTGCACGTTTTCATCCTAATTTCTCCGATGGAAATCTTGGGGTACTCTTTGAAGTTCTTTGTGTAGGGTTGAATATGATGAATCTAGAATTGTTTGATGCATGTCGAATAATTAACCCACAGATACTTGTGGTGACATTGGAGTATCTAAGTGACATTATGGTCCTTTGATATGTATCATTGTGTTATCTTAGTACGAACTCTAGGGTTGTTTGTGACACCTATAGGAATAGCCCAATGATTGATCAGAAAGGGTAACTTTGAGGTGGTTCATACTGATGAGGTCACCTACCAGGGGTAGGGTCACATACCTAACATTTAAGGCCCGCCAGGGGTCACACATTGTCACTAAAGTCCCTATACTAGAGATGCATTCGGATGCACACAAAGATTCACTCGGATCCTTCAAGTCACTCGGACATCATTCCATTAGTCGGACAAGTATCTTCACTCGGGTGGTAGAAGCTCAGGCGGCATGGAAGCTGCAATGTTTGAGGTACTTAATAACTCATATGAAGTGTTGTGAAGACCAGCGTTACATGTAACGCCTTAGTTAAAGTAGCAGTTTTTGGTAACACCTGCAGTTACTACCAATTAATGCCCTTGTAATGGTGCTCGACCGGTGATGGCACAGTCTATGTAAGCCCTCCCAGGCTCCAGAGCAGGGGTTCAACACCCTTTGTATACACACACCCCCATATGCAAACACTAAACCTTAGGGCCCGAAACGTATGGTCTTTGCCACTCCCGAGTGGGGCCCGAATTCGTACATCTGAGTGTTACGCATGTGTCGTGATATGTCCATTTTGCACCATGCTTTAATATTGATATTGACTGCATTATGGTCTGTTATTACACATTATGGTACAATACTTATGCCTTTTCTCTCTTATTTTACAAGGTTTACATGAAGGGGGAGAATGCTGGTACCTAGAATTCTGGGCTGGAAAAGGAGAAAATATGAGAGACACATTCTGCACAACTCCAATAGTCCTTAAAATCTATGGATAATTGTTTTGAAATATATAAAAAATATTGGGCAAAGAAGATATCAGAGGGGACCCACCAGGCAGCCACAAGCCTGGGGGGCACACCCTACCACCCTAGGCGTGCCCTTGTGGCTTGTGGGCCACCTGGCAGGCCTCTAGTCCCCATATTTTGCTATATGATGTGTTTTGACCTGGAAAAAATTAGGAGAGAGCTTTCGGGACGAAGATGTATGTTGTCTTTCCTCTAGTGGTGTTATGTGAACGTCGACTACATGACACTCACCATTGTTTGGGCCTAGGGGAAGGCATTGGGAAGTAATAAGTTGATGATCGGTTGCTAGAGTGCCAGAAGCTTAAACCCTAGTTTAGGAGTTGCTTCGTAAGGGGTTGATTTGGATCCATATGTTTCATGATATGGTTAGATTTATCTTAATTCTTCTTATGTAGTTGCGGATGCTAGCGATAGGGGTTAATCATAAGTGGGAGGCTTGTCCAAGTAAGGATAGCACCCAAGCACCAGTCCACCCACATATCAAACTATGAAAGTAACAAACACGAATCATATGAGCATGATGAAAACTAGCTTGACAGTAATTCCCATGTGTCCTCGGGAGTGCTTTGCTTTATATAAGAGTTTGTCCAGGCTTGTCCTTTGCTACAAAAAGTATTGGGCCACCTTGCTGCACCTTTTTTACACTCGTTACTTGTTACCCGTTATGAATTATCTTATCATACAACTATTTGTTACCGATAATTTCAATGATTGCGGAGAATACCTTGCTAAAAACCGCTTGTCATTTCCTTCTGCTCCTCGTTGGGTTTGACACTCTTACTTATCGAAAGGACTACGATAGATCCCCTATACTTGTGGGTCATCAAGTCTCTTTTCTGGTGCCATTGCCGGGGAGTGAAGCGCCTTTGGTGAGTGGAATTTGGTAAGGAAAAATTTACATAGTGTGCTGAAATTCACTATCACTTGTTACTATGGAAAATAATCCTTTGAGGGGTTTGTTCGGGGTATCTTCACCCCGACCGGAAGAGCACAGAGTTGCCCCTGAACCTACTGAAATATTTATTATGAAATTCCTTCAGGTATGATAGAGAAACTGCTAGCTAATCCTTAAGCAGGAGACAGAATATTACATCCGAATATGCACCTAATCTATGTGGATGAAGTTTGTGGATTATTTAAGCTTGCATGTTTGCCCGAGGATGAAGTCAAGAAGAAGGCCTTCCCTTTATATTTGAAGGAGAAGGCATTGCCATGGTATAGGCTATGTGATTATACTGGATCATGGAACTACAACCGATTGAAAATGGAATTTCATCAGAAGTTTTATGCTATGCATCTGGTTCATCATGATCAGGATTATATTTATAATTTTTGGCCTCGTGAAGGAGAAAGTATCACTCAAGCTTGGGGGAGGCTTAATTCAATGTTATATTCATGCCCCAATCATGAGCTCTCGAGAGAAATTGTTACTCAGAATTTTTATGCTCGGCTTTCTCGTAATAATCAATCCATGCTCAATACTTCATGTACTAGTTATTTTATGAAGAAAACTATTGAATTCAAATGGGACTTATTGGAAAGAATTAAACACAACTCTGAAGATTGGGAGATCGACAAAGCTAAGGAGTCAGGTATAGACCTTAAGTTTGATTGTGTTAAATCTTTTATGGATACCGATGGTTTTCGTGAATTTAGCACTAAATATGGACTTGATTCTGAGATAGTAGCTTCCTTTTGTGAATCTTTTTCTACTCATGTTGATCTCCCCAAGGAGAAGTGGTTTAAATATCGTCCTCCCATTGAAGTGAAAGTAGTAGAACCTATTAAAGTTGTAGAAGAAACCATTACTTACAATGTTGATCATGTTGTTCATAATGCTTATACTGAAAAACCACCTTTCCCTGTTAGAATAAAGGATCATGTCAAAGCTTCAACTGTGGTTCGTAAGAGTTATACTAGAACACCTACACACCCTGAACAAATTAAAGTTGAACCTAGTATTTCTATGGTTAAAGATCTCTTGGTCGATAATATTGATGAGCATGTTATTTATTTCTGTGATGAAGCTGCTAGAATTGCTAGACCTGATACTAAGGATAAACATAGACCTATTGTTGGCATGCTTGTTGTTTCTGTTAAAATAGGATATCATTGTTATCATGGCTTATGTGATGTGGGTGCTAGTATGAGTGCAATTCCCTTTACTTTATACCAAGAAATTATGAATGATATTGCACCTGCTGAAATAGAAGATATTGATGTTACTATCAAGCTTGATAATAGAGATACTATATCACCAATTAGGATTGTTAGAGATGTTGAAGTCTTTTTTGGGAAAGCAAAATACCCTACTGATTTTCTTGTTCTTGGTTCCCCACAGGATGAATTTTGTCCCATTATATTTGGTAGGCCTTTCTTGAACACGGTAATGCTAAGAAGGATTGCGAGAAAGAAACTATCATTGTAAGTTTTGGGGATGTGTCTCATGAGTTCAATTTCTCCAAATTTTGTAGACAACCCCATGACAAAGAATTTCTTAGTAAAGATGAAATTTTTGGTCTTTCTTCTATTTTTGTGCCTCCCACTGATCCCTTAGAACAAATATTTGCTAGACCATGAAAAATATATGCATATGAATGAAAGGAATGAAATAGATAAGATTTTCTTTGATCAGCATCCTATTTTGAAAAAAAACTTGCCTCTTGAGATTCTTGGGGACCCTCCTCCACCCAAGGGTGACCCCGTGTTTGAGCTTAAACAATTACCTGATACTCTAAAATATGTCTATCTTGATGAAAAGAAGATATATCCTGTTATTATTAGTGCTAACCTTTTAGAGCATGAAGAAAAGAGATTATTGAAAACTCCAAGGAAGCACCGTGCCAGTATTGGATATACTCTTGATGATCTTAATGTCATTAGTCCCACTTTATTTCAGCATAAAATTAATATGGAGCCTGATGCTAAACCAATTGTTGATCACCAATGATGGTTAAATCCTAAAATGAAAGAAGTGGTAAGAAATGAAATACTGAAGCTTCTGGATGCAGGTATAACTTATCCTATTGCTTATAGTAGATGGGTAAGTCTTGTTCATTGTGTCCCTTAGAAGGGAGGTATTACTGTTGTTCCCAATGATAAGAATGAACTGATTCCACAAAGAATTGTTGCAGGTTATAGAATGGTAATCGATTTTAGAAATTTAAATAAAGCTACTAGGAAGGACGATTACCCTTCACCTTTTATTGACCAAATGCTAGAAAGATTATCCAAACATACACACTTCTTATTTCTAGATGGTTATTCTGGTTTCTCTCAAATAGCCCCGTCAAAAGAGGATCAAGGAAAAACAACTTTTATTTGCTCTTTCGGTACCTTTGTTTATAGACGTATGCCTTTTGGTATATGCAATGCACCTGCTACCTTTCAAAGACGTATGACTTCTATATTCTCTGACTTCTGTGAAAAGATTGTTGAGGTTTTCATGGACGATTTCTCCGTTTACGTAACTTCTTTTGATGATTGCTTAAGCAACATTGATCGATTTTTGGAGAGATGTGAAGAAACTAATCTTGTCTTGAATTGGGAAAAGTGCCACTTTATGGTTAATGAAGGTATTGTCTTGGGGCACAAAATCTCTGAAAGATTTATTGAGGTGGATGAAGCTAAAGTTGATGCTATTGAAAAAATGTCGTGTCCCATGGATATCAAAGGTATAAGAATTTTCCTTGGTCATGCTGGTTTTATAGGAGATTTATTAAAGACTTCTCTAAAATTTCCCGGCCTCTCACTAATCTCTTGCAAAAAGATGTTCCTTTTGTTTTTGATGAGAATTGTGTAGAAGCATTTAAAGTCCTTAAGAAAGCCTTGACTTCTGCACCTGTTGTTCAACCACCTGATTGGAACCTACCCGTTGAAATTATGTGTGATGCTTGTGATTGGTCGTTGGTGCTATTCTAGGACAAAGAGTTGATAAGAAATTAAATGTTATCCATTATGCTAGTAAAACTCTAGACAGTGCTTAAAGAAACTATGCTACCACTGAAAAGGAATTTTTAGTAGTTGTGTTTGCTTGTGATAAGTTCAGATCTTATATTGTTGATTCCAAAGTAACTGTTCACACTGATCATGCTGCTATTAAATATCTTATGGAAAAGAAAGATGCTAAACCTAGACTTATTAGATGGGTTCTCTTGCTACAAGAATTTGATTTTTATAGTATTGATAGAAAGGGAGCTGAGAACCCCGTAGCAGACAACTTGTCTAGGTTAGAAAATGTTCTTGATGACCCACTACCTATTGATGATAGCTTTCCTGATGAACAATTAGCTGTCATAAATGCTTCTCGTAATACTCCATGGTATGCTTATTATGCTAATTACATTGTTGCTAAATTTATACCACCTAGTTTCACTTACCAGCAAAAGAAAAAGTTCTTCTATGATTTAAAACATTAGTTTTGGGATGACCCGCACCTCTATAAAGGAGTAGATGGTGTTATTAGATGTTGTGTACCTGAGTATGAACAGGAACAGATCCTACGTAAGTGTCACTCTGAGGACTACGGAGGACACCATGCTGGAGATAGAACTACACACAAGGTACTACAGTCTGGTTTTTATTGGCCTACTCTCTTCAAGGATGCTTGTAAGTATGTCTTGTCTTGTGATGAGTGTCAAAGAATTGGCAATATTAGTAGACGTCAGGAAATGCCTATGAAATATTCACTTGTTATTGAACCATTTGATGTTTGGGGCTTTGATTATATGGGACCTTTTCCTTCCTCCAATGGGTATACACATATTTTGGTTGCTGTTGACTATGTTACTAAGTGGGTAGAAGCCATTCCAACTAGTAGTACTGATCATAACACTTCTATTAAAATGTGTAAAGAAGTTATTTTCCCGAGGTTCGGAGTCCCTAGATACTTAATGACTGATGGTGGATCACAGTTTATTCATGATACTTTCCGTAAATTTCTTGATAAGTATGATTTCGACCATAGAATTGCATCTCCGTATCATCCTTAGTCTAGTGGTCAAGTAGAATTGAGCAATAGAGAAATTAAATTGATCTTGCAAAAGACTGTTAATAGATCTAGAAAGAATTGGTCTAAGAAACTTGATGATGCATTATGGGCTTATAGAACTGCATATAAAAACCCTATGGGTATGTCTCCGTATAAAATGGTTTATGGGAAAGCATGCCACTTACCTCTTGAAATAGAACATAAAGCTTATTGGACAATTAAGGAGCTCAACTATGATTTCAACTGGCTAGTGAGAAGAGGTTATTTGGTATTAGCTCGCTTGACGAATGGAGAACCTAGGCCTATGAGAATGGCAAGTTGTTTAAAGAAAAAGTTAAGAGATGGAATGATAAAAGGATACAAAAGCGTGAATTCAATGTAGGTGACCTTGTGTTGCTATACAATTCTCGTTTAAGATTTTTTGCAGGAAAGCTTCTCTCTAAATGGGAAGGGCCTTACATTATCGAGGAAGTATATCGTTCTGGTGCCATCAAGATCAACAACGCCGAAGGCACAAATCTGAAGGTGGTAAATGGGCAGAGAATCAAACATTATATCTCAGGTACTCCCGCAAATGTTGAAACCAATATTATTAATACCATAACCCGGGAGGAGTACATAAGGGATGTCTACCAAAACGTTTCAAACTCCAAATAGGAGTAGGTAAGTGGTACGGTAAGTAAACCGACTCCAAAACTTTTCCAATAGCAATTTTTCTCCATTTTGGAATATAAAAAAAAGGAAAATTTAAAGTAGTTCGAATAGAACACGAGGAGGCGACAAGCCATGAGGGCGCATGATATGTCTCCAACGTATCTATAATTTTTGCTTGTTTCATGCTGCTATATTATCATTCTTGGATGTTTTACAATCATTTTACCACAACTTTATATTATTTTTGGGACTAACCTATTAACCAAGAGCCCAGTGCCAGTGCCAGTTTCTATTTTTTCCTTGTTTTTGAGTTTTACAGAAAAGGAATATCAAACGGAGTCCAAACGGAATAAAACGTTACAGTGATTTTTTTTGGACCAGAAGAGACCTAAGAGCATTAGAGTTGGGCCAGAAGGTTCTCGAGGAGGCCACAAGCCTCAAGGGCGCGACCACCAGGCTTGTGGGCCCCTCGGGAGTCCACCGACCTCCCTCTTAGCTCTATAAATCGTCATATGTTCTAGAAACCCCAACGTAGAACCTAGATCGGGAGTTTCGCCACCACAAACCTCCAGAGCCATGAAAAACCAATCTGGAGCCCGTTCCGGCACCATGCCGGAGGGGAAACCATCACCTAGAGGTCATCTTCATCATCCCAGCGCTCTCCATGACGAGGAGGGAGTAGTTCACCCTCGGGGCTGAGGGTATGTACTAGTAGCTACGTGTTTGATCTCTCTCTCTCTCTCTCGTGTTCTTTAGATGGCACGATCTTGATGTACCGCGAGCTTTGTAGATATAGATTGAATCATATGGAGTTTTCCCCTCTCTATCTTGTTGTGATGAATTGAGTTTTCCCTTTGAAGTTTACTTATCGGATTGATTCTTTAAGGATTTGAGAACACTTGATGTATGTCTTGTGATGGGATATCTATGGTGACAATGGGATGTTCTATTGATACACTTGATGTATGTTTTGGCGATCAACTTACTGGTTCCGTGACCTTGGGAATCTATGCATAAGGGTTGGCACACGCTCTTATCTTGACGTTCCGGTAGAAACTTTGGGGCACTCCTTGAAGTTCTTCGTGTTGGATTGAACATGATGAATCTAGAATTATGTGATGCATATCGTCTAATCAAGCCCATGGGTACTTGTGGTGACAATGGAGTATATAGGTGACATTAAGGTTTTGGTTGATGTGTATCTTAAGGTGTTATTTTAGTATGAACTCTAGGGCTGTTTGTGACACTTATAGGGACAACCCATAAGATTGATCAGAAAAGATAACTTTGAGGTGGTTACGTACCCTGCAATAATTTCTTCGTTAGTTCTCCGCTATTTGTGATTTTGGAGTGAACTTTCTGTCACGCCCAAGATGCGCGCCTATCTATATTAAGGCATGGGGGCCTCGCGAGGGATAGAGGCGCATCTTGTTGTTCACAAGTATAGCATCATTGCATCATACATTACAGAAGAGATGAGTATATTAGTTGGCTTACACTCGCCACATACTAAATTACAATTCCACACAGGAGTTCAAACAGCAATATGAAGATAGGGTCCGGCTACGGACGAAAACAAATGATAAAAAACAGATGCAAATGATACTATCTCTCTATCCCGAAGATCACGACCATGGTCCTCTACTCATCCAGATAAGTCACGTACATCCTGCCCCTTTCCTCGTCATACTCCCACTAGAGCTGCATCAGATCATCCTACACAAACTCATCTATACCTGTAATTGGATTGTTGTAGTAATCTGTGAGCCACAAGGACTCAACAATCATGCGCCCGGGTACCGAGACTATTCAAGCTTAAAGGTTGGGTTGGGGTATGTGTTTAGTTTGCAGTAGTACTAAGCATTTATGGTGGCTAAACTTACGTAACATGAAAATAAATATGTGGCCTACGATGAACGGTCGAATCTAGAATGACCTCCATGAGATACTGAACACTTACTTACGTCAATCATAACCCCACCGTGTTGTCTCTCGGGTCATGTTCACGAGCAGAGACGATCATAGTTACTCACACAGTTGGTGCATTTTAATTAGAGTTTACTTCAAGTTAACTATAACCGGGTGATAAACAAATATCCAAGTTGCCACATAACCTCAGGCACGGCTTTCCGAAAGATTTGACCCAGTAGGGGTGCTCCAACTAGTCCATCACAAATTAACCACACTCCGCGAGAATAGCCTCGACCACGGACCTCGTGATCATCCTAGGCAACTCCAAAGGAATTCCAACACCTCGAGATAGCCCAAAGAAAGTCAGAGCTCCTCATGCAAGACACTCGATAAAGGTAAAACAAGTCCAGCAAGATCGCCCGGCAGGCCAGATCCCAAAAGGACCCACGCATATCTCTATCTTAGGGCACTACCAGATCGGTCTAGCTACAGGTAAAAACCAATCCTCAAGTTGCCTCGAGGCGACCCCGCAAGCAACCCGTTTTGGACCAACACTCATGAGGAGCACTGGCCCGGGTTGTTGATTAATTATCCACGGGGTAGCTACACCCTATGCAATTTTATTAAGTTGTTAAGCAAATGTAGTACTAATGTTGGGTCTTGCCACACAAGTTTTAATCTTAACCGAATAAACAAGGGGGTCCCCATAACAACCCCGAGCATGTTAGGAGCACAAAGTATGGAAACATAAAACCCGTAACAAGAAACTATGGCGGTAACGGCGGAACAAAACATCTAGCAAAAGGCCAAGCCTTCCACCAATACCAAGATATATATGTGCATTAAATTAAATAGCATATAATATTGTGATATGCCAGATCCATGTTATCACATGGAACAACCTGCACCTGCAACTAAGAAAGCTATAAGAGGGTTAGAGGCTATGATGGCAATTAGGAGGCTGACATTCAAGTGGTAGGTAGCGCAATTGTAACAATAAGAGCGAGACACTAGCAAGCGAAAATAGTATCGGGATCTGGGTACGATCATCTTGCCTGTTGGTTCTTAAGTGGAAAAAGTAGCGGGATCCTCATAGTTGTACTTGCCTGGCTCTTCATACTCAGGTTCAACGCTCGCGTCTACCCAAAAGAAACAACAAGAATAAACAAACAACCATCGTGCAATGCACAAGCAAGAATGATGCATGCTTATGTGAAGGGTTTTAGCATGGCAATCCTAACTAGTCATGTTTCACATGCAAACGATTGGTTATTAATGAATCTGGAAATAACCTTATGTTAAGTTATTTAGACATGCATGGACATGGAAAATATGGATGCAACATGCAAAAACAATAAAAATGCATATGAAGAACGTAAGAAACAGAGTTACAGTTCTCACGATACGCTCACGGCAAGATACGAAGGAAAAACACAAGACAAGAAGGACCTGGGCTTTTCCTGTACATTCCAAGGTAGCCACTGGATAGGCAATGAAAAACCAACCACAATAGAGCCAAAGATCAAGCAATTCCATGGAGTGTAGCTCCCACAAGTCACAAAACAATAAAACAAACAATCTGCCACAAAATCACAACATAGCAACTTTCACAGCCAATAACTTGAGCTACAGGAATCCTACAACCACAAACAAGGCATTGACAGAAACTACATAACATGCTTATCAACTTATCCAACTACACAATCTGGAAAGGAGGCACACATCAATAAGCATGAAGCTCACAAGTTGGCATGATGATACAGATTTCTGGGACTTGGTGAAAATAACAGTTTTCTGGAATCCGAGTTAATCTGGTAGCATTTCGACAGCAGAACTTATGGTGTTAGAGACCACTCTTGGCATGAAAATTAACAGGAAGCTAGAGGACAACATCTACTTCAAATCACTAGCACTGAGCTTGAGCTGATTCACAACATATCACAAGATAGCAACCACTCTTCATGGCATAAAACAAGAGCAGATTCTCACACAGAATTTTTTAGCATGGTGAAAACAGTAAAATTAAGTTAGCTACTTTGTAGCAAGTTTCCCACCTATATGGCTGATTCCCATGTCAAACAAAAATACCATGACATAATAGGCATAAAACTCTAACACTTCCATGTTGGCACATGGCCCAAAGCAAGCATGGATTAATTCATGCAAAAATGACAAAGTAGCATCACAGCAGAAAATAGCACTATTGCTAACTAGCTCAAAAGTGAAATCTAATTGCACCAATGGATTCCTTGGGTCTTTCTACCCCAAAATCATGTATCATACTCATATAGTCCCATGGAGCATCATGACAACAACTACATAGCAAAATCATCAACCCTTCTCGCAAGTGAAAACATGCCCTAAATGTACATGAACATAAATGGACATGTCCAGAATTAGAAATAATTCTATAAATGGCAATACCTAATAAAACAATAAAACAACAAAACACACACAAGAAATATAGTCTATGACAAGTGGGGCATGGGCCCACTTATCACACACACACACTACACACACCTACACCAGCCACACACACTAGCACACACATGCATACATGCACATCAGCACACACACACTAGCACACACACACACAACTACACCCTGCATCTGGCAGCCACACCGGATCCACCACCTACCACACACACACATGCTCACATACACATCAATACGGCCACACCAGATCCGGCCCAAACCGCACGGGATCCGCATAGGGAACACCCCACCACACGAGATCCGACACCACACCAGGATCCGAACACACAACGCACAGCACAACCAATCATAAAAGAGAAAAAAGGGGAATTTGCACCCATGGGGGATCGGACCTGTGCCTCCCCGCTGGGAGGGTGCGGCGGCAACCAGTTGGGCTAGGCGGGGAAGTCTGCTAGAGAGGGGGTGTCTGCTCTTTTGAACAGGCGCCCTGCTGCTGCTGCACTCGATGCGACCGGAATAGGACGACGCCGGCGAGAGGAGGCAATGGCGGCATCCACAGGCTACCGACAGGGCTACCGGAGTCTCTGGCCGTTCCATCTATGCGCCAAGGGGATCTACAGAGCGGGAGGAGAAGGCTCGAGCGCAAGCCTCTCTCTGCAGCTGTGACCTACAGGAGCTACGGGAGCGCGACGATGACGCGGGCTGAGCTGCACGCACAGATGGCTAGCGATGCGACAAAGAGGGGGAAAAGAAGAGGGGGCATACCGCCTCACCTATGATAAGGAGAGGAGGCCACGGACTCGCTGGAGAGGAAGCTTAGCTTGACGGCGCAGGGGCGACTCGACCACGGTTCGGCGACGAAGAATACGACGGGGAAGGAGGCCTCGAGGCTTGTAGATGAGGCGTGTGAAGAGGAAGAAGACAACGGGGCTCTCCAGGCTCGATCCACACGGTCGGGGAGGTCGGAGGCGAGGCGGAGCACTAGCCCGAACTCGGCCTGGCGACCGGATGGAGCATGGCGGCAGGCGACGGCTATGGCGAGGAGGAGCCCTTACCTGCGCTGGCGGCGGAGGAGGAAGAAGGGAATGGGGAGAGGGAACCCTAGGGATCCACGCGGACAACAATTTAAAGGGGCACGCGGGCTAACGGCGTCTCGACGTCCGTGCCAATGGCAACTCTCTCGCTGGCTCGGGTTCTCTAAACCTGACGGAAAAGGTGACGGGGGCGCTCTCCCTCAGGCTCGGGGCAGCTGGGCTGCGGTTCGCTAGCTGGGCCGGCACGAGAATAAGGCCTAGCACCTGACCTTTCTCTTTCTTACCGAAAATAAAAAGGTTACTAAATAAAAACCACAACCATCTTTCAAAAACCCCACAGAATTATATAAAATGTTTTTGATAAAAACAAAAGCACTTTTGCCAACAAGAAAATAAGACCTTTTTTTATAAAAATAACTATTTGATTTTTGGAGCAACTAGTTTTCAATATTTTAAAAGCAACATCCCCTTTTTATTTTAAGCCCCCAAGACCGTAAAGCACAAAACATCAAAAGAACCACACTCACATGCTTGAAATATTATAGGCTATCTCCTAAACATTTTTAAACAATTTAATTTAGCAATTAATTATGTTGATTAATGGCAATGGAAATAAAGGTTAATAGGTTGGGTTTGATAGAAAAGAATAAGAGAGGGGGAAGAGAAGGAGTGTTGCACCACCCACACTCTAACCACATCACACAACACAAGAACACACCCAACCACAACAAGGTCACATCACAAACAAAGGCATGGCATGATGAATGATATGATGCATGATGCATGAATGCATGAACAAGACATGTCATGACAAGGCTCAAACTCATATCATTAAACTCATAACAACAAGGTTCACATAAGATACATGCCATAAAAGGTAGGGACAACACTTGGGCTGTCACAACTCTCCCACACTACAAGAGGATCTCGACCCGAGATCTAGGAACGAAAGAACTCTGGAAAGTTGGAACGGAGAAGGTCCTCACGTTCGCAAGTAGCTTCTTTGTCAGAATGATGAGACCACTTCACCTTGAGGAACTTGATAGATTTGTTGTGAGTCTTACGCTCAATTTCTTCGACAATTGCTAGTGGATGCTCACGATAGGAGAGCTCTTCTTAGAGATCAATGTCTTGGAGGTCAATGGTACGCTCAGGAGTCTTGAAGCACCTCTGGAGCTGAGAAACATGGAAGACATCATGCACATTTGCGAAATTTGGAGGAAGCTCTAGTTGATATGCAAGTCCACCTCTCTTGCCAACAACTTTGAAAGGACCAACAAAGCGAGGAGCTAGCTTCCCTTTAATTCCAAACCGCTCAGTGCCCTTCACGGGAGAGACTCTGAGATAGACTAGATCATCCACTTGAAAGGAAACATCTCGATGTTTGTTATCGTAATAAATCTTCTACCGGGACTGAGCTGCTTTGAGGTTCCCACGAATGACACGGCACATTTCTTCTGTCGGGACTGACCATGTCATTGCCCAATATTTGACGCTCACCGGTTTCATACCAGTTAAGCGGGGTACGACACTTCCTGCCGTAGAGAATCTCGAAAGGGGCCTTGCCTGAGCTATCCTGAAAGCTATTGTTGTATGATAATTCAGCATATGGAAGGCAGTCTTCCCATTTCATGCCGAATGAAATCACACAGACTGTGAGTATATCTTCAAGGATCTGATTGGCTTTCTCAACTTGACCACTTGTCTGCGAATGGAATGCAGTGTTAAAATGGATCTTGGTACCCATAGCAGTCTGGAGGGACTCCCAAAACTTTGAAGTAAAGAGGCTTCCATGGTGAGATGAGATGAGCTGAGGAATACCGTGCAAAGATACTATCCTTGACGTATACAACTCTACAAGCTGAGCTGCCGAGATAGATTCTTTGTCTGGAAGGAAATGAGCAACTTTGGTCAGCTTGTCGATAACCACAAAGATGGCATCGTTGCCTCTCTTGGACTTGGGAAACCCAGTGACGAAATCCATCTCCACATGATCGAATTTCCACTCTAGGATAGCCAAAGGCTGAAGAAGACCTGCTGGACATTGATTCCGCCTTCACTCTACGAAAAACATCACACTCGTTCATGAACTAAGTAATTTCACGTTTCATGCGAGTCCACCAGAAGGTTTACTTGAGATCCTGATACATCTTGGAACTGCCTGGATGGATGGATAGAAGAGAATTGTGTGCTTCGTCCATGATAACTTTTCTGAGATCACCTTTTGGAACCACCAGACAGTCCTGAAAAAACAAGGTATATTTTTCATCAACGCGAAAGCACTTATACTTCGGAATGCCCTTGGCCACACCTTTCTTCACTTTCTTCACCATAGTGTCAAGAAGCTGCGCTTGGTGAAACTGATCTTCCAGAGTCAGAGAGACTTTAAGATTGGCAAGAAATCCTTGCGGAATCAGTTGAAGGTTGAGCTTGTGGAAGGCTTCACAAATCTCGGGTTGAAGAGGCTTCAGGATGAGACTATTGCAGTACGCCTTACGACTGAGCACGTCTGCAATGACATTTGCTTTCCCAGGAGTATACTCAATGCTTGGATTGAAGTCCTCAAGCATTTCCACCCAACGAGACTGCCGAAGATTAAGATTGGGTTGAGTGAAAATGTACTTCAAGCTCTTATGATCGGTGTACACCTCAACTGGTCTACCCAACAACAAATGCCTCCAAGTCATTAGAGCATGCACAAATGCCGCCAACTCGAGATCATGAGTGGGGTAGTTCTTCTTGACAGGCTTCAACTGACGCGAGGTATAAGCAACAATCTTCTTATCTTGCATGATAACACCACCAAGACCTTGGAGAGAAGCATCACAGAAAACTTGGAAGGGCTTTGACTGCTCAGGAGGAACAATAACTAGAGCTGAAGTTAGTCTCTGCTTGAGCATGTTGAATGCCACATCACACTTAGGAGACCACACATACTTGACATTCTTCTGAAGGAGATTGGACAACGGCTTAGCAATTTGGGAGAAGTTCTCCACGAATCTTCTGCAATAACTAGCAAGCCCGAGGAAACTCCGGAGCTGCTTCACATTCTGAGGAGGCTCCCACTTCAAGATTGCCTCAACTTTCTTAGGGCGCACTTTAATTCCCTCAGCAGAGATCACATGCCCAAGGTACACCACTTCATTGAGCCAAAACTCACACTTGGAAAACTTGGCATAGAATTGATGATCTCTTAACTTGTCAAGCACAAGGTAGAGATGCTCTGCATGCTCTTCTTCTGTCTCCGAGAACACAAGGATATCATCCAAATAGACCAAGACGGACTCATTCTTCAAAGGAGAGAAAATGAAGTTCATCATTCTTGAGAAGGTTGGAGGAGCATTTGCAAGACCAAACGACATGACGGTGTACTCGTAAGAGCCAAAACTTGTCCTGAAAGTAGTCTTAGGAATGTTGTCTTCGCAAATGCGAATCTGATGATAACCCATGCGAAGATCAAGATTCGAGAAAACCTTGGCACCTTTTAGTTGTTCAAACAACTCATTGATGTTGGGAAGTGGGTACTTGTTTCTGATTGTCTTCTTGTTCAATGGACGGTAGTCGACACAAAGCCGGTCCGTGCCATCCTTCTTCTTGACAAACAAAACACCACAACCCCATGGAGAAGAACTTGGTCTGATCAGACCCAGACATTCTTGCTCATCTAGCTGCTTCTTAAACTCTTCTAGCTCTTTGGGGCCAATGATGCAAATCTGACAAAGTCCTCTGGCCTGACATTGCTGCACTCAAAATGCTTACTCATATCACGGAGCCAATCATCAACATCAAAAGGCTGCTCACAACATGTGAAAGACTTGGGCTGGTTGGCAAGGAACTAATTGAGTGTCACAAACTAAGGTTGATTCTGAAAATTCCCTTGAAAACATTGCTGACCCTGATCTCTTTCTTGCAACAGCCTGAGCAACATCTGAGTGTTCGCATTGGTTGCGGCCATCACAGCTTGCCAAGCTTCTGGAGGAGGAGGTGGAGGCGGGGGTGGTGGAACATCAGCCTGCTCCTCACCACAACCCGGATTGTTGCGAGTTGGTGGAGCCATCCTGGGGATGGAGAAAAACATCAGCACCTCATTGATAAGATGAATTCAATAGCTGAATCAAATGATTGAAAGAAATTGAACAATTAACATCATCGCCTTCCTACTGAAAAATTAGTAAGAATGCTTCTTTGGTTTATGATAACATCATCAGATATTAGAAGCCACTTGGAATTGCACAAAAGTATTGAGCCAAAGTATCTCGGAACAAATGTATATGCCCACATACATCTGAAGAAGATGATCCTAGATAACTACAAGATTTCCCACCTAAGAACTTCCGAAAATTTCTGGTTATGCAATCCGGTGTGGGGGATACAAGGAGGAAATATCTCACACAACTAGCAATCCTACACCCCAACTATATCCATCCTTCAACACATAACCAGAGGCTTTCACGAATTCATCTAACTCGAATCCTCGAACTCACAACGATACTAAACCATGGTGGTACCCCGGACGCCTCCCCAGTACTGGGTGACTCCAACCTTATCTCATCATGACAAGTATTGAAGTAATTCCGAACACTCTCCGTTCTGAGATATCAAGGAAGCTGAATGATAACGATGTGCCAGCATTCCCTGGAGCTCGACTCCCCGGAAGAAATCAAGTCAGACAGGAGGCACCAAGACAGAACCCTATCACATCGGTATCATATAGACTCCAAAATACCCGCGTGATCTTAAAAAAAATTGAGCAAGAAGAGGAGTAGAATCAAAATTCCTAAGTGGAATACCTCACCAGAGCATAGAAGAGGAGTAAAAAGAATCCTACTCTCTGATATAACTAGAGTCAAAATAGTTTTTACTAGACTTGACTCGCCCAAGTTCGATCAAGCAAAGGCACCTATGGTTGTATGGCTCTGATACGAACTTGTCACGCCCAAGATGTGCGCCTATCCATATTAAGGCACGGGGGCCTCACAAGGGATAGAGGCGCATCTTGTCGTTTGAGTATATGATTTGGCTTACACTCGCCACATACTAAATTACAATTCCACACAAGAGTTCAAACATCAATATGAAGACAGGGTCCGGCTACGGACGAAAACAAACGATAAAAAACAGATGCAAATGATACTATCTCGCTATCCCGAAGATCACGACCATGGTCATCTACTCATCCGGATAGGTCACGTACATCCTGCCCCTTTCCTCATCATACTCCCACTGAAGTTGCGTCAGATCATCCTGCACAAACTCATCTGTACCTGTACCAGTATTGTTGTAGTAATCTATGAGCCACAAGGACTCAGCAATCATGCGCCCGGGTACCGAGACTATTCAAGCTTAAAGGTTGGGTTGGGGTATGTGTTTAGTTTGCAATAGTACTAAGCATTTATGATGGCTAAACTTACGTAACATGAAAATAAATATGTGGCCTACGATGAACGGTCGAATCTAGAATGACCTCTATGAGATCCTGAACACTTACTTACGTCAATCATAACCCCACCGTGTTCTCTCCCGAATCATGTTCACGAGCAGAGACAATCATGGTTACTCAAACAATTGGTGCATTTTAATTAGAGTTTACTTCAAGTTAACTATAACCGGGTGTTAAACAAATATCCAAGTTGCCACATAACCGCGGGCATGACTTTCTGAAAGATTTGGCCCTGTAGGGGTGCTCCAACTAGTCCATCACAAATTAACCACAATCCACGGGAATAGCCTCGACCATGGACCTCGTGATCATCCTAGGAAACTCCAAAGGAATCCAACACCTCGAGATAGCCCGAAGAAAATCAGAGCTCCTCACGCAAGACACTCGATAAAGGTAAAACAAGTCCAACAAGACCGCCCGGCAGACCAGATCCCAATAGGACCCGCGCGTATCTCTGTCTTAGGGCACTACCAGATGGGTCTAGCTACAGGGAAAAACCAATCCTCAAGTTGCCTCGATGCGGCCCCGCAGGCAGCCCGTTTTGGACCAACACTCATGAGGAGCACTGGCCCAGGTTGTTAATTAATTATCCATGGGGTAGCTAAGCCCTATGCAATTTTATTAAGTTGTTAAGCAAATGTAGTACCAATGTTGGGTCTTTCCACACAAGTTTTAATCTTAACCGAATAAACAAGGGGGTCCCCATAACAACCCCGAGCATGTTAGGAGCGCAAAGTATGGAAACATAACACTGGTAACAAGAAACTATGGTGGTAACGGTGGAACAAAACACCTAGCAAAAGGTCAAGCCTTCCACCAATACCAAGATATATATGTGCATTAAATTTAATAGCAGATAATATTGTGATATGCCAAATCCATGTTATCACATGGAACAACCTGCACCTACAACTAAGAATGCTATAAGAGGGGCTGAGCAGTTGTAACTTAGCCAATCAAAGGTTTGCTAGGATGTGTGTGTGTGTGGGGGGGGGGGGTTAGAGGCTATCATGGCAATTAGGAGGCTGACATTCAAGTGGTAGGTAGCGCAATTGTAACAATAAGAGCGAGACACTAGCAAGCGAAAATAGTATCGGGATCTGGGTACGATCATCTTGCCTGTTGGTTCTTAAGTGGAAAAAGTAGCGGGATCCTCATAGTTGTACTTGCCTGGCTCTTCGTACTCAGGTTCAACGCTCGCGTCTACCCAAAAGAAACAACAAGAATAAACAAACAACCATGGTGCAATGCACAAGCAAAAATGATGCATGCTTATGTGAAGGGTTTTAGCATGGCAATCCTAACTAGTCATGTTTCACATGCAAACGAATGGTTATTAATGAATCTGGAAATAACCTTATGTTAAGTTATTTAGATATGCATGGACATGGAAAATATGGATGCAACATGCAAAAACAATAAAAATGCATATGAAGAACGTAAGAAACGGAGTTACGGTTCTCACGATACGCTCACGGCAAGATACGAAGGAAAAACACAAGACAAGAAGGACCTGGGCTATTACTTGGCATTCCAAGGTAGCCACTGGATAGGCAATGAAAAACCAACCACAATAGAGCCAAAGATCAAGCAATTCCATGGAGTGTAGCTCCCACAAGTCACAAAACAATAAAACAAACAATCTGCCACAAAATCGCAACATAGCAACTTTCACAGCCAATAACTTGAGCTACAGGAATCCTACAACCACAAACAAGGCATTGACAGAAACTACATAACATGCTTATCAACTTATCCAACTACACAATCTGGAAATGAGGCACACATCAATAAGCATGAAGCTCACAAGTTGGCATGATGATACAGATTTCTGGGACTTAGCAAAATCATCAACCCCTCTCACAAGTGAAAACATGCCCTAAATGTACATGAACATAAATGGACATGTCCAGAATTAGAAATAATTCTATAAATGGCAATACCTAATAATACAATAAAACAACAAAACACACACAAGAAATATAGTCTATGACAAGTGGGGCATGGGCCCACTTGTCACACACACAGTACACACACACCTACACCAGCCACACACACTAGCACACACATGCATACATGCACATCAGCACACACATGCTAGCACACACACACAACTACACCCTGGATCTGGCAGCCACACCAGATCCACCACCTAACACACACACATGCTCACACACACATCAATACGACCACACCAGATCCGGCCCAAACCGCACGGGATCCGCACATGGGACACCGCACCACACGTGATCCGACACCACACCAGGATCCGAACACACAACACACACCACATCCAATCATAAAGGAGAAAAAAGGGGGAATTTTCACTCGCGGGGGATCGAACCCGCGTCCCCCCGCTGGGAGGGTGCGGCGGCAACCAGTCGGGCTAGGCGGGGAAGTCTGCTAGAGAGGGCGTGTCTGCTCTTTTGAATAGGCCCCCTGCTGCTGCTGCACTCGATGCGACCGGAACAGGACGACACCGACGAGAGGAGGCGATGGCGGCATCCACGGGCTACCGGCAGGGCTGTGGGGTCTCTGGCCGTTCCATATACATGCCAAGGGGATCTACAGAGTGGGAGGAGAAGGCTCGAGCGCGAGCTTCTCTCTGCAGCTGCGACCTACAGGAGCTACGGGAGTGTGACAACGACACGGGCTGAGCTGCACGCACAGACGGCTAGCGACGTGATAGAGAGGGAAAAAAAAGAAGAGGTGGCATACCGCCTCACCTATGACAAGGAGAGGATGCCACAGACTCGCTGGAGAGGAAGCTTAGCTTGACGACGCAGGGGCAGCTCGACCATGGTTCGACAACGAAGAAGACAATGGGGAAGGAGGCCTCCAGGATCGCAGACGAGGCGTGCGAAGAGGAAGAAGATGACAGGGCTCTCCAGGCTCGATCCACGCGGTCGGGGAGGTCGGAGGCGAGGCGGAGCACTAGCCCGAACTCGGTGTGACGACCGGACGAAGCATGGCGGCAGGCGACGGCTATGGCAAGGAGGAGCCCTTACCTGCGCTGGCGGCAGAGGAGGAAGAAGGGAACGGGGAGAGGGAACCCTAGGGATCCGCATGGACAACAATTTAAAGGGGCACGCGGGCTGACGGCATCTCGACGTCTGTGCCAATGGTAGCTCTCCCGCTGGCTCGGGTTCTCTGAACCTGACGGAAAAGGTGACGGGGGCGCTCTCCGTCAGGCTCGGGGCAGCTGGGTTGCGGCTCGCTAGGTGGGGCGCGCGAGGAGAAGGCCCAACACCTGACCTTTCTCTTTCTTACCGAAAATAAAAAGGTTATTAAATAAAAACCACAACCATCTTTCAAAAACCCCACAAAATTATATAAAAGGTTTTTGATAAAAACAAAAGCACTTTTGCGAACAAGAAAATAAGACCTTTTTTATAAAAATAACTATTTGATTTTTAGAGCAACTAATTTTAAATATTTTAAAAGCAACAACCCCCTTTTTATTTTAAGCCCCCAAGACCATAAAGCACAAAACATCAAAAGAACCACACTCACATGCTTGAAATATTATAGGCTATCTCCTAAACATTTTTAAACAATTTAATTTAGCAATTAATTATGTTGATTAATGGCAATGGAAATAAAGGTTAATAGGTTGGGTTTGATAGAAAAGAATAAGAGAGGGGGAAGAGAAGGAGTGTTGCACCACCCACACTCTAACCACATCACACAACACAAGAACACACCCAACCACAACAAGGTCACATCACAAACAAAGGCATGGCATGATGAATGATATGATGCATGATGCATGAATGCATGAACAAGACATGTCATGACAAGGCTCAAACTCATATCATTAAACTCATAACAACAAGGTTCACATAAGATACATGCCATAAAAGGTAGGGACAACACTTGGGCTGTCACAACTCTCCCACACTACAAGAGGATCTCGACCCGAGATCTAGGAACGAAAGAACTCTGGAAAGTTGGAACGGAGAAGGTCCTCACGTTCGCAAGTAGCTTCTTTGTCAGAATGATGAGACCACTTCACCTTGAGGAACTTGATAGATTTGTTGTGAGTCTTACGCTCAATTTCTTCGACAATTGCTAGTGGATGCTCACGATAGGAGAGCTCTTCTTAGAGATCAATGTCTTGGAGGTCAATGGTACGCTCAGGAGTCTTGAAGCACCTCTGGAGCTGAGAAACATGGAAGACATCATGCACATTTGCGAAATTTGGAGGAAGCTCTAGTTGATATGCAAGTCCACCTCTCTTGCCAACAACTTTGAAAGGACCAACAAAGCGAGGAGCTAGCTTCCCTTTAATTCCAAACCGCTCAGTGCCCTTCACGGGAGATTAAGATTAGTTTGAATTGAGGGTTTTGCTTTCTTGCTTTGGTCTGGAGAAAAAGAAATAAAGAGTTAAAGAAGTAAACAGATTATATAATGATCTAATGGGAAGTGAGACTTCACATATAAGAACTATGTCGCATGAAACTTGTTGTTAGTTGACAAACATAGTTTTGGTCACTGTTGCAATTAATAGAAAGTAATAAAGAGAGAGAGAGACCTTAGATATAAATATAACATCTTGGACATCTTTTGTGATTGTGAGCACTCATCAAAATATTATATGCTAAAAAGTTGATGTTGGACAAGGAAGCCAACATAATGAGTTATGTTTGCTTATTTCCGAATAGAAGTTATATTGTCATGGATCCTCTAACATGTGACGCTTGCTTCCACCTCATACTAGCCAAAACTTCCGCACCAAGTAGAGATACTACTTGTGCATCCAAACACCCTTAAACCTGTTTTTCCATGAGAGTACACCATACCTACCTATGGATTGAGTAAGATCCTTCATGTAAGTTATCTTCGGTGCAAGCAATAAAAATTGCTCTCTAAATATGTATGATCTATTAGTGTGAGGAAAACAAACTTTATACGAACTTGTGATATGGAAGAAATAAAAGTGATAGACTGCATAATAAACTTCTTTATCACAAGCGGCAATATAAAGTGACGTTATTTTGCATTAAGATATTATGCATCCAACCATAAAAGCGCATGACAACCTCTGCTTCCCTCTATGAAGGGCCTATCTTTTAGTTTTAGTTTCTAGTACTTACTTTTATGCAAGAGTCTTGGTGATCTTCACCATTTATTTTGTATCGCCTTTTTCTCTTGGCAAGCGTCATGTGTTGGGGAATGATCTAGACATATATATCCACTCGGATGTAGGTTATCATAAACTATTATTGTTGACATTACCTTTAAGGTAAATAGTTAGGAGGCGGAACTATAATCCCCTACCTTTCTCTGTGCCCGATTGAAACTTTGATCTCATAAGTATCGCGTGAGTGTTATCAATTGTAAAAGACTAAATGATAGTTGAGTATGTGAACTTGCTGAAAAGCCCTTATATTGACTCTTTCGGATGTTATGATAAATTGCAATTGCTTCAATGACTGAGATGATAGTTTGTTTGTTTTCAATAAAGTTTCTAATTCATACTTTACCTTGTGAATGAATTGTCACTTTAGCATAAGAAATTATATGTCAATATATGTTGATATTCGAAAGATGATCATGATGCATTCATGTCCGCATTTTATTTTATCGAAGCCTCTATCTCTAAACATGTGGACATGATTATCGATGTCGGCTTTCGCTTGAGGACAAGCGAAGTCTAAGCTTGGGGGAGTTGATACGTCCATTTTGCATCATGCTTTAATAATGATATTTATTGCATTATGGGCTGTTATTACACATTATGGTACAATACTTATGCATTTTCTCTCTTATTTTACAAGGTTTACATGAAGGGGGAGAATGCTAGCAGCTGGAATTCTGGGCTGGAAAAGGAGAAAAATATGAGAAACCTATTCTGCACAACTCCAAAAGTCCTGAAAATCTAAGAAGAATTGTTTTGTAATATATAAATCATATTGGGCGAAGAAGATACCAGAGGGGACCCACCAAGCATCCACAAGCCTAGGGGGCTATGACAGCCCGAGACCGACGCTCCAGAAGATTCCCCTTTTATTTCCATTCTCGGTTGTGTTTCATTTGGTTGTTGCATTCATCATTGCATCATTCGCATCATTTGCATTGCATCATCACTCGTTTTCAAACTTGCATCCGTTGGTAGTTGCCGGTTCTCTCCGTTCTTGCCGTTGCCCGTTTCGAGCCCAACCACACATGCACGTGCCCGCAACACCATTTAAAATAAAACCGTTTTTAAGTGCGCACAAAATATTCTTGGATTGGGTCAAAACTTGGCATGTGGTCTTGTTATGTCTTAGGTAGACCGCCTGTCGATTTTCGTCGCGATCTGAGTTCGTTTGATGCCCCGTCGGTCAGCCGAAGCAGTGAGGTTATCAGTTATCGTTGGACGTTTGTCGGTGTTTTAAAAATCTTCTTGTCACGGGTTGCAAACTTCCCTCTCCTCCCCTCCTAGCCCCTCCGCACAGCCACCGTAGCCCCCGCTCCGCTTCCGAACCGTCGAACCGACATCCGACGGTCCGAAAACGGACAACGCTGCTAACCCTAGCCCGAAACCTATAAATAGCCCCTCCCCTTCCTAATTGGGCAGCCAACCCTAGCTCCACCTTGAATCCCGTGCCAGCCAGCCTTCTCCCTCCTCTAGCCGCCGGCCCGCCGAAGCCCATCTAGGCCCGCTCGAGCCCATCCGGGCCCGAATCGCGTCCTCGAGCTCCTTCCATGGCAGCTCTCGTGCCTCCCATGGCTCCTCCCGCAGCTCCCCGAGCAGCCACCGGTCGGCCCGCCGGAACCGCACCGCCAGCCCTGCCACCGGACCAGGACCTCGCCAGACCCCTCTTCCTTCCTTCTCCTTCCTCCTCTCCTCCTCTCGCTGAACGCGCCGGCCTCTCCCCTGCAGATCGTCATCGCCGCCTGAGAGCTCGCCGCCGGAGCTCCCTCCGCCCCTGCAGCTCGCCCTCGCCGCCGGGGATGGACGGATCCGGGCCGCCGGCCCCGGGATCCGGCCCCGCCAGCCCCAACCGTCCTTGCAGCCCCGCCGATGCGAGAGCTCGCCGCCGCCGCTCCTTCCGCTCGTGCGCGAGCGGGATGAGCCGAGCGCGTGCGCCCGCGTGCGCGTTGACCCGCCAGCGCCTGCTCGTAGGCCTCGACTTCCCAGGCCGAGCAGCCACCAGCGCAGCTTCCCTAGCCGCCAATTGGGCCAGGCCGATGGGTGAGCAGCAGCCTCCCCCCTTGCCTTTTTATTTATTTTGCGTATTTAGAAATGTTGATAAATATTTATCCGTGCACCGTTTGAAAATATTCTGAATATGCAAAATGGTTAGAAAATTGCGTAGATTAATAATACGTCATTTTCATCCATGCCTAAATATCTAACACATCATTTTCCCGTTATGTTGCATAATTGCATTTGTTGCATTGTCATATTTATTTAACGTGCATCGGAATTAATCAAAATCATATATTAAAAATGTTCATATCATCGGCGTCACATTTTCATGCATGATAAAATTGTTGTCATGATGGTTGCATATAATTTGCATTAATGAATTGCTATAACGTGATTAGGCCTAATACTCGCATAATTAATTGTGAATAATTTTCTACATGAACCTATTCATATTATATATGTTTTCGGGGTAGAAAACTCCATAGTATTTACCTGTGTATTTAGTTTTGTCTTTTGATCATTTTGTGTGCATGTCATTTATGTTGTGATGCCCTTTTGTTAATTTTGTGGGATTTAATCCATGCATGTTTTGAAATATTTTTGAACATGAGATATGCCCTTGGATATGTGTCCTAGCCCATGGAAATTTTGCTTGTCATAAAAATGCATGTTTAGGTGTTATTTTGTTGTTGTCAACTTGCTATAAAATTCTGCTATTTTGAGGGTCCAAAATATTTCTAAGTCTGGAATCTGTTGTATTTTGTTGCTGTCTTGCCATGTGATTTGCTAGTGATCTAGAACTCTTTTGTGGTAGGTGTAATGGAGTTATTTGTTGTTCATAATGTCCTTTAGTATGCTGTTAAGTTTCATGCCATAATATGATTTGTAACATATAGTTTTACTGCTGTCAATATGCCTTCGTGATAAAAACTGCTATTTTCACTAAGTCTGAAACTGTTATCAAGTAGCCACCTTGTGAGCTTCCTACCATGTGATCCATGCATGTTTTGAATATTATATGTGAAGATGAAATGAAGTGTGTGTTATATAATACTTCCCCATGCTTAGTTTGTGTATTTTAGAATATTGTAGCTTGTTGTTTTCATGTGTGCAAAATGCTAAGTTGCTGTTTTGGGCAGATTTTAGCTAAAACTTGTTTTGGTGTTTGTGGTTGAACCGTAGCTCCGTTTTGGTCATGCCATATATGAAACTTGCTTAGAATCTCATGTAGTTTCATAATAACTTGCTGCATTCATGATATGTCATAGGTAGCTCCGTTTGAGACGTTCTATGTATGTAAATCGACTAGAATGATTTGTAGAATCTTATGGTGAACTTTATTCTACTGTTTAACAAATATAAAATATGATTAGTTCAGATCTGACCAAATTCGAAATTAACATATGAGGTCATACTTGAAATGCTATAAGTTGTTTCCGACCTCATTTAAGATGCCTAGATAGTTAGTTTACTTATGCTTCACCTCTTACCATGTTTAACAACATTTAATATTGTCGTGTACCTAACAAGAGTAAACTAAATATCCAAATGTGGATTTTCGTCAATATGCAACTCGTTGCATATTGAGCTTCACTTTAATGTGTAGAATTTGATTGGTGTGAATTGTCATGCCTTGCATATGAAACCGGACATGCATCATGTTTGTTTGCGTATCGTGTCATGCATATGTTGTGGTGTATCTTGTGTTGATTGTTGTTTCGAATTGCTTCTTCTCGATAGAGTTCCGAAAGCGTTCAGAGTGTGAGGATTCGTTCGACTACGTTGGCTCGCCTTCTTCATGGACTCGATCTTCTTTCAAGCGGCATCTCAGGCAAGATGACTCATTTCCTTGGATACCATTACTATCATTGCTATGCTAGTTGTCTCGCTTCTATCGTTATGTCTCGCTACCTACCACCTGTTTGTTAAGCCTCCCAACATTGCCATGAAAAGTCTCTAACCCTCCACATCCCAGCAAACCTTTGTTTGGCTATGTTACCGCTTGCTCAGCCCTTCTTATAGCGTTTCTAGCTGCAGGTGCAATTGCTTCCATGTGCCAAAATGGACATTCTTTGGTTATATCACAATATTGCTACTAATTAATTTAACGCACATATATACTTGGTAAAGGGTGGAAGGCTTGGCCTTTTGGTCGGTGTTTTGTTCCGCTCTTGCCGCCCTAGTTACTTGTGAACCGGTGTTATGTTCCATAATTGAGCGCTCCTAACATGCTCGGGGTTGTTATGGGGACCCCCTTGATTTTTGAGTTAGAGTAAAGCTTGTCTGGCAAGGCCCAACATTGGTACTACATTTTCCTAATAACTAATGAACTTGCATAGGGGCTTTCCGGACCCCGTGGATAATTTAATCAACCCCCGGGCTAGTGCTCCGCATGAGTGTTGGTCCAAAATGTCAACAGCCGGTGGCCACCAGGGGCAACTCTATGTTCGGCCTACCGGAAGTTTGGACAATCCCTCGTGTCTTGAGAACGAGATACGCGGCTCCTATCGGGTTCGTCGACACGTCGGGCGGCCTTGCTGGATTTGTTTTACCTTTCTCGAACGTCTTGAGTGAGGAATTCCGATTATTCTCTAGGCTATCTCGAGGTGTTGGATTTCCTTTGGAATTGCCTAGGAATATCACGAGATCCGTGGTTGAGGTTATTCCCGCTGCGTGTGGTTAATTTATGATGAATGAGTTGGAGCACTCCTGCAGGGTTAAATATTTTCGAGAAGCCATGCCCGCGGTTATGTGGCAAACTTGGATAATTTGTTTAACACCCGGTCATAGCAAACTTGAAGTAAACTCTAATAAAATACACCAACTATGTGTGTAACCGTGACTGTCTCTTCTCGTGAGTTCTTATCCGAAAGAGAACATGGTGGTGTTATGTTTGACGTAAGTAGGTGTTCAGGATCAGTTAGTGATGATTACTAGTTCATGACCGTTATGCGTAGACCACCATACTTTACTTTCCGTACTCGTAAGTTAGCCACTCAAATAAATGCTTAGTCGCTTGCTGCAGCCTCACCACTTAACCATACCTTACCTATGAAGCTTTAATAGTCTTGATACCCTTGGAAATGAGATTGCTGAGTCCCTGTGGCTCACAAATTACTACAACAGCAGTTGCAGGTACAGGTAATGCGATGATTTGACGTGAGCGCGTTGCTTGATTTGATTTGGAGTTCTTCTTCTTCAATATTGGATGGGTTCCAGGCGGCAGCTTGGGATAGCAAGGGTGGATGTCATTTTATCATTTGATTTCGTCCGTAGTCGGACCCTACTCTTATGTATGATGTTTGAGAGGTTATTGTATTGATGTGACTCTGATGTAGCTTGTGGCGAGTGTAAGCCAATTCCATATACTCATCTCTTTTGTACATGTACTTGTAATGATATCCATTCTTGCAAACGCATCGAGATTCGCTTCTATCCCCGTCGAGGCCCCTGTGCCAAAATAAGGATAGGACCGCATCTTGGGCGTGAGAAGTTGGTATCAGAGCCTGTACCGACCTAGGAGCCCCCCTTGATTGAACAAACTTGGCCGAGTCGAGTCTAGTGAAAACTATTTTGAGTCTAGTTATATCGGAGAGTAGGATTCTTTTTACTCCTCTTCTATGCTCTAGTGAGGTATTCGACTTAGGAATTTTGTTTCTACTCCCCTTCTCGCTCAAATTTTTTTAAGATCACGTGGGTATTTTGGAGACTGTATGATGCCGATGTGACGGAGTTCTGTCTTGGTGCCTCCTGTCTGACTTGATTTCTTCCGGGGAGTTGAGCTCCGAGGGATTCTTGACACATCATTATCATTCAGTTTTCCTAGTATCTCAAGACGGAGGATGTTCGGAATTGCTTCAATACTTAGCATGGTGAGATAAGGTCGGAGTCACCCAGTACTGGGGAGGCGTCCGGGGTACCATCATGGTTTAGTATCGTTGTGAGTTCGAGGATTCGAGATTAGACGAGTTTGCGGAGTTTCTTGAATTATGGTGTGGAAGGTTGTGGGTGTAGTTGCAGCTGATTACCTAGGGTAGGTTCCTGGGTCCGCAACCCGAATCGCATAAACAAGAAAGTTTTCGGAAGTTCTTAGGTGGGAATTCAAGTAGTTACCTAGAATTATCTTTCCAACAAGTGCATAGTGGGTATGTATTTGTTCTGGCTTGTTTCATAAGCCTCATCCTTTGTTTTGTTTTGAATATGGTAATTCGAGTTGCTTCGATGTCAACTGGTGAATTCATATCTTGCTAAGTAGTGTTCTCATATTTCTGTGAGAATGCTAATTCATTTGCCCAATCAAGTTATCATATCAATTCTTTTCCTACCGGTGTGCTTCTCTTCAAGATAATTCTATCCTCTTCAATATTGCAAGATCAATCCTCATATTTCGTTTCGGAGTTGTCTCATCTATTCCAAGTTTTCTTTGTTTTTCCCACCCTCCCACCCTTTTTCTTCTATGATTAATTCTCATCCAGGTGCCTTTCACTTCATTTATGCTTCCTCTATATTTTCTTCCGTTTTGTATCATGTGATTCTTGTGAATATTCTCAAGAGTTTTATTTCAAGATCTATCCTCATTCTTTGTTCTCGTGGTTATTCTTCTCCGGTGATTCTTTATGAAGATGCTCAGTGCTCAAGTTATCATTTATTAGTATTCATCTTTGTTTTCTTTTCTGGTGGATTCAATTCTAGTTCTTGGTGTTCATCATATCATTTTCATTCTCTATTTGCTCTCCCATGTTGGAAATTCTTATCAAGCTTCTCTTGTTTATTCATCCCTCTCTATTCTATCCGGAGTGTTGAAGATATCTCAGAAGACATTCATTTTCATTCTTGTCCTCCTAAATTATTTCAAGGGTCTCTTATCATGAAGTTCTTAATTTGTACCGGTGCAATCTCTGTTCCTAAGCAATTGTTTCAACGGTGGTTTCTTTTGAGTGGACCCATAACCCATAGGTCTTTTCCCAGGATCCTACCTGACTCTTCTTTTCTTTCTAGAGATGCTCTCAAGTTCTCTTTAAATATGACGTAAGAATGAATTTCATCAGTCATATGCCTTCTTGATGATCTCTTCTAAGTCATTTTCATGGTTGGATCAACCTTTTCTTTATTCATTGCCCCGGAGTGTCTTAGTAATTCATGGTGTTGCTTCTCGTCATCATTCTCTGCATTGAAGACCAAAGGAGTGCTTCTCTTAATCTTTGCTCATTCTCTTAAAGATTCTTGGTTTCAGTTTGTTGCTATCGTCTCAAATTGTTTTTTATCATGAGTTATTCCTCCCGTATCTATCTGGTGCATTTTGAATTGTTTTCATTTCTTGATCCTCCGAAGGCCATCATTTCAGAAGATTTCTTCATTCTCAGCTTTCAGCTTTCGTTCTCAAATTCTTCTCAATTGTTGTCCTTTGTTCGTATCAATTATTTCGGTGTCTTTTTTAGTTTCTTTTAGGCAAATCTTGATCTCTTCATTCTCGTGTGTCCTCTTTAGTTTCTAATTCTGTCCGGTGCTTCGTTGAAGTTTTCTATTCGGTGGATCATGCTCTCTTCATTGTCATGTTATATCATTCAATTGCATTATCGTCTTTTGTTTTGAATTCTTACCGGTGTTCTCGTGCAAGACTTCTTTAAGGTTGTGATCTCTTTCTCTTTCTCTTCAATTCTTTGCAACAAGAATAAGTGGTGTGTGAAATCCGTTGCTTGTCATCAATTTAACTTGATGAAGGATAGTCATATCATAATTCTTATTCTTGTTCATTCAAGTATCTCAATCCTTCTTCATAGTTGTTCATGATATCAAATTCATTATCCCAAGTGGTCATCTTTCTTTTCCGGAGTTCCTAGTTTTGATCAAGTATCTTGTCGCTAAGCTTCATCTAATTCATAGCAAGGCCTCAATCTTATTCTTTTGCATCCTTCAATTCTATCTATCATCCTTTCGTTTCAGAGTCCGGAGGTTCTTCATGGTGGTTCATCAATATTTCTTTCTTTTTCAAGTGTTCTTCAAGATTCTTGTTAGAGGCGCTTAAGTGTTCTTTGTCTTGGATGTCTAAGTTCAATCCCTTCTCCATTGTCTTTTGAGATGGTGTTATTAAATTCTTGATTATGAGGAGTCTCGAAGGAAATATTGTCAAGAATGAGATAAGTAAACCCATCATTCCTTTCTCGGAGTTATCTTGGATTGGATTTCACCTAAAGCATTTCCTAAGGATGTTGCTATCATGGTGTCATAGATGATTCAAGTTTTCTCCTCCTCTTATTGGTGAAAGAAGTTTTGCAAATCCTTGTTGCTCTCAAGCATTCAATTGTTTCTTTTGTGGCAGGTTGTCACCTCATAATTTGGAGATGTTGTCTTTAAGCCCACAACAAGCCTTTCTTTCTTTGTTGATTCTCCATCAACTCCGTTCAACCATGCTTCTCAAATTCATTGGTGCTAGAAGTTATCATTTTCTTCTCAGTTCTTTTCTCTTCAAAGATCTAGCTTCTATTCTTTTGTTCCAGAGGCCTTATGATGTTGCTCTCTTCAATCAATCATCTCACCTTGTCTAGATCATGTTCTTTCTTGCTCATTCATTAACCGGAGTGCTATGCAATGATTTCATGATCCTTCCATCTTTGAAGTTTTGATTCTATTCCAACCGCTGTTTGGTGTATCTCTTTCAATTTCTTTCCATCATATCTAATTTTTCCTCTCTATGCTACCGAAGTGCTACCGAAATTTCTTGTGAATTCTTGCTTGTTCCCATGTTAATCTTCATCTCTTCCAACCTTCATGATCATCGGTTTCACTCGTTTGTCTAAGAAGCAACTAAGTTTACCTTTTGCTCTTTCTCTTCCCCTTTTCATTCTAGATCTCGGGACGAGATCCTAGTTTAGTGGAGGAGAGTTGTGACAGCCCGGGACCGACGCTCCAGAAGATTCCAGAAGATTCCCCTTTTATTTCCATTCTCGATTGTGTTTCGTTTGGTTGTTGCATTCACCATCGCATCATTCACATCATCTGCATTGCATCATCACTCGTTTTCAAACTTGCATCCATTGGTAGTTGCCGGTTCTCTTCGTTCTTGCCGTTGCCCATTTCGAGCCCAACCACACATGCACGCGCCCGTGGCACCATTTAAAATAAAACCGTTTTTAAGTGCGCGCAAAATATTCTTGGATTGGGTCGAAACTTGGCATGCGGTCTTGTTATGTCATAGGTAGACCGCCTGTCGATTTTCGTCGCGATCCGAGTTCGTTTGATGCCCCATCGATCAATCGAAGCAGTGAGGTTATCGGTTATCATTAGACGTTTGTCGGTGTTTTAAAAAGCTTGTTGTCACGGGCCGCAAACTTCCCTCTCTTCCCCTCCTAGCCCCTCCGCACAGCCACCGTAGCCCCCGCTCCGCTTTCAGACTGTCGAACCGACATCCGGCGGTCCGAAAACGGACAATGCTGCTAACCCTAGCCCCGAAACCTATAAATAGCCCCTCCCCTTCCTAATTGGGCAGCCAACCCTAGCTCCACCTCGAATCCCGTGCCAGCCAGCCTTCTCCCTCCTCCATCCACCGCCCTGCCGAAGCCCATCTGGGCCCGCTCGAGCCCATCCGGGCCCGAATTGTGTCCCCAAGCTCCTTGCATGGCAGCTCTCATGCCTCCCATGGCTCCTCCCGCATGTCCCCGAGCAGCCACCGGTCGGCCCGCCGGAACCGCGCCGCCAGCCCTGCCGTCGGACCAAGACCTCGCGAGACCCCTCTTCCTTCCTTCTCCTTCCTCCTCTCCTCCTCTCGCTGACCCTGCCGGCCTCTCCACTTCAGATCATCGTCGCCGCCCGAGAGCTCGCTGTCGTAGCTCCCTCCGCCCCCGCAGCTCGCCCTCGCTGCCGGGGATGGACGGATCCGGGCCGCCGTCCTCGGGATCCGGCCCCGCCAGCCCCAGCCGTCCCTGCAGCCCCGCCGGTGCGAGAGCTCGCTGCCGCCTGTCCTTCCACTCGTGCGCGAGCGAGACGAGCCGAGCGCGTTGACCCGTCAGCACCTGCTCGTGGGCCTCGGCCTCCCAGGCCTAGCAGCCACCAGCGCAACCTCCCCAGCCGCCGATTGGGCCAGGCCCATGGGTGAGCAGCAGCCTCCCTCCTTGCCTTTTTATTTATTTTGCGTATTAAGAAACGTTGATAAACATTTATCTGTGCACCGTTTGAAAATATTCTGTATATGTAAAATGGTTAGAAAATTGTGTAGATTAATAATACGTCATTTTCATCCATGCCTAAATATCTAACACGTCATTTTCCCGTTATGTTGCATAATTGCATTTGTTGCATTGTCATATTTATTTAACGTGCATCGGAATTAATAAAAATCATATATTAAAAATGTTCATATCATCGGCGTCGCATTTTTATGCATGATAAAATTGTTGTCATGATGGTTGCGTTTAATTTGCATTAATAAATTGCTATAACGTGATTAGGCCTAATACTCACATAATTAATTGTGAATAATTTTCCACATGAACCTATTCATATTATATATGTTTTCGGGGTAGAAAACTCCATAGTATTTACCTGTGCATTTAGTTTTTTCTTTTGATCATTTTGTGTGCATGTCATTTATGTTGTGATGCCCTTTTGTTAATTTTGTGGGATTTAATCCATGCATGTTTTGAAATATTTTTGAGAATGAGATATGCCCTTGGATATGTGTCCTAGCCCATGGAAATTTTGCTTGTCATAAAATGCATGTTTAGGTGTTATTTTGTTGTTGTCAAGTTGCTATAAAATTCTGCTATTTTGAGGGTCCAAAATATTTCTAAGTCTGGAATCTGTTATATTTTGTTGCTGTCTTGCCATGTGATTTTCTAGCGATCTAGAACTCTTTTGTGGTAGGTGTAATGGAGTTATTTGTTGTTGATAATGTCCTTTAGTATGCTGTTAAGTCTTATGCCATAATATGATTTGTAGCATATAGTTTTACTGCTGTCAATATGCCTTCGTGATAAAAACTGCACTGTCTAAAACTGCTATTTTCACTAAGTCTGAAACTGTTATCAAGTAGCCACCTTGTGAGCTTCCTACCATGTGATCCATGCATGTTTTGAATATGATGTGTGAAGGTGAAATGAAGTGTGTGTTATATAATACTGCCCCATGCTTAGTTTGTGCATTTTAGAATATTGTAGCTTGTTGTTTTCATGTGTGCAAAATGCTAAGTTGCTGTTTTGGGCAGATTTCAACTAAAACTTGTTTTGGTGTTTGTGGTTGTACCGTAGCTCCGTTTTGGTCATGCCATATATGGAACTTGCTCAGAATATCATGAAGTTTCATAATAATTTGCTGCATTCATGATTTGAAATTTTTGTGATGGTATTTCCCATGCATTTGCATTCATGACATATGCATCTTGTGTTGCTCATATCTTTTAGGGCGTAGCTCCGTTTGAGACGTTCTATATATGTAAATCGACTAGAATGATGTGTATGTAACATCCCAAAATTTCATTTTGGAATGTTATGATTTATAGTTATGCATCCATCTGCATCATTGCTTGATTGTATGTGTTAGTTGAAATGTCTCTTCTGGATTTCAGAAAGCTCTTTCTATTTTTCCCTAAGTTGCTTTCACCTATTTGAAATTTTGGTTAAAAGTTCAAATAAGAGAGGAGGAACATGACACTCCACACCAGGGACTAATTGGTGGTTTATTTGAACAATAATAACCAGGGGTTATTTTGAAAATATTTGCAAAAAGGGTTTAAAAACAATTAGGCAATTTCTGAAAATATTATTTTCTCAAAGTGTTCAAATGACAGAATAGAAATGTTCATTAAATAGCATTTATTATTCTGTTAATTTTGATATATAATACCCCTATATTTAGAGACGATTTGAATGCTTTAAAAGCTTTTGAATGTCTCTGGAAAATTATTAAAAAGAAACGGTAACGGTTACTGTATTAAACGGGCCGGCCCACGGCAGTTATTTCGCGCATTAACTAGAAGCCGGCCGACCGACGCGTAACGGAAGTTTCCCCTCTCGCTGACACTGGACCCCACCCCGACCGGCAGTTTCGCCCGCGCGGTCGCCCTCTTCCTCTCGCCCGACCTCGTCGCTGGCAGTTACTCCACCGGATCTCCCTCCTTTCTCCTCCCCCCCGCATCTCCCCGCACCCTCTATAAATAGCGCTACCTCTCCTCTCTCCATTCACGCCCGAGCCCCCTCTCTTCTGTCGCCGAGGCGCTGCACAATTTCTCGCCGGAGTTCCCACCACCACCGGACCTCTCGTCGACCGTAGCCAGCGACTCCGTCCATCCCTCGCCCCTCCGACCTCACCAATCGACGCCGGACGTCAAGCCCCGTCGCCCGGGCCACTTCGCTACATCCCTCGACCACCGGAGCGCCAACACCGACAACGTCGCCGTCTCGGACTCGCTGGAGATCCCTCGCCGGCGACCTCTTAACACTGTGAGCCCTCCCAACCCTCGGATCCAGAATCAACGCGTGAGATTAGATCGGAAATAATTCCAAACCGGTATCACCTACCGACCGGTCGTCCGCTCGAAACCACCTACCGCACGCGCTCGCTAGCCAATAGGACGGCGCCACGTAGCCCCTGACCGTTGCAAATCAAATTTCCTTTTTTGTTTTTTTTGTTTTAATTAACAGAATGATTTCAAATTTCGTTTTGCTTATATCTTTTAACCTGTTAAGTGTTTTAAGTTGATTCTTTTTGCAATAGCTCACATTTTTCATATAGTTTCACTCTGTGCTTTTAAATTTCAAATTTGAACTATAAAATTTGAATTGAATCAAATTTGCTTAAAATCTTCAAATCTGTATAACTAGAGTTTGAAAATAGATTTTGACATGAATCTTTTTGCTACTGTTTGTTATTAGTTAGGACTACCTTCATGCTTAGTTTGAAGATATTTAGGATATATTTGATTAATGTTTTAACCAAAAACAGAATCTGCCTAGTATTACAATATAGTTTTATATACTTAATTTTAATTAGTTTGATTTAGAATTTGGTTTTATTTGTTTATTAGGTTCTGTTAGTAAACATTTAGTGTTTTCACTCACTGTTAATAAAAATATAAATTTGCTTAGTTTAATTTTATTTAACATAGGAATCACAACTTATTTTCAAATAGGTTTACTTTGATTAAAACAACTAACTAGTAATAGTTTTGTTTTCAAACAAAGTTTTGTATATTTTAATTCTGTTTTCTAAGACAGATTTAATTGTAAATTATTTCCTGTTAAGAACATGTTTTACAAATAAATAATAAGTTTAGTTCTTCATTCTTTTGTTAATATAACTATAGTTGATTCATATAGTGTTTATCACAAACTTGTATAAACTTTACTAAACTTTTCCTAACAAACTTAAATTGATTATATTCTGTTTATTAATAAAATATTCTATTGTTTCCTTGCTGACAACAATTGTTTTGTTATTACAAATGGTTTCATTATGTCAGTAGTGTTTTCATTCCTCACCTTTTGAAAACAAAACTTTGTGTGTTTTCCTACTTGAGATTTGTGCATTGTTTTGTCTTGATTGTTTACTAGTTCTTGGTTGATGTTTGTGAGTTACAATATTCTGTTGTATGCTTATTGAGTGCTTGTTTGTTTCGTTAGATTATCCGGAGTGCGAAGCTTGTTACTTAGAGTCACTCACGTACGAAGATCATCAATCAGGCAAGTCACTTTGACCATGTTTACCCATGTTTTATATGCATTAGTTCTACCATCTCCCCAATTGCATGCAAGATAGGTTAGTTGGAAACTTGGTTACATTGTAGTAGTATCATGTGGTAGGTACCCCCCCTCAACCTCTTGACACATTGGCCCCGGGAAACGTTGTTTTACCTTTTGCTATGCTATTAGTAGACGGGGTTGGTTGTGTGATTCATGAGAGTTGAGAGAGTTAATAATTTCAAGACCTACATAATGATCAAGATTTAAGACTCCGAGTTTTCAACATACCTCTGGGTGGATGATGGTTGAACGGCACCCTGGAGAAACCAGTGGATTTGCCTAGGTGATGCTGGAGATGGCCAGTATTCACGCGGAAAGGTCCACCCAGGCACAAAGAGATGGATGGATGCTTTAAAACCCAAGGCTTACCTGCACAGCCACAAGTCATTATGGGCTCTGGCTTGGTTGGATATCGTGGTGACCCTGGACAGGCGGTGCTACGAGAGGTAGAAGAACGGTAGGAAAGGATGGGCAGCGACAGAGTCGCAGGGAAACCCTTTGGAAGACCATGTTTTGGTCATCCGTTTCTCAAACACCCTGAAGTGCGAGAAATCAAACGGAGGCGACCAAATCTTGTGGGGAACGTGTGCAAAAACTCTGCAGAGTACTTAAAACTAATCGATTAGCCGTGTCCACGGTCATGGACGACTTGAGCCAAAGGAATTGAAACTTCCGGAACTCTCAACACAATTAATAATGAGGATGTGGGTATATTCAAATTGGGAATGAGAAGTGGTTGGTGGAACCATCTCATTAATCAACAAACTTAGTAATATTTTGCTTAACCCCTCCCTTGATGTAGGAAAAACTTGGCTTTACGCAAAAACTTACCACCCCACCTGCCATATTTGCATATAGATTAGATGATTATCTTTTCACCCCTCTCTTGTGACTTTGCCGGCATATTCCATATGCTGACCTACATGGCCGCAACATATCATGTTGCAGAGTACTTTTCCGACCAGGAGTGAGGACACGTTCTATGCTCAGTGAGATGCCCTTGGAGTCAGATGGACTCATCTACCTTCGACGCTTCCGCAAGATTTAGATTTTCTCATGAGTTGGCTTTTAGCCACTTTATTGTAATTTTTATTGTAATAAAGGACTCGACATGAGATTTCAATTAATATAATGCTGTGTGATTTCCCTTTGATATATACATGGATGTACCGTGTGTGTACCAGCATGATCTTGGGATGGTACGGAAACACTGGAGACTTGACCTTCAGGTCGGGTCGTTACAGAAATGGTATCAGAGCACACGCTGACCGTAGGACGTAACCTCTAGGATTGGAAAGCCTTAGGATTGTTTCTCTTTGTCTTTAAATATCTTATACTCTCATCTATTCGTTTCTGACTCCTCTCCGATTATTTCAAAATTTATAGATGGCCACCTTCATCCCAGTGTTGATCACGGAGTTTTGCCAGCCTGACGCAACGATGCCCTTTGGTAAGGAGCTGATGAGGATCGTCAAGGACGTAAGGATTGCTTTGCCGAGCATCACCGGGACTCCTATCATGTCATTTCCCCAAGATGGACGCTACAAGATCGAGGTGCATATCCCAGGGAAGACTTTTGGGAACCGGAAGGAACCCATCGACCTCAAGTTCGTGGCACCCAGTTGGATACTTGGGAGAGACATGGCCTTTCATCGTGCCCTTGGACGTATTCAGGAGGAATACAGAGGTGGAACCATTTCACCAGGACTCAGCGTGGTTTGTCGCAGAGATGCCAATGGAAACATCATAACTCCTCCCACTACAGACACCACTATTTCCTATATTCAGACCCTGGAGACTCACATCAGGACTCTGGAGCTTCGAGTTCGTGTTGATACAAAGACAATCAAGAATCTGATGAACCGCGAGCTGGACCTTGAAGCTGATCTGCGAGAGGCCAACTATGAACACGAGCATGAAGTGAAGGACTTCCTAGAGAGGATTGATGAGCAGAATGCACGCATCGCAACTCTGGAGGAGCAGCTAGACATGGGGGAAAACCTTCACCCCGAAGGAGACATGGCACCCTTCATCAGCGACGATGAAGACTATGAGGAAAGCACCACCGGAGGACCTACGACTATGCACTTCTGAGGAAAAACATTAGTTATGCCCTCCATGTATCTTTTACTTTCGTCGTTAAAGCGTAGGTCGATGCTTAGTTGTTTGAGATTTGTATTCCCGATGTTTGATGTTGATTGAATAAATGAATGAGTGTTTGGTGTGATATGTTTGTTGCATTGCATATGGGTAGTGAATTTCTTCTAGACCCTTGTTCTATTCTAATTCTCATCCCTCTGAAAATAGCAAGATGCCTCCACGACGTGAGACCGATTTCACTTTTCCGCCGAAACTCACTCAACTCCTTCAGCAGCAGAATGCACTGATGCAGTTATTGATTCAGAATCAGACCAACAACCAGAACAACAACAACCACCATCCACCCCAGACTGACAATCTCACCCGTTTTCTGAGGTTGAATCCTCCAACTTTTTCCAGCAGCACTGAGCCCATTGTGGCAGATGACTGGCTCCGTAAGATGGAGAGAGAACTTGTCACTGCTGGATGTACTGATGCTGAGAAGGTGCGATTTGCCGCACATCAACTTGAAGGACCAGCAGCTTCATGGTGGGAGAACTACACCACCACTTATCCTATTGCAGATGTGACTTGGGAGCAGTTCCAGCAAGCTTTCCGCACCGCACATGTTTCAGCTGGAGCCATGAGTCTGAAGAAGCACGAGTTTCGCAACTTGCGCTAGGGTAATCGCTCTGTGGCCCAATATGTGGAAGAGTTCAACACATTGGCACGTTATGCACCAGGAGACGTGGCCGATGATGCGGCCAAGCAAGAGAAATTTCTGGAAGGACTCAACGATGAGTTGAGCATGCAGCTGGTAGTGGCTAATTTCAACAACTACCAAGAGCTGGTGGATAAGGCACTTATTCTGGAAGGTAAACAGCAGCAGATTGAGAACCGCAAGAGGAAGTACACTCAGGGGAAGTTCAACTCTGGAGCTCATCAGAAGCTTCGATACTCCCCGTACTCAGGGAATACCGGATCAGGGACCGGTAAGTTTGGAAGACACACTCATGCTGTGCCTAACCATGGAGGCCACCATCATGGAGGAAATGGGAACAACCGTCTCAACCATGGCAATTTCAAGACTGACAATGGGAATGGGAACAACAACCAGCACCGTCAATTTCCTGCTCAGAAGGATCTGAGTCACATTACCTGTTTCAAGTGTCAGAAGACAGGGCACTATGATACTGAGTGTTCCCAGAGCAAGCAAGGCAGTGGAAACGGCAACAACAACGGCAATTCCGCAGCCAAGAAGCCAAACCTTTTTCCTCGTGCCCAGGTGAACCATCTCGACGTGGAAGAAGTCTATGATCAACCCGAGACTGTGGTTGGTAAGTTTTTATTGCATTCACGTCCTGTTACAGTACTTTTTGATTCCGATGCAACTCATTCATTCATATCAAGGGTAGTTGTGGATAAGTATGGCTTGCCCACCAAAACCCTTAGTCAGCCCATTAAGGTCAGTTCCCCAGGAGGTATGATGATGGCAGGGATAGGATGCCATGCCTTGAAACTCAATATAGGAAACCATGTTTTTCCCACCGACCTCATCGTCTTAGAATCCCAGGGATTGGATGTAATCCTAGGCATGGATTGGATGACCAAGTATGAAGGAAATCTTGATTGCCTCAGCAAGTCTGTTTCACTCACCACCCCGGAGAACAAGAGGATTAAGTATGTATCCCGACGCACACGTATGAGTGCTCGGTTAAATTCTCTCACGGGAGTTGTTTAGGAGGAAGTATCTGTGGTAAAAGACTTTCCAGATGTATTTCCGGAAGAATTACTAGGCATGCCACCAGATAGGGAAATTGAGTTCCTAATAGAGCTACAGCCAGGGACATCACCAATTTCCAAGAGACCCTATCGGATGCCCGCAAATGATCTGTTGGAAATCAAGAAGCAAATTAAGGAGTTATTGGACAAAGGTTATATACGCCCCAGTTCTTCACCTTGGGGAGCCCCAGTTCTTTTGGTGGAGAAGAAGGATAAAACCTTGAGAATGGTAGTCGATTATCGTGCCTTGAACGAGGTGACTATCAAGAACAAGTACCCTCTGCCGATGATTAATGATTTGTTTGATCAGCTCGTAGGAGCCAAAGTATTCTCCAAGATCGATCTTCGATCAGGGTATCACCAGTTGAAAATTCGTGAACAGGATATACCCAAAACAACTTTCACCACGAGGTATGGCTTGTATGAGTATACGATCATGTCTTTTGGATTGACTAATGCTCCTGCCTACTTCATGAATTTGATGAACAAAGTATTCATGGAATACCTAGACAAGTTTGTTGTGGTGTTCATCGATGACATTCTGATATTCTCCAAGAACGAGGAAGAGCATAAGGAACATTTGCGTTTAGTTCTGGAGAAGCTGAGAGAGCATCAACTATATGCCAAGTTCAGCAAATGTGAATTTTGGCTGACGGAAGTCGGATTCCTTGGACATGTTATTTCCGGAGATGGAATAGCAGTGGACCCTGCTAAGGTTGAAGCCGTCACCGAGTGGAAGTCCCCTACCTTAGTTAAGGAGATCCGCAGTTTCCTCGGACTTGCCGGTTATTACCGGAGATTCATTGAGAATTTCTCAAAGATTGCCAAGCCCATGACAGAGTTGTTGAAGAAAGAATCTAAGTATGTTTGGACTGAGGAATGTGAAGCCAGTTTCCAGGAGTTGAAGAAACATTTGGTCACAGCCCCAGTATTGATCTTGCCCAATATTCGGAAGGACTTCCAAGTTTATTGTGATGCTTCACGTCAAGGACTTGGAGGAGTACTCATGCAAGATGGAAAGGTTGTAGCTTATGCATCCAGACAACTACGACCTCATGAGTTGAATTATGCCACGCATGATTTGGAACTAGCAGCCGTAGTGCACGCACTCAAGACTTGGAGACATTTTCTTATCGGAAATAGTTGTGATGTTTACACCGACCATAAGAGCCTGAAGTATATCTTCACGCAGAAAGAGTTGAACCTCAGACAGAGGAGATGGTTAGAGTTAATCAAGGACTATGACATGAGATTACATTACCATCCAGGTAAGGCTAATGTTGTAGCCGATGCCTTGAGTCGGAAAACTTATGTGAACACACTCACAGCGGGAGGATTACCTCAAGAGTTAGCCGATGATCTCAGAGAGCTCAAGCTAGAGATAGTTCCAAGAGGATATGTTGGTACACTAGAGATCCAGTCCACCTTGACCGAAAGAATTCGTGAAGCCCAGAAATCGGACAAGGAGATAGCTGAGATAAAGCAGAGAATGGAAGATGGTAAAGCTAAAGGTTTTCTTGAGGATGAACATGGAACTTTGTGGTTTGAGAACCGAATCTATGTGCCCAATGACCCAGAGCTCAGGAAGTTGATACTTCAGGAAGCTCACGATTCACCTTACTCGATACACCCAGGCAATACCAAGATGTATCTCGATTTAAAAGAAAGTTATTGGTGGACAGGTATGAAGAAAGATATTGCAGAACATGTTGCAATATGTGATGTTTGTTAGCGAGTAAAGGCAGAACATCAGAAACCAGCAGGGTTACTCCAACCTTTGCCGATACCCGAGTGGAAATGGGAAAAGCTTGGTATGGATTTCATCATAGGATTACCCAGGACCCGTTCAGGTTATGATTCCATCTGGGTAGTGGTAGATCGCTTGACCAAGGTAGCTCATTTCATTCCAGTGAAAACCACTTATACCAGTGCTAAGCTAGCCAAGATATATATGACCAGGATCGTATGTCTGCATGGAGTTCCGAGGAGTATCGTGTCATATAGAGGAACACAGTTTACCTCAAAGTTTTGGCATCAGTTACATGAAACTTTGGGTACAAGGTTAGAGTTCAGTACAGCTTTTCATCCGCAGACCGATGGACAGACTGAGAGAGTCAACCAGATTCTGGAAGAAATGTTGAGAGCTTGTGCACTAGACTATGGTTCTAGTTGGGACGATAACTTGCCTTATGCAGAATTTTCGTACAACAACAGTTATCATACCAGTCTAAAGATGGCCCCTTTCAAAGCTTTATACGGAAGGAGATGCAGAACACCACTGACGTGGGATGGAGTTGGAGAACGACAACTTTTTGGTCCCGACCTTATCCGAGATTCTGAAGAGAAAGTCAAGATGATTCGTGACAGACTCAAGGTAGCTCAATCTCGACAGAAGAGTTATGCTGACAGCAAACGTAAAGAAGTGACATATGAAGTGGGAGACAGAGCATATCTTTGTGTGTCCCCGCTTCGAGGAATCAAGAGATTTGGTGTTAAAGGAAAATTAGCACCCAGATTCATAGGCCCCTACAAAATTCTTGAACGTAGAGGCGAAGTTGCATACAAACTGGAATTGCCGGAAGGATTATCCGAAGTTCATGATGTGTTCCATGTGTCCCAGCTGAAGAAATGCCATGCTGAGATGGCTGATATCCCTTTGAGAGACACCGTGCCCCTAGAGGCCATACATCTTGACAATGATCTGACCTACGAGGAGAAGCCTGTCAGAATCCTCGAGACTGCCAACAGAGTTACCCGCAGCAAGACCATCAAGTTTTGCAAAGTTCTATGGAGTCACCACACCGAGGAAGAAGCCACCTGGGAACGCGAAGAAGATCTTCGTAGAGACCATCCGCAACTATTTTCTAGCCAACCCGAATCTCGAGGGCGAGATTCATCTTAAGATGGGTAGGTTTGTAACATCCCAAAATTTCATTTTGGAATGTTATGATTTATAGTTATGCATCCATGTGCATCATTGCTTGATTGTATGTGTTAGTTGAAATGTCTCTTCTGGATTTCAGAAAGCTCTTTCTATTTTTCCCTAAGTTGCTTTCCCCTATTTAAAATTTTGGTTAAAAGTTCAAATAAGAGAGGAGGAACATGACACTCCACACCAGGGACTAATTGGTGGTTTATTTGAACAATAATAACCAGGGGTTATTTTGAAAATATTTGCAAAAAGGGTTTAAAAACAATTAGGCAATTTCTGAAAATATTATTTTTTCAAAGTGTTCAAATGAAAGAATAGAAATGTTCATTAAATAGCATTTATTATTATGTTAATTTTGATATATAATACCCCTATATTTAGAGACTATTTGAATGCTTTAAAAGCTTTTGAATGTCTCTGGAAAATTATTAAAAAGAAACGGTAACGGTTACTGTATTAAACGGGCCGGCCCACGGCAGTTATTTCGCGCATTAACTAGAAGCCAGCCGACCGACGCGTAACGGAAGTTTCCCCTCTCGCTGACACTGGACCCCACCCCGACCGACAGTTTCGCCCGCGCGGTCGCCCTCTTCCTCTCGCCCGACCTCGTCGCCGACAGTTACTCCACCGGATCTCCCTCCTTTCTCCTCCCCCCCGCATCTCCCCGCACCCTCTATAAATAGCGCTACCTCTCCTCTCTCCATTCACCCCCGAGCCCCCTCTCTTCCGTCGCCGAGGCGCTGCACAATTTCTCGCCGGAGTTCCCACCACCACCGGACCTCTCGTCGACCGTAGCCAGCGACTCCGTCCATCCCTCGCCCCTCCGACCTCACCAATCGACGCCGGACGTCAAGCCCCGTCGCCCGGGCCACTTCGCTACATCCCTCGACCACCGGAGCGCCAACACCGACAACGTCGCCGTCTCGGACTCGCCGGAGATCCCTCGCCGGCGACCTCTTAACGCTGTGAGCCCTCCCAACCCTCGGATCCAGAATCAACGCGTGAGATTAGATCGGAAATAATTCCGAACCGGTATCACCTACCGACCGGTCGTCCGCTCGAAACACCTACCGCACGCGCTCGCTAGCCAATAGGACGGCGCCACGTAGCCCCTGACCGTTGCAAATCAAATTTCCTTTTTTGTTTTTTTTGTTTTAATTAACAGAATGATTTCAAATTTCGTTTTGCTTATATCTTTTAACCTGTTAAGTGTTTTAAGTTGATTCTTTTTGCAATAGCTCACATTTTTCATATAGTTTCACTCTGTGCTTTTAAATTTCAAATTTGAACTATAAAATTTGAATTGAATCAAATTTGCTTAAAATCATCAAATCTGTATAACTAGAGTTTGAAAATAGATTTTGACATGAATCTTTTTGCTACTGTTTGTTATTAGTTAGGACTACCTTCATGCTTAGTTTGAAGATATTTAGGATATATTTGATTAATGTTTTAACCAAAAACAGAATCTGCCTAGTATTACAATATAGTTTTATATACTTAATTTTAATTAGTTTGATTTAGAATTTGGTTTTATTTGTTTATTAGGTTCTGTTAGTAAACATTTAGTGTTTTCACTCACTGTTAATAAAAATATAAATTTGCTTAGTTTAATTTTATTTAACATAGGAATCACAACTTATTTTCAAATAGGTTTACTTTGATTAAAACAACTAACTAGTAATAGTTTTGTTTTCAAACAAAGTTTTGTATATTTTAATTCTGTTTTCTAAGACAGATTTAATTGTAAATTATTTCCTGTTAAGAACATGTTTTACAAATAAATAATAAGTTTAGTTCTTCATTCTTTTGTTAATATAACTATAGTTGATTCATATAGTGTTTATCACAAACTTGTATAAACTTTACTAAACTTTTCCTAACAAACTTAAATTGATTATATTCTGTTTATTAATAAAATATTCTATTGTTTCCTTGCTGACAACAATTGTTTTGTTATTACAAATGGTTTCATTATGTCAGTAGTGTTTTCATTCCTCACCTTTTGAAAACAAAACTTTGTGTGTTTTCCTACTTGAGATTTGTGCATTGTTTTGTCTTGATTGTTTACTAGTTCTTGGTTGATGTTTGTGAGTTACAATATTCTGTTGTATGCTTATTGAGTGCTTGTTTGTTTCGTTAGATTATCCGGAGTGCGAAGCTTGTTACTTAGAGTCACTCACGTACGAAGATCATCAATCAGGCAAGTCACTTTGACCATGTTTACCCATGTTTTATATGCATTAGTTCTACCATCTCCCCAATTGCATGCAAGATAGGTTAGTTGGAAACTTGGTTACATTGTAGTAGTATCATGTGGTAGGTACCCCCCCTCAACCTCTTGACACATTGGCCCCGGGAAACGTTGTTTTACCTTTTGCTATGCTATTAGTAGACGGGGTTGGTTGTGTGATTCATGAGAGTTGAGAGAGTTAATAATTTCAAGACCTACATAATGATCAAGATTTAAGACTCCGAGTTTTCAACATACCTCTGGGTGGATGATGGTTGAACGGCACCCTGGAGAAACCAGTGGATTTGCCTAGGTGATGCTGGAGATGGCCAGTATTCACGCGGAAAGGTCCACCCAGGCACAAAGAGATGGATGGATGCTTTAAAACCCAAGGCTTACCTGCACAGCCACAAGTCATTATGGGCTCTGGCTTGGTTGGATATCGTGGTGACCCTGGACAGGCGGTGCTACGAGAGGTAGAAGAACGGTAGGAAAGGATGGGCACCGACAGAGTCGCAGGGAAACCCTTTGGAAGACCATGTTTTGGTCATCCGTTTCTCAAACACCCTGAAGTGCGAGAAATCAAACGGAGGCGACCAAATCTTGTGGGGAACGTGTGCAAAAACTCTGCAGAGTACTTAAACCTAATCGATTAGCCGTGTCCACGGTCATGGACGACTTGAGCCAAAGGAATTGAAACTTCCGGAACTCTCAACACAATTAATAATGAGGATGTGGGTATATTCAAATTGGGAATGAGAAGTGGTTGGTGGAACCATCTCATTAATCAACAAACTTAGTAATATTTTGCTTAACCCCTCCCTTGATGTAGGAAAAACTTGGCTTTACGCAAAAACTTACCACCCCACCTGCCATATTTGCATATAGATTAGATGATTATATTTTCACCCCTCTCTTGTGACTTTGCCGGCATATTCCATATGCTGACCTACATGGCCGCAACGTATCATGTTGCAGAGTACTTTTCCGACCAGGAGTGAGGACACGTTCTATGCTCAGTGAGATGCCCTTGGAGTCAGATGGACTCATCTACCTTCGACGCTTCCGCAAGATTTAGATTTTCTCATGAGTTGGCTTTTAGCCACTTTATTGTAATTTTTATTGTAGTAAAGGACTCGACATGAGATTTCGATTAATATAATGCTGTGTGATTTCCCTTTGATATATACATGGATGTACCGTGTGTGTACCAGCATGATCTTGGGATGGTACGGAAACACCAGAGACTTGACCTTCAGGTCGGGTCATTACAGTGTAGAATGTCATGGTGACCTTTGTTCTACTGTTTAACAAATATAAAATATGATTAGTTCAGATCTGGACCAAATTCGAAATTAACATATGAGGTCATACCGGAAATGCTATAACTTGTTTCCGACCTCATTTAAGACGCCTAGATAGTTAAATTACTTATGCTTCACCTCTTACCATGTTTAAAAACATTTAATATTGTCGTGTACCTAACAAGAGTAAACTAAATATTCGAATGTGGAGTTTCGTCAATATGCAACTCGTTGCATATTGAGCTTCACTTTAATGTGTAGAATTTGATTGGTGTGAATTGTCATGCCTTGCATATTAAACCGGACATGCATCATGTTTGTTTGTGCATCGTGTCATGCATATGTTGTGGTGTATCTTGTGTTGATTGTTGTTTTTGATTGCTTCTTCTTGATAGAGTTCCGAAAGCATTCGGAGTGTGAGGATTCGTTCAACTACGTTGGCTCTCCTTCTTCATGGACTCGATCTTCTTCCGAGCGAGATCTCAGGCAAGATGACTCATTTCCCTGGATACCATTACTATCATTGCTATGCTAGTTGTCTCGCTTCTATCGTTATGTCTCGCTACCTACCACCTGTTTGTTAAGCCTCCCAACATTGCCATGAAAAGCCCTAACCCTCCACATCCCAGCAAACCTTTGTTTGGCTATGTTACCGCTTGCTCAGCCCTTCTTATAGCGTTTCTAGCTGCAGGTGCAACTGCTTCCATGTGCCAAGATGGACATTCTTTGGTTATATCACAATATTACTGCTAATTAATTTAATGCACATATATACTTGGTAAAGGGTTGAAGGCTTGGCCTTTTGCTCGGTGTTTTGTTCCGCTCTTGCTGCCCTAGTTGCTTGTGAACCGGTGTTATGTTCCATAATTGAGCGCTCCTAACATGCTCGGGGTTGTTATGGGGACCCCCTTGATTTTCGAGTTAGAATAAAGCTTGTTTAGCAAGGCCCAATATTGGTACTACATTTTCCTAATAACTAATGAACTTGCATCGGGGCTTTCTGGACCCCGTGGATAATTTAATCAACCCCCGGGCCAGTGCTCTGCATGAGTGTTGGTCCAAAATGTCAACAGCCGGTGGCCACCAGGGGCAACTCTGTGTTCGGCCTACCGGAAGTTTGGACAATCCCTCGTGTCTTGAGAACGAGATACGCGGATCCTATTGGGTTCGTCGACACGTCGGGCGGCCTTGCTGGATTTGTTTTACCTTTCTCGAATGTCTTGAGTGAGGAATTCCGATTATTCTTCGAGCTATCTCGAGGTGTTAGATTTCCTTTAGAATTGCCTAGGAATATCACGAGATCTGTGGTTGAGGTTATTCCCGCTGCGTGTGGTTAATTTATGATGGATGAGTTGGAGCACTCCTGCAGGGTTAAATCTTTTCGAGAAGCCGTGCCCGCGGTTATGTGACAAACTTGGATAATTTGTTTAACACCCGGTCATAGAAAACTTGAAGTAAACTCTAATAAAATACACCAACTATGTGCGTAACCGTGACTGTCTCTCCTCGTGAGTTCTTATCCGAAAGAGAACACGGTGGGGTTATGTTTGACGTAAGTAGGTGTTCAGGATCAGTTAGTGATCATTACTAGTTCACGACCGTTATGCGTAGACCACCATACTTTACTTTCTGTACTCATAAGTTAACCACTCAAATAAATGCTTAGTCGCTTGCTGCAGCCTCACCACTTAACCATACCTTACCTATGAAGCTTTAATAGTCTTGATACCCCTGGAAATGAGATTGCTCAGTCCATGTGGCTCACAGATTACTACAACAACAGTTGCAGGTACAGGTAATGCGATGATTTGATGTGAGCATGTTGCTTGATTTGATTTGGAGTTCTTCTTCTTCTTCTTCTTCAATCTTGTATGGGTTCCAGGTGGCAGCCTGGGATAGCAAGGGTGGATGTCATTTTATCGTTTGATTTCGTCCATAGTCGGACCCTGCTCTTATGTATGATGTTTGAGAGGTTATTGTATTGATGTGACTCTGATGTAGCTTGTGGCGAGTGTAAGCCAATCCATATACTCATCTCTTCTGTACATGTACTTGTAATGACATCCTTTCTTGCGAACACATCGAGATGCGCTTCTATCCCCGTCGAGGCCCCCATGCCAAAATAAGGATAGGACCGCATCTTGGGCATGACAGGGGTGCGCCCTACCCCCTGGGCACGCCCTTGTGGCTTGTGGGCCACCTGGCAGGCCTCTGTTCCCCATATTTTTCTATATTATGTATTTTGACCTGGAGAAAAAATCAGGAGAGAGATTTCGGGACAAAGCGCCGCCGTCTCGAGGTGGAACTTGGGCAGATGCAATCTATGGCTCCGGCAGAGCCGTTCTGCCAGGGAAACTTCCCTTCTAGAGGGGAAAATCGAAGCCATCGTCATCACCAACGATCCTTTCATCGAGAGGGGATCAATCTCTATCAACATCTTCACTAGAACCACTCTCCTCTCCAAACTCTAGTTCATCTCTTGTATCTGATCTTTGTCTCAAAACCTCAGATTGGTACCTGTGGGTAGCTAGTAGTGTTGATTACTCCTTGTAGTTGATGCTAGTTGGTTTATTCGATGGAAGATCATATGTTCAGATCCTTAATGATAATTTATACTCCAATGATTATGAACATGAATATGCTTTGTGAGTAGATACGTTTGCTCCTGAGGACATGGGAGAAGTCTTGTTATAAGTAATCATGTGAGTTTGGTATTCGTTCGATATTTTGATGAGATTTATGTTGTCTTTCCTGTAGTGGTGTTACGTGAACGTCGACTATATTACACTTCACCATTGGTTGGGCCTAGGGGAAGGTGTTTGGAAGTAATAAGTAGATGATGGGTTGCTAGAGTGACAGAAGCTTAAACCCTAGTTTATGAGTTGTTTCGTAAGGGGTTGACTTGGATCCTTATGTTTCATGCTATGGTTAGATTTATCTTAATTCTTGTTTTGTAGTTGTAGATGCTTGCAAGAGGGGTTAATCATAAGTGGGAGGCTTTTACAAGTAAGGATAACACCCAAGCACTGGTCCACCTGCATATCAAACTATCAAAGTAACAAACACGAATCATATGAGCATGATGAAAACTAGTTTGATAGTAATTCCCATGTGTCCTCGGGAGCACTTTGGTTTATATAAGAGTTTGTCCAGGCTTGTCCTTTGCTACTAAAAGGATTGGGACACCTTGCTGCAGCTTTGTTACACTCGTTACTTGTTACTCGTTATGAATTATCTTATCATACAACTATCTATAACCGATAATTTTAGTGCTTGCAGAGAACACCTTGCTGAAAACCGCTTGTCATTTCCTTCTGCTCCTAGTTGGGTTCGACACTCTTACATATCAAAAGGATTATGATAGATCCCCTATACTTGTGGGTCATCATGTCATATCTAGGCTCAGCCCTTTATATTCGTGCCCCCTAGTACTATTGTAAGACTCACCCCGTCGGCAGTTGGCGCCCACCATGGGGCTGCGAGTTTAGCAACTTCCGACGTAGGTGCAGTTTCGTTTTTCCGGTCATCAAGGTGACACTCGGCAGCGAGATCCTCTTTGGTTCCCTCATCTTCATTGTCGACGATTCGGTGCGGCTGTAGGATGCGCCGCTAGATACTGATGCGCTGCCCGCCCATGGCGCGACACACTTCAGCGTGGCGGCACATGGAGTCCTTCTCCGACAGTCGCTGGTGCCGTATCTTTCAGCACCCACTCATTCCGTTGCGATACAACACAAGTGCTTTGGGCACTCGCGGTTGTAGCGGTTGATCAAGCATGTCGTGGTGCTCCAAGCCATGGCTGGACAATTAGCCATGTTTGACTTCGACGAGCCCGTCCTCATCCTATTCCCTTCCTCGGGCGACGAGTCTTCCAACGCGTCCGAGTGCAAGAGCAGCAAAAACGCTGCGGAGATTTTAATGGAATATACGGGCATGGGAGTGCTGACGGTGCACTGGACTAGGGGGTACTCACCACGTCATCTCCCGACCTGTTGGTCGGGCCAAGGAACCCCATGATGATTCACTAATGGGTCACTTTGGGCAGCCCATGACGCATACAAGGGAGATTCCACAAGACTTGGCGCATAAGACAAAGACTCCTCTAAACCCTAGGTCTCTGGTATTATATAAACCTGGGCCAGTCTAGTCAATAGACAATCTCATATTCATTACATCTCGTGGTAGATACCTGTACTATGTACTATCCCCCATATGAATTGAATCAAAAGCAGGACGTAGTGTATTATCTCCTTGAGAGAGCCCAAACCTGGGTAAAATCATGTTTCCATGTTACCATCGCTCCAAGACGCCTATCTTAGGGCCCCTACTATGAGGTATGTCGGATTCAGAACCGACAAGCACCCCCTGGGTACTCCGTTGGTAACGCCTCTGGGCAAGATGGTGGCCGTAACGATGCCATCACCTACACTTACGTCCCACAACCCCTCAACCGGGAGTAGCGGGAAGAGATTGGGTGCAGGAACCATCAAGTTCTACATACACCTATCATCGGGACAACCCCTGAGGAGATAGCCTTGGAGGACACATGCCAAGCCACCTTGGTTGAGCATGAGCGGCTTGAGAGACTCCAACAGTCACTCGATGACCGTGCAGCACGGGAGAGTCCCAGCTCCAGCTGCAATCGATGGCAATTGTTTCCGAAAGATCGGTTGAATGATATCTCGATGACGTGCACGCCGATGTTGAATTTGGTTACAACTACTCGGATTGTTGAATCTATTCAGTCGTCTGATTCAGCCGCGAGTGAGGGCATTCAGTAGATCCAGACTCTGCTGAAGACTGGCATGCAACATAATTCCGCGGTTTCATAGTCAGCACAACGCATACACAGCAAGTCCGCTCGAGCGGATATGGTGCAGTCCGCACATAGTCCATTCGCGTCGAGAACGAACCAACGATCTCCTCCTCTTGCGTGAGGACAACATGGAGGGCGCTGACATGACGACCGTGATGTCAGTCGGATGCCCCCTCCGAGGGGCGGATCCTATGGCTAGCGGCCTTATGATGGTGGCCGACCCCATGTGGAAGGCCGCTAGCGGAGCCCCATTCAGCAGAGGGGCTATGGAGAAGACTACCAGCGACTCCCTCAACTCAACGCCAGGTCCACCATAGTCCAAAATGTGGTTGATAGAAACAGGCTAAATACAGACTGAGCGAGTGGATGGGGGACATCTCGTCTCGAATGCTTTAGTAGGTATATTTGAGAGGCCGAAATCCCTTCCAACTATAGATGGGCAATGGGAATTGGAAAGTTCAACAACAAATCAAAGCTAGAAACTTGGGTGGAAGATTACCGAGTGGCCATCCACATCGGTGGCAGCGACAATTTTGTCGCAATGAAGCACCTTCCGCTCATCCTGGAGGGATCCATGCGAGCATGGCTAAACCAAGTACTTGCGAGTTGCATATACTGCCGGGAAGACTTGGCCCGAGTGTTTGTTAAAACATTCGAGGGTACTTACAAGCGCCCGAGTGGTTTAACGGAGTTCCAACATTGCATCCAGAAAAGCAATGAGATGCTTTGATAGTATATTCAGCGCTGGACGACTCTGCACAACACTTTGGAAAACGTGTCTGAGCACTAGGCTATCTGTGCCTTCAAGGCAGGCACTCGGTATCGATAGCTCATCTTGAAGTTCAGTCGGGCTAGGGACCTGTCCCTTAGTCGAGCCATGGAAATCACAAACAAGTACGCCAATGGCAAAAAAGAAGACCTCCTATGTAGCGGCACGGGTCGGACCAGCAAAGCCCCCTCAGACGGGAGGCAATGCTGGTAAAAAGCAGAAGCGCAAAGTCGATGCACCCGGTAAGGAAGAAGCCTCGGCGGTGCCCATCTAATATGTCCATTCTACATGATGATTTCTTATTGATATTTATATTATTCTTTTCCATGATTCCCTATTATCATACAATTCTTATGCTCTTTCTCTCTGAATATGCAAGGTACATCACAAATAGGGAAATATCTGGAAACTGGAACTCTGGACTAAAAACCAAGGAAAAGGTAGAAAAAACACCAGAGTCCAAAAATATATTAGAGGGGGCTACCTGCTTGCCACAAGCCAACAAGGCGCGACCATCCCCCTAGCCGCACCCTGATGGCTTGTGGGGCCCGTGCTGGCCTCCCAACATCCACTTCTCATATATGGTGTGTTTTACCCAAGAAAAAAAATCATAAGCAACCTTTTGGGATGACGCGCCACTGTCTCGAGGCGAAAACCTAGGCAGAGGCCCTTTTGCACTCCGTTAGTCAGATTCTGCCAGGGAAATTCCTCTTCGGGAGGGGGAGATCGAAGCCATCATCATCACCAACGCTTCCTCCTTCATGGGAGGACCAATCCTCAGCAACATATTCACCAACAACATATCATCTCCAACCCTAGTTCATCTCTTGTATTCAATCTTTGCCTCAAATCTTCAGATTGGTACCTATGGGTTACTAGTTGTGTTGATTACATCTTGTAGTTGATGCTTGCTGTGTTACTTGGTGGAAGATATTATGTTCAGATCCTTAATTATTATTATTACACCTCTGATCTTGAACATGTTTATGAGGTGTGAGTAGTTACTATTGTTCCTGAGGACATGGTAGAAGTCTCGTTATAAGTAATCATGTGAAGTTGGTATTTGTTCGATATTTTGATGATATGTATGTTGTTACTTCTCTTAGTGGCGTCATGTGAACGTCAACTACATGATACTTCACCATGTTATGGGCCAAAGGGAAGTCATTGTGGAGCAACAAGTAGATGACGGGTTGTTAGAGGGACAGAAGCTTAAACCCTACTTTATGCATTTCTTCATAAGGGGCTAATTTGGATCCACATGTTTCATGTTATGGTTAGATTTGTCTTAATTCTTCTTTCATAGTTACTGATGCTTGTGAGAGGAGGTAATCATAAGTAGGTTGTTAGTTCAAGTAAGAACAACACCTTAGCCCTGGTCCACCCATATATCAAATCATCAAAGTAGCGAACGTGAATCAACACAATATGTGTCCTCGAGAGCGCTTGCTTAGTATAAGAGTACTCTTAAGCATGTCCTTTGCTATAAAGAGGACTGGGCTACCTTGCTGCACCTTTGTTTCTATTGTCACTCGTTACTTGTTACGAATTATGTTGCTACAAAACGATCTGCTATTGTTACTTACAACACTTGCACAGAATACCTTGTTAAAAACCGCTTGTCATTTTCTTATGCTCCTCGCTGGGTTCGACACTCTTACTTATCGAAAGGACTACTATTGACCCCCTATACTTGTGGGTCATCCAGACTCTTTTCTGGCGCTGTTACCAGGGAGTGAAGCACCTTTGGTAATTGGAATTGGTAATGAAACATTTTCTATATGTGCTGAAATTTACTGTTGCTTATCTCTATGAACTGTAACCCTTTGAGTGGCTTGTTCGGGGCATCTTTGCCTCGAACTGAAGATGAAAAAATTGTTCCTCAACCTACCGAACCTACTGAAAATATTTATTATGAGATTTTTTCGAGTATGCTTGAAAAATTGTTGTCTAATCCATATGATGGAACGACTCATCGTGATTACCATTTGATATTTGTCGATGAAGTTTGTGGATTATTTCAGATTGTAGGGTTGTTTGGAGAAAATTATTTAAGAAGAGATTTCAATTTATCTTTAGAGGGAAAGGCATTAATGTGGTATAGGCTATTGGACAATATTTGATCATGGGACTGGAATCGCTTGAAGCCGGAATTTCATCAGAAGTTTTATCCTATGTATCTAGTCCATCGTGATCGGAACTTTATTTATAATTGTTGGTCTCATGAAGGATAAAGCACCGCTCAAGCTTGGGGGAGGCTTAAATCTATGATGCACACATGCCCCAATCATGAGCTCTCAAGAAAAAATATTATACAAAAAAATTATGATCGGCTTTCTCATGATGATCAAGTACTACTCGATTCTTCTTCTACTGGTTCTTTACTGAAGAGGACTATCAAATTGAAATGGGATCTTCTAGAAAGAATTAAACAGAACTTTGAATATTGAAAACTCGACAAAGGTAAAAGAGTCAAGTATAAAGCTTATGTTTGATTGTGTTAAATCTTTTAGGCAAACCAATGCTTTCTATAAGTTTAGCAATAAATATTTGCTACTCATGTTGATGTCCCCAAGGAGAAGTGGTTTAAATATCATCCACCCATTTAAAATCAGTTAGAGGAACCTATTAATATTGAGAAGGAAGAAATAATTGTTAGCCATGTTGATCCAATTGTTCCTACTGCTTACATTGAGAAGCCACCTTTCCCTGTTAGAATTAAAGAACACGCTAAAGCTACAACTGTGGTTAATAAAAGTCATGTTAGAACACCTAAACCTTCTGAACAGATAAACATTGAGCTTAATGTTGCCATGGTAAAAGATCTTCTCATTGATAATATTGAGTGTCGAGTTATTTACTTCTGTGGTGAAGCTGCTAGAATGGCAAAACCTGCTAGAAACATGCAGGATGAGCTGGATAAAAATAAACCAGTTGTTGGCATGCTTGTGGTTTCACTTAAAATTGGAGAACATTGTTATCATGGTTTGTGTGACATTGGTGCTAGTGTTAGTGCTATTTCTTTTACCTTATATCAAGAAATTATGAATGACATAGCACCCTCTAAGCTTGAAGACATTGATGTCACTATTAAACTTGCAAACAGAGACACTATTACACCACTTGGGGTTGTTAGAGATGTTGAAGTCTTGTGTGAAAAAATTAAGTCCCAACTGATTCCTTTGTGCTTGGTTCAAAACACGATAATTTTGTCCCATTATATTTGCTAGACCTTTCTTGAATATTGTTAATGCTGAGATTAATTGTGTGACTGGGAAGGTCAAAGTAAACTTTGGTGATGTATCTCATGACTTTAAGTTCTCCAAGTTTGGTAGACAACCACATGAGAAATAATTACCTATTATAATTGGTCTTGCTTCTATTGACGTGTCTCCTATAGATCCACTAGAGCATGAAAATGATATGCTTATCAATGAATTAAATGAAATAGATAACATATTTTGTAAACAAACACCTATTCTTAAACACAACTTACCAGTTGATATTTTAGGGGATCCTCCTCCACCCAAGGTAGATCTCGTGTTTGAGCTATAGACTTTACCTGGTACTTTGAAATATGCTTACCTTGATGAAAACAAGATATATCCTGTTATTATCAGTGTTAACCTTTCAGAGCATGAAGAAAGAAGATTACTTAAAACTCTATAGAAGCACATGGCTGTTATCGGATATACTCTCGATGATCTTAAGGGCATAATCCCCCACTCTATGTCAACATAAGATTAAAATGGAACCAGAAGCTAAACTAGAAGTAGGTATAATTTCTCCTATCGCTAATAGTAGATGGGTAAGTCTTGTTCATAACCCACAAGTGTAGGGGATATTTTGTAGCCTTTTTCGATAAGTAAGAGTGTCAAACCGAACAAGGAGCTAAAGGTAGAATTAATCTTCTCTCAAGTTTTATAATCCACCGATACAACTCTACGCATGCTAACGCTAATTTTAACTAGAACAAGTATGAAACTACTTTGCGGGAAATAAGCTAGAAGTAGGTCTGAGCCGCTTCATCCCACAATACCAAATCAAAATAAGAATAAGGAGGTAGGCAATCTGAACATCGACGCCCACAAACACTTTGCATTCTACTCATGCATATGATCTATGCATAGACCTAGCTCATGATGCCACTATTGGGAACGTTGCATGGAAAAATAAAAATCCTATGCACACGAAAGATCTATTCATGGAGATGCATAGCTACGAGAGGGAAAGTGTGTCTACATACCCTTTTAGACTGTTAAGTGGAAGCGTTAAAAACGCGATTGATGTAGTCATACGTCTTCATGATCCAATCACAATCTGTCCCAATCAAGCGCTGAATGGATGGTAGCTCCACGTTTTGCACATGTGCAACTCGATGGTGTCTCCGCCTACTCGATCCAGCGAGCGAGGGTGGATTAGCATATGATATCTCTGGCAACACAACGTCATGGTGGCGGTGGTGGTGGAGCTAGTCAAGCAGGGCTTCGCCAAGTGCTACTAGAACTAGGACGGAGGAGCAACGGGAGAGAGAGAGAAGGATGCCACCAGGGCATGGTAATTATGCGAGGGCAGACCCTCCCTCTTCTCATCTATATATAGGGGGCAAGGTGAGGATACTGGCCCCTCCAAGGTTTCCCCTAGACATGGTGGCAGCGCCCTAGGGGCAGCCTTGCCCCCAAGGCAAGGGGGGCGACAGCCACCCTAGGGTTTCCACCCTTTGGCTGCATGGTCCTTGAGGAGGTCGGGGCACCCAACCCACCAGGGACTGGTGTGCCTACCCTCTTAGCCCATGGGGCCCTCCAGGGCAGGTGGACCGTCCCGGTGGACCCCCGGAACCCTTTCGGCATTCCTCACAGAAAACCGATAAAAACCTAGAAATTTTCCGGAAACCGAATACCAACTTTCCATATATGAATCTTTACATCTAGACCATTCCAGACCTCCTCGTCATGTCCGGTATCTCATCCGGGACTTCGAACAACATTGGTCACCAACATAAATAACTCAATAATACTATATTGTCATCGGACGTTAAGCATCAGGTCCCTACATGTTCAAGAATCATGTAGACATAATCGAGACACCTATATGGTCAATAACCAATAGCGGGACCTGGATGCCCATATTGGTTCCAACATATTCTACAAAGATCTTTATCGGTCAAACCATGATATCAAGGATTCAGTCAATCTCATATGCAGTTCTCTTTGTCCATCAGTATGTTACATGCCCGAGATTCGATCGTTAGTATCTCATACCTAGTTCAATCTTGTTACTGGCAAGTCTCTTTACTCGTTCTGTAATAGAAACCCGTTACTAACTCCTTAGTCACATTGCTTGCAAGCTTATTGTGATGTTGTATTACCGAGAGGGCCCAGAGACACCTCTCCGTCAAACGGAGTGCAAAATCCCAGTCTTGATCCATGCCAACCCAATAGACACCCTCGAAGATACCTGTAGAGCACCTTTATGATCACCCAGTTATGAAGTGACATTTGATCCACACAAGGCATTCCTCCAGTGTCATGGAATTGCATGATCTCATGGTCTTAGGAACAAATACTTGACATGAAGAAAGTAGTAGTAAGCGACGAGATAAAATGATATGCTTATGGTTGGGTCTTGTCCATCACATCATTATCCTAACGATGTTATCCTATTATCAAATGACATGTCATGTCTATGGTTAGGAAACCTTAAGCAACTTTGATCAACGCGCTAGTCTAGTAGAGGCTCACTAGGGACACGATGGTGTTTACATATCCACACATGTATTTAAGTTTCCGGTCAATACAATTCTAGCATGGATAATAAATGATTATCATGGACAAGGAAATATAATAGTAACCACTTTATTATTGCCTCTAGGGCATATTTTCGAACAGTGCATGCGTGCTGGAGGTAGGAGATGACGCTTCGCTAGTGGGCTCCTTGTCGTGGTTGCTCACACTGGGATGAGCCTTCGGTGGTCTATGGTTGTGTGACCTTTTAAAAAACATTAGAAATGTTGATAAATAACAAATGAATATTTGTATGCAGATAAAAATACTTTTATCACAAAATAATTTTTGATTATGTACATATTTGTGTTATAAGCTCTATGGGCCTATTTAAATTACTCAAAAAGCCAATTTAGTGTTTGGCAAATTTCGGAAATGACAGTGTTGCCATATTAAATATTTCCAATTTTTTTTTTGGAGAAGTCCCATTATCTCCTCTCACTAAATTTTCATTTGAATAGTTCTACATATTTAAATGGCATGAAAACTCCAAATATACTATATCACTAATCCTCCTAGAATTGGAGGGCTCTCATTCAATTGAGTTCATCAATTTGGAATTGGGTCACCGATTTTGACCGGGTCAACAATTTTTTACTCAGTTATGTTTTATTTTAATATCTCACAATCAATTGATGTCTCAATTTGGAGTTGGGTCATCCAATTTTGACCGAGTCAACAATTTCACAATGAGCTCTGTCGTTCTCTTTTTTAGCACACTATGCTCCCTAATTTTAAAGCTTCTCCTGTCAATCCTTGATCTTGACTTTGTCAATCCTTTGTTGTGGCAATCAAATTTCTCAGTTCGTTAAGCTATCCCATTTTAAAGCCCCTCATTCAAATATTCAATTTGGATTGGATACATAATTGATTGGGTCGTTCACCCTGGCTTCGTGGTGGGATCTTGCGATGAATAGGTGACATAACAAAAGTATCACTCATGACACATTTAGCACTAGCGTAACACATATGTCCAACAGCGTAAGTAACTTTCTCATGTTTTTGTACTATTTAAAATGCGTCCTCCAATCACACGGTCAAAAAATCCCACCCAAACACCACAATAAAAAACGAAAATGATAATAAACTCACGAAAAATTCGCCACGGATTGGTCATACCAAACATTTTTCCATCAATCACTTCCCCAATTTGCAACGTTGGCCATTTTTTTCTTAAACTCTAACCATAAATTGACACATCCATCTGTAAGCATGATTTCACAAATCCTGTCCATATGAGTAGCATATTTGATAAAAACGCACTTCCTTGTATCCCTGCACGCCGAACCGACTAATACGTAAATATTTTTTACAGTTTCAAAACAATTATATAAAACATGTACAGCCTCAAGAATATAAGCGGCGTGGCAAAGCGCACGCCGCCCTTCTAGTAAGATCCAATTTCAAATGAAACTGAAAAAAATCAAAGAACTTCAAATGAAATATGCATTCACCACATCTGAGAAATTCATTTTATTCTCACTCTATAATTTGATTATGGTTTCAAAATATTGCATAGGAGTCCAAAAGAGAGTAAATTTAATTTGAAAAATTTCAAAAAATACACAAAAAGATTTTAATTTCCCCTAAAAATCATAGCAATTCACTCAATATTATCTTATTGTTAACATGCCAAAATTTGAAGAATTTGGGATGTTACATATTCACATCCCTCGTAAACAAAAGGGAGTTCTATTCATGTGCCCCTCGTTCCTTAGTTGTAGTCATTCATCCCCACACTCTTAGAAGTTGCTCACTTTTCCCCACTCTCTTGTCTGAAACCCTCAGAAATAGTCACACGGGGGGATACATAGAGGTCAGTGGTTTGACCATTAACTACTGATGAGTGGGGCCCAGGTTTCGGTGGATTGTTGAGTCGAATCGCGCCACTCCCTCCATCCCGTTTTGCAGGCATCTTTTCACAGGCACCCACCACGTCGGGCTGACGGCATGGCCCCATGCAGACTCATCGGGAAAACCGACGGTCCGACGGGCGCCTCGACCATCGATGCGGTGTGAACACTGTGTGGTGTCGCTTCTAATCGCGGTCCAAGGCAATTAGCCGTCTATTTAAGCCGGTCGTGCCCCCATCCCTTGCACATCCTCCTCCTCCCTCCACCCCACCACCGCCCGATCCCATCCACCTCCTATCGCACTACTATCGCAATCAGGGTGGTCCGACGCCTCATCACCACGTATGCCCAGCTCACTCTAGAGCGGCGCTTGCAAATCGAGGCAGAAATGCAGGCTTGCCGTGCCGTCCACATCGCCGCGAGTCTCCCTCCGGATTCTATGGAGATGAAGGAGGAGGACCAGGAGGAGGAGCATCAGCCTGCATGGAGGAGGGAGACCCGGAGACGGAGGCAAAGGTCGTCGTTGACCAGCCGGAGGAGATGGCGGAGCAGCAGGCCTTTCTGGATTCCATCCGGGATGAGGCCGAGGTGGAGGCCAACCACTGGCTCACCCGGCATAGGCTAGCGAAGGCCGATGCCCTATTCGACGAGCTGGATGTAGAGATAGAGGCAGAGGAAGTGGCAGTGGAGCAACCGCAGGCGCCGGAGGGGGCGGAGCCGCAATAGGCAACCATTTATCCACCGGAGAGCATGGAGATCATCGACATCTCTGATGAAGAGTAGATAGTTTTATGTAGTATGTAGGTTTTACATCTTGCATGCTAGTGTATGAAATTTATCCTTTCTAAATATCAGATGTCCAGTTATGTAATGGTGTTTTCAATCTAATTTGAGCCATGTAATATAATTTGAACAATGTTGATGTTGAAAAGGAAGAAGGAAAAGAAACTATTTATTGCATGATGAAACTAATTTGGTGCAATCAAATCAAAAAAGAAACAAATGGTGAAATCAAATCAATAAAGAAAAGGGCGACGGTGCAATCAAATCAATAAAAAACTGTAAATAGAACGAGCGCATGCACCATTTTATAGGCCTCTTTTATCCTTGTGGGCCTTCGATAGGTCAACCCTTGCGAAGGCCCAACTGGGACTTGTTTGCATTTTGGGACAGACGAGTGGGCGAGAAGAACCAACCTCTGGCGGATCGCCCAATTATCCAACGGTGTGGAGCCATCCCTGTGATCCAACTGTGCGCAGCCTGCACGGGCCCGCCTTATGAATTCCTTCTCGAAGACCAGATCTAAGGGTTGTCGCTTGGCGCTAGGGTATGATTGGACGGTTGTAGTTCGACGCTAGAGTTTGGAGAGATGCTATGGGGTCTTGATGCGGTCAACGGGGTTATCTAAGGTTTGACCAACTTTCAAATGACCTTAAGTAATTCAAAAAATATCAAACCTTCGCGGTTCGTCGTTCCATAAGACATAGTTATCATAAAAATATATAAACTTGGTTTAGGGACATTTTATGGAAAAACTTTTTTGAGGTAAGCTACCATCCCCATGTTCAAATGAGCAGAACAAATTCAAAATAAGAATAAAAAATGGAAGACCTGCGCACAATGTCGTTGTATGTGACATGGTTATGACAAAAAAGTCTTGGTTTATGGACATTTCCACGAAAACTCCTTCACACAAATGAGCTATCACGTACGAGATTGTATAGATTCCAACAAGAGAGTGATAGTGGCTTTGGGTTTATGAAAAAATTTAAAAATCAAAAAAATCATCATAGAATCATTTTAGTGTGAATAAGAAGCATCTAAACTTATTTTTTTATTATTGAAATTTTAAACTGTTTGTGTAATGATTTATATTGGAAATGGCTTGTTTACCCTATCTTTCGGAGCTCACCAACATAGGATAACATGATTATTTGTCTCCATTTTTGATTTATTTGTTGTTAGATCATTGCAACCTAGGCTAACATGATCATTGGAACATACATCACAGAGCATTGGATTTCAAATGTTGCTTATAATTCAAAGGTTAGTTCAAATTCCAATTCAAACACCACATCATAGTCAAAACATCATATCAAATCACATCAACCTGCGTTAACTTTAATTATACATTAATGCCATCCACAAAGGCCGGCGAGAGTTCACAAGTCTACCACACATTAACTAAGGGAAACCTAACTAAAACATTAAAAAAAAGAGGAGGCGCGCTGCCCCCTAGGCGTCCTCCTTGTCGTCGTCGTTGTCAGGGCTGGTGAGGTCAACGAGGGTCGGCGCTGGGCCAACCTAGGGAACGCCGTCTCCCAAGAGGTGGCGATGTCGTCCGCCGGTGGCTGCACTGCCGCTGCCTATGCTTTGGCATGGCGCTCCTCCTCCTCTACCTCGGCTTTCTGCTCCAACTCCATGAGCCGCTTACCCTTGCGACGCTCCGCCAGCAGGTGCCGTTGTCGCCAAAACTCTAGGTAGATTCGCTCATGCTCCGGCGTCACCTGCGTCCAGATGGGTGGCGCTCTCACCCACTCGTGCACCACCCCCTCTCAAATGTACTCGTGGGGCATGAGGGTGGTGGGCGCCTGCTCGAGCCTGGCGGGGCCAGCGGCGGCACAACACAGTCGACAGAAGTGGAGAGCACAATGGCCTCCACCAACTGTGCCAGGTAAGCCTCCTCTTCCTCCTCCTTGCACCACTCTTCCTCCTCGCTATCAAGAAGGGCGGTTGCCAGCTCCTCCTAGTACTCGCCCTCTTCCTCCTGGTCCTCATTGCGCACGACGAGGGGCGGCGGGATGCCAACCCACACGTCGTGGACGCCATTCTGGCGCTACTCCTCGTTCTCAAACAAAAACTAGGCCTCCTAATCGGGAGAGTCTTCAGCGTAAGTAGGGTTGAGCCGCTGCTCAGGCGTGAGTTGTTGCCGCAAGCGCCTCACCTCCTGCACATGCGCCCACGCCGATCGTGGCACCATCGATATTGGGATCATCTCCGGATCCAAGTGCCAGTCATGCGGTAGGACCACGTCGGGGTAGGGGAGAGGGATGCGGTGCTGCTAGTGCCACCTTGCTTGGTGCACTAGGATGCTAATCGGCTGCCGAGACGGATGGGAAGAGGGCGGCGTGGGTAACGCGCGCTAAGGGACGACGGGGGCCTTGCCCTTCTTTTTGCCGGAGCTCGAGCCGGCCCCAGAGAAGATGCCCATGGTGAGAGGGATGTCACCGGCGGGCTAGGGTGTGTCGACAGTGGGCTAGGGTTTGCAGATGCCGCCGGGGGTGGAGGGGGCAGGCTGCGCTTTGGAAGGTAGAAACTTTTATAGACTGGCCGGTCCACGGGTTTCCACTTAAAGAAGGACGGCGACCCGAACATGTGTGGCTGACGACCGGGTACCGTCGTGCATGGACATTTACTTTGGGACATGGGGGTAGTTGGAAGGACACCACACGTCCCCGAAGCGGAGGAGGAGAAAGCGTGTGCTTGTCCATTCGACATCATTGTGGCTAGAAATGGGGTGGGTCTGATGAGCGACTCGGTCCAACATGGCCCCACTCATCAGTAGTTAATGGTATGTAGTTAACGGTCAAACAACTAACCTGATGGCATCCCCCCTGTGACTAGTTCTATGGGTTTTGGACTAAGGAGTGGGGAAAAGTGAGCAAATGTTATGAGCGGTGGGATGAATAAGTAGAGATAAGGAACGATATGCACAAATGTAAAAATACCTAAAAAAATGATGCAACTTGGCATTATCACAAAGCAATTTGAAATCATTAGTAATACCTAGTGAAAGGATCGATATGGTTTACTAGAGGGGGGTGAATAGGCAACTAATACTTTTTAACTTTTCTTTAACAATATAGGCTTAACAACAAGTAGGTTGGCTAGATGTGCAACTAGGTGAGCAACCTATATGATGCTAATCACAACAACCACACAAGCAAACTAGGTGAGCAACCTATATGATGTGTTATCGAAGTTCCTTCCCTTGTGAGTAAGTATGTCTCCGTTGGAGCGATGTGGAGGCACAATGCTCCCAAAGAAGCCACTAGGGCCACTGTATTCTCCTCATGCCCTCACACAATGCAAGATGCTGTGATTCCACTATTTGTACCCTTGAACGCGGCAACCGAACCTTTACAAACAAGGTTGGGACTATCTCCACAACTTAATTGGAGGCTCCCAATGACACCATGAAGCTTCATCACAATGGAATGTGGCTCCGAGGTGACCTCAACCGTCTAGGGTGCTCAAACACCCAAGAGTAACAAGATCCGCAAGGGATTAGTGGGGGGCATCAAATTTCTCTTGGTGAAGTGTAGATCTGGGCCTTCTCAACCAATCCCTAGAAAATTAACAAGTTTGATTGGCTAGGGAGAGAGATCGGGTGAAAATGGAGCTTTGAGCAACGATCGAGCTTGGGGAAGGAAGAGGTAATCTTCTTGAGAAAGAAGATCTCCATTTTATAGTGGGAAGGTGGATCCAACTATTATCCCCACACTCAGCCCGCACGCTGCGTTACTACCGCAAACGAGCCACGGTACTACCGCAAGGGGTTGCGGTACTACCATTTGCATGGTAGTAACCAGACATAGGCCGATTGCACTAGGCAGCCAGCGGTAGAACCGCCAGAGCGGTACTACCGCATGGTTGGTAACAATCTGGCACATGAGATGCACATAAGTAAAAAATTACTTCCATGCCTACCTCCGCTGAGGTCGGGGCTGCGCAAAAGTCCGACATAGTAGTAGCAGAAACAAATTGCGGTACTACCACATGAGGGCGGATGTAAAAAATTACATCTGCGCCTACTACTGCACAGGGCTGAGGACAGCGGTACTACCGCTCCTCTGAGTGGTACTACCGCGGGCCCCTGCGGTACTACTGCTACCATGAGCGGCACTACCGCTAGCCACCAAAAGCTAGCACCATGAAGCCTTCACTTTCACAGACAAAAAAGATGGACTGGAGCTCCATTGAAGCCAAGGAAAGGTGTTGCAATAGAATAGATGTGTACGTGTTGATTCCACCCAAACCTTTCCAAAGCGGACCCGCTCTTAATCATACCACTCTCCTATGACTCAAATCCATCAAAAGGAAACGTAGAGAACTACCGTCTTGGATAAACTTCGAGGGGCACCGAATCATCTTGTGCCTAGATATGAGATATCTGAAATGCTCAATACACAGGATTAGTCTGCATAAGCATTGTCATCAATCACCAAAACCACTTAGGGAGAAATATGCCCTTACAATCTCCCCCTTTTTATGACAATACAAGATTTGCACATAAAGATATAAAATGAGCATATGCAAACCCAAAATATCTAAAATATAGACAGGCTCCCCCAAGATGTGTGCACTCTCTCTATATGCATTGGACTACAAAGCACACACACTAGGATCAACACTCCCCCTATGTTTTATAAACAAGGCAATCCTTGTAACAGAATGAATAACACTAAGTGCGAAAACAAGTCATAGCATGTGAGCATGAAGATAAGGGTACATAAGAGATAGACTCACAAGCTATAAATCATACTGGACAATAATAAGGTAAGAGTGATAGCATATGTCTCACACCGTATGATAGAAGAAGTCTCCTGGTCTCACACACAAATGACATAAACCAAAGTTCAACGAAATCAAGGAGACGGCGAAAAAACAACGCAAACACTCGAAAATCCTACACTCTCCCCCCTTTGGCATCGAGACACCAAAAAGGCAGAGAGGACACCTAAGACATAGGTGGTAGCTCCCATGCAGAAAGATCAGCCATCAAGCTCCTCCTCTGATGCAGCTGGAATGGACTCCTCGTTTGAATTAGCCCACTCGTACTTCTGCTTCTCCATCCAAGTAGCCTCAGGAGTGATGTCCTTCTCAGACCCACTCGAGATGGTCTCGCCAAGCTTCCTCATAATCTGCTTGTCACGCTGGCGACTCTCCTTCTGAGCAACGTGAGTCTGATATTGTTCCTTGGCCTGCATGCAGAACAATGTCTTCATCCAGTGTGAGAGCTTCTTGTCCCAAGATGGCTCAGAAGACGGTGGCACATACATCTCCGATTTGTAGTATTCATCCTCTTCGATTTCATCCTCATCAACCTCCATATGAGCAGGAGCAGGCTTAGTGGTAGTGTTAGTCCACTTGTCCTTCTGACGCGGCCAAATAGGTTCATGCAGAAACCAGTGAGCCTCAAAGTCCTCACCCAGAAGGGTCTTCTCCCAAGTTATACGAATCAAGAGGAACAAGTAGGGCCCATAAATATGGACCTTATGGTGGAACACAACAGTGCGAAGCTTAGTCCACATAATGTGAGAAACATCAAGGGGGTCAAGTCTTTCAGTTCGTCCTTTCCACAGAGAAGCAGTATATCCACTAGATAGGAGTGCATGTTGTCCTTGTCTCCCATGCAAGGAAATAGGGTGTTGAGAAAGATCCGGTGCATGACATCGAGGAACGGGTTGAGTACAGAAGTTTTCTGACTAGAGGGTAAAGTCTTCTCAATATAGTAGGGCAAAAGCTTCTCCTTGCATGCAGGCTATGGGTTGCAGTCAGGGTGCAAACCAACGGGCTCATCAAGCCCCTCATCACGAACGTGTAACAGATCCATGAACTCCTTCCGGTCAGCAGACAACCTCTCTCCATTGGTCATCCAAGTCATGGTCCACTTCTCATCAGAGTGGAAGTGGACAGGAGCAAAGAACTGACCCACAATCTCATCAAAGTCAAGATATAATGAGATGATTTCCACAATAGCAAGCTGCTCCACCATACTCGGAGCCTCACTAAAATATTCTTTCTCATATGAGCCATGTCAATCCACTAGACAGGAACATAGAGATTCTTCTTGCCCTTGATCACATCAATATGGATGAGATTTTGTTGCTTGGTCCAAAACAATTCATTGGCCTTGGAATGTTCCCTTGGTTTGTTATAGGGTTCGATCGTCTGACGAGACTGAAATCAGCTTGAGGCATGTCTTCCCAATTGTCAACTGGCTCCTTTATCTTGGATGTGGTTCTCTTGAACCTGCGTTGCAGGGCATTGGACCCCTCAGGAGCATCTGCATTGCGTAGACGCTTTGAACTTGTGTCGTGAGAGGGATTCGAGCGTCTTGGACCGGAACCGGAGCCACCACCTATGACACACAATGCAAACACAAGAGACGAACGAAAAGGAGTCATTGCAAAGTCCAAAGCAAACAAGAGAACCATATAGAAGTGAGAATGGATAGGACAAAGCAAGGTAGCTGGAGATCAAGCAGTAGTACCAAAGGAGCATACGGAAGTAAAAATTTACTACCGCTCCAGACACGGTAGTACCGCTACGGGTGGTAGTACCGGGGCTGGAGCGGAAGACATTTTTTACATCCGCCCGACGAGCGGTAGTACCGCACCAGGTGCGATAGTACAACACAGGGCGGATTTCACATGAACACCGGATCTGAAATGAGATCGGTACTATCGTGGATCAAAAGCTATCACGTTGTATCCTACCAATTAGCACTTCTACCGCACACACACACACACTCTCAAAACATCCCCTCATGCACAGATCTGGCCAAAAATCACAAGACCAACCCATATTTCCCCCTTAAGCCTAGATGCAAGAATAGAGAGGCAAAGAGAGGAGAACTCGGGGAAATACCGGGGTCCATGGCAAGAGGACGAGGTGGGGAATGATCCCACCGGTTGGAATGAGAGGAGAGTGGCCGAAGACGGAGATCCGGCGAGGTCCTCCGGTGCCGGTTGTGGGGAGGAGAGAGAGACGTGATGGGAAGAGATGAATGGGTATGGGGGAGTTTGAACTCCCCCTACCGGCTCTTAACCCACATGCAGAACCGACGGCATGGTAGTACCACAGGTCATTGCGGTAGTACCGCTCAACGACCAGAAGTAATTTATTTCTTCCAGGCGAGAAGCGGTAGTACCTCTCCGGGAGCGAAAGTATTTTTTTACTTTCGTGCTTGAGTCAGTAGTACCGTGCCAGGGACGCTCCTATGCGAGCACATGGGCAGTCCAACTCCAGCGGCAGTACCGTGGTTTACCACCGTAGTACCGTGCTGCCCACAAAGTGCTGGTATTTCAGAGAGAAAAGCAAAACAAAACTTTACGCACAACAACAAAGGAAATAATAAAGACGCCAAGGCACGAAGATAAGTCAATGGGCTACATGCAGCAGGGACGCATACGAAAAAGCATAAAAAGGTGCGAATCAAACCAAGAACATGGTCCAACAGATTAGAAAGGAGAAATGAGGACCAAACAATAAGCCACTACCTCTAAATGAAGAGAGGCCAATGGCTCTAGAGCCACCTATGTTTGTGTCAATTGGTATGGCACCGCCAAGAATTATCCTTGGGCCCATGAACAAGACTCGTCTTTGAAGCATAGTAACCATCAGAAAAATGGCGGATGTGAAAGACTTTTTTTAGTTTATGCATAATAAGGGGAGGGATAGTTCATTGAGAGAACTAGACTCCCCCTAAATCCATGCTTACACATTGAAAAGACACAATGATGACTATGGTGAGGTGTGCACTAAGTCAATCCACATTGCTCGAATCAATGATATTTAGATCATGCCTTAACTCGCGAAATCTTGCATCATCCAATGGCTTCATAAATATATCTGCAAGTTTTTCATTAGTGTTGAGATGGATAAGATTGATATCTCCTCGATTAACGTGTTCCCAAAGGAAGTGATGATGAATATCAATATGCTTGAATGTTGAACCGAGTTGCTGGAGATCATAATGGCACTTTCATTATCACAGTAAAGAGGCACTTTGTCACAATTGACACGATAATCCTTTAAAGTTTGCCTCATCCAAAGAATATGTGCACAACAACTGGCAGCAGCTACATACTCGGCCTCGGTGGACGAGACAGAAGCACATTTTTGTTTCTTTGAAGACCAACTTACTAAAGACCGACCAAGAAATTGGCAGCCTCCAGATGTGGACTTTCTATCCACACGGTCTCCCACCCAATTCGAGTCAGTATATCCAATGAGATCAAATGAAGCCCCCTGGGATACCATAAGCCAAAGTTTGGGTATGAGCCAAATGTCGAAAGATTTGTTTGACAGCCACATGGTGACTCTCCTTAGGTGCGGATTGAAATGATGCACAAATACCCACACTTAACATGATATCTGGTGTAGATTCACAAAGGTAAAGCAAGGATCCAATCATGGAGCGGTATACTTTTTGATCCACAACTTTACCATTGGATTCACTATCAAGATGGCATTTGAGAGGCATAGGAGTGTTGGCCTTGGGAGGATTGAGATCATCCATCTTGAACCTCTTGAGCATGTCTTGAGTGTATTTAGCTTGATTGATGAAGGTACCTTGACTTCGTTGCTTGACTTCGAAACCAAGGAAGAACTTCAACTCTCCCATCATAGACATCTCAAACTTATTTGTCATCAGAGCATCGTGCTTGTTTTTGAAGATCCATTTAGTTGCTATAACATTGTGGTTCTCCTTAGGTCTTGGCACCAATCGCCACACTTGGTTACACTCGAAGTTGTTGAGTTCATCATGCATAGCTTCAAACCACTCCATGTCCTCGAGCACATCTTTTACCTTGAGGGGCTCAATGCAAGAAACAAACGTGTGATGTTCACAAAAGTTTTTAATTGTCTACGAGTGGTTACCCCTTTTGCAAGTTGTCATAGACATTTACCATCAAATGTTGTCTAAGTTTGAGCTTGACAGCATTCTTGGCAGCTCGTCTCTCTAAGATTTCCTCCATGGAAGGTTGAGGGACGACATTCTGAGAAGCATCTTCTTGATGATCTTGAGCACCTTCATGAGCTTGCTCTTGATCTTGAAGAAGATCTTGAGCTTGAGCTTGCTCAAAGATGTGGACTTGATCTTGGGCATCACTTAGTGAGTCACCATCATCGTTAGATTGATCTTGCCCTTGATATTGTCCATGAGGTAGTGGACCTTCACTTTGTTCTTCGGAAGCATGTGGGTCTTGCGTCGGTGATGGCTCCACTTGAGTGGAATATTGTCCTTCTCCTTCGGCCACAAGGGGTTCCTCAACAGGTAGGAATTGTCCCACACCCATTCTTCTTATGGCTTGGGGAGGAATTTCATCACCTACATCACAAAGACCACTTTGCTCCACTTGGGAGCCATTAGTTTCATCAAACTCTATGTTACACGTCTCCTCAAGGAGTCCGGTGGACTTACTGAGGACACGGTAAGTGCGAGAGTTTGTAGCATAACCAACAAATATGCCCTCTTGATCTCTAGGTTCGAATTTATACAAACGAACACCTTTCTTGAGAATGAAACACTTACACCCGAACACCCTAAAGTACTTGAGATTGGTCTTGTTATCGGTAAGAATTTCATAAGGAGTCTTGTTCAAGCCTTTTCGGAGATAGAGCCGATTGGATGCATGGCAAGCTATGTTGATGGCTTCGGCCCAAAAATTGTACATAGATTTGAATTCCGCCCTCATGGTCCTTTCCGCATCCATCAACGTCTGGTTCTTTCTCTCGGCAACACCATTTTGTTGAGGGGTATAAGGTGCGAAGTATTGATGCTTGATCCCCTCATCACTAAGGAACTCATTCAAGGTGTAGTTCTTGAACTCGGTGCCATTGTCACTTATTATCATTAGAATCTTTGCCTCATGTTGTCGTTGAGCTTCATTTGCAAAGTTGATGATGGTTTGTTGTGTTTCACTTTTCCTCTTGAAGAAATATACCCAAGTGTATCTTGAGTAGTCGTCCACGATCACCAAACAATACTTTCTTCCCCCAAGGCTATCAAAAGATGGAGGACCAAAGAGATCCATGTGGATGAGCTCCAAGGGCCTCTTCGAGTAAATGGTAGTCGTGGGACGGTGAGAAGTTTCATGTAGCTTTCCTTCAATACAAGCACTGCAAGCATGATATTTGGCAAAACTCACATTTGTTAGTCCAAGGCCATGATCCCCTTTGAGGAGACTTTGTAAAGATCTCATATTGACATGAGCTAGCCGGTGATGCCAGAGCCATGCCACATCAACTTTAGCCATTAGGCAAGTCGTGGTCTTAGTGGGTCGCTCCGAGAAGTTCACCACATAGAGACCGTTCTCGACATGTCCACCAAAATCTACTTTAAGAGTCTTGTTCCAAAAAAGGGTCACAGAGTCAATACCAAAGAAGGTACTAAAACACATGATTGTGAGTTGATGAACACAAAGTAAATTGTATGCGATGGTCTCAACAAGCATAACATTCTCTATAGAGAGTTCCGGAGAGATTATCACCTTGCCAAGACCCAATACCTTTGAAATTGCATCATCACCAAATGAGACTTGGGTGGCCATAGATGAGTCAGGATGAACATCCATGATACGTCTCCAACGTATATATAATTTATGAAGTATTCATGATGTTACTTTATCATTCTTGGATGTTTAACAATCATTTTATAGAAACTTTATATCATTTTTTGGACTAACCTATTGACCCAGTGCCCAGTGCCACTTGCTGTTTTTTGCTTGTTTTTTACATCGCAAGAAATCAATATCAAATGGAGTCCAAACACCATGAAACTTTTTGGAGATTTTTTTTGGACCAGAAGGAACCCAATGGGCCAGAGCTGCACCTAGGGGGTGCCCCGAGGGGGCACAACCCACCAGGGCATGCCAGGGCCCCCTGGCGCGCCTAGGTGGGTTGTGCCCACCTCGATGGCCTCCTGCACCCCCTCTTTGTACTATAAATTCCCAAATTTTCCGAAACCCTTTAGGGAAGCCCTAGATCAGAAGTTCCGCCGCCGCAAGGCTCTGTAGCCACCGAAAACCAATCTAGACCCCGTTCCGGCACCCTGCCGGATAGGGGAATCATCTCCGATGTCCATCTTCATCATCCAAGTGGCAACCACGATGAGGAGGGAGTAGTTCACCCTCGGGGCTAAGGGTTTGTACCAGTAGCTATGTGTTTAATATCTATCTCTCGTGTTCTTGAGATGCACAATCTTGATGTATCGCGGGCTTTGTTAATATAGACGGATCATATGGTGTTTTCCTCTCTATCTTGTTGTGATGAATTGAGTTTTCCCTTTGAGATTTTGTTGTTATCGGATTGAATACTTTTATGGATTTGAGAACACTTGATATATGTCTTGCAATTGAATACTCGTGGTGACATTGGGGTATCGTATTGATTCACTTGATATCTGTTTTGGCACTCAACTCGCGGATTCCCGAGGTGATATTGCGGTAATCTATGCATACGGGTTGATGCACATTCTTGTCTTTGTTTCTCCGGTAGAAATCTTGGGACATTCTTTGAAGTTCTTTGTGTTGGATTGAGTATTATGAATATGGATTTGCTTTGGTGTTATTTTAGTACGAACTCTAGGATAGATCGATTGGAAAGAATAGCTTTGTGTTATTCTAGTACGAACTCTTGAATAGATCGAATGGAAAGAATAGCTTTGAGGTGGTTTCGTACCCTACAAACAATTTCGTCTTATGTTATCCACTAGATAAGAACTTTGGAGTGATTCTTTGTTGCACTTTGAGGGATAATCATATGATCCAAATATGTTAGCGCTGTTGAGAAATTGCACTAGCGAAAGTATGGACCCTAGGCCTTGTTTTCAAGCATTGCAATACCGTTTTTGTGCCCGTTTAGTATTTGCTACCTTGCTGTTTTTATTTATTCAGATTATAAAAATATATTTCTACCATCCATATTACACTTTTATCACCATCTCTTCGCTGAACTAGTGCACCTATACAATTTGCCATTGTATTGGGTGTGTTGGGGACACAAGAGATTTCTTGTATTTGGTTGCAGGGTTGTTTGAGAGAGACCGTCTTCATCCTACACCTCTCACGGATTGATAAACCTTAGGTCATCCACTTGAGGGAAAATTTCTACTGTCCTACAAAACTCTGCGCTTGGAGGCCCAACACGTGTCTACACGAATAATGTTGCATAGTAGACATGAAGCTCTTTTCTGGCGCCGTTGCCGGGGAGGTGAGTGCATGAAGTTATATCTTTAGATCTTGCAATTGAATCTTTTAGTTTATTGTTTTATCACTAGTTTGGTTTATTAAAGAAAACTACAAAAAATGGAATTGAGGTTGCATCAAATTATTGATCATCTTTATACTATGTTTCTTGAAAATGATGGATCGGAAAATTGTGCTCAATTGTTAGAAGAAGAAGTCAATAAAATGTTTGGCACAAAATATTTGAATGATGAGCATGATTGCAATGTTGTTAGTATGAATTCTTTGATTATCCAAAATGTTATTGATGATTGCACAAGTCCTGACAAAAATGTTTCTTATTAGCATGTCAATTTTTGCGGAGTGAATTGGGAGTGCAAATGCACACCAAGAAGGGAAGATAGATTTTGTAAGAAGCATAAATATTTAGAAACAAAAAAGTTGCAAGAGAGGCTAGATGATTGTGATGAAAGATGTAATTTCTTTCGCCATCCTTGTGAACTTTGCAATGAACGTGGTCATTTAAATCTCCAATGCAAATTATTTCATGATCAAATCATGTCCAAAAATTGTGACAACTTTATTACCCTTGAGCATCATAAAGATCCTAGTCTTATTTTGGGGTATGAAGAAATGAAACGTATCACTAAGGGTTTTCCAAATCCCGAGAGATTTCTTAATTTTGATCTAGAGGAAATTTATATGTTTTGTGCGGTAAATTGCATTGAGAATCCTTATATTGCCAACTATCTAAAGACAAGAAAACAAATAGAATATGAAGAGAGTACTAATGAAAGGGAAAATATTTCCGAATACCCTCCTGGTGTTTATTATGATGAATCGGGTAACGAGGAGGAGCTTCCTATCCAATAAATCTCTTTAACAAGAAGCTTGAAAAAATTAATTAAACCCACACATGATGTGGTGAAGAAGAAAATAAGAAAGAATAGAGTTAAAAAGGTATCTCTCCCAAATAATGTTGCTCCTATCACCATTGTTCCTCATGAAAGTGAATCAAATATGTTGATGGAGGATGATGATGTTGAGTATGATTTTTGTGATACCTACTACTTGTTGTAATGATTATGATTGGGTAGGAAATGATGTCCTTATGATCTTGAGAATCCTTTTAGTACTTTCTTTGAATAATATGATAATAATGTTTGCTATACTATTCGTGCCATTCATGCTATTGATAAGAATGATTGTGATGATATGCAAAACCACAAGCTTGGGGATGCTATGTTTAATGAGTATGATATGTTTGAAGATTTATTTAGTGGAAATAATGCTTGCCTAAGCTTGGGGATGATTTTATTAATGAATATGATCCTTTGATTCCTTCTACTTTTGGTAAGAAAATTTATTATGATGATAGCATGCCTCCTATTTATGATGATTACATTGATGAAAGTGGGTTTGGAAGAGTGTCAACTCTAGGTAGTAGTGATCCAACTATTTTGGAGGATGTTTAATCTTATTACAATATTGATGAAAGTGGATTGGGAGAGGTCATGACTTTATTTAGTGATACATCCACTTTTTTGGAAGCGGTTTCAATTGACTATGACAATAAAGTTGCTATCTATGATGATTATTATGATGACATGTATGCCATAAAGAGTAATAAATTTTCTATGCTTGTGCATCATGAAAAGAGTGATGTATGTGTTAGTTATATTGTTGCATCCATTCATGATGCCTCTAAAAATTATTACGAGAGAGGAACTTATGTTGTTACATATCTCAATAATATCAAGTCTCTTCTCTATGTGTTGATTGTCTTGAAGTTGTACTTGTTTTGCCTTCTATGTTAGTTGGTTCTTGTTTTCATGGGTTCCTTGATCACAAAATCCCTATGCATGGCTTAACATTTTCTTCCACAAGATGTACATGCTCACAACACGGGTTAGTAGCATATGCATTATCAGTTAGAACAAAAGGAGGACACGTGGCAATTTCCTTAGTGAGTTTCACCTGGAGTTGATCATGCGACTCCTTAAGAGAGGCATGAGCACACTTCAATGCCTTGTGAGCATTGTCAAGTGTGTGAAGATCAACCTTGAGTCGATCATGGCCAACCCCAAGTGCAACCTTTTCAGACTTGAGCACACGGTTAAGAACAATAGCATGATCATAATCTTTACGTAATTTAGCAAGGTCATCATTTTGTGACTCCTCAAGATTCATACGAAGACCTCACTCTTCTTCAAGAGAAATAGGTAGATCCACTATCTCGTCGGCATAATCACGACTATGGCCTCTCAACTCCTCAAGCTATTCTTCTTGAGACTCAATAGTGTCATTGGCCTCACCAAGTTGTTCGAGGAGAGAAACGAAGTGCTTCTTGGACTCTCCCTTGGGTTTACACAAAAATTTGTCAAACTCATTTTTATCCTCTTTCGGCTCCTCAAGTTGATCCACACATTCTAACAAAGACAGAGTGGAAGAAATAGAAGTCTTAATGTTTGAGGTTTTGGCGTTGGAGGTTACCTTGGTGATACCTTTAGCCATGAGGCACCTCGCAACGATGTTCTCATTGGGGGCGTCGAAGAGTGACACCTTTGTTGGAGTAGGGGAGGCAATTTCCACAGATGCCATTGCCATTCCTTCACCTCTTGTGTCTTCGTCATCAACATCATCATCCGAGTCATACTCTTCTTGAGCCACCAATACTTTGTGAGGAGCCTTCTTGGTGAAGTTGGTTTTCTTGGGGAAGGACTTGGCCTTTCCTTTGCGAATGAGCTTGCCACCATTGTGTTCCCTCTTCTCATATGGGAAATCCACCACAAAGTGACTCACATTACCATAGTCATAACATGTTCTCACATGTTGCTTGCCCTTTTACCCATCTGAGTTGTTCTTGGAGAAGTTGGGCCTTGTGTTTCTCTTGTTGCCCCAAAATTGCCTAGACGCAAGAGTCATATGCTCATGATAAACATATTTAGTGTCCTTGGGGCAACCCTCTTATTCTTCTTCTTCTTCTTCCTCTTGACTGGCCTTGGCCTTCAAAGAAAGGTTGGGGGAAGATCTATTTGACTATTGCACGCGGGCGAGAGCATTATTAGCTGTCGTGTTCAGGATGTTCATTGCAATAAATTCATCCAACACATCACCAGAGGACAAGGTGTGAAAGTCCGATCTTTGACGGATGACAGCGGACATGGCCTTGTTGTAGGACATGATGGCCTTCAGAAACTTGCGCTTGATCCAAGTATCATCCTCGTCCTTGCTGCCATGATATTTGAGGGCAACGGCGAGAGCAGTCAGCCTTCTATAGAGCTCAAGCAGTTCCTCATCCTCTATCATTACAAACTCATCTGAGTGATCAAGGACAACTTCATAGTTAAACCGTTGAATGCTTGAGCTGCCCTTGTACATGGAGACAATGTGTTCCCAACACTCTTTAGCAACAGCGAAAGGACACAGGTGAGGTAGGTCTTCAGAGGGAACAACAGCTTGGAGTATGAACAAGGCAGAAGAATTTAGCTATTTATCCTCTTGTTCTCTTGGAGTGAGGTTGCATGGATCACGAGGGTAGTATCCTTCTCAATGACTCTCATGAGATGAATTGAGCTGTGATCTAAATGAGACTTGATACTTAAAACCTAGTTAGCAAAATCATTCTTAACAATTTTAGGAGCAGGACCGTGATTAACTATATGAGGTGGATGCACCGGTCCTCCATAGACCACAAGAGGGGGAACTGAGGCAAAGCTCCCTGACCCATTAATTCCTTGAGAGCGATTATCCTTATCACTACTAGCCCCCTCCTTACCGGAGTTGACATCCAATGTCAAGTTAGTGGGATTAATCACTTGAAACGCATCGGTGGGAAGTTTAAGATTATCAAGGAATTCTTTGAACATGGATTTGACCTCGGTCGTTACGGAAGATTTGAGATAGCACATGGCCTTATTCAAATCCTCATGAGAGACCATGTTCACTCCCACGGCCTCGGGAAGTTCTCCCACATGAGCCTCTTCGCCAGCCATACTCTTCGGGTGGTGAAACCCTTAATAAAGAGACATGGCTCTCATACCAATTGAAAGGATCGATATGATTGACTAGAGGGGGGGGTGAATAGGCAACTAACAATTTTTAAATTTTCTTTAACAATATAGGCTTAACAACAAGTAGGTTGGCTAGATGTGCAACTAGGTGAGTAACCTATACGGTGCTAATCACAACAAGCACACAAGCAAGCTAGGGATACAACATAATAATAACTTGCAAGAAGTAAAGGCAAGAGATAACCAAAAGTGGAGCCGATGGAGATGAGGATGTGTTACCAAAGTTCCTTCCCTTGTGAGGAAGTATGTCTCAGTTGGAGCGGTGTGGAGGCACAATGCTCCCCAATAAGCCACTAGGGCCATCATATTCTCCTCACGCCCTCACACAATGCGAGATGCTGTGATTCCACTATTGGTGCCCTTGAAGGCGGCGACCGAACCTTAACAAACAAGGTTGGGGCTATCTCCACAACTTAATTGGAGGCTCCCAACGACACCACGAAGCTTCACGACAATGGAATGTGGCTCCTAGGTGACCTCAACCGACTAGGATGCTCAAACACCCAAGAGTAACTAGATCCGTAAGGGATTAGTGAGGGGAATCAAATTTCTCTTGGTGGAAGTGTAGATCGGGGCCGTCTCAACTAATCCCTATAAAATCAACAAGTTTGATTGGCTAGGGAGAGATATCGGGAGAAAATGGATATTTGAGCAACAATGGAGCTTGGGGGAGGAAGAGGTAATCTTCTTGAGGAAGAAGACCTCATTTTTATAGTGGGCAGGTGGATCCAACCGTTATCCCCACACTCAGCCCGCACGCTGCGATACTACCGCAAACGAGCCACGGTATTACTGCAAGGGGTTGCGGTACTACCGCTACAGGGTGCGGTACTACCATTTGCATGGTAGTGACCAAACGTAGGCTGATTGCACTAGGCAGCCAACGCTAGAACCACCGGAGCGGTACTACTGCAAGCTCGTACGGTACTACCGCATGGTCGGTAACAATCTCGCATCGGAGATGAACGGAAATAAAAAATTATTTCCGTGCCTACCTCCACTGAGGTCGTGGCTGCGCAAAAGTCCGGCAGGTAGTACCAGAAACAAATCGTGGTACTACTCCAGGAGGGCGGATGTAAAAAATTACATCCGCGCCTACTACCGCACTAGGGCTAAGGACAGCGGTACTACCGCTCCTCCGAGTGGTACTACCATGGGCCCCTGCGGTACTACCGCTACCATGAGCGGTACTACCGCTAGCCACTGAAAGCTAGCACCATGAAGCCTTCACTTTGCATAGACAAAGAAAACGGACTGGAGCTCCATTGAAGCGAAGGAAAGGTGGTGCAATAGAATAGATGTGTACCTGTTGATTCCACCCAAACCTTTCCGAAGCGTACCCCCTCTTAATAGTACGGATTTCCTATGACTCAAATCCACCGAAAGGAAACATAGAGAACAACTATCTTCGATAAACTCTGAGGGGCACCGAATCGTCTTGTGCCTAGATATGAGATATCTGAAATGCTCAATGCACACGATTAGTCCGCATAAGCATTTTCATCAATCACCAAAACCACTTAGGGAGAAATACCCCCTTAGAGTCTCCCCCTTTTTGGTGGATTGATGACAATACGGGATTTGCAGATAAAGATATAAAATGAGCATATGCAAACCAAAAATCTATAAAATATAGACAGGATCCCCCTATATGTGTGTACTCTATAGATATGCTTTGGACTGCAAAGCACACACACTAGGATCAACACTCCCCCTATATTTTATAAACAAGGCAATCCTTGTAACAAAATGAATAACACTAAGTGCGGAAACAAGGCAGAGCATGTGAGCATGAAGATAAGGGTACATAAGAGATAGACTCACAAGCTACAAATCATACTGGACAATAATAAGATAAGAGTGATAGCATATGTCTCACACCATATGATAGAAGAAGTCTCCTAGTCTCACACACAAACGACATAAACCAAAGTTCAACGAAAGCAAGGAGACGATGAAAAACAATGCAAACACTCGCAAATCCTACACTCTCTCCCCCTTTGGCATCGAGACGCCAAAAAGGCAGAGAGGACACCAAAGCCACAGGTGGTAGCTCCCATCTAGAAAGACCAGTCATCAAGCTCCTCCTCTGATGCAGCTAGAATTGACTCCTCATCTGAATCAGCCCACTCGTACTTATGCTTCTCCATCCAAGTAGCCTCAGGAGTGATATCCTTCTCAGACCCACTCGAGATGGTCTCGCCAAGCTTCCTCGGAATCCGCTTGTCTCGACTCTCCTTATGAGCAACATGAGTCTGATACTGTCTGTTAGCCTGCATGCAGAATAGTGTCATCATCTTGTGTTAGAGCTTCTTGGCCCAAGATGACTCAGAAGACGGTGGCACATACATCCCTGAACTGTCATCTTCCTCCTCTTCGATTTCATCCTCATCAACCTCCATATGAGCAGGAGCTGGCTTAGTGGTAGTGTTAGCCCACTTGTCATTCTGACGCAGCCGAATAGGATCATGAAGAAACCAGTGAGCCTCAAAGTGCTCACCCGGAAGGGTCTTCTCCCAAGTTATACAAATCAAGAGGAACAAGTAGGGCCCATAAATAGGGACCTTACGGTGGAACACAACAGTGCGAAGCTCAGCCCAGATAATGTGAGAAACATCAAGGGGGTCAAGACTTTCATTTCGTCCTATCCATAGGGTAGCAATATATCCACTAGATAGGAGTGCATGTTGTCCTTGTCTCCCATCCAAGGAAATAGAGTGTTGAGAAAGATCCGGTGCACGACATCCAGGAATAGGTTGAGTACAGAATTTTTCTAACCAGAGGGTAAAGTCTTCTCAATATAGTAGGGCAAAAGCTTCCCTTGCGTGCAGGCTATGGGTTTCCGTGAGGATGCAAACCAACGGGCTCATCAAGCCCCTCATCATGAACGTGCAACAGATCCATAAACTCCTTCCAGTTAGCAGACAACCTCTCTCCATTGGTCATCCAAGTCATGGTCTGCTTCTCATCAGAGTGGAAGTGGACAAGAGCAAAGAACTAACCCACAATCTCATCAAAGTCAAGATGTAACAAGATGATTTCCATGATAGCAAGATGCTCCACCATACTCGGAGCCTCACCAAAATATGTCTGGTTCTTCCTCATATGAGCCATGTCAATCCACCAGACAGGAACATAGATATTCTTCTTGCCCTTGATCACATCAATATGGATGAGATTTTGTTGCTTGGTCCAAAACAATTCATTGGCCCTGGAATGTTCCCTTGGTTTGTTATAGGGGTCGATCATCCGACGAGACTGAAACTCGGCTTGAGGCATGTCTTCCCAATTGTCAACTAGCTCCTTTATCTTGGATGTGGTTCTCTTGAACTTGCGTTGCGGGGCATTGGACCCCTCAGGAGCATCTGGATTGCGTAGACACTTTGAACTTGTGTCGTGAGAGGGATTCAAGCGTCTTGGACCGGAACCGGAGCCACCACCTATGACACACAATGCAATCCGCTTGTCACGCTCGCGACTCTCCTTCTGAGCAACGTGAGTCTGATATTGTCCCTTGGCCTGCATGCAGAACAATGTCTTCATCCTGTGTGAGAGCTTATTGGCCCAAGATGGCTCAGAAGACGGTGGCACATACATCTCTGAACTGTCATATTCTTCCTCTTCGATTTCCTCCTCATCAACCTCCATATGAGTAGGAGCTGGCTTAGTGGTAGTGTTAGCCCACTTGTCCTTCTGATGCGGCCGAATAGGCTCATGAAGAAACCAGTGAGCCTCAAAGTCCTCACCAGGAAGGGTCTTCTCCCAAGTTATACGAATCAAGAGGAACAAGTAGGGCCCATAAATAGGGACCTTATGGTGGAACACAACAATGCGAAGCTCAATTCACATATTGTGAGAAACATCAAGGAGGTCAAGACTTTCAGTTCGTCCTTTCTCACAGAGTAGCAGCATATCCACTAGATAGGAGGGAATCTTGTCCTTGTCTCCCAAGCGAGGAAATAGAGTGTTGTGAAAGATCTGATGCATGACATCGAGGAACATGTTGAGTACAGAAGTTTTCTGACCAGAGGGTAAAGTCTTCTCAATATAGTAGGGCAAAAGCTTCACCTTGCGTGCAGGTTGTGGGTTGTCTGTTGGAAATATGCCCTAGAGGCAATAATAAAATGGTTATTATTATATTTCCTTGTTCATGATAATTGTCTATTCTTCATGCTATAATTGTATTAACCGGAAACCGTAATACATGTGTGAATACATAGACCACAACATGTCCCTAGTGAGCCTCTAGTTGGCTAGCTCGTTGATCAATAGATGGTCACGATTTCATGACCATGGACATTGGATGTCGTTGGTAATGGGATCACATCACTAGGAGAATGATGTGATTGACAAGACCCAATCCTAAGCATAGCACAAGATCGTGTAGTTCCTCTGCTAAAGCTTTTCTAATGTCAAGTATCGTTTCCTTAGACCATGAGATTGTGCAACTCCCGGATACCGTAGGAATACTTTGGGTGTGCCAAACGTCACCACGTAACTGGGTGGCTATAAAGGTATACTATGGGTATCCCCGAAAGTATCTGGTGGGTTGGCACAAATGGAGACATGGATTAGTCACTCCGTGTGACGGAGAGGTATCTCTAGGCCCACTCGGTAAGACATCATCATAATGAGCTCAATGTGACTAAGGAGTTAGCCATGGGATGATGTGTTATGGAACGAGTAAAGGTACTTGCCAGTAACGAGATTGAACAAGGTATAGGGATATCGACGATCGAATCTTTGGCAAGTAACACACCGATGGACAAAGGGAATTGTATATGAGATTGATTGAATCCTCGACATCGTGGTTCATATGATGAGATCATCATGGAGCATGTGGGAGCCAACATGGGTATCTAGATCCCGTGGTTGGTTATTGTCCAGAGAGGTGTCTCGGTCATGTCTACATGCCTCCCGAACCCGTAGGGTCTACACACTTAAGGTTCGATGATACTGGTGTTATAGCGAAATTGTCTACGTGGTTACGAAAGGTAGTTCAGAGTCCTAGATGAGATCCCGGACGTCACGAGGAGTTCCAGAATGGTCTGGAGGTAAAGATTCATATATAGGAAGTGAGGGTTTTGTCACCGGAAGTGTTTCGGGCATCACCAGTAACGTACCGGGACCATCGAAGGGTTCCGGGGGTCCACCGTGTGGGGCCACCGGCACCAGAGAGCTGCGTCGGCCGAAGGTGGGAGGGAACCAGCCCCTAGGTGGGCTGGTGCGCCTCCCACAAGGGCCCAAGGTGCAACAAAGGTGGGGGGGGGGGCAAACCCTAGGTATAGATGGGCCCTATGCCCACCTAGGGCGCCGCCCCTCCTCTCCCCTCTCTTGGCCGCCATCCTAGACCCATCTAGGGTTGGCCGCCGGCCCTAGGGTGGGAACCCTAGGGGCTGCGCACCCCTCCTCCTCCTCCTATATATAGTGGAGCCCTTGGGGCTGCCAAGAATATGCATCTCTCTCTATCTCTCTTGGCACAACCATACCTCTCCACCTCCTCGTCCTCCGTAGCGCTTGGCGAAGCCTTGCCGGAGTACCACGCAGCTCCACCGTAACCACGCCGTCGTGCTGCCGGAGCTCTCCCTCAACTTCTCCTTCCTCCTTGCTGGATCAAGGCGTAGGAGACGTCACCGGGCTGCACGTGTGTTGAACGCGGAGGCGCCGTTGTTCGGTGCTTAGATCGGAATCCACCGTGATCTGAATCGTTGCGAGTATGACTCCACCAACCGCATTCTAGTAACGCTTCCGCTTTGCGATCTTCAATGGTATGAAGATGCACTCCCCCACTCGTTGCTGGTTTCTTCATAGATTGATCTTGGTGACACGTATAATTGTTTGATTTACCACTACGTCTCCCAACTGTGGCATCATGAGCTAGGTCTATGTGTAGAATCTATGCACGAGTAGAACACAAGTTGTTGTGGCCATCAATTTTGTCAATTTTCTTGCCGTTACTAGTCTTATCTTGATTTGGTGGTATTGTGGGATGAAGCGGCCCTGACCGACTTTACATATACGCTTACGTGAGACTGGTTCCACTGCCTGAAATGCACTTGTTGCATAAGGTGGCTAGCGGGTGTGTGTCTCTCCCACTCTAGTCGGATCGGATTTGATGAAAATGGTACTTATGAAGGGTAAATAGAAATTGACATATCACATTGTGGTTTTTGTGTAGGTAAGAAACGTTCTTGCAAGAAACCTATAGCAGCCCCGTAAAAACTTGCAAAAACAATTAGAGGAGGTCTAACTTGTTTTTGCAGCATATGCCTTTTGATGTGATATGGCCAAAGGATGTGATGTGATATATGTGATTTATGCAATTGGTCATGTTCTTGTAATAGGATTGACAACTTGCATTTTTATGAGTTTGACAACCGGCAGTAGCCATAGGAGTTGTCTTAATTTATTGTATGACCTGTGTGTCAATCATAAATGCCATGTAATTAATTTACTTTATGGCTAATCGTTAGCCATAGTAGTAGAAGTAATAGTTGGCGATACAACTTCATGAAGACACGATGACGGAGATCATGGTGTCGTGCTGGTGACAATGATGATCATGGTGCCCCCGAAGATGGAGATCAAAGGAGCAAGATGATATTGGCCATATCATGTCACTATGTGATTGCATGTGATGTTTATCATGTTTTACATCTTATTTTCTTAGAATTACGGTAGCTCAAATAAGATGATCTCTCACTAAAATTTCAAGAAATGTGTTCCACCTAACTGTGCACCGTTGCTAAGGTTCGTTGTTCCGAAGAACCACATGATGATCGGGAGTGATAGGTTCTAACGTTCTCATACAACGGGTGTAAGCCAGATTTACACACGCAATACACTTAGGTTGACTTGATGAGCCTAGCATGTACAGACATGGCCTCGGAACACGGGAGACCGAAAGGTCGAACACGAGTCGTATAGAAGATACGATCAACATGGAGATGTTCACCATTGATGACTAGTCTGTCTCACGTGATGATCAGACACAAGCTAGTTGATGTGGATAATGTGTCACTTGGATGACTAGAGAGATGTCTATCTAAGTGGGAGTTCATTAAATAATTTGATTATGTGAACTTAATTATCATGAACTTAGTCTAAAATTGTCTTTACAATCTATATTGTAGATCCAATGGCCCACGCTAATGTTGCCCTCAACTTCAATGTGTTCCTAGAGAAAACCAAGCTGAAAGACGATGTAAGCAACTATACGGATTGGGTCCATAGATTAAGGATCATCCTCATAGATTCCAAGAAATTATATGTCCTTGATGCAGCGCTAGGTGACGCACCCATTTTCCCAGCAACTCAAAACGTTATGAACGCCTGGCAGTCGCGTTGTGAAGATTACTCCCTCGTTTAGTGCGGCATGCTTTACAGTTTAAAACCGGGGCTCCAAAAGAGTTTTGAGCAACACGGAGCATATGAGATGTTCCAAGAGCTGAGAATGGTTTTCCAAGCTCATACCCGGGTCAAGAGATATGATGTCTCCGAAAAGTTCTTCAGTTGTAAGATGGAGGAAAATAGTTGTCAATGAGCATATACTCAAAATGTCTGGGTTGCACAACCACTTGTCTCAGTTGGGAGTTAATCTTCCGGATGACTCTGTTATTGACCGAATCCTCCAGTCATTTCCACCTAGCTACAAGAACTTTGTGATGAACTACAACATGCAGGGGATGGAGAAGTCCATTCCTGAGTTGTACTCAATGCTGAAATCAGCAGAGGCCGACATCAAAAAGGAGCATCAAATGTTGATGGTTAATAAGACCACTAGTTTCAAGAAAGGCAAGGGTAAGAAGAACTTCAAGAAGGACGACAAAGTAGTTGTCGTGCCAGGTAAGCAAGTTGCTGGGAAGAAGAAAAAGAATGGACCCAAGCCCGAGACTGAGTGCTTTTATTGCAAGGGTACCGGTCACTGGAAGCGAAACTGCCCCAAGTACTTAGCGGATAAGTAGGCCGGCAACGTTAAAGGTATATGTGATATACTTGTCATTGATGTGTACCTTACCAGCGCTTGTAGTAGCTCCTGGGTATTTGATACCGGTGCAGTTGCTCACATTTGTAACTCCAAGCAGGAGCTACGGAATAAGCGGAGACTGGCAAAGGACGAGGTGACGATGCGAGTCGGGAATGGTTCCAAGGTCGATGTGATCGCCGTTGGCACACTACCTCTACATCTACCTTCGGGATTAGTTTTAAACCTTAATAATTGTTATTTAGTACCAGCTTTGAGCATGAACATTGTATCTGGATCTCGCTTGATGTGAGATGGCTACTCATTTAAATCTGAGAGTAATGGTTGTTCTATTTATATGAGAGAAATGTTTTATGGTCACGCCCCGTTGGTCAATGGTTTATTTTTGATGAACCTCGAACATGATGTTACACATGTTCATAGTGTGAGTACCAAAAGATGTAAGGTTGATAACGATAGTCCCACTTACATGTGGCACTACCACCTTGGTCATATTGGTGCCAAATGCATGAAGAAACTCCATGCTGATGGACTTTTGGAGTCTCTTGATTTTGAATCATTTGACACGTGCGGACCATGCCTCATGGGCAAGATGACCAAGACTCCGTTCTCCGGAATAATGGAGCGAGCAACTAACTTGTTGGAGATAATACATACCAATGTATGCAGTCTGATGAGCGTTGAGGCTCGCGGTGGTTACCATTATGTTCTCACCCTCACTGATGACTTAAGCAGATATGGGTATGTCTACTTAATGAAACACAAGTCTGAAACCTTTGAAAAGTTCAAGGAATTTCAGAGTGAGGTAGAGAATCAACGTGACAGGAAAATAAAGTGCCTACGATCTGATCGTGGCGGAGAATGTTTGAGTCACGAGTTTGGCACGCACCTACGGAAATGTGGAATTATTTCATAACTCACGCTGCCTGGCACACCTCAGCAAAATGGTGTGTCTAAACGTCGTAATCGCACTCTATTGGATATGGTGCGAGCTATGATGTCTCTTACTGACTTACTGCTATCATTTTGGGGATATGCATTAGAGACTGCCGCATTCAATTTAAATAGGGCACCGTCTAAATCCGTTGAGACAACACTATATGAATTATGGTTTGGAAATAAACCTAAGTTGTCGTTTCCGAAAGTTTGTGGATGCTATGCTTATGTGAAGAAACTTCAACCTTAGAAGCTCGAACCCAAAGCGGAAAAGTGCGTCTTCATAGGGTACCCCAAAGAAAGTGTTGGGTATACCTTCTACCTCAGATCCGAAGGCAAAGTCTTTGTTGCCAAGAATGGATCCTTTCTAGAGAAAGAGTTTCTCTTGAAATAAGTAAGTGGGAGGAAAATAGAACTTGATGAGGTAATTGTACCTCCACTCGAACCGGAGAGTAGCGCAGCACAGGAAGTTGTTTCTATGGAGCCTGCACCGCCTCGAGAGGAAGTTAATGATGATGATCATGAAACTTCAGATCAAGTTGTTGTTGAACCATGAAGGTCCACAAGGACACGTTCTGCACTAGAGTGGTATGACAACCCTGTCCTAGAGATCATGTTATTGGACAACGGTGAACCTTCGAACTATGAAGAAGCAATGACAGGCCCGGATTCCAACAAATGGCTTGAAGCCATGAAATCCGAGATATGATCCATGTATGAGAACAAAGTATGGACTTTGGTGGACTTTCCCGATGATCTGCGAGCCATAGAAAATAAATGGATCTTTAGGAAGAGACTGACGCGGATGGTAATGTGACCGTCTATAAGGCTCGGCTTGTCGCTAAGGGTTATCGACAAGTTCAAGGAGTTGACTACGATGAGACTTTCTCACCCGTAGCGATGCTGAAGTCCGTCCAAATCATGTTAGCAATTGCTGCATTTTATGATTATGAGATCTGGCAAATGGACGTCAAAACGGCATTCCTTAATGGTTTCCTTAAGGAAGAACTGTATATGATGCAGCCGGAAAGTTTTGTCGATCCTAAAAATGCTAATAAAGTATGCAAGCTTCAGCGCTCCATCTATTGGTTGGTGCAAGCATTTCGGAGTTGGAACATTCGCTTTAATGAGGTGATTAAAGCGTTTGGATTTATACAGGTTTATGGAGAACCCTGTATTTACAAGAAAGTGAGTGGGAGCTTTGTAGCATTTCTCATATTATATGTGGATGACATATTGTTAATGGGAAATGATATAGAACTTTTGGAAAGCATAAAGGCCTACTTGAATAAGTGTTTTTCAATGAAGGACCTTGGAGAAGCCGCCTACATGTGAGGCATCAAGATCTATAGAGATAGATCGAGACGCCTCATTGGTCTTTCACAAAGCACATACCTTTACAAGATATTGAAGAAGTTCAATATGGATCAGTCCAAGAAGGGGTTCTTGCCTGTGTTATAGGGTGTGAGATTGAGTACGACTCAATGCCCGACCACGGCAGAGGATAGAGAAAAGATGAGTGTCATCCCCTATGCTTCAGCCATAGGCTCTATTATGTATGCCATGCTGTGTACCAGACCTGATGTGAACCTTGCCATAAGTTTGGTAGGGAGGTACCAAAGTGATCCCGGAGCGGAACACTGGACATTGGTCAAGAATATCCTGAAGTACCTCAAAAGGACCAAGGACATGTTTCTCGTATAGGGAGGTGCCGAAGAACTCGTCGTAAAGGGTTACGTTGATGCTAGCTTCGACACAGATTCGGATGACTCTAAGTCACAAACTAGATACGTGTATATCTTGAACGGAGGGACAGTCAGCTGGTGCAGCAGCAAGCAAAGAGTCGTGGCGGCATCTTCTACATGTGAAGCGGAGTACATAACTGCTTTGGAAGCAACAAAGGAAGGAGTCTGGATGAAGGAGTTCATCACCAACCTAGGAGTGATTCCCATCGCGTTGGGCCCGATGACTCGATTCTGTGACAGCACTGGAGCTATTGCCCTTGCCAAGGAGCCCAGGTTTCACAAGAAGACAAGACACATCAAGCGCCGCTTCAACTCCATTCGTGATTACATCCAGGAAGGAGATATAGATATTTGTGAAGTCCATATGGATTTGAATGTCACACATCCGCTGACTAAACCTCTCTCACGAGCAAAACATAATCAACACCAAAACTCTATGGGTGTTCGATACATCACAATGTAACTAGATTACTGACCTTAGTGCAAGTGGGAGACTATTGGAAATAAGCCCTAGAGGCAATAATAAAATGGTTATTATTATATTTCCTTGTTCATGATAATTGTCTATTGTTCATGCTATAATTGTATTAATTAGAAACCGTAATACATGTGTGAATACATAGACCACGACATGTCCCTAGTGAGCCTCTAGTTGGCTAGCTCGTTGATCAATAGATGGTCATGGTTTCATGACCATGGACATTGGATGTCGTTGATAATGGGATCACATCATTAGGAGAATGATGTGATGGACAACACCCAATCCTAAGCATAGCACAATATCATGTAGTTCCTCAGCTAAAGATTTTCTAATGTTAAGTATCGTTTCCTTAGACCATGAGATTGTGCAACTCCCGGATACCGTAGGAATATATTGGGTGTGCCAAACGTCACAACATAACTGGGTGGCTATAAAGGTATACTACGGGTATCCCCGAAAGTGTCTGTTGGGTTGGCACGAATCGAGGCTGGGATTTGTCACTCCGTGTGACAGAGTGGTATCTCTGGGCCCACTCAGTAAGACATCATCATAATGAGCTCAATGTGACTAAGGAGTTAGCCACGGGATGATGTGTTACCGAACAAATAAAGAGACTTGACGGTAACGAGATTGAACAAGGTATAGGGATACCGATGATCGAATCTCGGGCAAGTAACATACCGATGGACAAAGGGAATTGTATACGGGATTGATTAAATCCCCGACATCGTGGTTCATCCGATGAGATCATCGTGGAGCATGTGGAGCCAACATGGGTATCCATATCCCACTGTTGGTTATTGGCCAGAGAGGTGTCTCGGTCATGTCTACATGCCTCCCGAACCCGTAGTGTCTACACACTTAAGGTTGGATGACGCTAGGGTTATAGGGAAATTGTGTACGTGGTTAGCAAAGGTTGTTCGGAGTCCCGGATGAGATCCCGGATGTCACAGGAGTTCCGGAATGGTCCGGAGGTAAAGATTCATATATAGGAAGTGAGTCTTTGGGCACCGGAAGTGTTTTGGGCATCACCGATAATGTACCGGGACCACCGGAACGGTTCCGGGGGTCCACCGTGTGGGGCCACCGGCACCATAGGGCTGCATGGGCCGAAGGTGGGAGGGAACCAGCCCCTAGGTGGTCTGGTGCACCTCCTACAAGGGCCCAAGGCACAGCAAAGGTGGGAGGGGGCAAACCCTAGGCGCAGATGGGCCCTAGGCCCACCTAGGGCACCGCCCCTCCTCTCCCCTCTCTTGGCCACCACCCTACACCCATCTATGGTTGGACTCCGTCCCTAGGGTGGGAATCCTAGGAGCTCTTGGCCCAACTAGAGCTCGGCGAAACCCTGCCGAAGTACCACGCAGCTCCGACGTCACCACGCCGTCGTGCTGCCAAAGCTCTCCCTCAACCTCTCCTTCCTCCTTGCTGGATCAAGGCATAGGAGATGTCACCAGGCTGCATGTTTGTTGAATGTGGAGGCGCCGTTGTTCGGCGCTTAGATCGGAATCCAACGCAATCTAAATCGCTGTGAGTATGACTCCACCAACCGTGTTCTAGTAATGCATCCGGTTTGCGATCTTCAAAGGTATGAAGATGTACTGCCCCCACTCGTTTCTGGTTTCTTCATAGATTGATCTTTGTGACACGTAGAATTTTTTTGATTTACTACTACGTCTCCCAACATTGTCGTGAGGGCGCAAACCAACGGGCTAATGAAGCCCCTCATCACGAACGTGCAACAGATCCATGAACTCCTTCCAGTCACTAGACAACCTCTCTCCATTGGTCATCCAACTCTTGGTCCGCTTCTCATCAGAGTGGAAGTGGACAGAAGGGAAGAACTGACCCACATTCTCGGGATCAAAGTCAAGATGGAACGAGATGATTTCCTCGATAGCAAGCTGCTCCACCATACTCAGAGCATCACCAAAATATGTCTGGTTCTTCCTCATATGAGCCATGTCAATCCATTAGACAGGATCATAGAGATTCTTCTTTCCCTTGATCACATCAATATGGATGAGATTTTGTTGCTTGGTCCAAAACAATTCATTGGCCCTGGAATGTGCAGTTGGTTTGTTATAGGGGTCGATCATCCGATGAGACTGAAACTCAGCTTGAGGTATGTCTTCCCAATTATCAACTGTCTCCTTTATCTTGGATGTGGTTCTCTTGAACCTGCGTTGCGGGGCATTGGACCCCTCAGGAGCATCTGGATTGCGTAGATGCTTTGAACTTGTGTCGCGAGAGGGATTTGAGCGTTTTTGACCGGAACTGAAGCCACCACCTATGACACACAATGCTACCTCACCGTAGATGCCTAGGCCACCCACATCATTGTGTTCTAGTGTTGGCTATGCTGCCGGCAATGTGCCACTATCGGGTCCATAGCTGCACATAGATGGTTATTGTGTGCAACTCGCCGAGTCTGCCGGGTGCCTATGTACTGGTCGTACTTGTCGTGCCTTAGTGTACCGCCGTTGAACCGTGCGTGTGCCTATTGACCTGAACTGCTATCTCGTCTAATGCCTATGAGGCAGCCGTGGATGGTGATATGTCTCCAATGTATCTATCATTTTTTATTATTCCATGTTGTTATATTATCATTCTTGGATGTTTTATAATCATTTTATAGCAACTTTAAATCATTTTTTGGACTAACCTATTAACATAGTGCCTAGTGCGAGTTGCTGTTTTTTGCTTGTCTTTTACTTCGCAGAATATCAGTACCAAACGGAGTCCAAATGCCACAAAAGTTTTGGACATATTTTTGGACCAAAAGACAACTTGGGAGCCAAGGAGCACCTAGGGGAGGGCCATGCGGCCCACGATATACCATGGCGCGGCAGAGGCCCTTGGCACACATTGGTGTATCATGGGGCCCATAGAGGTCTTTTCCATTGCCTGTCAGCTCTATAAATCCTCCGAAATTCCAGAAACCGAGACAAAACACAATTCCAGCCACTGCAACTTCCAGAACCACGAGATCCAATCTAACATAATCACGGAGGGGTTCTTCATCCTCATTGGTGCCTCTCCGATGATGCATCAATTTTCCACCATAGACCTATAGGTCCATAGGCAGTAGCTAGATGGCTTCCTCTCTCTCTATGATTCTCAGTACAATGGTCTCTTGGAGATCTATTAGATGTAATGACTTTTTGCAATGTGTTTGTTGGGATCCGATGAACTTTGTGTTCATGATCACTTTCTATCCATGAATATTATTTGAGTCTTATTTGATCTCATATATGCATGATTATTTATAGCCTCATATTTTTTTCTTTGAATCTTTGGTTTAGTTAGGCCAACTAGATCGATTTTTCTTGCCATGCGAAGATGTGCTTTGTGATGAGTTCGATCTTGCGGTGTCCTCTCCCAGTGAGAGAGGGGCAGCAAGGCACACATGTATCGTTGCTTCTAAGGATAACAAGATGTTTTCTATTCCTACTTGAATAGATCTTGTCTACATCTTGTCATCGTTCTTATCGCGTTACTCTATTTATCCATGAACTTAATGCACTAGATGCATGCTGGATAGCAATCGATGTGTAGAGTAATAGTAGTAGATGCCGAATCGTTTCGGTGTACTAATCCTGGATGTGATGCCTATATATTGATCATTGCCTTGGATATCGTGTCACACCCTATGTTTGTATCACTTGTTATGTTTGGATTATAACATTTGGAGCCAATTAAAACTTTTTCAATGCTCGTGCTTGTTTTAATTGTTGCTTGTTTGCTTGTTGATTGTGGCATGTGGCACTCTTAGATTCTATCCCTCTTCATATTCATATTCCTTGACCCAAACTTCTTGCCCAATGATAATGCCATGTGAATGGTGCCCAAAACTATTTTTATCAAATTTCATCTTGACCAAAAAGGATTTATCCAAATTATGTTTTCAAAACCCCCTGAAATGAGGTTTGCACTTCAAGTCCTCAAATTGGGTGGGTCCTTCTTCCCCAAAGGCTTTATTTCAAACCTACTTCATATATGACTTCCCAAAACTACCAAATATCAATTTGAAAGAATATTTTTATATTTTATTTAAAGGCTTTTTCTTAAGACCAGAAATGGTTTTTCATAGGGAAAAATTATTTAAATGCTTTCAAAATAATTGAGAAAATTTAGGGAGACTCAATGTACATATATTTTCCATATATATGAGTTTAAACACATGGGCATGTTCAAATAATGGGCAAAACCCCTCTAAACCCTTTCTGTCTAAATCAAACTTTTGAAATATTTCTATAAGAAATATTCTCAAGAAGTTCCAGGAAAATTCCAGCAAGTTAACAGTATCATAGGTGATGATCTTGCAAAGTTTCATCTCAATCCAAGTTGATTTGGTTCATTACACTATCCCAAACCCCTTCCTGTCTAGATTCAAATTTGAACAACTTTACATTGTGAAGTTTCTCCTCTTGACCCCAAACTTTGTGGACATGTCTAATAACCAAATAATAATGCTACACTAAGTGGTGAATCATGGGTAATAGCCTAGCATAACTAGATCTACATAAACCTAATTCTGTTAGTTTCTAGGCTTCCACAAAGTTACATTGTCAACTTTGCCCATTTGAGCTGCAACTTGGTGATCAGGCTTATTTTTACCTAACATTTGGCCCTGTTGAATATCTCAGTAAGTGGGTAAATTTTTCTTGCCCAAACACCCATCAAACACCTTCTGGTGAAATAGTAAAGTCACTATTTTCACCCCCTTCACTATTCCCCTTGCCATAAATTTTTTACCACGGCCTCTCAGGGTTACCAACTACCCCTAGTAAATCTTGTGTGGCCTCAGCTCAAGAGTGGGTGGGGGTAAAACCCCCATTTCACCCTCTATGTTACCATATCAGGGGCTTCTTTCCCCCATCTCTTTTCTTTACTAGCCCCCTAGCTTCCCCTAGCTCCTAGAGCATCACAGGAACCCCCAGGAGCTACTAGACAAACGGGGACACCCGGAGCGCATGAGCAACGACTATGCCGGCCATTTGGGCGCTCTAGAGTGCACTACAGTGCGCCACTGCACTGTAGCAGGGACACCCCGAGGCCCCCCGACCGCCTGGGGATGCGGGAGCATGCCCCTAGCCGCCCCTCGACGTACGCAAGGCGCCAAGTGGTCGAGCCCCTCCTCCCTCCTCCTCTGCTACCCCGTACGCTCACGCACGGCGCCACCCGAGCCGGCCAACGGAGGAGCTCGCATGCACGTGTGCTAGAGCCCTCCCCCGCGCTCTCTCTCCCTTTCCCTAGACCTGGACCACGCCTAGGAACTCCTAGGACACAACCCGAAGCCCCCCCCCCCGTGGCCCGTGGCAACGACCCCATCCTCACCGGCGCACCACACCCTCGGTGCACCAGCAACCCCCCATATAGAGCCCTCCCCGAGCTCCCGCTGCTCTCCCCTTGCTCTCTCCTCCCCTCATCCACTCCCCCGGGCCTAGCCCCCTCGTCCCCGTGCTCGGGAGCTTGAGCCCGAAGCAAACCCCTACCGCCATGTGGGTTTTCTCCCCGTCAGCGATTCCCTCCCAGCCGGCGACCCCCTCGGCCACCCACCGACATGCGGGAAGCCCCTGAGCGCGCCGGTGCTCTCCGCTTGGGACACCACGGCCTGGAACCCCACCGGTGAGCCTCCCCTGCTCCCTGTCGCGAGGTGTGGGATGACGGGTGGGGCCCACCTGTCATACTCTCACCCTCCCCCTCTCTCGTTGTCAAGTAGGGCCCGTGAGCAGGTTTAAAATTAAACCTACCGCGCGTGGCGTCTCGCCCTGGGCTGGTTCCCCTTTTGGGCCGGCTCGGCTGAGTACTTTTGGCCCGAGAGGCATAGTGCTTTTTTTCCTTCTTCTTTTCCTCTATTTTACCAAAAATTCCACAGATCTGAAAATAATTCCAAACCCAATAATTCTTCTACCTAAATTCCTAGAATATTCCCTAGTATTTAATAGTGCCTTTTGTGTATATTTTTGAAAATATTTCATGTATTGTTTTATTTAAAACATAATTTAGGCACCTTTTTGCCTCTGTTTAATAATTTCCAAAATATTTTTCACAACAAAACCTTAGGCAAATATTTTTATTATAGTTTTCAGTATTTATCAGACTAGGGTAGCATTTTTAATATTAGCTTGTGCGCTATGTTTTTGTGTTATGCTTATTTTACTGTGATTTATCGCGACGATAGATTGCGCTATTGACGAGGGAGTTGGACCCAAAGACTTTGAAGACCCTGAAGACTTTGTTGAGCTAGGCAAATAGCCCTTTGACCATGTTAAGAAATTTTTTCATGCATGACATATAACACTTGTTGTTCCGATGATTGAGTATGATGTGATGCTCCCCCCTCGGTGGGTTGCCTACGATACTTTTACCGTTGACACTTGCATTGTGGATGACCCTACCACCTTATGAGGGTTATGCGGGTGGGTGTAGATAGGATGCTAATAGATGCTACGCAAGTGGGATGGGATTTATGCATAGTGATGGAAAGGGAGAAATGATTTCAAAGACTTTAAGAAAACCCCATAGGGTGCCACTAATGCCTGAGGGAGATGATGATGAGTTGGGTGACCACTTGAGAAAGAAGTGGTGTACCGGAGCAAGTGAATGTGTGTGGTTTTCGAAAATGGATTGGTGTAAGTTGCGGCCATTCTTCCAACCTTACATGTACGACCACGATACCCCTTATGGGATGGGGCTCTGTTGAGTACTTTGGTGGGTATTGGCAAGGAGCCCGCATTACTAGTGGCGGGAGTGGCATGGTCACTCCCGAGACGGGGTCATGCCGATATGGACGATCATGCGCTGTCTTCACAAGCACCGGGCACACCGTTGGTCCCTGCATGGATGCTACGAGTGATGTAGATGATGTGGGCTGGGTACCAATCGAGTGGACTCTTTGTTTAGTATCGCCAAGGGAAAGGCATTGTTTGGGTGCTTACCTGGGGTATGTTATATACCGCGAGACGTGGATGACATGGAAGTTCCCTGAGTCTTGTGGGTAAAGTGTGCAACCTCTGTAGAGTGTAAAACTATTCATAGCCGTGTCCACAGTCAAGGACAGTTGGATGACCGCTCTTGTGCTACGTCCAAATGTTTTCATAAATGAGGTGTGTGTGTGTGTTGGTGACAAGGATGGTACTTGAGCTAAGTCCGATGACTTAGCCTGATGATTGACTAAGTCCGATGACTTAGCATAATGAATGAACACGAGATGTTAAACCCCTGCTTATAATGATATCTATAACTTGTTCATATGGATATCTCCCAACTGTTGATGCATGCTTACCTAGTTATTTGATCATGTCATTACATTCAAAATTAGCTTCCTGCAAATTACCTACTTAGTTCTATACAATGCATCATTATTACTTTTTTCACAACTTGGGTTGCTTGCGAGTACATTCAAAGTACTCATTGCCTTGCCACTTGTTATTTAATTGGCAGAGATGGAACAATAGGAGTATGTTGAAGAGTTCATTGGTGACGAACATGCGAACTAGGACGCTTCCCGGTCAGAATGCCTGTAGGTTAAGGCAGATGGCATGGGTTCATGCTTTCGATCAAGATTTCCGCTGCTTGTTCTATTTAAGTATTTGTCCCTCGTGGTCCTATCTATGTAAGACTAGACCTTCATGGTCTTTATTTGTGTAAGACGCTAAATGTGCATGTAGGACTCCTGTTATTCGGCTTTTGTGTGTTCAGTGAGCATTGCTCTCTGGGATCACTGTACATGTGCATTCGGTGATCATGTCTTATGAGTCAGGGTCCCCACATATCGCCATGATTATTTGATTTTCTATCAATTGCCCAACAGTAACTTTTTTACCGACCATGTGCTATGTTCTTGAGAGAAGCCACTAGTGAAATCTACGGCCCCTAGGTCTATTCTTTTAATATATTGCTTTCCAATCTATATTTTCCCGAATTTGTTTTAAGATCTATTATTCCAAAAACCCAAAAATACCTTGTTGCACTTTTTATTTGCATCTTTTATTTTGTGTTCTTGTGTGACCTATTTATCCAATCTCATACAAACCCATCTATCATTTTACCATGGAGAGATTGACAACCTCTCTTACCCATCACGTTGCAAGTATTTGTTCTTTGTGTGCATGTGCCATTTACATAGTGCTGCTTGGTACTCCTACTGGTTCTCTAACCTTGGTTTCATAACTGAGGGAAATACTTATCGTAGTTGTGCTGCATTATCCCTTCCTCTTTGGGGAAATACCAACGTAGTCTCAAGCCACGTCAAAGGAATTTCTGGCACCATTGCCGGGGGAGACATCATCAACATCTATCAGGATCATAATCACAAATCTCATCTCCTTGCAATTTACATTATTTGCCATTTGCCTCTCATTTTCACCCCCACTTCACAAAAATTTGCCCTTTCATTCGCCCTCTTTTTCGTTTGCCTTTTTCTCGTCAGATCTCTTGTCTGCTTACCTTGTTGCTATGACTAGCATCACTACCCCCCTTTGTCACCAGATTTTGAATTTCTATACGTCAAACAAAAACAAGGAGAAAATCTGAAAGATGCTTGGTATAGGTTAACGGAATCCTATCACATTTGCAATCTAAAGGGGGTTGTAAAGACTTTGCTTCAAAAAATTTACATAGGATTAGCTTTGCATCATAGACAACTCTTGGATTTTGCCGCTAAAGGGAAATTTATTGAGCTTGATGCCAGTACTGCTTACGAAATTTTGGAAGGAATATTGGTGGTTCCTCCACCAAAAAAGGGGTTTGTTTTACACAAGAAGGGATTCAAATTTTAGACAAATTGGGTGATTTACATAAACATTTGGTCGAGTTGCTAGAATATAATGAACCTCTTAAACATATTAGTGGAAACCTCAATAGCATGAATACTATGATTACTCTTTGCAATAAGCGTTTGGATATTTTAGATCTTAAGATGGTCTTTTTTCCTAAGAATTTGGAGAAGCGTAAAGAGCCTCCCGGGTTTGAGAAAGCCCTCACAAAGGGAGCAAAAACTAAAGATGACAATACTTGAATCTCTGCATTATGCCTAGCTATGGGCGTAAAACGATAGCGCTTGTTGGGAGGCAACCCAATGAATAAAATTTATTTTTGCCTTTTTATTTCTATTCTTGAGTATTGACACAATTATTCTACTTTTATGATTGTGTTTTTTATGTTCAATTTGTGTTTGTTCCAAGTAAATCATTTGGGATCATGTTGGGTGATAGTTGATTTGATCTTGTTGAAAAACAAAAACTTTTGCGTCGAGTAGCAGAATTTTCAAAACTCATAGAAATCACAAAAATTCCGATTTTTTTAAAAAGGTTGATATCAAAATTACATACGTTTTCCTAATCTTTAAGAATTTTCTGAATTACATAAGTATGGTTAGAGTACAAATTAATACAAACTGTTCTGTTTTTGACAGATTCTATTTTCGTTGCATTGTGTGCTTATTTAGATGAATCTATGGTTTGTATTGGAGATTATTAGCCATCGTGAAGTTAGAATATGGTAGATATAATGCAATAATAAAATATGAATGGGTTTGCAAGAGTACTTAGAGCGGTGATTTGCTTTATTATAATAACGGATCTCACAAAGGTTTTGTTTGGTTTTGTGTGATTGAAGTTTTCACGTTTTGGAAGAGATCACGATAGATGAAGGAATAAGGAGTGAAAAGAGCCTAATATTGGGGATAAACATGGCACCCCAAGGTCATATTCAAGGAGAAACAAGCAACTAAGCTTGGGGATGCCCCGAGTGGCATCCCCTCTTTCTTCTAACGACCATTGGTTACTTCGAGCTATATTCTTATTTGTCACGTATCATGAGTTTTGCTTGGAGTGTCTTGTATTATATGGTCTTTGCTTGTTTTGATTTTTCGTTAGTCACAAGTATCCTTGATGGACACACCTATTTGAGAGATCCAAATTATGCTATGATTTGTTAGAATTGCTCTATGTGCTTCACTTAATTTTTTTTGAGTTATGGAATTGCTCTAGTGCTTCAATTATATCTTTTTTAGCACGATGTGCTTTAAAGTTTTAAGAAATACTCTCATGATTCACTTAGATTATTTTAGAGTTAGTAAATTTGTGAAGAAATTCTCTCATGCTTCACTTATATTATTTTGAGAGATGAATTGTTTTTGCTCACGTTCTTCACTTAAAATTATTTGAGCTTGTCAAAAGCAATGGTGATATATGAAACAAGTCCCAAAGTGACAGATATTCAAGATGGATATAATAAAAACTTGCATCAAGGTCATTGGACAAATTAAAACTTGATTCCTTGTAATAGTTTTGAGACATGATGATAGTAATATGTGAGTCATGTTGGTGAGTAATTATGCTTTAGTAAGAATATTGGTGTTAAGGTTTGTGATTCCCTATGCAAGCACGAAAGTCAATAGTTATGCAATGAAATTACATCCTACTTGTGGTGCATTATTCAGTGTTAGTTATGCTTAATGCCCGTTTATGTGAATTTTCATTTCTTGGTTGGTTGCATCTCAATCTATTTGCTATCCTCCACTTGTACTAAGTAGAAATACTACTTGTGCATCCAAAATCCTTAAACCCAGTTTTGCCATATGAGTCCACCATACCTACCTATATGCGGTATTTCCATGCCGTTCTAAGAAAATTTGTATGTGCCATCTCTAATTTTAAAAATGGTTTTCCTTTTTGTGTGCTCGCATCGCTCATGAAGCGGCAGGGGGTGGCCAATTTTTTTCCATGCTAGATGTGTTATTCTCAAGATGAGTGTTTATTCACTTGTCATTGCACGAGAATACGGTGGTAATAGGGATGCTTAGTCCTGAAATGAAAAAGAAATTTACTTTATGTTGTGAAATAATAATTTCTTGGAAAGTGTTGGTATGGAAGGCAACCGTGGATACGGCTGGCCATGGATTGTGAAAGAATGGTGGAAAAAAGAATAAACTTTCTTTTCTGTCTGGAACCGCCTATGATATATCTAGCATGGAAAGTATTGAGAACTACTTGGTGGTTTTTGTTGACAAGAAAAGCATGCCTCTCAATTTTTTTATCTCTCAATTTAAGCTATGAGCTCTGGCACCTCTACAAATCCCTACTTCCCTCTATGAAGGGCCTATCTATTTACTTTATGCAATTTTTATTTTAAATTTGAGTCCTCATCTTCTATTATAAAGCACCAACTAGGGGGCACTATGATCATACTTGTGCATTGGGTGTAGCTAATATTCGAGTGTGTTTCATGAATGGATCAATGATTGAGCATGATGGGCGAGGGATAACTTTCTTTAGTGTTGATATTTTGAAAGACATGGTTGCTTGTTGGTATGCTTGAAGTCTTCATGTCAAAACTAGTCTATTGCTTTGATCCATATAAAATTCCAAATGTCCATGCTACAAAGAAAAGAATATGTGATGAACATGTTAGGCAACATTCCACATCAAAAATTCTGTTTTTATCATTTACTTACTCGATGACGAGCAGGAATTAAGCTTGGGGATGCTGATACGTCTCCAACATATCTATAATTTTTTATCGTTCAATGATGTTATATTATCATTCTTGGATGTTTTATAATCATTTTATAGCAGCTTTATATCATTTCTTGGGACTAACCTGTTGACATTGTGCCGAGTGCTAGCTGCTGTTTTTTGCTTGCTCTTTACTTCGCAGAATATTAGTACCAAACAGAGTCCAAATGCCACGACACTTTTTGGAGACTTTTTTGCACCAAAAAGACAACTTGGTAGACAAGGAAGCACCTGGGGAGGCCCGTGCCGCCCACGATAAACCAGGGTGTGCCAGAGGCCCTCGCGCGCTTTGATGTATTATGGGGCCCACATAGGTCTTTGGCACCGCCTCTTAGGTCTATAAATCCTCACAAATTCCAGAAACGCTAGAGGAGAAGACGAAACACAATTCCAGCCGCCACAAGATCCAAACCCACGAGATCCAATGTAACACCATCACGGAGGGGTTCATCATCCTCATTGGTGCCTCTCCGATGATGCGTGAGTAGTCCAGCATAGACCTATGGGTCCGTAGGCAGTAGCTAGTTGGGCTCCTCTATCTATTTTGATTCTCAATACAATGGTCTATTGGATATCTATTTAATGTAATGACCATTTGTGGTGTGTTTGTTAGGATCTAATGAAGTTTGAGTTCATGATCAGTTTCTATCCATTAATATTATTCGAGTCTTCTTTGATCTCTTATATGCATGATTATCTATAGCCTCGTATTTCTTCTTCGAATCTTTGCTTTAGTTAGGCCAACTAGATCGATTTTCCTTGCCATGGGAAGCGGTGCTTTGTGATGGGTTCGATCTTGCGGTGTCCTCTCCAGCGAGGCACGCATGTATCATTGCTATTAAGGATAACAAGATGGGGTCTATATCTACATGGATAGATCTTGTCTACATCATGTCATCATTCTTCTTGCTTTACTCTGTTTCTCCATGAACTTAATAAACTAGATGCATGCTGGATAGCGGTCGATGTGTGGAGTCATAGTAGTAGATGCAGAATCGTTTCAGTCTACTAATCTTGCATGTGATGTCTATATATTGATCATTGCCTTGGATATCATGATGATTATTTGATTTTCTATCAGTTGCCCAACAGTAATTTGTTTACCCATCGTGTGCTATTTTCTTGAGAGAAGCCACCAGTGAAATCTATAGCCCCGGGTCTATTCTTATAGTATATTGCTTTCCAATCTATCTTTTTCCGACCTTGTTTTATGGTATGGTAGAGTGGGAAAGTAACTTAATGGAAATGAAATATGTTGATCTATTCGGTCCAATGAGTGTTGTAGCGTGAGGTGGATATCGTTATTTTTCTACCTTCACTGATGATTTGAGTATATATGGGGATATTTACTACATGAAACACAAGTCTAAAACGTTTGAAAAGTTCAAACAAAATCAGAGTCAAGTTTGCGATCGTCGTGACAAGGAGATAAAATGTCTATGATATGAGGTAAATACCAAAGTTCAGAGTATTGGTATACAATTTAAGACAATGTGGAATTTGTTTCACAGCAGATGCTACCTGGAACACCATAGTATGATGGTGTGTCCGAACGTCGTAGTCGTGTTGTATTTGATATGGTGCGAACTATGATTTATCTTATCGATTTGCCACTATCGTTTTGGGGTTACACATTAGACACAACTACATTCACTTTAAAAGGGGCACCATCTCAATCCGTTCAGATGACAATGTATGAATTTTGGTTTTGGCGGAAACCTAAGTTATCATTTCTAAAATTTTGGGGTTGCGATGCTTATATGAAAAAGGGTTTTCACCTAATGAGCTCGAACCCAAAGCGGACAAATGCATATTCATAGAATACCCTAACATAACAGTTGGGTAAACCTTATATCTTAGATCCAAGCACAAAGTGTTTGTTGCTAAAATGGGTCCTTTCTTGAGAAAGAGTTTCTCTCGAAAGAATTGAGTGGGAGGAAGATAGAACTTGATGAGGTTGTTGAACCTTTCTTTCAACCAGAGAGTAGTGCGGCACAGAAAGTTGTTTCTCTGGAGCCAACGTCCATTGAAGAGGAAGTTAATGATGATGATCATGAAGCTTCGGATCAAGTTACTATCAAACCTCGTAAGTCCACAAGGAGACGTACTGCTCCTGAGTGGTACAGTAACCCTGTCTTAGAGGTCATGTTGTTGAACAATGATGAACCTACGAGCTATGGAGAAGTGATGATGGGCTCGGATTCCGAGAAATGGTTAGAGGCCATGCAATCCGAGATGGGATCCATGTACGAAAACACAGTATGGGCTTTGTAAGTATTACCTGAAGGGCAAAAGGCCATTCAGAACAAATGGATCCTTAAAAGGAAGACGAACGTGGACGGTAATGTCACCGTCTATAAAACTCGACTTGTGGCAAAGGGTTTTTCACAAGTTCAAGGAGTTGACTACAATGAGACTCTCTCACCCATAGCGATGCTAAAGTATGTTCGAATTATGTTAGCAGTTGCTACAGTTTTCGATTATGAAATCTGGCAAATGGATGTCAAAACATTGTTTCTTTAACGGTATCCATGAGGAAAGGTTGTATGTGATACAACCGGAAGGTTTTGTGAGTTCTAAGGATGCTGAAATATATGCAAGCTCCAGCGATCCTTCTATGGACTGGAGCAAGCATCTCGAAGTTGGAATATACGCTTTGAAGAGGTGATCAAAGTTTTTGAGTCTATACAAAGTTTATGAGAAACTTGTATTTACAATAAAGTGAGTGGGAGCACTACAGAATTTCTGATAAGTATATGTGGATGACATATTGTTGATAGGAAATGATGTAGAATTTTTGGAAAGCATAAAGGGTTGTTTTAAAAGGAGTTTTTCGAAGGAAAACCTAGAAAGAAGCTACTTAAATATTGGGCATCTTGATCTATAGAGGTAGATCAAGACGTCTGATAAAAATTTTAATGAGTACATACCTTGAAATGATTTTGAAAGCGTTCAAAATGGATTGGTCAAAGAAAGAGTTCTTGCCTGATTTGTATGGTGTGGAGTTGAGTGAGACTCAAAGCTCGACTACGACAGAAGAAAGAGAAAGGACGAAGGTCGTACCCTATCCATAGGCTCTGTATAGTATGTCATACTGTAGAAGGGGTACAAGAGTGATCCAGGAGTGGATCGCTAGACAACGGTCAAGATTATACTTAGTAACTAGAGGACTAAGAAAATATTTCTCGATTATGGAGGTGATAAAGAGTTCGCCGTAAAGGGTTACGTCGATGCAAGCTTTAACACCAATCCGGATGACTCTGAGTATCAATCCGGATACGTATAGTGGAGCATCCATTTGGAATAGCTCCAAGTGGAGTGTGGTAGCTGTGTCTACAGTATGACATAGAGATTTGTAAAGTACACACGGATCTAAATGTCGTAGACCAGTTGACTAAAGACCTCTCTCACATGCAAAGCATGATCGAACCCCAAAACTCCTTGGGTGTTATATTCATAAAAATGTAAATCACATGGTCATGTGAACTAGATTATTGACTCTAGTGCAAGTGGGAGACTATTGGAAATATGCCCTAGAGGCAATAATAAATTGGTTATTATTATATTTCCTTGTTCGTGATAATCGTTTATTATCCATGCTATAATTGTATTGATTGGAAACTCAAGTACATGTGTGGGTACATAGACAACATTGTGTCCCTAGTATGTCTCTAGTTAACTAGTGCGTTGATCAAAGATGGTCAAGGTTTCGCGGCCATAGACATGAGATGTCATTTGATAACAGGATCACATCATTAGTAGAATGATGTGATGGACAAGACGCAAACTATAAACATAGCATATGATTGTCAGTTTATTGCTATAGTTTTCTGCATGTCAAGTATCTGTTCTTATGACCATGAGATCATGCAACTCACTGACACCGGAGGAAAACCTTGTGTGTATCAAACATCACAACGTAACTGGGTGACTATAAAGATGCACTACAGGTATCTCCAAGGGTGTCTGTTGAGTGGGAATGGATCAAGACTGGGATTTGTTACTCCGGGTGATGGACAGGTATCTCAGGGCCCACTCGGTAATACAACATCCCAATAAGCCTTGAAAGCAATGTGACTGAGTGTTATCCACGGGATCTTGTATTATGGAACGAGTAAAGAGACTTGCCGATAACGAGATTGAACTAGGTATAGAGATACCAACGATCGAATCTTAGGCAAGTAACATACTAAAGAACAAAGGGAATAGCGTGCGGGATTAACTGAATCCTTGACATAGGGGTTCAACCGATAAATATATTCATAGAATATGTAGGAACCAATATGGGAATCCAGGTCCCGCAATTTTTTATTGACCATGGAGGTGTCTCGTTCATATCTACATAGTTCTCGAAGACGCGGCGTCTGCACACTTAAGGTTCAATGATGTTTCGGTATAGTAGAGTTATGTATGGTGGTGACTGAAGGTTGTTTGGAGTTCCGGATGAGATCCTGGACGTCACGAGGAGCTCCGGAATGGTCCGGAGGTAAATATGGATATATAGGAAATCCTGTTTTGTTCACCGGAAAAGTTTCGGGTACTTCGATAGTGTACCGGGAGTGCCGGGAGGGTACCGGGGGCCATAAGGAGGGGTGTCTCGACCCAAAGGACCTCATGGGATGTGGGAGGAATCAAACCAGCCCCTAGTGGGCTGGCCGAACCCCTCACTAAGGCCCATGCGGCTAGGGGTCAGAAAAACCCAAAGGTGGAAAAGGTGGAAAGGATTTCCAATTGGAGAGGAGGAATCCTACTCCTAGTAGGATTTGAGTAGGACTCCTCCACCTCCAATTTCAGCCAAACCTTGAGGGTTTGAGGCTGCCTCCTCCCCTCCCTCCCTCCTATATATTGTTGGAAATATGCCCTAGAGGCAATAATAAATTAGTTATTATCATATTTCCCTGTTCATGATAATCGTTTATTATCCATGTTAGAATTGTATTGATCGGAAACTCGGATACATGTGTGGATACATAGAGAACACCATGTCCCTAGTATGCCTCTAATAGACTAGCTCATTAATCAAAGATGGTTAAGGCTTCCTAGCCATGGACATGAGATGTCGTTCGATAACGGGATCACATCATTAGGAGAATGATGTGATGGACAAGACCCAAACTATAAACATAGCATATGATCGTGTCTGTTTATTGCTATAGTTTTCTGCATGTCAAGTATTTGTTCCTATGACCATGAGATCATGCAACTCACTGACATTGGAGGAGTAACTTGTGTGTATCAAATGTCGCAACGTAAATGGGTGACTATAAAGGTGCTCTACAGGTATCTCTGAGGGTGTCTGTTGCGTTGGCATGAATCAAGACTGGGATTTGTTACTCCATGTGACAAAAAGGTTTCTCAGGGACCACTCGATAATACAACATCACAATAAGCCTTGCAAGCAATGTGAGTAAGTGTTAGCCACGGGATCTTGTATTATGGAATGAGTAAAGAGACTTACCGATAACGAGATTGAACTATGTATAGAGATAACGATGATCGAATCTCGGGAAGTAACATACCGAAGAACAAAACGAACATCATATGAGATTATCTGAATCCTTGACATAGATGTTCGACCGATAAAGATCTTCACAGAATATGTAGGAACCAATATGGGCATCCAGGTCCCGCTATTGGTTATTGACCATAGAGGTGTCTCGGCCATGTCTGCATAGTTCTCGAACTCACAGGGTCTGCACACTTAAGGTTTGGTGACGTTTTGGTATAGTTGAGTTATGTATGTTGGTGACCGAAGGTTGTTCGGAGTCTCAGATGAGATTTCAGACATCACGAGGAGATCTGGAATGGTCCGGAGGTAAATATTGATATATAGGAAGTCCTGTTTTGGCCACCGGAAAAGTTTTGGGCTCATCGGTAGTGTACCGAGAGTGCCGGGAGGGTGCCGAGGGACCATCGGGAGGGGTGTCTCGACCCAAAGGTCCTCATGGGCTGTGAGAGGAGGCATACCAGCCCCTAGTGGGCTGGCCGAAGCCTCCTCTAAGGCCCGGCTGGGGTGAAGGAAAAGGCAAAAAGGGCCAAATTAGGAAGGAGTCCTACTAGGATTCCACCTCCCTTGTGGGAGGTGGATTCCTCCCTTGTTGCTTCGGCCAAACCCCTACTTGGAGTAGGGTCCAAGGATCCCTCCTCTACCCTTCCTCCTATATAGATTGAGGGATTTTGAGGGCAGCCCCTAACCCTAATTGCCACGTGCTGCCCTCTTCCTCCTCTAGATTTGTTTCTCCTCTACATTAGTTCTCCGGTGCTTAGGTGAAGCCCTGCAGGATTAGTTAACCACCACCACCACCACGCCGTGTGTTGCCAGAGAACTCATCTACCTCTCTGCTCCCTCTTGCTGGATCAAGAAGGCGGAGAGCGTCATCGAGCTGTATGTGTGCTGAACACGAAGGTGCCATCCGTTCGGCACTAGATTGGAAGGACCACGATGGGATCGCGGGACGGATCGTGATTGGTTTGTGAAGACGTTCGACTACATCAACCACGTTTCTTAACGCTTCTTCTTAGGGATCTACACGGGTATGTAGATTCACTCTCCCTCTCGTAGATGCTCATCACCATGGATAGATCTTGCGTGTGTGTAGGAAATTTTTTGTTTTCCATGCAACGTTCCGCAACATATATACTAGAGGATTTAGAGGGGAGAGCTAACCCTAATTGCCGTGTGCTCCCTCTACTTCATCTAGATCGTTTTCTCCTCTAGTCTAGTTCGGCGGTGCCTAGGCGAAGCCCTGCCGGAATAGTTCCACCACCATCGCCGCCACGCCGTCGCGCTGCAGGAGGAATCATCTACCTCTCCACTCCCTCTTGCTGGACCAAGAAGGCGGAGATCATCATCGAGTTGTATGTGTGCTGAACGCGGAGGCGTCGTCCGCTCAACGCTAGATCGGAAGGACCGCGATCAGGATCGCAAGATGATTCGTGATTTGATCGCGGAACGGATCGTGATGGGATCGCGGGACGGATCATGATTAGATCGCGAGAAAGATCGTGATGGGATCGCGGGACGCTCGGTGATTTGGATCGCGAAGACATTTGACTACATCAACCGCGTTTCTTAACACTTCCCGCTTAGCGATCTACAAGGGTATGTAGATGCACTCTGCTTCTCTAGATGCTCATCACCATGGATAGATCTTGTGTGTGCGTAGGAAATTTTTTGTTTCCCATGCAACATTCCCCAACAATGGTATCAGGGGTAGGTCTATGTCTAAATGAGATCTTGAGTAGAACAAAAATGAGTTTGTGGGCGTTGATATTCGGGTTGCTTCCTCCCTTGGTCTTTTCTTGTTTCGGTGGTATTGTGCGATGAAGCGGCCCGGACCAACATTACTCATACGCTTACGAGAGACTGGTTCCATCAACTGATATTTAACTTTGTTGCATAAAGATGGTTGGCGAGTGTTTGTTTCTCCCACTTTAGTCGGATCGGATTTGACAAAGGCAGTCCTTGAGAAGGTTGAATAGCAATTTTTGTATCACCGTTGTGGTTTTTTGCGTAGGTAAGAATTGTTCTTGCTAGATACACGTAGCAGTCACATAAAACTTGCAACAACAATTAGAGGATATCTAACTTGTTTTTGCAGGGTATGTTGTGATGTGATATGGCCAATTACATGATGAGATATATTTGATGTATGATATGATCATGAATTGTATAGAATATCATGACTTGCATGTCGATAAGTACGGCAACCGGCAAGAGCCATAGGGTTGTCTTTAATTATTTTTGCCGTTTTGCTTTACTTTATCGCTATGAGTTAGCAATAGTCGTGGAAGCAACAGTCGGCGCGATAACCTCATGGCGACACATTGATGGAGATCAAGATTTATGGAGATCATGGTGTCATGCTGGTGATGATGGAGATCATGCTAGTGCTTTGGATATGGAGATCAAAAGCACAAGTTCATGGCCATATCATGTCACTTAAGATTTGCATGTGATGTTAATCCTTTTATGCATCTTATTCTGCTTAGGACGACGGTAGCATTATAAGGTGATCCCTCACTTAAATTTCAAGATAAAATTGTGTTCTCCCCGAGTGTGCACTGTTGCAAAAGTTCGTCGTTTCGAGACACCACATGATGATCGGGTGTGATAGACTCTACATTCGCATGCAACGGGTGCAAGCCACTGGTGCACGTGCAGAACACTTGGGTTTAACTTGACGAGCCTAGCATGTATAGACATGGCCTCGAAACACAATAGACCGAAAGGTCGAACATGAGTCATATAGTAGGTATGATCAACATGAAGATGTTCACCATTGAAACCACCTCAACTCACATGATGATCGGTCTTGAGTTTGTGGATTTGGCTCATGTGATACTCGAATGACCAGAGGGATGTCAATTTGAGTGCGAGTTTTTTAAGTAATATGATTAACTAAACTCATTATCATGAACATAGTCAAAATGTCTTTGCAAATTATGTTGTAGATTACTAGCTCACGTTGTAGCTCCTTGAAATTTTTATATGTTCCTAGATAAATAGAGTTGAAAGATGATGGCAGCAATAATGCGGACGGGCTCCATGATCTAAGGATTGTCCTCATTGCTGCATAGAAGGCTTATGTCCTTAATGCACCACGCCACCCCCTCAAGCGTCGTCTATAGATGTTGTGAACATCTGACACACACTTTGTGATGACTACTTGATAGTTTAGTGTGTCATGCATTACGGCTTAGAATTGAGGCTCCAAAACATTTTGAACGTCACGGAACATATGAGATGTTCTAAGAGCTGAAATTCGGATCTCAGGCTCGTGCCCGTGTTGAGAGGTATGAGACCTTGTCAGTGTCAAAACCGGCAGATCTCGGGTAGGGGGTCCCGAACTGTGAGACTAGAATCAACAGTAACAGGAGACGAAGGGGACACAGATTTACCCAAGTTCAAGCCCTCCTATGGAGGTAATACCCTATGTCCTGCTTGGTTGTATTGATTATGGGGGGTTACAGAGTTGATCTACCTCGAGATCGAATAGCTAACCCTAGATGAATTCTTCTGTCCCTATACCCTAAAACCCTATGGCTTATATAGATGTCGAGGATGCCTAGGCTTTACACATGGTTGGTTACATGCTGAAGAGATAAACATGCCTATTTACTACATCAAACGTGGAGCGCAAGCCGTGCTTCCTGAAGCTACCATCCTGGAGACTGGGCCTTCAAATCTTCTAGTGTGCGATAAGTAGCCCACATAGTCCGGCTCATAAACAATAGGTCGGCTATCCGAGGACTCCCTAATGCAGGACTCTCTTAGTAGCCCCCGAACTTGCCTCCAATGCCATAGGTATTCAGCTCCAATTGCTTCGCAAACAGAGTCTTCGGCTTGCGAGGTGAGTTCCTTCCCGCCGAACCATAGTTCGGCCTCCAATGATATGTGGTTTTCCGCATAGTGGCATGCCCGAACACTGCAAATTGGTTGGATTTGAAGGCCAAACGGCAGGCGGTAAACAATGTTCCACTGACGACCTCTATGACAAAAGGCTACGGCCCACCACGACCGCTAGGCTAGTTGCATAGACTCGATTCGCGGTTCGAGGCCATTTTAATCATCACGATCTATCAATATATCAGTCGTGTCCCGTTTTATATGGGACATACTTAATCACGCGCACGCAAATGCTCACACGTCTGGGGAAGTGGAGGGATTCACAATGCAGCAAGGGGATTCCAAATCGATAGGCCTCATAAAAAGAGGAGGAAAATCCCGAAAGCTATTCACGCTCTCCATTCGACTTATCCGCCTCCCATTCCTTTGCGCCTCCAAAGCACAAATCTAGGTCTCTTTGACCCCACCTCCAAGCTCGTCAATGGTGGGCTCCAACGACTAATGGGAAGCTTCCACAGTCATCGACCGGGACATTCTTGATCTCAAGAAGGCCGGCTACCTCTCTGCGAACGTCCCTCACAGCATAGTGGAGGAGGGCCAAGTAATCCCCACCCCCAAGCCAGGTGAAAGGGTGGTGTTCATCCCTCACTTCATCAGGGGCTGAGCTTTCCTCTCCACCCCTTCGTCAGGGGGCTGATATTCTTCTATGGCCTCGACCTCCACGACCTCCCGCTGAACTCCATCATGCACATCTCGGCGTTCATCCTCGTCTGCAAGGCCTTCCTGCGCATCAAGCCACACTTCGGGCTCTGGCTTCTGGTGTTTAAGATCGAGCCCAAGTGCATCGGCGGCAAGCATGCAGATTGCGGTGGGGCCATCGTCGGCAAGCTCACCCATGTAGGGTGGCCGTCGGGCACCCTTATAGACACCATCAAGGGGTGGCATAAGGAGTGGTTCTACGTTGCCGAACCACAAGAAGAGAGTCACCATCCTGCTACCGGATTCAAATCCGGTCCCCCCACCAGACTGGCATCATGGCTCGAAAAGGGCCTTGTTTGGGGACCGGGCAAGGAGGTAAGCGACCTACAGAAGCGCATCCGCTCCATGGTCGAGGAGGGTACCAAGTTGACTAATGTGCTCCAGGTGATGCTCCGAAGACGTGTCCTCCCCTGCCAGCACCGGGACACCCCCCCGTGGGCTCGTGAACTCGACGCCGAGCCCACAGTCCGGAATCTCATCCGCACTACGCGGGAGAAGTTATGGAAGGCGCTCTTCAAATCACAGAAGAGCTGGCCATCCGAGGAGGAGGACAAGGGTCTGCATGATGCCAAGCCCGATACCGAGGTCCGATACACCCTAGCTTGGTTGGCTTTATTACATAGAAGATTCTCATAACCCTTATCCAATCTGTCTTTGCAGACATGGCTGAAGAAAGCCATCAACATTAAAGTCCGACACCTCATCCCGAAGACGAGAGGACTGGGCTGTTAGCAAAAATGCTCGTGGTAAAGCCTTACGAGGCTCTCACGAAGAAAGAGAAGAAGAAGAAACCAGGCCAGGCTGGCATCCGAATGAAAGACCAGCCTGATGCCACATCTGAGGATACCCCCACCTCCTTGAATCAAGAGGAGGCTGAGGAGGAGGAAGAGGAAGAAGAGGAAGAGGAGGAGGCCGAGGTCGAGGGGGAGGGGGGAGGCAATCTCCCCCCGTGCCACGAAGAGAGTGACGTCTTCGAACGCCCAGAGCAGGTTCCTTCTCCTGCCATGAAGAGGGCACGACGAACATGGGTGATTCTGTCTGACAATAGTTCATACTCGGACACCGCGTCCAAAGACCTCCAGGAGGTTCCATGAAGGAGCCTACGAATCAAGCCCCCCTAGAAAAAGGTTAGGATCCAAAGACCCTCCTGTTCATTACGAAATAGATTTAGAGTTTGCTAACACGCAGGTTATTGGTCTTGCACCCCCCCCCCCGCACGTTATCCCCACTGAGGTGATATCGGACGGGGAGACCCCGCACGCCGAACTGGCGGAAAGCGGGGATGCCTCACATCCCGCCACCCCAGGCACCACGAGGGACGCTGTGGAGGTGTCGTCCTAGCACACTCCTTTGGAGGCGGACACCGGTGGCGAGGGAGACCATATCGTGGCCAAGGCTAACGCCTCGGCCGCTGAATACCGAGGGGCAAAACCCTGCCTAGATACCGAGGAGGCTGGACGAGCGGGCGCTCAGTCCCCTCCGAGAACATCTCCAGAGCGCACTATGCCTCCGGAGGCACCGGTCCAATCCTGGTGGGTGATCGGGGAATCCGATCATCACCAGCACCACCGACCAATAGGTGGTCGGTCATGGAGAAGGCTCTATCGACCGCCTCCATCCTTGAGGATCACCGCACCCTTATGAGTGCGATACTACAGAGCATCCAGTCTGTTGACAACGGACTGAAGGAGGCCTTCAAAGGTCTCCTTACGGGTTTTCAAGTAAGTCACACGATGTTGGGGATATAACCCCACGGTAAGACCCGCCCAGGTGGGGTCGGGTCATGACTGGCGGCTCATGGGCTAGACCAAGGACGGGCCTAGCAACTCAAGCCTTAGTGTTCGGTGGCTTACCAAGATGGGCCAAGATGAGGCCTAGCCAACGAAGTCACGAAGACCCGGGCGGATAAGCCGCCCGGAGATGGCTTTCTCAAGAAGGCAGGAAACATAGAGATAGACTCGGACATGTTGTGAGAGTCGACATACGACTTGTGTAACCCATGGTCTTGACCTCCTATATAAGGGCGAGACCTGGGGTGACTTAGACAGAACCAACTAATCGAGTGCTAGTTCAAGTGATTCTGCTACCTTGTAATCGATACTCCAATCAATACAATACAAGCATGACGTAGGCAATTACCTCTACCCGTGGGGCCTAACCTAGGTAAACTCGTGTCCTTCGTCCCAACCAACCCCTTTGTGGCCATCACCTTAGCGATGACCTCGAATCTAAGTCCTCGGACATCTGCCATGATAAAACCACGACAGTTGGCGCCCACCGTGGGGCTAGCGCTCGGTGATGTTGAGTTCTCAAAGGGCTCTCTACCAGGGTTCGAGGGATACGTGGTCGGGAGGATGAACAAGAGTCGCCGCGGCCGGCTCCACATCGACGACGATGGCTAGGGCCTCAAGGCCGACTTTGTTGAGTACGGCTTTCGGGTTCCCTTTGGCGGAATCCACGTCTTCATCGGCAAGATCGGCGGATCTACACCCGGGCCGGACGTCTGCACCGACATCATCGAGCCGGCTCGGCGCACACAACCCATCGAACACATGCGACCCGCCCGTGCTGATCCGAGCAGGAAGCATGTCTGCATTGGCTTTACTCATGGTATGGATCTCGAGGCTTCTGCGTCGCAGTGGACTCTTGTCTGTTTGGAGGATGGATCTTCAAGCGGAAAGGTCGAATCAATCTACTAGCTCCATGACGGCAGGCTTGGGGGCTACGACGAGCTTTACCCCGAGTCAAAACATTCTGAGACGGATGGTCATGGGAGGCCGACTCATGCGGACGTGTTCATGACGGGGTCAGCACCAGGTACAAGCAGTACAGCCGCCGGCGCGGCCAACACTGGAGCTGACCCACCACCGGCTCAGGTGCTTCTGGATCTAATGAACGAGCTTGCAGCCCTGATGGCGACTGAAGTCACATCTAAGAATCAAGTCGCCGGAATCTGGTAATCACAAGGCTGAAGGACCAGATGGCGGAGGCTCAACAGAGAGTCGGCGCGTTAAAGGCCTGGATGGATGCAGAGGCAAAGCGTCTTAAGACGGAGGCTTTCCGCCTTGAGCTAGAGCAGTAGTCAGCGGCCATGGTACGACAGATGAGGCATTAGTCCCGCCTACCAGAGGAGTATGAGGCTAGTAACCTTTTCAACACGCCAGGAACGTGACGAGCATCGGATGCACCCGAAAGTCGTCCGGCGGCTCGGCAGCAGCTTAACCAGCCCCGACAGAAATAGACCTCACCAATGGCTTTTCCAATGATGGCAGGTCACTATTCGAACCCGGCGGTGGCAACCTGGCTTGAGACAATTCCTATTCCTGACGAGGCGCCCTTTGCAGAAGAGGTGCGGAACACCGTTGGGTATCTTCAAACGGCGATGGCCTAGCCAGAGAAGTATACTTACAGCCAGAGCCGCATGCATTCGACACCCCTCCCTAGCCGCAGCTTCAGCCGGCGCTATGAGTCACCGGTGGGTTCTAGCAGTGATCAGCACTGGGTGGCACCACGAGACGACTAGACGGCTCTGGATGCACAGGTGGTCATAGACCGGGCAAGAGCATATTGAGAGGCGGCGGCTCATCAAGAGCCTGTGCCTTCCGTCTCAGTTGGAGCAGGAGTGAACACCAAGGCCGTGGGACTCCCATGCTTGGCGCCGGCTCTACGGAACGAGCGTTTGCCAAAGGATTTCAAAGGCCCTCGTAAGTTTCCAAATTACACGGCGGACTCACCTCTAGAGGCCTAGGTTGAGAGTTATGACCTGGCCTTGGAAATGCTAGATGTCAATGACGCGGTTTGCACAAATTATTTCATCATGATGCTGGAAGGGCAGGCTTGCACGTGGTTGAAGGGTTTGCCACCCAATACCATCAATTCATGGGCTGAGCTAAAGGCAAAATTCATCAAAAAAAATTCAAGGAACGTGTAAGCATCCTATGACGATTGTGGATCTGGATCACTGTGTACAACAGGATAATGAGTCGGCTCATCATTGGGTCCGGTGGGTCTCGACTATCATCCACTCGTCTGAGCAGATCATGGCGGCTAAACCAGTTTTGATCTTGGCAAAGAATTGTCACTTTACACCTCTAAACCAGAAGCTCGGCCGGCTCAAGCGCACATGTCAAGACATGGGGGAGCTCATGGTGGCTCTTACGAAGTATGCCGACTCTGATACCACAAAGGATCCCGGCTCTGATGAGGAGAAGCCTGGTCAGAGTAAAAAGAATAACAATGGCAAGGGTGCATCAGGCAACAGTAACCAAAGCAAAAGGAAGAATCCGGATGGCGAATCAGAATTGGTGGCCAACGCCAGCATTGGTAATAATCGTGCTAAAGGCAATGGCAAGTTCAGACCTCCTTTTAATAAGGCTTCACTCTTTTTAACTTGGAAGAGATGCTCAATAAACCTTGTCCAGAGCACAGCTGGCCTGATCGATTGGCAGGTCACACGTGGGGTAATTGCCACGTTATGCAAAAGTTCAAGGACTATAGCTTACGACAGCATCACAACGATGGTGGCCCGCCCGGCGGTTCAGGACCAGGCGGGTCAGGAGCCAGGTTCGGGTGCGGCGGCTCAGGATCCGGCCATCACGGGCAAGGCAACCAGGGAGGACATCACATAACTCTAGTGGCAACAATCAACAACAGAATAACTAGTCTGGATATTAGAGTAATCCAAAGCAGCTCAGCTCGGGTCAATATTATGTGTTCACGACCAGCCTTGATAGGTGAGATCATAAGTTGCGTAAGCGGGCGGTTAACGCGGTTGCTCTAGCTCTACCACAAAATCTGAAGTGGTCTGAGTACGACATAACCTGGAGCCGGGTGGATCACCCGCCGCGTGTTGATGACCTGGGGCGGCTGGCATTGGTGGTTGCCCCACAGGTGGGAGGATATGTGTTCACTAAGGTGCTTATGGATGGTGGCAGCAGCATCAACATCATGTACTATGACACTTTTCGACGGATGAAGCTGCTTGATAAAGATCTTAAGCCTTCCTCGATGGTTTTTCATGGTGTGGTGCCAGGCAAGTCGGCCTGCCCAGTGGGTAAGATCTCTCTAGAAGTCGCCTTTGGTGATGAATACAATTACAGGGTTGAGACTTTCTGCTTTGAGGTGGTAAAAATCAAGAGCCCCTATCACGCTTTGTTTAGGCGGCCGGCTTATGCCAAGTTCATGTTCAGGCCTTGCTATGTCTATTTGCAGCTCAAGATGCCCGGGTTGAACGGAATGATTACTGTTCATGTTGATCGGAAGACGGCTGTTGAGTGTGAGGAAGGAGATGCAGATTACATGGAATCTAGTTGTGTTGAGGCGGAGCTCAAGTTTACAAAGAAAATTTTGATCCGGTGGATATGACTCCGCTGAAAAAGCCAACCACAGAGGCTGAGCCGCCTCTCAAATTTTTGGCGGATGATACCAAATTAGTGGAACTCAATCTGGGCAACTCATCTGAGCAGTTCACTATTGGCGCCAATATGGACCCCAAATAGGAAAGTGCGCTCATCGAATTCATCCGTGAGAATCGGGACATCTTTGCATGGAAACCTTCTGACATGCCAGGTGTTTCGAGAGAGTTCGCTGAGCACCACCTTAATGTGGACCCTAAGTTTAAACTAGTCAAGCAGTTTCTATGATGGTTCAACAAGGAGAGAGGCAAGGCCATTGGGGAAGAGATAACCTGGCTCTTGTCTGCGGGTTTCATTGTCGAGGTCTTTCACCCGGAGTGGCTTGCTAAACCGGTGCTGGTACTTAAGAAGAACAATAGGTGGCGCATGTGTGGACTACACGAATCTTAACAAGGCCTATCCGGCTGACCCATTTTCTCTCCCTCGTATTGACCAGATCATTGATGCGACGGTGGGTTGTTAGAGTTTATGCTTCCTGGATGCTTACTCTGGTTATCATCAGATCAATATGGCAGTTAAGCACCAAGAGAATACGGCTTTCATCATGCATTTTGGTGCCTTCTGCTACGTGTCTATGCCTTTTGGGCTCAAGAGTGCCCAAGCGACTTACCAACGTTGTGTCCAAAACTGTCTTCACAGCTAGATTTGGCGTAGCGTTCATGCATATGGATGATATTGTGATCAAATCAAGGAAGAAGGAGACTCTACTTGATGACTTGAAGGAGACTTTTGACAACTTACGAGTCTACAAGATGATGCTTAATCCGGCTAAGTGTGTCTTTGGTGTTCCGGCGGTCAAGCTCTTGGGCTTTCTCGTCTCTGAGCGTGGCATTGAAGCTAACCCGGATAAGATCAAAGCTATCACGTCCCTATCTGATCCGGCATGCATCAATAATGTTCAGCGACTGGCGGGTCAAATTGCTGCGTTAAGTCGGTTTATAAGCCGCATTGGTGAGAAGGCCATCCCTTTGTACCAAATGATGAAAAAGACGGAAAATTTTGTCTTGAGTAAGGAGGCGGGTGAAGCGTTTGAGGTGCTCAAGAGACAACTAACTGAGCCGCCGGTTTTAGCCGCTCCGGTTGAAAAAGAACCCTTGCTTTTATATGTGGCTGCTAATAACAGGGCTGTCAGCGCTGCAATTGTTATCGAGCGTATGGAGGAGAGGAAGGAATATCGGGTTCAAATGCCGGTTTACTATATCAGTGAGGTCCGGACAGAGTCCAAGCTGAGGTATCCGCATTGGCAAAAACTGGTGTACGGGGTGTTCATGGCCAATCGCAAGCTAAAGCTCTATTTTCTAGGCCACCAGATCATGGTGGTTAGCTCTGCCCCTTTGGGAGACATAATTCAAAACAGAGAAGCCACTGGCTGGATCGCTAAGTGGGCACTGGAGCTTGGACCTCTCAATTTGAAATACGTACCTCGCACGACGGTTAAGTCTCAAGCCTTAGTGGGTTTCATAAATGGTTGGACTGAGAGTCAGGCGCCCAAGGAAAAGCCGGACAACACGTACTGGACAGTTCACTTTGACGGATCCAGGCAACTGGAAGGATCAGGGGCAGGGGTTGTATTGACCTCCCCCAAAAGTGATAAGTTCTGTTATGTGCTAAGGTTAATGTTTCCTTATACTAACAATGCAGTTGAGTACGAAGACCTGCTTCATGGCCTCCGGGTGGCTAAGGAGATGAATCTGAGCCGGGTTAGGTGCTTTGATGACTGAGATCTAGTAGCCCAGCAGGTATCAGGAACGTGGGACTCCAAAGACCCCTGGATGGCGGCTTACCGCCAGGCGGTTGATGTCATCGCTGGTCACTTCAAGGGTTATCAGGTAGATCATGTTGATCGTCACAGAACGAGGCGGCTGATGCTCTGTCAAGGCTGGGTTCACAACGAAAGCCGGTGCCGCCTAATGTTTTCTTGGATGTACTACATCACCCATCGGTTAAGTTGCCTTCAGAGGAGGACTTGGCTATTCCTGACTTGGAGGGACAGCTGGTGGCGGCTCTAAATGCTATTCCTGACTGGGTCGTGCCTTATTTGGCATACTTGACTCGTGGCGAGTTACCTGATGATGAAAACCTTGCTCGACGGATCACTAGGCGGTCTAAGTCTATGACGATACTCAATGGCGAGTTACATATGTGCAACGTCACCAGTGTGTTTCAACGTTGTGTCTCACCTGAAGAGGGCAAGGAAATCTTGAATGAAATTCATGCTGGTGATTGTGGTCATCACGCCGGCTCAAAATCTCTGGTGGCCAAGGCTTTCCGACATGGTTTCTTCTGTCTAACGGCTCATAAGGATGCGGAAAATCTAGTCCGCAAGTGTGATGGTTGTCAAAAGTTTGGCCAGCATGCTCATGTTCTAGCTCAATAATTGCGCATGATTCCAATTAGTTGGCCGTTCGCAGTCTGGGGGCTTGATATGGTCGGGCCTTTCAAGAGATCCAAAGACAAAAAGACTCACCTCTTGGTGGCGGTTGACAAGTTTACCAAGTGGGTAGAAGCTGAGCCGGTCAGCAAGTGTGACGCGGCTACGACGGTTCAGTTTAGTAAGAAGCTGATCTACCGTTTTGCTTACCCTCACAGTATCATCACAGGCAATGGTACGAACCTTTCCAAGGGGGCTATGAAAACGTTCTGCGAGAATGAGCACATCTGACTTGATGTTTCTGCGGTTGCTCATCCACAGTCCAATGGGCAGGCGGAGCGTGCTAACCAAGAAATCCTGAGAGGTATCAAGCCCTGGCTTATGGTTCCTTTACAGAGAATGCCGGGTTGTTGGGTGGAGGAATTACCGTCCATCTTATGGAGCATTAGAACCACTCCCAACAGATCAACAGGTTATACACCTTTCTTCACGGTTTACGGTGCAGAGGTCGTGTTACCAGGTGACATCCGTCATGACTCGCCACGAGTGGCGGCTTACGTTGAGGTGGACAATGAAATGGCGCATCAAGACGCCTTGGATGCCCTGGAGGAGGAACGTGATCTGGCGGCGGCTCATTCGGCGATTTATCAGCAAGACCTGCGCCGCTATCATAACCACAAGGGCAAGACCCGAACGTTTCAAGAAGGCGACTTAGTGATGCGGTTGATTCAAGATCAGACAGATGCGCACAAGTTATCTCCTCCATGGGATGGACCTTTTGTGGTCAGCAGAAATCTCAATAACGGGTCATATTACCTCATTGACATCCGAGATGACTCATATAACTCGGGGCAGGAGGCCCGCCAGCCGTGGAACATAGCACATCTACGGCCTTACTATACTTACGTTATCAAGACTTGACATTGTACACCATCATTGTACATATCATATATTTATATGAATAAACTGGGCATCCCCGCAAGCCGGGGCCTCTGCTGTTTCACACATCTCAATTTGTGCAAAAGGTGAAAATATGATCGTCCAGGGGGCTTCCCACCCACCGGGTGTAGCTCATCACACCCTATCGGTCGGCTATCAAGCCAAAATAGTTGACTCCGTCAACATGATCATCCAGGGGGCTTCCCACCCACCGGGTGTAGCTTATCACACCCTATCGGTCGGCTATCAAGCCAAAATAGTTGACTCTATCGACATGATCGTCCAGGGGGCTTCCCACCCATCGGGTGTAGCTTATCACACCCTATCGGTCGGCTCTTAAGCCAAATAGTTGACTCCATCAACAAAGGTTATTTGGGGGCTTCCAACCCACCGAGTTTAGCTTACACACCCTCTTGATCGTCTCTCAAGCCAAACAGGGTTAAACCTACCTGTGAGACTGATGCTGCTCCGCTAGGTGACCCGCTGAACTCTTACCAGTTAATCTCGCCTAGAGACCCTTAGCGGGTTCAAAGAACTTAACGGCCAATCTCGATAGAGACCCTGTATGGTTAAGGTTAAAACAGTGGCTATTGTCACGTGAGGGTAGGCTTATGGAAAGCAAGGATAAACTCTCCCATCTACTGTCGACTCTACACCATGTGGCCCGTTCGTACTCTTAGACAATTAATCCTTAAGGACCCTGTACTATTTAAGGTTAAAACGACGGATTTATGTCACGTGAGAGGCTGTTTTTGAGCTATCAGGGTGCTCATGCCCTATCGTGTCTCTTCTGGGATGTCATACTTTCTTTCAGTTAATCTCGTTTAGAGACCCTGAGTCGCTCAAAAGAAATTGACGGCCAATCTCGATAGAGACCCTGTACTGCTAAGGAGTTTTAAGTGGAGAGTTAACCCAGCAGAACTGGCGCATGAGTTATTATGAAAAAGCAAGTTAGGAAGATACAACATCTTTGGGTTACGCTATTCTAAGCCGCCCTCCTAACAATGTGAAGAAACATTTATTCTTGCAGGTCGGTTAAAACCGTCAAGAGTCGGCAAAACATCCAATATGAGTCGACAGCGCAAGACAAATGTCATATGTTAAGCCGAACAATTTAATATGTGCATGATGGCATAGTTCAGGCAAAGATAAGGTTTACTATAAGCCTATTACAAACGCTCTCTACAGAGCTCAAAAGTGGTGATTCAAAGTTTTTTACACCGCTCTAGGGCGGGTCACAAGGCCGGCTTATCCATGGCGTTACCGAAGTCATCAGTTCGACGGCGGGTTACCGTCCGGTGGGTCTTCGACCTCCATGATCTGGAGATTGTCCACATCCCAGTTGTAGTTGGCTAAAGCCGCAAAAGCCAGCGGGTCTTCAAAGAGGGGGGACGGGTCAAGATCAAAAGCAAAGAGGTGCTTACTGCGTGCAGGGGTCAAGTCCTTGGCTTCAAAGGTTGGGCCGCGTATTCTCCTCTGCTCGGCATCATAAGTCGTCTGGTATGTTGACAAGTTCACTTCCTCTACTAACACGGAAGCGAGGACTTTGGAAGCTTTCACACACTATGCATAGTCAGCCTCCATAAACTCTGAGCTGTCATCCTTCTTGGAGGGAAACCCATCCATCATGGCTTCGGGAGTCAACTCTGGAGCAACAGCCAACGCCTGGCTTATGGCTGCGATGGCTCCCTGTTGGGCGGCTGATTTCTTAAGCTCATGGATATGTTTCGGCAGGGTGGACAGTAGTTCTATGACCCCCTTCATAGTCGGAGGGATGTTATCCTTATAGAGTACCGCCTTGATCGTGCAGAGAGTTCCGCAATATAGCTGATCTATCAAAGTATAGATAGCTTTCAGAGGTAGCAAACTGTCAGAAGCAAGTTGACGGCTCCTCGGACCTACATAAGACGGATTTTTGGTCATAAGCCGCCAGTATAAGTATTCATACAAAAGTGTTGGCTAAGCATTTAAATACTTACCAAATATGGCGGCTGACATCTTCCTGATATGGTGCTTCAAGGATTGCACCTCATCTGACACAATCACGAGCCGCTGGTCAGCATTGTCTGCTCGCTGAGTCAGGGTGGCTTGTTCTGTTTTAGCAGACTCTTTGAAAGCAACAAAGTCAGCTTTAATCTTTGTAAGTTCCTCGGCAAGGAGCCGGCCCTTTTCGTCGGCCTCGCTTTGGGCGGCTTGCTTGGTGGCCAGATTGCTCTTTAAACCGGTCAATTCTGACCCGGTCTCGTTTAAAGCTTCCTGTGACATATAAAAATGCAGAATAAGTCGCCAGGATGGAATTTTTATCAGATGATGAAGATTAAGACAATATTATGCAAGTCTCAAGCAGATTGCAAGCAATATGTTTGACACTTGGGGGCTAATGTCTATTTGATCTCCAGGAGTACAATGTAGTTCCGGATCATCTTCATCAAGTTAATCCGGAACTTGGGGGCTACAAGCTGGCTCTTCAAACTATCCACATTGAAGCCCCGACTCAAATTTATCCACATTGAGCCGGCCCTTGGGGACTACAATTGGCTCTTCAAACTATCTACATTGAAGCTACGACTCAACTTTATCAAAATTGAGCCGGCCCTTGGGGGCTACAATTGGCTCTTCAAACTATCTACAATGAAGCTCCGACTCAATTTTATCAAAGCTGAGCTGGCCCTTGGGGGATACGGATGATGCTCTGTGCAACCAATTCTAAACTAACAGTGGAGGCATACAGGCCAAGTATTTCTACTTCTAGCAAGATTTGAAGACTCGGCTTACCATTAGCTAATATTAACCCGGCTCTTGGGGGCTACGTAAGGGTATAAGGAAAGGAGAGTGAGAGTACCTCATATTTCTTCTTCATCAGGGTGACAAGCTTGAGTTCCAGGTCCCGGCTTGTAGACAGGCGGTTCAGATAACCGGCGTGAAGCTCATCGGCTGTTAGCTTCTCTAGCACAGGGAGCTCAAATTCCAACTTCTTGGAGGTTTCAGTTGCCTGAGTGTGCTTTGTTAATACACAAGGTTGAGGAGAGTGAAAGCCGGTGCCGGTAATATGGACGTCTGGAGTATTTGAATTGTCAGCAGTCTTGGAGGGGCTCGGTGGCTTGGAATTGGTCCTTGGAGGACTCTCAGGAATCATATCATCGGCCGCCGGCTCAGCAGAATGATGAGTTTCTTCAGGCGCCTCTTTGGAGGTCATCGAGAGGTCAACATGCGGTATGGGAGAATCCGGCTTGGCAGGCTCTGACTCTCGAGCTTTGTGTCCAGGGGTAGACCTGCTGGTCTTCCTTCATTTTGCTTGGGCCCTATAAAACACAGAAGGTCATGGTCGAGCTTTATATATAACACAAGTTTGAACATAACCATAAAAGACACATACTCTGGATTAATTTTTAGAGGCGGCAGAGCAGTTCCAGTAGAGTTGCCAGACGAAGGGGGTGAGTCCTGAAAGAATTTGAGACAATATAAGACGGTGTCGAATTACAAAGGCAAGGTTGATAAACAAAGCCAGGTTGAATAGATAGCTCAGCCGGACGCTTACGTTGAGCCGGAGAGTGAGATAACCTGGCCATAAGATCGTTAGAGCCGGTACTCCAAGTCTGGCATTGGGAGATTTTCTATTGCTTTTTCAAAAGAAAGTGGGGGTCTAAATAAACAAGAGGATGAGAAAGTGGAACCTTTTGGACGACCCACCGTATATTCTGTGGTACAAGATATTCTGAGTCAGATGAAACGTAAGTTACCTCAGGATTGTTGGTGTGGCTTGTCTCCGTTTCGTCCTGAGAATAATTACTATCAATAAGGTGCATGAAGAGACGTCCAAGAGAATCAAGTTCTACCTCCGAGTCGTCAGATTTTACCTGTTCTTCGGGTTGCTCTTGAGGTGCAGTTTTCTTCTTTCGGCCTTCAGCCTTCTTCTTTGACTACTTCGGAGGAGGAACATACTTGTTTTTCCAGAAGCTAGAATTGGCCTGAAAATATAAGCTGGCAAAGGTTAAAACATTGTTAAGTATAGCTAATGTAGAGATAAGGACATCGAGAGTCTCCCTTACGTCTTGGGACGGGTTTGCGGCACAGAAAGGTGCTAGCCCAATGGCACCACAAGCTCCTGAAGACTCATGGACAAGGCTCTTGATGGCAGCCATGATCTTATCCTCTGATAACGTTGTAGGGTTAAAGCGGAGGGGGTCATCAGACTGGCCCGTATACTCACACATGAGACGGCTTCGTTGGCTCAGGGGCATGATCCTCCAAGAAATCCAGCAGTGGGTTAGATCCAAACCCGTGAGTCCATTGGCCATGAGGGCTTTAATTCTTGCATGAGCCGGAGCGTACTTCACCCGCTCTATGGCTGCCAGCCAGCCAGGAAGCTCAGACGTTGTTCTGAGCCGGGATGGACGATAACCCGGCAGGGGATGCTCACCTTCTAGACAGGTGTCATTGTAGTATAACCAAGTCTTATTCCAATCTTTAGGATGACTTGGCATCTGAATAGCCGGAAAAGTTATGTCCCGTCGCCTCTGAATGGAAATCCTGCTAAGCTCTAAGCTTGGACCAGCTTTCACCTTCGTCTGGCGGTTCGCGTAAAAGAACTCACGAAATAGACCAACAGATGGTTCTTCTTGCAAGTAAACTTCACTGAGTATTTGGAAGTTGCACATGTTGGAGACGGAATTGGGAGCAAGGTGGTACCGAAGTGACCAAAAGTGGAAACTTTTGAATCTCAAAGGGACCGATATAGAATTCTCGGTTGCACAGACAAGGTGACCAACAGTCAGATTTACAAATCTCGGTGAGGCCTATTCACCATTTTTGGTCAGACCAAAAATGGGAACTTGCGTAATAGAATCTTGGCAACCCAACTCGGTGGCACCGAGTGCAGTGTCGGCTACACCGAAATGTTAGGGTTTGGATGAGTCTGTCTAGGGTTTAGAATCGGTGGCACCGGGATAGGAATGTTGGTTGCACCGATTTTGCATATTTTGCTTAGGATAGACTTTGGTGGGAGACTTTGTGGGTGTTTTGGTGACTGTCACTTGTGCATGTTTGAGCATATTGTTCACCATCAAAACTGTACCCCCTTTTAATAGTATTGGCTACTATGGACTCAAAGTGATTTCTCATATAAGTAAAATGTAGAGTCCTCTTGCTTGAAGCTTGGCCAACCTATTTCCTTGCATCTTGGGGTAATTCCACAATCCTTTAGCCATCCCTATCATTGAACATGTCCTAAAATATACTTGGTGGAAACATTAGTTCAATGACTTATATGTTGTTATTATTTACCAAAACCACCAAGGGAGCAAATGTGCTTTCACTGTTCGCCTTGTGGGGAGAAGGAGATGAACCTCGGCTGTTCTAAGCATAGTTTGGAGCCGCCGAGCATACTCCTCTTCTGGTGGAGCAACTGATACAGCTGATGGAGTTGCACTAGATGGCGAAGCCGGACATGAAGGACCTCTGCATCCTCTTATGGCCCGGCGAGCCGCTGCCAAACAGCTACTTTGGCCTGGTGTGGAGGTTGATCGTTGCATCACCCTGCCTCGACACTGTCATGCGCTCCTCCTGCATCGAAGGAGTCCGAATGGCCCTTGCACAAGGCAAAAGTGCACTGGCCGAGGCTAAATCCGATGAAGGTAGCCATCGACCCGCTGCCACCGGGGAAGGAGCATCGGCGCCCCGATCTATACTTTGATGGAGTGATGGAGAGTGCTCGAGTGATAGCGTCACAGTGTTCGGGTGATAAATTGTTTGAATGAGTTGTAACACGTCCGAAGACTTGCCCAGACTTTTAATGATATTAGTATTTGTTCTTATATGGTTTTGTGTTCCTTTATAACTCCTATGTGGCTGTTTAATACTGGAAGATGCGAGTCATCAGTTTCATCCCAAACGTAGATACTACATGGGGTGTCTATGCAAATGCACTATATCCCTTAGCCGTATAATCGGAACCTGAAGGCGGTACAGTGTGGCAGACTAGGCAATCAAACTATAGTGCTTTATTTCTTTTACTTAGCCATAGGGGCGCGAAAAGGACTACATGAAGCATATGATTAGCCACCAAAGGGTTGTGATGTTTGGACGAACCGTGGCCGAAGACGGTATCACAATGTCTGCACAAAGGGTAAGTTCCTTGTATAACACGGAATATCCGCTTACGAGAATTGAAGTATAACACTTCCCGCGTGGGGTTCACAGACCGGATCGCGCATACTATGACAGTCCGTTTTCGGCTTTCTCCTCGGAGGTGCTTGACCAGACTATCTGGAAGCACAGTGGCAGGGGGGCTCCCTTTGCCCTTTTAGACGAATGAGCGAATCGTAAAGGGGCAAGCAAAGGAGCCAGGCGAGGGAGTCCTGGACTAAGGGGGTCCTCGGATAGTCGACCTATTGTTTATGGGCGGGACTGTATGGGTTGCAAAGCGGACATCGGATGATTGAAGACCACCTACACCAGATGGAAGCCTCGAGGAGCCATGAAGTATTCTCCAAGTTATTAGCTTTAGTTAGGCATGTTTATCTCTTCGGCATGTAACCGACCATGTGTAAACCTAGGACAGCCTCGGCGTCTATATAAGCCGGAGGGTTTAGGGGTATAGCGGGGATAACTCATCTAGGGTTAGACAAACGATCTCTAGGTAGATGAACTTTGTAACCCCTTACACCATCAATACAATCAAGCAGGACGTAGGGTATCAACTCCATTGGAGGGCCCAAACCTGGGTAAACTCGTGTCCCCTTCGTCCCCTGTTACCGTCGATCCTAGTCTCATAGTTCGGGACCCCTACCCGAGATCCGCTTGTTTTAACACCGACACCGGGCAACCCAACTTATTGATCAAAGACATAGTTCGGAACCGATGCATATAAAGTAAACACCAAGACACTGAACACATGATAGAGAAGGCGATTTGTGTTTGAACTCGAGCCCTCGGTCTATTAGCCGGTTACCTCACATCATACCGAACAGGTTCACAAGAAGATGGAGAGAGGAGGAAAATATGCGCCGAAAAAAGGACAGATGCGGCTAACTTGTGCCACACAATTTTGCATTTTCTCAACAACTCTTATAACTCGGATTGCCGAAGCAATTGTTTACAAGTATGTGAAAGAAATAAAAATATACAGGAGTTGTTGTACCAGGGGTCTTCGACTGACGTCCTTGATATGCCCCCTTGCTAGTTGACTCCTGCTCTTAGATGCACCTTGATGGGTGTTAGTGTTCGACGGGCGGATTTTGCCAACAAATTCTTGAGAGACCGCCAAATTGTAGGTGAGCTTTATGCCGTAGGTAGTATCTTTTAGGAGCGCTTGCATTTTGTCCGAAGACGTGTTGATGGTAGAAGTTCGGGCCAGCTGAAAACCCATCTTTATTTCCCCACCGCTACCCATGGAATCTTGAGTGCGAAGTTGTGCCTCCTCGGCACATACTTTGCTGGTCTTGAGGTTGTGCGGTGGGGGCAAGTCCCTATAGAGGGGAGAAGGAGGGATCCGAATTTTCAGTTTGAAGCCAAACTCGCTTCCCAGCCTTGTGTGCCTTTATGGCAGATGTCAGAACTTGCCAATCTTCTTTGTAACCAAATTCGGTCTCTAGGGCCAATGCATGTTCCTCAGTTCTAAGAGAGCGCTCTGTATTGCCGTTGACAGTACTGACCCCCTTGGGGCCTTGCAACTTGAGCTTGAGGTATGCATAGTGTGGGACAGCGTTGAAATGAGCGAACACTATCCGACCAAGCAGTGTGTGATAGCCATTGCGAAAGGGCACAATGTCGAAGATCAGGTCTGCGCTCCGAAGGTTATCGGGTGAGCCGAACACGACTTCCAAAGTTACAAAGCCCGTACATCGGGCCTCAATGCCTGGGATCACTCCTTTGAAGGTAGTGCTACTGGGCTTGATCCTTGAGGGATCTATGCCCATCTTTTTCACCGTATCTGAGTAAATCTGGTTGATGCTACTTCCTCCATCAATTAGGACTTTTGTAAGCTGATACCCATATATAATGGGGTCTAGGATGAGGGTTGCCGAACCCCCATGGCGGATACTGGTCGGATGATCATGCCGATCAAAGGTGATCGTGTATGCCGACCATGGGTTGTACTTTGGGGCTACGGGTTCTGTTGGGGATATAACCCCTTGGTAAGACCCGCCCAGGAGGGGCCGGGTCATACCTGGCGGCTCGTAGCGTATGGGCTGGAAGAGGAAGATTGGGCTGCACGGCGGCTCACGAGATGGGCTGAGACGGAGGCCTGGAGTCAGGAAGAAGACGCGAGACCCGGGAGCATAAGCCGCCCGAAGATAGCCTGCCAGAGTCGGCAAGACGGCTTAGAGACAGAGTCAGACACGTTGTAAGAGTCGATATGAGATTTGTATAACTCGTGGTCTTGACCTCCTATATAAAGGCGAGACGCGGAGATGGTTTAGACAGAAACCAATTGAGTGAGAGCTAGTCAAGTGAATACGCTCCCTTGTAATCGATACTCCAATCAATACACACAAGGTAGGACGTAGGCTTTTACCTAATCTCGAGGGGCCGAACCTGGGTAAACACGTGTTTTTCATCCCGACCAACCCCTTTGAGTCCACCGCCTTAGAGATGGCCTCGAACCTAAGTCTTCGGACATCTGCCATGACAAAACCATGACAGTTGGCACCCACTGTGGGGCTGGCGCACGGTGGTGTTGAGTTCTCAAAGCGATTTCCCTCAAGGATCGAAGGATACGCCGTCGGCTTGATGACAAAGAGCTGGCGCGGCAAACTCTACATCAACGATTCAGGATGGGGGCCTGAAGCCGACCCAGTCGAGTACGGCTATTGGGTTCCCATTGGCAAGATGCACGTGTTCATCGGCAAGCTAGACGGATCTACACCCGGGCCAGACATCGGCACTGACCTCGTCAAGCCGGCCCGGCGCGCGACACCCGCCCATGTTCAACCCGGGCGGTAGAGTGTTTTCATCGGCTTTACACAGGACAGAGGAGATTCCTTGTCGGGAGAGACCTTGGCTTTCTCAGATGAAGGATCTTCCAGCGAGGATGGGAATCGATCTATCAACTTCATGACAGCGGTTTAGGGGGCTATGCCGATGGCGACAGTATATCGGAGCCCTATGACCCGCCGAGCTGAGTCGCCGTGTTCATGGCAGGCCCGATGCCGACTTCCAACGGTGCTACTTCCAGAGCGGCGGCTGGAGCGGCTCCCCCGATGTGGAGCCTCCTAAGACGCTGGCTCATGCTTCACTGGAGCTCATGGAGGAGCTAGCGACTCTGATAGCCACGAAGGTGATAGTCGAGAATCAGGCGGAGCGCAACACCAAGATTAACCAGATCAAGGGATAGATGGCTCAGGCCCAGGAGGATATCAATGCAATGCAAGCTCAGATGAATGCTGAGTCGAAACGTTTGAGGGCAGAGGCTCTCCGTTTTGATTTGGATAAGTGGGCGTCGGAGGCGGTTCAGTGTAGAAGGACTCAAGTCGGACTACCTATTCGGCCTCGGAATCTTTTCAATACTCCTGGTGCCGGGCCAAGTATGCCGCCAATGGTGACCCGGGGGCAGAGGCGTCGCGGTAGTTAGACCCGCCATAGAGGGATAGACCTTTGTCGTGGCACATTGTGACGCCACCCGGCCATTACTCTAATTCGTTGGAAAATATGATAGCGGTGGCTACCAGCTTGATGCTCTCCCCTTGGCCGAAGGGACGCCATTTGCCGAAGAGACAGGGAATGGGATTAACCTGTTGCAGACAATGGTGGCTCAGCAAGAGAGGTACACACACAACCGGAGCCGGGTGCACTCCATGCCGGTTCATAGCCGTAGCTAAGCTGGCGGATTGAGTCGCCCGCAGTCTCTAGCAGTGACCAGAGGCGAAACCCGCCCAATAACAACCCGCCTGAGATGGATATTCGGGGGTTTATGGATAGGGGTCGGGCTCAGCGAGGATCAACACCGGTGATGGATTACCCGGAGGTCCCTGAGCCGGCACCAGCAACACCCATCAGCGTTTCTGCCAAGGGATTTGGTGTGTAGTGTCCTACAGCAGATCTGAGAAGTGCAAGTTTGCCCAAGGACTTTAAGGGTCCGTGGAAGGTGCCCAATTACACGGCGGATCTACCCGCAGAGGCTTGGATCGAAAGCTATGAGCTTGCTATGGAGATGTTGGATGTCAACGAGGCAGTTTGTGCGAAATACTTCGTCATGATGTTGGAAGGACCGGCCCGTACTTGGTTAAAGGGGTTCCCACCCAATACGATCACGTCTTGGGGCGAGTTGAAATCATGCTTCATCAAGAATTTCAAGGGAACCTGCAAGCAACCAATGACGATTGTGCATCTGGATCTTTGTGTTCAGCAGGAAGGTGAGTCGACCCATCATTGGGCACGGCGGGTCTCGACGGTGATCCACTCGTCTGAGAATATTTTAGCGTTCCAGACGGTTCTGATTTTGGAAAGGAACTGTGATTTTGTGCCCCTGAAATAGAAGCTCGGGCAGTTGAAGCATTCTTGTCAGGATATGGGTGAGCTCATGACGGCTCTCACTAAATATGCGGATTCAGATACTACCAAAGACCCAGACTCCGACAATGAGAAGTTAGGTCAGGGTAAGAAGGGAAGCAATGGTAAGAACCAACAAGGAGGTGCTGGGAACGGCAGCCAAGGCAAGCGGAAGAACCCAGATGGCGGGTCAGAGTTCGTGTCAAACACCAACGCATAACCGGCCGGGAACGGTCGCCCTAGAGGCAACTGGAACTTTAGGCTACCGTTCAACAGGAATAGGGAACCTGTGCCTTACACCTTGGAAGAGGCGATGAACAGACCTTGCCCGGCGCCCAGCCGGTCGGATAGGGAGGCCACCCACACTTGGAAGGAGTGCAACGTTATGCGCCAATTTTGGGAGCAAAGCCTCCGTCAAAATCATAACAATGGTAATGGCCCATCAGGCGGGTCAGGTCCGGGCGGCTCAGGAGCGGGCTTCGGTGCTGGTGGGTCAGGTTTAGGTCATCAAGGCCAAAACAATCAGAATCGAGGAAATCAAGGAAATCATCAGCAGCAGAGCAATGGTGGTCAGCAACAGAATAACCACTCAGGATATTAGAGCAACCCAAAATAGCTTAGTTGGGGGCAATATCATGTCTTCACTATGAGCCTGGATAAGCGGGATTAGAAGCTGCACAAGAGGGCGGTCAATGCAGCCACACCGGCTCTCCCGTGATACTTAAAATGGTCAGAGTACCCGATTACGTGGAGCCAGGAGGATCACCCGCCACGGGTCGACAATCCGGGTCATTTAGCCTTGGTGGTCGGTCCTCAGGTTGGAGGGTACAAATTTACAAAAGTGCTCATGGAAGGTGGTAGCAGTATCAATATCCTATACTACGACACCTTCCAGCGGATGGACTTAACTAACAAGGCTCTTAAGCCGTCATCAACCGTTTTTCATGGGGTGGTGCCAGGAAAGTCAGCCTACCCAATAGGGAAGATTACCTTGGAAGTGGCATTTGGAGATGAGTATAACTACAGGGTGGAGACCTTGTGGTTTGAGGTGGTGAAGATTAAGATCCCATATCATTCTTCGCTTGGCCGGCCGGCTTTCGTAAAGTTTATGGCCAGGCCTTGTTATGTTTATCTGCAACTCAAGATGTCGCCTCTCAACGGAACAATCATGGTCCATGGTGATCAGAAGGTAGCCATCGAATGCAAGGAAAGAGACGCGGCTTATGCAAAGTCAAGCTGCGCAGAGGCAGAGCTTAATTTTTACAAGGATAATGTTGACCCGACAGATATGACTCTGTTGAACAAACCCAGTACATAGTCTGAGCCGCCCCTAAAGTTTGCGGCTGATGAAACGAAGCTGGTGGACTTTACTCCGGGTGACTCATCCAAGCAGTTCACTATCGGGGCTAATATGGACCCCACATAGGAAAGCGTGCTCATCGAATTCATCCTTGAGAATCGGGACATGGAAGTAGTCTGACATGCCGGGTGTACCGAGAGAGTTTGTTGTGCACCATCTTAAAGTGAATCCTAACTTTAAGCCGATTAAGCAATTCCTCCGTCGTTTCAACGAGGAGCAGCGTAAAGCAACTGGAGAAGAGGTAGCCCGGCTCTTGACAGCAGGGTTCATCATGGAGGTATTTCACCTGGAGTGGTTAGCCAACCCTGTGCTAGTGCTAAAGAAGAACGGCACGTGACGTATGTGTATAGATTACACGGATCTTAACAAGGCTTGTCCGATTGACCCATTTTCTCTCCCTCGTATTGACCAGATTATTGATGCGACGGCAGGTTGTGAGAGTTTATAATTCCTGGATGCTTATTCAGGCTATCATCAGATCAAGATGCCAGTTAAAGACCAAGAGAAGACCTCGTTTATAACACCTTTTGGAACTTTCTGCTATGTGTCCATGCTGTTTGGGCTCAAAAGTGCGTAGGCGACTTACCAACATTGTGTGCAGAATTGCCTTCACGGTCAGATCGGGCGCAATGTTCATGCTTTTGTGGACGATATTGTGGTTAAGTCAAGGAAGAAGGAGGCATTCCTGGACGACTTGAAGGAAACATTTGATAACTTACGAGTTTATAAGATGATGCTTAACCCGGCTAGGTGTGTTTTGGGGGTGCATGCAAGCAAGCTTCTGGGTTTCTTGGTTTCAGAACGAGGTATCAAAGCCAACCCAGACAAGATAAAGGCCATCGCGTCACTAGCTAAGCCGGCGAGCGTCAATGATGTGCAGCGCTTGGCGGGTCGTATTGCCGCTTTAAGCCGCTTCATCAGCTGCCTGGGGGAGAAGGCTATTCCTCTATACCAGATGATGAAAAAGACGGATGACTTTGTTTGGAGTAAGGCTACAGATGAAGCTCTGGAAACGCTTAAAAAGCAGTTGGTTGAGCCGCCGATCTTAGCCGCTCTGACTGAGAAGGAACCCCTGCTCCTTTATGTGGCGGCTAACAATAGGGCGGTTAGTGCTGCGATTGTGGTGGAGCGTAAAGAGGCAGGGAAAGAGTATCCGGTTCAGAGACTGGTTTATTATGTCAGTGAGGTGCTTATAGAATCAAAGCAAAGATATACACACTGGCATAAGCTAATATATGGGGTGTTCATGGAAAATTGCAAGTTGAAGCATTATTTCCCTGGACATCATATCACGGTGATTAGCTCTGCTCCGTTGGGAGATATAATACAGAATCGGAAGCCACTGGTAGAATTGCTAAGTGGGCGCTGGAGCTTGGGCCTCTCAATCTGAAGTATGCACCTCGCACAACTATGAAGTCTCAAGCATTCATGGATTTCCTAAATGACTGGACAGAGTGTCAGTTGTCGGAGGAAAAGCCGGACAACGCATACTGGAGGATTCACTTTGATGGGTCTAAACAGTTGGAGGGCTCGGGGGCTGGAGTTGTCTTAACCTCCCCCAAAGGTGATAAATTTTGTTATGTGTTAAGGTTGATGTTTCCTGGCACGAACAATGCAGGTGAGTATAAAGCTTTGCTTCATGGACTTCGCGTGGCCAAGGAGATGAACCTGAGCCGGGTTAGGTGCCTTGGTGACTCAGATCTTATGGCACAACAGGTGTCAGGCACGTGGGATTCCAAGGACCCACGGATGGTGGCTTATCGGCAAGAGGTAGATATCATTTCTCGTCATTTGAGGGGTTATCAGGTGGATCATATTGATCGACACAAGAACGAAGCGACAGATGCATTGTCAAGACTGGGCTCTCAGCGTAAGCCAGTGCCGCCTAATATGTTCTTGGACGTACTTTATCACCCGTTTGTTAAGCTACCTACAGAGGAGGATCTGGCTATACCTGACCTGGAAGGGCAGCTAGTGGCGGCTTTACATGCTATTCCAGACTGGACGTTGTCGTACCTGGCATACCTGACTCGGGGCGAGTTGCCTGAAGATGAGACTCTGGCGTGGCAAATCGTGAGGCGTTATAAGTCCATGGCCATCATTAGAGGGGAGTTGCACAAGTGCAGCATCACCGGCGTCTTCCAGCATTGTGTCTCGCCGGAGGAAGGTAAGGAAATCTTATATGAAATACATGCTGGCGATTATGGACATCATGTTGGGTCAAAGTCTTTGGTGGCCAAGGCCTTCGGACATGGCTTCTTCTGGTTGATGGCTCATAAGGACGCGCAGGATCTGGCCGCTAAGTGCGAGGGGTGCTAGAAATTTGGAAGACGTGCTCACGTGCCGTCTCAGGAATTACGAATGATACCGATCACTTGGCCGTTTGTAGTATGGGGGCTTGACATAGTTGGACCTTTCAAACGGTCTAAGGATAAGAAGACTCACCTCTTCGTGGTAGTGGACAAATTCACCTAGTGGGTGGAGGCTGAGCTGGTTAGTAAGTGCGATGCGGCCACGGCGGTTCAGTTTGTCAAAAAAATTGATCTAGTGGTTTGGATACCCTCATAGCATCATTACAGATAATGACACAAATTTGTCCAAGGGGGCTATGAAGGTGTTATGCGAGAGCAAGCACGTCCGGCTTGAAGTTTCGGTTGTCGCTCATCCACAGTCCAACGATCCAGCGGAATGGGCCAATCAGGAAGTCTTGAGAGGTATAAAGCCCCGGCTCATGGTTGCTTTACACAAATTTGTTGGGTTGAGGAGCTGTCGTCCGTCCTTTGGAGCATCAATACTACGCCTAACAGGTCGACGGGTTACACCCCCTTTTTCATGGTTTATGGTGCGGAGGCCGTGTTACCAAGTGACATACGTCATGATTCACCACGGGTGACGGCTTATGTGGAAACTGACAATGAGGTGGCACGTCAGGATGCATTGGATGTTCTAGATGAAGCACACGATCTTGCAATAGCTCGATCGGCGATTTATCAACAGGACCTGTGTCGCTACCATAACCATAGGGTCAAGGCCCGGACGTTCCAAGAAGGAGACTTGGTGTTACGTTTGATTCAAGATCAGACCTATGCGCACAAGTTAACACCCCCATGGGAAGAACCTTTCGTGGTTAGCAGGAATCTGAACAATGGGTCTTATTATCTCATCAACGTGCGAGACGAGTCACGTACCTCCGGGTAGGAAACTCACCGGACGTGGAACATCGCTCATCTACGGCCTTACTATACTTGAGTCATCGACTCTTATGTTTGTACATACATATTTCATTGTATTTATACTTGTCATATAATAAAGTTGGCATCCCTGCAAGACGGGGCCTCTGCCGTTTTTCTCTTTTGCATTACAGATTTGTGCAAAGATGAACACCTCTACATGGTCACTTGGGGGCTTCCAACCCGCCGGGTTTAGCCTACTCAACCTTTTTGACCAGCTCTTCAGCCAAAATAGCACCATTTTGCGACGACTTACAAGATGGCGGTCTGCAAGATGGTGGCTTACAAAGCGGCAGCCCACGTGATGATGGCGTGCAAGATGGTGAAAGGCTTAAGGTCTCTCAAGAGGACGAGCCGCCACGTGGCAAGCCGTTCAAACATGGGTGCACTGCCTTATGGATGAAAGATTTTAGGTCACCCAAGAGGACGAGCCGCCATGTTGCAAGTCGTTCAAACATGGGTGCACTGCTTTATTGATGAAAGATTTAAGGTCACTCAAGAGGATGAGCCACCACATTGCGAGCCGTTCAAACATGGGTGCCCTACCTCACGGGTGAAAGATCTCAAGACGCTCAAGAGGGCGAGTCACCATGATGCGAGCCGTTCAAACATGGGTGCCATGGATGCCAAAGAGGATGAGCCACCAGGATGCGAGCCGTTCAAACATGGGTGCCATGATGCAAGACGGATCATGGACCAGAGCAAGTTCCAGAGTGGGTGAAGGTCGCCCCCCACTCTTGGTTGGCTTTTCATGTTGGGGAATGTTGCATGGGAAACAAAAGATTTTCTATGCACACGCAAGATCTATCCATGGTGATGAGCATCTACTAGAGGGAGAGTGCATCTGCATACCCTTTTAGATCACTAAGCGGGAAGCGTTAAGAAACACGGTTGATGTAGTCGAACGTCTTCGCGATCAAAATCGCCGAGCATCCCGTGATCCAATCACAATCCGTCCCGATCTAGCACCGAACGGACGGCACCTCCGCGTTCAGCACACGTACGGCTTGATGACGATCTCTGCCTTCTTGATCCAGCAAGAGGGAGCAGAGAGGTAGACGAGTTCTCCGGCAGCGCGACGGCATTGCGGTGATGGTGGTGGAGTATTTCCAGCAGGGCTTCGCCTAAGTATAGCTGAAAAGCGATCTAGAGGAGAAAGTACAAACTAGAGGAGAGGGTTGCACGTGGCTAAAATTCTGTAGTGAAAAAACCCTAAAACCTCTAGTATATATAAGAGGAGGATAGGAGGAGGCTCAGCGCAAGGGCCAACCCTTGGAGGCTTCAGCCGAAGTGGACAGGAGGAGTCCTCCTCCTCCACTCCTAGTAGGATTAGGACTCCTTCCTTATTTCCACCTTTTCCACTTTGGACTTTCTTCCCAGCCGCATGGGCGTACTGTGGAACTTCGGCCAGCCCACTATGGGCTGGTATTCATCCTTCCACAGCCCATGTAGCCTCTTGGGTCGAAATACTCCTCCCGATGGTCCCTCGGTACCCTCCCGGCACTCCCGGTGCACTACCGATGAGCCCGGAACTTTTCCGGTGACCAAAACGGGACTCCCTATATATCAATCTTTACATCCGGACCATTCCGGAACTCCTCGTGACATTCGGGATCTCATCCGGGACTCCAAACAACCTTCGGTCACCACCATGCTCAACTCTATACTACCAAAATGTCACCAAACCTTAAGTGTGCAGACCCTACGGGTTCGAGAACTATGTAGACATGACCGAGACACCTCTACGGTCAATAACCAATAGCGGGACCTAGATGCCCATATTGATTCCTACATATTTTACGAAGATCTTTATCAGTCGAACCTCTGTGTCAAGTATTCAGTTAATCCCGTATGATGTTCCCTTTGTTCTTCGGTATGTTACTTGCCCGAGATTCGATCGTCAGTATCTCCATACCTAGTTCAACCTCGTTACTGGCAAGTCTCTTTACTCATTTACGTAATACAAGATCATGGGAGTAACACTTAGTCACATTGCTTGCAAGGCTTGTTGTGATGTTGTATTACCGAGTGGGCCCTGAGATACCTCTTTGTCACACGGAGTAACAAATCCCAGTGTTGATCCATGCCAACCCAACAGACACCCTCGGAGATACCTGTAGAGCACCTTTATAGTCACCCAGTTACGTTGTGACGTTTGGCACACCCAAAGCAATCCTACGGTATCCAGGAGTTGCACAATCTCATGGTCGCAGGAACATATACTTGACATGCAGAAAACTGTAGAAATAAACTGACACGATCATATGCTACATTTATAGTTTGGGTCTTGTCATCCCATCATTCTCCTAATGATGTGATCCCGTTATCAAATTACATATCAAGTCAATGGCTAGGAAAACTTGATCATCTTTGCTCAACGAGCTAGTCTACTAGAGGCACACTAGGGACAAAGTGTTGTCTATATATCCACACAGGCAATGTGTTTCATATCAATACAATTATAGCATGGATAAGAAACAATTATCATGAACAAGGAAATATAATAATAAACACTTTATTTATTGCCTCTAGGGCATATTTCAACCAGTCTCCCACTTGCACTAGAGTCAATAATCTAGTTCACATCACTATGTGATTTACATTGTAATGAATCGAACACCCATGCAGTTCTGTTGTTGATCATGTTTAGCCCTTGGAAGAGGCTTAGTCAATAGGTCTGCAACATTCAGATCCGTGTGCACTTTGAAAATATTTATGTCCTTCTCCTCGATGTAATCGCAGATATAATTGAAGCGTCGCTTTATGTGTCTGGTCCTCTTGTGAAACCTTGGTTCCTTGGCCAGAGCAATGGCACCAGTCTTTTCACACAACAGAGTCATTGGATTCAGTGCACTAGGAACTACCCCAAGATCTGTCATGAACTGCTTCATCCAGACACCTTCCTTCGCTGCGAGGCTGCGATGTACTCCGCCTCGCATGTAGAATTGGCTACCATGCTTTGCTTGGAACTGAACCAGCTTACCGCTCCCCCGTTGAGAATAAATATGTATCCGGTTTGCGACTTAGAGTCATCCGGATCAGTGTTAAAGCTTGCAGAGATGTAACCCTTTACGACGAGATCTTCATCACCTCTATAAACAAGAAACATTTCCTTAGTCCTTTTCAGGTACTTAAGGATATTCTTGCCCGCCGTCCAGTGCTCCATTCCAGGATCACTTTGAAACCTTTCGGCCATACTTAGGGCAAAGCTAACATCGGGTCTTGTGCACATTATTGCATACAAGATAGAACCTATGGCTGAAGCATAGGGTATGACACTCATCTTCTCTCTATCTTCTGCGGTCACTCGGCATTGAGTCTTACTCAAATTCACACCTTGTAACACAGGCAAGAACCCCTTCTTGGACTGATCCATTTTGAACTTCTTCAAAACTTTATCAAGGTATGTGCTATGTGAAAGTGCTATTAAGCGTCTCGATCTATCTCTATAGATCCTAATGCCTAATATCAAAGCAACTTCTCCTAGGTCCTTCATTAAAAAACTCTTGTTCAAATATTCCTTTACGCTTTCCAACATTTTTATATTGTTTCCAATCAGCAATATGTCATCCACATATAATATTAGAAACGCTATAGATCTCCCACTCACTTTCTTGTAAATACAAGCTTCTCCATAAACTTGTATAAACCCAAACGCTTTGATCACCTCATCAAAGCGCTTATTCAGCCTCCGAGATGTTTGCACCGGTCCATAACTGGACCGGTGGAGTTTGCAAACTTTGTCAGCATTCTCTGGATCGACAAAACCTTCTGGTTGCATCATATACAACTCTTCCTCAAGGAAACCGTTGAGGAACGCTGTTTTGACATCCATCTCCCAAATTTCATCATCGAAATAAGCAGCTATTGCTAACATGAATTTGACGGACTTAAGCATCGCTATGGTTGAGAAGGTCTCATCGTAGTCAACTCCTTGATCTTGTAAAAAAACCTTTGCCACAAGTCGAGCTTTATAGACGGTGACATTACCGTCCACGACCGTCTTCTTCTTAAAGATCCATTTATTCTGAATGGCCTTTCGCCCTTCAGGTAATAGTTCCAAAGTCCATATTTTGTTTTCATACATGGATCCCATCTCGAATTTCATGGCCTCTAACCATTTCTTGGAATCCGGGCCCATCATCGCTCCTCCATATCTCATAGGTTCACTGTTGTACAACAACATGACCTCCAAGACAGGGTTGTCATACCACTCAGGAGCAATAGGCGCACTTGTCGACCTACGAGGTTCAATAGTAACTTGATCTGAAGCTTAATGATCATCATCATTAACTTCCTCTTCAACTGTCATAGGCTCCACAGAAACATCTTTCTGCGCTGTGCTACTCTCTGGTTGACGGAAGGTTCAATAACCTCATCAAGCTCTATTTTCCTCCCACTCAATTCTTTCGAGAGAAACTCTTTCTCAAGAAATTTTTTAGTCTTAGCGACAAACACTTTGCCTTCGGATCTGAGATAGAAGGTATACCCAACTGTCTCTTTCAGGTATCCTATGGAGACACATTTCTCCACTTTGGGTTCCAGCTTTTCAGGATGAAGCTTTTTGACATAAGCATCACATCCCCAAACTTTAAGAAATGACAACTTTGGCCTCTTGCCAAACCACAGGTCATATGGCGTCGTCTCAATGGATTTCTATGGTGCCCTATTTAAAGTGAATGCAGTTGTCTCTAATGCATAACCCCAAAAGGATAGTGGCAAATCGACAAGAGACATCATAGAACGCACCATATCTAATAAGGTTTGATTACGACATTCGGACACACCATTACGCTGTGGTGTTCCAGGCGGTGTCAACTGTGAAACAATTCCACACTATCTTAAGTGACTGCCAAACTCATAACTCAGATATTCACCTCCTTGATCAGATCGTAGGAATTTGATCTTCTTGTTATTATGATTCTCAACTTCACTCTGAAATTGCTTGAACTTTTCAAAGGTTTCAGACTTATGTTTCATTAAGTAAATATACCCGTATCTACTTAAGTCATTGGTGAAGGTGAGAAAATAACAATATCCACCGCGCGCTGCAACATTCATTGGACCGCACACATGAGTATGTATGATTTCCAACAAGTCACTTGCCCGTTCCATTGTTCCAGAGAACGGTGTTTTAGTCATCTTCCCCATGAGGCATGGTTCACATGTGTCAAGTGATTCAAAATCAAGTGACTCCAAAAGTCTATCAGCATGGAGCTTCCTCATGCGTTTTACACGAATATGACCCGAACGGCAGTGCCACAAGAAAGTGGTACTATCATTATCAACTCTACATCTTTTGGCATCAATGTTATGAACATGTGTATGATCACTATCAAGATTCAATATGAATAAACCCCTCATATTGGGTGCATGACCATAAAAGATATCACTCATATAAATAGAACAACCATTATTCTTTTAATTAACTGAGTAACCGTCTCACAATAAACAAGATCCAAATATAATGTTCATGCTTAACGCAAGCACTAAATAACAATTATTCAGGTTCGTCACTAACCCCGATGGTAATCGAAGAGAGAGCATGCCGACAGCGATCACATCAACCTTGGAACCATTTCCCACGTGCATCGTCACTTCGTCCTTTGCCAACCTTCGTCTATTCTGTAGTTCTTGTTTTGAGTTGCAAATGTGAGAAATCGAACCGGTATCAAATACACAGGCACTACAACGAGAGCTAGTAAGGTACACATCAATAACATATATATCATATATACCTTGTTTGTTGTTGGCCGCCTTCTTGTCAGCTAGGTACTTGCGGTAGTTCTGCTTCCAGTGACCAGTTTGTTTGCATTGAAAGCACTCAGTTTCTAGCTTGGGTCCAGCCTTGGGTTTCTTTACAGGAGGAGCAACTTCTTTGCCATCCTTTGCCCTTGCCATTCATCTTGAAACTAGTGGTTTTATTGACCATCAACACTTGATGTTCTTTTTGGATTTCAGACTCAGCGACTTCCAGCATCACAAACAGCTCGGCGACCGACTTGTTCATCTCGTGCATGTTATAGTTCATCACAAAGCTCTTGTAGCTAGGTGGTAGTGATTGAAGAACTCTATTAGTGATCGCCTCTGGCAGAAGAGCAATTCCCAACTCCGCCAGACGAGTCGAATACCAGACATTCTGAGTATATGTTCACTGATAGCCCCGTTCTCCTCCATTTTGCAAGCATAGAACTTATCGGAGGTCTCATACCTCTCGATACGGTCATTCTTCTGAAAGATAAACTTCAACTCCTGGAACATCTCATATGCTCCATGACATTCAAAACGTCTTTGAAGTCCCAGTTCTAAGCCATACAATATTGCACACTGAACTATTGAGTAATCTCTAGAACGTGCCTACCAAGCATTCTAACGTCTTTAGATGACATATCTTCGGGTTGGTCACCAAGTGGTGCATCAAGGACATATGATTTCTGGGAAGTCGTGAGGATAATCCTCAGATTACGGGCCCAGTCCACAAAGTTACTTCCATCATCTTTCAACTTAGCTTTCTCTAGGAACACATTAAAATTAAGGGGTGCTACTGCCCGAGCCATTGATCTATAACATAAATATGCAAAGGTCACTTAGACTATTGTTCATGATAATGAGTTTAGTTAATCAAATTACTAAAGCTCCCACTCAAATTGACATCCCTCGAGTCATCTGAGTGTCACATGATCCAAATTCACCAACTCAAGTCCGATCGTCACGTGAGTTGAGGTGGTTTCAATGGTCAACATCATCATGTTGATCATATCTACTATATGACTCATGTTCTAACTTTCGGTCTCTTGTGTTCCGAGGCCACGTCTATACATGCTAGGCTCGCCAAGTTTAACCTGAGTGTTCTGCATGTGCAACACTGTCTTGCACTCATTATATGTGAACATAGAGTCTATCACACCCGATCATCACGTGGTGTCTTGACACGACGAACTTTCGCAATGGTGCACACTCGGGGAGAACACAATTCATCTTGAAATTTAAGTGAGGAATCACCTTATAATGCTACCGTCGTCCTAAGCAAAACAAGGTACATAAAAGGATTAACATCGCATGCAAATCATAGGTGACATGATATGGCCATGAACTTGTGCTTTTGATCTCCGTCTTGAAAGCACTTGGCTTGATCTTCATCATCACCGGCATGACACCATGACCTCCATCATCTTGATCTACATCAACGTGTCGCCATCGGGTTTGTCGCACCCACCATGCTTCTACAACTATTGCTACCGTTTAGCGATAAAGTAAAGCATTACATAGCGCTTAATGATTGACACACAAGTCATACAATAATTAAAGACAACCTTATGGCTCCTGCCGGTTGCCGTACTCATCGACATGCAAGTCATGATATTCTATACAACACATGATCATATCATACATCACATATATATCATCATGTAATTGGCCATATCACATCACAACATACCCTGCAAAAACAAGTTAGACGTCCTCTAATTGTTGTTGCATGTTTTATGTGGCTGCTATGGGTATCTAGCAAGAACAATTCTCACCTACGCATAAACCACAACGGTGATACATAAATTGCTTTTCAACCTTCTCAAGGACCGCCTTAGTCGAATCCGATCCAACTAAGTAGGAGAAACAGACACCCGCCAGCCATCTTTGTGCAATGAAGTTACACGTCAGTCGATGGAACCGGTCTCTCGTAAGCGTACGAGAAAGGTTGGTACGGGCCGCTTCATCCCACAATACCGCTGAACCAAAACATGACCAAGGGAGGAAGCAATCTAAGCATTAACACCCAAAAACTCTTTGTGTTCTACTCGAGATCTCATCTACACATAGACCTAGCTCATGATGCCATTGTTGGGAAACGTTGCATGGGAAACAAAAAATTTCCCACGCACACGCAAGATCTATCCATGTTGATGAGCATCTACGAGAGGGAGAGTGGATCTACGTACCCTTGTAGATCGCAAACCAGGAAGCGTTAAGAAACGCGGTTGATGTACTCGAAAGTCTTTGCAATCCAAATCACCGAGCGTCCCACGATCCAATCACGATTCGTCCTGATGTAGCACCGAACGGATGGCACCTCCGCGTTCAGCACACGTACGGCTTGATGACGATCTCCGACTTCTTGATCCAGCAAGAGGGAGCGGAGAGGTAGACAAGTTCTCCGGCCGCACGATGGCCTTGCGGCGATGGTGGTGGAGTAATTCCAGCAGGGCTTTGCCTAAGCACTTCTGAAAACCGATCTAGAGGAGAAACTATGAACTAGAGGAGAGGGTTGCACGTGGCTAAAATTCTGTAGAAAAAACCCTAAAACCTGTAGTATATATAGGAGGACAAGAGGAGGAGGCTTGGAGCAAGGGACAGCCCTTGGAGGCTTCGGCCAAAGTGGAGAGGAGGAGTCCTCCTCCTCCATTCCTAGTAGGATTAGGACTCCTTCCTTATTTCCACCTTTTTTGCCTTTTTCCACCTTTTCCACTTTGGACTTTCTTCCGAGCCACATGCGACTCCCGTAGGACTTCGGCCAGCCCACTAAGGGCTTGTATTCATCCTCCCATAGCCCATGTAGCCTCTTGGGGCGAAATACTCCTCCTGATGGTCCCCCGGTACCCTCCCGGCACTCCCGGTACAGTACCGATGAGCCCAAAACTTTTCCGGTGACCAAAACATGACTTAATATATATCAATCTTTACCTCCGGACCATTCCGGAGATCCTCGTGACATCCGGGATCTCTTCCGGGACTCCGAACAACCTTTGGTCACCACCAGGCATAACTCTATACTGTCGAAACGTCACCAAACCTTAAGTCTGTAGACCCTGCGGGTTCGAGAACTATGTACACATGACCGAGACACCTCTATGGTCAATAACCAATAGCAGGACCTAGATGCCCATATTTATTCCGACATATTCTATAAAGATCTTTATCGGTCGAACCTCTATGTCAAGGATTCAGTTAATCCCGTATGATGTTCATTTTGTTCTTCGGTATGTTACTTGCCCGAGATTCAATCGTCGGTATCTCCATACCTAGTTCAACCTCGTTACTGGAAAGTCTCTTTACTCGTTTCCGTAATACAAGATACCGTGACTAACACTTAGTCACATTGCTTGCAAGGCTTGTTGTGATGTTGTGTTACCGAGTGGGCCTTGAGATACCTCTCCGTCACACGGAGTAACAAATCCCAGTGTTTATCCATGCCAACCCAACAGACACCCTCAGAGATACATGTAGAGCTCCTTTATAGTCACCCAGTTACGTTGTGACGTTTGATACACACAAGGCACTCCTCCGGTGTCCGTGAGTTGCATGATCTCATGCTCGTAGGAACATATACTTGACATGCAGAAAACTGTAGCAATAAACTGACATGATCATATGTTACGTTTATAGTTTGGGTCTTGTCCATCCCATCATTCTCCTAATGACGTGATCCCGTTATCAAATGACATCTCATGTCAATGGCTAGGTAACCTTGACCATCTCTGATCAACGAGCTAGTCTACTAGAGGCACACTAGGGACAAAGTGTTGTCTATATATCCACACATGCAATGTGTTTCCAATTAATACAATTATAGCATGGGTAATAAAAAATTATCATGAACAAGGAAATATAATAATAAACACTTTATTTATTACCTCTAGGGCATATATCCAACATTTCAGGCGTTGTAAGACTGGGTTATACCTGCCTGTATGTAGCTGCCGCTTGTCCAGGGGTGCAACGAGCTGTCAACTCACCCCCTCCGAGGGCCTCATACTGTAGCGAGGGAAACTCTCTCATCTGCTACGTACTCTCCGCCAAGTGGCCCGTTGTACTCTTAACAAGTGACGTTGCTTAAGGTTCAAATGACGGATTTATGTCACGTGAGAAGTAGCTTATGGGCCTAGGGGCACTCACCCCATTGCAAATTCTAGTTTGTTGCGCCCTTAACAGTTAATCTCGCCTAGAGACCCTGAGCTGTGCAAGATTGGCGGTCACTCTCGTTAGAGACCCTACGCTGTTAGGTAGTTCAAAGCAACAGTACACCCCAGAAGGGCCAGCGAATGAGTTTTCTAAAAAAACAAGGGGAGAGCAAGATCATCATACATTACATCACATATTGCATCATACATGTTACATCACATATTGCATCATACATTGCATCATAGCTACATCATACATTGCATTCATAAGTCGGGCCAGAGCAAGATTATGAAAGATGAAGCAAGGCTATATTAAGATCTCCGGGTTATGCTTTTCTAAAGCTGTCTAGGCAAACATTGTAGAGTATTCTGTTTTGTTTTTGCAGGCTTTATCTCTAAAGATGAGTCGCTATTAAGACGTAATAAGATTGCAAGATATATTACAAGGCTCTCCAAGATCTCAAAAGACGAAGGACTTCAATGTTTTTGCATTTGTTCGGCTCAGCTAGCCGGGTTACAATCAGTTGGGAACAGAGAGGTTAACTGGCCGGCGGGTCATCCTGCATTGGGTCTTCGGGCTCTTCGCTCTGAAGACGATCCAAATCCCAGTTGTAGTTTAGTAAGGCTTCTAATTGTGCATCATCGGAAAGTGGATACAGATCAACGTCAGGGGCAAAGAGCAGCTTACGACTTGCAGGGACTAAGTCTTTGGCTTCAAAGGTCGGGCAGCGCAGCCATTGGTTGTTTTCATCGTAAGCCGCCTGGTAAGGAACCAGGTTCGTCTCATCAACCAGTATGGAGGCAAGCCGCCTGGAGGGCTTAATGCACTTGGCATAATCTGCTTCGGTGAAGTCTGATCCATCGTCCTTCTTGGAAGAGAAGCCATGCATCATCTCTTTAGTGGTTAATTCGGGAGCGAAGGCCAGGGACCAGCTCAACGGATCTATGGCCCCTCTTCTGGCGGCTGATCGCCTTATTTTTTCCACTTGCTTGGGCAAAGTTGATAAGACCTCTATGACGCCATTCTTAAATTTGGGGACATACTTAGTTGTCATCATGGTCTTGATGGTGCAAAGGACCCCACTGTAGAGTTGCTCCGTCAAAGTATAGACTGCTTTCAACTTCATCAGACTATCAGAGGATAATTGGTGGCTCCTTTTGCCTGCAAGAAAAGGTCGAAGGTATAAGCTGCCCGACGGGTATTTATTTCATGAAAGTATTCTTTAAACCGTATGTACTTGCCAAAGATAGCGACAGTCATCTTGGAGATATGATCCTTGAGAGTCTTCAGCTCCGTCGATACAAGATTGAGATTTTCCTCTATATCGCTCGCATGCTTCACCAGGGCGGCTTGATCAGTTTCGGTTGTCTTTTTATACGCAGTAAATTCAGCCTGGAGATTCTCAAGTTTTTCAATAGCTGACCACAATTTTTCTTCTGCTGTGGCTCGGGCGGTCTGTTGGGCTGTCAGGTCTTCCCTCAAGCCGGCCCGCTCAGACTCGACAGTATTTAATGCCTCCTGCATTTCACAAGTGAAAGGTTATCAATGTTAAGTCGCCACGATGGAATTATTCTTACAAGTCCCAAGCACATTTGAAGCAATATACTTGGCACTTGGGGGCTAATGTCTGTGTTTTCATTTTAAAATCTGCGATGAAGTTCTGGCTCATCACTAGCATAATGAACCGGACTTGGGGGCTACACCCGGCGAGCTTCTTACATATGAGAGATCCGGATCATCATTATCATAATGCTCCGGACTTGGGGGCTACAAATGGATCTATGACTTACTACACAGTACTAGCTTATATGCAATTTAACCCGACACTTGGGGGACATAGTTAAGCTCTATACAGTATGATTGAAGGTTTGGAAGACCCGGTCTATTATTTGCAATATTAACCCGATTCTTGGGGGCTATGCACGGGTATAAGAGAAAGATAAAAGATGAAAGATACCTCATATTTTTCTTCATCAAGCCAACAAGCTTGCTCTCCATGTTGCGACTAGCAGACAGGCGGTTCAGATAGTCGGTGTGTAAGTCGTCTGCAGTCATCTTCTACAAGACAGGGAATTCGAAGTCAAGCTTCTCGGGAGAGTAAGTAGAAACATTGCTAGAATGCTTTGTCAAAGTATGGTGCGTGGGAGATTGATAACCCGTCCCAGTGATGGTAACGTCGGGGAGAGACGAGTCTTCAATGATAGGATTGGGCGGCTTAGGGTCAGCCGCTGGACTATCGAGAGCCGCCGAATGATGACCCGCCAACTCTGAGGGCGGGGGAGATTCCTCAGGTGTTTCCTTGTTAGCCTCAGAAGGTTTAGCAGGAGAGAGGGACGGCTCAGCAAGATCTGGCTATTGAATGGTTGGAGCGATGTTAGACCCGCCTGCTTTCCTACGTTTGGCTTGTGCCCTATAAGTGAAAAGAATCAACACCGTACAAAAGTAATACAAGTAATGTGCACACGGCAGAGGTGAAAACATACTCTGGGTTGACCTTCATGGGAGGACGTTTAGAGGCAGTTGAGTCGCCAGAAGAAGGAGGTGACTCCTACAAATTAAGACAGTTATACATAATAGTAAGGCAACATTATGGAAATATAAGACAGACATAATAGTAAGTACCTCAGCGGGACGTTTCCGCGGCACCGGGGCATTAGGTAAGCTGGTCATGAGATCCCCAGAGCCGGTGCTCCAGGTCTGACACTGAGAGTCGTGCTGTTGTTTTTTCAAGGAAAATTCGGGATCTAAATAAGTGAGTGGATGTGAAAAAGGAACTTTTCATATGACCCGCCGTATCTTTGCTTGTGGTAAGATTTCTGAGTCGGAAGAAAGATAAGTTACCCCAGGAGCGTTGGCGTGGCTCGTCTATGTCTCCTCCTGCGTACAGTCATTGTAAGTAAGTTGCATAAAAGGACGGCCAAGGGGATCAAATTCTACCTCTGAGTCATCAAGTTCAAGCAGGTTTTGAGCCAATGTTTCTGATTTGCAGCCGCGGGTGTTACCCGCCTGAGACTTCTTCTTCACTAGAGGAGTGTATTTTTTCTTCCAAAAGCTGGAGTTAGCCTGTAAGCGAAAGCTGCCAAGAGAAGTTAAGATTGCTATATATATAAAATCAAGATGGAGAGAAAGTAAATTTGAAAGCCGCCCTTACGTTTGGAGCTGGGTTTGAAGCGTAGAAAGGTTTTAACCCGACTAAACGACAAGCTTCTTGGGATTCGCGAGTAAGTCCCCTGATAGCAAAGGTGATGTTCTCTCCTATCAAGGGTGTGTGGTTGAAGCAGAGAGGATTATTTGAATTGTCTGTGTATTCACACATAAGTCGGTCATGCCGACTCAATGGTAAGACCTTCCATGAGATCCAACAGCGGGTTAAGTCCACTCCCGTCAACCCTTTCGCCAGAAGAGCTTTGATTTTGGTGAAAGCTGGAGCATACTTCGCTCGTACCCGACTGACATCCGGTCTGGAAGCTCAGTAGAAGTATAGAGCCGGGTAGGACGGTAACCCGGCAGGGGGGTTTCACCCTCTGGAGACGTGTCTCTACAATAGAACCAATTGATGTTCCAATCTTTGGGATGGCTTGGCATTTGAACAGCCAAGTAAACTAGATCTCTTTGTCTTTGGATGCAGACTCCGTCAAGCTCCAAGATTGGGCTGACTGCCACTTCCGTTTGGCGGTTGACATAGAAAAAATCACGGAATAGATCGATAAACGGCTCTTCTTGCAGGTAAACCTCACACAAGACTTGAAAGTTGCACAAGTTGGAGACAGAGTTCGGGGCAATGTCTTGAGGATGCAATTTAAAGAAATGGAGGACGTCTCAGAAGAACTTAGATCTGGGCGGGCTGAAACCACGTATAAGATGGCCGGCAAAGATAACAACTTAACCCTCTTGCGGTATGGGTCTTTTCTCTAGCCCCGGAATCCGTCAATGAATGATATTCTGAGCCGGCAATGTTCCTGCCTCTACAAAATCCTGTAGGAACTGTTCGAAGACTCTAGAACCGACCCAGTCACAGGAACAAGATGCTCGAGACATGATGGCGGGTCAAGGATGTGAAAGGGGGCATTACGCGGCGGGTCAAAAAGTGACTAGACAACCAAGAAAACTGATGAAATTAAATACTATAACGTTAAGCCGCCAGTACGGTTTATCGGAAGAGCCGGAGGTTTGATGGCGGGTTAAGTGAACAAGGCCATGATGCAAAAATTCCTAAGGACATACAAATAGGTTTTACATATTATGCTGAGACTACAAGATCTACAGGCAAGGAAAAAATCAAACATATTCTAACCCTAAAAAGGGGCTAAGAAAGAACAGGCAGTTCGCGCAAGTGGGGGAGCAAGATCTAAGATAAAACATCGTTAAACTTCGCATGGATGACCGCGGTGGATTGAACAATACCACAAGATTTAAGGAGCTACTCATCAGTTGACATTATAACGATGAATAGGCATGCTAATGGAGCCCGATGAACTCGACGGGATTCGAGTGGGAAGTTATAGATCTGAAAGAGGACGAAGAACATACCTTAAGGATGCGGTGGACGCGGGCAAGAATCTGGAAGCATTCAGGTTGATGCAGCGGCCAAGTTCATCGAAGGCGACGGGACTCCACCGGTGCGACGAAGCTCAGGAGTGCTGGCGTTGAGAGGAAGAAAAAGAGTGGTGGCGGCGGAGAAAATGAAAAGACCCCCTCGTGGTCCTATTTGAGGAAGTGGAAGGCCAAACGGGTGCACAGGAATCAAGGCGAGAAATGATGAGCGACCGAGACAGACGCATCGATTTTCGGGCCAACCATTTAATGAAAGGTTCTACGGCATATGTCACAGAATCTTTTTGACATATATGAAGGTGACGTCATGGAGGGTTATGTGTTTTTCCCTTTCAGGTGACAAGGGTGTGAGACTCGCTACTAGTTAAAAAGTGGAGATTGACATGAGAAAGCTCAAATCAATCTGGGGCCTAATGTTAGGGATATAACCCCGTGGTAAGACCCGCCCAGGAGGGGTCGGGTCATACCTGGCGGCTCGTAGCGTATGGGCTGGAAGAGGAAGATTGGGCTGCATAGAGCCTCACCACATGGGCTGAGATGGAGGCCTAGAGTCAGGAAGAAGATGCAAAACCCGGGCGCGTAAGCCACCCAGAGACAGCTTGCTAGAGTCGGCAAGACGGCTTAGAGACAGAGTCAGACACGTTGTAAGAGTCGGTATGAGATTTTTGTAACCCGTGGTCTTGACCTCCTATATAAAGGTGACACCCGAGGACGTCTTAGACAGAAACCAATCGATCGAGAGCTAGGTCAAGCTAATACGCTCCCTTATAATCGATACTCCAATCAACACACACAAAGCAGGACGTAGGCTTTTACCTCATCTCGAAGGGCCGAACCTGGGTAAACCCGTGTTTTTCATCCCGACCAACCCCTTTGAGTCCACTGCCTTAGCGATGGCCTCGAACCTAAGTCTTTGGACATCTGCCACGACAAAACCACGACAGGTTCCACAGCGTAGACCTCCCGGGCGCGCTTCCTTTCCTTCTTTGGTATATGGGTGGCGTATATCATGTTCACCGTTTTGAATTCGGCAGGAAATTTCTTCTGTACGCCACCAATTGGACCCCGAGGCTCATCCTCGTCCTCGCTGCGAGAGCTTTTGCCATAGTCCTCGGGTGGTATCTTGTCGGCCTGTTTAAACACATAGCAGTTGTGGTGTGTGTGGTTGGCGGGCTTTTCTGAAGTCCCATGGATTTGGCAAGGCCTTCCCATGCTCGTCTCCATCTGAGTGGGTCCGTTGTCGGTGTCAAAACCGGCGGATCTTGGGTAGGGGGTCCCGAACTATGAGACTAGGATCAACGGTAATAGGAGACGAAGGGGACACGAGTTTACCCACTTTTGGGCCCTCCAATGGAGGTAATACCCTACGTCCTGCTGGATTGTATTGGTGGTGAAGGGGTTTACAGAGTTGATCTACCTCGAGATCATATGTCTAACCCTAGATGAGTTGTTCTTCCTCTGTGCCCTAAAACTCTCCAGCTTATATAGATGCCGAGGGTGTCCTTGGCTTACACATGGTCGGTTACATGTTGAAGAGATAACATGCCTAACTACAGCTAATAACTTGGAGAACACGTCACGACTCCTCGAAGCTTCCGTCTGGCATAGGTGGTCTTCGATCATCCGATGCCTGCCTTGCGGCCCATATAGTCCGGCCCATAAATAATGGGTCCGCTATCTTAGGACCCCTTAATCCAGGACTCCCTCAGTAGCCCCCAGATTGGCCTTTAACGTTGATATATATTTGGTCGATCTCTTCGCGTCGTCGTCTTCGGCTTGCAAGGTGAGTCCCTCATCCTTCTTCATTTGGCAACCGACCAGTCTTCGATAAGATCCCAAGAATCGTGGGCGCAGGTTTATTACAATAACTGCACGAGTTCCTCGACTTTCGTGCATCATGGGGAGGTGAGTGGCCAGCGATTTTTATAATCTTACCCCTCCGCAATTGAGGCACCAACACATTTAATCAAACAAAATCATGGTTCATACCACATCTTCTTCTCCCCTCTCGTCAAAAACTCCTAGCGGAAGCTCCATGCAAAACATGGCTAACGCTCCCAACTCCTCAACACGCCCTTACGGCCTACGCCTAGGGGACTGGACTAGCTGTTGTGTCACACTCCTGCGGCTCCGTAATCTGGAGACCCAGGGATATCTTCCATCATCTGATCTAGCGGCAACCCGTGCAGGTCTGCTCTCTTATGGTGACGAGGTTTTCGGCGAGTGCTTCCCTAATCCAAACAAGGGGGAGCGCATCTGCTTCGTCTCCTTCCTCCTTCGGGGCCTTGGGTTTCTAATCCACCCATTCCTGAGGGGGTTACTGGAGTTCTACGGGATCCACCTTCACCATCTCACCCCAGGATCAATTCTACACATCTCAACCTTTGTTGCCCTCTGCGAGATGTTCTTAGGGTGCGAAGCTCATTTCGATCTATGGAGGAAATACTTCTGCCTCGTCTCCCAAACTCGGGACAAGACAATCTTAGAGGTCAGCGGGGTCGAAGTATTCCGCATAGCGGGAATGGGGTATCCGGATGGCACACCGAGGAAATCTAAAGAATGGAACCTGGAGTGGTTCTACATTGAAGATGTCCCCCTATTCGAGCCAACTTGGACAGGTATGCCTGAATACTCTGACCTTCTCCAAAGAAAAGGTATAACTAGCAACCCACGAGCTCATCTCAGGAGGAAAGCGCCGAGGTGCGACGCCTGGTCGCACAGGTGCGGATGCTTTCCCACCACCAACTAATGATGATTGATGTCATGGCCGTCGCTATCTCGCGGTGCGTGCAGCCCCTCCAACAGAGGGTACACCCCTGATGGCGGTACAACGGGACAAGCGACGCCACGCGCTCCCAAAAACTAGGTCCCGCCAATCCAACAGCGTTGGACGATGCACTAGCCGGCCTGTACAAAGGAGAGCAAGACGACTTCATTCGGCGGTCAACCAAGGAAGGGTATTCGGCCCACAATCCCATACAGGTAATACTTTCTTTTTCAATCATGAAATACTTCAGGGATTCATTCCGCACTCTATTTGACTGATGTCTTGGCGTGAACCGGAATGGAGGAGCTTCGTCGAGACAGTCAATTGTCCGGCTCCTCAGCCCGAGAACTATTCATGCGACAATGATCCGGGCTTCAACGAGGACCCGGATCTTCTCCTTGACTTCCAAAATGGACTCTATTACCAGGACAGCATCTTCCAGACCCCGTTGGCTATCATAATCGATTACCCCGAGTCATTCTCCATTCCATCCGTGGGCGAGAAGAAAAGTTTCTCCCGCAAGAGGTCCGCTACCAAGAGCGCCCCAGACGCGCCGGTCCCGACCCCCAGGCACCGCCGATTAGCATGCCATGTGCCAGCAGCCGAAGCTGCGGGTGAGTTAGAGGCCCATCGGGACCCCGCGAAGGAGCCGGAAATGGGGACAAATCCTCTCGTCCGCTCATCCCAAAGGTACATTGTTCGGATGTCCACTTTATCATCGTAGTCAACAGAATCTCATAGCCGCTCGTTTTATACCTAGGCGAAACACCCAATCCTCTCCTACCGAGGGGGCTGCCCAAGTGTCAGAAGATGCCTGAAGCAACCGTGACACGACCCATGCGGCTTCCGCTACGGAAGCCCCCATGGCCGATCCGGCGCCCGCCAAATCTGGCGACGGAGTATCCCTCACCAAATCGGAGGTGAAGAGTGCCATGCATCATCGGCACCGATGGGAGGCCATGCGGCACCCAATTTTCTCTGACCAAGAGTTTGGCGCCCTACGCTCGGCGAATGCACACCTTGGGGCCGCCCGAGCTAGATTCGACAAAGCTATGAAGCTGATAACAACCAACATTCAGGTAAGAGATCGGATTTATAGAATCCGCATACTTGTGTAAGCCTAGTATCCCCCGAGCCTTAATTTGATTTAGCAAAAAACAAATTAGGGATCTCCACACTATTTGACTGCTGACGCGGGCCTCAAGGCAACAGTGTGAGCAATTGGCCAAGACCCTCGAGGAGAGCCACACGAAAGTGAAGTCCGTGAAGGCCGAACTAGCACAAGTGAAAAGCTTCACGTGGGAGGTCCATGGTGAGTATGCTTTTATTGCTAATTTTATTACATCATCGTGCCTGACATATGGATTCCGTGTAGCAGCCGAATCAATAGGACATATGGAAAGGCAGCTAGAAGAAGCTCAGGATTCTCAAAGGTATGCGGAATCCTAGCAACATGCTGGCTGACTTGTTATACAAAAACACGCTGAGGAAATAAATAGGTTACATACTCAATTGGCTCAAGCTCAAGAAGAGAATCGAAAGCTTCAGAGGGGCATATTCGGTAAATACAGTTCCACTATGAGTAAGTATTTCCGATGTAGGGAATGATAGTAATCGCGCTTGTTATCTTGTGTACAGGTCTCCTGTCCAGACATCCTAAAGAGGAGATCAAATCGTACCAAGGGGACGTACTGAAGGAGCCAACCTCTCTCCATAAGCGCGTGCAAAAAGCTATGAAAGGGATGGTGAAGGCACTATGGAACAGCCACCTGAAGGGCTAGCTGTGCTTGTGGATCAATTTAGGGGGGCTTGGGATAAGTTCAAGCTATGGAAGACTTTGGCCTGTCATGAGGGAGCACGAGAGGCATGGGCAATGGTCAAGACCCATTTCACCGGACTTAACCCCGAGCATATGGCGTGGGTTGGTCCTATGGGATCAAATGGAAAAAAAATGCCACTCCACTTGGTATATGACAAGGTGATGCCAGCTGCCCGTCTTTCGCAAGCAGACTGCCCCCTCAACACAATAATTGATGATCTCGATCAGCAGCTGCACATGTAATTTATATGTACATGTGTATAAACAATCAGTGATGTAAACTTTGTCTTAATCGGCCATCGGCTTCTCCCTACCGTGCGAGGAGCTCGGGAGTGTTCCTCCTTATTATTACTTTGCCAAAGAGCGAACTGTATTCGAGGAACCAGGCAATCCGGCCATCTGGTGCTAACAGACAGAAGGCACATAGAAAGCTATGTTATATTACGACGTAGGTTAAGAAACATCTTCCGATGAAAATAGTACCTCTATCGATACCTTTTGTCGGGATTCTACAAAGAGCGTAGATAGGAATCCGCATACTTGTAGTACGCGACTAAGTGTCCTTTGGGAAGAAAAGACCCAAACAACGGAAATAGCAACCACAGCCGTATAAGGTACTTCCGTCATAGCTGACCAATTGTCCATGTAAGATAGCTAGCTTTCGGCTTCACCCGTCTGAGGTACGTGTCCGGATGACCCGGTCGTAACAATCGCAGAGGTGCTCCCTTTACTCTCTAACCGAACAATCGGGAACATAGAGAGTAACCATAGGAGCGAGGCAACCCAGTTTGGCAAAGTCTGTTGGAAATATGCCCTAGAGGATATAATAAAATGGTTATTATTATATTTCCTTGTTCATGATAATTGTCTATTGTTCATGCTATAATTGTGTTAACCGAAAACCATAATACATGTGTGAATACATAGACCACAACATGTCCCTAGTGAGCCTCTAGTTGACTAGCTTGTTGATCAATAGATGGTCACAGTTTGATGACCATGGAAATTGGATGTCGTTGATAACGGGATCACATCATTAGGAGAATGATGTGATGGACAAGACCCAATCCTAAGCATAGCACTAGATCGTGTAGTTCGTTTGCTAGAGCTTTTCAATGTCAAGTATTGTTTCCTTAGACCATGAGATTGTGCAACTCCCGGATACCGTAGGAATGCTTTGGGTGTGCTAAACGTCACAACGTAACTGGGTGGCTATAAAGGTGCACTACGGGTATCTCCAAAAGTGTCTGTTGGGTTGGCACGAATCGAGACTGGGATTTGTCACCCCGTGTGACGGAGAGGTATCTCTGGGCCCACTTGGTAAGACATCATCATAATGAGCTCAATGTGACCAAGGAGTTAGTCACTGGATGATGTATTACAGAATGAGTAAAGAGACTTGTCGGTAACGAGATTGAACAAGGTATAGAGATACCGACGATCAAATCTCGGGCAAGTATCATACCGATAGACAAAGGGAATTGTATACAGGATTGACTGAATCCCTGACATTGTGGTTCATCCGATGAGATCATAGTGGAGAATGTGGGAGCCCACATGGGTATCCAGATCCCGCTGTTGGTTATTGGTCGGAGAAGTGTCTCGGTCATGTCCACGTGTCTCCCGAACCCGTAGGGTCTACACACTTAAGGTTCGATGATGCTAGGGTTATAGGGAAATGGTATGCGTGATTACCGAAAGTTGTTCAGAGTCCCAGATGAGATCCCAAACGTCACGGGGAGCTCCAGAATGGTCCGGAGGTAAAGATTGGTATATAGGAAGTCCAGTTTTGGTCATCGGAAAGTTTTCGGGCTCATCGATATTGTACCGGGAGTGCCGGCAGGATGCCGGAGGACCCCCGAGAGGGGTGTGACGACCAAAGGACTTCGTGGGCCCTTAGAGGACGTGTGCCAGCCCTTTTTGGGCTGGCCAATACCTTCTAGAAAGGCCCATGCGGCTGGAGATCTAGAGATAAAGGGCAAAGGGTTTTTAAAAGAGGAGATCCACCTCCCTTGTGGGAGGTGGACTCTATCCCCACTTCGGCCGAAGCCCTCCTCTTTGGAGGAGGGGCCAAGGCAGCCCTCCCTCTCCCTCCTCCTATATATGTTGGAAAAATGCCCTAGAGGCAATATATAAAGTGTTTATTATTATATTTCCTTGTTCATGACAATCGTTTATTATCCATGCTATAATTGCATTGATTGGAAACACATTGCATGTGTGGGTAAATAGACAACACTGTGTCCCTAGTATGCCTCTAGTGAATTAGCTCGTTGATCAAAGATGGTCAAGGTTTCCTAGCCATTGACATGCGATGTCATTTGATAACGGGATCACATCATTAGGAGAATGATGTGATGGACAAGACCCAAACTACAAACGTAGCATATGATCGTGTCAGTTTATTGCTATTGTTTTCTGCATGTCAATGTATATGTTCCTATGACCATGAGATCATGCAACTCACGGATATCGGAGGAGTGCCTTGTGTGTATCAAACGTCGCCACGTAACTGGGTGACTATAAAGGTGCTCTATAGGTATTTCCGATGATGTCTGTTCAGTTGGCATGGATCGAGATTGGGATTTGTTACTCCGTGTGACGGAGAGGTATCTCGGGGCCCACTCGGTAATGCAACATCACAATAAGCCTTGCAAGCAATGTGACTAATTTTTAGTTGCGGGATCTTGTGCTACGGAACGAGTAAAGAGACTTGCCGGTAATGAGATTGAACTAGGTATGGAGATACCGATGATCGAATCTCGGGCAAGTAACATACCGAAGAACAAAGGGAACGTTATACGGGATTAACTAAATCCTTGACATAGAGGTTCGACCGATAGATCTTCATAGAATATGTAGGAACCAATGTGGACGTCCAGGTCCCACCATTGGTTATTGGCCGTAGAGGTGTCTCGGTCATGTCTACATGGTTCTCGAACCCGTAGGGTCTGCACACTTAAGGTTTGGTGACGTTTCGATGGTATAGAGTTATGTATGGTGGTGACCGAAGGATGTTCGGAGTCTCGGATACGATCCCGGAGATGACGAGGATCTCCGGAAGAGTCTGGAGATAAAGATTGATATATGTGATAATAGTGTTTTGATCTCTGGAAGAGTTCCGGAATTAACCGGAAGGGGTTCCGGATGTTTACCGAAGTGTTCGGGTACAGAACACTTTATATGGACCAATGGGGTAAAACCCACGAGGTATTGGAAAGGGAAAAAGGAAGTTTTGCTGCTGCCTTAAGCAATAAGGCAGTACTACCGCTTGTGAAGCGGTACTACTGCTTGTGAAGCGGTACTACCTCTCAAGCGGTACTACCGCTCGTGAAGCGGTACTACCGCTTGTGTGCGGGACTACAGGGATCCGAGTTGGACTCTTTTCTTGCAGGACAAACCGCCCTTGTGCGGGCAAAATCGACCTTGTAGAGTTTTTTGATCCAAGTTTAGACCCCAGAGCTCAACATATAAATAGAGGGGCAGGGCTAGCACACGGGACACAACTTACGGCCACGTGCTACCCGTTCCACCGGTGCTCCTCTAGATCGGTTTTCTACAACACTTAGGCGAAGCCCTGTCGGAATTGCTCCACCACCACCATCACCGAAGCGCCGTCATGCTGCCGGTGAACTCTCTCTCCTCTCCACCTCCTCTTGCTGGATCAAGACGGTGGAGATCGTCATCAAGCTGCACGTGTGCTGAACGCGGAGGTGTCGTCCGTTCGGTACTAGATCGGAAGGATCGTGATCAAGGCCACGGGACTTTGTGATCGGATCGTGACGAGATCGCGGGACTGTTCGTGATTGGTTCGCAGGACGGTTCGTGATTAGATCGCGGGACGCTCGGCGATTTGGATCGCGAAGAAGTACGACTACACCAACCGCGTTTCTTAACGCTTCCCGCTTAGCGATCTACAAGGGTACGTAGATCTACTCTCCCTCTCGTAGATGCTCATCACCATGGATAGGTTTGCGTGTGCGTATGAAATTTTTTGTTTCCCATGCAACGTTCCCCAACAGTGGCATCATGAGCTAGGTTGATGGTTCGATGAGATCTCGAGTAGAACACAAAAGGTTTGTAGGCGTTGATGCTTAGATTGCTTCCTCCCTTGGTCGGATTTTAGTTCGGCGGGATTGTGAGATGAAGCGGCCCGGACCAACATTACTCGTATGCTTACGAGAGACCGGTTCCCTCGACGCAATTTGTTGCTTAGATGGCTTGCGGGTGACAGTTTCTCTCACTTTAGTTCTATTGGATCCAACAAAGGCGGTCCTTGAGAAGGTTGAAAAGCAATCTATGAATCACCGTTGTGGTTTATGCGTAGGTGAGAATCGTTCTTGCTAGATACCCGTAGCAGCCACGTAAAACTTGCAACAACAATTAGAGGACGTCTAGCTTGTTTTTGCAGGGTATGTTGTGATGTGATATGGCCAATTACATGATGAGATATATGTGATGTATGAGATGATCATGTGATGTATAGATTTTCACGACTTGCACATCGGTGAATACGGCAACCGGCAGGAGCCATAGGGTTGTCTTTAATTATTGTATGACCTGCGTGTCAATCATTAAGCGCTATGTAATGCTTTACTTTATCGCAAAGCGGTAGCAATAGAAGTAGAAGCAGGGCTGGCGCCACAACCCCAATGGCAACACATTGATGGAGATCAAGATGATGGAGATCATGGTGTTGTGCCGGTGATGATGGAGATCATGCCGGTGTTTCGAAGATGGAGATCTTAAACACAAGTTCATGGCCATATCATGTCACTTATGAATTGCGTGAGATGTTAATCCTTTTATGCACCTTGTTTTGCCTAGTACGGCGGTAGCATTATAAGGTGATCCCTCACTTTAATTTCAAGATGAACTGTGTTCTCCCCGTGTGTGCACCGTTGCGAAAGTTCGTCGTGTCGAGACACCACGTGATGATCGGGTGTGATAGACTCTACGTTCACATACAACGGGTGCAAGCCAGATTTGCACGTGCAGAACACTCGGGTTAAACTTGACGAGCCTAGCATGTACAGACATGGCCTCGGAACACAAGAGACCGAAAGGTCGAACATGAGTCATATAGTAGATATGATCAACATAATGATGTTCACCATTGAAACCAGCTTAACTCACGTGATGATCGGACTTGAGTTGGTGAATTTGGATCATGTGACACTCAGATGACCTGAGGGATGTCAATTTGAGTGGGAGCTTTAGTAATTTGATTAACTAAACTCATTATCATGAACAATAGTCTAAATAACCTTTGCATATTTATGTTGTAGATCAATGGCTCGCGTAGTAGCACCCCTGAATTTTAATGTGTTCCTAGAGAAAGCTAAGTTGAAAGATGACGGAAGTAACTTTGTTGATTGGGCCCGTAATCTGAGGATTATCCTTACGGCTTCCCAGAAACATTATGTCCTTGATGCACCGCTTGGTGACCAACCAGAAGACATGACCTCCGAAGACGTTAAGAACGCTTGGGAGGCTCGTGCTAGAGACTACTCAATAGTTCAGTGTGCAATATTGTATGGCTTAGAACCGGGACTTCAAAGACGTTTTGAATGTCATGGAGCATATGAGATGTTCCAGGAGTTGAAGTTTATCTTTCAGAAGAATGCCCGGATCGAGAGGTATGACACCTCCGATAAATTCTATGCTTGCAAGATGGAGGAGAACGGGTCTATCAGTGAGCATATACTCAGAATGTCTGGGTACTCAAATCGTCTAGCTGAGTTGGGAATTGCCCTTCCACAAGAGGCGATCATTGATAGAGTTCTTCAATCACTGCCACCTAGTTACAAAAGTTTTGTGATGAACTATAACATGCACATGATGAACAAGTCATCATCCGAGTTGTTTGCGATGCTGAAAGTTGCTGAGTCTGAAATCCAGAAAGAACATCAAGTGTTGATGGTCAATAAAACCACTAGTTTCAAGAAAAATGGCAAGGGCAAAGGCAAGAAGGGTAAAACCAAGAAGGATGGCAAAGCAGTTGCTACTCCTACAAAGAAGCCTAAGCATGGACCTAAGCCAGAAACTGAGTGCTTTCATTGCAAGGGAACTGGTCACTGGAAGCGGAACTGCCCCAAGTACCTGGCTGACAAGAAGGCGGCCAACGACAAACAAGGTATATATGATATACATGTTATTGATGTGTACCTTACTAGTTATCGTAGTAGTGCCTTGGTATTTGATACCGGTTCGGTTGCTTACATTTGCAACTCAAAGCAGGAACTACGGAATAAACGAAGACTGGCAAAGGACGAAGTGACGATGCGCGAGGGAAATGGTTCCAAGGTTGATGTGATCGCCATCGGCACGCTCTCTCTTCAATTACCATCGGGATTAGTGATGAACCTGAATAATTGTTATTTAGTGCCTGCATTAAGCATGAACATTATATCTGGATCTTGTTTATTGCGAGACGGTTACTCATTTAAATCAGAGAATAAAGGTTGTTCTATTTATATGAGTAATATCTTTTATGGTCATGCACCCAATGTTAGGGGTTTATTCATATTGAATCTTCATAGTGATGACACACATGTTCATAACATTGATGCCAAAAGATGTAGAGTAGTTAATGATAGTACCACTTTCTTGTGGCACTGCCGTTTAGGTCATATCGGTGTAAAGCGCATGAGGAAGCTCCATGCTGATGGACTTTTGGAGTTACTTGATTTTGAATCACTTGACACATGTGAACCATGCCTGATGGGCAAGATGACTAAAACACTGTTCTCAGGAACAAAGGAACGGGCGAGTGACTTATTGGAAAGCATACATACTAATGTGTGTGGTCCAATGAATGTTGCAGCGCGCGGTGGATATCGTTACTTTCTCACCTTCACTGATGACTTGAGTAGATATGGGCATATTTACTTGATGAAACACAAGTCTGAAACATTTGAAAAGTTCAAGCAATTTCAGAGTGAAGTTGAGAATCATCGTAACAAGAAGATTAAATTTCTGCGATCTGATCGAGGAGGTGAATATTTGAGTTATGAGTTTGCCAGTCACTTAAGACAATGTGGAATTGTTTCACAGTTGACACTGCCCGGAACACCACAGCGTAATGGTGTGTCTGAACGTCGTAATCGAACCTTATTAGATATGGTGCGATCTATGATGTCTCTTGCTGATTTGCCACTATCATTTTGGGGTTATGCATTAGAGATAGCTGCATTCACTTTAAATAGGGCACCATCGAAATCCGTTGAGACGACACCATATGAACTGTGGTTTGGCAAAAGGCCGAAGTTGTCGTTTCTTAAAGTTTGGGGATGTGATGCTTATGTCAAAAAGCTTCAGCCTAAAAAGCTGGAACCCAAAGCGGAAAAATGCGTCTTCATAGGATACCCGAAAGAGACAGTTGGGTATACCTTCTATCTCAGATCCGAAGCCAAAGTGTTTGTCGCTAAAAACGGAACATTTCCTGAGAAAGATTTTCTCTCGAAAGAATTGAGTGGGAGGAAAATAGAGCTTGATGAGGTTATTGAACCTTTACTTCAACCAGAGAGTAGCGCTGCGCAGAAAGATGTTTCTGTGGAACCTACGACGGTAGAAGAGGAAGTTAATGATGATGATCATGAAGCTTCGGATCAAGCTGCTATTGAACCTCGTAGGTCGACAAGGATGCGTACTACTCCCGAGTGGTACGGCAACCCTGTCTTAGAGGTCATGTTGTTGGACAACAATGAACCTACGAGCTATGAAGGAGCAGTGATGGGCCCAGATTCCGAGAAATGGTTAGAGGCCATGAAATCTGAGATGGGATCCATGTATGAAAACAAAGTATGGACTTTGGAAGTACTATCTGAAGGGCGAAAGGCCATTCAGAACAAATGGATCTATAAGAAGAAGACGGACGCGGACGGTAATGTCACCGTCTATAAAGCTCGACTTGTGGCAAAGGGTTTTTCACAAGTTCAAGGAGTTGACTATGATGAGACTTTCTCACCCGTAGCAATGCTTAAGTCTGTCAGAATCATGTTGGCAATAGCTGCTTATTTCGACTATGAAATTTCGCGGATGGATGTCAAAACGGCGTTCCTCAATGGTTTCCTTGAGGAAGAGTTGTATATGATGCAACCCGAAGGTTTTGTCGATCCAGAGAATGCTGACAAAGTTTGCAAACTCCAGTGATCCATTTATGGACTGGTGCAAGCATCTCGGAGTTGGAATAAGCGCTTTGATGAGGTGATCAAAGTGTTTGGGTTTATACAAGTTTATGGAGAAGCTTGTATTTACAACAAAGTGAGTGGGAGATCTATAGCGTTTCTAGTGTTATATGTGGATGACATATTGCTGATCGGAAACGATATAGAAATGCTGGAAAGCGTGAAGGAATATTTGAATAAGAGTTTTTCAAGGAAGGACCTAGGAGAAGCTGCTTTCATATTAGGCATTAAGATCTATAGAGATAGGTCGAGACACTTAATAGCACTTTCACAGAGCACATACCTTGATAAAGTTTTGAAGAAGTTCAAAATGGAACAGGCCAAGAAGGGGTTCTTGCCTGTGTTACAAGGTGTGAAGTTGAGTAAGACTCAATGCCCAGTGACTGCAGAAGATAAAGAAAAGATGAGCGTCATCCCCTATGCTTCAGCCATAGGCTCTATCATGTATGCAATGTTGTGCACAAGACCCGATGTCAGCATTGCCATAAGTATGGCTGGAAGGTTTCAAAGTGATCCTGGAATGGAGCACTGGCAAGCGGTCAAGAATTCCTTAAGTACCTTAACAGGACTAAGGACATGTTTCTCGTTTATGGAGGTGATGGAGAGCTCGTCGTAAAGGGTTACGTCGATGCAAGCTTCAACACTGATCCGGACGATTCTAAATCGCAAACCGGATACGTATTTATTCTTAATGGGGGAGCGGTAAGCTGGTGCAGTTCCAAGCAAAGCGTGGTAGCTGATTCTACGTGCGAAGCGGAGTACATCGCAGCCTCGGAGGCAGCGAAGGAAGGTGTCTGGATGAAGCAGTTCATGACAGATCTTGGAGTAGTACCTAGTGCACTAAATCCAATAAATCCGTTATGTGACAACACTGGTGCCATTGCTCTAGGCAAGGAACCAAGGTTTCACAAGAGGACCAGACACATAAAGCGACGCTTCAACTCCATCCGGTTCTACATCGAGGAGAAGGACATAAATATTTGCAAAGTGCACACGGATCTGAATGTTGTAGACCCGTTGACTAAACCTCTTCCAAGGGCTAAACATGATCAACACCAGAACTATATGGGTGTTCGATTCATTACCATGTAAATCACATAGTGATGTGCACTAGATTATTGACTCTAGTGCAAGTGGGAGACTGTTGGAAATATGCCCTAGAGGCAATATATAAAGTGTTTATTATTATATTTCCTTGTTCATGATAATCGTTTATTATCCATGCTGTAATTGCATTGATTGGAAACACATTGCATGTGTGGCTAAATAGACAACACTGTGTCCCTAGTATGCCTCTAGTGAACTAGCTCGTTGATCAAAGATGGTCAGGGTTTCCTAGCCATTGACATGTGATGTCATTTGATAACGGGATCACATCATTAGGAGAATGATGTGATGGACAAGACCCAAACTACAAACGTAGCATATGATCGTGTCAGTTTATTGCTATTGTTTTCTGCATGTCAATGTTCGGCGCTTAGATCGGAATCCACCGCGATCTGAATCGCTACGAGTACGACTCCATCAACCGCGTTCTTGTAACGCTTCTGCTTAGCAATCTTCAAAGGTATGAAGATGCAATCTCTCCCCACTCGTTGCTGGTTTCTCCATAGATAGATCTTGGTGACACGTAGGAAAATTTCGATTTACTACTATGTCTGCCTACAGTGGCATCATGAGCTAGGTCTATGCGTAGAATCTATGCACGAGTAGAACACAAGTTGTTGTGGGCGTCGATTTTATTAATTTGCTTACCACTACTAGTCTTATCTTGATTCGGCGGTATGGTGGGATGAAGCGGCCCGGACCGACTTTACACGTACGCTTACGTGAGACTGGTTCCACCGCCTGACATGCACTTGTTGCATAAGGTGGCTAGCGGGTGTCTGTCTCTCCCACCTTAGTTGGATTGGATTCAATGAAAAGGGTCCTTATGAAGGGTAAATAGCAATTGGCATATCACGTTGTGGTTTTGGCGTAGGTAAGAAACGTTCTTGCAAGTAACCTATAGCAGCCACGTAAAAACTTGCAACTACAAATTAGATGACGTCTAACTTGTTTTTGCAGCATATGCCTTGTGATGTGATATGGCCAAAGGATGTGATGTGATGCATTGTGATGTATGATATTGATCATGTTCTTGTAATAGGATTCACGACTTGCATGTCGATGAGTATGACAACCGGCAGGAGCCATAGGAGTTGTCTTATTTTATTGTATGACCTGCGTGTCAATCATAAACGCCATGTAATTACTTTACTTTATTGCTAAACGTTAGCCATAGTAGTAGGAGTAATAGTTCACGAGACAACTTCATGAAGACACAGTGATGGAGATCATGATGATGGAGATCATGGTGTCATGCCTGTGACAGTGATGATCATGGTGCCCCGAAGATGGAGATCAAAGGAGCAAGATGAAATTGGCCATATCATGTCACTATATTGATTGCATGTGATGTTTATCATGTTTACATCTTATTTGCTTAGAACGACGGTAGTAAATAAGATGATCTCTCACTAAAATTTCAAGAAAAGTGTTCACCATAACTGTGCACCGTTGCTAAGGATCGTTGTTCCGAAGCACCACGTGATGATCGGGTGTGATAGGTTCTAACGTTCGCATACAATGGGTGTAAGCCAGATTTACACACGCAAAACACTTAGGTTGACTTGACGAGCCTAGCATGTACAGACATGGCCTCGGAACACGAAAGACCGAAAGGTCGAACATGAGTCGTATGGAAGATATGATCAACATGGAGATGTTCACCATGGATGACTAGTCCGTCTCACGTGATGATCGGACACGGGATAGTTGACATGGATCATGTGTCACTTGGATGACTAGAGAGATGTCTATCTAAGTGGGAGTTCATTAAATAATTTGATTATGTGAACTTAATTATCATGAACTTAGTATAAAATTATCTTTACAAACTATATTGTAGATCCAATGGCCAACGTGAATGTCACCCTCAATTTCAACGCATTCCTAGAGAAAACCAAGTTGAAAGATGATGGAAGCAACTATGCGGACTGGGTTCGTGGCTTGAGGATCATCCTCATAGCTTCCAAGAAATTGTATGTCCTTGATGCACCACTAGGTGACCCAACCCTTCTCCCAGCAGAGCAAGACGTTGTGAACGCTTGGCATTCTCGCTGCGATGATTACTCCCTTGTTCAGTGCGGCATGCTTTACAGTTTAGAACCGGGGCTCCAAAAGCGTTTTGAGCAACACGGAGCATATGAGATGTTCCAAGAGCTGAAACTGGTTTTCCAAGCTCATGCCCGGGTCGAGAGATATGACGTCTCCGACAAGTTCTTCAGCTATAAGATGGAGGAGAATAGTTTTGTCAGTGAGCACATCCTCAAGATGTCTGGGCTACACAACCGCTTGACTCAGTTGGGAGTTAATCTCCCGGATGACTCGGTCATTGACAGAATCCTCCAGTTGCTTCCACCTAGATACAGGAGCTTTGTGATGAACTACAACATGCAAGGGATGGAGAAGTCCATTCCTGAGTTGTACTCGATGTTGAAATCAGCAGAAGTCGAGATCAAAAAGGAGCATCAAGTGTTGATGGTGAATAAGACCACTAGTTTCAAGAAAGGCAAGGGTAAGAAGAACTTCAAGAAGGATGGCAAAGTTGTTGCCGCGCCCGGTAAGCAAGTTGCTGGGAAGAAGAAGAACAAGAATGGACCCAAGCCTGAGACTGAGTGTTTTTATTGCAAGGGTACCGGTCACTAGAAGCAGAACTGCCCCAAGTACTTAACGGATAAGAAGGATGGCAACATTAAAGGTATATGTGATATACTTGTTATTGATGTGTACCTAACCAGCGCTCGTAGTAGCTCCTGGGTATTTGATACCGGTGCAGTTGCTCACATTTGTAACTCCAAGCGGGAGCTGCGGAATAAGCGGAGGCTAGCCAAGGACAAGGTGACGATGCGCGTCGGGAATGGTTCCAAGGTCGATGTGATCGCCGTCGGCACGCTACCTCTACATCTATCTTCGGGATTAGTGTTAAAACTTAATAATTGTTATTTAGTACCAGCTTTGAGCATGAACATTGTATCTAGATCTCGCTTGATGCGAGATGGCTACTCATTTAAATCTGAGAATAATGGTTGTTCTATTTATATGAGAGAAATGTTTTATGGTCATGCCCCGCTGGTCAATGGTTTATTTTTGATGAATCTCGAACGTGATGTTACACATGTCCATAGTGTGAGTACCAAAAAGTGTAAGGTTGATAACGATAGTCCAACTTACATGTGGCACTGCCGCCTTGGTCATATTGGTGTCAAACGCATGAAGAAGCTCCATACTGATGGACTTTTGGAGTCTCTTGATTTCGAATCATTTGAGACGTGCGAACCATGCCCCATGGGCAAGATGACCAAGACTTTGTTCTCCGAAACAATGGAGCGAGCAACTGACTTGTTGGAAATAATACATACCGATGTATGCGGTCCAACGAGTGTCGAGGCTCGTGGTGGCTACCGTTATGTTCTCACCCTCACTGATGACTTGAGTAGATATGGGTATGTCTACTTAATGAAACTTAAGTCTAAAACTTTTGAAAGGTTCAAGGAATTTCAAAGTGAGGTAGAGAATCAACGTGACAGGAAAATAAAGTGCCTACGATCTGATCGTGGCAGAGAATATTTAAGTCACGAGTTTGGCACGCACCTCAGGAAATGTGGAATTGTTTCACAACTCACGCCACCTGGCACACCTCAGCGAAATGGTGTGTCTGAACGTCTTAATAGCACTCTATTAGATATGGTACGATCTATGATGTCCCTTACCGACTTACCGCTATCATTTTGGGGATATGCATTAGAGACTGCCGCATTCACTTTAAATAGGGCACCATCAAAATCCGTTGAGATGACACCATATGAATTATGGTTTGGAAAAAGAAACCTAAGTTGTCATTTCTAAAAGTTTGGGGATGCGATGCTTATGGGAAGAAACTTCAACCTGAGAAGCTCGAACCCAAAGCGGAAAAGTGTGTCTTCATAGGATATCCCAAAGAGACTATTGGGTATACCTTCTACCTACAATCCGAGGGCAAAGTCTTTGTTGCCAAGAATGGATCCTTTCTCGAGAAGGAGTTTCTCTCGAAAGAAGTAAGTGGGAGGAAAATAGAACTTGATGAGGTAATTGTACCTCCACTCGAACCGGAGAGTAGCGTAGCACAAGAAGTTGTTTCTGTGGAGCCTACTCCGGCTGGAGAGGAAGTTAATGATGATGATCATGAAACTTCAGATCAAGTTACTATTGAACATCGAAGGTCCACTAGGACACGTTCCACACCAAAGTGGTACGACAACCCTGTCCTAGAGATCATGTTGTTAGACAATGGTGAACCTTCGAACTATGAAGAAGTGATGGCGGGCCTAGATTCCAACAAATGGCATGAATCCATGAAATCCGAGATAGGATCCATGTATGAGGACAAAGTATGGACTTTGGTGGACATGACTGATGATAAGCGAGCCATAGAAAATAAATGGATCTTTAAGAAGAAGACTGACGCGGATGGTAATGTGACCGTCTATAAAGCTCGGTTTGTCTCTAAGGGTTATCGACAAGTTCAAGTAGTTGACTACGATGAGACTTTCTCACCCGTAGCAATGGTGAAGTCCGTCCGAATCATGTTAGCAATTTCCGCATCTTATGATTATGAGATCTAGCAAATGGATGTCAAAACGGCATTCCTTAATGGTTTCCTTAAGGAAGAATTGTATATGATGCAACCAGAAGGTTTTGTCGATCCTAAAGGTGCTAACAAGGTGTGCAAGCTCCAGCAGTCCATCTATGGGCTGGTGCAAGCATTTCAGAGTTGGAAAATTCGCTTTAATGAGGTGATTAAAGCGTTTGGGTTTATACAGGTTTATGGAGAACCCTGTATTTACAAGAAAGTGAGTGGGATCTCTACATCATTTCTCGTATTATATGTGGATGACATACTGATAATGGGAAATGATATAGAACTCTTGGAAAGTGTAAAGGCCTACTTGAATAAGTGTTTTTCAATGAAGGACCTTGGAGAAGCTGCTTAAATATTAGGTATTAAGATCTAAAGAGATAGATCGAGATGCCTCATAGGTCTTTCACAAAGCACATACCTTGAAAAGATATTGAAGAAGTTCAATATGGATCAGTCCAAGAAGGGGTTCTTGCCTGTGTTACAAGGTGTGAGATTGAGTACGACTCAATGACCGACCACGACAAAGGATAGAGAAGAGATGAGTGTCATCCCCTATGCTTCAGCCATAGGCTCTATTATGTATGCCATGCTGTGTACCAGACCTGATGTGAACCTTGCCATAAGTTTGGTAGGGAGGTACCAAAGTGATCCCGGAGCGGAACACTGGACAGCGGTCAAGAATATCCTGAAGTACCTGAAAAGGACAAAGGACATGTTTCTCGTATATGGAGGTGTCAAAGAGCTCGTCGTAAAGGATTACATCGATGCTAGCTTCGACACAGATCCGGATGACTCCAAATCGCAAACCGGATACGTGTATATTTTGAACGGAGGGGCAGTCGGCTGGTGCAGCAGCAAGCAAAGCGTCGTGGCGGCATCTACATGTGAAGCGGAGTAGATAGCTGCTTTGGAAGCAGCAAAGGAAGCAGTCTGGATGAAGGAGTTCATGACCGACCTAGGAGTTATTCCAAGTGCGTCGGGCCCAATAACTCTATTCTATGACAACACTGAAGCTATTGCCCTTGCGAAGGAGCCCAGGTTTCACAAGAAGACAAGACACATCAAGCGCCGCTTCAACTCCATCCGTGATTACATTCAGGAGGGAGATATAGATATTTATAAAGTGCATACGGATCTGAATGTCGCAGATCCGTTGACTAACCCTCTCTCACGAGCAAAACATGATCAACACCAGAATGCTATGGGTGTATGATTCATCACAATTTAACTAGATTATTGACTCTAGTGCAAGTGGGAGACTGTTGGAAATATGCCCTAGAGGCAATAATAAAATGGTTATTATTGTATTTCCTTGTTCATGATAATTGTCTATTGTTCATGCTATAATTGTGTTAACTGGAAACCATAATACATGTGTGAATACATAGACCACAACATGTCCCTAGTGAGCCTCTAGTTGACTAGCTCGTTGATCAATAGATGGTCACGGTTTCATGACCATGGACATTGGATGTCGTTGATAATGGGATCACATCATTAGGAGAATGATGTGATGGACAAGACCCAATCCTAAGCATAGCACTAGATCGTGTAGTTTGTTTGCTAAAGCTTTTCAATGTCAAGTACCGTTTCCTTAGACCATGAGATTGTGCAACTCCCGGATACCGTAGGAATGCTTTGGGTGTGCCAAACGTCACAACGTAACTGGGTGGCTATAAAGGTGCACTACGGGTATCTCCGTGTGACGGAGAGGTATCTCTGGGCCCACTCGGTAAGACATCATCATAATGAGCTCATTGTGACCAAGGAGTTATTCATGGGATGATGTCTTACGGAACGAGTAAAGAGACTTGCCGGTAACAAGATTGAACAAGGTATAGAGATAATGACGATCGAATCTCGGGCAAGTATCATACCGATAGACAAAGGGAATTGTATACGGGATTGATTGAATCCCCGACATCGTGGTTCATCCGATGAGATCATCGTGGAGCATGTGGGAACCAACATGGGTATCCAGATCCCGTTGTTGGTTATTGGTCGGAGAAGTGTCTCGTCATGTCCACGTGTCTCCCGAACCCGTAGGGTCTACACACTTAAGGTTCGATGACGCTAGGGTTATAGGGAAATGGTATGCGTGATTACCGAAAGTTGTTCGGAGTCACAGATGAGATCCCGGACGTCAGGAGGGGCTCCGGAATGGTCCGGTGGTAAAGATTGATATATAGGAAGTCCAGTTTTGGTCATCGGAATGTTTTCGGGCTCATCGGTATTGTACCAGGAGTGCGGGGAGGGTGCCGGAGGACCCCCGGGAGGGGTGTGATGACCAAAGGACTTCGTGGGCCCTTATAGGAGGTGTGCCAGCCCTTTTTGGGCTGGCCAAGACCTTCTAGAAAGGCCCATGTGGCTGGAGATCTAGAGATAAAGGGCAAAGGGTTTTTAAAAGAGGAGATCCACCTCCCTTGTGGGAGGTGGACTCTATCCCCACTTCGGCCGAAGCCCTCCTCTTTGGAGGAGGGGCCAAGGCAGCCCTCCCTCTCCCTCCTCCTATATATGTTGGAAAAATGCCCTAGAGGCAATATATAAAGTGTTTATTATTATATTTCCTTGTTCATGACAATCGTTTATATACTTGAGTTTTTGGCCTTTGAGAACAGTTCTGAACTCTCTGTCTCTCACGGCAAAGCCCTACGTCTCTTCTTCCTCCTCCGCAGCGCTTAGGCGAAGCCCTGCCGAAATACCTTGCTACTCCACCACCACCACACCATCGTGCTGCTGTTGGAGCCCTTCCCTAACCTCTCCTTCCTCCTTGCTGTATCAAGGCGTAGGAGACGTCACCGGGTTGCACGTGTGTTGAACGCGGAGGCGCCGTTGTTCGGCGCTTAGATCTGAATCCACCACGATCTGAATCGCTACGAGTACGACTCCATCAACCGCGTTCTTGTAACGCTTCCGCTTAGCGATCTTCAAAGGTATGAAGATGCAATCTCTCCCCACTCGTTGTTGGTTTCTCCATAGATAGATCTTTGTGACACGTAGGAAAATTTTGATTTACTACTATGTCTCCCAACAAAGTCTTAGTTCGAATTGATGCATATGATTTATAAAACATGACAAAAGAAACATGCGCGCCTAGTAAGTATGAGCAAATAAAACCTTGGCTATTGAAAGAAGCCCCCACGTGTTGTGTTCGGATTTAACACTTTATGGTGTATGCCGATTATCTGTAGTGCAAGATTGGTTCAGCTGAACATAGGGTAAGAAAAGAAATTGTCCCTATCGAACAGCAAAGTGGGAAGCGAAAAGGCAAAAATAAGGCAAAGAATAATGAAAAGGAAAAATTTAGGGGAGTTTGGACAACACCGGTTTATCCTTAGAAGCGCCGAAGACGAGCTGCGTTCCATGGGTTTGGTTCAAGGCGGTTATCGGATGGACTCCGCAAACGATAGGCCCCTCCTGCGAGCACTTTGTCAATGATGAAAGGACCCTCCCATTTGGGGTTGAGTTTGTGCTTCTGTTTCTCCGGGAGCCGTAGGACGAGTTCTCCTATGTTTTATGCTTTTGCCCTAACCTCCCTACTTTGGTACCGCCGAGCTTGCTATTGATAAAGAGTGGATCGGGCCAGATTGATGTCCCACTCCCCCTCCAAGGCATCTAAGTCGTCCTGCCGATCTAAGTCGGCCTCCTTTTCCTTGTACATGTGCACTCTTGGTGCGTCGTGGATAATATCACAGGGGAGAACTGCCTCTGTCCCATAGACCATTAAAATAGTGTGTAACCCGTTGATCTGTTCGGGGTAGTACGCAGGCCCCATAGAACGGAGTCGAGTTCCTCCACCCAATGACAGTCGGACTCATGAAGAGATCAGACCAAACGTGGCTTTATGCCTCTCATAATGGGACTGTTTGCTCGTTCGACATGTCCATTGGTCTATAGATGATAGACCGATGCATAATCAAGCTTTATGCCCATCTTTGCGCACCAGTCCTTGACCTATTGGGCCGTGAAGTTGGATCCATTGTTCGTTATTATGCTATGCGGGACACCATAACGGTGTACTATGCTAGATATAAATTCAATCATTGGTCCGGATTTAGCTGATTTAATAGGCTTTGCTTCTATCCATTTGGTGAACTTGTCAACCATGACCAATAGGTATTTATTTTTCTTGGTTCCCCCTTTGAGGGGTCCGACCTTGTCCAGCCCCCAGACCGCAAAAGTCCAGGTGATCGAGATAGTCCAAAGAACTGTTGGGGGCATGCGACTTTGATTTGCAAAGAGTTGACACCCAACGCAATGTTGAACAAGTGACTGGGCGTCCGTTCGAGCTGTAGGCCAAAAGAAGCCGGCTCGGAAGGCCGTGCCGACAAGGGATCTTGCCGTGGCGTGATGCTCGCCCATGCCTTCATTGATTTTGGCAAGGAGATCTCGTCCTTCTTCCTGGGATATACACCTCTGTACTACTCCGGTGGTGCTTTTCTTGTATAACTCACCCTTGTGTACTTTGTAGGCCTTGGATCACCGAACTATGTGCCATGCCTCAGTTTGATTGTCGGGGAGTTCCTTGTGAAGAAGGTAAGCGAGGAAGGGCTCTGTCCATGGCGCAATTACTACCATTACCTCATGAGCCGAGGGCGTCTCACTCATCGTTGAGCTGCTGATAATGCCATCATCTGGTTCGTTTATAGGGGGAACAACTTCGTCCGCCGTATTCAGGTCGGCGCCATTTGCGTCGTCCTGCCACACTATGGAGGGCTTGAAGAGCTACTCTAGGAAGGTGTTTATCGGGACAGGATCGTGCTTGGTTCCCATACGGGCCAATATATCAGTGGATTGTTTGTTCTCTCGAGCCACGTGGTGGAATTCCAACCCCTCGAACCGAACAGATATCTTGAGGACGGCGTTTCTATATGCCACCATCTTCGGATTTTTGGCGTCGAACTCGCCGTTAATTTGGGATATGGCGAGGTTTGAGTCTCCACATACCTCTAGCCGTCGTATGCCCATTGACACCGCCATCCGAAGACCATGAAGAAGATCTTCATATATGGCAACATTATTGGAGTCGGCATACATGATTTGTAACACGTATCTTATGTTGTCACCTATGGGGGATGTGAGGATAACTCCAGCCCCTAGACTGGCCAAGGTCTTAGATCCATCAAAGTACATTGTCCAATGGGAGTATGCACCATACTCTTTGGGGAGCTCGGCCTCTGTCCATTAAGCCAAGAAGTCTACCAGTACCTGAGATTTAATGGCACGGCATGGATTGTAGGTTATTTCAAAGGGAAGGAGCTCAATTTCCCAATAGGCTATGCGACCGGTGGCATCCCTATTGTTGACTATATCATTTAGGTGAACTTCCGATGCCATCGTTACCGCACACTCCTGGAAGTAGTGTCTGAGTTTCCTCGATGCCATGAATACTGTATAGGCTATTGTTTTCATAATGTGGGTATCTAGACTTGCACTATCTTAGCACCTCTGACACATAATATATCAGCTTTTGAGTCCAGAATTTATGTCCCTCCTCTCGTTCGACGACGAGCACCGCACTAACGACTTTGTTTGTGACCAATATGTATAACAACATGGGCTCACCGGTGCCTGGTGTCGTGAGTATGAGGTTGGTTGCTAGTAGTGTTTTGATTTCTTCTAACACACTCACTGCTTCATCGGTTAATTCTAAATTGTTGGTCCATTTCAGCAGCTTATAGAGCGGCAAAGCCTTTTCTTCGAGGCGGGAGATAAAGCGGCTTAACGCCTCTACGCACCCGGCTAGCCTGTGGACACGCTTCAGCTCTGTGGGGATTGCAAGTTTTGATAGAGCACGGATTTTAGCTGGATTTGCCTCTATTCCTCTATGGGAGACGATGAATCCAAGCAGCTTACCGGAGGGAACTCCGAATACACAATTTTCCGGATTGAGCCGTATATCATATTCGCGTAGATTAGCGAAAGTTTGGCGTAAGTCGTTGATCAACTGTTCGACGTGTTTGGTTTTGATTACCACATCGTCCACGTATGCGTCGACGGGCTTTCCGACCTGTGATGCGAGGCATGTTCGGATATTGCGATGGTATGTGGCCCCGGCGTATTTTAGCCCGAAGGGCATCGTGTTGAAGCAAAATGGCCCATATGGGGTGATGAATGTAGTAGCCGCTTGACCGGATTCCTTCATTTTAATTTGATGGTATCCGGAGTAAGCATCGAGGAAACACAACAAATCATGTCCAGCTGTGGCGTCAATGATCTGGTCTATGTGTGTTAAGGGTAAAGGGTCCTTGAAGCATGCTTTGTTGAGGTCTTTGAAATCGACACACAGCCGCCAAGACTTGTCTTTCTTAGGTACCATAACCAGGTTTGCTAGCCACTCGGGGTGTTTAATATCATGAATAAATCCAGCCGTGAGCAATTTGGCTAATTCTTCACCCATGGCTTACCATTTGGTCTTGGAGAAGTGGCGCAGGGTCTGTTTCACAGGCTTATAGCCCGGAATAATGTTTATGCTATGTTCGGCAAGCCGCCGTGGGATTCCAGGCATATCGGAAGGATGCCAAGAGAAAATTTCTAAATTCTCGTGAAGGAAGTTCTGCAATGCTTCGTCCATAAGGGAATCGAGCTGGGCTCCGATGGACGTTGTTTTATTGGGGTCCGTTGGATGCACCTGAAATTTGACGATTTCCTCTGTGGGTTTAAAGGACGTGGACTTGGGTCTTTTACTCAGGATCACTTCGTCCCTATTGACTATCGGCCGTAAAGCGGTCAACTCTTCGATGACGAAAGTTTCTGCTAATGCCTCGAGGGCGAGTGCTGTCGTTTTGTTTTCGGTCTGAAGGGCTATATTCGGATCGCTGGCGATCGTGATCACTCCATTTGGTCCTGGCATTTTGAGTTTCATGTACCCGTAATGGGGTATAGCCTGGAACTTTGTAAAGGCATCGCGTCCCAATAGGGTGTGATAGACACTTGAGAAGGGGACGATGTGGAAGAGAAGTTCTTCAGATCGGTATTTTTCAGGCGTACTGAACACAACGTCCAGGATGACACATCCGGAACAATGTGCCTCTTTCCCTCGGATAATTCCTCGGAAGGTCGTGTTGCTATGTTCGATGCAGGATCAGTCGAACTACATTTTCTCCAGAGTAGCCTTGTATATGCGGTTTAGACCGTTGTTGTCGTCCATGAGCACCTTATGTATCCTGTATCCATCAATGATGGGATTCGAGACAAGAGCGGCTGGTGAATGACTGGGAAGGATGGGCTGCTGGTCAGTGTCCCCAAAAGTAATCAATACGTCTGCCCATGGGCTAGTAGCTGCCACGTGGTAGACTTGCTCGTGCTCCCTAAGAGCTCTTTTATGCCTGCTCCTCGAGGGGAAGATCTCATAGACCCTTAGGACTTTGTCATTGAATCCGTTTGAAGAAGGAGAGCACCTTTTCGACGGAGGTGTGTCGAGGATGGCCTCGCCACTTTTTGCGACTTGCCTGACGACCCAGCAAGCTCGAAGGTTATGAGTAGGGTTTGTGTTCAACAAAACGGAATGAATGAGGCAAGGTTTATCCAAAAGTCCGTCGACGACAGTGCCGGTCTCAGAAAGGGACTTGTTCTTTTTTCGACACGTTCATGCCTGGCTGGCCAATTTGGAGGTACCCTCTTTTTCTGAGCTCCTCTAAGGTGTTCGGAGAAAATCGGTTCCGAGAACAACCACTCGGATTATCATACACTCTCCATGGCACAGTACTTCTGTACCAATTCGGATAACTTCAAAAAGTCGCTTATGCATCGGCGGGCCAAGGCATTAAGAATCCCTTCATCATGGCAATTGCTAATGAAAATTTTCATTATGTCGTGGTCACTAAGACCTTTTACTCTGCTCCTAGCGAGTAGGAGTCTTGCACAAAAGTGGTGGACTGATTCTCCTTATATTTGCTTGATATCCCGAAAGTCCGAAGACATGGGCTTTGCAGCGATATTTGGATGATCATTTTGGGCGGTGGGTGAGGAAAATTTTGGTTCCCTGTCGTGACGAGTGTTTGGAATTGCAACTTCCAAATCGTGTGACGGTTCCTGGACCAGTGGCGGTCAATCTTGAGAGCGATTCCCCGCCTCTAATTCACTGACGGGGTCTTGAAGATCGAGGACTGAAGTATAGATGGTTTTCAACTCCGGCTGTCGGGCAGAATCCGCAGCCAGACACTCAATGGTGGCGACGAGGTGGATGACTGGAGGGACATATATCTCCCTATCATCAGGTCTGATACCGAGTTGATCATAGATCGGAACCTGGTCATCTGATATACGCATAGCCTCGATCCGATCGAACAACTCATTTAAGAACGAGGCGATGGCAGGATGTGTGTCGCTGATACGAGTGGATTTGTCAAGCGGCATGACGGTTCCAGAGTTATGCTGAAGTGGATCTATGTTCCATTCCACTATCGGACTTGATGTCTTGGACGTCAAAGCGTCCGGACTTACAGATTTTTCTTTGGAGGTAGAGGGTTCCATTGGAATGAGTGTTCCCCATGAGTCAGCCACGAACTCTAGGGTTCCAAACTTGATACTCTGATTGGGGGGAAACCTTCCGATCTAGCCGCGACGACCGACCAGGACGGCATGCGACAAGATGTCATTGCCGATGAAACTCTGATCGGGGGCGAGAGTCCCCTCAATACAGATCTCGCTACTTGCGATGGGGCGAGCCATCGATTCCTTTGGCGCTCATAGAGGAACTCTCTATGAAAGCACCAATGTCGGTGTCAAAAACCGCGGATCTTGGGTAGGGGGTCCCAAACTGTGAGACTAGGATCAACGGTAACAGGAGACGAAGGGGACACGAGTTTAACCAGGTTCAGGCCCTCCAATGGAGGTAATACCCTACATCCTACCTGATTGTATTGATGGTGAAGGGGTTACAGAGTTGATCTACCTCGAGGTCGTATGTCTAACCCTAGATGAGTTCTTCAGCCTCTATGCCCTAAAACCCTCTATTTTATATAGATGCCGAAGGTGTCCTTGGCTTACACATGGTCAGTTACATGCCGAAGAGATAACATGCCTAACTACAGCTAATAACTTGGAGAACATGCCATGACTCCTTGAAGCTTCCGTCTAGCACAGGTGGTCTTCGATCATCCGATGCCTGCCTTGCGGCCCATACAGTCCGGCCCAAAAATAATGGGTTGGCTATACCAGGAGGAGAACTCCCTCACTCGTCACGATTGCCTTTAGGAGGCTTCTTCTGCTGCCCGGGTTGGGAGTTGCGGAATCCGACATTTACAGCCGTATCAGCGGCATCGCTATTATTGTCTCGGTGCTTATTATTATTGCACTTTGGTTTTAAGTTGCCATCCCGGGCTTCAGTTGTTGTGGGATCTTCGGAATTGTGGCTGTGTCTTGCCAGCCAATTGTCTTCGCCCGCACAAAAGCGGGTCATAAGGGAGGTAAGGGCGGACATGGTCCGAGGTTTGTCCTGGCCTAGCTGGCGAGCCAGCCATTTGTCCCGAATATTGTGCCAGAAGGAGGCTATCACCTCAGCATCCAGATAGTCGACGATTTGGTTCTTCTTAGTTAAGAACCGATTCCAAAATTGCCGAGCAGACTCGTTAGGCTTCTGGACGACGTTGCTGAGATCAGAAGAGTCCAGCGGGCGGACATAGGTTCCCTAGAAGTTAGAGCAGAACGCATCTTCCAGGTCTTCCCAGCATCAAATGGAGTTTCCGGGGAGGCTGTTTAACCAGTGCCGAGCTGGCCCCGTAATCTTAAGAGGGAGGTAGTTGATGGCATTGAGATCGTCTCTCCTTCGGCGTCTGTATGGGGCCAGTTGCATTCCCAGACGCTGTTGTTTTGGTCGAACCATGGTTTGTATCCGCCCCGTCTATCGGGCGAGTACTCTCTGGATCCATAGATGGATCTTGTGCGGCCTGCTCTGTGATCCAATTCATATTGCGGGTCGAACCTGTCATTGGGCTCTAATGGCTTCTTACCCCGTCTTCGAGGCACTGTCGGTATATAACCGGTGTCGTCAGCCGTCCTGTCCCGATCGCGAGGGGGGTGGTCCGGCTTGTCGTATGGAGAACGGTTTGGAGACGGAGTATCAATGAGTTCATCATCGAATTGCGGTAGCAGCCTTCTCTGAGGGTAGTTTTTGGGCTGGTTTGACAAACTGGTGCCATATACTTCCTCGGTTGAGAGGAATTTCGTCCAGCGATCATTGAGGTCGTCATGTTCAGCTTTGAGCTGCCATTCTTTAACCCTTAGGCTGCGAGCCATTGCTATTAATTGTTGCTTGATTTCTTCCTGATCTTCGAGGTTATCAAGGATGTACAAGTAATCGGCTTCCGGTATATCTTCCTCCTCGATGGGGGAAGGTAATCATCGCCTTTGAATTCGTTGCGTTATCGGGGTTGTTTTGGTTATTAGGCCCTACCAGACCCTTTAACGGGTGCTCAGGGATATCAAGATTTCCATGATCAGCGGGGGTAGTACCGTCCGCGTTGCTAATAATAGCTTTTCTTCCCGTTTTTCCTTTTCGACCGTTTGTGCGATTTTCGGCGCCTTGATGGCGCGTCGCCCGATTTTTCGCCGTTGTTGTGAGGCGTGTTGTCGCCATTGGTGGCAGGAGTATCTACCATGTAGACATCGTATGTAGAAGTGGCGGCCCAACTCTCGGTGTTAACGGGGGTGGGAGCATGATCCTCTTCATCCATGTATTCTGCCTCCCGAAGGCATAGTCCAGCATGTCGGTTAAATCCTCGATAGTGGCTATCAAGTGGGTTGTGGGTGGGTCAAAAAATTCATCCTAGCCCGCACCATAACTGAACCGAGCATAGATCGGGGCTGGTCCGTCGGTGATCTTCATCGATGAGAATTGATCTAGGGCCTCGTCGACCGTTGAGGGCCCGATCGGATCCAGCTGTTTGGAACTCGTGGAGTTAACCTTCAAGACGTCCAGACATGGGAAGTGTTCCACAAGAACACGTGTCCAGTCATTTGGCTTAATGGTCGTACCGGGATAAGAGATCGGCTCATCGCCATGGGTGACCCCATCGGCATGTCTGAAGAAGGAGCTCGAGGTTAAAGCCTCAGAGTCCTCGGAGACTACAAGCGAAGCTGCGAGCAAGATTAATGACAAGTCACCCTGAGAGTCGATGGAGACCTCTAAGTTTCCGAATGTGACCTCTCGATCAGGGGCGAAGCTCTCAACGCGGCCTAGATGGCCAGCGGAATCAACATGCAGCACAACGCTGCCGAAGGCGAAGATCTGTCCGGGGACAAAAGCGTCCATGTTGTGGACCTCTTCGTTGATGACAAGGTGAGGCGTCGACTCCATCCTGCTCATACAGGAACTCTCAATGAAAGCACCAATGTCGGGGTCAAAACAGGCGGATCTCAGGTAGGGGGTCCCGAACTGTGAGACTAGAATCGACGGTAACAGGAGACGAAGGGGACATGGATTTGTTGGGGAACGAAGTAGTAAATCAAAAAGATTCCTACGATCACCAAGATCCATCTATGGAGAAACCAGCAATGAGTAAGGGGAGAGTGCATCTTCATACCTTTGAAGATCGCAAAGAGAAAGCGTTACTAGAGCGCGGTTGGTGGAGTCGTACTCGCAACGATTCAGATCGCGGTAGATTCCGATCTAACCGTCGAACAAAGGCGCCTCCGCGTTCAACACACGTGCAGCCCGATGACGTCTCCTACGCCTTGATCAAACAAGGAGGAGGGAGATGTTGAGGGAGGCCACTCCAACAGCAGCACAACAGCGTGGTGGTGGTGGAGCAGCGTGGCAACTCTGACAGTGCTTCAATTAGAACTACAGAGGAGGAGGAGGAGGAGAGGGGCTGCCCGAGAGACAGAGGAACTCGTGTGTGTTTGGCAGCCCCGAACCCTCCACTATATATAGGAGGAGGAGGAGGGAGGGCACAGCCCTAGGGTTCCCACCCTAGGAGCTGGCGGCAGCCCTAGATGCCATCTACTGCGGCGGCTAAGAGAGGGAGTGGGAGGGGCGGCGCCCTAGGTGGGCCTAGGGCCCATCTGCCCCTAGGGTTTGCCCCCTCCCACCTTATGTTGCCCCTTGGGCCCTTGTGGGGGGGCGCACCAGCCCACCTAGGAGCTAGTTCCCTCCCACTTGCGGCCCATGCAGCCCTCTGGTGCCGGTGGCTCCACTTGGTGGACCCCGGAACCCTTCTCGTGGTCCCGCTATGCTACCGGTGATGCCCGAAACACTTCCGCTGACCAAAACCTCACTTCCTATAAATGAATCTTTACCTCCGGACCATTCCGGAACTCCTCGTGACGTCCGAGATCTCATCTGGGACTCTGAACAACCTTCGGTAACCACGTACACTATTTCCCTATAACCCTAGCATCACTGAACCTTAAGTGTGTAGACCCTACGGGTTCGGGAGGCACGTAGACATGACCGAGACACCTCTCTGGTCAATAACCAACAGCGGGATCTGGATACCCATGTTGGCTCCCACATGCTCCATGATGATCTCATCCGATGAACTATGATGTTGGGGATTCAATCAATCCCGTATACAATTCCCTTTGTCTACCGTTATGATACTTGCCCGAGATTCGATCGTCGGTATCCCTATACCTTGTTCAATCACGTTACCGGCAAGTCTCTTTACTCGTTCCGTAACACAACATCCCATGTCTAACTCCTTAGTCACATTGAGCTCATTATGATGATGTCTTACCGAGTGGGCCCAAAGATACCTCTCCATCACACGAAGTGACAAATCCCAGTCTCGATTCGTGCCAACCCAATAGAAACTTTCGAAGATACCCGTAGTGTACCTTTATAGCCACCCAGTTATGTTATGACATTTGGCACACCCAAATTATTCCTATGGTATCCGGGAGATTCACAATCTGATGGTCTAAGGAAACGAAACTTGACATTAGAAAAGCTTTAGCAAACGAACTTCACGATCTTGTGTTATGCTTAGGATTAGGTCTTGTCCATCACATCAGTCTGCTAATGATGTGATCCCGTTAGCAATGACATCCAATGTCCATGGTCATGAAACCGTGACCATCTATTGATCAATGAGCTAGCCAACTAGAGGCTCACTAGGGACATGTTGTGGTCTATGTATTCACACATGTATTACGGTTTCCGGTTCACACAATTATAGCATGAACAATAGACAATTATCATGAACAAGGAAATACAACAATAACCATTTTATTATTGCCTCTAGGGCATATTTCCAATAGTCTCCCACTTGCACTAGAGTCAATAATCTAGTTACATTGTGATGAATCGAACACCCATAGAGTTTTGGTGTTGATCATGTTTCGCTCGTGAGAGAGGTTTAGTCAATGGATCTGCGACATTCAGATCCGTATGTACTTTACAAATATCTATATCTCCTTCCTGAATATAATCACGAATGGAGTTGAAGCGGTGTTTGATGTGTCTTGTCTTCTTGTGAAACCTGGGCTCCTTGGCAAGGGCAATAGCTCTAGTGTTGTCACAGGATAGAGTCATCAGGCCCAACGCATTGGGAATCACTCCTAGGTCGGTGATGAACTCCTTCATCCAGACTCCTTCCTTTGCTACTTCCGAAGCAGCTATGTACTCCGCTTCACATGTAGATGCCGCCACAACGCTTTGCTTGCTGCTGCACGAGTTGACTGCCCCTCCGTTCAAAATATACATGTATCCGGTTTGTGACTTCGAGTCATCCGGATCTGTGTCGAAGCTAGCATTGACGTAACCCTTTACGATGAGCTCTTCGGCACCTCCATATACGAGAAACATGTCCTTGGTCCTTTTCAGGTACTTCAGGATGTTCTTGACCGATGTCCAGTGTTCCGCTCTGGGATCACTTTGGTACCTCCCTACCATACTTATGTCAAGGTTCACATCAGGTCTGGTACACAGCATGGCATACATAATAGAGCCTCTGGCTGAAGCATAGGGGATGACACTCATCTCTTCTCTATCCTTTATCGTGATCTGACATTGAGTCATACTCAATCTCACACGCTGTAACATAGGCAAGAACCCCTTCTTGGACTGATCCATATTGAAGTTCTTTAATATCTTGTCAAGATATGTGTTCTGTGAAAGACCTCTGAGGCGTCTCGATCTATCTCTATAGATCTTGATGCCTAATATGTAAGCAGCTTCTCCACGGTCCTTCATTGAAAAACATTTATTCAAGTAGGCTTTTACGCTTTACGAAAGTTCTATATCATTTCCCATCAACAATATGTCATCCACATATAATATGAGAAATACTATAGAGCTCCCACTCACTTTCTTGTAAATACAGGGTCCTCCATAAACCTGTATAAACCCAAACGCTTTAATCACCTCATTAAAGCGAATGTTCCTACTCTGAGATGCTTGCACCAGCCCATAGATGGACCGCTGGAACTTGCATACTTTGTTGCATACTTAGGATCGACAAAACCTTCCGGCTGCATCATATACAATTCTCCCATAAGGAAGCCATTGAGGAATGTCGTTTGACGTCCATTTGCCAGATCTCATAATCATAAAATGCGGCAATTGCTAACATGATTCGGACGGACTTCAGCATCGCTAAGGGTGAGAAGGTCTCATCGTAGTCAACTCCTTGAACTTGTCGATAACCCTTAGCGACAAGCATAGCCTTATAGATGGTCACATTACCATCCGCGTCAGTCTTCTTCTTAAATATCCATTTATTTTCTATGGCTCGCTTATCATCAGGCAAGTCCACCAAAGTCCATACTTTGTTCTCATACATGGATCCTATCTCGAATTTCATGGGTTCAAGCCATTTGTTGGAATCTAGGCCCTCCATTGCTTCTTCATAGTTCGAAGGTTCACTGTTGTCCAACAACATGATCTCCAGGACAGGGTTGCCGTACCACTCTGGTGCGGAACCTGTCCTCATCAAGTTCTATTTTCCTCCCACTTACTTCTTTCGAGAGAAACCCTTTCTCTAGAAAGGATCCATTCATGGAAACAAAGACTTTGCCTTCGGATCTGAGGTAGAAGGTATACCCAATAGTTTCTTTGGGGTATCCTATGAAGACGCACTTTTCCGCTTTGGGTTCGAGCTTCTCAGGTTGAAGTTTCTTCACATAAGCATCGCATCCCCAAACTTTTAGAAATGATAGCTTAGGTTTCTTTCCAAACCATAATTCATACGGTGTCGTCTTAACAGACTTACACGGTGCCCTATTTAAAGTGAATGCGACAGTCTCTAATGCATATCCCCAAAATGATAGCGGTAAGTCGGTAAGAGACATCATAGATCGCACCATATCCAACAGAGTGCGATTACGACGTTCAGACACACCATTTCGCTGAGGTGTGCCAGGTGGCGTGAGTTGTGAAACAATTCCACATTTCCTTAGGTGCATGCCAAACTCATGACTTAAATATTCTCCACCACGATCAGATCGTAGGTACTTTATTTTCCTGTCACGTTGATTCTCTACCTCACTCTGAAATTCCTTGAACCTTTCAAAGGTTTTAGATTTGCCTTTCATTAAGTAGACATGCCCATATCTACTCAAGTCATCAGTGAGGGTGAGAACATAATGGTAGCAACCACGAGCCTTGACGCTCATTGGACCGCATACATCAGTATGTATTATCTCCAACAAGTCAGTTGCTCGCTCCATTGTTCCGAAGAACAGAGTCTTGGTCATCTTTCCCATGAGGCATGGTTCGCACATGTCAAATGATCAAAATCAAGAGACTCCAAAAGTCCATCAGCATGGAGTTTCTTCATGCGTTTGACACCAATATGACCAAGGTGGCAGTGCCACATGTAAGTGGGACTATCATTATCAACCTTATATCTTTTGGTACTCACACTATGGACATGTGTAACATCATGTTTGAGATTCATCAAAAATAAACCATTGACCTGCGGGGCGTGACCATACAACATTTCTCTCATATAAATAGAACAACCATTATTCTCAGATTTAAATGAGTAGCCATCTCGCATGAAGCAAGATCTAGATACAATGTTCATGCTCAAAGCTGGTACTAAATAACAATTATGGAGGTTTAAAACTAATCCCGAAGGTAGATGTAGAGGCAGCATGCCGACGGCGATCACATCGACCTTGGAACCATTCTCGACGCGCATCGTCACCTCATCCTTTGCCAGTCTCCGCTTATTCCGCAGCTCCTCCTTGGAGTTACAAATGTGAGCAACTACACCAGTATCAAATACCCAGGGCTACTACAAGCGCAGGTAAGGTACACATCAATAAAAAGTATATCACATATACCTTTAACTTTGTCGGCCTTCTTATCTGCTAAGTACTTGTGGCAGTTCTGCTTCGAGTGACTGGTACCCTTGCAATAAAAGCACTCAGTCTCAGGCTTGGGTCCATTCTTGTTCTTCTTCCCGGCAACTTGCTTACCGGGCACGGCAACTGCTTTGTCGTCCTTCTTTAACTTCTTCTTACCTTGGATTTTCTTGAAACTAGTGGTCTTATTCACCATCAACACTTGATGCTCCTTTTTGCTCTCAACCTCCGCTGATTTCAGAGTCGACTACAACTCAGGAATGGATTTCTCCATACCATGCATGTTGTAGTTCATCACAAAGCTCTTGTTGCTAGATGGGAGCGACTGGAGGATTCTGTCAATAACTGAGTCATCCGAAAGATTAAATCCCAGCTGAGACAAGCGGTTGTGCAACCCAGACATTTTGAGTATGTGCTCACTAACAGAACTATTCTCCTCCATCTTACAATTTCAGCTCTTGGAACATCTCATATGCTCCGTGTTGCTCAAAATGGTTTTGGAGCCCCGGTTCTAAACTGTAAAGCATGCCGCACTGAACCAGGGAGTAATCTTCACAGCGTGACTGTCAGGCATTCATAACATCCTGAGCCGCTGGGAAAATGGGTGTGTCACCTAGCGGTGCATGAAGGACATATAATCTATTGGAAGCTATGAGGATGATCCTCAAGCCACAGACCCAATCTGCATAGTTGCTTCCATCATCTTTCAGCTTGGTTTTCTCTAGGAACACGTTGAATTTGAGGGCAACATTAGCGTTGGCCATTGGATCTACAATATAGATTGTAAAGACAATTTTAGACTAAGTTCATGATAATTAAGTTCACATAATCAAATTATTTAACGAACTCCCACTTAGATAGACATCTCTCTAGTCATCCAAGTGACACATGATCCTAGTCAACTAGCCCGTGTCCGATCATCACGTGAGACGGACTAGTCATCCATGGTGAACATCTCCATGCTGATCGTATCTTCTATACGACTCATGTTCGACCTTTCAGTCTTTCGTGTTCCGAGGCCATGTCTATACATGCTAGGCTCGTCAAGTCAACCTAAGTGTATCACATGTGTAAATCTGGCTTACACCCGTTGTATGCGAACATTAGAACCTATCACACCCGATCATCATGTGGTTCTTCGGAACAACGATCCTTAGCAATGATGCACAGTTAGGGTGAACACACTTGAAATTTTAGTGAGAGATCATCTTATTTAGATATCGTTGTTCGAAGCAAATAAGATGTAAACATGATAAACATCACATGCAATCAATATAGTGACATGATATGGCCAATATCATCTTGCTCCTTTGATCTCCATCTTCGGGGCACCATGATCATCACTGTCACTGGCACGACACCATGATCTCCATCATCTTGTCTTCATGAAGTTGTCTCGCCAACTATTACTTATACTACTACGCTAACGATTAGCAATAAAGTAAAGTAATTACATGGCGTTTATGATTGACACGCAGGTCATACAATAAAATAAGACAACTCCTATGGCTCCTGCTGGTTGTCATACTCATCGACATGCAAGTCGTGACTCCTATGAAAAGAACATGATCGATATCATACATCATAATGCATCAAATCACATCCTTTGGCCATATCACATCACAAGGCATATGCTGCAAAAACAAGTTAGACGTCCTCTAATTTGTTGTTACAAGTTTTTACGTGGCTGCAATAGGTTTCTAGCAAGAACGTTTCTTACCTACGCAAAAACCACAACGTTATATGCCAATTGATATTTACCCTTCATAAGAACCCTCTTCATTTAATCCGATCCGACTAGAGTGGGAGAGACAGGCACCCGCTAGCCACCTTATGCAACAAGTGCATGTTAGGCGGTGGAACCGGTCTCACGTAAGCATACGTGTAAAGTTGGTCCGGGCCGCTTCATCCCACAATACCGCCGACTCAAGATAATACTAGTAACGGCAAGCAAATTAACAAGATCGACGCCCACAACAACTTGTGTTCTACTTGCGCATAGATTCTACGCATAGACCTAGCTCATGATGCCACTGTTGGAGAACGTAGTTGTAAATCAAAAAAAATCCTACGATCACCAAGATCCATCTATGGAGAAACCAGCAACGAGTAAGGGGAGAGTTCATCTTCATACCTTTGAATATCGCAAAGCGGAAGCATTACTAGAACGCGGTTGGTGGATTCGTACTCACAGCGATTCAGATTGCGGTGGATTCCGATCTAAGCGCCGAACAACGACGCCTCCCTGTTCAACACACGTGCAACCCGATGATGTCTCCTACGCCTTGATACAGCAAGGAGGAGGGAGAGGTTGAGGGAGGCCAGTCCAATAGCAGCATGATGGCATGGTGGTGGTGGGGCAGCATGGCAACTCCGGCAATGCTTCAACAAGAACTACAGAGGAGGAGGAGGAGAGGGGCTGCTCGAGAGAGAGAGGAACTCGTGTGTGTTTGGCAGCCCCGAACCCTCCACTATATATAGGAGGAGGAGGAGGGAGGGCACAGACCTAGGGTTCCCACCCTAGGAGCCGGCAGCAGCCCCAGATGCCATCTGGTGCGGCGGCCAGGAGAGGGAGTGGGTGGGGCGGCGCCCTAGGTGGGCCTAGGGCCCATGTACACCTAGGGTCTGCCCCCCTCCCACCTTATGTTGCGCCTTGGGCCCTTGTGCGAGGTGCACAAGCCCACCTAGGAGCTGGTTCCCTCCCACTTGCGGCCCATGGAGCCCTCCGGTGTCGGTCGTCCCACTTGGTGGACCCCTGGAACACTTCCTGTGGTCCCGGTACGCTACCGATGATGCCCGAAACACTTCCGGTGACCAAAACCCCACTTCCTATATATGAATCTTTACCTCCGGACCATTCTGAAACTCCTCGTGAAGTCCGGGATCTCATCCGGGACTCCAAACAAGCTTCGTTAACCATGTACACTATTTCCCTATAACCCTAGCGTCATCAAACCTTAAGTGTGTAGAACCTACGGGTTCGGGAGGCACGTAGACATGACCGAGACACCTCTCTAGTCAATAACCAATAGGGGGATCTGGATACCCATGTTGGCTCCCACTTGCTCCCTGATGATCTCATCAGATGAACCACGATGTCGGGGATTCAATCAATCCCGTATACAATTCCCTTAGTCTACCGGTATGATACTTGCCCGAGATTCGATCGTCGGTATCCCTATACCTCGTTCAATCTCGTTACCGGCAAGTCTCTTTACTCGTTCCATAACACATCATCCTGTGGCTAAATCCTTAGTCACATTGAGCTCATTATGATGATGTCTTACCGAGTGGGCCCAGAGATACCTCACTGTCACACGGAGTGACAAATCCCAGTCTCGATTCGTGCCAACCCAACAGACACTTTCGGAGATACCCTTGGGACAAACTACACGATCTTGTGCTATGCTTAGGATTGGGTCTTGTCCATCACATCATTCTCCTAATGATGTGATCCCGTTATCAATGACATCCAATGTCCATGATCATGAAAACGTGACCATCTATTGATCATCGAGCTAGCCAACTAGAGGCTCACTAGGGACATGTTGTGGTCTATGTATTCACACATGTATTACGGTTTCCGGTTAACACAATTATAGCACGAACAATAGACAATTATCATGAACAAGGAAATACAATAATAACCATTTTATTATTGCCTCTAGGGCATATTTCCAACAGGATTTACCTAGGTTCGGGCCCTCCTATGGAGGTAATACCCTATGTCCTGCTTTGTTGTATTGATGATTGGGGGTTACAAAGTTGATCTACCTCGAGATCGAATAGCTAGCCCTGGATGAATTGTTCTGTCCCTATACCCTAAAACCCTCCGGCTTATATAGATGATGAGGATGCCTAGGGTTTACACATGGTCGGTTACATGCCGAAGAGATAAACATTCCTATTTACTACATCAAATGTGGAGCGCAAGCCGTGCTTCCCGAAGCTTCCATCCTGGAGACTAGGCCTTGAAATCTTCCAGTGTTCGATAAGTAGCCCACATAGTCCGGCCCATAAACAATAGGTCGTCTATCCGAGGACCCCCTAATCCAGGACCCCCTCAGACCTCCAACAGTATTATTTGCCTGCAAGATGAATGAGAATAGCTCAATCGGTGAGCATGTGCTTAGATTGTCTGGGTACTACAATCTCTTGAATCGAGTGGGAGTTGATGGTCCAGATAAGATAATGATTGATATAGTTCTCCAAGTCACCGTCACTAAGCTACTAGAGCTTCATGATGAACTATAAAATTCCAGGGATGGGAATAATGATCCCTGAGCTATTCGCGATGTTTGACACCACAAAGGTAGAAATCAAGAAGGAGCATCAAGTGTTGATGGTTACTAAAACCACTAGTTTCGAGAAGGGCAAGGGCTAGGAGGGAAACTTCATGGATGGCAAGTTAGCTGTTGCTCCGGTGAAGAAACCCAAGGTTAAACCCAAACCCGAGACTAAGTGCTTCTATTATGAGGAGAACGGTCGCTGAAATGGAACAACACTAGATACTTGGTAGATAAGAAGGTTGGCAACGTCGATAGAAGTATACGTGTTATTGATTTATACCTTGATAGTAATCCTAGTAGCACCTGGGTATTGGATACCGGTTCGGTTGCTAAATGTTAGTAACTCGAAATAAAATATCTGGAATAAACGGAGTCTAGCTAAGGGTGAGGTGATGATGTGTGTTGGAATTGTTTCCAAGGTCGATGTGATCACCATCGCACGCTCTCTCTACCTTCGGGATTAGTGATGAACCTAAATAAATGTTATTTGGTGTTTGCGTTGAGCATGAACGTGATTAGATCATGTTTATTGCAATACGGTTATTGTTTAAGTTAGGGAATAATGGTTATTCTATTTACATGAATAATACCTTCAATGGTCATGCACCCAATGAGAATGGTTTATTGGATGTTGATAGTAGTGATACACATGTTCATAATATTGATGCCAAAAGATACAAAGTTAATAATGATAATACTGCATACTTGTGGCACTACCTCTAAATGTCATATTGGTGTAAAACGCATGAAGAAACTCCATGCTGATGGATCTATGGACTCATTCGATTGTGAATCGGTTGAGACATGCGAACCATACCTCATGGGCAAGATGACTAAGACCCCATTTTCCGGTATGGTAGAGCGGGCAAGTAACTTATTGCAAATGATACATGTTGATGTATTCGGTCCAATGAGTATTGTAGCATGCGGTGGATACCGTTATTTTCCTACCTTCACTAATGAGTTGAGTAGATATGGGGATATTTACTTAATGAAACTCAAGTCTGAAACATTTGAAAAGTTCAAAAAAATCAGAGTGAAGTTTGAGATCATCGTGACAAGGAAATAAAATGTCTACGATATGATCGTGGAGGTAAATACCCGAGTTACGAGTATTGGTATACAACTTAAGACAATGTGGAATTTGTTTCAGAGATCACGCCACCTGGAACACCATAGTATGATGGTGTGACTGAACTTCATAGTCCTAAAGTATTGGATATGGTGCGAACTATGATGTCTCTTATCGATTTGTCACTATCGTTTTGGGGTTACGCATTAGAGACAACTACGTTCACTTTAAAAGGGGCACCATCTCAATCCGTTGAGATGACATTGTATGAATTTTGGTTTGGCGGAAACCTAAGCTGTCATTTCTAAATGTTTCGGGCTGCGACACTTATGTGAAAAATGGTTTTCACGTAATGAGCTCGAACCCAAATCGAACAAAGGCATCTTCATAGAATACCCTAACATAACATTTGGGTAAATGTCACAACCCTAGCTTTAGCATGCATTAGGATCCATGTTGTGATTGCATCATGTTTAAATTCTTTTAAACTTGAAATGGGGATGTTCAAAACCCTAGCACCATTTGAATTCAAATAGGCTCAACCAAAATATTTTTTCCAATGATCCAAAGTGACCTTGGAAAATGTTCATCTTCTCGGGAATAATGTGGCAACATAAACCAGGGGTGGTGCATATTTTACCAATGCCATTTTGGGTATTGAATTAAGTCAATAAATATTATTGGGGTTTAAAATGCTATAAATATTTTAAAAGCTCCAACAAAAGTTAAACTTGGCCAGGGCCTTTGGAATATTTCCTTTAGTGCCCAGGAAAAAAGTTTCATATTTTTATAAAATATTTTAGTGCCTAAAATAAAATAAATGAAATAACAAAAATAGGAAAAATAAAAAAATTAAAATAAATAGAAGAGTAGGCATAGCAAGAGCCGGCCCAACTGGCCCATGCTAGTCATCCATGTCCTCTCGCCATGAGGACAGGGGCACGCGTTCGCCGCGCGCGGGCACGCGCCACGGCCGCGACCTGCCTGGCTGCCTGCCCTGGAGGCCTCTGCGGCCGCCAGCGCAACCCCCCTCCCCATTGTGGCTCTCTTCTCCTCCCTCTCTCTTGCCCTGCCGCTCTCTCTCTCTCTCTCTCTCGCTCTCTTCCCTCTCTGCTCTCTCCCGCGCATGGCCGAAGCTGTCGCCGCTGTCGATCTGCTATCACCGCGCATCTCGGACCACGCCACCGGCACCACAAGCCCTCGGTGAGGCCCCGGTCTTTCTCCCCCTAGCCCTACCGCCGTTTTCCCCTTCTAGCGCGCGCGCCGCCTCGGCCGAGCTCCGGCCGCCGCAAGTGAGGTCGCCGCCGGCGGCTCCGGCATCCCTAGCGACCCTAGCAAGCCTTCCCGGGTGCGCGCGAGCGAGGGCTCTACCGCAGTGCCCCCAGCCACCGTTCCCATGGCCGGTAGCGTGGACGCCGCCGCGACCAAAGCTCGCGGGCGATGGGTCGTTGCCTTAGTCGACTGCTGGGCCCCATCGTCAGGTGATTAGCTTAAGGCTAATCACCGTTTAGTTGACCCCTGGGTCACTGACACGACGGCACAACCCTGTTTTTTCAGTTAGATTAATTAAAACCATGTTAGATGAGTGAGTTAGTGACAGGTGGGGCCCAGCCGCTAGGTTTGACCTGGGCTGGCGCCTTTGACCTGCTGACGTCATTGTGACGTCATGTTGACGCATTATTGCAATTTTGGGATAAATAAATTCCAGAAATTACTAAAAACTTAGAACATTCATATAAATTAATCTGTAAATCAGATGAAAATAATTTATACATGAAAATTGATCAGAAAAATCCAATGAATCCATCTGTACCGTTTTCATGCATGTTAGAGCAACCTAAATAGGTAAACTTGGACATTTTGGTTCAAATGCATTATGGAACTCCATATATGAAGTTGAATTTGAACCTTGAGTTCAAACCTACTTCATTTAAATATGTTTCTAGATGCATTAGCTCAAACACATCATATTGTCATGTCATACTCATGCATCATATTGTTGCATTTGATGTGTATTGATTTGTTCCCCTTCGATGGTTGTTCTTTGTGTTAGGCACTGTTCCGGAGGATACGATCGAGTATCCATCTGAGGAGCAGTAACGTGTGATCGTCTTATCAGGCAAGCAACCCCCTTGAACATATCCGATACAATCCCACCCTCTCGCTCTTGATCTCACTTATTGCATTAGAACAAAATGTTTCAACTTTTACATGTTCCGGTAGTTGAACCCATTCCTCTGCATGACCTGTCATGGTCACAGTAAATAGCTGAACCATGCAACCTAGCATACCTGGTAGATGCTTGAGCCATGTTGTGCCTTTAACCTTCTATGCTTGCTATGCTTAGAGTTGTGTCAGGTCTGATTCATCTGGGTGATGAACCGGAGTGAAATGAACTTGTTCTGATGATGAGAGTTAAGTTGTGAACACGATTTGGTAAAGGTAGCGATGAAAGGGCATGTAGGAGTACATGGCGGGTTGTCTCATTGGGACCATGCTTAAGAACTGAGTCATGTGTATGTGTCCAAGATTAGCTACTACCGCGCATTGGGATCCTTAATTGACTCTCTCGACTTATTAATCGTCTTGAGCTCTGTCCAGGAGTTGCAACTAGTTTTCTGGTGTTTGTAGGATATGCTAGTAGTCTACCGAGTGGCACCCCGTACTGGTGGGCTTGGGACAAACTAGGCATTGTGGCCTTGTGTACCAAGCGTAGTACCATCCGTCGAGGTGGTCTTGGGAACCCTGTACACATCATTTGGGGCCGTTGAGGAAACTTCGGTCAGACTTCCTTACGGGTTCAGTCTCAAATAGGCGATAAACCTGGACTAGAGTCTTGTGTGGTTAGTCAGGTCATGGCCGACTCCCTCGCTGGGCTTCCGCTTGAAGGTTGTCGAGGTGCCTTTTTATGAGCACATGGCGGTAACTGGCGAGAGCATGTGTGACGAAGTACACCCCTGTAGGGTAATCAATCTATTTGAATAGCCGCATCCGCGGATATGGACTACGTGGATACTTATATGGTTCATAGACAATTTAAAAGGTTACTCATAAAAGCTTCACGACAAGTGTGAGTGCCATGGATGGCACTCTCGTAGGAAGACGGGAGTGGATCCATGGTGGTGTATTGTTGTGGTGTTAGTGGACTCGTGTACGCTTCACAAAACTTTTCAAAGTTAAGAAAGTCATAGTACAGGATAGCCACCGAGTCAAAGCTGGCTTGCTGCATTGAACCCCACAACCTCCTTGTTGATACCGATGCATATGTAGTTAGTTCTGATGTAAGTCTTGTTGAGTACTCAGTACTCACTGTTGCTTAATTATGTTTTTGCAGAGGAGACTCCAGTCTCGCGAGTGGTTTCTGCGATAAGATCGATGTTGGCCATTTAGCTTGGGAATCCCAGCCAGAGGTCTGGTTCCTATGGAGGGCCTTCTAGATAGACAGGCATCCTCAGCCTTCTTATTTTCTAGATGTCTGTACCCAGACATGTTAAGCTTCCGCTTGTTGCTTGTATGATTTGTGTGTTGGGTCATGTGACCCCTGCTTGTAATATCACGCTATGATGGCTCTTATGAGCCTCCTAAATAAATATTGTTGTATGGTTATGCCGTGCGTATGTGTGACGTGCAACGGTATGTATGGGATTCGACACCTAGTTGTGTGCCTTTAGTAGTACTCTTTATAGGGAACTGCCTCTCTATGCTTCCATCGAGCCTTGGTAGCTTGCTACTGCTCCGGACACATTGATTGATCGGCATCTATCCTTCCTTGCTGTTGTGTTTGTCCTTTCGGGGAAATGTCTCGCAGTGTAATGGAGTCCCTGTAGCCTGCTACGACTCGTCTACGTGCAGTGATGACATTTATGTCCCACGGCGTAATGGAGTCCTTGTAGCTTGCTATGACTTGTCTACACACGCTAGAGGACGACACATGTATTGCTGGGTTACGTATGCCTGTTCCTGTATGGATGTGCCTCTTGGGTTCTACGACTAGTCATGTCGACCCGGGTTCTTTGATGTTTGAATGCAAGCGACATATTGCATACGTGAGCCAAAAGACGCAAACGGTCCCGGCCCAGGTAAGGTGGGAGACGTGGAGTTAACTGTGCGTGAGGCCGCAAAGTGATGTGATGTGTTACATGCTGCATTCTTATGGCTTAGGATCGGGGTCCTGACAGCGTTGGTATCAGAGCTGATTGATTGTAGGATTAGCAAGCCAAACTGGTCGATGTTGAGTCTAGCAACTCCTTAGTTATATAAGGGAATTGATTGTGGAAGGGAACGTAAGGCTCTTTTTGTTGGAAATCTGCCCTAGAGGCAATAATAAAATGGTTATTATTGTATTTCCTTGTTCATCACAATTGTCTATTGTTCATCCTATAATTGTATTAACCGGAAACCAGAATGCATGTGTGAATACATAGACCACAACGTGTCCCTAGTGAGCCTCTAGTTGACTAGCTCGTTGATCAATAGATGGTAATGGTTTCATGACCATGGATATTGGATGTCGTTGATAACGAGATCACATCATTAGGAGTATGATGTGATGGACAAGACCCAATCCTAAGCATAGCACAAGATCGTGTAGTTCGTCTGCTAAAGTTTTTCCAATGTCAAGTATCATTTCCTTAGACCATGAGATTGTGCAACTCCCAGATACCGTAGGAATTCTTTGGGTGTGCCAAACGTCACAACGTAACTGGGTGGCTATAAAGGTGCACTATGGGTATCTACGAAAGTGTCTGTTGGGTTGGCACGAATTGAGACTGGGATTTCTCACTCCGTACGACGGAGAGGTATCTTTAGGCCCACTCGGTAAGACATCATCATCATGAGCTCAATGTGACTAAGGAGTTAGCCACGGGTTGATGTTTTACGGAATGAGTAAAGAGACTTGCTGGTAACGAGATTGAACAAGCTATAGGGATACTCACGATTGAATCTCGGGCAAGTATCATACCGATAGACAAAGGGAATTGCATACGGGATTGATTGAATCCCCGACATCATGGTTCATCCAATGAGATCATTGTGGAGCATGTGGGAACCAACATGGGTATCCAGATCCCGCTGTTGGTTATTGACCGGAGAGGTGTCTCGGTCATGTCCACGTGTCTCCCGAACCCATAGGGTCTACACACTTAAGGTTCGACGACGCTAGGGTTATAGGGAAATGTTGTATGTGGTTGCCGAAGGTTGTTCGAAGTCCCAGATGAGATCCCGGACGTCACGAGGAGCTCCCAAATGGTCCGTAGGTAAAGATTGATATATAGGAAGTCTAGTTTTGGTCATCGGCAAGTTTTTGGGCTCATCGGTAGGGTACCGGGAGTGCCGGGAGGGTGTCGGAGGACCCCGGAAGGGGTGTGATGACCAAAGGACTTCGTCGGACCTTAGAGGAGGTGTACCAACCCTTATTGGGCTGGCCAAAACCTTCCAGAAGGGCCCATGCAGCTAGGGATAAGAGATAAGGCTGAAAAGGATTCAAAAGGAAGAGATCCACCTCCCTTGTGAGAAGTGGACTCCTCCCTAGGTCCGGCCGAACCTCTCCTCGTTGGAGGAGGGGAAAAGGCAGCCCTCCCTCTCCCTCCTCCTATATATATCCAAGGTATTGGGGCTGATTTGAGACACGACTTCTCTCTCTCTCTCTCTCTCGGCGCAGCCCTACCCTTCCTCTTCCTCGTTCTCCGTAGTGCTTGGCGAAGCCCTGCCGGAGTCCATGTAGCTCCATCGTCACCACGCCATTGTGCTGCCGGAGCTCTCTCGCAACCTCTCCTTCCTCCTTGATGGATCAAGGCATAGGAGACGTCATCGGGCTGCGTGTGCGTTGAACGCGGAGGCGCCATTGTTCGACATTTAGATCGGAGTCCACTGCGATATGAATCGCTACAAGTACGACTCCACCAACCGCGTTCTTGTAACGTTTCCGCTTAGCGATTTTCAAAGGTATGAAGATGCAATCTCTCCCTACTCATTGCTGGTTTCTCCATAGATAGATCTCGGTGATCATAGGAATTTTTTTGATTTACTACTACATCTCCCAACACTTTTTACTCCTTTCCCCATGTTATTCTGATTCTGAGTCACCCTCTCCTTTTCTGTGGGGATTAAGAACTAGGCTTCTTATCTATCTACCAGGATCTCGTGTTACTATTTTGTAGACTTATAGGAATGGTTGATCTGAGTTGCATCCAGTCCTCGAGTGTTATCTGTGTAGCTTGTTAGCTCAATCAGAATTTTGACGTGGTCATGTTAAGGTGTCGTGGCACCTAAATCTTTTGCAGGATGTCTCATTTCTGAGCATTCGCAGCCGTTATGTTGTCCAGTTTTCCCTAGGATTTCTTTGAAGATCAATGCTTTTGCATTCCCTCTTATCTTTTGGTATGCCGCCATGTCTAATCCTAGTTTCTCATCATCAGGATGTCCCGCAGTACCCAGGCTTGCATTGGTTGCAAGAAGGGCTAAAGACGTGGAACCAGAGATGCTAAAGTTCTGTCGGATTCACCTTCATTGGCTCAGTTCATGCTAGACATTGAGAAGGACAAGCGTGAGTCAAATCGCTTGCTGGCACATATTCAGGAAAACACCGCACATCAATGTGCTGGAACAGTGACCATCCGTGATTTCATCAAGCTGTACGCACCCACCTTCCATCACTCCATTGAGCCACTCGATGCAGATGATTGGCTCCATAGCATCACAAACAAGTTGTGTTTCGCGAACATGGCCGAGGCTGACAAGGTCGCTATCATGGGAACAAGCCCGGCAGTAGATGGTAAGGGTACGAATGGAGAGGGTAGAGTCCTAGCTACGGCGAGGGTGTACACACAGTTGTATGAGTTCAGGACCCTCTCGTGGAGGTAACAGCCCTACGTCTTAGTGCTCGGGAGCTTTATGTCGAGTGGAATGTAGAGATTACAATAGTTTTCTTAACCCTTGTGCAGGAGGGGAGGGGTGGCTTATATAGAGTTTGCTGCCCCTCATAATGGCGCCGCATCAATGGGTCTGGTCGTGGGGTCTAAAGTCTGCCGTTACAGGTAACGTACGTAGTAAAAGCAATTAAGGGTCATTAAGCCAGCATCTGCCCGTTGGGCTCTTGATGATGGCTCCTGGTCTTCTGGCGTCGAGTGAAGCAAGGTCCGTCGAGTGACACGCGACTGCCGAGTGAGAGCGGGAGTCTCCGAGTGGATTACTATCGAGTGACTTTGAACGTCTCCAGGGATCCACTCGGAAGTTCATGCTTGATCTTCAAATCCTCCCATGTGGTGTCCTTAGGTAGGGTATGTAGGCCTTGCCTAGGACCCTACCCCAGGCACATATCCTCTTCATTAGCCCCCGAATGGATCGGGGTTTGAGTGGTGGAAGGAGGTATCAAAGTAGACCTTGAGTTAGTGTATCAAATCCTCCGAATGATATTTGGGATTTCCATGGAACTTGCATCGATTGAACTCTGAGTATTAGCGTTCATTCAGGACCGACACGCAAAATCTTCCGAATGATATTCGGGTCTTCAACGAAATTTACGCTGATTGAATTCTTCTCCGCTCGCCTAGATCCATTCAGTCTTAAAAATGTCCGAGTGAATCGAGCGCATCTTGGGGAGGTGACGGGTCGGTCTGACGGGCCTGGATTCTCCGGGATACGAAAATTTGGGAAGTGCACGCACGCGTGGAGATGACGCCACGATCAGGTCAAGTGGGGGCACAACGCCTCGATTCTCGCGCCGGTCATCTCGCCATTCACTGGGCGCCATCAGCGGTTGGCGTGTGCGGTTATCCCGCAGGCCCACCGGTCAGTGAGACACTCGGCAGCATATAAAGCATTCTGAGCCGCGGACTGCACAGTACCTTCCGCCGATTCTCCCTCTCTTCATCCTCCTCCTCTGCTCCCCAACACAGCACACCGCTCTCCTCCGACCAGAGCCGCCGCTCCGATGATGAAGAACGCGACGGAGAAGCTGGAGCACGCAAAGAAGGGGACGTCGAAGCTCAAGGGCAAGAAGCCCTCGACCACTCGGTTCACCGCGCCCGCGGGGTGGATGCAGGGGGATTTTCTCCCCTCAGTTGTCACCCGTGCCGACCTCGAGGGCCTCATCTCCAACGGGTTGGTGTCGGACGGCGCTTGGAGGCTGTCCGGGGAGGAGCGCGAGCCGTAGCCGCGCGACGGAGAGCGGGTTATTCTCCTCTCCCATGTAGAAAGAGGTTTCTCCATGCCACCCCACCCATTCTTCCAGGGATTTCTGAATTTCTTTGGTGCGCAGCTGCATCACTTTCCGCCGAACACCATAGTGTACTTGTCTGCATTCATCACCTTGTGTGAGTGTTTCCTCGGGTGCTCTCCCCATTGGGGGTTGTTTAAGCATCTCTTCACAGTCAGATCGTAGACTGTGAAGAAAACCCTTGCTGCCGATGGGAAGACCCACGTGCTCCAGTTGTGTGGAGGCTTAGGGGTCCATAAAAGGAAACGTAGTTGCTTTCCTGCCATTACTCTTCCCGAGTCTGTCCAGGGCTGGTAGTCGACCTGGTTCTACTGCAAAGATGTAGCGCCGCCCAACATGTCGACTGGTCTTCCTCTGTTTTCACCTGACCGACCCGCTGCCCCCAAGTACCTGAAGGTGACCGACAAGGAGCATGTCCAAGTAGGTATCCTAGTCGAGGCCGTGGTTCAACTGATCCGGGGCGGGGTGACAGGCATGGATCCGCTTGAAACGTTCCTCGGTCGACGTATATAGCCACTCCAGGCCAGAGACCACACCATGTGGCACTACTCAGGTCCAGGGGACTCGACCAGGATGCATCCAGAAGATGTTACATAGGAGACTGTTGAGCAGTGGCTTCGGAGCATCACCCGGTCTTGTGACAACCCCTCGAGAGCCAAGAGGATCCGGCCTTACCCGGCTGAAAACCCACCGAAGAACCTGGTGAGACGTGTAATGTCGACTGATACATTTATACTATCGAGTGATGCATTGACTTGTGGTCTGACTCTCTTGTTTGAATTATGCAGGAATGGACGAACATGCACTCGCCCGTTCCCAACGGGAACCATGTGCATGACGGCATGGTGAGCGAGGGCGGCAGCATGGACGGCAACGGACTTTCCGACTCTGAGGATGAATATGAAGATTCCGGCGAAGAGGAAGGAGTCAAGTCGCCCCCTTGTCGCGAAGGTCGCACTAAGGCCCTCCATGACCCGACAACTGCTGAGGACAAGGCCCCGGGCCCAAGCGAGAAGAACCCAAAATGGAGCTGCCCTTCAACTGTCGAGTCAAACGAAAGACTGGCCAAGCAGCCCAAGCAAGCACCTCCAAGCCTCACAAAGCATTGCCCCATATGAGGGTGGTCGTACCTGTCATCTCCACGTAAGTGTTCATTTCCTAATTGTTCTGTCAACTGAAGTCTTGAGTTATATCTGAGTGAAAGTTGTCTAATCCATCAGAGCTGCAACATCTGTGACGTCACCTCGTCGAGAAGAAGAGGGCGTAATGGATGTTGATATCGCTGACACTGCCACTTCTCATAGAGGTAAGAAAGTTGTTAGTTTTTCCGAATAGGACTCGACACATGTAGATGTTGATGTTGTCGATTCTTTGTAGAGGTCATTCAAGTGGAGGACGATGAGGGGCTGCTGGACACTTCGCGCGCTCGCACCCGAAGGGCGTCATCGTCGCAAGCACCTCAGCGCTCAACTGTAGAGTCTTCCCAGAGGAGAGGTGACTCAACGCGACCCAGGGTTGAGTCTGCAACGCCTCCATCGCATGCTCCTCCAACCTTCTCGATCGTCATGACGTCAGCTCCGACCGGACCTCTTCAGGCTACTCTAGCTGCTCCAGCGGCTGCGCCGACCCCTCCTGCGACGGCCTTCCCTCTTCATTGCACCCCGAAAGACCAAACCGGAGCTGCAATGGAAGCCATGATCCAGGCGGAGCAACTCATGTTGAGGACCAAGGAGGCATACGAGGCCAGCAAACTGGCTTTTGACGTCAGCGCAGCCCTCCGCACTAATGTCCGAGTAAGTTTGATTGTAAGTCCATTGTCGATTGAATTATTGTCTTTTCTTGGCTGCCCAACACCCACTGGGTGATTGCCGTAGAATGTTTGAACTTCCTCCAGTCGAATAGATCGGATCATAGTCGAGTAGGACTAGGATTGGTAGTACACGCGGTACTGTTGTTGCTCGACATGTCAAGTGTGTTTTTTGACGAGTTACTTGACGGATCAAGAGTTAATCGTCTCAGTGGGGGCGCTCTTAGCACACCCACTGGGTGTAGTCCCTAAGACCGCTGTCGATTGCTTGCATCGACATGGGTCTTAGAGTCTATTGTATACAGTGTACACTTTGTCTTCGAATGACACCACTCCATAGATACCTTGCAGGTTTCATGGATATCATTATGAAACCATTATATGACGCTACATAGGGATCGACTGCACTTCATAGAGTGGAGGAGGTGTGTCTCTCAATGGGTTGAGTGTCACGACAGGGACGACCCTGTCGAGTGTTTTTTCTAACGAGTTACTCGATGGATCGAGAGTTAACCGTCTCAGTGGGGGCGCTCTTAGCGCACCCACTGGGTGTAGTCCCCGAGAACGCTGTCGATTGCTTGCATCGGCAAGGGTCTTAGAGTCTATTGTATACAGGATACACTTCCCCTTGAATCACACCATTCCGCATCTTCCTTGCAGCTTTCATGGATATTAATTACAAACCATGGTATGATGCTGCATAAGGATAGGCTGCACTCCATAGAGTAGGGTGGGTGCGTCACTCGACGGGTCGAGAGTCATGTCATGGATGACCTTGTCGAGTGTGTTTTCTAACGAGTTACTCGACGGATCGAGAGTTAACCGTCTCAGTGGGGGCGCTCTTAGCGCACCCACAGGGTGTAGTCCCCGAGACCTCTGTCGAGTGCTTGCGTCGGCAGGGGTCTTAATAGAGATAGCTTTCTGTTTGAATTTGTTTATGGTGTGCGAAATGCCAGAGCCACTAGATGTGTCGAGTGGACTTTCTTTTTGAATTCTTCCAACATGGGCATTCGCCGGTCTTAATAACTCAGTTGACTGTCCAAGAACTCCTTGCTGATTGAACTCCTGTCTTTTGTTGGTTCCAGACGGCTTGCGAACTTGGGACACAGTACAAGGAGATGGAGGAGGAGAAGAACCAATTGCAGGTGGACTTGGCGGTTGCCAACAACACCCTGGAACGAGCACGCGCTAAGCTGAAGTCTCTGGGAGGTAATAAGTGCCGACTGTCAGCATTCCCATCTTCCGCTTTTCATGTTTTGAACCGAGTGCTCTCACTCAAATAGACGTGCGCAATGAAAACCGTCGACTCCAAGCGCGACTCAACAATGTTGTTTCTTTAGATTCCATGAAGAGGGCACTGGAGGAGAAGGACAAAGCACTTGCTGACGCCCAACAAATCGCCAAGGACAAAACTGAAGCTGCAGAGCAGAAGTTGACGACCGTCCAGAAGCTGGAAGAAGAGAACGCCAAGCTGAAGCAGGAGCGTGCGGATCTTGTCAAGAAGGCCGAACAACTAACCAAGAGGAGCAATGCCCTGGAGAGGCATCTGGGCGAATTCTCGAGGAAGATGTATCTTCTACTCGACGGTGAGTATTTCTTGTCGACTGACATTTGCAATAAATTTTTGAGGGTTGCAGCTCACCGATTCCCCTTGTTCCATCAGAATTCTGCAAGGACTTTGAAAAGGAAACAGAGGAAATTGAGCCCATGCTTGACCCCACCAAGTCGCCAGTTGCTGATGTAGTGGCGATGAACATGTTGCGGCTTAACTTTCGGCTCCAGGGTGCCCAGGCCTATATCGCTCGACTGAAATCTGTCATGGAAAGGATCGACAAGGAGCTATGGCCTAAGGACACTCTTCAGCTCGACCTCAACTCCATGATGGCACGCCTGAACGAACTTCCCAGTCGAGTGCAAGCTTGGAAAAAATATGTTGCTCGTTGCGGGGCGGACGTGGCGTTGTCTTTGGTCAGGGTCCATTGTAGGAACGTGAGGGAGGAGAAGCTGAAGGAGCTCCAAGTGGTAAACACGAAGAAACTCCGGTTTGAGGACTTCATGGAAACCTTCATCGAGGCGGCCACCAGAATCACCGACGGCATCGACCTGGATACTTTTCTCGAGCCCGCCAGTCCGTCGCCTGCCTAGAAACTTGAGTCTTTGGAAAAAACAATTAAATTTGCCTTGGTATGCCAAGTGAAATTGTATCCCTTAAAACTTTATTCAGGCCTTAGGCCTGAGCTATTTGCTTCTGCACACGACATTTATCCGCAGTTTTATCCTTTGGATTTTGCTCACGCTTTGCCTCTCAATCGTCTGTTCGACTGCTTTTGTTTTTTACTTAGGCGAAATGCATTCGTAGCTAAGCCCCCGAGCATGAGGATCGCTCATCACTCGGAGTATTTTGAACTTAGGCGAATGTCGATTCGCGTCTAAGCTGTCGAGTGGATGGATTACCCTCGCCTCGACGAGGTTTTTAACTTAGGCAAAATGTATTCGCAGCTAAACCCCCGAGCGTGAGGATCGCTCATTACTCGGTAGTATTTTGAACTTAGGCGAATATCGATTCGCGTCTAACCTGTCGAGTGTATGGATTACGATCCAGATGATCAGTTTTTTAACTTAGGAAAATTGTATTCATAGCTAAGCCCCCGAGCGTGAGGATCGCTCATCACTCGGAGTATTTTGAACTTAGGCGAATGTCGATTCGCATCTAAGTTGTCGAGTGAATGGATTACCATCGTCTCAACGGATTTTTTAACTTAGGTGAAATGTATTCGCAGCTAAGCCCCCGAACGTGAGGATCGCTCATCACTCAGAATATTTTGAACTTAGGCGAATGTCGATTCACATCTAAGCTGTCGAGTGAATGGATTACCATCGCCTCGACGAGTTTTTTAACTTAGGCGAAATGTATTCGCAGCTAAGCCCCTAAGCGTGAGGATCGCTCATCACTCCGAATATTTTGAACTTAGGCGAATGTCGATTCGCATCTAAGCTGCAAAGTGAATGGATTTTTTTAACTTAGGCGAAATGTATTCGCAGCTAAGCCCCTGAGCGTGAGGATCACTCATCACTCGGAGTATTTGGAACTTAGGCGAATGTCGATTCACGTCTAAGCTGTCGAGTGGATGGATTACCATCGTATCGATGAGTTATAATTTTTTTTTAACCTAAGCGAAGACGGATTCGCGAATAGGCCGTCGAGTGAATGGACTGCTATCCACCCGACAAGGTTTTTAACTTAGGCGAAACATGTTTCGCAGATAAGTCCCCGAGTGCGAGGATTGCTCGTCTCTAAAAGTATCCCCAAGTAAATAACTGCACGGTCGGAATCGACGAGGTATTAATTGTAGAGACACAAATTGCATTCATGAAGAACTCTTATTACATCAGAAAACTAATGTCTCAAGTGTAAAAACGTCGAAGCAGGTCTACATTCCAAGCTTGTGGCTCATCTATCTGCTTCATAAGATTATATAAGTGATAGACTCCATTGTTTAGCACCTTGGTGACTACAAAAGGGCCTTCCCATGCAGGGGCTAACTTGTGAGGTCGGTGCTTATTCACTCGGAGCACCAAATCTCCTTCATGGAACGCTCGGCATCTGACATTCCTTGCGTGGAAGCGCCGCAAGTCTTGCTGATCGGCTGTGGTCCAGATCAGAGCCATCTCACGCTCTTCTTCCAGAAGATCTACCCCATCTTGCCTGGCCTGCTCGGCTTCAGCCTCAGAATACAGCTCCAATTGAGGAGAACTGTGGGCCAAGTCACTCGGCAGTATAGCTTCAGCGCCATAGACAAGGAAGAAAGGAGTTCGTCCATTCGACCGATTAGGTGTTGTCCTCAACCCCCACAAAATAGACGACAACTCAGTTACCCACGCACCAGTGGCATGATCCAAATCGCGCATGAGACGAGGCTTCAGACCTTGCAGAATGAGACCATTAGCCCGCTCAACTTGCCCATTGGTTTGAGGATGTGCAACGGAAGCATAATCCACTCGGGTGCCTTGAGAGTTACAGAATCTCCTGAATTCTTTCGAGTCAAAATTAGTGTCATTGTCCGTGATGATACTGTGGGTAATGCCGAATCGGATAATGATCTCTCTCATGAACGTGACCGCCGTGCGGGAATTCAGCTTCTTGATGGGCTTGGCTTCGATCCACTTGGTGAACTTGTCAACTGCTACCAACAGGTGGGTGAATCCCCCTTTTCCGGGTCGAAAAGGACCAACCATGTCGAGCCCCCAAACTGCAAACGGCCAGGCGAGTGGAATTGTCTTCAGAGCAGACGCTGGCTTGTGTGACAAGTTTGCATAGAATTGACAGCCTTCGCAATGATCAACAATGTCCTTAGCCATTTCATTAGCCCGTGGCCAATAAAAACCCGCTCGGTCTGCTTTAGCGACGATCGCCCTTGAAGACGCATGGTGTCCGCAAGTTCCCGAGTGGATTTCATCTAGAATCATTCGACCTTCCTCGGGTGAAATGCAGCGCTGGGTGACACCCGACACACTTTCTCTGAAAAGCTAATCACCCATCATAGTGAAAGCTTTGGACCTGCGCACAATCTGTCGAGCCTCTACTTCATCCTCAGGAAGCTCCTGTCTGAGGATATAGGCTATGTACGGTACAGTCCAGTCGAGAATGATAACTAGCGCCTCCATGACCAGGTCAATCATAGTAGGAACATCGACTTCAGTTGAGTCAGAGGAGCTTAAGGTTTGCGGGGGCTCTTCAGTGAAGGGATCATCTTGAATCGAAGGAGACAGGCCGTCGAGTGGAACCAATCTTGGATAGCTCATCAGCTGCCTGATTTTTCAGTCAAGGAACATGGTGAAGTTCCAGACCTTCAAATTTCTTCTCCGGCTTCCGGACTGCATTGCAGTATCCAGTCATAGCAGGGTTTCTAACATCCTGCTCTTTCATTACTTGATTCACCACCAAATCTGAGTCGCCATAAACCATCAAGCGCTTGACGCCGAGCAAAATAGCCATGCGCAACCCGTACAAAAGTGCTTCATACTCTGCTTCATTGTTGGAGGAATCAAAGTGAATTTGCAAGACATAGTTGAGCTTGTCACCTCTTGAGGATACCAGAATAACGCCAGCACCAGATCCATTCAACATTTTGGAGCCGTCGAAGAACATTATCCAATGCGCCGAGTGAACTTGGATAGGCTGTTGCTGTTCAATCCACTCTGCCATGAAATCTGCCAATGCTTGGGACTTGATTGCCTTCTTGGCTTCGAATCTGGTGTCGAACTACCCCAGCTCAATTTCCCATTTAGCCACTCGACCTGATGCGTCGCGATTATTGAAAATCTCTGATAAAGGTGCGTCACTGACGACTGAGATCGAATGTTCTTGGAAATAATGTGCCACCTTCTTCGCTGATAAGTAAATACCATACACCAGCTTCTGATAATGAGGATATCTCTGCTTTGAGGGGGACAAAACTTTCGAGACATAATAGACTGGCCGCTGAACCTTATAGGCTTTGCCTTCCTCTTCTCGCTCGACAGTCAGCACTATACTGACGACCTGATTTGTGGTCGCGATGTACATGAGCAAGGGCTCTTTGCTGGCAGGAGCGGCAAGCACCGGCTAGGTGGACAGCAGGGCTTTGAGCTCAACAAACGCTGCTTCGGCTTCAGGAGTCCAGCCGAATGTGTCTGATTTCTTCATCAACTGATACAAGGGCAGAGCCTTCTCACCAAGACGAGAAATGAATCAACTCAAGGCCGCCAAGCAACCTGTGAGCTTCTGAACATCGTGCACTCGCACGAGAGTCTTCATACGGGTAATGGCGATGATCTTCTCGGGATTGACATCAATTCCTTGTCAGAAACGAGAAAACCGAGTAACTTGCCGCCAGGGACACCGAAGGTACATTTTGCCGGATTCAGCTTTATGTCGAATCGCCTCAGATTGGCGAATGTCTCAGCCAAGTCAGCCAGCAGGTCGGAACCTTTGCGGGACTTGACCACTATATCGTCCATGTACGGCTCGACATTCCGAGGGATCTGGTCGAGTAAACATTTCTGAATCATGCGCATAAAAGTAGCACCGGCATTCTTGAGACCAAAAAGGCATGGTGATGTAGCAGAAACACCCAAACGGGGTGATGAAGGCTGTTTTTATTTCATCTGGGCCAAACTGACGGATCTGATGGTACCCAGAATAGGCATCCAAATACGATAATCGCTCGCACCCTGCTGTCGAGTCAATAATCTGATCTATGCGGGGGAGCGGAAAATGGTCTTTTGGACACACCTTATTAAGATGTTTGAAGTCAATGCACATGCGCAACAACTTATCTTGCTTGGGCACCATCACAACATTCGAGAGCCACTCGGAGTGGTAAATCTCCCGAATGAACTTGGCTTGCAAGAGACGGGCCGCTTCTTCTCTGATTGCCTTGCGCTTCTCAGTTGCGGATCGACGCAAATGCTCCCTGACAGGCTTGGCCTTCGGATCCACTCGCAGACGGTGCTCAGCCAGCTCCCTGGGAATTTCTGGGATGTCAGCAGGCTTCCATCCAAACATATCCCAGTTCTCACGGAGGAACTGGATGAGCTCAGCTTCCTATTTGCTGTCGAGTGTTGTCGAGATATTCGTTGGGGCAGCTGTTGGATCTGTCGGGTGGATGTGCACCTTCTTCACTTCACCTGCCAACTAAAATGCCGACTCGGAAGCCGACTTTTTTGCACGGAGCAAATCAGCAGGATCAGTTGTTTTCTTGTACTCCTCCAGCTCAACCATGGCCATCTGTTGATCGGCGATCTTGGACCCTTGCTGGAGACACTCTTCGACCCATTGTCGATTGCCAGTGACCGTGATCATGCCCTTAGGGCCCGACATTTTCAGCTTGAGATACACGTAACATGGTCGGGCCATGAAACGAGTATAAGCGGGTCGACCCAAAATGGCGTGGTAAGCGCTCTTGAAATCCACGACTTCAAACGTCAACTTTTCTTTTCAAAAAATTTTGCTATCTCCAAATGCCACATCCAATGCTATCTGGCCGAGTGACTTGGCCTTCTTTCCTGGGATGACCCCATGGAAATGCATGCTGCTTTGGCTGACCCCAGGGTAGCAGTGACATCCGGGAATGTTTCCTTCTCTTTGTCTTCATCTTATTTTTAAAGAGATTTCCCACTCGACTGGTCTCCCTTGAACTGTTGGATGAGGGTCCGACACTGTCGAGTGGTGTGCTTGGGCAAAATCAGGTTGCCTTCTGCATCTTTCTTCATGTGAATCACACACGGCTGATCAAAGATATCGGTTCCTGGCTGACCCTTCCCCTTCTTGGGGGCATACTGAGCTTTGGCCTTGCCCTTGTTTTTCGACTGAGTTGCTAGTGATGCGGCCTCTGCCGGAACTGGGTCTTCAGCCTTCCTCTTTTGTTCCCTATTGTTACCGCCGCCAGACTCGTTGGCAACCGCTTTTCCTTTGTCGCTACGGAGGCGGTCTTCTCCCTCGCCATTGGCATAGCGAGTGGCAATTTCCATCATCTTGCCGAGTGAAATGTCACCAGTGCGCCCGAACTTCAAATACAGCTCTCTGTATCTCACACTGGCCTTGAAGGCACAAACAGCCTGGTGTTCCGACACATTTTCCACCGTATGATGCAGGGTGGACCATCGCTGAATATAGTCTCTTAAGGTTTCGTTGGGCTTCTGGACACAGTGATGTAAGTCGACCAGACCTGCGGGGCGCTTGCAAGTGCCCTCGAAGGTCCGGACAAACACTCGGGCAAGATCTTCCCAACAATGAATGTTGGAAGGAGCCAAATGATTCAACCAAGCTCGAGCTGGTCCATCCAACATAAGAGGCAGGTGCTTCATTGTGACATTGTCATTCCCACCGCCAATCTGCACAGCCACTCGGTAATCATCAAGCTAAGTCTCTGGTTTTGTTTCACCAGAAAACTTTCCGATCCCCGCCGCAATTCTGAAGTTGGGGGGAATATCCACAGAGCGTATAGCTCTGCTAAAACACTCTCGACCAAACACTGCAGCTGAGCTACCACTTGGGACATCTCTGTCGTGCCCTTCGCTGTAGGCTCTGCTCTTGTCGACCGCTTATGAAGAAGGTATGCGCGGCCATCAAAGTCCGCGTCCCGCTCGTCACCGAAGGAGTGCCTGTCGTCCTGGCGTCGGTGTTGGGAGACGTAGTAGTAAATCAAAAAAAATTCTATGATCACCAAGATCTATCCATGGAGAAACCAGCAACGAGTGGGGAGAGATTGCATCTACATACCTTTGCAGATCGCTAAGCGGAAGCGTTACAAGAACGCGGTTGGTGGAGTCGTACTCGCAGCGATTCAGATCGCGGTGGATTCCGATCTCAGCGACGAACAACAGCGCCTCCACGTTCAAAACACATACAGCCCGGTGACATCTCCCGTACCATGATCCAGCAAGGAGGAGGGAGAGGTTGAGGGAGAGCTCTGGCAGCACGACGACGTGGTGATGGTGGAGCTACGTGGACTCCGGCAGGGCTTCGCCAAGCGCTACGGAGAACGAGGAAGAGGAAGGGTAGGGCTGCGCCGTGAGAGAGAGAAGTTGTGTCTCAAATCAGCCCAAACCCTTGCATATATATAGGAGGAGGGAGAGGGAGGTATGACTTGGCCCCTCCTCCAAGGAGGAGGGCTTTGGCCGAAGCTAGGGAAGAGTCCACCTCCCACAAGGGAGGTGGATCTCCCTCCTTTCAAATTCCTTTTGCCTTATCCCTTGATCTCCAGCCACATGGGCCTTTCTAGAAGGTCTTGGCCAGCCCACAAAGGGCTGGCACACTTCATCTAAGGGCCCACGAAGTCCTATGGTCATCACACCCCTCCCGGGGGGTCCTCCGGCACCCTCCCAGCACTCCCGGTACACTACCGATGAGCCCGAAAACTTTCCGGTGACCAAAACTGGACTTCCTATCAATCTTTACCTCCGAACCATTCTGGAGCTCCTCGTGACATTCGGGATCTCAGCCGGGACTCCGAACAACCTTCGGTAACCATGTACAACATTTCCCTATAACCCTAGCATCATCGAACCTTAAGTGTGTAGACCCTACGGGTTCGGGAGACACATAGACATGACCAAGACAACTCTCCGGTCAATAACCAACAGCGGGATCAGGATACCCATGTTGGCTCCCACATGCTCCAGGATGATCTCATCGGATGAACCACGATGTCGGGGATTCAATCAATCCCGTACACAATTCCCTTTGTCTATCGGTATGATACTTGCCCGAGATTCGATCGTCGGTATCCCTATACCTTGTTCAATCTCGTTACCGGCAAGTCTCTTTACTCGTTCCGTAATACATCATCCCATGGCTAACTCCTTAGTCACATTGAGCTCATTATGATGATGTCTTACCGAGTGGGCCCAGAGATACCTCTCCGTCACACGGAGTGACAAATCCCAGTCTCGATTCATGTCAACCCAACAAACACTTTCGGAGATACCCGTAGTGCACCTTTATAGCCACCCAGTTACGTTGTGACGTTTGGCACACCCAAAGCATTCCTACAATATCCGGGAGTTGCACAATCTCATGGTCTAAGGAAAGAATACTTGACATTGAAAAGCTTTAGCAAACAAACTACATGATCTTGTGCTATGCTTAGGATTGGGTCTTGTCCATCACATCATTCTCCTAATGATGTGATCCCGTTATCAATGACATCCAATGTCTATGGCCATGAAACCGTGACCATCTATTGATCAACGAGCTAGCCAACTAGAGGCTTAGTATGGACATGTTTGTTGGAAATATGCCCTAGAGGCAATAATAAAATGGTTATTATTGTATTTCCTAGTTCATGATAATTGTGTGTTGTTCATGCTATAATTGTGTTAACCGGAAACCGTAATACATGTGTGAATACATAGACCACAACGTGTCCCTAGTGAGCCTCTAGCTGGCTAGCTCGTTGATCAATAGATGGTCACGGTTTCATGACCATGGACATTGGATGTCATTGATAACGGGATCACATCATTAGGAGAATGATGTGATGGACAAGACCCAATCCTAAGCATAGCACAAGATCGTGTAGTTCGTTTGCTAAAGCTTTTCAATGTCAAGTGTCGTTTCCTTAGACCATGAGATTGTGCAACTCCCGGATACCGTAGGAATGCTTTGGGTGTGCCAAATGTCACAACATAACTGGGTGGCTGTAAAGGTACGCTACGGGTATCTCCGAAAATGTATGTTGGGTTGACACGAATCGAGACTGGGATTTGTCACTCCGTGTGACAGAGAGGTATCTCTGGGCCCACTCGGTAAGACATCATCATTATGAGCTCAGTGTGACTAAGTAGTTAGTCACGGGATGATGTATTACGGAACGAGTAAAGAGACTTGCCGGTAACGAGATTGAACAAGGTATGGGGATACCGATGATCGAATCTCGGGCAAGTACCATACCGATAGACAAAGGGAATTGTATACGGGATTGATTGAATCCTTGACATCGTGGTTCATCCGATGAGATCATCGTGGAGTACTTGGGAGCCAACATGGGTATCCAGATCCCGCTGTTGGTTATTTACCGGAGAGGTGTCTCGGTCATGTCTACGTGTCTCCCGAACCCGTAGGGTCTACACACTTAAGGTTCGATGACGCTAGGGTTATAGGGAAATAGTGTACGTGGTTACCGAAGGTTGTTCAGAGTCCCGGATGAGATCCCGGACATCACGAGGAGTCCCGGAATGGTCCGGAGACGAAGATTGATATATAGGAAGTGAGGTTTTGGTTACCGGAAGTGTTCCGGGTGTCTCCGGTAGTGTACCGGGACCACCGGAACGGTTCCGGGGGTCCACCAAGTGGGCCCACCTGCCCCGGAAGGTTCCATGGGCCAAGAGTGGGAGGGAGCCAGCCCCTAGGTGGTCTGGTGCGCCTCCCACCACAGCCCAAGGTGCAGCAAGGGTGGAGGGGGCAAACCCTAGGCTTAGATGGGCCTTAAGGCCCACCCTAGGGCGCCTCCACCTCTCCCTGCCCTGGCCGCCGGCCAGATGGGCTTCTGGAGGCTGCCGCCACCCCTAGGGTGGAACCCTAGGGTGCAGCACCTCTCCTCCCCTCCTCCTATGTATAGTGGAGGTATTTGGGGTTGCACAACACACGAGTTCATCTCCTCCCTGGTGCAGCCCTACTCCTCCCTCTCCTCGTTCTCCGTAGTGCTTAGCGAAGCTCTGTCGGAGTACCACGCAGCTCCACCGCCACCATGCCGTCGTGTTGCCGGAGCTCTCCCTCAACCTCTCCTCCCTCCTTGCTGGATCAAGGCGTAGGAGACGTCACCGGGCTGCACGTGTGTTGAACGCGGAGGTCTCGTCCGTTCGGCACTTGATCGGATCTACCGCGATCTGAATCGCTGCGAGTACGACTCCATCAACCGCGTTCTAGCAACGCTTCCACTTAGCGATCTTCAAAGGTATGACGATCCAATCTCTCCCCGCTCATTTGTTGGTTTCTCCATAGATAGATCTGGGTGACATGTAGGAAAATTTTGCTTTACTACTACGTCTCCCAACAATGTTGTGGTCTATGTATTCACACATGTATTACGGTTTCCGGTTAACACAATTATAGCATGAACAATAGACAATTATCATGAACTAGGACATACAATAATAACCATTTTATTATTGCCTCTAGGGCATATTTCCAATAGTCTCCCACTTGCACTAGAGTCAATAATCTACTTACATTGTGATGAATCGTACACCCATAGCATTCTAGTGTTGATCATGTTTTGCTCGTGAGAGAGGTTTAGTCAACGGATCTGTGACATTCAAATCCGTATCCACTTTACAAATATCTATATCTCCCTCCTGAATGTAATCACGGATGGAGTTGAAGTGCCACTTGATGTGTCTTGTCTTCTTGTGAAACCTGGGCTCCATCACAAGGGCAATAGCTCCAGTGTTGTCACAGAATAGATTCATCGGGCCCGACGCACTTGGAATTACTCCCAGGTCGGTGATGAACTCCTTCATCCAGACTCCTTCCTTTGCTGCTTCTGAAGTAGCTATGTACTCCGCTTCACATGTAGATGCCGCCACGACGCTTTGCTTGCTGCTGCACCAGCTGACTGCCCTCCGTTCAAAACATACACGTATCCGGTTTGCGACTTGGAATCGTCCGGATCTGTGTTGAAGCTAGCATCGACGTAACACTTTATGACGAGCTCTTCGGCACCTCCATATACGAGAAACATGTCCTTTGTCCTTTTCAGGTACTTCAGGATATTCTTGACCGCTGTCCAGTGTTCCGCTCCGGGATCACTTTGGTACCTCCCTACCAAACTAATGGCAAGGTTCACATCAGGTCTGGTACACAGCATGGCATACATCATAGAGCCTATGGATGAAGCATAGGGTATGACACTCATCTCTTCTCTATCCTTTGTCGTGGTTGGGCATTGAGTCGTACTCAATCTCACACCCTGTAACACAGGCAAGAACCCCTTCTTGGACTAATCCATATTCAACTTCTTCAATATCTTGTCAAGGTATGTGCTTTGTGAAAGACCTATGAGGCGTCTCGATCTATCTCTATAGATCTTAATACCTAATATGTAAGCAGCTTCTCCAAGGTCCTTCATTGAAAAACACTTATTCAAGTAGGCCTTTATACTTTCCAAGAGTTCTATATCATTTCCCATTATCAGTATGTCATCCACATATAATATGAGAAATGCTACAGAGCTCCCACTCACTTTCTTGTAAATACATGGTTCTCCATAAACCTGTATAAACCCAAATGCTTTAATCACCTCATTAAAGCGAATGTTCCAACTCCGAGATGCTTGCACCAGCCCATAGATGGAGTGATGGAGCTTGCATACTTTGTTAGCATCTTTAGGATCGACAAAACCTTCTGGCTGCATCATATATAGTTCTTCCTTGAGGAAGCCATTAAGGAATGTCGTTTTGACGTCCATTTGCCACATCTCATAATCATAAAATGCGACAATTGCTAACATGATTCGGACGGACTTCAGCATCACTAAGGGTGAGAAGGTCTCATCGTAGTCAACTCCTTGAACTTGTCGATAACCCTTAGCGACAAGCCTAGCCTTATAGATGGTCACATTACCATCCGCGTCAGTCTTCTTCTTAAATATCCATTTATTTTCTATGGCTCGCTTATCATCAGGCAAGTCCACCAAAGTCCATACTTTGTTCTCATACATGGATCCTATCTCGAATTTCATGGATTCAAGCCATTTGTTGGAATCTAGGCCTGCCATTGCTTCTTCATAGTTTGAAGGTTCACTGTTGTCCAACAACATGATCTCCAGAACAGGGTTGCCGTACCACTCTGGTGCGGAACCTGTCCTAGTGGACCTTCGAATAGCAACTTGATCTAAAGTTTCATGATCATCATCATTAACTTCCTCTCCAGCCGGTGCAGGCTCCACAGAAACAACTTCCTGTGCTGTGCTACTCTCCGGTTCGAGTGGAGGTACAATTACCTCATCAAGTTCTATTTTCCTCCCACTTACTTCTTTTGAGAGAAACTCTTTCTCGAGAAAGGATCCATTCTGGGCAACAAAGACTTTGCCCTCGGATCGTAGGTAGAAGGTATACCCAATAGTCTCTTTGGGATATCCTATGAAGATGCACTTTTCCGCTTTGGGTTCGAGCTTCTCAGGTTGAAGTTTCTTAACATAAGCATCGCATCCCCAAGCTTTTAGAAACGACAGCTTAGGTTTCTTTCCAAACCATAATTCATACGGTGTCGTCTCAACGGATTTTGACGGTGCCCTATTTAAAGTGAATGCGGAAGTCTCTAATGCATATCCCCAAAATGATAGCGGTAAGTCGGTAAGAGACATCATAGATCATACCATATCTAATAGAGTGCGATTATGATGTTCATACACACCATTTCGCTGAGGTGTGTCAGGCGGCGTGAGTTGTGAAACAATTCCACATTCCTTAGGTGCGTGCCAAATTCGTGACTTAAATATTCTCCGCCACGATCAGATCATAGGCACTTTATTTTCCTGTCACGTTAATTCTCTACCTCACTCTGAAATTCCTTGAACCTTTCAAAAGTTCCGGACTTATGTTTCATTAAGTAGACATACCCATATCTACTCAAGTCATCAGTGAGGGTGAGAACATAACGGTAGCCACCACGAGCCTCAACACTCATTGGACAGCATACATCGGTATGTATTATTTCCAACAAGTCAGTTGCTCGCTCCATTGTTCCGAAGAACGGAGTCTTGTTCATCTTGCCGTTGAGGCATGGTTCGCACGTGTCAAATGATTCGAAATCAAGAGACTCCAAAAGTCCATCAGTATGGAGCTTCTTCATGCGTTTGACACCAATATGACCAAGGCGGCAATGCCACATGTAAGTGGGACTATCGTTATCAACCTTACACTTTTTGGTACTAGCACTATGGACATGTGTAACATCACGTTCGAGATTCATAAAATATAAACCATTGACCAGCGGGGCATGACCATAAAACATTTCTCTCATATAAATAGAACAACCATTATTCTTAGATTTAAATGAGTAGCCATCTCACATCAAGCGAGATCCAGATACAGTGTTCATGCTCCAATCTGATACTAAACAACAATTATTAAGGTTTAACACTAATCCTAAAGGTAGATGTAGAGGTAGCGTGCCGACGGCGATCACATCAACCTTGGAACCATTCCCGACGCGCATCGTCACCTCATCCTTTGCCAGCCTCCGCTTATTCCGCAGCTCCTGCTTGGATTTACAAATGTGAGCAACTGCACCAGTATCAAATACCCAGGAGCTACTATGAGCGATGGTTAGGTACACATCAATAACAAGTATATCACATATACCTTTAATGTTGTCGTCCTTCTTATCCGCTAAGTACTTGGGGCAGTTCCGCTTCCAGTGACCGGTACCCTTGCAATAAAAGCACTCAGTCTCAGGCTTGGGTCCATGCTTGTTCTTCTTCTTCCCGGCAACTTGCTTACCGGGCGTGGCAACAGCTTTGTCGTCCTTCTTGAAGTTCTTCTTACCATTGCCTTTCTTGAAACTAGTGGTCTTATTCACCATCAACACTTGATGCTCCTTTTTGATCTCGACCTCTGCTAATTTCAGCATCGAGTACAACTCAGGAATGGACTTCTCCATCCCTTGCATGTTGTAGTTAATCACAAAGCTCTTGTAGCTAGGTGGAAGCGACTGGAGGATTCTGTCAATGACCGAGTCATCCGGGAGATTAACTCCCAGCTGAGTCAAGCGGGTGTGTAGCCCAGACATCTTGAGGATGTGCTCACTGACAGAACTATTCTCCTCCATCTTACAGCTGAAGAACTTGTCAGAGATGTCATATCTCTCGACCCGGCCATGAGCTTGGAAAACCATTTTCAGCTCTAGGAACATCTCATATGCTCCGTGTTGCTCAAAACGCTTTTGGATCCCCGGTTCTAAAATGTAAAGCATGCCGCACTGAACAAGGGATTAATCATCGCAGCGAGAATGCCAAGTGTTCGCAATGTCTTGCTCTGCTGGGAGAAGGGGTGGGTCACCTAGTGGTGCATCAAGGACATACAATTTCTTGGAAGCTATGAGGATGATCCTCAAGCCACGGACCCAGTCCGCATAGTTGCTTCCATCATCTTTCAGCTTGGTTTTCTCTAGGAACGCTTTGAAATTGAGGGTGACATTCGCGTTGGCCATTGGATCTACAATATAGATTGTAAAGATAATTTTAGAATAAGTTCATGATAATTAAGTTCACATAATCAAATTATTTAATGAACTCCCACTTAGATAGACATCTCTCTAATCATCCAAGTGATACATGATCCATGTCAACTAGCCCGTGTCCGATCATCACGTGAGACGAACTAGTCGTCCATGGTGAACTTCTCCATGTTGATCGTATCTTCTATACGACTCATGTTCGACCTTCCGGTCTTCTGTGTTCCGAGGCCATGTCTGTACATGCTAGGCTCGTCAAGTCAACCTTAGTGTTCCGCGTGTGTAAATCTGGCTTACACCCGTTGTATGCGAACATTAGAACCTATCACACCTGATCATCACGTGGTGCTTCAGAACGACGATCCTTAGCAACGGTGCACAGTTAGGGTGAACACTTCTCTTGAAATTTTATTGAGAGATCATCTTATTTACTACCGTTGTTCTAAGCAAATAAGATGTAAACATGATAAACATCACATGCAATCAATATAGTGACATGATATGGCCAATATCATCTTGCTCCTTTGATCTCCATCTTCGGGGCACCATGATCATCACTGTCACCGGCACGACACCATGATCTCCATCATCATGATCTCCATCATTGTGTCTTCATGAAGTTGTCGCGCCAACTATTACTTCTACTACTATGGCTAACGTTTAGCAATAAAGAAAAGTAACTACATGGCGTTTATGATTGACACGCAGGTCATACAATAAAATAAGACAACTCCTATGGCTCCTGCCGGTTGTCATACTCATCGACATGCAAGTCGTGAATCCTATTACAAGAACATGATCAATCTCATACATCACAATGCATCACATCACATCCTTTGGCCATATCACATCACAAGGCATATGTTGCAAAAACAAGTTAGACGTCCTCTAATTTGTACTTGCAAGTTTTTACATGGCTGCTATAGGTTTCTAGCAAGAACGTTTCTTACCTACGCCAAAACCACAACGTGATATGACAATTTCTATTTACACTTCATAAGGACCCTTTTCATCGAATCCAATCTGACTAAGGTGGGAGAGACACACACCCTCTAGCCACCTTATGCAACAAGTGCATGTCAGGCGGTGGAACAGGTCTCACGTAAGCGTACGTGTAAAGTTGGTCTGGGCCGCTTCATCCCATAATACTGCCGAATCAAGATAAGACTAGTAACGGTAAGCAAATTAACAAGATCGCCGCCCACAACAACTTGTGTTCTACTCGTGCATAGATTCTACGCATAGACCTAGCTCATGATGCCACTGTTGGGAGACGTAGTAGTAAATCAAAAAATTCTACGATCACCAAGATCTATCCATGGAGAAACCAGCAACGAGTGAGGAGAGATTGCATCTTCATACCTTTGAAGATCGCTAAGCAAAAGCGTTACAAGAACGCGGTTGGTGGAGTCGTACTCGCAGCGATTCAGATCGCGGTGGATTCCGATCTCAGCGCCGAACAACGGCGCCTCCGCACGTACAGCCCGGTGACGTCTCTCGCACCTTGATCCAGCAATGAGGAGGGAGAGGTTGAGGGAGAGCTCCGGCAGCATGACGGCATGGTGACAGTGGAGCTACGTGGACCCCGGCAGGGCTTGGCCAAGCGCTACGGAGAACGAGGAAGAGGAAGGGTAGGGTTGCGCCATGAGAGAGAGAAGTTGTGTCTCAAATCATCCCAAACCCTTGCATATATATAGGAGGAGGGAGAGGGAGGTCTGCCTTGGCCCCTCCTCCAAGGAGGAGGGCTTCGGCCGAAGCTAGGGAAGAGTCCACCTCCCACAAGGGAGGTGGATCTCCCTCCTTTCAAACTCCTTTTGCCTTATCCCTTGATCTCCAGCCGCATGGGCCTTTCTAGAAGGTCTTGGCCAGCCCAAAAAGGGCTGGCACACTTTCTCAAAGGGCCCACGAAGTCCTATGGTCGTCACACCCCTCCCGGGGGTCCTCCGGCACCCTCCCGGCACTCTCGGTACACTACCGATGAGCCCGAAAACTTTCCGGTGACCAAAACTGGACTTCCTATATATCAATCTTTACCTCCGGACCATTCCGGAGCTCCTTGTGATGTACGGATCTCATCCGGAACTCCGAACAACCTTCGGTAACCACGTACAACATTTCCCTATAACCCTAGCGTCATCGAACCTTAAGTGTGTAGACCCTACGGGTTCGGGAGACACGTAGACATGACCAAGGCAACTCTCCAGTCAATAACCAACAGCGGGATCTGGATACCCATGTTGGCTCCCACATGCTCCACGATGATCTCATCGGATGAACCACGATGTTGGGGGTTCAATCAATCCCGTACACAATTCCCTTTGTCTATCGGTGTGATACTTGCCCGAGATTCGATCGTCGGTGTCCCTATACCTTGTTCAACTCGTTATCGGCAAGTCTCTTTACGCGTTCCGTAATACATCATCCCGTGGCTAACTCCTTAGTCGCATTGAGCTCATTATGATGATGTCTTACCGAGTGGGCCCAGGGATACCTCTCCGTCACACGGAGTGACAAATCCCAGTCTCGATTCGTGCCAACCCAACAGACACTTTCGGAGATACCCATAGTGCACCTTTATAGCCACCCAGTTACGTTGTGATGTTTGGCACACCCAAAGCATTCCTACAGAATCCGGGAGTTGCACAATCTCATGGTCTAAGGAAACGATACTTGACATTGAAAAGCTTTAGCAAACGAACTACACGATCTTGTGCTATGCTTAGGATTGGGTCTTGTCCATCACATCATTCTCCTAATGATGTGATCCTGTTATCAATGACATCCAATGTCTATGGTCGTGAAACCATGACCATCTATTGATCAACGAGCTAGCCAACTAGAGGTTTACTAGGGACATGTTGTGGTCTATGTATTCACACATGTATTACGGTTTCCGGTTAACACAATTATAGCATGAACAATAGGCAATTATCATGAACTAGGAAATACAATAATAACCATTTTATTCTTGCCTCTAGGGCATATTTCCAACACCCGGGGCGTGTACGGACCACTCCGCGGAGGAGTGGGCACTCGACGGTGGTCTTCGCGGTGGTGCTGATATCTGTCTTGCCCTTCATGATAACCGCCGCCTCGACGACGCAAGGGCGACCCAGGACTATGTGCCGACTGAACGGTCTCTGCCTTGGGTGAATTGTTGTGTATCTTGTGATGAGACTGAGAAACTGCTGAATTCTGGCGTTGTGCTGCATCTAATAGTGCTCTGATCTGCAACAGCCCTCGACCAACCTCTGACCGGGAAGGCTGAATGGAATCTGCTATCCTAGCAGCAACAATAACATTAAGCACGGGAGTTTGGTATACCTCAACGCCATCGTGAGGCCCAGTCAGGAATAGCTGTCGCTGACATCGACTGGGGGCGGCGGGCGTGGACGGGCGCGCTCGTCGATCTCTGCCTGGAGCTCTTCCAGACGAACGCGCGCGGCCTCTAAAGCCCGGGCCTCGGCGGTCGCACCGACGATGGGGGTATGAAGGACCTTCTCATCGTGACGCGATTGCACGTTAGATGGGCCACCAGCCTCGTGCTCTCCACAACCAAAACCAGGCGGTGAGCTCTGATGCGAGCCTGCCATCAAGACCTCCGCTGCGGGATCACAACTCTCGCACTCGGAAGGCACGTCGAACGGATCGGAATCCGACTCGAACACGCCATGAAGGGACTCGGCAGGTTCGAGTGCTGCAACCTGCGAGGAAGCTTGACGCGCCGCTGTGTGTTTGACCCACCGCTAGAGTCGTGAGCGGCCGGACCGCTTGCGACCGCGTACGGCGAGAGGAGCCGATGCGTAAGTTGTCGACGGCTGACACAGCAACATGCCGCACGGACTCGCGCGGAAATGTGCGGTCCCACGAATCGGGAGCACCTCAACATCGAGAGGCTCCTCCTGGAGCCATGCCAAATCATCGGCGATGAGAGTGAGCGCTCTGAAATGGATCTCGCGGCCCAGAGCAAAAACACCGTCGGAAGACATGTTGAAAGATGAAAAACGCAACCTCACCGGAAGTTGCTTAGACGCCTGCCCCATGGTGGGCGCCAACTGTCGTGGGAACGAGCCTGATAGTAGATGGTAGGGGTACGAATGGAGAGGGAAGAGTCCTAGCTACGACGAGGGTGTACACACAGTTGTATGAGTTCAGGCCCCTCTCGTGGAGGTAATAACCCTACGTCTCAGTGCTCGGGAGCTTTATGTCGAGTGGAATGTAGAGATTACAATAGTTTTCTTAACCCTTGTGCAGGAGGGGAGGGGCGGCTTATATAGAGTTCGCTGCCCCTCATAATGGCCCCGCATCAATGGGTCTGGTCGTGGGGTGTAAAGTCTGCCGTTACAGGTAACGTATGTAGTAAAAGCTATTAAGGGTCATTAAGCCAGCGTCTGCCCGTTGGGCTCTTGATGATGGCTCCTGGTCTTCTGGCGTCGAGTGAAGCGGGGTCCGTCGACTGACACGCGAGTGCCGAGTGAGAGCGGGAGTCTCCGAGTGGATTACTGTTGAGTGACTTTGAACGTCTCCAGGGATCCACTCGGAAGTTCATGCTTGATCTTCAAGTCCTCCCATGTGGTGTCCTTAGGTAGGGTATGTAGGCCTTGCCTAGGACCCTACCCCAGGCACATATCCTCGTCAGTCACCTATGCTAAATATTTCTTGGAGGATCCTTCTAGTATATGATGGGAGAACTATGAGACTATAATTCCAGCTGGCCAGATTCCTACCTGGAAAGAATTCACAAAGGTTTTTCCGTGAGCATCATATTCCTCAGGGTCTCATGGATCGAAAGAGGGAAGAGTTTTGTAACCTTACCCAGGGTAAGATGGTTGTAGATGTTTATAGTCGAGAGTTTGAGAACCTTGCACGTTATGCCACAGAAGAAGTGTCCACGGATGCCAAGAAGCAAGCTAGGTTCAGGAAGGGTCTCAACCCAAAGTTGCGTCATGATCTTCACTTGCATCATTGTGACACCTTCCAAGCTCTTGTGAACAAGGCCATTAATGCAGAGATAGCTCAGTTCACTTGTGAAGAATCTCGCAAGCACAACCGTGATTTGGCTTCTACCTCGGTTCCCAGATCCCGGAAGCGCCGGATTTGGGTTCCAAACTCATCGCTTCCTCCTGGATATGCATCGAGGCCAACCTATGTGGCGCCTCGTCCAACTCAGCTAAATGCTCCACCCAAATCTATTGGTGAACCGCCTGTCAATGCGATTCCACATCATATTTCTGTGATTTGCTACAAGTGTGGAGAACCAAGCCACATCGCTTGCAATTGCACTCAGTCCAATGGTGTATCACCTCAGTCTGGAAAGTATGTTGACCGTAGTAAGTCACCAGTCAAGGTGATCCCTGCCAAGCCAACCATCATTGAACAGGGATGTGTGAATCACGTCTCAACCAAAGAAGCTAATGATGATCCAGAAGTTCTCCTTGGAATGCTCCTTGTCAATTGCCATCCAGCATCAGTTCTATTTGATACTGGATCATTGCATTCCTTCATCTCAGAAGGCTATGCCCGATTGCACGACATGTCATTTTGCGATATGCCAACTGCTCTTGAAATTCAGACTCTAGGGTCTAGATGGCAGACCACAAGAATAAGCCATGGAAATGAAATCTGTGTTGATAGAATTGTATTCCTTGCTTCGCTAACATCTCTCAAGTCTTCAGATATTAATATCATCTTGGGTATGGACTGGATGATAGCTCACCATGCCAAGATCGATTGCTCCACCAGGTCTGTTCAGCTTACACATCCATTTGGCAAGATAGTCCATGTTTCAACACGAGTTGCAAAGCGTCAGCTCTATTCTCAAAATGTCAACCCTCTTCCCGAGCTTGAAGATATACCGGTAGTAAGAGATTTTCCAGATGTATTTCCAGAAGAATTGCCAGGCATTCTGCCTGACAGGGATGTAGAGTTTGTGATAGACCTCATCCCAGGAACTGTTCCAATTTCCAGAAGACCATATAAGATGGCACCCTTGGAATTAGCTGAGCTCAAGAAGCAACTTGATGAGTCCGTGCAAAAGGGTTTCATTCAACCTAGCTCCTCTCCTTGGGCTTGTCCCGTCCTCTTTGTGAAGAAGAAGGATGGAACGGATCGTATGGTTTTGGATTACCGACTCGTCAATTTGGTCACAATAAAGAATAAGTATCCAATCAACTTGCTGGATCTTCAGTGTTCTCCAAGATGGATTTGAGGTTAGTCTACCATCAAATCAAGATTAAGAATGGAGACATTCCCAAGACGATGTTCGTCACTTGTTATGGCCAGTACGTGTACACAGTCATGTCCTTTGGACTAACCAATGCTCTAGCAACATTTTCCCATTTGATGAACTCAATCTTCATGGAGTACTTAGATAAGTTCGTCGTGGTTTACCTCGATGATATCTTGATTTATTCGAAGAATGAAGAAGAACATGCTGAGCACCTCAGACTTGTCCAAGAAAAACTCAGAGAGCACCGTCTTTATGCCAAGTTCTCCAAGTGTGAATTTTGGTTACCTGAAGTGACCTATCTAGGTCATGTGATCTCCGAAAAGGGCATTGCAGTCAATCCTGAAAGAGTTCAGGCCATTCTTGACTGGACTCTACCTGAAACAGTTAAGCAAGTTAGAAGTTTCCTTTGTTTAGCGAGCTATTGTCGTCGCTTCATTGAGAACTTCTCCAAAGTTGCCAAGCCTCTCACGGAACTCCTCAAGAAAGATAAGAAGTTTGAGTGGACCCCACAATGTGAGCACGGTTTCCAGGAACTGAAGAGAAGTTTGACCTCTGCTCCCGTGCTTGTGCCACCTAACTTCTCCAAGGACTTTGTCATATATTGTGACGCCTTCAGACAAGGACTTGGATGTGTTCTTATGCAAGACCAATAGGTGATCGCCTATGCATCTCGACAGTTGCACCCACATGAGGAAAATTATCCAACACATGATTTGGAGCTTGCAGCAGTAGTCCATGCACTTAAGGTATGGCGATATTACCTTCTTGGTAATCGTTGCGAGATTTACACAGATCATAAAAGCCTGAAGTATATATTCACTTAACCAGATTTGAATCTCAGACAAAGACGATGGTTGGAGCTGATTACGGATTATGACTTAGGAATTACTTACACCCCAGGCAAGGCAAATGTCATGGCGGATGCGTTAAGTCGTAAATCCTATTGCAACAATCTTATGCTACAACAAGGTCAACCCCTTCTTCATGAGGAATTTTCCAAGCTTAACCTTCACATTGTTCCTCACGGATCCCTTTCAACCTTGGTTGCAAAACCTACTCTGGAGGATCAGATTATAACAAGCTAACAGTATGATGCGGGTATTACCTGGATCAGGGATAATGTTGAAAAAGGAATTGCTGGTAGTTTCTCCATTGATGATAGAGGTGCAGTATATTTTTGGAATCAGTTGGTAGTTCCTAAGAAGCAACAACTTCGAGAGTTGATACTTAAGGAGGCTCATGAATCTCCTCTCACCATTCACCCTGGCAACACCAAGATGTTCAGGACCTACGCCAAAGGTTCTGGTGGACCAGAATGAAGAGGGAAATCACTCAATTCATTGCTAATTGTGGTGTTTGTCGTCGCATGAAGGCAGAGCATCAGAGACCTGTTGGCACCCTTCAGCCTTTAGCCATTCCTGAATGGAAATGGGATAAAGTTGAAATGGATTTCATCACCGGATTTCCCAAGACCAAGAAAGGAGATAATGCAATCTTCGTTGTTATTGATCGCCTTTCCAAAGTGGCTCATTTCCTTCCTGTCCGAGAGAGTATCACTGCTAGTCAGTTGGCGGACTTGTATATCTCTCAAATAGTGTCCTTGCATGGTGTTCCATTGGAAATCAATTCAGACCGTGGAAGTCTTTTCACCTCTCGATTTTGGGAAAGTTTCTAGAATGCTATGGGAACCCATCTCTCCTTTAGCATTGCTTTTCACCCTCAGTCAAGTGGTCAAGTTGAAAGAGGCAATCAGATTCTCGAAGACATGCTCAGAGCTTGTGTGATCTCATTCGGAATGAATTGGGAGAAGTGTGTTCCATTTGCAGAGTTTGCGTATAACAACAGCTACCAATCTATTCTGGGCAAAGCTCCGTTTGAAGTTCTTTATGGACGAAGATGCCGAACACCTTTGAACTGGTCAGAGACCGGGGAAAGACAATTCTTTGGGCCAGATATGATCCAGGAAGCAGAAGAGCAAGTTCGCGTTATTCGCGAAAATCTCAAGACAGCTCAGTCTCGTCAGAAAAGTCAGTATGATCGCCATCATAAGGAAGTAACTTATGAGGTGGACGAAAAGGCTTACCTTCGGGTTACTCCTCTAAAGGGTACCCATCGTTTCGGTATCAAGGGAAAATTGGCTCCTCGTTACATTGGTCCTTTTCGCATTCTTGCTAAACGAGGAGAGGTTGCCTACCAATTGGAACTGCCCCCGCATCTTTCCCGAGTTCATGATGTCTTCCACGTTTCTCAACTCAGGTGTTGCTTCAAGGATCCTATCCGTGAAGTGGACCACGAAACGCTTGATCTTCAAGATGATCTTTCATATCGAGAATATCCTGTTCGCATTCTCGATCAAGCTGAGCGTGTAACCCGGTGTCGGAATATCAAGTTTCTGAAGGTTCAGTGGTCGCATCATTCTGAGAATGAAGCTACATGGGCGCGTGAAGATCATCTTCGATTTGAGTATCCAGCTCTTTTCCCGTCGACTCCAAAATCTCGGGACGCGGTTCTTTTAACTGGGGGTGAGTTGTCACATCCCTAGCTTTAGCATGCATTAGGATCTATGTTGTGATTGCATCATGTTTAAATTCTTTTAAACTTGAAATGGGGATGTTCAAAACCCTAGCACCATTTGAATTCAAATAGGCTCAACCAAAATATATTTTTACAATGATCCAAAGTGACCTTGGAAAATGTTCATCTTCTCTGGAATAATGTGGCAACATAAACAAGGGGTTGTGCATATTTTACAAATGTCATTTTGGGTATTGAATTAAATCAATAAATATTCAGATTGGGGTTTAAAATGTTATAAGTATTTTAAAAGCTCCAACAAAATTGAAACTTGGCCAGGGCCTTCGGAATATTTCCTTTAGTGCCCAGGAAAAAAGTTTCATATTTTTATAAAATATTTTAGTGCCTAAAATAAAATAAATGAAATAACAGAAATAGGAGAAAGAACAAGATTCAAATAAATAAAAGAGGAGGCCCAGCAGGAGCCGGCCCAACTGGCCTATGCCAGTCATCCCTATCCTCTCGCCAGGAGGACACGGGCATGCGTTCGCCGCGCGCGGGCATGCGCCATGACCGCGACCTGCCTGGCTGCCTGCCCTGGAGGCCTCCGGGGCCACCAGGACAACCCCCCTCCCCGCCGTGGCTCTCTTCTCCTCCCTCTCTCTCGCCCTGCCGCTCTCTCTCTCGCTCTCTTCCCCCTCTGTCGTGGATTTATCACGGCAGATGTCCGGGGTGAACGGACTTAGGTTTGGGGCAGAAATGCAACTATGTGGCGGTTTGAAGGGGTTGATCGGAATCGAGAGACGCGATGTTTTACCCAGGTTCGGCCCCTCCGATGGAGGTAAAAGCCTACGTCCTGCTTGTCTGATATTGATGATGATGAAGATCTCTCGGTTACAAGGGTGCTAATTGCTACCTCTAATCACGAGATCCTCTAATCTGTCTATCTCTAATCTCTTGTATGGTCTAAACTTGTGGACTTGTGGATCTTGTCCCTCTAGGAGTGCTCTACCCCTCCTTATATAGGTGGAGAGGGTAGGCTTACAAATAGAGTCCTACTAGGAGTAGGATTAGGACTAGCCTCTCACGAATCCTACTCCGGGTCTTATTTCCTTTAAGGGAAGCCTTCTCTCTTCGGGCCTTCTCTTGTGAGCCGCCAGGCGCCGACTCACCCGCCGGGTCTTGGGCTTGGTCGTCCTGCGACCCATCTGCCGGGTCATTAATGAAACGTCATGTCTTTGCCAGGTCTCCTGTGAGTCGCCAGGCCGGGTCATACCGCGGGGTATATCCCCGACATTAGCCCCCGGGTTAGCTTGAATTTATTCATGGTAAGCTCCTGAAATAAGAGTAACAAATATGTTAAGTGGCCAGCTTGCTCCTTTGGCCGTCTTATAAAATGGCTCCTCAAAAATCTGAGTCTTTTCTGCATATGAATGAGTTGTCTTGATAGTCATCTTGCTTTTCAATGTCCTTTGAAAAATATTAAGAATAGAACACCCATATGCCACTGAGTCGGCTTCCAATACTCTTGGCGGGTCATCTCCTCCGGGTCATAATCATTTATGATGTCGGGTCATTATCGTTGGTGACGCCGGGTCAAATAACTAGAATCCAGCTGACTTGATAAAAATATTGGGATGAAAATCCATCTGATGTAAACCGGACTTCCATTGTTGTGGAGCAGGGCGGCTTATAAAATCTGGCGGGTTATCATCTTTTGATAACACCGGGTCATAAGTGTTGGTGACGCCGGGTCTAACAACTGAACTCCATACTTAATATCTTGAAAATCTGCTCAATAGTTTTTGATATGTCCATATTACCTGTAGCCCCCAAGCTCCGAGATTATCCATGATAACTTGGTGCTTTGCAATAATATTTTGGACTGTGTAACCCCCAAGGGCCGGGTTGACCTGCCTGTAGCAACCTGGGGCTTATAACTATCTTATACCTTATGAAACTTCGGCGAGTGTAGCCCCAAGGGCCGGCTCATCAGAATGTGATGCACCGGGTCTTCAATTTGAACCTCATAATCTGTTTAAACAACTGAACACTGTAGCCCCCAAGTGTCGGGTCACACGCTTGCGGCGACTTGGAACTTTACAAAATTTGATCCGAGCGGCATAGCCCCCAAGTGCCGGGTTAGTAAGAATTACCGAGCTGGGACTTAGAAAAGTATAGAAAGGTTGGCTTATCTCCTTGAAATAATAGGGTCTTGCACACAATGTAATGATTTGAAAATCGGCTTGCATTAGCCCCCAAGTGTCATGGTGCGTGCTTGCAGCGATATGGGACTTGCATATTTAATATAAACTGGACTTCAATAGTGTAGCCCCCAAGTGTCGGGTTGTCTACCTGCGGCGACTCGGGACTATATGAGAATAATATGACTCACCACAATTTGTTGAACGAATCCTTGACCGTGGTTGTAATATAACCCGGAATGAATATCCTGGAATAATTCCTTTGTCTTTGTCATGAAATTCCTGCTCGTGGTTGCGTTGCAACCCGGCAAATATATATTGGAGAAATCCATGGGTGTTGTAAATTACTACAGAGCACAATTGAAGAAATCCGAGAACCGGCCACGGCATTATACCTGACAGGGCAGCTCTTGATATAATAAGTTCTCCGAGCTGGCTTGATAAGCCGGCATGATATGTGAATATGATGAAATATATGATGCAATGTATGATGCAAGATGCAATGTATGATGTAATGTTAACTTGTCAACATTTTTTGGCATAAAGCCGGCGGATAGGCGTTAGAAGCTATACCCGAAGGTAGGAAGCCGCCCTCGCCGCGACTCATTTTCCTGAGCCGGTTTTAACTTTAACCAGTGCAGGGTCTCTATCGAGAGTGGTCGTCAATTTCTTTCAGCGGTTCAAGGTCTCTAGGCGAGAGTAACTGGTAAGAGTTCGGCGGGTCAAGCCATTTTAACTTTAACCAGTGCAGGGTCTCTATCGAGAGTGGCCGTCAATTTCTTTGAGCGGTTCAGGGTCTCTAGGCGAGAGTAACTGGTAAGAGTTCGGCGGGTCAAGCCATTTTAACTTTAACCAGTGCAGGGTCTCTATCGAGAGTGGCCGTCAATTTCTTTGAGCGGTTCAGGGTCTCTAGGCGAGAGTAACTGGTAAGAGTCCGGCGGGTCATGAGATGTTAGCTACTCGTCGGTAAAAAACCTCTCATAACCGCGGCTAAACTGGTTAGCCGGAGATGGCATAAAGCCAGCCGATTGGGTGTTAGAAGCGGTACCCGTCGGTAAGAAGCCCCCTTTTCAGCAATTACGACGCAAAGCGTCGGCGGATAGGCGTTAGAAGCTGTACCGGCTAAAGGTAGGAAGCCGCCCTCGCTGTGACTCATTTTTCTGAGCCGGAATTTTGTGCCTCTACGGCCGGCTAATAGGTGTTAGAAGTTGTACCCAAAGGTAAGAAGTCGCCGTTTGCCAATCTCAGTTGATATATCAACCGGAATATTTTTGAACTCTTCTTGTAAGTCACTATCTTGTAAACTGCCATCTTGTATAAAGAAACGGCAGAAGCTCCAAGTGATGATCCAATAAATCCGGGCACCTATGTTTGAATGGTGCATTACGGATTTCGTCCTCTTGGGCAACTTTTAATCTTCCGCTAGTAATGTAATAGCCCCCAGGATTGGACTTTCTCTTGCAAAGACTGAGGGTTCTTGTTGAAAACAACCAAATGTGTCTCACCATGTCTGTAGCCCCCGAGTCTTAAGTTGACTCGAAGAGGCGGCTTGAGAATCTCCACTGAAAGTTGAGGTTGGCCGTGGCGGGTTTATAGATGATCTCGTATGAATTGCTTCAATGATCCGGTCGATGGTTTGTTCCGGCTGTTTTATTGAAGTGAACCAACTTGTAGTGACGACGACATGTGCGCCTGTCCGTCAGGCGGCTCATATCGACGAACACCGCACTAATATGTTGATGTAGATATAGAAATCATCCACGGCATTATAAGCCAATGCTATTGTGAAAGACGTCACGGCGTTGTAAGCCGACGCGGATGGCAAGAGACGGCCACAACGTTGTAAGCCGGTGCGGTCGCGAGAGACGGTCACTGCATTGTAGGACGTTGCGATCGTTGAGTCGCCCGTGATATTGAAAACCAACACGGACGGTAAGTCGTTGTGGCGTTGTAAGCCGGCTCGACAGCGAGAGATAGCCGCGGCATTGTAAAGTGGTGCCTTGATGTAGATCCCACCGTATGAACGGCAGTTTGTATGCATCTGTCCAGTTAGCTCGTCATGGCATATATGTTAACACGGCCTCTCATGAAAGCACGTGAGGACCGGACCATACTCCGGCCATGAGTTAATCGACCTGCATACATAATAACATAGTCCAAGTAAAACCATTCTATTATATTAAATTATACGAGATAATAGTCTGAAAAAATATCACCTGATTTTTTCTGTTGGATAAAATACGGACATGAACTCCAAATTGCTCGTGGAAGCGTCGAGGTCGACCGAGTCACCTTGACCCGGCAGCCAGCTCGTTGAATCATACCATGGCAATGTTGAGGTCAAACGAGTCCTCCTGACCCGACAACTCTCTTTGTTTTTTAAACACCTTCCCTGTCTTAGCCCTGCCTATTGTTTTTCCTTTCTTTTTATACATGGACACCCGATAGGAGAGCAGGGCAAGGCGAATCCGGGGAGAACCCAGCACGGAGTGGGTCGAGTAGAAGATTGAGGTGATGCGGCAAGCCGGAAAGGGCCCCATGGCGGACGGGCGGCTCGGCCAGCCAGCAGGCGAAGGACGGCCATGGCAGGCGGAGATCGAACCGGCGAGTCGTGGCTGATGCGAAAGGGCAGCCATGGCGCAGCAGCGAGGCGAAGCCGAGGTGAGGGGCGGCCATGGCGCAGCAACACGGCAAAGTCGAGCCGGGGAGGCTCGCGACTGCAGTGTCTGGAGGAGGCCATGCCAAACCGGGAGTGGAGCGTGTTGAAGTGAGACAGCAGCTGTGGAGCAACGCAAGCGCATGGAGCAAAGTTGAGCCGACTGGAACACGGCTCGGCACACAAGGCGGCTGTTGCAGAGAGGCGGCCATGGCGCATCGGCGAAGTGGACGCGGGTGAAGGGAGACCGATCCTGGTGGTGATAGAACTCGCGACACAGGCAGCTTCAGAATGATCAGGCACCGGCCACGGCACCGCGGGTGAAGGGAGACCGATCCTGGTGGTGATAGAACTCGCGACACAGGCGTGGTCGCCCGGAGTGGCACGGTCGAGCGAAGGCGGAGCTGCCCGGCGCAACGACGTGCGGATGACGGGGTGGGTCGAGGCCATGCATCGGACAGGCTTGAGAGGGGGGGCGAGCCGACAGACATAGGAGGATCGACGAGTCGGAGCCAGCGGCGAGGCGTGGTCTTGGCTGCGGTCGGCGGTTGCGCTGAGCTGAAGCGGAGCTTGGCTGAGGCGGAGCCAGAGTGGCTCGAGCACACGGCGGTGGCGGAGCTTGGCGCTGCGGTGGCGCAGCGCGGGGGTGTGGCATGGAGGAACCGACGGGTATGACACGGGGACGCACGGTGAGACGGCAGCACAGGCGAGGCAGAGTCGGCGGCTTGATCAGCGGCGGCTCGTACCGCGGCGGGGACGACTTGCGACAAATGGTGGCCGGGTGGTTTCAGCGAGCGTGGAGGGGTGAGGCAATGACCAAACAGGTCAGGCGGCCAAGGCGTGGATGGGAGACAGCGGCTGTTAACCAGCCGGCTGGAGCAGCGGCTTCCTTGTGGCGATGCTAGCGACGGTGCCGGGTGCGCCTCGAGGAAGAGCTGGTGAGGCGAGGCGGAATGGCCATGACGCAGCGGCAGGGCGAACCGGACACAGTACAGTGGTACGGCGGCTTGCGGATCGAGTTGGAGAGGAGCGGACAGCTAGGCAGTGGCGGGTGAGCCGGTGCCGCGTCGAGGGAGAGGCACTGGACAGCGACGAGCATCGTGGTGGCCGTCCCTTTTCTTTTTCTGTAGGAGTCTGAGTCCGTGTCAAGCAAGATCTAGTTGATTTTTCTTCACGTGAGGAAGTGGTAAAGTCTTAATTGGTCTTGCTCAATCCATGGGTCACCATAGCGGCCACTCCTGAAGTCCTGATCGGAAAACAACTTTTTTAAAGTTGACTTCGACTTATATTTAGACTGGATACTCCTTATGATGATGAGTCTTGGCTGATTCCGATAGCGCATGATGATAGAGAATTTGTACCGGTGGACTGATATAGCGGATGAATTTGGTCGGGATGCGATTTGATCGCTGTTGATGGTGAAGGATCCTGCCCGGATGATGAACAATCCCATAACGGATTATCTTGCATGATTGCTTCATGCCGGCTCTTGTTTATTCAATTTGTCACGAATTTCTTGATCCCTAAAGATCCCTCCAAGAACACAACGTCACCGTGCGTCGCCCCACGGTGGGCGCCAACTGTCGTGGATTTATCACGGCAGATGTACGGGTGAACGGATTTAGGTTCGGGGCAGAAACGCAACTATGTGGCGGTTTGAAGGGGTTGATCGGAATCGAGAGACGCGATGTTTTACCCAGGTTCGGCCCCTCCGATGAAGGTAAAAGCCTGCGTCCTGCTTGTCTGATATTGATGATGATGAAAATCTCTTGGTTACAAGGATGCTAATTTCTACCTCTAATCACGAGATCCTCTAATCTGTCTATCTCTAATCTCTTATATGGTCTAAACTTGTCGACTTGTGGATCTTGTCCCTCTAGGGGTGCTCTATCCCTCCTTATATAGGTGGAGAGGGTAGGCTTACAAATAGAGTCCTACTAGGAGTAGGATTAGGACTAGCCTCTCACGAATCTTACTCCGGGTCTTATTTCCTTTAAGGGAAGCCTTCTCTCGTCGGGCCTTCTCTTGTGAGCCGCTAGGCGCCGGCTCACCCGCCGGGTCTTGGGCTTGGTCGTGCTGCGACCCGTCTGCCGGGTCATTAATGAAACGTCATGTCTTTGCCAGGTCTCCTGTGAGTCGCCAGGCCGGGTCATACCGCGGGGTATATCCCCGACACCCTCTGCTCTCTCCCGTGCATGGCTGAAGTCGTCGCCGCCGGTGATCTGCCATCACCGCACGTCCCGAACCATGCCACCGGCACCAGAAGCCCTCGGTGAGGCCCCGGTCTTTCTCCCCCTAGCCCTGCCGCCGTTTTCCCCTTCTATCGCGCGCGCTGCCTCAGCCGAGCTCCGGCCGCCGCAAGTGAGGTCGCCGGCGGCGGCTCCGGCATCCCTAGCGGCCCTAGCAAGCCTCGCAGGGTGCGCGCGAGCGAGGGCTCCGCCCTAGTGACCCAGCCGCCGCTCCCGTGGCCGGTAGCTCAAACGCCACCGTGACCAGAGGTTGCCGGTGACGAGTCATCGCCTGAGCCGGCTGGTGGGCCCCATTGTCAGGTGATTAGCTTAAGGCTAATCACCATTTAGTTGACCCCTGCGACACTGACACGAGGGCCCAGCCCTGTTTTTTTCAGTTAGATTAATTAAAACCCTGTTAGATGAGTGAGTCAGTGACAGGTGGGGCCCGGCCGCCAGGTTTGACCTGGGCAGGCGCCTTTGACCTGCTGATATCACTGTGACATCATGCTAACGCATTATTGCAATTTTGGAATAAATAAATTCCAGAAATTACTAAAAACTTAGAAAATTCATATAAATTAATCTGTAAATCAGATGAAAATAATTTTTATATGAAAATTGATCAGAAAAATCTAATGGATCCATTTGTACCATTTTCATGCATGTTAGAGCAACATAAATAGGTAAAATTGGACATTTTGGTTCAAATGCATTATGGAACTCCATATATGAAGTTGAATTTGAACCTTGAGTTCAAACCTACTTCATTTAAATCTGTTTCTAGATGCATTAGCTCAAACACATCATATTGCCATGTCATACTCATGCATCATATTGTTGCATTTGATGTGTATTGATTTGTTCTCCTTCGATGGTTGTTCTTCGTGTTAGGCATTGTTCCGGAGGATACGATCGAGTATCCATCTAAGGAGCAGTAGTGTGTGATCGTCTTATCAGGCAAGCAACCCCCTTGAACATATTCGATACAGTCCCACTCTCTCGCTCTTGCTCTCACTTATTACATTAGAACAAAACGTTTCAACTTTTACATGTTCCGGTAGTTGAACCCATTCCTCTGCATGACTTGTCATTGTCACAGTAAATAGTTGAACCATGCAACCTAGCATACCTGGTAGATGCTTGAGCCCTGTTGTGCCTTTAACCTGCTATGCTTTCTATGCTTAGAGTTGTGTCAGGTATGATTCATCTGGGTGATGAACCGGAGTGAACTGAACTTGTTCTGATGATGAGAGTTAAGTTGTGAACACGATTTGGTAAAGGTAGCGATGAGAGGCCATGTAGGAGTACATGGTGGGTTGTCTCATTGGGATCGTCCTTAAGAACTAAGTCTTGTGTATGTTGTCCAAGATTAGCTACTACCGCACATTGGGATCCTTAATTGACTCTCTCGACTTATTAATCGACTTGAGCTCTGTCCAGGAGTTGCAACTAGTTTTCTGGTGTTTGTAGGATATGCTAGTAGCCTACTGAGTGGCCCCCCGTACAGGTGGGCTTGGGACAGACTAGGCATTGTGGCCTAGTGTACCAAGCATAGTACCATCCATCGAGGTGGGCTTGGGAACCCTATACACATCGTTTGGGGCCGTTGAGGAAACTTCGGTCGGACTCCCTTACGGGTTCAGTCTCAAATAGGCGATAAACTTGGACTAGAGTCTTGTGTGGTTAGTCAGGTCGTGGCCGACTCCCTCGTTGGGCTTCCGCTTGAAGGTTGCCAAGGTGCCTTTTTACGAGCACATGGCGGTAAGTGGCGAGAGCATGTGTGACGAAGTACACCCCTGCAGGGTAATCAAACTATTTGAATAGCCGCATCCGCGGATATGGACTACTTGGATACTTATATGGTTCATAGACAATTTAAAAGGTTACTCATAAAAGCTTCAAGACAAGTGTGAGTACCATGGATGGCACTCTCGTAGGAAGACGGGAGCGGATCCATGGTGGTGTATTATTGTGGTGTTAGTGGACTCGTGTACGCTTCACAAAACTTTTCAAAGTTATGAAAGTCGTAGTACAGGATAGCCACCGAGTCAAAGCTGGCTTGTAGCATTGAACCCCACAACCTCCTTGTTGATACCGATGCATATGTAGTTAGTTCTGATGTAAGTCTTGCTGAGTACTCAGTACTCACTGTTGCTTAATTATGTTTTTGCAGAGGAGACTTCAGTCTCGCTAGTGGTTTCTACGATAAGATCGATGTTGGCCATTTAGCTGGGAATCCCAGCCAGAGGTCTGGTTCCTGTGGAGGGCCTTGTAGATAGACAGGCTTCCTCAGCCTTCTTATTTTCTAGATGTCTGTACCCAGACATGTTAAGCTTCCGCTTGTTGCTTGTATGATTTGTGTGTTGGGTCATGTGACCCCTGCTTGTAATATCACACTATGATGGCTCTTATGAGCCTCCTAAATAAATGTTGTCATGTTTTATGGTTGTGATGCCATAGTTGTATCTATGCATATCGGGCATGTCGTGCATACGTGTGACGTGCAACGATATGTATGGGATTCGACACCTAGTTGTGTGCCTTTAGTAGTACTCTTTACAGGGAATTGCCTCTTTGGGCTTCCACCAAGCCTTGGTAGCTTGCTACTGCTCCGGACACATTGATTGACCGGCATGTATCCTTCCTTGATGTTGTGTCTGTCCTTTTGGGGAAATGTCTCGCAATGTAATGGAGTCCCTATATCCTACTACGACTCGTCTACGTGCAGTGATGATATTTATGTCCCACGGCGTAATGGAGTCCTTGTAGCTTGCTATGACTCGTCTACACACGCTAGAGGCCGACACCTACATTGCTGGGTTACGTATGCATGTTCCTGTACGGATGTGCCACTTGGGTTCTACGACTAGTCATGTCGACCCGGGTTCTTTGACATTTGAATGATAGTGACATATTGCATACGTGAGCCAAAAGACGCAAACGGTCCCGGCCCAGGTAAGGTGGCAGCCGTGGAGTTAACCGTGCGTGAGGCCGCAAAGTGATGTGATGTGTTACATGCTACCTTCTTATGGCTTAGGATCGGGGTCCTGATAGTAAACCGTCTATCTTAGATCCAAGCAAAAAGTGTTTGTTGCTACAATGGGTCCTCTCTCGAGAAAGAGTTTCTCTCGAAAGAATTGAGTGGGAGGAAGATAGAACTTGATGAGGTTGTTGATGTTGGAGATATGCCCTAGAGGCAATAATAAATTGGTTATTATCATATTTCCTTGTTCATGATAATCGTTTATTATCCATGCTACAATTATATTGATCGGAAACTTAGACACATGTGTGGATACATAGAGAACACCATGTCCCTAGTATGCCTCTAATAGACTAGCTCGTTGATCAAAGATGGTCAAGGTTTCCTAGCCATGGACATGAGATGTCATTTGATAACGGGATCACTGTTGGAAATATACCCTAGAGGCAATAATAAATTAGTTATTATCATATTTCCTTGTTCATGATAATCGTTTATTATCCATGCTATAATTGTATTGATCGGAGACTTAAATGCATGTGTGGATACATAGACAAAACCATGTCCCTAGTATGCCTCTAATGGACTAGCTCGTTGATCAAAGGATGGTTAAGGTTTCCTAGCCATGGACATGAGATGTCATTTGATAACGGGATCACATCATTAGGAGAATGATGTGATGGATAAGACCCAAACTACAAACATAGCATATGATCGTGTCAGTTTATTGCTACTGTTTTCTGCATGTCAAGTATATGTTCCTATGACCATGAGATCATGCAACTCACAGATATCGGAGGAGTGCCTTGTGTGTATCAAACGTCGCAACATAACTGGGTGACTATAAAGGTGCTCTACAGGTATCTCCGATGGTGTCTGTTGAGTTGGCATGGATCGAGACTGGGATTTGTTACTCCGTGTGACGGAGAGGTATCTCGGGGCCCACTCGGTAATGCAACATCACAATAAGCCTTGCAAGCAATGTGACTAATTGTTAGTTGCGGGATCTTGTATTACGGAACGAGTAAAGAGACTTGCCGGTAACGAGGTTGAACTAGGTATGGAGATGCCAACGATCGAATCTCGGGCAAGTAACATACCGAAGAACAAAGGGAACGTTATACGAGATTAACTGAATCCTTGACATAGAGGTTCGACCGATAAAGATCTTCGTAGAATATGTAGGAACCAATGTGGACGTCCAGGTCCCGTCATTGGTTATTGACTGTAGAGGTGTCTCGGTCATGTCTACATAGTTCTCGAACCCGCAGGGTCTGCACACTTAAGGTTCGGTGACGTTTCGGTGGTGTAGAGTTATGTATGGTGGTGACCGAAGGTTGTTCGGAGTCCCGGATGAGATCCCGGAAGTCACGAGGAGCTCCGGAATGGTCCGGAGGTAAAGATTCATATATAGGAAGTCCCAGTTTGGTTTCCGAAAAAGTTTTGGGCTCATCGGTAGTGTACCGGGAGTATCGGTAGTGTACCGGGAGTGCCGGTAGTGTACCGGAGGACCTCCGGGAGGGGTATTTCGACCCCAAGAGGTCCATGGTCTGTGGGAGAATAATAACCAGCCCTTAGTGGGCTGGGAAAACAGCCACAAAGGCCCATGGCGCAGGAGAGAAAGTCCTAAAGCAAAAAGTGGAAAATCAGCCAATAGGAGGCAATCCTACTCCAACTAGGATTGGAGGTGAAGTAGGATTGCTCCCACCTCCTATTTCGGCCGACCCAAAGGCCTTGGCTGCCTCTCCTATCCTCTCCTCCTATATATACTAGTGGATTGGGTGGTTTTTGGACAGAATTTCCGGCCACGTGCTACCCGTTTCACCGGTGCACAGTTTCTCCTCTAGATCGGTTTTCCGCAGCGCTTAGGCGAAGCCCTGCCGGAATCACTCGACCACCATCACCGGAGCGCCGTCACGCTGCCGGTGAACTCTCTATCCTCTCCACCTCCTCTCGCCGGATCGAGACGGTGGAGATCATCATCAAGCTGCACGTGTGCTGAACGCGGAGGTGCCGTCCGTTCGGCGCTAGATCGGAAGGACCGTGATCGAGATCGCGAGACAATTCGTGATGAGATCGCGGAACGGATCGTGATGAGTTCGCGGGACATATCGTGCTCAATATCGTGAGACGGATCGTGATGAGATCGCGGGACGGATCGTGATGAGTTCACGGGACGGATCGTGATTGGATCGCGGGACGGATCGTGATGAGATCGCGGGACGCTCGGCGATTTGGATCGCGAAGATGTTTGACTACACCAACCGCGTTTCTTAACGCTTCCCGCTTAGCGATCTACAAGGGTATGTAGATCCACTCTCCCTCTCGTAGATGCTCATCACCATGGATAGGTTTGCGTGTGCGTAGGAAATTTTTTGTTTCCCATGCGACGTTCCCCAACAATCACGTCATTAGGAGAATGATGTGATGGACAAGACCCAAACTATAAATGTAGCATATGATCGTGTCAGTTTATTGCTACAGTTTTCTGCATGTAGAGTATATGTCCCTATGACCATGAGATCATGCAACTCATGGACACCGGAGGAGTGTCTTGTGTGTATCAAACGCCACAACGTAACTTGGTGACTATAAAGGTGCTCTACAGGTATCTCCAAGGGTGTCTGTTGGGTTGGCATGGATCGACACTGGGATTTGTTACTCCGTGTGACGGAGAGGTATCTCAGGGCCCACTCGATAATACAACATCACAATAAGCCTTGCAAGCAATGTGACTAAGTGTTAGCCACGGGATCTTGTATTATGGAATGAGTAAAGAGACTTGCCATTTACGAGGTTGAACTAGGTATGGAGATACCGACAATCGAATCTCGGGCAAGTAACATACCAAAGAATAAAGGGAACATCATACGGGATTAACTGAATCCTTGACATAGAGGTTCGATCAATAAAGATCTTCGTAGAATATGTAGGAATCAATATGGGCATCCAGATCCCACTATTGGCTATTGGCCATAGAGGTGCCTCGGTCATGTCTACATAGTTCACGAACCCGCAGGGTCTGCACACTTAAGGTCCGGTTACGTTTCAGTAGTATAGAGTTATGGATGGTGGTGACCGAAGGTTGTTTGGAGTCCCGGATGAGATCCCGGACGTCACGAGGAGCTCCGAATGTTCAGGAGGTAAAGATTGATATATAGGAAGTCCTGTTTTGGTCACCGGAAAAGTTCCGGGCTCATCAGTAGTGTATCGAGAGTGCCAGGAGGGTACCGGGGGACCATCGGGAGGGGTATGTCGACCCAAGAGGCTACATGGGCTGTGGGAGGATGAATACCAGCCCTTAGTGGGTTGACCGAAGTCCCACATAGGGCCCATGCGGCTGGGAAGGAAATCCAAAGTGGAAAAGGTGGAAAAAAGGCTAATATGAGGAAGGAGTCCTAAACCGACTAGGAGTGGAGGAGTAGGACTCCTCCCTCCACTTTGGCCGAAGCCAAGAGGGCTTGCCCTTGCGGCCAAGCCTCCTCCTCTCCTCCTCCTATATATACTAGAGGTTTTAGGGTTTTGCATATAGATTTTCAACCATGTGCTACCCTCTCCTCTAGTCCGTAGTTTCTCCTCTAGACTGGTTTGAACAGTGCTTAGGCGAAGCCCTGCTGGAATTACTCCACCACCATCGCCGCAACACCGTCGCGCTGCCGGAGAACTCGTCTACCTCTCCACTCCCTCTTGCTGGATCAAGAAGGCAGAGATCGTCATCAAGCCATACGTCTGCTGAACGCGGAGGTGCTGTCTGTTCGGTGCTACATCGGGACGGATCGTGATTGGATCGCGGGACGCTCGGCGATTTGGACCGTGAAGACGTTTGACTACATCAATCTCATTTCTTAACGCTTCCCGCTTAGCGATCTACAAGGGTACGTAGATCCAGTCTCCCTCTTGTAGATGCTCATTACCATGGGTAGATCTTGCGTGTGCATAGGAAAAAATAAATCTCATGCAACGTTCCCCAACAGTGGTATCAGAGCTAGGTCTATGAGTAGATGAGATCTCGAGTAGAACACAAAGAGTTTGTGGGCGTTGATGCTTAGATTGCTTCCTCCCTTGGTCATGTTTTGGTTCAGCGGCATATTGGGATGAAGCGGCCCGGACCACCCTTACTCCTATGCTTACGAGAGACCGGTTCCACCGACTGGCGTGTAACTTCATTGCACAAAGATGGCTGGCGGGTGTCTGTTTCTCCTACTTTAGTTGGATCGGATTCGAAAAGGCAGTCCTTGAGAGGGTTGAAAAGCAACTTATGTATCATCATTGTGGTTTTGCGTAGGTGAGAATTGTTCTTGCTAGATACCCGTAGCAGCCACGTAAAACATGCAACAACAATTAGAGGACGTCTAACTTGTTTTTGGAGGGTATGTTGTGATGTGATATGGCCAATTACATGATGAGATATATGTGATGTATGAGATGATCATGTGTTGTATAGAATATCACGACTTGCATGTCGATGAGTATGGCAACCGGCAGGAGCCATAGGGTTGTCTTTAATTATTGTATGACCTGCGTGTCAATCATTAAGCGCTATGCAATGCTTTACTTTATTGCTAAACGGTAGCAATAGTAGTAGAAGCATGGTGGGAATGACAACCCCGATGGAAACACATTGATGGAGATCATGGTATCATGCCAGTGACGATGAAGATCATGTCAGTGCTTTCAAGATGTAGATCGAAAGTACAAGTTCATGGCCATATCATGTCACTTTTGATTTGCATGTGATGTTAATCCTTTTATGCACCTTGTTTTGCTTAGGACGACGGTAGCATTATAAGGTGATCCCTCACTTAAATTTCAAGATGAATTGTTCTCTCCTCGAGTGTGCACCATTGCGAAAGTTCGTCGTGTCGAGACACCACGTGATGATCGGGTGTGATAGACTCTACGTTCACATACAATGGGTGCAAGCCAGTGTTGCACATGCAGAACACTCAGGTTAAACTTGACGAGCCTAGCATGTATAGACATGGCATCGGAACACAAGAGACCGAAAGGTCGAACATGAGTCATATAGTAGATATGATCAACATGATGATGTTCACCATTGAAACTACCTCAACTCACATGATGATCAGACTTGAGTTGGTGAATTTGGATCATGTGTCACTCAGATGACTTGAGGGATGTCGATTTGACTGGGAGCTTTAGTAATTTGATTAACTAAACTCATTATCTTGAACAATAGTCTAAGTAACCTTTGCATATTTATGTTGTAGATCAATGGCTCACGCAGTAGCACCCCTCAATTTTAATGCGTTCCTAGAGAAAGCTAAGTTGAAAGATGATGGAAGTAACTTTGTGGACTGGGCCCGTAATCTAAGGATTGTCCTCAGGGCTTCCGAGAAGTCATATGTCCTTGATGCACCACTTGGTAACCAACCCGAAGACATGTCATCCGAAGACGTTAAGAATGCTTGGGAGGCACGTTCTGGAGATTACTCAATAGTTCAGTGTGCAATATTGTATGGCTTAGAACCAGGACTTCAAAGATGTTTTGAACATCATGGAGCATATGAGATGTTCCAGGAGTTGGAGTTTATCTTCAAGAAGAATGCTCGGATTGAGAGGTATGAGACCTCCGATAAGTTCTATGCGTGCAAAATGGAGGAGAACGGGTCTATCAGTGAACATATAATCAGAATGTCCGGGTATTCGACTCGTCTGGCGGAGTTAGGGATGCCCCTTCCGCCAGAAGCGATCACTGATAGAGTTCTTCAATCACTGCCACCTAGCTACAAGAGCTTTGTGATGAACTATAACATGCACGAGATGAACAAGTTAGTCGCCGAGATGTTTGCGATGCTGAAAGTCGCTGAGTCTGAAATCCAGAAAGAACATCAAGTGTTGATGGTCAATAAAACCACTAGTTTCAAGAAAAATGGAAAGGGCAAGAAGGGTAAATCCAAGAAGGATGGCAAAGTAGTTGCTCCTCCCATGAACAAACCCAAGGCTGGACCCAAGCCAGAAACTGAGTGCTTTCGTTGCAAGGGAACTGGACACTGGAAGCGGAACTGCCCCAACTACCTGGCTGACAAGAAGGCGGCCAACAACAAACAAGGTATATATGATATACATGTTATTGATGTGTACCTTACGAGCTCTCATTGTAGTGCCTGGGTATTTGATACCGATTCGGTTGCTCACATTTGCAACTCAAAACAGGAACTACGGAATAGACAAAGGTTGGCGAAGGACGGAGTGACGGTGCGCATGGGAAATGGTTCCAAGGTTGATGTGATCGCCGTCGGCACGCTCTCTCTTCGATTACCATCGGGATTAGTGATGAACCTGAATAATTGCTATTTAGTGCCTGTGTTAAGCATGAACATTATATCCGGCTCTTGTTTATTGCAAGACGGTTACTCATTTAAATCAAAGAATAATGGTTGTTCTATTTATATGAGCGATATCTTTTATGGCCATGCACCCAATGTGAGGGGTTTATTCATATTGAATCTTGATAGTGATGATACACATGTTCATAACATTGATGCCAAAAGATGTAGAGTTGATAATGATAGTACCACTTTCTTGTGGCACTGCCGTTTGGGTCATATTGGTGTAAAACACATGAGGAAGCTCCATGATGCTGGACTTTTGGAGTAACTTGATTTTGAATCACTTGACACATGTGAACCATGCCTCATGGGCAAGATGACTAAAACGCCGTTCTCTAGAACAATGGAACGGGCAAGTGACTTGTTAAAAATCATACATACCGATGTGTGCGGTCCGATGAATGTTGCAGCGTGTGGTGGATATCGTTATTTTATCACCCTCATTGATGACTTAAGTAGATATGGGTATATTTACTTAATTAGACACAAGTCTTAAACGTTTGAAAATTTCAAGCAATTTCAAAGTGAAGTTGAGAATCATCATAACAAGACGATTAAATTCCTATGATCCGATCGAGGAGGTGAATATCTGAGTTATGAGTTTGGCAGTCACTTAAGACAGTGTGGAATTGTTTCACAGTTGACACCGCCTGGAACACCACAGCGTAATGGTGTGTCCGAACGTCGTAATCGAACCTTATTAGATATGGTGTGTTCTATGATGTCTCTTGCCGATTTGCCACTATCATTTTAGGGTTATGCATTAGAGACAGCTGCATTCACTTTAAATAGGCACCATCGAAATCCGTTGAGACGATGCCATATGAACAGTGGTTTGGCAAAAGGCCAAAGTTGTCGTTTCTTAAAGTTTGGGGATGTGATGCTTATGTCAAAAAGCTTCAGCCTGAAAAGCTGGAACCCAAAGCGGAGAAATGTGTCTTCATAGGATACCCGAAAGAGACAGTTGGGTATATGTTCTATCTTAGATCCGAAGGCAAAGTATTTGTCGCTAAGAACGGAACATTTCTTAAGAAAGAGTTTCTCTCGAAAGAATTGAGTGGGAGGAAAATAGAGCTTGATGAGGTTATTGAACCTTTACTTCAACAAGAGAGTAGCACAGCGCAGAAAGATGTTTCTGTGGAGCCTACGAAAGTTGAAGAGGAAGTTAATGATGATGATCATGAACTTCGGATCAAGTTACTATTGAACCTCGTAGGTCGACAAGGCCGCGTACTGCTCCTGAGTGGTATGGCAACCCTGTCTTGGAGGTCATGTTGTTGGACAACAATGAACCTATGAGCTATGAAGGAGCGATGATGGGCCCGGATTTCGAGAAATGGTTAGAGGCCATGAAATCCGAGATGGGATCCATGTATGAAAACAAAGTATGGACTTTGGAAGTATTACCTGAAGGGCGAAAGGCCATTCAGAACAAATGGATCTTTAAGAAGAAGACGGACGCGGACGGTAATATCACCGTCTATAAAGCTCGACTTGTGGCAAAGGGTTTTTCACAAGTTCAAGGAGTTGACTATGATGAGACCTTCTCACCCGTAGTGATGCTTAAGTCCGTCAGAATCATGTTAGCAATAGCTGCATATTTCGACTATAAAATTTGGCAGATGGATATCAAAACAGCGTTCCTCAACGGTTTCCTTGAAGAAGAGTTGTATATGATGCAACCAGAAGGTTTTGTCGATCCAGAAAATGCTGACAAAGTTTGCAAACTCCAGCGATCCATGTATGGACTGGTGCAAGCATCTCGAAGTTGGAATAAGCGCTTTGATGAGGTGATCAAAGCGTTTGGGTTTATACAACTTTATGGAGAAGCTTGTATTTACAAGAAAGTGAGTGGGAGCTCTATACCATTTCTAATATTATATGTGGATGATATATTGCTGATTGGAAACATATTGAAATGCTGGAAAGCGTGATGGAATATTTGAACAAGAGTTTTTCAATGAAGGGCCTAGAAGAAGCTGCTTTCATATTAGGCATTAAGATCTATAGAGATAGATCGAGACGCTTAATAGCACTTTCACAGAGCACATACCTTGATAAAGTTTTGAAGAAGTTCAAAATGGATCAGTCCAAGAAGGGGTTCTTGCCTGTGTTACAAGGTGTGAAGTTGAGTAAGACTCAATGCCCGGTGACTGTAGAAGATAGAGAGAAGATGAGTGCCATCCCCTATGCTTCAGCCATAGGCTCTATCATGTATGCAATGATGTGCACAAGACCCGATGTCAGCCTTGCCATAACTATGGCCGGAAGGTTTCAAAGTGATCCTGGAATGGAGAACTGGACGGCGATCAAGAATATCCTTAAGTACCTGAAAAGGACTAAGGAAAAGTTTCTTGTTTATGGAGGTGATGAAGAGCTCGCCGTAAAGGGTTACATCGATGCAAGCTTTGACACTGATCCGAATGACTCTAAGTCGCAAACCGGATACATATTTATTCTCAACGGGGGAGCGGTAAGCTGGTGCAGTTCCAAGAAAAGTGTGGGAGCCAATTCTACATGCAAGGCGGAGTACATCGCAGCCTCGGAGGCAGCAAAGGAAGGTGTCTGGATGAAGCAGTTCATGACAAATCTTGGAGTAGTGCCCAGTGCACTGAATCCAATAACTTTGTTCTGTGACAACACTGGTGCCATTGCTCTGGCCAAGGAACCAAGGTTTCACAAGAGGACCATACACATAAAGCGACGCTTCAATTCCATCCGCGATTACATCGAGGAGAAGGACATAAATATTTGCAAAGTGCACACGGATTTGAATGTTGTAGACCCGTTGACTAAATCTCTTCCAAGGGCTAAACATGATCAACACCAGAACTGCATGGGTGTTCGATTCATTACAATGTAAATCACATACTAATGTGAACTAGATTATTGACTCTAGTGCAAGTGGGAGACTGTTGGAAATATGCCCTAGAGTCGGTCAGAAAAATATGCCGTAGAGGCAATAATAAATTGGTTATTATCATATTTCCTTGTTCATGATAATCGTTTATTATCCATGCTATAATAGTATTGATCAGAAACTTAGATACATGTGTGGATACATAGACACCACCATGTCCCTAGTATGCCTCTAATAGACTAGCGCGTTGATCAAAGATGGTCAAGGTTTCCTAGCCATGGACATGAGATGTCATTTGATAACGGGATCACATCATTAGGATAATGATGTGATGGACAAGACCCAAACTATAAACGTAGCGTATGATCGTGTCAGTTTATTGCTACAGTTTTCTGCATGTCAAGTATATGTTCCTACGACCATGAGATCATGCAACTCACGGACACCGAAGGAATGCCTTGTGTGTATCAAATGTCACAACGTAACTGGGTGACTATAAAGGTGCTCTACAGGTATCTCCGAAGGTGTCTGTTGGGTTGGCATGGATCAACACTAGGATTTGTTACTCCGTGTGATGGAGAGGTATCTCAGGGCCCACTCAATAATACAACATCACAATAACCCTTGCAAGCAATGTGACTAAGTGTTAGCCATAGGATCTTGTATTATGGAACGAGTAAAGAGACTTGCCGATGACAAGGTTGAACTAGGTATGGAGGTACCGTCGGTCGAATCTCGGGCAAGTGACATACTGAAGAACAAAGGGAACATCATATGGGATTAACTGAATCCTTGACATAGAGGTTCCACCGATAAAGATCTTCGTAGAATGTGTAGGAATCAATATGGGCATCCAGGTCCCACTATTTGTTATTGGCCGTAGAGGTATCTTGGTCATCTCTACATAGTTCTCGAACCCGCGGGGTGTGCACACTTAAGGTTCGGTGACATTTCGGTAGTATAGAGTTATGGATGGTGGTGACCGAAGGTTATTCGGAGTGTCGGATGAGATCCCGGACGTCACGAGGAGCTCCGGAATGGTCCGGAGGTAAAGATTGATTTATAGGAAGTCCTGGTTTGGTCACCAGAATAGTTTCGGGCTCATCGGTAGTGTACCGGGAGTGCCAGGAGGGTACCGGGGGACCATCGGGAGGGGTATTTCGACCCGAGAGGCTACATGGGCTGTGGGAGGATGAATACCAGCCCTTACTACGCTGGCCGAAGTCCCACATAGGGCCCATGCGGCTGGGAAGGAAATCCAAAGTGGAAAAGGTGGAAAAAAAGGCTAATATAAGGAAGGAGTCCTAAACCGACTAGGAGTGGAGGAGTAGGACTCCGCCCTCCACTTCGGCCGAAGCCAAGAGGGCTTGCCCTTGCGGCCAAGCCTCCTCCTCTCCTCGTCCTATATATACTAGAGGTTTTAGGGTTTTTGCATATAGATTTTCAGCCACATGCTACCCTCTCCTCTAGATCGTAGTTTCTCCTCTAGACTGGTTTCAACAGTGCTTAGGCGAAGCCCTGCTGCAATTACTCCACCACCATCGCTGTAACGCCGTCATCCTACCGGAGAAATCGTCTACCTCTCCGCTCCCTCTTTCTGGATCAAGAAGGCGGAGATCGTCATCAAGCCGTACGTGTGCTGAATGCGGAGGTGTCATCCGTTCGTTGCTAGATCGGGATGGATCATGATTGGATCGTGGGACGCTCGTCGATTTGGATCGCGAAGACGTTTGACTACATCAACCCCGTTTCTTAACGCTTCCCGCTTGGGGATCTAAAAGGGTACATAGATCCACTCTCCCATTCGTAGATGCTCATCACATGGATAGCTTGCGTGTGCATAGGAAATTTTTTGTTTCCCATGCAACGTTCCCCAACATTTGAACCTTTCTTTCAACCAGAGAGTAGCGCAGCATAGAAAGTTGTTTTTGTGGAGCCTATGTTAGTTGAAGAGGAAGTTAATGATGATGATCATGAAGCTTCGGTTCAAGTTACTCTCAAACATCATAGGTCGACAAGGATGCATACTGCTCCTGAGTGGTACGGCAACCCTGTCTTAGAGGTCATGTTGTTGGACAATGATTAAGCTACGAGCTATGGAGAAGCGATGATGGGCCCGAATTCCGAGAAATGGTTATTGGCCATGCAATCTGATATGGGATCCATGTAAGAAAACAAAGTATGGGCTTCGTAAGTATTACCTGAAGGGCAAAAGTCCATTCAGAACAAATGTATCTTTAAAAGGACGACAGACGCGGACGGTAATGTCACCGTCTATAAAGCTTGACTTGTGGCAAAGGGTTTTTCACAAGTTCAAGGAGTTGACTACGATGGGACTTTCTCACCCATAGTGATGCTAAAGTCTGTTGGAATTATGTTAGCAGTTATTGCATTTTTTGATTTTGAAATCTGGCACATGGATGTCAAAACATCTTTTCCTTAACGGTATCCTTGAGGAAAAGTTGTATGTGATACAATCGGAAGGTTTTGTCAGTTCTAAGGATGATGAAATATATGCAGGCTCTAAAGATCCTTCTGTGGACTAGAGCAAGCATATCGGAGTTGGAATATACGCTTTGATGAGGTGATCAAAGTTTTTGAGTCTATACAAAGTTTATGAGAAAGTTGTATTTACAATAAAGTGAGTGGGAGCACTATAGAATTTCTGATAAGTATATGTGGATGACTTGTTGTTGATCGGAAATGATGTAGAATTTCTGGAAAGCATAAAGGGTTGTTTGAAAAGGAGTTTTTCAAAGGGAAACTTGGAATGAAGCAACTTAAATATTGGGCATGTTGATCTATAGAGGTAGATCAAGACGTCTCATAAAACTTTCAATGAGTACATACCTTGACAAGATTTTGAAAGAGTTCAAAATGCATCAGTCAAAGAAAGAGTTCTTGCCTGATTTGTAAGGTGTGGAGTTGAGTGAGACTCAAAGCTCGACCATGGCATAAGAAAGATAAAGGACGAAGGTCGTCCCCTATCCATAGGCTTTGTATAGTATGCCATGTTGTGTACCAAACCTGTGTGTGCCTTGCCATGAGTCTGTCCAGGGGTACAAGAGTGATCCAGGAGTGGATCACTGGACATCAGTCAAGATTATCCTTAGTAACTAGAGGACTAAAGAAATATTTCTTGATTATGGAGGTGATAAATAGTTCGTCGTAAAAGGTTATGTCAATGCAAGCTTTAACACCAATCCGGATGACTCTGAGTACCAATCCGGATACGTATAGTGGAGCAGCCATTTGGAATAGCTCCAAGTGGAGTGTGGTAGCAGTGTCTATAGTATGACATAGAGATTTTCAAAAGTACACACGGATCTGAATGTCATAGACCCGTTGACTAAAGACCGCTCTCACATGCAAAGCATGATCGAACCCTAGAACTAATTGGGTGTTAGATTCATAACAATGTAAATCACATGGTGATGTGAACTAGATTATCGACTCTAGTGCAAGTGGGATACTGTTGGAAATATGCCCTAGAAGCAATAATAAATTAGTTATTATTATATTTCCTTGTTCATGATAATCGTTTATTATCCATTCTATAATTGTATTGATTGGAAACTCAAATACATGTATGGGTACATAGACAACACTGTGTCCCTGGTATGTCTCTAGTTAACTAGTTCGTTGATCAAAGATGGTCAAGGTTTCCTGGCCGTAGACATGAGATGTCATTTGATAACGGGATCACATCATTAGGAGAATGATATGATGGACAAGTCCCAAACTATAAACATAGCACATGATCATGTCAGTTTATTGGTATAGTTTTCTGCATGTCAAGTATATGTTCCTATGACCATGAGATCATGCAACTCACTGACACCGAAGGAAAACCTTGTGTGTATCAAACGTCATAACGTAACTGGGTGACTATAAAGATGCTCTATAGGTATCTCCGAGGGTGTCTGTTGAGTGGGCATGGATCGAGACTGGGATTTGTTACTCCGTGTGACGGAGAGGTATCTCAGGGCCCACTCGGTAATACAACATCACAATAAGCCTTGCAAGCAATGTGACTAAGTGTTAGCCATGGGATATTGTATTACAGAACGAGTAAAGAGACTTGCTGGTAACGAGATTGAACTAGGAATAGAGATACCGATGATCGAATCTCGGGCAAGTAACATACCGAAGAACAAAGGGAACATCATGCGGGATTAACTCTATTCTTGACATAGAGGTTCAACTGATAAAGATCTTCATAGAATATGTAGGAACCAATATGGGCATCCAGGTCCCGTTATTGGTTATTGACCATAGAGGTGTCTCGATCATGTCTACATAGTTCTCGAACCCGCGGGGTCTGCACACTTAAGGTTTGGTGACATTTTGGTATAGTAGAGTTATGTATGGTGGTGACCGAAGGTTGTTCGGAGTCCTGGATGAGATCCTGGATGTCATGAGGAGCTCTGGAATGGTCTGGATGTAAAGATTGATATATAGGAAATCCTGTTTTGTTCACCGGAAAAGTTTCGGGTACTTCGATAGTGTACCAGGAGTGTCGGGAAGGTACCGAGGGCCATTAGGAGGGGTGTATCGACCCAAAGGACCTCATGGGGTGTGGGAGGATTCAAACCAGCCCCTAGTGGGATGGCCTAAGCCCCCACTAAGGCCCATGTGGCTAGGGGAGGAAAAACCCAAAGATGGAAAAGGTGGAAAGGGTTTCCAAATGGAGAGGAGGAATCCTGCTCCTAGTAGGATTGGAGTAGGACTCCTCCACCTCCAATTTCGGCCAAACCTTGAGGGTCTGAGGCTGCCTCCTCCCCTCCCTCCCTCCTATATATACTAAAGGATTTAAAGGGGATAGCTAACCCGAATTGCCACGTGCTTCCTCTACTTCATCTAGATCGTTTTCTCCTCCAGTCTAGTTCGGCGGTGCTTAGGCGAAGCCCTGCCGAAATAGTTCACCACAATCGCCGCCACACCGTCGCGCTACCGGAGAACTCATCTACCTATATTCTCCCTCTTGGTGGATCAAGAAGGCGTATATTGTCATCAAGTTGTACGTGTGCTGAACGCGGAGGCGCCATCCGTTCAGCGCTAGATTGAAAGCACACTTGCTCCCTTGGTGGTTTTGTTAATTAATAAGAACATATAAGTCATTGAACTAATGTTTCCACCAAGTATATTTCAGGAAAAATTCAATGATAGGGATGGCAAAAGGATGGTGAGATTGTGGAATCACCCCAAGATGCAAGGAAATAGGTTGGCCAAGCTTCAGGCAAGAGGACTCTACATTTTACATTTGTGAGAAATCACTTTGAGTCGATAGGAAAGCCAATACTATTAAAAGGGGGTAAGGTTTTGTTGGTGAACAAAATGCTTATACGTGCACAAGTGATAGTCACCAAAAACATCCACAAGCTCTCCCGCCAAAGTTTGTCTCTAGCCAAACATTCAAAATCGGTGCAACCAACATTCCTATCCCGGTGCCACCGATTCTAAATCCTAGATAGACTCAGCCAAACCCTAGCCACTTCGGTGCAGCCGACACTGCTTTCGGTGCCATCGAGTTGGGTTTCCAACTTTATGTTACGCAAGTTCACACTTTCAGTCCGTCTAAGAATGTTGAATCAGCGTCACCGAATTTGGCAATTCTGACCGTTGGTCACCTTGTCGGTGCAATAGAGATTCCTATATCGGTCACTTTGTTACCACCAAGATTAACACATTGGTGTCACCGAGTTGGTCATTTTGTGTGTAATGGTTGGATTTTTGGGGATGCATATATATACCCCTTCACCACCACCCACTCGAAAGAGAAGCACTCAGAACTATTCCATACCTATCCTACTCAGTTTTCTGAGAGAGAGCCACCTACCATTGTGTTGAGGTCAAGATCTTCCACTCCAACCATATGGATCTCGATTTCTAGCCTCCCCAAGTTGCTTTCCACCAATCCCATCTCTTCTACCAAGCCAAATATGTGAGAGAGTGATTGTATGTTGAGGAGTCTATCATATTGAAGCACAAGAGCAAGGAGTTCATCGTCATTACCGAGCCTATTGCCTTTTGGAGGGTGGTGCCTCCTAGATTGGTTAGGTGTCGCTTGGGAGCCTCCTACTTCGTGTTGTGGAGTGAACCAAGAAGTTTGTAAGGGCAAGGAGATCGCCTACTTTGTGAAGATCTACCCTCGAGTAAGGCTAGTCCTCCGTGGACGTAGGCCGTCATGGTATAGTCAAGGTTACTTCTTCGTGGAACCCTCCGTGGGTAGAGCCCTCCATGGACTCTTGTGACCATTACCCTCCGTGGGTTGAAGACTCCATGAACGTGGATGTCCAATAGCACCACCTATCAGAACCACAGGAAAAATCATTGTGTCTACAATTGCGTTTGATCTTCCTGCCCTATCCTTTTACTCATGCTTGTTGTTACTTCCCGCTGCTATACTCTTAGACTGTCATGTGTACGGGGTACTTGATATGTTATGAATGCTAAAACTTGCCAGGAATTAAAATTGGGAAAAACATAGTTTTATTTGGTCAAGTAGTCTAATCACCCCCCCTCCTCTAGACCTACTTTCGATCCTACAAGTGGTATCAGAGCTCTGGTCTCCATTGCATTGGTTTCACAACCTAGGAGCAGTATGGCATCTAGTGAGGGAAATTATCACCGTAGAGGTCCATACTTTGATGGCACTAATTTTGCTAGTTGTAAGCATAAAATCAAAATGCATTTGCTTGGTCATAATCCTGCCGTTTGGGTTGTTGTTCGTGTTGGCTTGCAAGGTGAATTCTTTGGTGATGGAAGAGAACCGGATCGTGAATCGAACGCGGAAGAATTGAAGATGTTACAACTCAATGCTCAAGCATGTGACATTATCTTCAACTGCCTATGCCCTGAAGAATTCAACAAAATCATCCGTCTTGAACAGGCAAAAGAGATTTGGGATACTTTGGTTGATATGCATGAAAGAACTGAGTCCGTAAGAGAATACAAGTTAGATGTTCTTCAAGGTAAGCTTGATAAGTTCAAGATGAAGGATGGTGAAGGAGTCACTGAAATGTACTCTAGGATAGCTCTCATCATCAATGAGATTGCTGTCTTAGGAAGCGAAGAAATGACTCACAAGTTCATCATCAAGAAGATACTTTGAGCTTTGGATGAGAGATATGACGTCGTGTGCACATTGATCCAAATGATGCCCAACTACAAATATCTCAAACCAACAGAAGTGATTGGTAGAATTGTGCTCATGAGATAACACTCAAAGACAAGGAAGAGCTTCACCACAAGTCTAGCGGTGCTTACAAAGACACAAGTGATGCTCCCGTTGTTGGGAGACTTAGTAGTAAATCAAAAAAATCATACATGTCACCAAGATCTATCTATGGAGAAACCAACAACGAGCAAAGGGGGAGTGCATATTCATACCTTTGAAGATCGCAAAGCGAAAGCATTACTAGAACGCGATTGGTGGAGTCGTACTCCCAGCGATATGCCAATTGCTATTTACACTTCATAAGGACCCTTTTCATCGAATCCAATCTGACTAAGGTGGGAGAGACAGACACCCGCTAGCCACCTTATGCAACAAGTGCATGTCAGGCGGTGGAACTGGTCTCACATAAGCATACGTGTAAAGTTGGTCCGGGCCGCTTCATCCCACAATACCGCCGAATCAAGATAAGACTAGTAACCGTAAGCAAATTACCAAGATCGACGCCCACAACAACTTGTGTTCTACTCGTGCATAGATTCTATGCATAGACCTAGCTCATGATGCCACTGTTGGGAGACGTAGTAGTAAATCAAAAAAATTCCTACGTGTCACCAAGATCTATCTATGGAAAAACCAGCAACGAGCAATGGGGGAGTCCATCTTCATACCTTTGAAGATCGCAAAGCAGAAGCGTTACAAGAACGCGGTTGGTGGAGTCGTACTCGCAACGATTCAGATCGTGGTGGATTCCGATCTAAGCGTCGAACAACGACGCCTCCGTGTTCAACACACGTGCAACCGGGTGACATCTCCTATGCCTTGATCCAGCAAGGAGGAAGGAGAGGTTGAGGGAGAGCTTCAGCAGCACGACGGCATGATGACAGTGGAGCTGCATGGTACTTCGGCAGGGCTTCGCCAAGCACTACGGAGGACGAGGAGGAGGAGGGGTAGGGCTGTGCCGAGAAAGGAAGAAACCCGTGTGTTGGCAGCCCCCAAAACCCCCACTATATATAGGAGGAGGGGAGGAGGGTGTGCAGCCCCTAGGGTTCCCACCCTAGGGTGGTGCGACAGCCCTAGATGGCCATCTGGCCGGCGTCCAGAGAGGGAGAGGGGAGGGGAGGCGCCCTAGGTGGGCCTTAGGCCCATCTGGGCTAGGGCTTGCCCCCCCTCTCCTCTTGTGCAGTGCCTTGGGCCCTTGTGGGGGGCGCACCAGCCCACCTAGGGGCTCGTTCCCTTCCACTTGCGGCCCATGCAGCCCTCTGGTGCTGGTGGCCCCACTTGGTGGACCCCCAGAACCCTTCTGGTGGTTCCGGTACGCTACCGGTGATGCCCGAAACACTTTCGGTGACCAAAACCTCACTTCCTATATATGAATCTTTACCTCCGGACCATTCCGGAACTCCTCGTGACATCCAGGATCTCATCCGGGACTCCGAAAAACCTTCGGTAACCATGTACACTATTTACCTATAACCCTAGCATCATCGAACCTTAAGTGTGTAGACCCTACGGGTTCGGGAGGCACGTAGACATGACCGAGACACCTCTCCTGTCAATAACCAATAACTGGTCTGGATACCCATGTTGGTGTGGGAAACAAAAAATTTCCTACGCTCACGCAAGACCTATCCATGGTGACGAGGATCTACAAGAGGGAGAGTGAATCTACATAACCTTGTAGATCGCTAAGCGGGAAGCGTTAAGAAACGCGGTTGGTGTAGTTGAACGTCTTCGCGATCCAAATCGCCAAGCGTCCCGCGATCCAATCACGATCCGTCCCGATCAAGCACCGAACGGACGGCACCTCCGCGTTCAGCACACGTACAGCTTGATGACGATCTCCACCTTCTTGATCCAGCAAGAGGGAGCAGAGAGGTAGAAGAGTTCTTCGGCAGCGTGACGGCACTCCGGCGATGGTGGTGGGGCTATTCCGGCAGGGCTTCGCCTAAGCACTGCAGAAATCCGATCTAGAAGAGAAACTAGGCACTGGAGGAACGGGTAGCACGTGGCTAAAAATCTTGTGCCAAAACCCTAAAACCCTCTAGTATATATAGGAGGAGAGGAGGAGGAGGCTTTGGCTCCCAAGGATCCAGACCTTGGGTCGGCCGAACCAGGAGGGAGGAGTCCTCCTCCTCCACTCTTATTGGATTAGGACTCCTTCCTAATTTAGCCCTTTTGCCTTTTTCCACCTTTTTCCTTTTGGAATTTTTGTTCCCAGCCACATGGTCCCTTTGTGGGACTTCCTCCAGCCCACTAAGGGCTGGTATTCATCCTCCCACAGCCCATGTAGCCTCTTGGGTCGAAATACCCCTCCCGATGGTCTCTCGGTACACTACCGGCACTCCCGGTAAACTACCGATGAGCCCAAAACTTTTCCGGTGACCAAAATAGGACTTCCTATATATAAATCTTTACCTACGGCCCATTCCGGAGCTCCTTTTGACATCCGGGATCTCATCCAGGACTCTACAACCTTCGGTCACCCCATACATAACTCTATACTACTGAAACGTCACCAAACCTTAAGTGTGGAGACCCTACGGGTTCGAGAACTATGTAGACATGACCGAGACACCTCTACATTCAATAACCAATAGCGGGACCTGGATGTCCATATTGGTTCCTACATATTCTATGAAGATCTTTATCGGTCGAACCTCTATGTCAAGGATTCGGTTAATCCCGTATGATGTTCCCTTTGTTCTTCGGTATGTTACTTGCCCGAGATTCGATCGCCGGTATCTCCATACCTAGTTCAACCTCGTTACCAGCAAGTCTCGTTACTTGTTTCGTAATACAAGATCCCGTGACTAACACTTAGTCACATTGCTTGCAAGGCTTATTGTGATGTTGTATTACCGAGTGGGCCCTGAGATACCTCTCCGTCACAGGGAGTAACAAATCCCAGTCTTGATCCATGCCAACCCAATAGACACCCTCGGAGATACCTATAGAGCAGCTTTATAGTCACCCAGTTACGTTGCGACGTTTGATACACACAGGGCACTCTTCCGGTGTCCGTGAGTTGCATGATCTCATGGTCATAGAAACATATACTTGACATGCACAAAACAATAGCAATAAACTGACACGATCATATGCTACGTTTGTAGTTTGGGTCTTGTCCATCACATCATTCTCCTAATGATGTGATCCCGTTATCAAATGACATCACATGTCAATGGCTAGGAAACCTTGACCAACGAGCTAGTTCACTCGGGGCATACTAGGGACAAAGTGTTGTCTATTTACCCACACATGTAATGTGTTTCCAATCAATACAATTATAGCATGGATAATAAACAATTATCATGAACAAGGAAATATAATAATAAACACTTTATTTATTGCCTCTAGGGCATATTTCCAACAGTTAGCTCCCACATGATCCATGATGATCTCATCGGATGAACCACGATGTCGGGGATTCAATCAATCCCATATACAATTCCCTTTGTCTACCAGTATGATACTTGCCCGAGATTCGATCGTCGGTATCCCTATACCTTGTTCAATCTCGTTTCCGGCAAGTCTCTTTACTCGTTCCATAACACATCTTCCCGTGGCTAACTGCTTAGTAACATTGAGCTCATTATGATGATGTCTTATCGAGTGGGCCCAGAGATACCTCTCGTCACACGGAGTGACAAATCCGAGTCTCAATTCGAGCCAACCCAACAGACACTTTTGGAGATACCCGTAGTGTACCCTTATAGCCACCGAGTTACATTGTGAAGTTTGGCACACCCAAAGTATTCCTACGGTATCCGGGAGTTGCACAATCTCATGGTCTAAGGAAACAATACTTGACATTAGAAAAGCTTTAGCAGACGAACTACACGATCTTGTGCTATGCTTAGGATTGGGTCTTGTCCATCACATCATTCTCCTAATGATGTGATCCCGTTATCAATGACATCCAATGTCCATGGTCATGAAACCGTGACCATCTATTGATCATTGAGCTAGCCAACTAGAGGCTCACTAGGGACATGTTGTGGTCTATGTATTCACACATGTATTATGGTTTCCGTTAACACAATTATAGCATGAACAATAGACAATTATCATGAACAAGGAAAAAACAATAATAACCATTTTATTATTGCCTCTAGGGCATATTTCCAACACCCGCTACCTCAAGCGACAACCTTGTTACAAATGAAGAGAGAAGCCTCATGGTCAAGATATTCAACAAGTTCTACAAGAATAGAAGCAAAGATCGTATCTCGAACTCAAGACATGAAGAGAAGCGTTCGTCAAGTCGTGACCAAAACTGCTACAATTGTGGGAATCCCAGACACTACTCCAATGAGTGCACGTCTCCCTACAAATGAAGAGAAGAGACAGCAAGAAGACGAAGCTCAAGATATGATCTTTATGAACGAAGACCCTCAAGGAGAAGTAGGGACTCGAAGAATAAGGACAAGTACACCAAGAGCTACTCAAGAAGTAAACATCAAGCTCATGTTGGTGAATGGGTTTCTGGCTCCGACTCTGACAACCACTCTGAGAGAAGCTATCTCTCCAACTCCGACCATTGTCAAGATGATGGTGTTGCCGGAATTGCACTAGTGACAACCAACTCCTATGATCTATTTGATTCACAAAATGAAGGGAGTGGAAGTTGCTTCATGGCTAAAGGCCCCAAGGTATCACACCCCGAATATCTTGATTTCGATAGTGATGAAGATGATTTGCTTTACGATGATGACTTGCTATGTGATAAAACTAGTGATGTTGATCATAATGAACTTGATAATTCTCATGCTAGTCAAGATAGGTCAATTGATGATGATAAGATGAAAATAGAAGAACTAACTAAAGAACTTAACACTCTTAAGTTAGCCCATGAATGTACTCTTGAAGATCGTAGAGAGCTTGTAGAACTCATGAGAAGCTACGCTTCGAGAAGCTCAATTTGGAGCAAGAACATGAATTTATTAAATCTATCAATGACGATCTCCGAAAGAATACTTCATCTTATCTTGCAAAACGACTACTCTTGTCTACATTCAAATCTAAGCAAACTAGTAAAAAGGGAATAAAGGTTCTTCATCTAGTAGCAACAATAAAAATGCTAAACCCAATGATATTGCTCCTAGTAGTTCTATTGATTCCACTAATGATGACTCTCTTAGCCAAGTTACACTTGAGCAAGAAAATGTTTTATTGAAAGAAATTATAGAGAAAGGTATCTACAAGAGTCTTGAAGGGTACAAACAATTTTATGAGATTGTACGCAAGCATGGAGGATACCAGAAGAATCGTGGTGTTGGCTACTTCAATGCTAATGGAGTTGAATGGGAAGAAGGTCAATACCCCAATCCCTAGTTTTTTCCTCAAAAATAAAAGTATAAAAATACTCTTCCCAAGGGAACAAAGTTGCAACATGACCTTCCACCACAAGACGCCAAGCTCAAGCGCAAGAACAAGTTCCAAGAGGACTTTGAATCTTATGAAGATGAATCCCAAGCTTTGGTGAAGTGGGTTCCCAAGGATACTACAAGCTCAACTTCTACAAGTGCTACTTCAACACCAAGGATCCCCATCAACTTTATGTGGGTACCCAAGAAGAAGAACTAGAGAGTTCTTGAGGGGTGACTCCGCCAATGAAATTCACTCACATTCATTATTGGCAAGATATATTTGCAATCAACATCAACCCTATGCAATAGATCAAGGAGTCACACATTCCCTCAAAGGTAAGCAAGGGACAAGGTAATCAACAAATAAATGGACATCATCACACATGCTTTACACTCCATGTCCATAGATATCCTTGTATTTGTCTCTTGTGAGTTGGGACTAACCCATGTAGGTGAGAAGAGTAAGGAAACAACAAGGATGCTCCCAACTCTTGGTGATCTTCATCAACTTTGAGCATCCACCACTACCTCACCAACATGAAGTCTTCTTCGACAAAACCCAAGGTTAGTTTATCCCTCTTATGGGGGATGTCACATCAAGGGGGAGCTTTACTCTAAGACTTGAGTCAAAGCATCTCTTAGTATGTGACAACATTAAATGCTTTATGTTAAAGTAGTAACCCCACTTGTGCTTAAACGACGAGTATGACCTATGATCAAGTACTCTTACTTGGCTCCTAAGTCAAATACTCATATATAGATGACTTCGTCATCGGCCAAGTGCTTGTTAGATGCTAGAGTGTTTGTGCATGTGTGCCATGATTTCATTTGACATCTTATTGTGTGAGCATATTGGTCTGCATTTATTTGCTCATTCGAGGATATCCAATTGTTTCTATTTGGCTTTTGATTTATCTTTTGCCAATTGGATATACAAGAATGCCTAGGACCACTTCTTTAGCTATCTATGCTTTCTCACCTCATACTCTATTCAATTTGCATCACAAAATTTGAACAAGTGCTTTTCGATCCCTCTATGTGTGGAGCACTCGGAGTTCCGTATCGATAAGGACTGACCATTAAAACCTCCCAAGTGCATCTCGGTGGAACCAACTACAAAATCTCGGTCTCACCGAAATCCTAGGGTTGATCTAGTTTTCAATCTCGGCACCACCGATTCCATCGTCTCGGTTACACTGAGTTTCCCTGTCAACTAACAGTTGAGGAACTCGGTGACACCAAAAAGTTTGAATCGGTGACAACGACAATGGTGGGTATATAAGTTGTGGACCCTGACATTTTGAAATTCAATCTCAATCGTCGTGCCTCAAAACCCTAAGATTCCGCCTTCGAGACCCCCGATCGTCGCCCTTGTCTTCCTGTGCTCCTCCGCCGTTCGGAATCACCGCCGTCGACGAAATCCTCTCCATCGTCGCCACCGTAGCGGATCTGCGCCAAGTTAGGGTACGAATTCAACCTCCTTTGCGCTCCTCGTCCGATTCTTGTGCAATGGATTTAAGTTTATCTATAAGCCACTCATTACACGCACTCCTATCCTCTCAAAAATTCAATAGTCTAGCGAATGTTAGATTTTCTAGGGTTTTGTCGTCCGCCCGATGGAACTCGGTGGAACAGAAGCAAACAAATCGGTCTCACAAATTTGTCTTTCTGTGTTGCTGAGAACGGTATCGATGGAACTGAGTACTTCTTTTCGGTCTCACCGAAAAGAGTGCCAAGGTTCTGTTAAGAGAGACAGTCAGTCTCGGTGGCATCGAAAATCTTGCTTCGGTTGTACCGATATTCATTTGACAGAATGCAAAAAACTTTGGAAATCTATTGTTCAAACTTTCAAAAACCAGCCTCATTTTGTGATGACACATCTTCTTCTGCTCTTCTATACTCTATTCACAGGGTTAGTATGTCATATGCCGAGGACAGTCAAAATTTGGCAGAGCAGGGAGTTGATATGAGTTCAGGCACAATCCCAGAGCCCAGTTCTTTTTCAGATCCAGGCACCCCCAGCTCCCATGGGTTGCCCAAGGCTTCCACCAGGACCAGGAAGAAGCTAAATTCTAATGAAGAAGATTCAGACTTTATCCCTGAGGAGATTCTTGCCAAAAAGCAAGAAAAGGCTGCTAAGAAATCTACTAATGAAGCCACCTCTTCCAGGAGGGTGGTTAGCAAAGTATATGCACCTTCTGAAGCTATGAGAGCACCTGAGAGTGCTAGGGCCACGATGACTATTGATCCCCCAAGGAAGTCTTTGCCTAAGAAGGCGGGGAGAAGAAGGCCAGAAAGAGGATTATTCATGTGATTGGCAGGCCTACCTCCATGTATGAAGATCCAGAGGAGGCTGCTGGTGCTGCTGCTGAGGAAGAGGAGGATGAGCCAGTTGCAAAGGCTCCTCCCAAGAAGAAGGCCAAGAAACTTGTGGCTGATGCTATGCCAAAGACTGGGACATCCAAGAGCACCAAGCCTACATCCAAGAAAGCTGCTGCACAGAAGTCCAAGAGGACTACCAGAGATATTCCAGCTTCTAAAAAGAACAAAGGAACTACTTCTAGAGCTGAAGATGATGATGACTTGACAACATTGATGAAGCTCAGACCACATCTTCCAGTACATGATGTCAGCCACTTAGTTGCTGAAGATATGAAGAAGAGGAAAGACTCGGGATTGAGGGCTTGGAGAGCTATAGATCCTTATGCCCAGAGGAAGAAAACTGTTGTTGACTACAGGTTCTACACCAGATAGCAACAAGACTTTTATGAGACAATGCTGCTAGACAAGAGCCCAGATGTTAGTGATATGGGATATGTTGATTGGAAATTCATTAAGGAGAATGAGGACTACTTTCCAAGTGTCCAAGATAAATTCCACTGCATTGGTCTGGATGAGTTCATTGGCAGAGAGCTTACTGCATGGAATGATGAGATGATCATGCAATTCTACTCCACTTCACATTTCTACGGAGATGGTAGAATTGTATGGATGACTAAAGGAGCAAGGTATGAATCCACTGTTGATGAGTGGGCTGAACTTCTAGGAGTTCGAGAGGTTCAAGATGGTGATCTGGATGTATACTCAGAATCCAAGGCGAGCCACAATGCCATGAAGGATATGAATACTCCTATCCCCATAGACAAAGTGCAATCTCACAAGCTAGGATCCATCTACTATCTACAAGCAGGCCTTCGTACCATGAACACTATTCTGAGGCATACCTTGATGCCCAAATCAGGAGATGACAAGATGATTCGAGGCTACTCCATCAACATGTTGATCCACCTTGATGGACACACTAGGATTAGAGTCATGGATTTGATTGTTGAGACAATCAAGAGGGTTGCTGCTGATCAGAAGAGCTCTTGCTGCTATGCACCCTACATCTAGATGCTTATCAAGTCTCAGTTGGAGAAGCACATATTTGCTCTAGATCATCCACATTTGCCCCTACAGCCAAAACTTGAGGATAATGTTGTGGTGATGGACCCAGATCATCCCACATCTGCTACAGCACAGGCAGAGGCAGAGGCAGTTCGAGCCGCTAGTGCTCAAGTCCCTAGATCCAGAAACGAGAAAATGGATCTTTTGATCTCAGCAGTTCAGGGCATGCAGAAGGATATCAAGGGGATTCTGGACAACCAGAACAGTCTTGTGAGGATCTTCGAGACAAGGATCAAGACTCTTGGTGATAAGGTGGACAAGGTGTCTAAGATAGTTATAGAGCTTCAGAAGGAAGTTGACTCAATGCACATTCCTCGGGTCTCTTCTACTTCTTCTGATGATGAGGAGGAGGAGGAGGAGGAGGATGGATCACCTCTCAGGCCGAGCACACAGTTCACTACTTAGGCTAGATCAGCCACAGTGCCTGCACCAGACTTGAGGCCCTCTTCATCAACTCCTGCTACTGTCAGCACAGCTCCTGCTCCATCAGCTCCAGTTCCTCCAGTGACCACTCCAGCTCCATCCATGACATCTGCAGAGTTATTCTCCGATGTTGTTCTCTCGACTCCTTCATCAACAACTGGAGGAGATCAGCCCAAGAACGCTTAGATATATGCCTTTGAACTTTTTGGTAACTTGTTGCCAAAGGGGGAGAAGTGTATATAGATCTTTAGGCTTCGAGTGAGAGAGCATTTGGTGTTTGTTGCTTGTTTTCAAAAACAATTGCTTTTGGTTGCTTATGATACACATTTGATGATGTTTGATCATACGCTTTAATGTGTGATGCTACCATTTCCTATCATCTTAATGCTTATGTGATGATCATTCATCTTTGGTTGATTGTGTTGTGCTATGATGTTCATTCTAATTACTCTCGCACACCACAAAGTGGTATGTGACATGTAAGAAGTGACCCATGTACCTAATCGAATGTGCATTTGCATTCTAACGCAAATTTAAAATAATGCACAAATTTAGGGGGAACTCTTGCTTATCACATACTTCTCAAAGCGATGTTTATATTCATTAATTATATCTTTGTCGAAGCTTTGATCTGTATGTTGTCATCAATTACCAAAAAGGGGGAGATTGAAAGCACATTTGCTCCCTTGGTGGTTTGGGATATTAATAACAACATATAAGTCATTGAACTAATGTTTCCACCAAGTATATTTCAGGAAAAGTTCAATGATAGGGATGGCACAAGGATTGTGGAGATTGTGGAATCACCTCAAGATGCAAGGAAATAGGTTGGACAAGCTTCAAGCAAGAGGACTCTACATTTTACATTTGTGAGAAATCACTTTGAGTCCATAGGAAAGCCAATACTATTAAAAGGGGGTAAGGTTTTGTTGGTGAACAAAATGCTCATACGTGCACAAGTGATAGTCACCAAAAACATCCACAAGCTCTCCCACCAAAGTCTGTCTCTAGCCAAACATTCAAAATCGGTGCAACCAACATTCCTATCCTGGTGCCAGCGATTCTAAACCCTAGACAGACTCAGCCAAACCCTAGCCACTTCGGTGCAGCTGACACTGCTTTCGGTGCCACCGAGTTGGGTTGCCAACTTTGTGTTACGCAAGTTCACACTTTCGGTCCGTCCGAGAATGTTGAATCGGCGTCACCGAGTTTGGCAATTCTGACCGTTAGTCACCTTGTCGGTGCAACCGAGATTCCTATATCGGTCTCACCGAGATTCAAAAGTTGCCACCTTTTGGTCACTTTGGTACCACCAAGATTAACACATCGAGTTGGTCATTTTGTGTGTAACGGTTGGATTTTTCGGGATGCCTATATATACCCCTTCACCACCACCCACTCGAAAGAGAAGCACTCGGAACTATTCCATACCTACCCTACTCAGTTTTCTTAGAGAGAGCCACCTACCCTTGTGCCGAGGTCAAGATCTTGCACTCCAACCATATGGATCTTGAATTCTAGCCTCCCCAAGTTGCTTTCCACCAATCCCATCTCTTCTACCAAGCCAAATCTGTGAGAGAGTAATTGTGTGTTGTGGAGTCTATCATCTTGAAGCACAAGAGCAAGGAGTTCATCGTCATTACCGAGCCTATTACCTTTTGGAGGGTGGTGCCTCCTAGATTGGTAAGGTGTCGCTTGGGAGCCTCCTACTTCGTGTTGTGGAGTGAACCAAGAAGTTTGTAAGGGCAAGGAGATTGCCTACTTCGTGAAGATCTACCCCGAGTAAGTTTAGTCCTCCGTGGATGTAGGCCGTCATGGTATAGTCAACATTGCTTCTTCGTGGAACCCTCCATGGGTACATCCCTCCGTGGACTCTCGTGACCATTACCCTCTGTGGGTTGAAGACTACATGAACGTGGATGTATGATAGCACCACCTATCGGAACCACGGGAAAAATCATCGTGTCTACAATTGCGTTTGATCTTCCTACCCTATCCTTTTACTCATGCTTGTTGTTACTTTCCGCTGCTATACTCTTAGACTTGCATGTGTAGGGTGTACTTGATATGTTATGAATGCTAAAACTTGCCAAGAATTAAAATTGGGAAAAGGCATAGTTTTATTTGGTCAAGTAGTCTAATCACCCCCCCCATCTAGACCTACTTTCGATCCTACATAGATCGGAAGGACCGTGATCAGGATCGCGAGACGATTTGTGATTTGATCGCGGGACAGATTGGGATGGGATCGTGGGACGGATCGTGATTGGATCACAAGAAGGATCGTGATAGGATCGCGGGACTCTCGGCGAATTGGATCACAAGGACGTTCGACTACATCAACTACGTTTCATAACGCTTCCCGCTTAGCGATCTACAAGGGTATGTAGATCCACTCTCCCTCTCGTAGATGCTCATCACCATGGATAGATCTTGCGTGTGCATAGGAATTTTTTTGTTTCCAATGCAACGTTCCCCAACACCTACAACTCGAGACCCCCTATCGAGATCCGCTTGTTTTAGCACCGACAGCCGCGATGCTTCATTAAGGCTTAGACAACTGGTTGATGAGACGATGATGTATCGATGTTGCAACTAGAACCAAAATGCCTAAGAAAGCATTACATGATTGCATTGTATATTAATAGCCGGTAAACGAATGAATACAAACATAAGCCTCCAATGTAGAGCCACTTGAGATTAAAGCTTGCTTGATATAAAAGGACTCCGATAAGGAAGATTAGGAGTTCAATAACGAGCACACCCGCCATTAGATTCATGATAGATACCACGAGACCGAGCTCTAAATAGATTAGAAACAAGGAATGGTGAGTCAATGCACGCTGGTGGAGCAGCACCATGCTACTTCTCGAGCATGTGTTGGTTTCCGTGAAGAGGAACGAGTGATGCAGCAACTAGATAAGTATTTTCCTTAGTTGTTGAGAACCAAGGTATCAATCCAGTAGGAGATACAAGCAAGTCCCCAATAGGTGTACCTACACAAAGAATCAAACTCTTGCACCCAACGCTATAAAGGGGTTGTCAATCCCTTCACGGTTACTTGCAAGGATGAGATCTGATAGTGATAGATTGCTTGAATGGAAAGTAAAACAAAAGGTAAAAATAATACAGCAAGGTATTTTTGGTATTTTTGGTTTTAGATCTGAAAGTATAAGATGGAAAATAGACCCGGGGGGCATAGGTTTCACTAGAGGCTTCTCTCATGATGGCAAGTATTATGGTGGGTGAACAAATTACTGTCGAGCAATTGATAGAAAAGCGAATAATTATGAAGATATCCAAGGAAATGATTATGCATATAGGTATCACGTTTGTGTCAAGTAGACCGAAATGATTCTGCATCTACTACTATTACTCCACCCATCGACCGATTCCTGCCTGCATCTAGAGTATTAAGTTCATGAAGAACAGAGTAACGCATTAGGTAAGATGACATGATGTAGAGGGATAAACTCAAGCAATATGATCAAACCCCCATATTTTTATCCTTGATGGCAACAATACAATACGTGCCTCGCTTACCCTACTTTGTCACTGGGTGAGGACACCGCAAGATTGAACCCAAAATTAGGCACTTCTCCCATTGCAAGAATTACCAATCTAGTTGGCCAAACCAAACCAATAACTCGAAGAGACTTGCAAAGATATGAAATCATGCATATAAGAATTCAGAAAAGACTCAAATAATATTCATGGATAATCTGAACATAAACCCACAATTCATCGGATCTCAACAAACACATCGCAAAAGAGTATTACATTGGATAGATCTCCACGAAGATCATGAAGAACATGGTATTGAAGAGGAAAGAGAGAGAATAAGCCATCTAGCTACTAGCTATGGACCCGAAGGTCTGTGGTGAACTACTCACGCATCATTGGAGGGGCAATGGAGTTGATGTAGATGCCCACCATGATCGAACCCCCCTCCGACAGATTACCGGAAAAGGCTCCAAGATTGGATCTCTCGGTGTTGGAAATATGCCCTAGAGGCAATAATAAAATGGTTATTATTGTATTTCCTAGTTCATGATAATTGTCTATTATTCATGCTACAATTGTGTTAACCAGAAACCGTAATACATGTGTGAATACATAGACCACAACATGTCCCTAGTAAGCCTCTAGTTGGCTAGCTCGTTGATCAATAGATGGTCACGGTTTCATGACCATGGACATTGGATGTCGTTGATAACGGGATCACATCATTAGGAGAATGATGTGATGGACGAGACCCAATCCTAAGCATAGCACAAGATCGTGTAGTTCGTTTGCTAAAGCTTTTCAATGTCAAGTATCGTTTCCTTAGACCATGAGATTGTGTAACTCCCGGATGCCATAGGAATGCTTTGGGTGTGCCAAACGTCACAACGTAACTGGGTGGCTATAAAGGTATGCTACGGGTATCTCCGAAAGTGTGTGTTGGGTTGACACGAATCGAGATTGGGATTTGTCACTCCGTGTGACGGAGAGGTATCTCTGGGCCCACTCGGTAAGACATCATCATAATGAGCTCAATGTGACTAAGGAGTTAGCCACGGGATGATGTGTTATGGAACGAGTAAAGAGACTTGCCGGTAACGAGATTGAACAAGGTATAGGGATACCGACGATCGAATCTCGGGCAAGTACCATACCGATAGACAAAGGGAATTGTATACGGGATTGATTGAATCCCTGACATCGTGGTTCATCCGATGAGATCATCGTGGAGTACGTGGGAGCCAACATGGGTATCCAGATCCCGCTGTTGGTTATTGGCCGGAGAGGTGTCTCGGTCATGTCTACGTGTCTCCCGAACCCGTAGGGTCTACACACTTAAGGTTCGATGACGCTAGGGTTATAGGGAAAAGGTATACGTGATTACCGAAGGTTGTTCGGAGTCCCGGATGAGATCCCGGACGTCACGAGGAGCTCCGGAATGGTCCGGAGGTAAAGATTGATATATAGGAAGTCCAGTTTTGGTCACCGGAAAGTTTTCGGGCTCATCGGTATTGTACCGGGAGTGCTGGGAGGGTGCCGGAGGACCCCCGGGAGGGGTGTGACGACCAGAGGACTTAGTGGGTCTTTAGAGGAGGTGTGCCAGCCCATATTGGGCCAGCCAAGACCTCCTAGAAGGGCCCATGCGGCTGGGATCTAGAGATAAGGGCAAAAGGGGTTTGAAAGGAGGAGATCCACCTCCCTTGTGGGAGGTGGACTCCTCCCCCACTTCGGCCGAACCTCTCCTCCTTGGAGGAGGGGCCAAGCCAGCCCTCCCTCTCCCTCCTCCTATATATACTTGAGGTTTTGGCCCTTTGAGAACAGATCTGAACTCTCTCTCTCTCGGCGAAGCTCTACCTCTCTTCTTCCTCCTCCGCAGCGCTTGGCGAAGCCCTGCCGGGATACCTTGATACTCCACCACCACCACGCCGTCGTGCTGCTGCTGGAGCTCTTCCCCAACCTCTCCTTCCTCCTTGCTGGATCAAGGCGTAGGAGACGTCACTGGGCTGCACGTGTGTTGAACGTGGAGGTGCCGTCCGTTCGACACTTGATCGGATCTTCCGCGATCTGAATCGCTGCGAGTACGACTCCATCAACCGCGTTCTTGTAACGCTTCCGCTTAGCGATCTTCAATAGTATGAAGATGCAATCTCTCCCCTCTCGTTGCTGGTTTCTCCATAGATAGATCTTGGTGACACGTAGGAAAATTTTGATTTACTACTACGTCTCCCAACAGTGGCATCATGAGCTAGGTCTATGCGTAGAATCTATGCACGAGTAGAACACAAAGCAGTTGTGGGCGTCGATTTTGTTAATATGCTTGCCGTTACTAGTCTTATCTTGATTCGACAGTATTGTGGGATGAAGCGGCCGGACCAACCTTACACGTACGCTTACGTGAGACCGGTTCCACCGCCTGACATGCACTAGTTGCATAAGGTGGCTAGCGGGTGTCTGTCTCTCCCACCTTAGTCGGATTGGATTCGATGAAAAGGGTCCTTATGAAGGGTAAATAGCAATTGGCATATCATGTTGTGGTTTTGACGTAGGTAAGAAACGTTCTTGCTAGAAACCTATAGCAACCACGTAAAAACTTGCAATTACAAATTAGAGGACGTCTAACTTGTTTTTGCAGCATATGCCGTGTAGTGTGATATGGCCAAAAGGATGTGATGTGATGCATTGTGATGTATGAGATTGATCATGTTCTTGTAATAGGGTTCACGACTTGCATGTCGATGACTATGACAACCGGCAGGAGCCATAGGAGTTGTCTTATTTATTGTATGACCTGCGAGTCAATCATAAACGCCATGTAATTACTTTACTTTATTGCTAAGCGTTAGCCATAGCAGTAGAAGTAATAGTTGGCAAGACAACCTCATGAAGACACAATGATGGAGATCATGATGATGGAGATCATGGTGTCGTGCCGGTGACAATGATGATCATGGTGCCCCGAAGATGGAGATCATAGGAGCAAGATGATATTGGCCATATCATGTCACTATATTGATTGCATGTGATGGTTATCATGTTTAAATCTTATTTGCTTAAAACGACGGTAGTAAATAAGATGATCTCTCAATAAAATTTCAAGAGAGGTGTTCACCCTAACTGTGCACCGTTGCTAAGGATCGTTGTTCCGTAGCACCACGTGATGATCGGGTGTGATAGGTTCTAACGTTCGCATACAACGGGTGTAAGCCAGATTTACACACGCGAAACACTTAGGTTGACTTGACGAGCCTAGCATGTACAGACATGGCCTCGGAACACGGAAGACCGAAAGGTCGAACATGAGTCGTATAGAAGATACGATCAACATGAAGATGTTCACCATGGATGACTAGTCCATCTCACGTGATGATCGGACACGGGCTAGTTGACATGGATCATGTGTCACTTGGATGACTAGAGAGATGTCTATCTGAGTGGGAGTTCACTGAATAATTTGATTATGTGAACTTAATTATCATGAACTTAGTCTAAAATTGCCTTTAATATCTATATTGTAGATCCAATGGCCAACGCAAATGTCAACCTCAATTTCAACGCGTTCCTAGAGAAAACCAAGCTGAAAGATGATGGAAGCAACTATGCGGACTGGGTCCGTGGCTTGAGGATCATCCTCATAGCTTCCAAGAAACTGTATGTCCTTGATGCACCGCTAGGTGACCCACCCCTTCTCCCGGCAGAACAAGACGTTGCGAATGCTTGGCATTCTCACTGCGATGACTACTCCCTTGTTCAGTGCGGCATGCTTTACAGTTTAGAACCGGGGCTCCAAAAGCGTTTTGAGCAACACGGAGCATATGAGATGTTCCAACAGCTAAAACTGGTCTTTCAAGCTCATGCCCGGGTCGAGAGATATGAAGTCTCCGACAAGTTCTTTAGTTGTAAGATGGAGGAGAACAGTTCTGTCAGTGAGCACATCCTCAAGATGTCTGGGCTTCACAACCGCTTGACTCAGCTGGGAGTTAACATCCCGGATGACTCGGTCATTGACAGAATCCTCCAGTCGCTTCCACCTAGCTACAAGAGCTTTGTGATGAACTACAACATGCAAGGGATGGAGAAGTCCATTCCTGAGTTGTACTCGATGCTGAAATCAGCGGAGGTCAAGATCAGAAAGGAGCATCAAGTGTTGATGGTAAATAAGACCACTAGTTTCAAGAAAGGCAAGGGTAAGAAGAACTTCAAGAAGGACGGCAAATCTGTTGCCGCGCCCGGTAAGCAAGTTGCCGGGAAGAAGAAGAAAAATGGACCCAAGCCTGAGACTGAGTGCTTTTATTGCAAGGGTACCGGTCACTGGAAGCGGAATTGCCCCAAGTACTTAGCGGATAAGAAGGACGGTAACGTTAAAGGTATATGTGATATACTTGTTATTGATGTGTACCTAACCAGCGCTCGTAGTAGCTCTTGGGTATTTGATACCGGTGCAGTTGCTCACATTTGTAACTCCAAGCAGGAGCTGCGGAATAAGCGAAGGTTGGCAAAGGACGAGGTGACGATGCGCGTCGGGAATGGTTCCAAGGTCGATGTGATCGCCGTCGGCACGCTACCTCTACATCTACCTTCGGGATTAGTTTTAAACCTTAATAATTGTTATTTAGTACCAGATTTGAGCATGAACATTGTATCTGGATCTCGCTTGATACGAGATGGCTACTCTTTTAAATCCGAGAATAATGGTTGTTCTATTTATATGAGAGAAATGTTCTATGCTCATGCCCCGCTGGTCAATGGTTTATTTTTGATGAATCTCGAACGTGATGTTACACATGTCCATAGTGTGAGTACCAAAAAGTGTAAAGTTGATAACGATAGTCCCACTTACATGTGGCACTGCCATCTTGGCCATATTGGTGTCAAACGCATGAAGAAGCTCCATGCTGATGGAGTTTTGGAGTCACTTGATTTCGAATCATTTGACACATGCGAACCATGCCTCATGGGCAAGATGACCAAAACTCCGTTCTCCGGAACAATGGAGCGAGCAACTGACTTGTTGGAAATAATACATACCGATGTATGCGGTCCAATGAGTGTCGAGGCTCGCGGTGGCTACCATTATGTTCTCACCCTCACTGATGACTTGAGCAGATATGGGTATGTCTACTTAATGAAACACAAGTCTGAAACCTTTGAAAGGTTCAAGGAATTTCAGGGTGAGGTCGAGAATCAACGTGACAGGAAAATAAAATGCCTACGATCTGATCGTGGCGGAGAATATTTAAGTCACGAGTTTGGCACGCACCTTAGGAAATGTGGAATTGTTTCACAGCTCACGCCGCCAGGCACACCTCAGCGAAATGGTGTGTCTGAACGTCGTAATCACACTCTATTGGATATGGTGCGATCTATGATGTCTCTTACCGACTTACTGCTATCATTTTGGGGATATGCATTAGAGACTGCCGCATTCACTTTAAATAGGGCACCGTCTAAATCCGTTGAGACGACACCGTATGAATTATGGTTTGGAAAGAAACCTAAGCTGTCGTTTCTAAAAGTTTGGGGTTGCGATGCTTATGTGAAGAAACTTCAACCTGAGAAGCTCGAACCCAAAGCGGAAAAGTGCGTCTTCATAGGATATCCCAAAGAGACTATTGGGTATACCTTCTACCTACGATCCGAAGGCAAAGTCTTTGTTGCCAAGAATGGATCCTTTCTTGAGAAAGAGTTTCTCTCGAAAGAAGTAAGTGGGAGGAAAATAGAACTTGATGAGGTAATTGTACCTCCACTCGAACCGGAGAGTAGCGCAGCACAGGAAGTTGTTTCTGTGGAGCCTACACCGGCTAGAGAGGAAGTTAATGATGATGATCATGAAACTTCAGATCAAGTTGCTATTCGAAGGTCCACTAGGACACGTTCCGCACCAGAGTGGTACGGCAATCCTGTCCTAGAGATCATGTTGTTGGACAACGGTGAACCTTCGAACTATGAAGAAGCGATGGCGGGCCCGGATTCCGACAAATGGCTTGAGGCCATGAAATCCGAGATAGGATCCATGTATGAGAACAAAGTATGGACTTTGGTGGACTTGCCTGATGATAAGCGAGCCATTGAAAATAAATGGATCTTTAAGAAGAAGACTGACGCAGACGGTAATGTGACCGCCTATAAAGCTCGGCTTGTCGCTAAGGGTTATCGACAAGTTCAAGGAGTTGACTACGATGAGACATTCTCACCCGTAGCGATGCTAAAGTCTGTCCGAATCATGTTAGCAGTTGCCGCATTTTATGATTATGAGATCTGGCAAATGGACGTCAAAACGGCATTCCTTAATGGCTTCCTCAAGGAAGAACTGTATATGATGCAGCCGGAAGGTTTTGTCGATCCTAAAGGTGCTAACAAGGTATGCAAGCTCCAGCGCTCCATCTATGGGCTGGTGCAAGCATCTCGGAGTTGGAACATTCGCTTTAATGAGGTGATTAAAGCGTTTGGGTTTGTACAGGTTTATGGAGAACCCTGTATTTACAAGAAAGTGAGTGGGAGCTCTATAGCATTTCTTATACTGTATGTGGATGACATGCTGATAATGGGAAATAATATAGAACTCTTGGAAAGTATCAAGGCCTACTTGAATAAGTGTTTTTCAATGAAGGACCTTGGAGAAGCTGCTTACATATTAGGTATTAAGATCTATAGAGATAGATCAAAACGCCTCATTGGTCTTTCACAAAGCACATACCTTGAAAAGATATTGAAGAAGTTCAATATGGATCAGTCCAAGAAGGGGTTCTTGCCTGTGTTGCAAGGTGTGAGATTGAGTACGACTCAATGCCCGACCACGGCAAAGGATAGAGAAGAGATGAGTGCCATCCCCTATGCTTCAGCCATAGGCTCTATCATGTATGCCATGCTGTGTACCAGACCTGATGTGAACCTTGCCATAAGTTTGGTAGGGAGGTACCAAAGTGATCCCGGAGCGGAACACTGGACAGCGGTCAAGAATATCCTGAAGTACCTGAAAAGGACAAAGGACATGTTGTTTATGGAGGTGCCGAAGAGCTCGTCGTAAAGGGTTACGTCGATGCTAGCTTCGACACAGATCCGGACGACTCCAAGTCGCAAACCGGATACGTGTATATTTTGAATGGAGGGGCAGTAAGCTGGAGCAGCAGCAAGCAAAGCGTCGTGGCGGCATCTACATGTGAAGCGGAGTACATAGCTGCTTCGGAAGCAGCAAAGGAGGGAGTCTGGATGAAGGAGTTCATCACCGACCTAGGAGTGATTCCGAATGCGTCAGGCCCGATGACTCTACTCTGTGATAACACTGGAGCTATTGCCCTTGCGAAGGAGCCCAGGTTTCACAAGAAGACAAGACACATCAAGCGCCGCTTCAACTCCATCCATGATTACATTCAGGAGGGAGACATAGATATTTGTAAAGTGCATACGGATCTGAATGTCGCAGATCCATTGACTAAACCTCTCTCACGAGCAAAACATGATCAACACCAGAATGCTATGGGTGTTCGATTCATCACAATGTAACTAGATTATTGACTCTAGTGCAAGTGGGAGACTGTTGGAAATATGCCCTAGAGGCAATAATAAAATGGTTATTATTGTATTTCCTAGTTCATGATAATTGTCTATTATTCATGCTACAATTGTGTTAACCAGAAACCGTAATACATGTGTGAATACATAGACCACAACATGTCCCTAGTAAGCCTCTAGTTGGCTAGCTCGTTGATCAATAGATGGTCACGGTTTCATGACCATGGACATTGGATGTCGTTGATAACGGGATCACATCATTAGGAGAATGATGTGATGGACGAGACCCAATCCTAAGCATAGCACAAGATCGTGTAGTTCGTTTGCTAAAGCTTTTCAAATGTCAAGTATCGTTTCCTTAGACCATGAGATTGTGTAACTCCCGGATGCCGTAGGAATGCTTTGGGTGTGCCAAACATCACAACGTAACTGGGTGGCTATAAAGGTACGCTACGGGTATCTCCGAAAGTGTGTGTTGGGTTGACACGAATCGAGATTGGGATTTGTCACTCCGTGTGACGGAGAGGTATCTCAGGGCCCACTCGGTAAGACATCATCATAATGAGCTCAATGTGACTAAGGAGTTAGCCACGGGATGATGTGTTACAGAACGAGTAAAGAGACTTGCCGGTAACGAGATTGAACAAGGTATAGGGATACCGACGATCGAATCTCGGGCAAGTACCATACCGATAGACAAAGGGAATTGTATACGGGATTGATTGAATCCCTGACATCGTGGTTCATCCGATGAGATCATCGTGGAGTACGTGGGAGCCAACATGGGTATCCAGATCCCGCTGTTGGTTATTGGCCGGAGAGGTGTCTCGGTCATGTCTACGTGTCTCCCGAACCCGTAGGGTTTACACACTTAAGGTTCGATGACACTAGGGTTATAGGGAAAAGGTATACGTGATTACCGAAGGTTGTTCGGAGTCCCGGATGAGATCCCGGACGTCACGAGGAGCTCCGGAATGGTCTGGAGGTAAAGATTGATATATAGGAAGTCCAGTTTTGGTCACCGGAAAGTTTTCGGGCTCATCGGTATTGTACCGGGAGTGCCGGGAGGGTGCCGGAGGACCCCCGGGAGGGGTGTGACGACCAGAGGACTTAGTGGGCCTTTAGAGGAGGTGTGCCAGCCCATATTGGGCCAGCCAAGACCTCCTAGAAGGGCCCATGCGGCTGGGATCTAGAGATAAGGGCAAAAGGGGTTTGAAAGGAGGAGATCCACCTCCCTTGTGGGAGGTGGACTCCTCCCCCACTTCGGCCGAACCTCTCCTCCTTGGAGGAGGGGCCAAGCCAGCCCTCCCTCTCCCTCCTCCTATATATACTTGAGGTTTTGTCCCTTTGAGAACAGATCTGAACTCTCTCTCTCTCGGCGAAGCTCTACCTCTCTTCTTCCTCCTCTGCAGCGCTTGGCGAAGCCCTACCGGGATACCTTGATACTCCACCACCACCACGCCGTCGTGCTGCTGCTGGAGCTCTTCCCCAACCTCTCCTTCCTCCTTGCTGGATCAAGGCGTAGGAGACGTCACCGGGCTGCACGTGTGTTGAACGCGGAGGTGCCGTCCGTTCGGCACTTGATCGGATCTTTCGCGATCTGAATCGCTGCGAGTACGACTCCATCAACCGCGTTCTTGTAACGCTTCCGCTTAGCGATCTTCAAAGGTATGAAGATGCAATCTCTCCCCTCTCGTTGCTGGTTTCTCCATAGATAGATCTTGGTGACACGTAGGAAAATTTTGATTTACTACTACGTCTCCCAACACTCGGGAACGAAGGCTTCTGGCAGCAGAAAAGTGTTTTTGTGGCTCCTTCTGACATACAGGGAATATTTGGGAATTTATAGGCCGAAGATTACGGTGAGGAGGGTTGTCGTGGGCCCACAAGCATGCAGGGCGCGCCCTACCCCCAGGGTGCGCCCCTAGGGCTTGTGGCCTCACGGTGGCTCTCCTGCCTTGGTCTCCAGGCTTGGTGGTTTCCTTCCGGTCCAGAAAAAATCATTCTGAGGGTTTTATTCCGTTTGGACTCCGTTTAATATTCCTTATCTGCAATTCTCAAAAACAAGGAAAAAATAGAAACTGGCACTAGGCTCTAGATTAATAGGTTAGTCCCAAAAATAATATAAAATAGCATATTAATGCATATAAAACATCCAAAACGGATAATATAATAGCATGGAACAATCAAAAATTATAGATATGTTGGAGACGTGTCAGCATCCCCAAGCTTAATTCCTGCTCGTCCTCGAGTAGGTAAATGATAAAAATAGATTTTTTTGATGTGGAATGCTACCTAAGATATTTATCCATGTAATATTCTTTATTGTGGCATGAATATTCAGATCCATAAGATTCAAAACAATAGTCTAATATTGACATAAAAACAGTAATACTTCGAGCACACCAACAAGGCAGTCGTGTCCTTCGAAATAACATGGCCTTAGAAAGTTATCCCTACAAAATCACATGGTCTGGCTATGCTCCATCTTCCCCACACAAAGTATCTAAATCATGCACAACCCCGATGAACAAGTCAAGCAATTGTTTCACACTTTTGGTGTTCTCAAACCTCTTCAACTCTCATGAAATACATGAGCGTGAGCCATGGATATAGCACTATAGGTGGAATAGAATATGGAGGAGGTGCAAGGGAAAAAAGGAGAAGATAGTCTCACATCAACGAGGCGTATCAACGGGCTATGGAGATGCCCATCAATAGATATCAATGTGAGTGAGTAGGGATTGCCATGTAACAAATGCACTTAGAGCTATAGGTGTATGAAAGCTAAAAAATAAAACTAAGTGGTCGTGCAAGATGAATATCCACTAGTTATATGAAAGTGACAAAATAGGAGACTCTCTATCATGAAGATCATGGTTCTACTTTGAAGCACAAGTGTGGAAAAAGATAGTAGCAATTGTCCCTTCTCTCTTTCTCTCATTTTTTTTATTTTGGTGGGCATCTTTGGCCTCTTTTTTTGTTTGGGCTTCGCTGGCCTCTTTTATTATTTGTAAAGTTCAGATACTCATACCAACTTGTGAGCGAGTCATGGCTTCCATCATCCTTTTCTCTCATGGGACAATGCTCTATTAATGAAAAATCACCACACTTTTATTTACTTATAACTCAAAAAGAAACTTACAACTCGATACCTATGAAAAAGTATGACTCTATATGCAAGATGAAGTGATGGTGCATGTCATGAAAAACTACATGGTGGAAGTTGCATGGCAATATATCTTAGAATGGCTATGGAAATGCCATAATAGGTAGATATGGTGGATGTTTTGAGGAAAATATATGGTGGCTGTTTTGAGTAAGGAGGGTTTGATGTACCGGCGAAAGTTGCACGGTACTAGAGAGGCTAGCAAAGATGGAAGAGTGATATATAGGAAAGTTTCATAGGTACCGATGAAAGATTGGATCTCTCGAGAATGGAAGCTTTTGGCGGCAGAAAAGTGTTTTCGTGGATCCTTCTGATATATAGGGAATATTTTGGACTTTATAGGCCGGAGATTAGGGTTAGGAGGGCTGCTGTGGGCCCACAAGCCTGCAGGGCGCGCCCCTAGGGTTTGTGGCCCCACGGTGGCTCTCCTGCCTTGGTCTCCAAGCTTGGTGGTTTCCTTCCGGTCCAGAAAAAATCATTCCGAAGGTTTTATTCCGTTTGGAATCCGTTTAGTATTCCTTATCTGCAATTCTCAGAAACAAGGAAAAACCAAAAACTGGCACTAGGCTCTAGATTAATAGGTTAGTCCCAAAAATAATATAAAATAGCATATTAATGCATATAAAACATCCAAAACAAATAATATAATAGCATGAAACAATCAAACATTATAGATACATTGAAGACGTATCACACCACTACGAGCATGACCAACGATGGTTGTTGGAGCAGTAGCCGGATGGGTAGCGAGCAACCACATATGTAGCATTAGCAAGGATTGTTGCGTATATGTGTATTGCCACTCGTAGAAGTGCACTTCCCGAACTACAAGATGAAGATTTATACGAGTCAACAATTGTTGCGTATATGTGTATTGCCACTCGTAGAAGTGCACTTCCCGAACTACAAGATGAAGATTTATACGAGTCAACAAGAAAGGAAGAAATGGATAAATATTGCGTCAGAGATGGTGGGGGTCTAATGGTAAGCATCCTACATCACAAAGTCAATACTTGTAAAGTCGATCCCTAGGCCTGGATTCGCACTGGCAGTAGGGGCACATGCTGAGGGAAGAGCTTCTGGTGGCCTGGCTGCACGAGATCTATGAGAAGGAAGATGAAGAAGTCACGGATCATGCTCCTTGCGTCTGTGCGGTTTCGTGGTGTTGGGGAAAGAGTCCGAGTGGTAGTTTTGATTTTATTGAAGACTAGCATACACAACACACTGGAAGCGATGGTACATAACAAAATGTGGTGACACAAAAGTGATGCCCGACGTCACATTTGATGGTTAAACGGACACATTCTCTCTGTTTCGAAACAACTGAAGCTCGAGGACTGTCCTAAGTCAAACAAACATCGACCATTTCAAATATATCTAATATGAAAATATGTTTCATTCTATTGAAGCAAAGTTGATGTTGTAGGTATTGATATATTTTTATATAAACTAGGTCAAGTTTACTGAAGTTTAACTTAAAAGTTAGAACAAACTTGAATTTCAATTAGATTGCAAAAGAAGGAGTACACCATTAAACGATTTTCAGAAGCGGATCATTTTGCTGCACAAAAAGACGAGGACACGGTGTACATGAAGGGAAAACAACACGCAAATTATGCAAACAGACGGTCTAGATATTAGGATCATCTGGACTCTAGAGCCAAAACGAATTTCTAGAACCCACCAGTCATAGCATGTATATCCACAAAATTCATTTTCTTTTAAAAGATACATTTTAGTAAACGTCGGATGACATCTATCCCAGCTATTTTTTTAAAATATTACATTTTTTTATTTTTTACAAATATTGTGCCAAGGAAAAAAATCAAATATGTTCTCGCATCGGCCGCACGCAGGCCGATTAGTTCCAGTCGGCGACGCCCAGGCCGACTGGATCCTGTCGGCTACGGCGTAGCCGATTAGTATCCTGTCGGTCACGTGGCAGCCGATTAGTGGCCGGGCCACGTCACACCCATCTAGTCGGCCCAGCCTGTCATGCTGTCAGCCGCGCCGTAGCCGAATGGCCTTTCGGCCACGCCGAAGCCGATTAGAGGTTGGCCAGCCGCCCACGGGCTCTCCTCTTCCTCCCTCTTCTCTCCTTCCTCCCTTCATTTCTTTCCTTCTCTCCCTGTTCTTCCTCTTCCATTCTTCTCCTCTTCTTTTCTTCTCCCCCAACCCCCTTTTCCCTCACCTTAGTTCGATTCTAGATGGTTAGGGGAGCGAGAAGAACTGTCGATCTCGTGATGGGGTAGTTCGTGGTGGTGCTTTTGACCATTTTTATGGAGGTGGAGGAGGTGGTGGTGGAGGAGGAGGAGGTGGTGGTGGAGGAGATGGAGGTGGTGGTGGTGGTGTTGGAGGCTACGGCGTTCGTCGTATCTCCACACGATTCAAGGATAAGATTTCATATTTAGGTGCTTCGGTAGCTTTGTAAGATATATTTCGGTGTTTGGATTATTTTAGGTGCTCCGGTAGCCTCAGGAAATATATTTAGTTGTGCATATTTAGGTGATTTGATTTATTTAGGTGTGGTAAATATATTTAGGTGTGTTAAATATATTTAGGTGTAGTAAATATATTTAGGTGTGGTAAATATATTTAGGTGTGCGAATTTGTAGTTTAGGTGGAAATAATTATAGTATCTCATTCTGCTTGATATGTGACCATGTTGAATAATTTTTTAGGTAAGCAAAGATGTCTGATGTAGTGAAGTTAGGTTTTTACTACGGTCCTGGTAGCGTCCGCACAAATGAGATGGGAGCTGATCTGAGTGAATTTCAGTACGTTGAGGTGCTAGTTACTTGCCCTGAAACTTGGACTGTTAGTCAGTTGACTGAATGGCTAGCCGGATGTTGTGGGTTCAATACTGAAACACACACCGTTGGATGTTGTGGATGCTGACGAGATAGATGGGCACATGCAAAACTAGATGGAGAATGAAGATAGAGATGGTGATATTCTCGATGATCCTGCTGAGTCAGATGAAGAAGAGAACGCACATGAAGTGCCTATTCCCACAGCATGGAGTCGAGACTTCTCATCTGCAATGATCGTGAATGATGGTCATGATTCTGCCTGGCAGTACCACCAGAACAACATTGCGTTAGGTGCCTTGTATCCAAACAAACAAGATCTGCAGGATTCAATTTTTGGTTGGGCATTGTCCACCCAAAGGGTTTTTGTAGCTGATGTGTCAAGCCCGAAAAACTTGACAATGGTATGCAGAAACCAGGGTTGTCCCGCCAGGGTGCATGGCTATCTGCCTAAGTATGGCTCAAGTTGGGTCATCAGTGACTTAGTTCATCACACTTGTGTTATTCCTTGTATCCCTCAAGATCATCCGAACCTGACATCCACAGTCCTTGCTCGATTGCTTTACAACAAGATACTGGAGGGCAAAGCGATGGAAGTTAAGGCTATCCAGACAAAAGTCTTTGTCAGGTTCAAGTACAAAATATCTTATGGTAAGGCTTGGAGGGCTAAGCAGAGGGCACTTGAGACCAGATTTGGTTCGTATTTCGATGCATATGACTCTATTGTCCGGCTACTACACACACTCCAGGACCGGAATCCAGGCACGTATGTCGACATCCAAGACATGTTCATGCCAGGGTTTCCTATTGTGAGGGTGTTGCATCGATTATTCTTCTCTTTAGGTGTCTATATTGAAGCTTTTAGACATTGTCGGTCGATGATCTGTGTTGACGGAACATTTCTCACTGCAAGTACAAGGGTCAGATCCTTACCGCCATTGGACAAGATGGCCAAAATCAAGTCGTCCCACTAGCATTTGCTTTTGTGGAGAGTGAGAACATTGACAGTTGGACATGGTTCTTCAGGCAATTAAAAATTGCAGTTGTGCATGCTAAGCCAAATATGTGCACTCTTCATGACAGGCATGCTGGTATACTCAGTGCAGTGAAGACATTGTCGAACCCTGGCCCCGATGAACAAACTCCATGGAAGGACTTGCAGAGCCGTTGGTGCATGCGCCATCTTGGGGTCAACTTCTTCTCGCAATTCAGAAATAAGAACCTCATGAATCTATTCAAGAAACTCTGCAAGCAGAACCAGGAATGGAAGTACGAACTAATCCGTAACAGACTTAATTTATGCACACTAAGACATGTGAGGGACAGAAGAGCTGCAAGAGATGCAGCTGTGAGGGCACACGTTGAAGTTGTAGCTGCACAATTAGCTATCGGATCAGCTGCTACGGAGGAAGAGCCTGTTGGGCTTTGTGACTTGCCAGGATTTGACCCTCCTGGTACTAGGAGAAGGTTTGGGAGGTCGATTAAAACCTTTGATCAGTGGATAGAGCATGAGCCTGTGGAGAGGTGGTCTCTGCTGCATGACACGCATGGAGCAAGGTACGGTGTCATGACCACCAATCTCGCTGAAACATATAACTTTGTCCTGAGAGGAAACATGGCTCTGCCACTTACAACCATTGTGGAGGGAATATTCTATGGCACGGTGAAGTATTTCAGAGATAGACGTCAAAGCGTCGACCTGCATATCACTAATAACCCAAACACACGTTATTGTGAAAGGGTTATGAAGTACATGGATGAAAAGATGGTAAAGGCCCGGTCACACAGTGTTGTCACCATCGGAAATCAAGAGCGAAGGTTCGAGGTCCGCTTAGCTAACAACAAGTTTGGATGTGCAAATGAGGTCAGGACGCATGAGGTGAAAATTGGAAACGAGGTCCGGCCAACGTGTGAGTGCACATGCAACAAATCAAAATTGCTTCACCTGCCTTGCTCGCATGTACTTGTTGTTTGCGGTCAGCTAGGACTGGATGCAATTTCATTTGTGGCTCCTTATTTTTCGAAGGAGTCCGTCCTCAATACCTAGGCATGTGAGTTGATGGGTTTTTGATCAATGGGTAACTTCAACACCATTGACCCTGCTGAAAGGAGATACATCCCACACCCTGTGAATATGCGTACATCTAGAGGTAGAAGGCAGTGCCAGCACATCCGGAATGATATGGATGAGTCTGAAGCTGGCGGGCCCACCATGCAATGTATTCTATGCAACGAATTTGGGCATAGGGACCCTCAGTGTCCCTTATTCAGCATTGCAAGTGGCACTGCTCGTGGGCGAGGCAGCCATGGACGAAGAGGACGAAGAGGAGGGAGAACAACAGGAATACACTAGTCTATGTTTTTAATTTGTATTATGTGTGACACTATCTTTTTAATTTGTATTCATTATGGTCGTACGTTTTAAATTTATAACTTGTGTGGCACTATATTTTTAATTTGCGGGACTACATTTTAAATTTCTATTAAATGCATTTTTCTAAGAATGGAGGGAATGTGTTTGCTTAAAGAGGACATTGATAGTAAGCATCGTGTTGTGCTATTATCTGAGCAATATCTCGAACCCCTTGTCACTCGTACTTCTAAGGTGGACTAGAAGATACACCCGCAATGGGTTGATAGGTATGTGTTTTACTTTTATACTTCTTATTAGCACATATACAAATGGGACACACTAACTTTATTTATTTATTATGAACTCATATGTAGGTTGAAATGGGATGGTCTTCTACCTTTCGCACATCTTGTTGAGGAAACTGCGAGCTCCAGGCGCCTCGCCATTGATTCCTCTTTGCTCACCTGGTTAGTGGATCGATGGAGGCCTGAGACCCACACGTTCCACTTCCGCTGGGGAGAGATGGCTCCTACTCTGGAGGATGTCTCCATGCTTACAGGATTACCGTTGGCGGGTCATGCCATAGGATCGTTGGAAGACCCGCCAGGTTGGGTGGCATCTATGAGAGCACGTTTCTTGGGTATTTATCATGACGCTCCAGAGTTAACGTCGGAGCCTCACGGACCTAAGTATGAATGGTTGCTCCATTTCAGGGTTAGTTCTTCCATCTAGTTTTTTTCATTTGATATGGTTCAGGTTTTACAAACATATTTGTTATTTAGTAATACCTTTTGTTTACTGAATACAAATACAGAACTTTTCGGGTTATCCAGATGTCCCTTTGAATGCAACACAGATAACTCGCAGCCTAGAGGCATATCTAATGTGGCTTCTCGAAAAGGTGATGTTCACAGAGAACCATGTGACCACTATAAGTGCGTGGTATATCCCTATTGCACTAGAGATCGCATCTGCTGAGACTCCAGAGCAGATCATATCTAGGAGTTGGGGTTCGGCGGTCTTACCTGCTACATACCGAGGTGTGTGCAATGGTTGCCAGCTTTCGACAAAATCTGCACTTCTTGGATGCCCTCTGTTTCTACAGTTGTGGTCATGGGAGAGGTTCTCGATAGGACGTCCAAACATTCATGTCGACGAGGGTTTCCCTATTGGCCACCTGTTGGATGGTGACCAAATCGACATGCCGGCTTTCGGTCTTTGTTGGACACGTAGGAAGGTACGTCTTCTGGTATTTCATACTCAACCTTCTTGGCATACACTATGGCTAAAACTCATGTATGTTTTGGATAGAGACGATATGCAAGTGAACAGACTAGGCGAGTGTACACAACACTAAACGAGTAGTTTGATACACACACTAGGGTGATCTGGCAGCCGTACACCCAAGCAGCCATAAATGCAAGGTACCCCGGGGGGATTTCACAGCTATGCACGAGAGATCAGGGTTACTGGATGACGAAATCGAGGATCCTATGCATATCAGGAGGCTTCAGCGTCCGGATTCGGGTTCACGGGTGAGGAAGGAGATGTCCTATCGCAGCAGAACGCGTGGATGGACGTCTTCTCGACTCCTCCACCATGGCCCACCCAGGATACACAGTATGACCAGGACGGGTCCGAGATTCCTCCTCGTAACATTAGGCCCCCCCAGGTTTGGCTGGAGTACGCCTAGCACACCCCCTGAGCGCCTTCCCAGACGTCGTCAGTGACACCTGTATCTATCGGTAGAGAAATCTCTATCTAATTATGTATCAGACATATGTCTATTCTATGTGTGAGACGTATTCATGTTCTATTTCAATGCAGAAGACATTCAGACATACCACGGGGTTTTTATAGGTGCTGAAATTAAGATACAATTTGCTGAAATTAAGATACAACTTGCTGAAGTTAACATACAACTTGCTGAAATTAAGATACAACTTGCTGAAATTGAGTTACAAGAATATAAATCTACTGAGTCCAACGTGGATATTTTCCTTTTCCATCTCCAGCTTCTTCTGTTGCCTGGGCTGCACGAGCCCTTTCTTTCTTTCTCCGCCTCTCAGCCTCATGGGCCTCCTCTCGCTGTCGGTAGACCTCCGCCAGTCAAAGTTGGTTTTCTTGTTTTCTCTTCTTCATCTCGGCAAGAAAAGCCCTTTGCTCCACACAGTACTCTTGCCACGCTCTCTCCTGCTCTGCTTTCTCCTTTGCTGCCGCCTTCTCGCGATGCTCCTTCAAGTCCAAACTTGCCCATGCACGACGACCTCTTTCACGAATCTCAGTCACCGCCTAGTCCTGCATTTTCGTGTCTATCCAACGATAGTACATGCACAGGGGCGGAGGAGACTACAAAAGAAACAGAAATATAAAAATTAAATCAACAAAAATATCAATAACGTGTTTATTCTGGGTGACTGAAACATACCGGAGGAGTGATGTACGGTGAAGGAGCAACGGGTGGATCTTCCTCATAATTAATGCACATGAAAAACTTCATGCCCAACCAATCTGAAAAATCTGTCACCTCCTTCACCTTGCAGAGATCCCCGCACCAACAACGAATTGTTTCCACCCCCGAGGCAACTTCACACTCTTCCATTTGCTAGGCCTAATGCTTTGATCCGAACAAGGCAAACTCATAATGACTACCGCGCTGGTTCTTTCGAGTGTTGCTGGCCGATGGATGAAGACAGTTACAATGCCTCCTTTTATAGGCAGATGACAACAGCAATGGCGGGAAATCGGGCGGAAAATTTGGCGGGAAATTTGACGACAAAAGGTGACGGGAAAACGGCCGGGCAAATTTGGCGGGAACACTTGACGGGAAAGATGGCGGGAAAACTTGGCAGGAAATCGGACGGGAAAAAATGGCGGGAACACTTGGCGGAAAAAAAATAGGGGGCATGTACCAGATGGTACAGCTGTGGCTGATTAGTACTAATTGGCCACGAGTAGGCCGATTAGTACTAATCGGCTACATCTAAGCCGATTAGTACTAATCGGCTGTCGGCCCCAGGCCAACAGACCTATCGGCTTCGTCGTAGCCGACTGGAACTGACTGAAACTAATCGGTCAGGATGAGACCGATGGGATCACAGATTTATAATTTTTTTCCTTGACACAATATTTGTAAAAAGAAATTGAAAAAAGTAATATTTTAAAAAAATTAGCTCTATCCCAGGCGTGAAAATCAGTTAGCATCTGCAAAAATGCCCCCCTCTATCACCGTCGGATTCATAATCGAAAATTGGATGGAACGGCTCCAAAATAAAGACACCCAGCCTGAGTCCATACTCCTGTTTCCCCCATCTCGCCGGTTCTTCTTCGTCCCCTCCCCCAAGCAAACGAGAAAGATCAATGGCCGCTCGAATCACGAGGCTGCTCCAGCACCACAACCGCCGCCTCCTCGCCACCGCGGCAGAGGCCTCCGCTCGTCGCGTGCCGCGTGCTCCCCTTGGCGGCGCCATCTACAAGGTAAACCAGTGACGGGAGCAGATAGCGCTATACCCCACGCAAGGTGTTCGACGCAATGCCGACGTCGGTCTCGACGCCATTGTCGTTGCTTCCTGATTTCTTTGGTTTAACTGGGACTTGTTCTATAGCGTAATATCTTCTTTGGTCTCCTAAGACAACCCAATGCATGACCCGTATCAGATTTTATAAGTAGCAATCGGTCCTCAGTGTCGTGCTCTCTGTGGTACCTAAGTGTAGTCTGTTTTGCCAATAGAGCATATTGTTTCTGCTCACGCCATCTATTTAGAGTCTTGAGCAATGCATGTGCTTGTAATTTATCTAATAAGTTGATGATTAGTGTCAAATTTTGTTTGTAAACTACCAGCACTCCTCTCATACCTCCCGTTTCCCCCAAAAAATCATCTAAGTGCACATATTCTTCTGGACATTATAGCATTTTTTACATACCTAAATTGCTATTCTGATAGTTTAGGGTTTCTGCTTTGGCAATGTATGCAAAGACTGATTTTGTTTTTACTCTTTCCTACATTTTTCAGCAGGATGTTGCAAAGGCTGAAGGTTCCCGCCTCTGATCCTGAAGCTTGCCATATGATGCTGTATTATGAAAAATCAATTATTCTTATGTGCCTGCATTCCGTTTCTTTTGGTCTTCTGGCTACCGTTGCATCTGTGATATTTCTTTTGTTCCTGGTGGTCGTTGCTGTGTGAGAAGGACTTTAAGACACTTGGTTTGCTTTAGTTGGAATGAAATTATATTCACAAATAAGTTTTTCCAATGCAGTTATAATAAAGTGTCCATATGATTGACACTTAAACGGAGTCCTGGTCTTGTGAAAGGGCCATCCAGCTTTTTGTACGTTGCATGAACTAACTTTGTCCAACGAGGTTTTGTAAACTGAGATTTGATAGTACTCCCTCCGTTCCATAATTCTCGCCAAGTAGTAGCATATCATGGAACGGAGGCTACTTGGCGAGAACTACTTGGCGAAATGAACTACTTACATGGTGGCTGATGTAGTCGCCACCCAGAAATATCATCAGCTAGTGCTACTCAGGAATTTGTTTATTGTCTGTTAACATCTTTTATTTTTAAGGGATTGTTTGGATAGAATTGTGTGCCCTGCTATTATATCCACTTCTCACCAAGAACCATCCCACTTTTATAAGTCCTGTCAGGATTTGTTTTGGTAACATCTCTTATCTTATATTCAAGTGTAGAATTACATATCCTGCTATTATATCTACTTTCATAATCTTAATTTTACTAGAAAACGTACTGAAAAAACTTCCTTAAACTTCTGTACAGAATCTTCCTTTAGAGTATTCTGCCATTGCTATAATACAAATTTGAGACACCGTTTTGTACGTAAAACTTAATTGATCAAACTCGTAATATTTTCAGTACCCAATAAAGGTATTAAATAACTATTTGACTCTTGCATTCTTCGTTGTCGAATCTGGACAAAGAGTCATTTACAGTACTGTGCCCACTTTTGTTATGGACGCTATTTAACACTGATATGGTTTTATTTTGGAAAATATTCTAGCATCCTCTTTAAAAAATTCAAGGTGGTACATGACCAAGTCAAGCCCTTCTAGTCCTCTGACAATGCAGGAGTACCGCAAAATATTTCCTTCGTTAATAAGGTCATCTGCATCTTACTCCTCACAAGCTTCAGACCAAAATCCCAAGGTACATGATGCTATCTAGTTTTATTCGTGTTTGATTATTAAAATTATTCAATGTCGTGTTGTACATTTTCCTGCCATTTTTACTCTTCTGTTGGTAAAGTTTTGAGCAGTGGTGTCCATATTTTGAACATGCTACTATAAATTGTATAAGGACAATATAGTAAATTATTAGTTGTGTCACCTTGTGACCATCTGCGGTACTAACTAAGCACTTGTGCATACGCCCATTAGCTTTTGTTAGCCTCTTTCCATTTTCATAAGATTACATTATGTAGGTAGTGCATCAGGAAGTGGTTGCATCACTATTGATGAATGTTGTATACATTAGCCTCTATAATGGGGTTGTTTTAAATAATATTTGAAGAATGATATGTTAAATGCTATGTCGGAATGGGACAATGTTGCACACGCTGAAAAGGTTCTGCTTCATTGGTTGTCAGTATAGATAAACTAGATAAATTTCCCGTGTGTTGCGGCGGGATTTCTAATTTTATGATTATTCAGATAATAAAAAGAACAAAAGAAACACACATGTATTTAAAGCAAATATAAACACGTTGGAATATATATTTTCAAGACGAAAAAAGCTATAAGGCATAATTTTTCATCTTAGGCGATATGATTTTTTTTTCATTGAAGAATTGCTTAATGAAATAGTATCTTTTAGATATTTTTTTGAGAATATGGGAGTAGGTGGGAAGTTAGGATAACCAGTGTTCCTTGAATGGACAAAGCATAACAAAAAAGTTTGGTTTTTATGTCATGCCATACAAATTAAATACAAAGTGCCACATAACGGTTATGCTTGGTTGTTGAAATAGCTTTTTCTTGAGTTGGTTGTTGAAATAGTTGACATGAGTATATTACATTGAAAACCAAAAGTGCATCTCAACAATAATGGTCATGCTCAGTTCCACACACATACACAAAAAAAGTGCCTGGGGTTTCATGCTAGCCATAACAATATATGTCACTTATCCTCCGATACATGCGGCCGGTTCAGTGAAAGATGGGCATCATAACGTGGGTTGGATTGAGTTATACACCTTTTTGACCCAAAGGAGTGGATTTGAGTTAGTCATATCTGGAATGTGTATATCTGGAAAGAGTTGATTATGTCTGTTTTCTTCTTGAGTATTTAGCTTCCCCTAATCACCTAATGTTGTTTTTTCAGCTTTTGAGGTCCCCTGTTCATGTATATATCTTGACCCAGAATGAAAATTATTAACAAAGTATTCTTTATGTGGTTTGATAGTTGTTCATGTTTCCTATTCAACTAACATTTTGTCTTCCGGTGCAATCCAATGCTGGATCATATTTTATTTTTATATTACTTATAGATCGCTGCCCTCATTATCCTCAGGAGAAAAAGGACTTGTCAACTGTTGAAGACCCCTTCAGTGCCCCTACATATAATATACCCGAGAAACCGGTGACTTTTGCTGAGGGAGCTTCTTACAGCGTTGTAATACTCGCGGGGCTTGGAGTTGCAGCATTAGCTGGATATGCTGTTTTCAAGGAGCTTATCTTTGAACCAAAAGAGTAAGTCTTGCATTTGTCTGATTGAACTTTAGGCTTTAAATAACAAAAAAATTTATGTAACTGTATTTTTAGCTTAGGAAACTTGTAGGTTATATCTGTGGTTTCTCACATTGTTTTTTCCGGAAGATGCCTGTGGTATTTGCATGCAACCTTAAAGTGAGATTGCCTAACATGTGTTGTTGTTACCATCCTATAGGTACAAGATCTTTGGGAAAGCTCTAGCAAGAGTTCAGGGTGATAGTAAGGTTTGTGGGTGTTAAGTGTTTTTTCCGTTCATCTTGACATATTGTTTTAGGTTTCTTCTCATTATAGTTTGTATTTCACATGTTCTGTCAGGTGACAGGGAGAATTGGGTACCCTATTACTGGTTATGGTAATGAAAGCAGAAACCGTGCAGCTCGGCAGCGGATTCCAAACAGGGTTTGGACAGATGAGGATGGTGTTGAACATGTGGAGGTACTATATATTCCCGTCTCTGCTGTTCTGCTGCTGTGACTTCTATGTTGTCTTGTGCATCAAAATTAGCGTATCAAATTCAATAAAAAAAATACAAGTTCACTGTAGGGGGCTGCAATATATAGCGGGGCACTTGAACTTTGACTGTTTCTTAGCGGTATATGGCAATGAGCCAGTAACTTCCTTAGCCAGGATCAAGCTTGCGAATGATAACACAGCAACAGGAACTAAGATGAGATCCAACATACTTCTTTTTTATTTGTCGTGTAATGGCTCCTTACAAGTTTTATGTATGCCTCTAGAATTCAGATGATGCTTTGCTACCTTGGAAAGGAGCACTAGGATGACATTTTATAAGAGTTTCTATAGTTGCAGTGCAAACCTTCAAACTTGGTTATTGGTCACTTGAATCTACATACATGTATCATTTCAGGTCAACTTTTACATCCGAGGTCCGCATGGAGCTGGAAAGGTATATTCAGAGATGTTCAAAGATAACTCTGACAGGACATGGAAGTTCATGTACCTTCTTGTTGAGTTCACAGCGCCGCAACAGGGACAAGTAATATTAGAATCTTACATACCAGCGTAAGGATGCATGAGACCATAGTTGCTAGGAACCTTGGTAATATGGGTCGAGGAACAGGGTTGGGTTGCCGCCGCCTTTTACGGTAGAGCTGTGGCGAACCTCTTTTGGGTTCGGTGCAACAAAGAGTACAAATTTTTGGCACCCCCCAAAAAATTTGGTCAATGGCCCGGGTCTCTTCTATACATTTTTATTACTAGTGCAGTATAACTTTTTTAGAACAATGATTTTGGCTCAGCTGAAAGCCCTGCATGCCTGAACCACCGGATGTACTTGTGGATAATTTACTTGCGTGTGTTCACCCGACGTCATGTTATATTCTCTAGACGTGGCATGTGCTACCTACTGTAAAATTATACTAGCACATGATGTCCAATGCTCTTTCTATGATTGGAGTAGTTGTAGAATTGAATTATTTTGGAAAGAAATGTTACAAAGCATGACCCTAATTGTAGGGATGGATTCTTCTTTCACTAATTTAGAACATGCCATTGCGTTTGCTTTGGGGATAGCGACCGTACTTGCAACCACTACTAGTAAGTTATAAACATTTTTTTCCTTTATAAAATTTCCCCTCCAAACATTAATTATAGTAGTGTAGTGTCAAAAAAACGTCTTACATTATAGGACGGATGAAGTAGTTATCAAACGTTGGGATCAATTAGGTGAGGTGGTTGTTCTCTGTTTGTGGTTCCTGATAGATAATCTTGTTCAAGCGATCCACGCAAGTTCACTCCCTATTGGTTTTATGTTACGGTGGAGCAAAGGGACCACCGTATCCGAGGGCACTTGAAACTGTTATTTGAGATCACTCCCATGGTACTCCAAAATGTTTGACATCCCAAAATGTTTGACTGCTGGGTTTGAATTCATCACTTTGCGCCCTCCCACGCCTTCATGATCCATCTCGTCAGCGGCTGCTACGGCCCGTTGAGCGACGAGGAGGATGAGCGTGGTAGGAGGCGAGGGGAGCTACACTGTCCATGGTATTTTATTAGCAACAAAAAGAGGTGATGGATCAGGGGAGCAGTGGGCATTATCCCAGAGCACCTCCAGTGGGGAACAACATATAATCAGTTCCCGAAAGTATCAGCTATACTACTTTGTTTTCCTTAAAATAACATCCTACTTTTCGGAGTACTCCTAGTATCAAACTCTGCATGATCATGCCTGTTACTCCGTCCCAACCATGGGGCCACTCGTGGCCCTCGATTCCCCATATCTTATCTTACCTTACGTGCCATCAACCATCAGCAGTGAGATCACACAGAAATCCCGGTGCAGATCGCCCCTTTAGGACTTTTGGCGCAGGGATGTCAAGACTTCTGGAGGTTCAGTCACCTCATGATTCCACCCTACACACGGACCAGACCCATTCTGAAACGAAACTCCATGCACCACTCAAGCCGGCTGGTGACGGACATGAGCCTCGCCCTCTCGTGTCCCCGTCCCAAAGTGCAACATGGCTCCTGCTGCTGCCAGACAAATCCCTCTCACCAGTCACCATAGGGCCTCCAGTTGCCTCAACGGCTCAAGCCTCTGCCGCTGTCGCCTTCATCTGTTAGATCAGCGTCCCTGATTTGGTGCAAAAGCTGTACCACGTACATGCACGGTGGGCCCTTGGGATTCACCTGCCCCCAATAACGCATCAAGTGGACGTATATTTCAGGGCTCATATCTTCCATGTAGATGATGCATCGTCTTGTCGATTCCCGTCGCTCGGGAAAATCCCCGTCGCCGACCCGGAAAGCCCACGCACTTTCTCAACGCCTGGAGAGAGGCAATTGCACTTCCTACCTAGTGCAGGGGTAGCAAGGAACAAAAACGTTCGCTGGGAGAGGCTCCCAATTTGACGTCAGATCTCTATTGCAAAAATCCAGGGAGAAACGTTCAAAATACAATGCCTTTTATTCTTGGTGTACATTAGAGGTTTAAATAATAATACTAAACCATAATCTTACCTGTCGAACAAAATACACCAACTCTTCTTCTCACACACCCTCGAGCATCTTGTTGTTCTCTTTTGAATACGGCCCAACTATAAGGTACTCACACCCTACGGTTGTTAGCCAGGCAGACATCCTAATCACTACCACACCTAGCTGTTAGTACTGAATTTAAAATGTTTTCATGGTACCGGAATGTCGTGATCTCGGACGGACAGGTAAAATTTCCAGGATCACTCGCTCGTCCAAAAGGGCGTCTTGTCTTCCCGTAGCAGATATTGACCTCGCCAAGGCTGCCGCACCTACGCGGACTGACGTGCGCTGATAGCTCGTGCCGCAGATTGCTTGCCACTGCAGCATGATGCAAATCAGACTTGGCCAATTAATGGTAGACTAGGAGAAGAAGCTGGTCTTGGCTCCGCTAGCCGACTCTTCTGATGTTGAAACATTCTCGGTTTACAAGCAAACATGTTTCACAATGCATATGCAATCGTTCTCAGAGACATGGTCCAATGTTTTCCCTAAATATTCTTGGGCTTGCACCAGGTTTCAGATCACTGTTCCTTTCAGCCAACACACTGTTGTTCGAAGCCTGGACGCACAGATTATTATCTAAAAAGCTTTGCCCAACATCCTGCGCAGCTGCCATTCGCAGCCTATTTTTATCCATTTCGCTGGCGCATCAGCACATGTTTGACGAGAAGATGAGGAACAAACAACAAAGCTGCACTGTAGCCCTGTAGGGGGGTGAATATTAAACAAGCAAGCGGCAGCCTTCCACATGATGCATGCCGCATGCTCTGCCCACACGACCATATCCAATTCAGGAGTTGGTGACATGTGGAGATATATTCCTCCGTTCAGCGCTGCCTTGCAAGACCGCTTTCAGATAAGTTTTTTACCAGCAGCAGTCGTTCCATCAGAGACATGCAGAGCACAAACGTTGGACTGGGACACCACGACTCTGCTCCTTCGTCGGGGAAGATCATGGCCTACCTGGCTGGCTGGCTGAGTTGTGAACACCCACCACCAAATAATTCCAGCAGAGACGAGCAAGTCGTCCTACACACTGGTGGACAAAAGATATATCCTCGTGATGCCTTTCTTTTTAGATATAATGATCCTGGTCGATGATGCACCATGGAGTCCTGGATGATAGCGCCATCATTTCTCTGCCAGTGTAATGTAAATAAATAAACCCGAAATCAGAGCATCCATACCATGATACCAGCTCACCTTTTATAAGCCGAGATGAAGAGCTAGAAGGTCAAAAAGAAAAAAGAAAAACTAACGTGTGCATGCAATGCAAGACGAGGTAGCTGGATGCTAAATTGATCCATAATCATGCATGCATGCCCAATGATGCATGTAAACTAATCCTGAAGCAGCCCCATATTCCCACCAAACCACCCCCAACAAACGGCGTACTTTGAAGAAAATCAAAATGAGCCTCCCAACAAACTTTAACTACCGCTAACAGACAGGCACTATACGTACGCCCAAATTATACACAACGTACCAAATGTCTCTGTTCGTCCTTTGCTCGCCTACCAACGCTGTACAAACTAAGTCAAACAATCCTTCCCTCCATCAGCCCCCGCCTACTCTCCCTCCCTCTCTCTTCTCCCCCCGACCCAACCACCGTGACAGCAAACCATCACCGCCACATGACCAAAACGCCCCCGCCACAAAAGCCTCGCTGATGATATCATCGGCTCCTGTGTCTCTCTTGAGACCATTTAGTAGTGCTGTTTGAAAGTTGCAGATCAGGGGCAAGCATGGCAAGTTCGCTAGGAGGCTCCAGTTAAACCTTCCCTATCCAAAAATTTCCAAGTTCCAACTCCCTCCTTTCTTCTACAAGCAACAACTCCAGGTCACCAACATCCATCCATCCATCCATCCAAGAGGAGGGGGAGGAGTTGCCTCTGAAAGCAAGCCATCATTAGGCCACCAAATGCTGGAATGCATATTGGCTGACACGACAAGAAGCCCAAGACCAAGGAGCGGGAGCTGCGTCGGCGTCGGCGTCGGCCGGTGGACGGACGCCGAGAGAGGAGCAGAGCCGGCGTGCTAGGTAGCTGCCTTGGACGCCGCCATGTCGTATGATCAGATGCTCTCGCCGCTCCTCGGAGGCGCGGGGAGGTCGGCGTGGACGCCGCAGCTGCAGCAGCTGGGCGGCGACGCGGTGACGAGGCAGATACTCAAGTGCACGCGGTGGCAGCTGGAGGAGACCACGGACTTCGTCACCTGCCCCTACCACTACTACTGCGACAGCTCCTACCCCGGCGACTACCACTCCGCCGTCGGCGCGCTCGTGGCCGCCTTCGCGGCATACTGCTTCGTCGCCGCGCTGGCCTTCGCCGTGCTCGACCTGGTGCGGAGCGGCACCGCGGGCGTCAGGGGCGTCAAGAGGAAGTACCTGGTCCCCTCGGGCCCGTTCCTGCTCCCGCTGGTGCTGTTGGCGCTGGCCAAGGGGCAGCGCGTCAACGCCGTGTTCCCGCTCGCGCAGCTCGGCCCGGCATTGCTGCTGCTGCTGCAGGCGTCGGCGCTGGCGTTCCGGAACGAGGCCGACGGCGACATCCGGTACGCGGTGCTGGAGGCCTCCACGGTGTCCGGCGTGCTGCACGCCAGCCTCTACCTGGACGCCGTGGTGCTGCCCTACTACACGGGGATGGAGGCGCTCCGGTGGTCCCGCTTCTCCGGGGAGTGCGCGTCGTGCCTCTGCCGCATGGAGCCGCTGGTCGTCGGCGGCACGGCGATGCGGTACCGCGGCCTGTCCAAGACGGCGCTGGCCATCATCTTCGCGCTGTGCTCCAGGATGGTGTGCCGGATTTACGGCGAGGAGCGGCTGAGCGCGTGGACGCGGTCGGCGCTGGAGGGCGTCGGGTGGGTGTTCGTGGCGGCCGACGCCGTGTACCTCGTCGGCTGGGTGGCCGCGGAGGGCGGCGCCGTCGGCGTTGCGGCGTACAGCCTGGTGGCCGGGCTCGTCTTCCTCTGCGTCTTCGGCAAGGTGTACAGATTCTTGGCGTGGGTGGAGTCGCGGCAGTCGCAGTGGAAATCGAGCCTCTGCCACACCGTCGTTTGATCGCCGTAATTCTTGCCCAAAAGATCTTCTATATTTAGAGAAAAAAGAAGAAAGAGAAAGAAACTCCTCCTCCATTTTCTTAGTTCGCCTTTTGTTTGTTAATTTTGATGTACAAATTTACAATGCACACAATGGGTTGGAATGCAAGGAATTCTGCAAAATTTTCACTCTGTTTTTGTTGTTGTTGTTGATGATGAATCTTCAAAAATTTCCAAGCTATCTTTCTGTCGGTCACATTGCAGATTCTGACGCCAAATTTCGGAACCGAAAAGAGAAAACTGTACTGCACTTTAGTTGGTAAGTAATTTCAATCTCGCCGCATGCATTAGTGCGTCGACGGTGGATCGTCGGCCGGAGTTAATAGCGCGGGCATTTGGCAGATGGGGCCGCCGGGTTCAGAAAAGCGAAGAGGACAAACCAGCAACAACAATGTCGCCTGTTGGCAGCTTGCTCGGAGGCCTTTGCCATGGTGATCGGGCGGTGACCTAACCGCTGGCGGCTTCTGGAAGCCAGTTCTTGGAGGCTTCCCTGCGATCTCTGACAGGTGTTGCCTTGAGTTCCCTCTGTTGTCACCATCATCAGTTAATAAGTTTGAGAGAGAGCAAGTGGTTGGAGCATTCACCTGGTGTCTCGCCCAGTTGGGAATGGACCCAAATTTTGCCGCACCCGCGCGCGGAGTCACCGAGGGCCGCTGTTTATTCTTGAATTTGTCAATGAGTGAAAATAAATGACAGTATATGTAGTACCAGTACCTGTCACATAGTATGTGGCCCTATGCTATAGAGAGTCTCCGTGAACCGGAGCGTTTGACCTGGTTGCATATGCTCCATTTTTCCTTCGAATCTTATTGGGCTTCTTTCTGAGCAAGTTCCTTTCACTCTCATCATCATCATCGTGCGATTGCTGGAAAGAAAAGGTCATGCAGATGCGGCCATCCTGGAGTCTGTAGTCTGGAGGATGATTTGGTAGGGGCGATCCGCGATCGGACCACCAGCAAACCGGAATGGGTCCTTGGTCAAGTTTGTTGCGCAAACAAATTGAGGCCTTCGTGCGTTGGAAGCAAGCTTAAGGATAACACACCCCGTCACTTTCCCGGGCCAGGTCCGTCCAATCCAATCGTGCAGGGGAGGGACGGCTCGAGTGCTCGTGCGTGTCATATCCTTGTCTTCCAACTCCCGCCCCACAGGGCATGCATGGCGCTTTTCAGCATGTGCACCTAAAGCTCTCACCTGCTGGGCGTTGATCAATTTGTCTTGTAAAGTAAGCGGGAGGTGCGTAATGCTCACATGGCCGATTGGCCTCTGTACGTGCCGATGCAACGAGTTGGCTGGCCGACTCGAATTTCTCAGTTATCACTCAAGTTTTCAGGCAACAATTGGCTGGCGGGCTGGCTTACTCGCTTCCTAATTGTTGAATACATTGTGCATATATATTATGTCTAGGGCCATTTTTTAGTTTTTCTGTATAGTTAAGGTTGTGACCCTCATTTTGTATCTCAGATATACGCGTTCAGTGCACCAATTAATGTTATTGTGTTGCACGGTCTAAACCTATTCTTCTACATGGTATCAGAGGCAAGTCACTCCTAGACCTAACCTAGCCGCCGTCGCCGCTACCTCCACCACCCGCCGTCGCCCTCGGCTTTCCCTAGCCGCTGTCGCCGCCGCCTCCCCACCTGCCACCGCCTCACCCAACCTCTCCTCCCCACCCTCATCGCGCCTCTCCTTAGCCGCCGCACCCAAAACCCTAGCCACCTCTCTTCCCAAACCCTAGCTGTCGCACCCACCGCTGTCCCATCCTCCCCTACCTCACCATGAGCTTCTCGGGATCTTCCACCGCCACCAACCCCTTCGCCGGTCTGGAAGTCACCCTCGTTTGCGATCTGAACATCCATGACCGTGTCCTGGTGGTCCTTGATCAGTCCATCGCCTCCTACCCCACCTGGAAGCGGTACTTTCACCTGGTGTTTCGCGAGTACCAGCTTCATGGACACGTCGATGGCACCGTGGACTCTAGCCTCATGGTGAACAACGAGGAGTGGATGATCCTTGACACCACCATCATCCGTTGGTTCTACATCACCATCTCCAAGGGCCTCTTCCACACGGTGGTGGATGACGACGACGACGCTTACGCCATCTGGACCAAGCTCAACGGTCTCTTCATCGACAATAAGCTTCAGCGCAAGGTCCTCCTCCACGGCGAGTTCTATGGGTGCCAACAGCTTGACTCGTCCATTGATGACTTTTGCATGCGCCTCAAGAATCTCGCCGACGAGCTCCGTGATCTCGATGAGACGGTCGGCGACGAGCTCCTCATCAGCACCCTCACCGCCGGCCTCAACGAGGACTTTGGGAACGCCGCCTCCAACCTCACCCTCATCCCTCATCCCACCTTTGCCAAGGTGGTGGCGTATCTTGAGCTGGAGGAGAGGCGAATGAAGATGGTGCGGATCCGGGCAGCCCACACCGCCCTCACCACCGGCACTCACGGGGGCCCGGCTCCGCCCCTACCGCGTCCTGCGCCGGTCGCCCCCTTCCCGCCACCCCAGCCGGCGACTAACGGGGGTAACGACGGTCGCCGCGGAGAAGCCCCCCGTCCCCCGTAGCAGTTCCAGCCGGCCCCATGGTCTGCAGGCCAGAATCCATGGATCGGCGTCGTGCATGCCTACTCCATGTCGGTTCCCCGTGCGCCTGGTCCCGGCATCCTCGGCCCAAAGCCTCCCTCGCACTAGGCGTTCTACGCTGCGCCGCAATCGTATGGGGCGCCCTATGGGCAGCCCTTCTATGGGCAGCCGTCGCAGCCAGGAGGGCTACCGTCGTTGTCATTGACGGCCCCGTCGCAGTCACCGGTCCCGACGCTTCCTCATGTGCCTTGGGATCTGGCCTTGTTGGCAGCTCTGCCCTCCGCCCCTACTCCCTCCAACTACATTGGCGGTGGTGACTGGTATATGGATACCGGTGCAACGGCTCACATTTCCGCCCAACCCGGTAACCTCCTCACTTCTTATCCCGTCAACACCTCCACTAGCATCATTATCGGTGATGGTTCCTCCCTTCCTATCACCCACATAGGACATTCATCTTTTCCATCCACCTCCACCCCTATTTCATTATCTAACATCTTAGTTTCCCTTGCCCTCATTAAAAACCTTGTTTCTGTTTGTTATCTTACACGTGAAAATCCTGTTACCTTTGAGTTTGACATGTTTGGTTTCTCTGTCAAGGATGCCCGTACCCGGATGGTGCTCCACCGATGTGACAGTCCCGACGACCTCTACCCGGTTCACTCCAAAGTCTCCACCACCTCCGTTGCCCCTGTCGCCCTCGCCACCGGTGTGGACCTTTGTCATGCTCGCTTGGGTCATCCCAACCCCGTCACCCTTCGTCAGATTCTTCGGAGTTTTTCTTTCACGTGTAATAAGATCGACGATCACTTTTGTCATGCTTGTCGTCTAGGCAAACATGCTCGTGTTCCATTTAGGGCTTCTTCTCATGTTGCATCGTACTCGTTTGAGTTAATTCATAGTGATGTATGGACCTCTCCAGTTGCGAGTAATATGGGCTACCTTTATTATCTTGTCATTCTTGATGATTTTTCGCACTATGTGTGAACCTGCCCGTTGCGGCGTAAGTCTGATGTCATCTCCACCCTCGCTACATTTTACTCCTATGTCTTCACGCAGCTTGGTTGCCCCATCCTTGCGTTCCAAACAGACAACGAGAAGGAGTTCGATAACCTTGCTGTTCGCACTCTCCTCACCACACACGGTACGACCTTTCGTCTCACATGCCCGTATACTTCGCAGCAAAACGGTCGAGCTGAGAACGTCCTTCGCACTCTTAATGACTGCGTTCGCACGCTTCTCTTTCACACCTCTGTGCCTTCGCGCTTTTGGCTTGATGCTCTGGCTACAACCTCACTCCTCCTTAACATCCGCCCCTGTCGCACTCACGACAACTTTTCATCTCATCATCTCCTCTTCGGTGCACCGCCCTCTTATGACGGTCTTCACATCTTCGGCTGCCTCTACTATCCTAGCATCGCCGCTACCGTGCCTCATAAGCTTGCATCTCGCTCCATTGCTTGCATCTTCCTTGGCTACCCACCTAACACCAAAGGATACCACTGCTACGATCCCGTATCCCATCGTGTTTTCAGCTCACGACACGTTTACTTTGATGAGAAGGTGTTTTCGTTTCAGCAGGTACCTCCTGTCGCCTCGTTGCTGTCGGCTGCCTCGCCGCCTGCTCCGTCGCCAACTGCCTCGTCGCCGGCTGCCTCGCCGGTTGCTCCCTCATTGGCTACCTCGTCACCAGCTGCCTCATCGGCTGCTCCGTCGCCGGCTACTCCATCGTCCTCCACGGTCTCGAAGTCGCCGCCTGGCCCTCTCACTCGGGCTCGGGCCGGCTTCCATCGCTCGAGTTTGCGCTACTCCAGCGATGAGTACATGCTCGATGTCTCCACCGCCGAGCTGTCACCGATACCTACGACCGCCAAAGCAGCTCTTCGTGATCCTAATTGGCTTGCTACGATGTAGAAGTGTTTGACGCTCTTCAGCGGAACCGCACTTGGACGTTGGTTTCCCGACCGCCTTGTGCCAACTTCATCAGCGGCAAGTGGGTCTTTCGTCATAAGGCTCACTCCGATGGCACTCTTGAGCGCTACAAGGCTGTGTGCGTGGTTTTCGTCAGCGTGCTAGAGTCAACTTCACCAAGACATTTGCACCGGTTATCAAACCGAGCACGAGCCGCACTGTCCTTCAGTTCGCAGTTTCTCGCTGCTGGCCGGTTCATCAGATGGATGTCTCCAACGCCTTCCTTCATGGTCACCTTGCAGAGCAGGTCTACTGTGAGCAACCCATTGGTTTCGTCGACGCCACTCATCCCAGCCACGTGTGCTTGCTGTCTCAGTCTCTCTACGGTCTCAAGCAAGCACCTCGAGCCTAGTACCAGCGTATCGCCGGTTTTCTACAGACAGTGGGCTTCTGTGTTACTCGCTCTGATGCCTCGCTGTTCGTCTATCACCATGTTAACACGACTGCCTACTTGTTACTCTACGTTGTCGACAGCTTCCTCCATAGCCCTTCTTTAGTAGATCATTAATCGGCTGCTTGACGAGTTTGCTATCAAGGATTTGCGTGCTCTACATTATTTCCTTGGCATTGAGGTTGTTCGGCGCCCCGACGGCTTCTTTCTTCATTAGCAGAAGTATGCACACGAGCTACTTGACCGCGCTGGTATGCTCAACTGTCAGCCTGTTGCAACTCCTGTTGACATGAAGGGCAAGGTCTCTACTCTGGAAGGTTCTCTGGCGAAGGATGCTCCATTCTACCGATCCATAGTTGGTGCTCTCCAGTATCTGACGCTCACCAGACCGGACCTGCAGTATGCCGTTCAACAGGTGTGTCTTCACATGCACGCCCCTCGTGATTCCCATTGGACACTCGCAAAACGGATTCTCTGATATATCCGTGGCACGATGTCTCTTGGACTCACGCTTACGGCGTCACCCTCTATGGAGATGGTGGCCTATTCAGATGCTGATTGGGCAGGACGCCCTGGCACACGACGTTCCACTTTCGGCTACTATGTCTATCTTGGTCCCTCCCTCGTATCGTTGTCATCCAAGCGACAACCCACGGTGTCGTGCTCCAGCGCGGAGGCTGCATACCGTGCAGTGGTGAACACGGTCGCAGAGTGTACTTGGCTTCGACAGCTCCTTCAGGAGTCGCATCACGACGTCTCGCAGGCCACGGTCCTCTACTGTGACAATGTCTCTGCTATGCATCTTTCCGCCAACCCCGTTCATCATCGTCGGATGAAGCACATCAAGCTTGACATACAATTTGTGCATGAACAGGTCGCCCTTGGTCGCACTGGGGTTCTCCATGTTCCGACCGCACAACAGTTTGCCGATGTGATGACTAAGGGACTGCCTACTTCCACATTTGAGGAGTTTCGATCCAATCTCTGTGTCTCTGGCGACGCTTCAACTACGGGGGAATGTTGAATATATGGTGCATGTATATATGTCTAGGGCCCACCTCCTAGTTTTCCTGTATAGTTGAGGTTGTGGCCCCCATCTTGTACCTCATATATACATGCCGAGTGCACTGATCAATGTTATTGTGTTGCACGGCCTAAACCTAGTCTTCTACACTAACGATTGCAAATATTGGTCGGTGTTCTTTGTCAACTGCTCCAATAAACACCCCTACACCCCATTCCGCCTAGAAAATAATATGATTGACCCATGGTACTTATGAAACCTGGCATTGAACTAAGGGTTTGATTTGCGACCTCCTGAACTGTTCACATTGCTCTCTTCGGTTCAAGGCTATGATGAAAGTTCATATCGTGTCCAAAACCCCGTCTCCTTCTCTTTCGGTTCGTAGCCCATCTTCTCCTCCCCCTCCTAACTTGGCTGTTTCCTCCCCTCCCACTAACGTAGCTGTCGACGACGAGCATGATGTCGTCATTCACCGCATCTGGGCTAGCGACAAGCGTGTGGCTTACCAGACCCTGCGTCGCAGCCGCCGCCTTGCCGGTATCGAAGGCCCTGCCTTCGTTGACATGACGACCAAGGCGATTCGTGCCATGGCTAAGAAGTTCGATCTCTCTATCGCCCCATCTGGTCTCGTTGCTGCCATCAATGCCGCGTGTTTGTATGATCCTACAACCACTCCATCTGGCGATGTTGAGGCTCTATCCCACATCGTCGTCCTGTGTGGTGCCATGCCAGAGGATGTTCGTGAGCTCGCAGAGGTGTCCACCATCATGCCATGATCTGCCTCGCTTCGCTACTCTGTCGATCGCCCAGTCGCCCCTTCATCTCTATAGCTCTTAAACTAGAGGACTGCCTCGTCGCTAGCACTTTTTGTGTTGCCGAACTAGGGCAACCGTTGAGTCTATGGGGTATGAACATGTTCTGTTCGTGGGTATTTTGGGCTAGCCATTCCTCTAGTTCTTTAGTTTCTACTCATATAATCGTCAAACCACCCGCTTTTAATTTCAATGCGATCAGCCTATTTTCTATCTTTCGATTTATTCTCTTGGACGTCTCTAATTGCTATGACTAATACAAAGTTAAACTTCTATTCATGGAATGTGTGTGGTCTTGGACTGCCACAAAAATGCTCAGACGTACTAGCTGAAATGCACTCCATCAAAGCACATGCATGTTTCCTACATGAAACTAAGTTAATATCTCCTGACCTATGGAGAACTAGGTCCTTCCTTCCAAACCATATCGTCATCTCTCAACATAAAGATGATGATGGCTCTACGAATGGTATGATGGCCTCCTGTTCTTTCGCCCATTTCTCCTCATCCGCGTTCGCTCAATCTAGATTTACACAAACAATTGTGTTTACTTCCATAGCCTCTTCGCCCCCTAGTATTACCAATTTATACGCCCCAACCGATCACTCTCTTAAGTCCACCATCCTTACCAACCTTGTTTTTTGAGGAACTTTGGACAGTGGGGCACCCCCATTGACTTTATATTAAAGATGAAACATAATTAAAAAGCAATTACATAGGGGGGGGAGAGTGTACAGTGTGGTGGTATGAGCCAGCAAGATTACAATGAAAGGTGTATTCAGGGGAGTCTAGCTATCAGCTGATCCACAAAGGGCCATAGGCCACTTTTAATCATGTGTTTCATGACTCCAAGATCAGATTTAAACCTGGCAACCCAGGAGGCATGGGTTGGGGTGATCCCCCTAAAAAGCTTGTTGTTTATCTCCTTCCAAATGCCCCAGGATGCAACAGTGAACACTTCGAAGAACATGGTGAGTTCCAGGCCAGTTTTACAGCATGAACCGCATGAAGCCTATTATCATGCGTCTGGCAGACGACGCCAATGGAGACCCATCAATCCAAGCTGAATGAGCAGCCAAAGAACATGTGCTCCAGTGTCTCCTTTGGGCAGTGAGCACATAGCAGGCACGAGTAATCATTCCCTCGCAACGTCATCCCTCTCCTATGCAACATGACTCGAGTGTTCAATCTATCGGCCAACAATAGCCACACAAAGAACTTCCATTTCATGGTGCACTTGGACTTCCAGACCCAAGAAAAAGCAGCATCGACGATCATGTACCGGAAACAGAAGCGGTAGTACTGTCTTGATTTAAACCCTGCATCCCCCCCAGCCAGTTGTCTACCTGGTCTTGATGGACAACCACATTGCTTAGGTCTGACTGCATGTCCCGGGTTTCCTGCGTAGCCTGAGTCAACAGAGGAAGATGAAAGTTCTATCCAATGGTATCTGTAGAGTGGAGATTTCTTATGGAGACGTCCTCAAACCGTGCAAAAGAGAAGGCTCTCGGGTATCGTTCTGATAATAAGTCCGTAGTCCACAAATCCTTCCAAAAAAGAGTTGTGGCTCCATCACCAACATCCACTTTTGTAACTCCTCTATAGATAGGAGTGAGTTGTAAAAAATCACGACACCAGAAAGATCCGCATGGGTCAGCAGCATGCGGAACCATATTTTTTCCCTGGTAGTAGGTCTTCCAGATGAGGCTGACCCATGATACATCTAGTCGATTATAGAACTTGTGAAGTTGCTTGAGAAGAAGCCCTTGATTCTGAATCCTGAGGTCAATGATGACTAGCCCTCCATTATGTTTTGGTCTGCAAACAACATCCCAAGCCGCCAAAGAGTAATTCTTGATTCCATGTTTAGATTTCTTGGCCCATAGACAGTGCCTCCGCAACTTGTCCAAGTGCTCAAGGATCTTGGGCGGGATGCGGATAGAGCACATAGCATAAATCGCCAGTGAAGTAACCACATAGTTGACTAGGATTAGTTTGGACCGATAGTCGAATAGTGATGCTGCCGTAGAGAGTTCCCTTTCCATGGACGCCACAAGTGGCACCGTGACAGTTGGACGCATGGTGCCCAATGGCAGACCCAGGTATGTGAATGGTAGCGATCCCACCGAGCATTGCAAGATGTCAGCGAATGCTTGCACTCTATCCTCGGGGACATCCAAAGGGATCATGGTGGACTTCTGAAAATTAATGCGAAGGCCAACTGACAGAGCATAATCCTGAAGGATTTCTTTCATTTTTGCTACCCGATCCTCCTCCGCAGACATGAAGACAATGGTGTCGTCAGCGTACTGTATGACTGGGTAGTCCTCCTCGCTAGAAGGAATGGGTTTGGAGATGAGACCATTTCTGAAAGCATCATTGACAATAGCCTGAAGAAGATCAGCAGCCAGGACAAAAATAAGAGGCGACAGGGGATCCCCTTGTCGGACCCCCGGAGGCAATGAAATTGTCTGCCCGGGACTCCATTGAGCAAGACACGTGATATCCCAAAGAGAACAAGCTGTTGATCCATTCCAACCACTTATCATCGAAGCCCATGTGTTTCATAATATCCAACATGGGAGCATGCTCAATCGTGTCAAAGGCTTTTGCAAAATCGAGTTTGAACAGAAGAATCTCCCTACCCGAAGACTTGCATTGGTGAATGAATTCAAGCGCCCATGCGAGGCAGTCCTTGATCGACCTGCCCTTAAGAAATCCGTACTAATTGCGGTATATGATTTTCAGGATCACTTTCTGCAACCTGTTGGCAAATAATTTTGTCAGCAGCTTCAGACAACAGTTGAGGAGGGTGATTGGGCGATAATCATTCGCACTCTCTAAGGACTAGATCTTGGGGATGAGTGTGATAAACCCAGAATTGATGCTCTCCAAATCAAGTGTCCCATCATAGAACTCAACACACAATTTGTAAAAATCCTGTTTGATGATATGCCAATAGCTTTGAGAAAACACCCATTGAAGTCATCTGGTCCAGGAGCCCTATCAGAGGGCATTTCTTTCATCACTTGATCAATCTCTGCCTCTGTGAACCGAACCGTAAGAACATCATGTTGGGGAACGTTGCATGGGAAACAAAAAAATTCCTACGCACACGCAAGATCTATCCATGGTGATGAGCATCTACGAGAGGGAGAGTGAATCTACATACCCTTGTAGATCGCTAAGTGGAAGCATTAAGAAACGTGGTTGATATAGTTGAACATCTTCATGATCCAATCATGATCCATCCCGCGATCTCATCATGAGCCATCCCGCGATCCCATCGTGGTCCTTCCGATCTAGTGCCGAACGGACGACACCTCCACGTTCAGCACACGTATAGATCGATGACGATATCCACCTCCTTGATATGGCAAGCGAGGGTGGAGAGGTAGATGAGTTCTCCGCCAGCACAATGGCGTGGTGGCGGTGGTGGTGGAGCTGTCCCGGCAGGGCTTCGCCAAGCACAACCGAGACGATCTAGTGGAGAATAGATCTAGAGGAAGAGAGAGGGCAGCATGTGGCAATTCTTAGGTGCGACTTCCCTCCCTCTCCTTATCTATATATAGGGGGAAGGGAGGAGGGGTGGCGCCCCCTAGATCCAATCTAGGGGTCGGCGGCTAGGGTAGATGGGGGCGCCCCCTAGGGAAACCCTATGGTGACTTGGCCCCCAAGCCAGGTGGAGGGAACCCTACAGGGGGCGCCCCACCTCTCCTAGTTACGTGGGAAAAGGTGAGGGGGCGCACAACCCCTTAGTGGGATGGTTTGCCCCCTCCCTTTGGCCCATGAGCCCCCAACACTTGCCAGGGGCCCCGAAACCCCTTTTGGTACTCCTGTTCATAACCCGGTACCCCTAGAACACTTCCGGACTCCGATTACCTTCGTCCTATATATTGATCTTCATCTCCGGACCATTCCAGACTTTCTCGTCACGTCCGGGATGGTTGGAAGACGTAGTAGTAAATCAAAAAAAATCCTACGCGTCACCAAGATCTATCTATGGAGAAACCAGCAACGAGTGGGATGAGTGCATCTTCATACCTTTGAAGATCGCAAAGCGGAAGCGTTACTAGAACGCGGTTGGTGGAGTCGTACTCGCAGCGATTCAGATCGCGGTGGAATCCGATCTAAGCGCCGAACAACGGCGCCTCCACGTTCAACACACGTGCAGCCCGGTGACGTCTCTTATGCCTTGATCCAGCAAGGAGGAAGGAGAGGTTGAGAGAGAGCTCCGGCAGCACGACGGCGTGGTGACGATGGAGCTGTGTGGTTCTCTGGTAGGGCTTTGCTGAGCTCTACGAAGGACGAGGAGGAGGAAGCGTAGGGCTGCGCCGAGAGAGAGAGAGAGGAACTTGTGTGTCTAGCAGTCCCCCCAAACCCCACTATATATAGGAGGAGGAGGAGGGAGGGCACAGCCCCTAGGGTTCCCACCCTAGGGGCCGGTGGCATCCCCAGATGGCATCTGGTGTAGCGGCCAGAGGGAGAGAGGGAGGGGCGGCGCCCTAGGTGAGCCTTAGGCCCATCTGGGCTAGGGTTTGCCCCCTCTCCTCTTGTGCTGCGCCTTGGGCCCTTGTGGGGGGCGCACCAGCCCACCTAGGGGCTGGTTCCCTCCCACTTCCGGCTCATGCAGCCCTCTGGTGCCGGTGGCCCCACACGGTGGACCCCCGGAACCCTTCCGCTGGTCCCGGTACATTACCGATGATGCCCGAAACTCTTCCGGTGACCAAAACCTCACTTCCTATGTATGAATCTTTACCTCCAGACCATTCTGGAACTCCTCGTGACGTCCGGGATCTCATCCGAGACTCTGAACTACCTTCAGTAACCACGTACACTATTTCCCTATAACCCTAGCGTCATCGAACCTTAAGTGTGTAGACCCTACGGGTTCGGGAGGCATGTAGACATGACCGAGACACCTCTCCGGTCAATACCCAACAGAGGGATCTGGATACCCATGTTGGCTCCTACATGCTCCACGATGATCTCATTGGATGAACCACGATGTTGGGGATTCAATCAATCCCGTATACAATTCCCTTTGTCTACTGATATGATACTTGCCCGAGATTCGATCGTCAATATCAATATACCTTGTTCAATATCATTACCGGCAAGTCTCTTTACTCGTTCTGTAACACATCAACCCATGTCTAACTCCTTAGTCACATTGAGCTCATTATGATGATGTCCTACCGAGTGGGCCCAGAGATACCTCTCCGTCACACAGAGTGACAAATCCCAGTCTCGATTTGTGCCAACCAAACAAATACTTTCGGGGATACCCGTAGTGTACCTTTATAGCCACCGAGTTACGTTGTGACGTTTGGCACACCCAAAGTATTCCTACGGTATCCGAGAGTTGCACAATCTCACGGTCTAAGGAAACGATACTTGACATTAGAAAAGCTTTAGCAGACGAACTACACGATCTTGTGCTATGCTTAGGATTGGGTCTTGTCCATCACATCATTCTCCTAATGATGTGATCCCATTATCAACGACATCCAATGTCCATGGTCATGAAACAGTCACCATCTATTGATCGACGAGCTAGCCAACTAGAGGCTCACTAGGGACATGTTGTGGTCTATGTATTCACACATGCATTACGGTTTCCGGTTAATACAATTATAGCATGAACATTAGACAATTATCATGAACAAGGAAATACAATAATAACCATTTTATTATTGCCTCTAGGGCATATTTCCAACAGGGATCTCATCCGGGACTCTGAACAACCTTCGGTCACCAAAACACATACAACTCAATACTACCGAAACGTCATCGAACCTTAAGTGTGTAGACCATGCGGGTTCGAGAACTATGTAGACATGACCGAGACACCTCTACGGTCAATAACCAATAGCGGGACCTGGATTCCCATGTTGGTTCCTACATATTCTATGAAGATCTTTATCGTCGAACCTCTATGTCAAGGATTCAGTTAATCCCATATGATGTTCCCTTTGTTCTCCGGTATGTTACTGTTGGGGAACATTGCATGGGAAACAAAAAAATTCCTACGCTTCACCAAGATCAATCTAGGAGATGAGCACCTACGAGAGGAGAGATTGGATCTACGTAGCCTTGTAGATTGCTAAGCGGAAGCATTACAGAACGCAGTTGAAGTAGTCGTACGTCCCCGTGATCCAAATCGCAAGCCATCCCACGAACTCCCAATCAAGTGCCGAACGGACAACACCTCCGCATTCAGCACACGTGCAGCTCGATGACGATCTCCGCCTTCTTGAACCAGCAAGAGGGAGTGGAGAGGTAGATGGGTTCGCCGGCAGCACGATGGCGTGGCGGCGGTGGTGGTGGAGCTGAACCGGCAGAGCTTCGCTAAGCGGCGCCAAATCAATCTACTAGAGGATAGGTAATCGGGTAGGGAGGAAGGGATGTGTCGTGACTTGTGTGTTGCAGCCCTCCCTCCCCCCCACATATATATAGGGGAAGAGGAGGGGCTGGCCACCCTAGGGTTTCCCCTAGGGTTTGGTGCGGCGGCGGCCAGGGTGGTTTGGCCACCAAGTTTGGTGGCTAGCCCACCCTTTTGGCCCAACCCTAGCCTCTAGCCGCATAGGCCTTGAGGTGGGAGGTGCGGCCATCCCACCAGGGGATGGTCCGCACCCTCTCACAGCCCATGTGGCCCTTCAAAGTAGATGGGCCCATCCGGTGGACCCCCCGGAACACTTCCGACACTCCGTCACACTACTTGCAGGTCACGGAACTTTTCCAAAACTCAAACACCAACTTCCCATGTATCAATCTTCACCTCTAGACCATTCGGGAACTCCTCATGATGTCTGGGATCTCATCCGGGACTCCGAACAACCTTCGGTCACCAACACACATAACTCATCTATACCGAAACGTCACTGAACCTTAAGTGTGCACACCCTGTCGGTTCGAGAACCATGTAGACATGACCGAGACACCTCTACGGTCAATAACCAATAGCGGGACCTGGATGCCATATTGGTTCCTACATGTTCTAGGAAGATCTTTACCGGACGAACCTCTGTGTCAAGGATTCAGACAATCCCGTATGTTGTTCCCTTTGTTCTTCGGTATGTTACTTGCCCGAGATTCGATTGTCGCTTTCTCAATACCTAGTTCAATCTCGTTTCTGGCAAGTCTCTTTACTTGTTTCGTAATACAAGATCCTGTGGCTAACACTTAGTCACATTGCTTGCAAGGCTTGTTGTGATGTTGTATTACCAAGTGGGCCCTGAGATACCTCTCCGTCACACGGAGTAACAAATCTCAGTGTTGATCCATGCCAACCCAACAGACACCCTCGAAGATACCTGTAGAGCACCTTTATAGTCACCCAGTTACGTTCCAATGTTTGATACACACAAGGCACTCCTCCGGTGTCTGTGAGTTGCATGATCTCATGGTCATAGGAACATATACTTGACATGCAGAAAACTGTAGCAATAAACTGACACGATCATATGCTACGTTTATAGTTTGGGTCTTGTCCATCACATCATTCTCCTAATGATGTGTTCCCATTATCAAATGACATATCATGTCAATGGCTAGGAAATCTTGACCATCTTTGATAAACGAGCTAGTTTGCTAGAGGCACACTAGGGACAAAGTGTTGTCTATATATCCACACATGCAATTTGTTTCCAATCAATACAATTATAGCATGGATAATAAACAATTATCATGAACAAGGAAATATAATAATAACCATTTTATTATTGCATCTAGGGCATATTTCCAATAGTCTCCCACTTGCACTAGAGTCAATAATCTAGCTCACATCACTATGTGATTTACATTGTAATGAATCAAACACCCATATAGAACACCCATACAGTTCTGGTGTCGATCATGTTTAGCCCTTGGAAAAGGTTTAGTCAATAGGTCTGCAACATTCAGATCCGTGTGCACTTTGCAAATATTTATGTCCTCCTCTTTGATGTACTCGCAGATGGAATTGAAGCGTCGCTTTATGTGTCTGGTCCTCTTGTGAAACCTTGGTTCCTTGGCCAGGGCAATGGCACCAGTGTTATTACAGAACAAATCGAATGGACTCAGTGCGCTAGGCACTACTCCAAGATCTTTCATGAACTCCTTCATCCAGACACCTTCCTTCACTGCCTCCGAGGCTGCGATGTACTCCGCTTCGCATGTAGAATCGGCCACCATGCTCTGCTTGGAACTGCACCAGCTTACTGCTCACCCATTGAGAATAAATACGTATCCGGTTTGCGATTTAGAGTCATTCGGATCAGTGTCAAAGCTTGCATCTATGTAACCCTTTACGATGAGCTCTTGATCACCTCCATAAACGAGAAACATTTCCTTAGTCCTTTTTAGGTACTTAAGGATATTCTTGACCGCCGTCCAGTGCTCCATTCCAGGATCACTTTGAAACCTTCTGGCCATACTTATGGCAAGGCTAACATCGGGTCTTGTGCATAGCATCACATACATGATAGAGCCTATGGCTGAAGCATAGGGGATGACACTCATATTCTCTCTATCTTTTGTAGTCACTGGGCATTAAGTCTTACTCAACTTCACACCTTGTAACACAGGCTAGAACCCCTTCTTGGACTGGTCCATTTTGAACTTCTTCAAAACTTTATCAAGGTATGTGCTCTGTGAAAGTGCTATCAAGTGTCTTGATCTATCTCTATAGATCTTAATGCCTAATATGAAAGCAACTTCTCCTAGGTCCTTCATTGAAAAACTCTTGTTCAAATATTCCTTCATGCTTTCCAGTATTTTTATACTGTTTCCAATTAGCAATATGTCATCCACATATAATATTAGAAACACTATAGAGATCCCACTCACTTTCTTGTAAATACAAGCTTCTCCATAAACTTGTATAAACCCAGACTCTTTGATCAGCTCATCAAAGCGCTTATTCCAACTCCAAGATGCTTGCACCAGTCCATAAATGGCTCACTAGAGTTTGCAAACTTTGTCAGCATTCTCTGGATCGACAAAACCTTCCAGTTGCATCATATACAACTCTTCCTCAAGGAAACCGTTAAGGAACGCTGTTTTGACATCCATTTGCCAAATTTCATAATCGAAATATGCAGCAATTGCTAACATGATTCTGACGGACTTAAGCATCGCTACGGGTGAGAAGGTCTCGTCGTAGTCAACTCCTTGAACTTGTGAAAAAACCTTTGCCACAAGTCGAGCTGTATAGACGGTGACATTACCGTCCACATCCGTCTTCTTCTTAAAGATCCATTTGTTCTGAATGGCCTTTCGCCCTTCAGGTAATACTTCCAAAGTCTATACTTTGTTTTCATACATGGATCCCATCTCGGATTTCATGGCCTCTAACCATTTCTCGGAATACGGTCCCATCATCGCTCCTCCATAGCTCGTAGGTTCATCGTTGTCTAACAACATGACCTCCAAGATAGGGTTGTCGTACCACTAAGGAGCAGTACGCGCCCTTGTCGACCTATGAGGTTCAATAGTAACTTGATCCGAAGTTTCATGATCATCATCATTAACTTCCTCTTCAACCGTCGTTGGCTCCATAGAAACATCTTTCTATGCTGTGCTACTCTCTGGTTGAAGTAAAGGTTCAATAACCTCATCAAGTTCTATTTTCCTCCCACTCAATTCTTTCGAGAGAAACTCTTTCTCAAGAAATGTTCCGTTCTTAGCGACAAGCACTTTGCCTTCGGATCTGAGATAGAAGGTATACCCAACTATCTCTTTTGGATATCCTATGAAGATGCATTTCTCCGCTTTGGGTTCTAGCTTTTCAGGCTGAAGCTTTTTGACATACGCATCACATCCCCAAACTTTTAGAAACGACAATTTTGGCTTCTTGCCAAACCACAATTCATATGGCGTCGTCTCAACGGATTTCGATGGTGCCCTATTTAAAGTGAATGCAGCTGTCTATAATGAATAACCCCAAAATGATAGTGGCAAATCAGCAAGAGACATCATAGAACACACCATATCTAATAAGGTTCGATTACGATGTTCGGACACACCATTAGCTGTGGTGTTCCGTGCGGTGTCAATTGTGAAACAATTCCACACTATCTTAAGTGACTACCAAACTCATAACTTAGATATTCACCTCCTAGATCAGATCGCAAGAATTTAATCTTCTTGTTATGATGATTCTCAACTTCACTCTGAAATTTCTTGAACTTTTCAAACGTTTCAGACTTGTATTTCATTAAGTAAATATACCCATATCTACTTAAGTCATCAATGAAGGTGAGAAAATAACGATATCCTCCACGTGCCTCAATGTTCATCGGAACGCACACATCAGTATGTATGATTTCCAACAAATCACTTGCCAGTTCCATTGTTCCAGAGAACGGTGTTTTAGTCATATTGCCCATGAGGCATGGTTCACATGTGTCAAGTGATTCAAAATCAAGTGACTCCAAAGGTCCATCAGCATGGAGCTTCCTCATGCGTTTTACACCAGTATGACCCAAACGGCAGTGCCACAAGAAAGTGGTACTATCATTATCAACTCTACATCTTTTGCCATCGATGTTATGAACATGTGTATCATCACTATCAAGATTCAACATGAATAAACCACTCACATTGGGTGCATGACCATAAAATATATTACTCATATAAATAGAACAACCATTATTCTCTGATTTAAATGAGTAATCGTCTCGCAATAAACAAGATCCAGATATAATGTTCATGCTTAACGCAGGCACTAAATAACAATTATTGAGGTTCATCACTAATCCCGATGGTAATTGAAGAGAGAGTGTGCTGGCGATGATCACATCAACCTCGGAACCATTTCCCACGCGCATCGTCACTTTGTCCTTAGCCAGCCTCCCTCTATTCTGTAGGTCCTGCTTTGAGTTGCAAATGTGAGCAACCGAATCGGTATCAAATACCCAAGCACTACAACAAGAGCTAGTAAGGTACACATCAATAACATGTATATCATACATACCTTGTTTGGTGTTGGTCGCCTTCTTGCCAGCCAGATACTTGGGGCGGTTCCGCTTCAAGTGACCAGTTCCCTTGCAATGGAAGCACTCAGTTTCTGGCTTGGGGTCCAGCCTTGGGTTCTTTACGGGAGGAGCAACTACTTTGCCACCCTTCTTGGAGTTACCCTTATTGCCCTTGCCATGCTTCTTGAAACTAGTGGTTTTATTGACCATCAACACTTGATGTTCTTTCTGGATTTCAGACTCAGCGACTTTCAGCATCGTAAATAGCTCGGCGACTGACTTGTTCATCTAGTGCATGTTATAGTTCAACACGAAGCTCTTGTAGCTAGGTGGAAATGATTGAAGAACTCTGTCGGTGATCGCCTCCGGCAGAAGGGGCATCCCTAACTCTGCCAGACGGGTCGAATACCCAGACATTCTGAGTATATGTTCACTGATAGACCCGTTCTTCTCCATCTTGCAAGCATATAACTTATCGGAGGTCTCATACCTCTCAATCTGGGAATTCTTCTTAAAGATAAACTCTAACTCTTGGAACATCTCATATGCTCCATGACGTTCAAAACGTCTTTGAAGTTCCGGTTCTAAGCCATACAACATTGCACATTGAACTATTGAGTAATCTCCAGAATCTGCCTCCCAAGCGTTCTTAACGTGTTCGGACGACACAGGAGCGGGTGGGTCACCAAGCGGTGCATCAAGGACATAAGCCTTCTGGGAAGCCATGAGGATAATCTCAGATTACGGGCTGAGTCCACAAAGTTACTTCCATCATCTTTCAACATAGCTTTCTCTAGGAACACATGAAAATTCCGAGGTGCTACTGCGCGAGCCATTGGTCTACAACATAAATAAACAAAGCTTACTAAGACTATTGTTCAAGATAATGAGTTTAGTTAATCAAATTACTAAAGCTTGTTAGGGAACGTAGTAGTAATTCAAAATTTTCCTACGTATCACCAAGATCAATCTATGTGAAACCAGCAACGAGTAAGGGGTTTGAGAATCTCCATACCTTTGAAGGTCGCAAAGCGGAAGCATTACTATGAACGCGGTTGGTGGAGTCATACTCGTAGCGATTCAGATCGCGGTGGATTCCGATGTAAGCACCGAACAACGGCGCCTCTACGTTCAACACACGTGCATCCCGGTAACGTCTCCTATGCCTTGATCTAGCAAGGAGGAAGGAGAGGTTGAGAGAGAGCTCCGGCAGCACGACGACATGGTGATGGTGGAGCTGCGTGGTACTCCGACAGGGCTTCGCCAGGCGCTACGGAGGACGAGGAGGAGGAGGGGTAGGGCTACGTCGAGAGACAGAGATCTGTGTGTCGGCAGCCCCAAAACCCATCCACTATTTATAGGAGGAGGAGGAGGATGCGCCCCCTCTAGGGTTCCACCCTAGGGGGTGCGGAAGCCCTAGATGGGGATGGCCGGCGGCCAAGAGAGGGAGAGAGGGGGGCGCGCCCTAGGGTGGGCCTAGGGCCCATCTGCGCCTAGGGTTTGCCCTCTCTCCTCCTTTGCTGCGCCTTGAGCCTGGTGGGAGGCGCACCAGCCCACCCAGGGGCTGGTTCCCTCCCACTTTCGGCCCATGCAGGCCTCTGGTGCCGGTGGCCCCTCATGATGGACCCCCGAAACCCTTCCGGTGGTCCCGGTACGTTATCGATGATGTCCGGAACACTTCCGATAACCAAATCCTCACTTCTTATATATTATTCTTTACCTCTGGACCATTCTGGAACTCCTCGTGCCATTCGGGATCTCATCCGGGACTCCGAACAACCTTCGGTAACCACGTACACAATTTCCCTATAACCCTAGCGTCATCGAGCCTTAAGTGTGTAGACCCTACGGGTTCGGGAGGCATGTAGACATGACCGAGACACCTCTCCGGTCAATAACCAATAGGGGGATCTAGATACCCATGTTGGCTCCCACATGCTCCACGATGATCTCATCGGATGAACCACGATGTCGGGGATTCAATTAATCATGTATAGAATTCCCTTTGTCCATCGGTATGTTACTTGCCCGCGATTCGATCGTCGGTATCCCTATACCTTGTTCAATCTCGTTACCGGCAACTCTCTTTACTCGTTCTGTAACAAATGATCCTGTGACTAACTCCTTAGTCACATTGAGCTCATTATGATGATGTATTACCGGGTGGGCCTAGAGATACCTCTCCGTCACACGGAGTGACAAATCCCACTCTCGATTAGTGCCAACCCAAATAGATACTTTCGGGGATAGCCGTAGTGTACCTTTATAGCCACCCAATTACATTGTGACATTTGGCACACCCAAAGTATTCCTATGGTATCCGGGAGTTGCACAATCTCACGGTCCAAGGAAATGATACTTGACATTAGAAAAGCTTTAGCAGACGAACTACACGATCTTGTGCTATCCTTAGGATTGGGTCTTGTCCATCACATCATTCTCCTAATGATGTGATCCCGTTATCAACGACATCCAATGTACATGGTCATGAAACCGTGACCATCTATTGATCAACGAGCTAGCCAACTAGAGGCTCACTAGGGACATGTTGTGGTCTATGTATTCACACATGTATTACAGTTTCCGGTTAATACAATTATAGCATGAACAATAGACAATTGTCATGAACAAGGAAATATAATAATAATCACTTTATTATTGCCTCTAGGGCATATTTCCAACAGTCTCCCACTTGCACTAGAGTCAATAATCTAGTTACATTGTGATGTATCGAACACCCATAGAGTTCTGGTGTTGATCATGTTTTGCTCGTGAGAGAGGTTTAGTCAACGGATCTGCGACATTCAAATCTGTATGTACTTTACAAATGTCTATATCTCCATCCTGGACATATCCACGAATGGAGTTGAAGTGGCGCTTGATGTCTCTTGTCTTCTTTGAAACCTGGGCTCCTTGGCAAGGGTAATAGATCTAGTGTTGTCACAGAGTAGAGTCATCGGGCCCAATGCATTGGGAATCACTCCTAGGTCGGTGACGAACTCCTTCATCTAGACTCCTTCCTGTGCTGCTTCCGAAGCAGCTATGTACTCCGCTTCACATGTAGATGCCGCCACGACGCTTTGCTTGCTGCTACACTAGTTGGCTGCCCCTCCGTTCAAAATATACATGTATCCGGTTTGTGACTTGGAGTCATACGGATCTGTGTCGAAGCTAGCATCGGCGTAACCCTTTACGACAAGCTCTTCGGCACCTCCATATAGGAGAAACATGTCCTTGGTCCTTTTTAGGTACTTCAGGATATTCTTGACCGCTGTCCAGTGATTCGCTCCGGGATCACTTTGGTACCTCCCTACCAAACTTATGGCAAGGTTCACATCAGGTCTGGAACACAACATGGCATACATAATAGAGCCTATGGCTGAAGCATAGGGGATGACACTCATCTTTTGTCTATCCTCTACCGTGGTCGGGCATTGAGTCGTACTCAATCTCACACCCTGTAACACAGGCAAAAAACCCTTCTTGGACCGATCCATATTGAACTTCTTCAATATCTTGTCAAGGTATGTGCTTTGTGAAAGACCTATGAGGCGTCTCGATCTATCTCTATAGATCTTGATGCCTAATATGTAAGAAGCTTCTCCAAGGTCCTTCATTGAAAAACACTTATTCAAGTAGGCCTTTATGCTTTCCAAAAGTTCTATATCATTTCCCATCAACAATATGTCATTCACATATAATATGAGAAATGCTACAGAGCTCCCACTCACTTTCTTGTAAATATAGGGTTCTCCATAAACCTGTATAAATCCAAACGCTTTAATCACCTCATTAAAGCGAATGTTCCAACTCCGAGATGCTTGCACCAGCCCATAGATGGAGCGCTGAAGCTTGCATACTTTGTTAGCATCTTTAGGATCGACAAAACCTTCTGACTGCATCATATATAGTTCTCCTTAAGGAAACCATTAAGGAATGTCGTTTTGACGTCCATTTGCCAGATCTCATAATCATGAAATGCGGCAATTGCTAACATGATTTGGACGGACTTCAACATTGCTACGGGTGAGAAAGTCTCATCATAGTCAACTCCTTCAACTTGTCGATAACCCTTAGCGACAAGCCGAGCCTTATAGAAGGGCACATTACCGTCCGCGTCAGTCTTCTTCTTAAAGATCCATTTATTTTCTATGGCTCGCCTATCATCGGGAAAATCCACCAAAGTCCATACTTTGTTCTCATACATGGATCCTATCTTGGATTTCCTGGCTTCAAGCCATTTTTTGGAATCCGAACCCGCCATCGCTTCTTCATAGTTCCAAGGTTCAACGTTGTCCAACAACATGATCTCCAGGACAGGGTTGTCGTACCACTCTGGTGCGGAACGTGTCCTGGTGGACCTTTGAGGTTCAATAGCAGCTTGATCTGAAGTTTCATGATCATCATCATTAACTTCCTCTCCAGCTGGTGCAGGCTCCACAGAAACAACTTCCTGTGCTGTGCTACTCTCCGGTTTGAGTGGAGGTACAATTACCACATCAAGTTCTATTTTCCTCCCACTTACTTCTTTCGAGAGAAACTCTTTCTCTAGAAAGGATCCATTATTGGCAACAAAGACTTTGCCTTCAAATCTGAGGTAGAAGGTATACCCAATAGTTTCTTTGGGGTATCCTATGAAGACACACTTTTCCGCTTTGGGTTCAAGCTTCTTAGGTTGAAGTTTCTTCACATAAGCATCACATCCCCAAACTTTTAGAAACGACAACTTAGGTTTCTTTCCAAACCATGATTCATACGGTGTCGTCTCAACGGACTTAGACGGTGCCCTATTTAAAGTGAATGCGGTAGTCTCCAATGCATATCCCCAGAATGATAGCGGTAAGTCGGTAAGAGACATCATAGATCACACCATTTCCAATAGAGTGCGATTACAACGTTCGGACACACCATTACGTTGAGGTGTGCCAGGCGGCGTGAGTTATGAAACAATCCACATTTCCTTAAGTGCGTGCCAAACTCGTGACTCAAATATTCTCCGTCGCGATCAGATCGTAGGCACTTTATTTTCCTGTCACGTTGATTCTCTACCTCACTCTGAAATTCCTTGAACTTTTCAAATGTTTCAGACTTGTGTTTCATTAAGTAGACGTACCCATATCTGCTTAAGTCATCAGTGAGGGTGAGAACATAACAGTAGCCACCGCGAGCCTCAACGCTCATTGGACCGCATACATCGGTATGTATTATCTCCAACAAGTCAGTCGCTCGCTCCATTGTTCTGGAGAACGGAGTCTTGGTCATCTTGCCCATGAGGCATGGTTTGCACGTGTCAAATGATTCAAAATCAAGAGACTCCAAAAGTCCATCAGCATGGAGTTTCTTCATGCATTTGACATCAATATGACCAAGGCGGCAGTGCCACATGTAAGTGGGACTATTGTTATCAACCTTACACCTTTTGGTACTCACACTATGAACATGTGTAACATCACGTTCGAGATTCATCAAAAATAAACCATTAACCAGCGGGGCATGACCATAAAACATTTCTCTCATATAAATAGAACAACCATTATTCTCAGATTTAAATGAGTAGCCATCTCGCATCAAGCGAGATCCAGATACAATGTTCATGATCAAAGCTGGTACTAAATAACAATTATTAAGGTTTAAAACTAGTCCCGAAGGTAGATGTAGAGTTGCATGCCAACGGCGATCAGATCGACCTTGGAACCATTCCCGACGCGCATCGTCACCTCGTCCTTCACGAGTCTCCACTTATTCCACAGCTCCTGCTTTGAGTTACAAATATGAGCAACTGCACCGGTATCAAATACCCAGGAGCTACTACGAGCGCTATTAAGGTACACATCAATAACAAGTATATCACATATACCTTTAAGGTTGCCGGCCTTCTTATCCGCTAAGTACTTGGGGCAGTTTCGCTTCCAGTGACCAGTATACTAGCAATAAAAGCACTCAGTCTCAGGCTTGGGTCCATTTTTGTTCTTCTTCCTGGCAACTTGCTTACCGGGCGCGGCAACTACTTTTCCATCCTTCTTGAAGTTATTCTTTCCCTTGCCTTTATTGAAACTAGTGGTCTTATTGACCATCAACACTTGATGTTCCTTTTTGATTTCCACCTCTGTAGGACCGAAAGTATGTCTAGAGGGAGGGTGATTAGACTACTTGACCAAATAAAAGTTTTGCCTATACCAAGTTTTAGGGTTAAAGTTTTTAGCATTTCATGGCAAGTCAAGTACACCCTACACATGCAAGTCTAAGAGTATATAGCAGCACAAAATAACGACAAGCATGTACAGAAGGGATAGGGTAGGAAGATCAAACGCAGTTGTAGACATGATGATTTTCCCCGTGGTTCCGATAGGTGGCGCTATCGTACATCCACGTTTATGGAGTCTTCAACCCACGGAGGATAACGGTCGCGAGAGTCCATGGAGGGCTCCACCCAAAAGGGTCCACGAAGTAGCAACCTTGAATATTCCATAACGGCTTCCGTCCACGAATGACTAGCCTCACTATGGGTAGATCTTCATGAAGTATGCAATCTCCTTGCCCTTACAAACTTCTTGGTTCACTCCACAACATGAAGTAGTAGGCTCCCAAGCGACACCTAACCAATCTAGGAGGCACCACCCTCCAAAAGGTAATAGGCTCGGTAATGACGATGAACTCCTTGCTCTTGTGCTTCAAGATGATAGACTCATCAACACACAATCTCTATCTCACAGGTTTGGCTGTTAGAAGAGATGGCATTGGTGGAAAGCAACTTGGGAGGCTAGAAATCAAGATCCATATGATTGGAGTGGAAGATCTTGACCTCAACACAAGGGTAGGTGGTTCGCTCTCAGAAAACCGAGTAGGATAGGTATGGAATAGTTCTGAGTGCTTCTTTTTCGAGTGGGTGGTGGAGAAGAGGTATATATAGGCATCCCCAAAAATCCAACCGTTACACACAAAATGACCAACTTGTTGGAAATATGCCCTATAGGCAATAATGAAATGGTTATTATTGTATTTCCTTGTTCATGATAATTGTCTATTGTTCATGCTATAATTGTGTTAACTCAAAACCATAATACATGTGTGAATACATAGACCAGAACATGTCCCTAGTGAGCCTCTAGTTGACTAGCTCGTTGATCAATAGATGGTCACGGTTTCATGACCATGGACATTGAATGTCGTTGATAATGGGATCACATCATTAGGAGAATGATGTGATGGACAAGACCCAATCCTAAGCCTAGCACAAGATCGTGTAGTTTGTTTGCTAAAGCTTTTGAATGTCAAGTATCGTTTCCTTAGACCATGAGATTGTGCAACTCCCGGATATCGTAGGAATGCTTTGGGTGTGCCAAACGTCACAGCATAACTGGGTGGCTATAAAGGTGCACTACGGGTATCTCCGAAAGCGTCTGTTGGGTTGGCATGAATCGAGACTGGGATTTGTCACTCTTTGGGCCCACTCGGTAAGACATCATCATACTGAGATTAATGTGACTAAGGAGTTAGCCACGAGATGATGTATTACCGAACGAGTAAAGAGACTTGCCGGCAACGAGATTGAACAAGGTATAGAGATACCGACGATGGAATCTCGGGCAAGTATCATACCGATAGACAAAGGGAATTGTATACGGGATTGATCGAATCCCTGACATCGTGGTTCATCCGATGAGATCATCGTGGAGCATGTGGGAGACAACATGGGTATCCAGATCCCGCTGTTGTTTATTGACCGGAGAGGTGTCTCGGTCATGTCCACGTGTCTCCCGAACCCGTAGGGTCTACACACTTAAGGTTCGATGACGCTAGGGTTATAGGGAAATGGTATACGTGATTACTGAAGGTTGTTCGGAGTCCCAGATGAGATCCCGGACATCACGAGGATCTCCAAAATGGTCCGGAGGTAAAGATTGATATATAGGAAGTCCAGTTTTGGTCACCGGAAAGTTTTCGGGCTCATCGGTAGTGTACCGGGAGTGCCGGGAGGGTGCCAGAGGACCCCCGGGAGGGGTGTGACGACCATAGGACTTTGTGGTCCCTTAGAGGAGGTGTGCCAGCCATTTTTGGGCTGGCCAAGACCTTCTAGAAAGGCGCATGCGTCTGGAATAAAGAGATAAAGGGCAAAAAGATTTAAAAGGAGGAGATCCACCTCCCTTGTGGGAGGTGGACTCTCCCCCTAGTTCGGCCGAACCTCTCCTCTTTGGAGGAGGGGCCAAGGCAGCCCTCCCTCTCCCTCCTCCTATATATACTTGAGGTTTTGGCCTTTTGAGAACAGATCTAAACTCTCTCTCTCACGGTGAAGCCCTACCTCTCTTCTTCCTCCTCCGAAACGCTTAGGCGAAGCCCTGCCGGAATACCTTGCTACTCCACCACCACCACGTCGTCGTGCTGCTATTGGAGATCTCCCCAACATCTCCTTCCTCCTTGCTGGATCAAGGCGTAGGAGACGTCACCGGGCTGCACGTGTGTTGAATGCGGAGGCGCCGTTGTTCGGCGCTTAGATCGGAATCCACCACGATCTGAATCGCTGCGAGTACGACTCCACCAACCGCATTCTTGTAACGCTTCCACTTAGCGATCTTCAAAGGTATGAAGATGCAATCTCTCCCCACTCGTTGCTGGTTTCTCCATGGATAGATCTTGGTGATACGTAGGAAAATTTTGATTTACTACTACGTCTCCCAACACAACTCGGTGACACCGATGTGTTAATCTCGGTGGTACCGAAGTGACCAAAAGGTGGCAACTTTTGAATCTCGGTGAGAGCGATATAGGAAACTTGGTTGCACTGATAAGGTGACCAACGGTCAAATTTCCAATCTCGGTGACGCTGATCCAACAATCTCGATGGTACCGATAATGTGAATTTGCATAACGGAAAGTTGGCAACCTAAACTTGGTGGCACCGGTATGGAATCGGTTGCACCGAAGTGGCCAGGGTTTGGCTGAGTCTGTCTAGGTTCTGGAATCGGTGGCACCGGTATGGGAAAGTTGGTTGCACCGATTGTGAGTGTTAGGTATAGACAAACTTTGGTGGGAGAGTTTGTGGATGTTTTTGACGACTATCACTTGTGCATGTTTGAGCATATTGTTCACCAACAAAACCTTACCCCCTTTTAATAGTATTGGCTTTCCTATGGACGCAAAGTGATTTCTCACAAATATAAAATGTAGAGTCCTTGGCCAACCTATTTCCTTGCATCTTGGGGTGTCTCCACAATCTCCTTTTGCCAATCCTATCATTGAACATTTCCTGAAATATACTTGGTGGAAACATTAGTTCAATGACTTATATGTTGTTATTAATTACCAAAACCACCAAGGGAGCAAATGTGCTTTCAATCTCCCCCTTTTTGGTAATTGATGAAAATATATAGATCAAAGGTTCGACATATGATAAAATCAATGAATATAATCGTCACTTTGAGAGGTATGTGATAAGCAAGAGCTCCCCCTAAATTTGTGCATTATTTTGAATTTGCGTTTGAATGCAAATGCACAATCGATTAGGTATATGGGGCACTTCTTCCATGTCACATACAACTTGGTGGTGTGCGAGAATAATTAGAATGAATAAGAAAGCACAACACAATCAAGCAAAGGTGAATGATCATCTCATAAGTCTTAAGATGATAGGAAATAGTAGCATCACTCATAAAGCATAAACTAGTAGCATAACACACATGCTCACAAGCAACCAAAAGGCCAAATGTTTTGAAAAGCAACAAACACCAAAACGCTCTCTCGCTCGAAGCCTAAAGATCTATATACACTTCTCCCCCTTTGGCAACAAGTTACCAAAAAGTTCAAAGGCATACATCTAATCGTTCTTAGGCTAATCTCCTCTGGTTGTTGATGAAGGAGTCGAGAGAATAGCATCGGCGAAGATCTCTGCAGATGTCGTGGATGGAGTTGGAGTGGCAGCTAGAGGAACTGGAGCAGATGGAGCAGGAGCTGAGGTGACAGCAGCAGGAGCTGATGAAGAGGGCCTCAAGTCTGGAGCTGGCACAGTGGCTGATCTGGCATGGGTATGAAATTGTGTGAGTGTCCTGAGAGGTGATTCATCCTCATCATCATCAACATCATCTGAAGAAGTAGTCTGAGGAAGAGGCACTGAGTCAACTTCCTTCTTGAGCTCATTGACTATCTTAGTCAGCCCATCCACCTTATCATTAAGGGTCTTGATCCTGTTTTCAAAGATCCTCACAAGACTGTTCTGGTTGTCTAGAATCCCTTTAATGTACTTCTACATACCTTGAACTGATGATATCAACAAATCCATTTGCTCATTTATGGATCTAGGGACTTGAGCACTAGTGGCTCTAACTGCCTCTGCCTCTGCCTGAGCTATAGAAGATGTGGGATGTTCAGCATCCATCACCACAAGATTGTCCTCGAGATCTGGATGTAGGGGTAAATGTGGACGATCTAGAGCAAAAATGTGCTTCTCCAACTTTGAATTGATAAGCATCTGGATGTAGGGTGCATAACAGCAAGAGCGCTTCTGGTCAGCAGCAACCCTCTTGATTGTCTCAACAATCAAATCCATGACTCTGATCCTGGTGTGTTTGTCAAGGTGGATCAACGTATTGATGGAGTGGCCTCGGATCATCTGGTCATCTCCTGACTTGGGCATCAAAGTATGCCTCAGAATGGTGTTCATGGTGCGGAGGCCATCCTGAAGAAAGTAGATAGATCCTAGCCTGTGAGACTTCACATTGGCAGCAGGGATCTCCTTGTACATATTTTCCATAGCATTGTGGCTCTCCTTGGATTCTGAGTATACATCCAAGTCACCATCCTGTGCTTCAGGAACTCCTAAGATAGCAGCCCATTCTTCAACAGTCGATTCATACCTTGCACCTTCAGTCATCCATACAATTCTACCATCTCCATATAAATGTGCAGTGGAGTAGAATTGCATGATCATCTCATCGTTCCAAGCAGTGAATTCTCTGCCAACAAACTCATCCAAACCTATGCAGTGGAAATTGTCTTGGACACTTGGAAAGTAGTCCTTCTTTTCCTCGATGAATTTCCAGTCAACATACTGCATATCACTCACAGCTGGACTCTTGTCAAAAAGCACAGTCTCATAGAAATCATGTTGCTCCTTGGTATAAAATCTATAGTCCACATCTGTCTTCTTCCTCTAGGCATATGGATCTATAGCTCTCCAAGCTCTCAATCATGAATCCTTCCTCTTATTCATATCCTCAGCTAGTGGGTAGCTGGCATTGTGTACCAGAAGGTGAGGTCTGAGCTTCATCAAAGTTGTCAAGTCGTCATCATCTTCAACTCTCGAAGCAGTCCCTTTATTTTTCTCAGAAGCTGGAATCTGCCTGGATGTCCTCTTAGGCTTCTCAGCAGCAGCCTTCTTGGATGTGCTAGTCTTTGGCATTGCATCATCCATAAGCTTCTTTTGCTTTTTCTTGGGAGAGGCCTTCTCAACATGCTCTTCCTCCTCTTCAGCATCAACACCAACAACTTCTTCTAGATCCTCATACATGGAGGTTCTTCTGCCAATAACATGAATAACCCTCTTTCTTGCTTTCTTCTCTCCTGCCTTCTTAGGCATAGCTTTCTTGGGGACCTCAACTGAAATAGTTGCTCTAGCAGTCTCATGAGCCTTGAAGGTTGAAGCAGGTGCATAGATCTTGCTGACAACTCTCCTGGAGGAAGTGGCTTCAGTAGCAGAGTTCTTAGCAGCTTTCTCTTACTTCTTAGCAAGAATCTCCTCAGGAATAAAGTCTGAATCCTCCTCATCTGAATTCAGCTTCTTTCTGGTCCTTGTAGCAGCTTTGGACAACCCATGGGAGGTGGGGGTGCCTGGATCTAAAAATGAACTAGACTCTGGGCTTGTGCCTGAACTCATGTCAGCACCCTTCTCTGGCAAGTTCTGAGTGTCCTCTGCATCTGACATACTGACCCTATGAATGGAATATAGATGAGCAGAAGTAGATGAGTCATCACAAAATTATCAGCTGGTTTTTGAAATTTTGAACAAAAGATTTTCAAAGTTTTGCATTCTGTCAGAAACAAATCGGTAAGGCCGAAGCAAAATTTTCGGTGACACCGAGACCAACTGTCCCTTTTAACAAAAACTTGGCACCCTTTTCGGTGAGACCGAAAAGGAGTGCTCGGTTTCATCGAGATAGTTCTCAGCAACACAGAAACGAAAATTGGTGGTACCGATTTTCTTGATTCGATTCTATCGAGTTGCATCGGACGGAAGGCAAAACCCTAGAAAATCGATGGTTCGCTAGCCTATGGGATTTTGTGTGGATAGGAATACGTGCAATGAGTGGCTTATAGATAAAATCAAATCCAATGCTCAAGAATCAGAAGGGAGCGCAAAGGAGGTCGAATCCGTACCCTAACTTGGTAAGGATCCGCTACGGCGGCAACGATGGAGCACATTTCGTCGACGGCAGAGATTCCCAGCGGCGGAGGAGCGCAGGAAGACAAGGGCGACAAGCAGGGGTCTTGAAGCGGCATCTTAGGGTTCTGAGGCGCGATAGTTCTGAGGGTGAATTTCAAAATGTCGGGGACCACAGTATATATACCCTCCACTGTCGGTGATACTGATTTTATGTTTTCGGTGTCACCGAGTTCCACGACTGTTAGCTGATAGGGAAACTCGGTGTAACCGAGAATATGAAATCGGCAGTACCGAGATTGAAAAACAGATCAACCCTAGGCATTCGGTGAGACCGAGATTGTGGGTTGGTTCCACCGAGATGCACTTGGGAGGTTTTAATGGTCAGTCCTTGTCGATACGGACCTCCGAGTGCTCCACACAGAGGGATCGAAAAGCACTTGTTCAAATTTTGTGATGCAGCATAAATGGAATATGAGGTGAGAAAGCATAGATAGCTAAAGAGTGGTCCTAGACATTCTTGTCCATCCAATTGTCAAAAGAGAAAATCAATAACCAAATAGCAACAATTGGATGTCCTCGAATGAGAAAATAAATGCAGACCAACATGCTCACACAATAACATGTCAAAAGAAATCATGACAAACATGCACAAACACACTAACATCTAACAAGCACTTGGGCGATGACGAAGTCATCTATATATGAGTATTTGACTTAGGAGCCAAGTAAGAGTACTTGATCATAGGTCATACTCATCGTTTAAGCACAAGTGGGGTTACCACTTTTACATAAAGCATTTAATGTTGTCACATACTAAGAGATGCTTTGACTCAGGTCTTAGAGTAAAGCTCCCCCTTAATGTGACATCCCCCCATAAGAGGGATAAACTAACCTTGGGTTTTGTCGATGAAGACTTCATGTTGGTGAGGTAGTTGTGGATGCTCAATGTTGATGAAGATCACCAAGAGTTGGGAGCATCCTTGTTGTTTCCTTACTCCTCTCACCTACATGGGTTAGTCCCAACACACAAGTGACAAATACAAGGATATCTATGGACATGGAGTACAAAGCATATGTTATGATGTCCATTGATTAGTTGATTACCTTGTCCCTTGCTTACCTTTGAGGGAATGTGTGACTCCTTGAACTATTGCATTGAGTTGATGTTGAGTGCAAAAAGTCCTTGCCAATAATGAATGTGAGTGAATTTCATTGGCGGAGTCACCCCTCAAGAACTTACTAGTTCTTCTTCTTGGGGATCCACATCAAGTTGATGGGTATCCTTGGTGTTGAAGTAGCCTTTATAGTAGTTGAGCTTGAAGTAGCCTTGGGAACCCACTCCACCAAAGCTAGGGTTTCATCTTCATATGAGTCAATGTCCTCTTGAAGCTTGTTCTTGCCCTTGATCTTGTGGTCTTGTGGTGGAAGGTCATCTTGAGTGTTTGTCCCCTTGGGAAGAGTATATTCATACTTCTCCTTTTGAGGAACAAACTTGGGCTTGGGATATTGACCTTCTTCCCACTCAACTCCATTAGCATTGAAGTAGCCAACACCATGATTCTTCCGGTATCCTCCGTGCTTGCGTACAATTTCCTCAAATTGCTTACATCCGGCAAGACTCTTGTATATACCTTTTTCTATAATTCCTTTCAATGAAGCATTTTCTTGCTCAAGTGTAACTTGTCTAAGAGAATCATCATTAGTGGAATCAATAGAACTACTAGAAGCAACATCATTGGGTTTAGCATTTTTATTGTTGCTACTAGATGAAGAACCTTTCTTGCCTTTATTACTAGATTGCTTAGTTTTAACTTGAGGCAATAAATTAGACAAGAGTAGTCATTTGGCTAGATAGGATGAAGTCTTCTTTGGGAGATCGTCATTGATAGCTTTGAGAAACTCATGCTCTTGCTCCAAGTTGAGCTTCTCGAAGCATAGCTTCTCATGAGTTCTCACAAGCTCTCTATGATCTTCGAGAGTAGATTCATGAGCTAACTTAAGAGTGTTTAGTTCTTTAGTTAGTTGTTCTATTTTCATCTTATCATCATCAAATGACTTATCTTGACTAGCATGAGAATTATCAAGTTCATTTTGATCAACATCACTAGTTTTATCACAAAGCAAGTCATCATCACAAAGCAAATCATCTTCACAAAGCAAATCATCTTCATCACTATCAAAATCAAGATACTTGGGGTGTGATACCTTGGGGACTTTAGCCATGAAGCAACTTCCACTCCCTTCGTTTGGTGAATCAAATAGATCGTAGGAGTTGGTAGTCACTAGAGTAATTCCGGCAACACCATCATCTTGACTATAGTCGGAGTCGGAGTGATAGCTTCTCTCAGAGTTGTTGTCGGAGTCGGAGCCGGAAACCCATTCACCAACATGAGCTTGATGTTTTCTTCTTGTGTAGATCTTGGTGTGCTTGTCCTTCTTCTCCGAATCTCTACTTCTCCTTGAGTGTCTTCGTTCATAATGATCATCTCTACTACTTCTCTCTCTTTGTGGTGATTCATTCCTTGAGCTTCGTCTTCGAGGTGACTCTTCTCTTCTTTTGTAGGGAGTCGTGCGCTCATTTGAGTAGTGTCCGGGCTTCCCACAATTGTAGCAATCGCGGTCACGACTTGACGAACGCTTCTCTTCATATCTTGAGTTGGAGTTTCTTTCTCTGCCTCTATTCTTGTAGAACTTGTTGAATTTCTTGACCATGAGGCTTATCTCTTCATTGGTGACAAGTTTGTTGCTTGAAGTTGCGGGAGCATCACTTGTGGCTTTGTAAGCACCGCTAGACTTGTGATGAAGTTCTTCCTTATCTTTGAGTGTCATATCATGAGCAACAATCCTTCCAATGACTTCCGTAGGCTTGAGATCTTTGTAGTTTGGTATCATTTGGATCAATGTGCACACGGTGTCGTATTTATCATCCAAAGCTCTAAGTATCTTCTTGATGATGAATTTGTCATTCATTTCTTCGCTTCCTAAGCCGTCAATCTCATTGGTGATGAGAGCTAGCCTACAGTACATCTCTGCGACTCCTTCACCATCCTTAATCTTGAACTTGTCAAGCTGACCTTGAAGAACATCTAACTTGGATTCTCTCACGGACTCAGTTCCTTCGTGCATATCAACCAAAGTATCTCAAATCTCTTTTGCATTCTCAAGATGGCTGATTTTGTTGAATTCTTCGGGGCATATGCAGTTGAAGAGAATGTCGCATGCTTGAGCATTCAGTTGCAACATCTTCAACTCATCCGCGGTCGCTTCACGATCTGGTTCCCGTCCATCTGCAAAGAACTCACCTTGCAAGCCAACACGAACAACAGCCCAAACGGCGGAGTTATGACCAAGAATATGCATTTTCATTTTGTGCTTCCAACTAGCAAAACTAGTGCCATCAAAGTACGGACCTCTACGGTGATAACTTCCCTCACTAGACGCCGTACTCTCCTAGGTTGTGAGACCTAAGCAATGGAGACCAATGCTCTGATACCAATTGTAGGACCGAAAGTATGTCTAGAGGGGGGGTGATTAGACTACTTGACCAAATAAAAGTTTTGCCTATACCAAGTTTTAGGGTTGACAGTTTTTAGCATTTCATGGCAAGTCAAGTACACACTACACATGCAAGTCTAAGAGTATATAGGAGCGGAAAATAACGACAAGCATGTATAGAAGGTATAGGGTAGGAAGATCAAACACAGTTGTAGACACGATGATTTTTCTCCTAGTTCCGATAGGTGGCGCTATCGTACATCCATGTTTATGGAGTCTTCAACCCACCGAGGGTAATGGTCGCGAGAGTCCATGGAGGGCTCCACCCAAAAGGGTCCACGAAGTAGCAAACTTGACTATTCCATAACGGCTTCTGTCCATGAAAGACTAGCCTCACTATGGGTAGATCTTCACGAAGTAGGCGATCTCCTTTCCCTTACAAACTTCTTCGTTCACTCCACAACACGAAGTAGGAGGATCCCAAGCGACACCTAACAAATCTAGGAGGCACCACCCTCCAAAAGGTAATAGGCTCGGTAATGATGATGAACTCCTTGCTCTTGTGCTTCAAGATGATAGACTCCTCAACATACAATCTCTCTCTCACAGGTTTGGCTTGGTAGAAGAGATGGGATTGGTGGAAAGCAACTTGGGAGGCTAGAAATCAAGATCCATATGATTGGAGTGGAAGATCTTGACCTCAAGACAAGGGTAGGTGGTTCTCTCTCACAAAACTGAGTAGGATAGGTATGGAATAGTTCTAAGTGCTTCTTTTTCGAGTGGGTGGTGGAGAAGGGGTATATATAGGCATCCCCAAAAATCCAACCGTTACACACAAAATGACCAACTCGGTGACACCGATGTGTTAATCTCGGTGGTACCGAAGTGACCAAAAGGTGGCAACTTTTGAATCTTGGTGAGACCGATATAGGAAACTCGGTTGCACCGATAAGGTGATCAATGGTCAGATTTCCAATCTCGGTGACGCCGATCCAACAATCTCGGTGGTACCGATAATGTGAATTTGCGTAACAGAAAGTTGGCAACCTAAACTCGGTGGCACCGGTATGGAATCGGTTGCACCGAAGTGGCTAGGGTTTGGTTGAGTCTGTCTAGGTTCTAGAATCGGTGGCACCGGTATGGGAAAGTTGGTTGCACCGATTTTGAGTGTTAGGTATAGAACAGACTTTGGTGGGAGAGTTTGTGGATGTTTTTGGCGACTATCACTTGTGCATGTTTGAGCATATTGTTCACCAAGAAAACCTTACCCCCTTTTAATAGTATTGGCTTTCCTATGGACTCAAAGTGATTTCTCACAAATATAAAATGTAGAGTCCTCTTGCTTGAAGCTTGGCCAACCTATTTCCTTGCATCTTGGGGTGTCTCTACAATCTCCTTTTTCCAATCCTATCATTGAACATTTCCTGAAATATACTTGGTGGAAACATTAGTTCAATGACTTATATGTTGTTATTAATTAGCAAAACCACCAAGGGAGCAAATGTGCTTTCAACCTCCGTTGATTTCAGCATCGAATATAACTCAGGAATGGACTTCTCCATCCCTCGCATATTGTAGTTCATCACAAAGCTCTTGTAGCTAGCTGGAAGCGACTGGAGGATTTTGTCAATAACCGAGTCATACGGAAGATTAACTCCCAGCTCAGACAAGCGGTTGTGCAACCCAAACATTTGAGTATGTGCTCGCTGACAGAACTATTTTCCTCCATCTTACAACTAAAGAACTTGTCGGAGACTTCATATCTCTCGACCCGGGAATGAGCTTGGAAAACCATTCTCAGCTCTCGGAACATCTCATATGCTCCGTGTTGCTCAAAACGCTTTTGGAGCCTCGGTTCTAAGCTGTAAAGCATGCCGCAGTGAACCAGGGAGTAATCATCACTACGCGACTGCCAGGTGTTCATAATGTCTTGAGTTGCTGGGAAAATGGGTGTGTCACCTAGCGGTGCTTCAAGGACATATAATTTCTTCGAAACTATGAGGATGATCCTAAAGTTACGGACCCAGTCCATATAGTTGCTTCCATCGTCTTTCAGCTTGGTTTTCTCTAGGAACGCGTTGAAATTGAGGGCAACATTAGCGTTGGCCATTGGATGTATAAGATAGATTGTAAATACAATTTTAGACTAAGTTCATGATAATTAAGTTCATCTAATCAAATTATGTAATGAACTCCCACTTAGATAGACATCTCTCTAGTCATCCAAGTGACACATGATCCATGTCAACTAGCCCGTGTCCGATCATCACGTGAGATGGACTAGTCATCAATGGTGAACATCTCCATGTTGATCGTATCTTCTATACGACTCATGTTCGACCTTTTGGTCTCCCGTGTTCCGGGCCATGTCTGTACATGCTAGGCTCGTCAAGTTAACCTAAGTGTATTGCGTGTGTAAATCTGGCTTACACCCATTGTATGCGAACATTAGAACCTATCACACCCGATCATCACGTGGTGCTTCAGAACAACGAACCTTAGCAATGGTGCACAGTTAGGGGGAATACATTTCTTGAAATTTTAGTGAAAGATCATCTTATTTAAGCTACCGTCGTTCTAAGCAAATAAGATGTAAAACATGATAAACATCACATGCAATCATATAGTGACATGATATGGCCAATATCATCTTGCTCCTTTGATCTCCATCCTTGGGGCACCATGATCATCATTGTCACTGGCATGACACCATGATCTCCATCATCATGATCTCCATCATTGTGTCTTCATGAAGTTGTCTCACCAACTATTACTTCTACTACTATGGCTAACGGTTAGCAATAAATTAAAGTAATTACATGGTGGTTTTTATTGACACGCAGGTCATACAATAAATTAAGACAACTCCTATGGCTCCTGCCGGTTGTCATACTCATCAACATGCAAGTTGTGATTCATATTACAAGAACATGATCAATCTCATACATCACATATATCACATCACATCCTTTGGACGTATCACATCACATGACATATGCTGCAAAACAAGTTAGACGTCCTCTAATTGTTGTTGCAAGTTTTTACGTGGCTGCTATTGTTTCTAGCAAGAACGTTTCTTACCTACGTAAGAGCCACAACGGTGATATGCCAATTGCTTTTTACCCTTCATAAGGACCCTCTTCATAGAATCCGATCCGATTAAGGTGGGAGAGATAGACACCCGCTAGCCACCTTATGCAACAAGTGCATGTCAGGCGGTGGAACCAGTCTCACATAAGCGTACGTGTAAAGTCGGTCTGGGCCACTTCATCCCACAATGCCGCCAAATCAAGATAAGACTAGTAACGGCAAGCAAAATGACCAAATCATCGCTCACAACTACTTGTGTTCTACTCGTGCATAGAATCTACGCATAGACCTAGCTCTGATACCACTGTTGGGGAATGAAGTAGTAATTCACAATTTTCCTACATATCACCAAGATCAATCTCTGTGAAACCAGCAACAAGTAAGGGGTTTGAGCATATTCATACCTTTGAAGATCGCAAAGCGGAAGCGTTACTATGAACGCGGTTGGTGGAGTCGCACTTGCAGTGATTCAAATCGCGGTGGATTCCGATCTAAGCACCGAACAACCGCGCCTCCGCGTTCAACACACGTGCAGCCCGGTGTGTATCCTACTCCTTGATCCAACAAGGAGGAAGGAGAGGTTGAGGGAGAGCTCCGGCATCACGACGGCGTGGTGACGGTGGAGCTGCATGGTACTCCGGCAGGGCTTCATCAAGCGCTACGGAGGACGAGGAGGAGGAGGGGTAGGGCTGCGCCGAGAGAGAGAGAGAGATCTGTGTGTCGGCAACCCCCAAACCCATCCACTATTTATAGGAGGAGGAGGAGGGTGCGCCCACTCTAGGGTTCCCACCCTAGGGGTGCGGCAGCGCTAGATGGGGATGGCCGGCGGCCAAGAGAGGGAGAGAGGGGGGCGCGCCCTAGGGTGGGCCTAGTGCCCATCTGCGCCTAGGGTTTGCCCCCTCTCCTCCTTTGTTGCACCTTGAGCCTGGTGGGAGGTGCACCAGCCCACTCAGGGGCTGGTTCCCTCCCATTTTTGGCCCATGCAGGCCTCTGGTGCCGGTGGCCCCTCACGGTGGACCCCTGGAACCCTACCGGTGGTCCCGGTACCTTACCGGTGATGTCCGGAAGACTTCCGGTAACCAAATCCTCACTTCCTATATATCATTCTTTACCTCCAGACCATTCCGGAACTCCTCATGACATCCAGGATCTCATCCGGGACTCCAAACAACCTTTGGTAACCATGTAAACAATTTCCCTATAACCCTAGCGTCATCGAGCCTTAAGTGTGTAGACCCTACGGGTTCGGGAGGCATGTAGACATGACCGAGACACCTCTCCGGTCAATAACCAACAGCGGGATATGAATACCCATGTTGGCTCCCACATGCTCTACGATGATCTCATCGGATGAACCACGATGTCGGGGATTCAATTAATCCCGTATACAATTCCCTTTGTCCATTGGTATGTTACTTGCGCGAGATTCGATCGTCGGTATCCCTATACCTTGTTCAATCTCGTTACCGGCAAGTCTCTTTACTCGTTCCGTAACACATGATCCCGTGACTAACTCCTTAGTCACATTGAGCTCATTATGATGATGTATTATCGAGTGGGCCCAGAGATACCTTCTGTCACAGGGAGTGACAAATCCAAGTCTCGATTCGTGCCAACCCAACAGATGATTTCGGGGATACCCGTAGTGTACATTATAGCCACACAGTTACGTTGTGACGTTTGGCACATCCAAAGTATTCCTACGGTATCCGGGAGTTGCACAATCTCACGGTCCAAGGAAATGATACTTGACATTAGAAAAGCTTTAGCAGACGAACTACACGATCTTGTGCTATGCTTAGGATTGGTACTTTTCCATCACATCATTCTCCTAATGATGTGATCCCATTATCAATGACATCCAATGTCCATGGTCATGAAACCGTGACCATCTATTGATCAACGAGCTAGCCAACTAGAGGCTCACTAGGGACATGTTGTGGTCTATGTATTCACACATGTATTACGGTTTCCGGTTAATACAATTATAGCATGAACAATACACAATTATCATGAACAAGGAAATATAATAATAATCACTTTATTATTGCCTCTAGGGCATATTTCCAACAAAGCTCCCACTCAAATTGACATCCCTTAGGTCATTTGAGTGATACATGATCCATATTCACCAACTCAAGTCCGATCATCACGTGAGTTAAGCTGGTTTCAGTGGTGAACATCATCATTTTGATCATATCTACTATATGACTCATCCTTGACCTTTCGGTCTCTTGTGTTTCGAAGCCATGCATGTACATGCTAGGCTCATCAAGTTTAACCCGAGTGTTCCGCATGTGCAACACTGGCTTGCACCCTTGTATGCGAACGTAGAGTCTATCACACCCGATTATCACGTGGTTTCTCGACACGACGAACTTTCGCAATGGTGCACACTCGGGGAGAACACATTTCATTTTGAAATTTAAGTGAGGGATCACCTTATAATGCTACCGCCGTTCTAAGCAAAACAAGGTGCATAATTGTATTAACATCACATGAAAATCATAAGTGACATGATATATGGCCATGAACTTGTGCTTTTGATCTCCATCTCCAAAGCACCGACATGATCTCCATTGTCACCGGCATAACACCATGATCTCCATCATTGTGTCACCATCGGGGTTGTCATGCCCACCATGCTCATACTACTATTGCTACCGCTTAGCGATAAAGTAAATCATTACATAGCACTTAAAGATTGACATGCGGGTCATACAATAATCAAAGACAACCCTATGGCTCTTGCTGGTTGCCGTACTCATCGACATGCAAGTCATGATATTCTATACAAAACACGATCATCTCATACATCACATATATCTCATCATGTAATTGGCCATATCACATCAGAACATACCCTGCAAAAACAAGTTAGACGCCCTATAATTGTTGTTGCAAGTTTTACGTGGCTGCTATGGGTATGTAGCAAGAACGATTCTTACCTACACAAAATCACAATGGTGATATGAAGATTGCTTTTCAACCTTCTACAAGGACCGCCTTCATAAAATCTGATCCAACTAAAGTCGGAGAGACAGACACCCACTAGCCATGTTTATGCAACAAAGTAACATGTCAGTTGATGGAATAGGGTCACTCGTAAGCATACGAGTAAAGTCGGTCCGAGCCGCTTCATCCCATAATACCGCTGAACCAAGAAAATACTAAGGGAGGAAGCAATCTGAATATCAACGCCCACAAACTCCTTTGTGTTCTACTCAAGATCTCATCTGCGCATAGACCTAGCTCATAATGCCACTGTTGGGGAACGTTGCATGGGAAACAAAAAAATTCCTACGCTTCACCAAGATCAATCTAGGAGATGAGCATCTATGAGAGGAGAGATTGGATCTATGTAGCCTTGTATATCGCTAAGTAGAAGTGTTAAAGAATGTGGTTGAAGTAGTCGTACGTCTCCGCGATTCAAATCGCAAGCCGTCCCACGAACTCTCGATCAAGTGCCGAACGAACGACACCTTCGCGTTCAGCACACGTGCAGCTCGATGAAGATCTCCGCCTTCTTGAACCAGCAAGAGGGAGTGGAGAGGTAGATGGGTTCGCCGACAGCACGATGGCGTGGCGGTGGTGTGGAGCTGATCCGGCCGAGCTTCGCTAAGCGGCGCCGAATCATTCTACTAGAGGAGAGGTAATCGGGGAGGGAGGAAGGGCTTCGTCGTGACTTGTGTGTTACAGCCCTCGCTCCCCTCACACATATATATATATAGGAGAAGAGGAGGGGCTGGCCGCCCTAGGGTTTCCCCTAGGGTTTGGTGCGGCAGCCAAGGAAGTGGGGCGGCCGCCAGGGTGGCTTGGCCAGCAAGTTTGGTGGCTAGCCCACCCTTTTGGCCCAACCCTAGTCTCTAGCCGCATGGACCTTGAGGTGGGAGGTGCGGCCAACCCACCAGGGGATGGTCCACACCCTCTCACAGCCCATGTGGCCCTTCGGAGTAGATGGTCCCACCCAGTGGACCCCCTAGAACACTTCTGACACTCTGTCACACCACTTGCAGGTCATAGAACTTTTCCGGAACTCAAACACCAACTCCCCATATATAAATCTTCAACTCCAGACCATTCCGTAACTCCTCATGATGTCCGGGATCTCATCTGGGACTTTGAACAACCTTCAGTCACCAACACACACAACTCATCTATACCGAAACGTCATCGAACCTTAAGTGTGCAGACCCTACGGGTTCGAGAACCATGTAGACATGACCGAGACACCTCTATGGTTAATAACCAATAGCGGGACCTAGATGCCCATATTGGTTCCTACATGTTCTACGAAGATCTTTATCGTTCGAACCTCTATGTCAAGGATTCAGACAATCTCGTATGTTGTTCCCTTTGTTCTTCGGTATGTTACTTTCCCGAGATTCGGTCGTCGGTATCTCCATACCTAGTTCAATATCGTTTCCGGCAAGTCTCTTTACTCATTCCATAATACAAGATCCCGTGGCTAACACTTAGTCACATTGCTTGCAAGGCTTGTTGTGATGATGTCTTACCAAGTGGGCCCTGAGATACCTCTCCGTCACACGGAGTAACAAATCCCAGTGTTGATCCATACCAACCCAGCAGACACCCTCGAAGATACCTGTAGAGCACCTTTATAGTCACCCAGTTACGTTGCGACGTTTGATACACACAAGGCACTCCTCCGGTTTTAGTGAGTTGCATGGTCTCATGGTCATAGGAACATATACTTGACATGCAGAAAACTGTAGCAATCAACTGACACGATCATATGCTACATTTATAGTTTGGGTCTTGTCCATCACATCATTCTCCTAATGATGTGGTCCCGTTATCAAAGGACATCTCATGTCAATGTCTAGGAAATCTTGACCATCTTTGATCAACGAGCTAGTTTGCTAGAGGCACACTAGGGACAAAGTGTTGTCTATATATCCACACATGCAATGTGTTTCCAATCAATACAATTATAGCATGGATAATAAACAATTATCATGAACAAGGAAATATAATAATAACCATTTTATTATTGCCTCTAGAACATATATCCAATAGTTACTTGCCCGAGATTCGATCGCCGGTATCTCAATACCTAGTTCAATCTCGTTACCGGCAAGTCTCTTTACTCATTCCGTAATACAAGATCCCATGGCTAACTCTTTAGTCACATTGCTTGTAGGGCTTATAGTGATGTTGTATTACCGAGTGGGCCTTGAGATACCTCTCCGTCACACGGAGTAACAAATCCCAGTCTTGATCCATGCCAACTCAACAGACACCCTTGAAGATACCTGTAGAGCATCTTCATAGTCACCCAGTTACGTTGCAATGTTTTATATACACAAGGTACTCCTCCGGTGTCAGTGAGTTGCATGATCTCATGGTCATAGGAACAGATACTTGACATGCAGAAAACTATAGCAATAAACTGACACGATCATATGCCACGTTTATAGTTTGGGTCTTGTCCGTCACGTCGTTCTCCTAATGGCGTGATGCCATTATAAAATGACATCTCATGTCCATGGCTAGGAAACCTTGACCATCTTTGATCAACGAGCTAGTATATTAGAGGCATACTAGGGACATGGTGTTGTCTATGTATCCACACATGTACATAAGTTTCCTATCAATACAGTTATAGCATGGATAATAAACGATTATCATGAACAAGGAAATATGATAATAACCAATTTATTACTGCCTCTAGGGCATATTTCCAACAGTCTCCCACTTGCACTAGAGTCAATAATCTAGATCACATCACCATGTGATTTACATTGTTATGAATCTAACACCCAATGAGTTCTGGGGTTCGATCATGCTTTGCATGTGAAAGAGGTCTTTAGTCAACGGGTCTGCGACATTCAGATCCGTGAGTACTTTGCAAATCTCTATGTCTTACTGTAGACACTGCTACCATGCTCCACTTGGAGCTATTCCAAATGGCTACTCCACTATACGTATCTGGATTGCTACTAAGAGTCATCTGGATTGGTGTTAAAGCTTGCACCAACTTAACTCTTTACGACGAACTCTTTATCACCTCGATAATCGAGAAATATTTCCTTAGTCCTCTAGTTACTAAGTATAATCTTGACCATTGTCCAGTGATCCACTCCTGGATCACTATTGTACCCCTTGACGGACTCATGGCAAGGCACGCACCAGGTGCGGTACACAACATGGCATAATATAGAGCCTGAGTCTAAGTCATAGGGGACGACCTTCATCCTTTCTCTTTCTTCTGCCATGGTCGAGCTTTGAGTTTCACTCAATTTCACACCTTACAAATCAGGCAAGAACTCTTTTTTTGACTGATGCATTTTGGACTCTTTCAAAATCTTGTCAAGGTATGTACTCATTGAAAAAATCTCATCAGGCGTCTTGATCCATCTCTATAGATCTCGATGCTCAATGTTCAAGTAGCTTTATCCATGTCTTCCTTTGAAAATCACTTTTCAAACAACCGTTTATGCTTTCCAAAAGTTCTACATTATTTCCCATCAACAATATGTCATCCACATATACTTATCAAAAATTCTATAGTGCTCCCACTCACTTTATTGTAAATACAAGTTTCTCGTAAACTTTGTATAAACTTAAAAACTTTGATCACCTTATCAAAGTGTATATTCCAACTCCGAGATGCTTGCTCCAGCCGTTAGATGGATTGCTAGAACTTGCATACTTTTTAGCATCCTTAGGAGTGGCAAAACCTTCCGGTTGTATCACATACAACCTTTCCTCACGGAAACCGTTAAGGAAACTATGTTTTGACATCCATCTGCCAGATTTTATAATTGAAAAACCGCAGCAACTGCTAACATAATTCCAACAGACTTTAGCATCGCTACGAGTGAGAAAATCTCATTGTAGTCAAATCCTTGAACTTGACGAGAACTTCTTTGCGACAAGTCGAGCTTTATGAATGGTCACATTCACCATCAGCGTTTGTCTTCATCTTAAAGGTCCATTTGTACTCAACAACCTGCCGTCCAACGAGCAAGTCTAACAAAGTCTATACTTGGTTTTCATACATGGATCCTTTCTCGGATTTCATGGCCTCTAACCATTTGTCAGAATCCGAGCCCATCATCACTTCTCCATAGCCCGTAGGTTCATCGTTGTCCAACAACATGACCTCTAAGACAGGGTTGTCGTACCACTCAGGAGCAGTACGCGTCCTTGTCGACCTACGAGGTTTGGTAGTAACTTGATCCGGAGTTTCATGATCATCATTATTAACTTCCTCTTCAACTAACGTAGGCTCCACAGAAACATCTTTCTACATTGTGCTACTCTCCGGTTGAAACAAAGGTTCAACAACCTCATCAAGTTCTATCTTCCTCCCACTTAATTCTTTCGAGAGAAACTCTTTCTCGAGAAAGGACCCTGTTTTAGGAACAAACACTTTGTACTCGGATCTAAGATAGAAGGTATACCCAACTATTCTTAGGGTATTCTATGAAGATGCATTTTTCCTCTTTGGGTTCGAACTTATCAGACATAAGTGTCGCATTCCCAAACTCTAAGAAATAACAACTTAGGTTTCTGCCAAACCATATGGTGTCATCTCAACGAATTTCGATGGTGCCTGTTTTAAAGTGAATGTAGTTGTCTCTAATGCATAACCCCAAAATGATAGTGGCAAAAACGATAAGAGACATTATAGTACACACCATATCCAATAGAGCACGACTATGACGTTCGAGCACACCATCACACTATGGTGTTCCAGGTGGCATGAGTTGTGAAACAACTTTTCACAATGTCTTAAGGTGTATACCAAACTCGTAACTCAAATATTCACCTCCACGATCATATCATAGACATTTTTATCTTCTTGTCACGATGATCTTAAACTTCACTCTGAATTTGTTTGAACTTTTCAAACATTTTAAACTTGTGTTTCATTAAGTAAATGTACACTATATCTACTCAAATCATGAGTGAAGGTAAGAAAATAATGATATCCACCGCACGCTACAACACTCATTGGACCGTATACATTAGCATGTATCATTCCAAATAAGTCACTTGCCCATTCCATCAAGCCGGAAAACAGGGTTTTAGTCATCTTGCCCATGAGGCGTGGTCTGCATGCCTCAACCGATTCAGAATTGAAAGAGTCCAAAGATCCATCAACATGGAGTTTCTTCATGCGCTTTACACCAGTATGACATTTAGCGGCAGTGCCACAAGTATGTGGTATTATCATTATTAACTTTGTATCCTTTGGCATCTATGTTATGAACATGTGTATTACTACGATCAAGATTTAACAAACCATTTTCATTGGGTGCATGACCATTGAAGGTATTATTCATGTAAATGGAATAACCATTATTCTCTAACTTAAATGAATAACCGTATTGCAATAAACATGATCTAATCATGTTCATGCTTAACGCAAACACCAAATAACATTTTATTTAGGTTCGTCACTAATCCTGAAGGTAGAGAGAGCGTGCAATGTTGATTACATCAACCTTGGAAACATTTACAACACACATCATCACCTCACCCATAGCTAGTCTCCGTTTATTCCATAGCTTTTCTTTCAAGTTACTAACATTTAGCAACCGAACCGGTATCCAATACCCAGGTGCTACTAGGAGTACTAGCAAGGTACACATCAATAATACATATATCAAATATACTTCTATTGATGTTGCCAGCCTTCTTATCTACCAAGTATCTAGGGTTGTTCCGCTTCAACAACAACTCTCCTCATAATAGAAGCACTTAGTCTTGGGTTTGGGTTCAACCTTGGTTGCTTCACTCGACCAGCAACTGACTTGCCATCCATGAAGTTTCCCTCCATATCCTTTCCCTTTTCGAAACTAGTGGTTTTATTAACCATCAACACTTGATGCTCCTTCTTGATATCTACCTTCGCGGTGTCAAACATCATGAATAGCTTAGGGATCATTATTTCCACCCCTGACATACTTATAGTTCATCACCAAGTTCTAGTAGCTTAGTGACAGTGATGTGGAGAACTATATCAATCTCTATCTTATCTGGAAGATCAACTCCCACTTGATTCAAGCGATTGTAGCACCCAGACAATCTGAGCACATGCTCAACGGTTGAGCTATTCTCCTTCATCTTGCAGGCAAAGAATCTTGTTGGAGATCTCATATCTCACAACACGGGCACGAGCCTGAGATCCCAATTTCAGCTCTTAGAAGATCTCATATGTTCCGTGATGTTCAAAACGTTTTGGAACCTCAATTCTAAGCCGTAATGCATGATGCACTGAACTATCAAGTAGTCATCGGAACGTGCCTGTCAGATGTTCACAACATCTACAGACGACGCTAGAGGGGGTGGCGTAGCGAGCGGTGCATTAAGGACATAAGCCTTCTGTGCAGTAATGAGGACAATCCTCAGATCATGGACCTAGTCCACAATATTTCTACCATCATCTTTCAACTCTGTTTCTCTAGGAACATATAAAAACTCAAGGGAGCTACAGTGCGAGCTAGTAATCTACAACATAATTTGCAAAGACACTACTGACTATGTTCATGATAATGAGTTCAATTAATCATATTACTTAAGAACTCCCACCCAAATTGACATCCCTTCGGTAATTCGAGTGATATATGATCCAAATTCACCAACTCAAGTCTGATCATCACGTGAGTTGAGGTGGTTTCAATGGTGAACATCATCATGTTGATCATATCTACTATATGACTCATGTTCGACCTTTTGGTGTCTTGTGTTCTGAGGCCATGTCTGTACATGCTAGGCTTGTCAAGTTTAACCTGAGTGTTCTGCACGTGCAACACTAGGTTGCACCCGTTGTATGTGAACGTAGAGTCTATCACACCCGATCATCACGTGGTGCCTCGACACGATGAACTTTCGCAATGGTGCACACTTGGGGAGAACACAATTTATCTTGAAATTAAGTGAGGGATCACCTTATAATGCTACCGTCGTCCTAAGAAAAACAAGGTGCATAAAAGGATTAACATCACATGCAAATCATAAGTGACATGATATGGCCATGAACGTGTGCTTTTGATCTCCATCCTTAAAGCACCGGCATGATCTCCATCGTCACCGGCATGACACCATGATCTCCATCAACGTGTCGCCATCGGGGTTTGTCGCACCCACCATGCTTCTACTAGTATTGCTACCTCTTAGCGATAAAGTAAAGCATTACATAACGCTTAATGATTGACACGCGGGTCATACAATAATTAAAGACAACCCTATGGCTCCTGCCGGTTGCTGTACTCATCGACATGCTAGTCGTGATATTCTATACAATACATGATTATCTCATACATCACATATATCTCATCATGTAATTGGCCATATCACATCACAACATACCCTAGAAAAACAAGTTAGACGTCCTCTAATTGTTGTTGCAAGTTTTACGTGGCTGCTACGGGTATCTAGCAAGAACAGTTCTCACCTACGCAAAACCACAACGGTGATACATAAGTTGCTTTTCAACCATCTCAAGGACCGCCTTTGTCGAATCCGATCCAACTAAAGTAGGATAAACAGACACCCGCCAGCCATTTTTGTGCAACGAAGTTACCCGTCAGTCGATGGAACCGGTCTCTCGTAAGCATACGAGTAAGGTTGGTCCGGGCCGCTTCATCCCACAATACCGCTGAACCAAAACACGACCAAGGGAGGAAGAAATATAAGCATCAATGCCCACAAACTCCTTTGTGTTCTACTCTAGATCTCATCTACACATAGACCTAGCTCATGATGCCACTGTTGGGGAACGTTGCATGGGAAACAAAAAAAATTCCTATGTACATGCAAGATCTATCCATGGTGATGGGCATCTATGAGAGGGAGAGTGAATCTAACCTTGTAGATTCCTAAGAAGAATCATTAAGAAACGCGGTTGATGTAGTCGAACGTCTTCACAATCCAATCATGATCCGTCCCGCAATCTCATCACGAGACGTCTCGCGGTCCCATCGTGGTCCTTCCGATCTAGTGCTGAACGGACAGCACCTTCGCGTTCAGCACACATACAGCTTGATGACGATCTCCACCTCCTTGATCCAGCAAGTGAGGGTGGAGAGGTAGATGAGTTCTCCGCCAACACAACGGCGTGGTGGCGGTGGTGGTGGAGCTGTCCTGGCAAGGCTTCGCCAAGCACAACCGAGACGATCTAGTGGAGAACAGATCTAGAGGAAGAGAGAGGGCAGCACGTGGCAATTCTTAGGTGCAGATGCCCTCCCTCTCCTCATATATATAGGGGGAAGGAGGAGGGGTGGCGATCTAGGGGGTGGTGGCTAGGGCAGATGGGGGCGCCCCCTAGGGAAACCCTAGGGTGACTTGGGCCCCAAGCCAGGTGGAGGGAACCCAAGAGGGGGCTCCCACTTCTCCTGGTTACGTGGGAAAAGGTGAGAAGGGCGCACAACCCCTTAGTGGGCTGGTTTGCCCCCTTCCTTTGGCCCATGAGGCCCCCCAACACTTGTCGGCCCCCCCGAAACCCCTTTCGGTACTCCTGGTCATAACCCGGTACCCTCGGAACGCTTCCGGACTCCGATTACCTTCGTCCTATATATTGATCTTCATCTCCGAACCATTCCGGAGTTCCTCATCACTACTGGGATCTCATCCGGGACTCCGAACAACTTTCGGTCACCAACACATATAACTCAATACTACCGAAACGTCATTGAACCTTAATTGTGCAGACCCTGAGGGTGCGAGAACTATGTAGACAAGACTGAGACACCTCTACAGTCAATAACCAATAGCGGGACATGGATGCCCATGTTGGTTCCTACATATTCTACAAAGATATTTATCGGTCAAAGCTCTATGTCAAGGATTCAGTTAATCCCGTATGATGTTCCCTTTGTTCTTTGGTATGTTAGTTGCCCGAGATTCGATCGTCAGTATCTCTATATCTAGTTGAATCTCGTTACCGGCAAGTCTCTTTGCTCGTTCCTTAATACAAGATCTCGTGGCTAACTCCTTAGTCACATTGGTTGCAAGGCTTATAGTGACGTTGTATTAGAGAGTGGGCCCTGAGATACCTCTCCGTCACACGGAGTAACAAATTGAAAGCACAACATTCTCCCTTGGTGGTTTTGATAATTCATGACAACATACATTGTCTCTTGGACTAATATTTTTACCTAGTGTATTTCAGATACAGTCTATAGAGAGGTTTGGCAAAAGGAGATTGTGGATTTACCCCAAGATGCAAGGAAATAGGTTGGCCAAGCTTCAATAAAGAGGACTCTACATTTTATATCTGTGAGAAATCACCTTGAGTCCATAGGAAAGCCAATACTATTAAAAGGGGGTAAGGTTTTGTTGGTGAACAATATGCTCAAACGTGCACAAGTGATAGTCGCCAAAAACATCCACAAACTCTCCCACCATAGTCTGTTCTATACCTAAGACTCAAAATCGGTGCAACCAACTTTCCCATACCGGTGCCACCGATTCCAGAACCTAGACAGACTCAGCCAAACCCTAGCCACTTCGGTGCAACCGATTCCATACCGGTGCCACCGAGTTTAGGTTGCCAACTTTCTGTTATGCAAATTCACATTATTGGTACCACCGAGATTGTTGGATCAGCATCTACAACTGCGTTTGATCTACCTATCTCAACACTTTACTTCATACGCAATGTCTTTACTTTCCGCTGCCATATTTGTTGACATGCATGTGTAGGGCTGCTAGCCTTGCTAGCCTTGCTAAAACTGTTAAAATCTGCCAACCAATTGACTTGGAAAAGGTTAGTTTTTAAATTCCTGTTAGTAGTCTATTCAGCCCCCCCCCCTCTAGACACTCTTCTAGTGATCCTACAAGTGGAATCAGAGCATTGGTCTCCATTGCTTCGGTTTAATCACCGAGGAGGAAGAAGGATGTGTCTAGTATAGGGAGTTTGAGTTGTAGAGTGCCCATTCTTGATGGAGAGTACTATAGTCAATGGAAATCTTTGATGCTTGAGCTGTCTAATGAATTTCAATTAAGCAAATATGTTATGCGCCCCTATGAGCCTCCTATTGATCCTTTGCATCCCACACATGAAGAGGAAATTGATATGCTATGCAATCTTAGAACTGTTAATCTCATTGTTAGAGAATTACCTAGAAATATGCTTAACCAAATGAAGAATTTTGCATGTGCTTACACTTTGTGGAATTATTTGGAGAAACGATATCCAAGTTATTCATTAAGTAATCTTGATGAAATTCTTCATAAAACCATTGCCTTTCACAAAATCTCGCCTAGTGATCCTAAATTTGATGCTTGTCTATTTGAGCTTAGAGACCTCATGCATGCTAAAGGAGATGTCACAACTATCAACAATATCATTATAGAGGCCCTTCGCATTCATAAACTTGAACATTGTCTTGATCACCATCCTAACGAATCTCTTGTTCTTTATGACGAGGATTTACCACTTGATGATGACAATGTGGAACATGGCTACTATGATGAAGATGAGCTGTTTAACATCGAGTATGAGAAGATTATGAAGAATCTAAGTCTCATGGCAAACTTCAAGGATTACATGTCCGGAGGAAAAGAGTGTATTCTCGATAGCGGATGTACCGATCATATGACCGGAGATAGAGAAATGTTTGAAGGGATTACACCAAACTTTGGACCGCGAAGGTATGTAACGTTTGGCGACAACTCCAAGGGTAAGGTACTTGGTCTTGGTAAGGTGGCCATATCCCATGACAGTTCTATTCAAAATGTTATGCTTGTTGAATCTCTTTGCTATAATCTTCTTTCTGTATCTAGACATGCCGACTTCGGTTTCAATGTGTTATTCACGAAAATAGATTGCCAAGTGTTTCGCCAGGATAATTATAAAATAGTCTTTACTGGTATCCGTAGAGGTGATCTATACATTGTCGATTTTACTAAGAGATCCAAACCTCACACTTGTTTAATTGCTAAATCTTCTAAAGGTTGGCTTTGGCATAGAAGATTAGGACATGTTGGCATGCATAATTTAGACCAACTTATCAAAGGTGATCATATACTTGGTGTTAAAGATGTTGTCTTTGAGAAAGATAGACTTTGTAGTGCTTTTCAAGCTGGAAAGGAAGTAGGTGGAAGTCATCCTGTTAAGAATATCATGACTACTAGGATACCACTCGAGTTACTTCACATGGATCTCTTCGGTCCCAATGCTTACAAGAGTCTTGGTGGAAATTCCTATGGTCTAGTTATAGTTGATGATTTTTCTAGATTTACGTGGGTATTCTTTCTTGATGATAAGCCGCAGGTTCAAAAGATCTTCAAGAACTTTACTCGCAAAGTGCAAAATCAGTTTGAAGTGAAGATCAAGAAGGTTCGGAGCGATAACGGAACGGAGTTCAAGAAGACCCATGTGGATACCTTTCTTGACGAAGTTGAAGAACAACTTCAAGAACAACTTCACTCGAAAAGTTGAAGAGACGGTAGATGTGAAGTTTGATGAATCTAATGGTTCACAAGTCGAACAATTGCCAAATGATGTAGGTGATAAGAACCCTTCGGAAGCTATCCTAGATTTACCCATCGGCAAGATTCGTCCCATGGAGGTGAAGGAAAGTACTTCATCAACTCAAGTGGAAGCCCCTACTTCACGACAAGGTGAACCACAACATGACATGGAGGCATCCACAAGTGGTACACGGCAAGATGATGAAGAGGAGGAAGTGCATCATGAATATCCACCACAACCTCTTCACCACCACCTCAAGGGAACGACACCTTCAACAACAATGAAGATAAAGGAGATGATCATGAAGAAGAATCTCCACCAACCAACAATCGGAAGCTGACCCGAGTTCGAGCACAAGTGACAAAGAACCATCCTCTAAACCAAATCTTTGGTGATATACAAACAGGGAGGATCACTCGCTCTAAAACTCGTCTAGCAAACTTCTGTGAGCATTGTTCTTTCATGTCTAGCATTGAGCCCTTGAAGGTAGAACAAGTTGTTGAAGACGCGGATTGGGTGAACGCTATGGATGAAGAGCTTCACAACTTCGAAAGGAACAAAGTGTGGACACTCGTGGAGAAGCCCGAGGATGAACACAACATCATCGGAACCAAATGGGTATTTCGGAACAAACAAGACAAAGACGATCAAGTCATGTGCAACAAGGCTCACCTCGTAGCTCAAGGATATATGCAAGTCAAAGGTATGGACTACGGTGAGACCTACGCCCCCGTCGCTAGACTTGAAGCTATTCACATTCTTCTTGCTTATGCCAATCACCATGATATCACGCTTTATCAAATGGATATTAAAAGTGCATTTTTAAATGGTGAGATTGAAGAAGAGTTTTATGTTAAGCAACCACCTGGCTTCGTGAATCCTAAGAAACCTAATCATGTTTACAAGCAAGAGGACTCTACATTTTATATTTGTGAGAAATCACTTTGAGTCCATAGGAAAGCCAATACTATTAAAAGGGGGTAAGGTTTTGTTGGTGAACAATATGCTCAAACGTGCACAAGTGATAGTCGCCAAAAACATCCACAAACTCTCCCACCAAAGTCTATTCTATACCTAACACTCAAAATCGGTGCAACCAACTTTCCCATACCAGTGCCACCGATTCCAGAACCTAGACAGACTCAGCCAAACCCTAGCCACTTCGGTGCAACCGATTCCATACCGGTGCCACCGAGTTTAGGTTGCCAACTTTCTGTTATGCAAATTCACATTATCGGTACCTCCGAGAATGTTGGATCGGTGTCACTGAGATTGGAAATCTGACCGTTGGTCACCTTATCGGTGCAACCGAGTTTCCTATATCGGTCTCACCGAGATTCAAAAGTTGCCACCTTTTGGTCACTTCAGTACCACCGAGATTAACACATCGGTGTCACCGAGTTGGTCATTTTGTGTGTAACGGTTGGATTTTTGGGGATGCCTATATATACCCCTTCACCACCACCTACTCAAATGAGAAGCACTTAGAACTATTCCATACCTATCCTATCAGATTTTCTGAGAGAGAACCACCTACCCTTGTGTTGAGGTCAAGATATTCCACACCAATCATATGGATATTGATTTATAGCCTCCCCAAGTAGCTTTCCACAAATCCCATCTCTTCCACCATGCCAAATCTATGAGAGAGTGATTGGGTGCTGAGGAGTCTATCGTCTTGAAGCACAAGAGCAAGGAGTTCATCGTCATTACCGAGCCTATTACCTTTTTAAGGGTGGTGCCTCCTAGATTGGTTAGGTGTCGCTTGGGAGCCTCCTACTTCGTGTTGTGGAGTGAACCAAGAAGTTTGTAAGGGCAAGGAGATCACCTACTTCGTGAAGATCTACGCATAGTGAGGCTAGTCCTTCATGGACGGAAGCCGTTATGGAATAGTCAAGGTTGCTACTTCATGGACCCTTTTGGGTGTAGCCCTCCATGGACTCTCACGACCATTACCCTCCGTGGGTTGAAGACTCCATAAACGTGGATGTACGATAGCGCCACCTATCGGAACCACGGGAAAAATCATCGTGTCTATAACTGCGTTTGATCTACCTATCTCAACACTTTACTTCATATGCAATGTCTTTACTTTCCGCTGCCATATTTGTTGACATGCATGTGTAGGGCTGTTAGACTTGCTAGCCTTGCTAAAACTATTAAAATCTGCCAACCAATTGACTTGGGAAAGGTTAGTTTTTAAATTCCTGCTAGTAGTCTATTCACCCCCCCTCTACATACTCTTCTAGTGATCCTACACAAATCCCAGTTTTGATCCATGCCAACCCAACAGACACCCTCGAAGATACCTTTAGAGCACCTTTATAGTCACCCAGTTATGTTGCAATGTTTGATACACACAAGGTACTCCTGCGGTGTCAGTGAGTTGCATGATCTCATTGTCATAGGAATAGATACTTTACATGTAGAAAATTATATCAATAAACTGACACGATCATATGCTATGTTTATAGTTTGGGTCTTGTCCATCACATCATTCTCCTAATGATGTGATTCTATTATCAAATGACATCTCATGTCCATGGCTAGGAAACCTTGACCATCTTTGATCAACGAGCTAGTCTATTAGAGGCATACTAGGGACATGGTGTTGTCTATGTATCCACACATGTATCTGAGTTTCCGAACAATACAATTATGGCATGGATAATAAATGATTATCATCAACAAGAAAATATGATAATAACAAATTTATTATTGCCTCTAGGGCATATTTCCAACAGTCTCCCACTTGCACTAGAGTCAATAATGTAGCTCACATCACCATGTGATTTACATTGTTATGAATCTAACACCCAATGAGTTTTGGGGTTTGATCATGCTTTGCATGTGAAAGAGGTCTTTAGTCAATGGGTCTGCGACATTCAGATCCGTGTGTACTTTGAAAATCTCTATGTCTTACTATAGACACTGCTACCACGCTTCACTTGGAGCTATTCCAAATGGCTACTCCACTATACGTATCTGGATTACTTCTAAGAGTCATCCGGATTGGTGTTAAAGCTTGCATCAACGTAACTCGTTATGACGAAACTCGTTATCACCTCCATAATCGAGAAATATATCCTTAGTCCTCTAGTTACTAAGGATAATCTTGACCGTTGTCCAGTGATCCACTCCTGGATCACTCTTGTACCCCTTGACGGACTCATGGCAAGGCACGCACCAGGTGCGGTACACAACATGGCATAATATAGAGCCTATGTCTAAGGCATAGGGGACGTCCTTCGTCCTTTATCTTTCTTCTGATATGGTCGAGCTTTGAGTCTCACTCAATTTCACACCTTACAAATCAGGCAAGAACTCTTTCTTTGACTGATCCATTTTGAACTCTTTCATGTGTTGATCAACGAGCTAGTCTATTAGAGGCATACTAGGGACATGGTGTTGTCTATGTATCCACACATGTATCCGAGTTTCCAATCAATACAATTATAGCATGCATAATAAACGATTATCATGAACAAGGAAATGTGATAATAACCAATTTATTATTGCCTCTAGGGCATATTTTCAACACATCAAGGCCCTCAATCTTTTTAATGATCGGTGAAAGATCAAATTTCATGTTCATTGGATCAGACTTGCCAAGGCGATCTTTGCAAGAGTTGTACAACACCGATTCCTTCCCCACATGATGAGAGACCATCGTTCCGTTAGACAGACGCAGGGAAGCAATGGAATTCCTCTTGTACTGCTCCATAGAGATGCAGTGAAAAAACATAGTGTTTCCATCCCCTTACCTAAAATATCTGACAGTGTATCTTTTCTTCCAGTAGATTCTCCTGTCCTCGATACCAGCAAAGTGAGCAGGTGTTTTTTCAAAACCTTTCTGAAATTGACTTTAGACACTGATAGGCCTCTCCTGTCCTCGATACCATCAATTTCAAGCAGAGTTTTGTTTGTGTTTTCAATGAGAATGGAAAGTTTGGAGATGCCTTTACTCCATCCCTTCAGATCATATCATAGCGTTTTCAATTTCTTATAGAGCAAGGCCGCATAATTGGGTGCGTAGCACCATTTAGACCACAAGGATCGGACAACGTCAAAGAAACCCGGATGACTAATCCAATAATTATCAAATCGAAAGATTTTTGCCTTCGGGATAGAGGTTTCAATGGTGATAGAACATGGAGTGTGATCAGATACACGTTTGCCAAAAGGCAGCACCACTGTGTTTGGGAAGGAGGCAGTCCAATGCAGGGACGAAAAGTGCCAGTCAAGTTGTTCAAGCAATGGATCATCCTACATATTACTCCAAGTAAAAGATCTACCCTTGATGGGTAATTTCACTCGAGATTGGGATCTAATAAAATCATTAAAAATGAGCATATCATTAGAATTTCCTCCCGGTTTGTATCTATTATCAGGAGCTCGAATGAAATTATAGTGTCCAATCAGGAGCCAATCCTCGGTCGCAGGGATTTGAAGATCGAACATCCACTGGAAAAAATCATCCCTCGCTTGACCCGCACAGGGGCCATAAATATTCGCAGAAGACCAAACATTAGCTGTGTGAAGGGAAGAGAATCTAATATTGAGGGCAAATGGTTCAATAAAATCAATCACACCCGAGAACACAGAACTATTCCAAATGGTAATAATTGTTGGAAATATGCCCTAGAGGTAATAATAAAATGATTATTATTATATTTCCTTGTTCATGATAATTTTCTATTGTTCATGCTATAATTCTATTAACTGGAAACCGTAATACATGTGTGAATACATAGACCACACCATGTCCCTAGTGAGCCTCTAGTTGACTAGCTCGTTGATCAATAGATGGTCATGTCAGATTTTGGGCTCCGCAAAACCCTTAAGATTCGAACACAGGGGCGAGTGCAATGATCCCTCTCAGCCTCGCCCGACCTAGCTCGCTACTCGATGAACACGACGAAAAACTCGCACGATGACGAGGAAGGAGATGAACATGACATTTTACCCAGGTTCGGGCCGTTGTGAAGCGTAATACCGTACTCCTGCTTTGGTGGATTGCCTCTCGTGGAAGTTTGGGTGGATGAACTAGTACAATGTGCTTGAGCCTCGTGAGGGCGTTCAAGATGTGCTCTTGGCTGGCTATCTCGTGGTGGTGCGTGGAATGACTAAGTGCTGGATCGGATCGGTCGTCAGTCCGGTGCCCCCCTTCTATGGAGCGACCTACCCTCTATATATAGCGGTGGACCAGGTCCTCACCCCTTACCACAATGGTGGGAAGGAATCCCACAGCGGCCAATTTCGAAGGGGGCAGGGGTTGGTGCTCGCCCTGCCCAAAGGCGGTCTTCGCATGCAAAGTAGCCGTCGACGCTGCAGGGACAGGCCCAGCGATGACGCCCGTCCTATGGAGCTGGTGGTTGTGGTTTTCTTGCACCAGAATGGAAAACTTTGGGGGTGCTTTGGGAACCCGCGTACGTCCTTGCTCCCTTTGCGTCAAAGGGGAAACTGCGCCACCTGGCGCACTGGTGCTTGTGTGTCCTTGCCTTGTGTCATCTTTGACTCCTGAGGTCGGGCCTTGCATAGAGATCTCCGTTGCTCCGGAGGGGCCCTGGGGCAGCCCATCCTTCGCGGGTCTTGTCGCTGTTCCTCCTCATGAGGCTTCGGCCCTCGCGAGGGCCTTGTGTTGAGTGTGGCCTTTCCTGGTCTCATTTGGTTGATGAAGTGGGCTATGCCCTAGGCCATAGGTAGGAAGGTCCGGATACCCCCGTTCCCAGAATGCCGATAGTAGCCCCCGAGCATAAGGCGCGCTCGAGTTGGCTTACGGGCGAAGCTTGGAGGACGGCCGAAGTGTCGTGGGCCCCCAAACGCCTGTGGGCTAGGCTTGGCACGCGTCAAACGCCTCGGCGGCAACGCCTCCACTCCCTGAGGGCGTCCGATACTGTACCCAGTCAAACCGACGGGTCACCTGGGCACTGCGCCAGTCATCATTGCATCCCATTGAATGCTGCTACTGCCCTGGGCCACGCGGATGTGACCCTTCGACGGGCCGCGTGCCCCCGGAACGCGAGGGGGCGTCGGGCGGCCTATGGTTGTATATAAACTGGCAAGGGCGAGAAAACCCTCATCCATCCTCGTCTTCTCTGTCTCCACACCTCTCGAACTGCCCTCTCCCAGCAATGGTGCCGACGAGAAAATTTTCCACTGTAGAGAAGGGGAAGGCTCCCGGGGATGGCCCCTATACCACTCCGCCTCGGAGGGGTCGCGGTCACCCCCGAAAATATGCCGTGACGCCAGCGGTGGCTCCCGGCGGACGTGGCCGGGCTCCAGCGCACAGCGGCGGCCGCGGGGGAACGCCGTCCAGCATAGGCGGCCGTGGCGGTGAACGCGGTGGCGGCCGAGGTGGGAGGTTGGCGATGGCCACCCGGACGCGGCGCCCGCGGCTCCATATGGCCGACTCGACCCTGGAGTTCGTGACATGGGTGGATATGCCGGAAGCCGCTTGGTTCCAGCTCCCGAGCTTCTTCGCGAGGGCCCTGCCGGTCTTTGGCTGCTGCAACGGGGCGTGTTGGGCGGAGCTCAAGGTCACCCCTGAAGGCTACGTGTACCTGAACCGCGGGTGGCATACGTTCGCCCATGCCCATGGCTTGAGGGGGAGGTGCAGCTTCCACTTCAAGTTTAACGGGGAGGCGACGCTCTTCGTCGGTATCTTCGGGAGTGAGGGCGAGCGCCAAGGGTGCTGCCCGGAGGACATTGGCCGCGGTGATCCTGGGGACGAGCTTGCCCTTCATGACGGGCGCCGCTCCTCCAGCAGCAACGACACCCCCTCTGAGGGGAGCCCAAGCAGCAGCAGCGACAGCAGCTACTGCGCAACGCCACACCGACGCGCCCGAGTCTCGAAAGGTAGTCCGCCGCTGCGGCGCTGTTCTCCCGCTCCAGGGACGTCCGCCCCGGGGCGCTTCTGCGGGACCGTGAAGGAGAGGACAGCGACTGAACGTCGGCGTGTCGGCGTCGGGCTCCTGAGGCGGCAGCCCCCGTGCGGCTTCTCACTTTCTTTCTCCTCCTTTTCTTTTGCACCTGCGACAGAAAAACTAGGGGAGGCCCTGTGGGTGTGTAATGCATTCGGGCATCTGTCCTTCTTTATTAGTACCTTCTGCATTTCATCAACTGGAGTCATGTCTCGGCCGCAATTAGGATACTTATCTTGATAGGACCGCGATAAGCCTTCGGGTTGTGGGGTGCGGCTGTGTTGCCCGAAGGGTCCGTTTTCTTGGTCGGCTTCTTCTTCTTGCGATTGAGGTGAGTTGGGGGCTTAGACGACGCCTTATGTCTGCAGGTCCCAGTCCCGCGCATTTCCCTACCATCATGGGGTGTGCCCATCTTACCCTAGGTGCTCCCCATGAGGCGGGGCCTCGACGCTTCCGATGCCGACCGGAAACCAAGGACGACACTAGGGGGTCGAGTGACCTTTTGACCGGTAAGGCTCGTGAGGCGTGATGCTCAGGAGCCTCCTTTGACACTCAAGCAGCTCTACGTCAATAGGTCCCAGTCCCACGCATTTCCCTACCATCATGGGGTGCGACCATCTTACCATGGACGTTCCTCATGAGGCGGGGCACCGGTACTCCTAATGTCGATCGAAAACCAAGGACGTCCCAGGAAGTCGGGTGGCATTATGACCGGTAAGGCTCCTGAGGCGTGATGCTTAGGAGCCCCCTTAGACGCTCAAGCGGCCCCCTCCGAAAGTTCCGCTTCCTGCTCTGAGAAGGCTGGGCTTCCTGAGGCTTCCAGTTGTAGTCGAAGTAGCTCTGCGTCGACAGGTCCCAGTTCCGCGCATTTCCCCACCATGGTAGGTATGACCGGAAACCAAGGACGCACTTCACAGGGCGAGGCCACGACATTCCTGATGCACCAGGAGGGTCGGGTGGCATTGCGACTGGTAAGGCTCCTGAGGCTCAATGCTCAGGAGCCCCTTAGATGCTCAAGTGCTCTGAAGAAAAAATTGTTTCCTCTCCGAGATGGCGCGTCGGGCCGAGAATGGAGCCTCGTGGCAAGTACGAGGTGACATGCGCCTACTAACCCACCCACGAGTACCATGCGAGGATCTGGGATCCAAGGCCTTGGCGAGGTGTAAGCACCGTGCCCCCAGCCCCTGCTCGTGGGGTACGAGGGGGAGGGGAGCAGGTGAATGCTTAACTTGGAGGAAGAGAACACATTTGAGGTGGCAAGAAAACAAAACTTTGGCCTTTTTGGTTAAAATGCAATTTGGAAAGACCCCGTATTTGTTTTCATAAAAGCTGTGAAATCCAAACAAGAGAAACGCAAATAACGGCCGCGTCTGGCACTTAGATGGCCCTTCGTCTTCCCCCAGCGCTGAGCGTAGGGCATCCACATTGCATGGGCATAGCCATTGATGGGCAGTGTTATGTTCTCCGCCAGCTCTGAGCTGTGGCTGCCACATTGCATGGGAGGGGCCCCTCCGCGTCCTCGGGGGCCCCCAGGCGTGTACAACCCGCTCATTATTACGTGAGAGCGTCATGGGTAGAACTTTCGGAGGTGCTGGATGTTCCAGGCGTTCTGGATGAGGACTCCGTCCTAAGTCTCCAAGCGCACGGCGCCAGACCTAGAGACATGAGCGACCTTGAATGGGCCCTCCCACATGGGCGAGAGCTTGTGCAAAGCCCTCCCTAGAGAGAACCCGCCTCAGGACGAGGTCACCGACTTCGAGGGTCCTAGAGTGGATGTTGCGGCAGTGGTAGCGCCGTAAGGCTTGTTGATACCACGCAGCTCGGAGCGAGGCTCGAGGTCGCGCCTCCTCTCCGAACACGAGGTCCGTACCCCATACAGACTCCTGACGCTCCTCGTCAAATGCCAAGACCCATGGGGACCGGTGCTTGATCTCATGGGGAAGGACTGCTTCGGCTCCGTAGACGAGGAAGAACGGGGTTTCGCCGATGTGCTTAGTTGTGGTGGTGCGGTTGGACCACAGCACGGACTGAAGCTCATCGACCCAACCCCTGCTGCAAGCTTCAAGCTTCTTCTTGAAGCTCCTTTCCTTGAGGCCTCACAGGACCTTTGCGTTGGCGCGCTCCGCCTGGCCGTTGCTCCGCGGGTGGGCTACCGAAGCATAACATATATGCGTTCCAAGGTTAGCACAATAAGAAGAGGTGGATTGTGAACTGCGAACTGTTGTCGGTGATGATGCGGTTGGGGGCGCCGAAGCGGCTCACGAGGCCCTTGATGAACTTGATGGCCGACCCGGCCGGGATGGTGCGCACGGGCTCCACCTCCGCCCACTTGGTGAACTTGTCGATGGCGACGTAGAGGTAGCGGTATCCGCCCCCTACTCGCGGGAAGGGCCCCACTATGTCCACCCCCAGACCGCAAAGGACCAGGAGAGTGGAATGGTTTGGAGGCCCTGTGCGGGATGGTGAATCTGCTTGGCATGAAACTGGAAGGCATCACAAGACCGAACCAGCTTGAGTTCTTGCATCCAGTCATCATCCTGGGCTCCACGGCCAGGAGCAGTCGAGCCCCCGAGGCTTGGCCACAGTCCGGAGCCCCTGAGGGCGGTGCTGGGGGCCTCCTCACCCCGAGGCGCCCGGCCTTCGGTAGGCGGTGTCGCCAAGGGCTTGAAGAGTCACTCCTCCAAGATGCTTGGCTCCTGAGGTTCGCGACGTGAAGCTCTCTTGGCAATGTCATCCGCCTCCTTGTTCGTGTCGTGCGAGATGTGCTGAAGCTCCAAACCCTGAAAACGTTTTTCAATTTTATGTACCTCTTCCAAATACGCCTCCATGTGCTCGTCCTTGGGTGTATAATCTTTGTTGGAGAAGTTGACGAGGAGCTGGGAGTCGCCCTTGACGGTGAAGCACCGAACCCCCAAGGACGCCGCCGCCTTGAGGCCCGTGATGAGGCCCTCATACTCCGCGATGTTGTTGGAGACCTTCTCCCCATGCTGGAAGCAGAGCTGCATATCGGAGCTGAGCTTGTCTCGTGTCGGGGAAGTGAGCACGACCCCAGCTCCCACTCCCTTGCGTGTGAAGGCTCCGTCGAAATGCATGGTCCACCTTTCGGGCGATTCGTCGCCGGGAGCGAGGGACTGGCTCCCTTCCAGCCCCCGGTGTGGGGCGTCCATCCATTCCACCATGAAGTCCACCACGGCTTCTCCTTTGATGACCCTAGTCGTGCTGAACTCTATGCTGAAGGCCTGGAGTTCGATCGGCTACCCTCCCCACCGCATTGGGGTTGTGCAGGATCTTCTCCAGGGGGTAAGCAGAGACAACCTTGATTGGATGCCCCTGAAAGTAGTGGCACGGTTTTCTTGAAGCGGCGAGGAGCGCCAAGAGAAGCTTCTATTACATGGGATAACGTGAACGCGCGTCCCACAGCACCATGCTGACGTAGTACACCGGGTCTTCGACGAGGGTGAGGCCTCCTGAGGCGTCCTGCCCCCGGCGGGCTCAGGAGGCTTGGGCGCCTCATGACCTGGGGAGGAATCCAGGGCCTCAAGAGGGTTGGGCGCTTCTTGGCTCGTTAGTTCAGCTTGGGCTTCGGGTTCCCCAGGTTGAAGAGGAGTTGGCTCTTGTTGGTCGTGCGAGCCCCCTGGCTCCGTGTGCGGGGGCCTGCCAGAGCCCTTCGATGTGGTACGCGCCACAGACCTCCCTGACCGCCACCAATGCGACACTGGCGGAGTGGAGGGTGGCAGCCAAGTATAGCAATAGGGGTTCCTGTGGGCGAGGCGCCACCATCACCGGTGGGCTCGTGAGGTATCGCTTGAGTTCCTCGAAGGCTGCATCGGCCTTCGGCGTCCATTCGAAAGGGCCCTTCATAATCTTGAAGAAAGGCAGGGCCCACTTGCCGAGCTTGGAGATGAAACGCCCTAATGAGGTCACGCACCCCGCCAACTTTTGCATTTCCTTGAGGGTTTGGGGCATGCTCATCTTGTTTATGGCCTTGGTCTTCTCCGGCTTTGCCTCGATTCCCCGGTGCGACACCAAGAAACCAAGCAACTTGCCCGAGGGAACCCCGAAGATGCACTTTTCGGGGTTGAGCTTTAGATTTACTTCCCTTAGGCTGGCGAAGGTCTGCTCCAAGTCCTCGACCAAGGTCTTGGCCGCCCTGGATTTGACTACGATGTCATTGACGTAGGACTCTACATACCTTCTGAGCTGCAGGCCTAGGGCGATGTGCATCAGTCGCTGGAAGGTTGCCCAGCGTTTTGCAGCCCAAAAGGTATGCACGTGTAGCAGAATACCCCATACGTGGTGAGGAAGTCCGTCTTCTCAACGTCCTCCACCACCATCTTGATCTGGTGGTAACCCGAGAAGGCGTCCACGAAGCACAGAAGATTGCACTCCGAGGTGGAGTCCACGGTCTGGTTGATGTGTGGCAGTGGGAATGGGTCCTGAGGGCAAGGCTTGTTGAGGCTCGTGAAGTCGACGCACATATGCACCTTCCCGCACTTCTTTGGGATGACCACCAGGTTGGCCACCAACTCCGGGTAACGCACCTCCTGGATGACCCCTGCCTCCTTCAGCTTGCCGACCTCTTGCGCAATGAATGCCTGCTTCTCCGGAGCCTGCCTTCTTGCCTTTTGCTTCACCGGGAGCGCGTTCGGGCACACCATGAGGTGGTGCTTGATTACTTCCCTTAGGACCCCCACCAAGTCGGAGGCACTCCATATGAACGCATCTTTGCTCGCCCTGAGGAAGGTCACCAATGCCTCCTCTTGGTCTTGAGGCAAGTCGGCGTCGATGGTGAAAGTTGGGCTTGGGCTTCCCTCGTTCACCGATACCCGCTTTGTTTTAGCCGGTTCTGGGAGAACAACTTCTTCTTCTTCACGGGCGCGATGTTAGGGACACCCCTGGGGTCCTTCGTGGCCCGCGTTGCGCCACCAACACCGGTGCACGCCGCGGCCGCGGTCTTGTAGGAGAGCTTGAGTACATGGAACGCGTCCTTGATATCCCCCACGATGGTGAGGATGCCGCCGCTCCCGGGCATCTTGACGACGTTGTACCTCGGGTGCATTGCCGCCATGAACTGAGCGAGGGCGGGGTAGCCGAGTATCACATTGTATGGGAGGTGGATGTGCGTGACATCAAAGTCGACCTGCTCAGTGCGGAAGTTGGAGCGAGTGCCGAAGGTGACGGGGAGGCGAACCCACCCCACGGGAACGACTGACCCGGCCACCACCCAAGAGAAGCACCTTGAAGGTGAGAGCAGCTCGCGGGGTAACTGCAGCGCGTTGAAGGCCTCCACGGAGATGACATTGAGGCCGGTGCCGCCGTCGATGAGGGTCCTGGAGACAGCCACACCGCATGTGGTCGGTCTGCACAGCATGGGAAGCGCCCCAGCGGCCGACATGGTCTTGGGGTGGTCGTCGGGGCCGAAGGTGATGTCCATTTCCGTCCATGAGCGGCGCTCCGCGAGCTCGGGCCGTGGCTGAACCGCTCCCACATGGCGTAGGAAGCGCTTGACATGGCGGCCGGAGGGCGGCGCCTGTGATCCGCCGAGGATGCAGGCGACTGCCGGCGTGGCCCTGCACGCCCGAACACCATCTCGCGCCGGGGGACGACGGTCGTCAGGGATCACGCCCGCCATGGAGTTGTTGAGTCGAGGCTTGGCCTTCACCGCAAATGGGGAAGCTCCGACACGGACCCTACCTGGCGTGCCAAATGTCGGATTTCGGGCTCTGTAAAACCCTTAAGATTCGAACGCAGGGTGTGTGTGAAGATCCCCAGCAGCCTCGCCCGACCTAGCTCGCTACTTGATGAAGACGATGAAAAACTTGCATGATGACGAGGAAGGAGATGAACACAATAGTTTACCCAGGTTTGGGCCATTGCGAAGCGTAATACCCTACTTCTTCTTTGGTGGATTGCCTCTCATGGAGGTTTGGGTGGATGAACTAGTACAATGTGCTTGAGACTCGTGAGGGCGTTCAAGATGTGCTCTTGGCTGGCTATCTCGTGGTGGTGCGTGGAATGACTAAGTGCTGGATCAGATCGGTCGTCGGTCCGCCCCCCCTCTATGGAGCGACATACCCTCTATATATAGCGGTGGCCCGTGTCCTCATCCCTTACCACAATGGTGGGAAGGGATCCCACATCGGCCAATTTCGAAGCTGGACAGGGGTTGGTGCTCGCCCTGCCCAAAGGCGGTCTTCGCCTGCAAAGTAGCTGTCGACGCCGTAGGGACGGGTCTAGCGATGACGTCCGTCCTGTGGAGCTGGTGGTTGTGGTCTTCTTGCACCGGAATGGAAACCTTTGGGCGGTGCTTTGGGAACCTGCGTACGTCCTTGCTCCCTTCGCGTCAAAGGGGAAACTACGCCTCCTGGCGCACTGGTGCTTGCATGTCCTTGCCTTGTGTCATCTTTGACTCCTAAGGTCGGGCCTTGCATAGAGATCTCCGCCGCTCTAGAGGGGCCCTGGGGAGGCCCATCCTTCGCAAGTCTTGTCGCTCTTCCTTCTCGCGAGGCTTGGGCCCTCGCGAGGGCCTTGTGTTGAGTGGGGCCTCGCCTTGTCCCGTTTGGTTGATGAAGTGGGCCATGCCCTGGGCCGCAGGCAGGCAGGTCTGGGTACCCCCATTCTTAGAACGCCGACAGGTCATGGTTTCCTGGCCATGGACATTGGATGTTATTGATAACAGGATAACATCTTTAGGAGAATGATGTGATGGACCAGACCCTATCCTAACCATAGCATAGGATCGTGTAGTTCGTCTGCTAGAGCTTTTCTAATGTCAAGTATCATTTCCTTAGACCATGAGATTGTACAACTCCCGGATACCATAGGAATGCTTTGCATGTATCAAACATCACAACGTAACTGGGTGACTATAAAGGTGCACTACAGGTGTCTCCGAAAGTGTCTGTTGGGTTGGCACGAATCGAGACTGGGATTTGTCACTCCGTGTGATGGAGAGTTAGTCATGGGTTCATGTGTTACGAAACGAGTAAAGAGACTTGTCGGTAACGAGATTGAACAAGGTACAAGGATACTGACGATCGAATCTCGAGAAAGTAACATACCGATGGACGAAGGGAATTGTATACGGGATTAATTGAATCCCGACATCATTGTTCATCCGATGAGATCATTGTGGAACATGTGGGAGCCAATATGGGTATCCAGATCCCGCTATTGGTTATTAGCCGGAGAGGTGTCTCGGTCATGACTGCATGGTTCCCGAACCCGTAGGGTCTACACACTTAAGGTTTAGTGACGCTAGAGTTGTAATGGGAATTGTATGTGGTTACCGAAAGTTGTTCAGAGTCCCGGATGAGATCCCGGATGTCACGAGGAGTTCCGTAATGGTTCGGAGGTGAAGATTTATATATGGCAAGTCTAGTTTCAGTCACCGGAAAGGTTTTGGGGTTTATCAGTATTGTATCGGGACCACTAAAGGGGTTCCGGGGGTCCACCGGGAGGGTCCACCTGCCCCGGAGGACCTAATGGGCTGTAGTTGGGTGGGAACCAGCCCCTTAGTGGGCTGGTGCGCCCCCAAAGGACCCAAGGCACCGAGGGTTGGAAACCCTAGGGGTGGGGGCGCCTCCCACCTAACTTGGGGGGCAAGTCCCACCGGGGGGCGCCCCCTTCTAGATGGATCCCAGGGGGGCGCTCCCCTCTCTCCTTCCCCCTATAAATAGTGGGGGTGGGAGGTCAGCCGCACCCTTCCCCTGGCACAACCCTCCCCCTTCAGTCGGATTGGATTCGATGAAGAGGGTCCTTAGGAAGGGTAAATAGCAATTGGCATATCACCATTGTGGCTTTTGCGTAGGTAAGAAATGTTCTTGCAAGAAACCCATAGCAGCCACGTAAAACTTGCAACAACAATTAGATGACGTAACTTGTTATTGCAGGGTATGCTATGTGATGTGATATGGCCAAAAGGCTGTGATGAAATATATGTGATGTATGAGTTTGATCATGTTCTTGTAATAGGAATCATGACTTGCATGTCGATGAGTATGACAACCGGCAGGGGCTATAGGAGTTGTCTTAATTTATTGTATGACCTACGTGTCAATAAAAAACGCCATGTAATTACTTTACTTTATTGCTAACCGTTAGCCATAGTAGTAGAAGTAATAGTTGACGAGACAAACATCATGAAGACACGATGATGGAGATCATGATGATGGAGATCATGATGATGGAGATCATGGTGTCGTGCCAGTGAAAATGGTGATCATGTCGTGCCCCGAAGATGGAGATCAAAGGCGCAAGATGACATTGGCCATATCATGTCAATTTATGATTTGCATGTGATGCTTATCATGTTTTTACATCTTATTTGCTTAGAACGATGGTAGCATAAATAAGATGATGCCTCAATAAAATTTCAAGAAATCTGTTCCCCCTAAGTGTGCACCGTTGTGAAGGATCGTTGTTTCGAAGCACCACGTGATGATCAGGTGCGATAGATTCTAACGTTCGCATACAACGGGTGTAAGCCAGATTTACACACGCGAAACACTTAGGTTGACTTGACGATCCTAGTATGTAAAGACATGGCTTCGGAACACGAGAGACCGAAAGGTCGAACATGAGTCATATAGTAGATGCGATCAATATGGAGATGTTCACCATCGATGACTAGTCCGTCTCACATGATGATCAGACACGACGTAGTCGATGTGGATCATGTATCACTTAGATGACTAGAGGGATGTCTATCTGAGTGGGAGCTCATTAAATAATTTGATTAGATGTACTTAATTATCATGAACTTAGTCTAAAATTGTCTTTACAATATATCTTGTAGATCCGATGGCCCATGCTAATGTTGCCCTCAACTTCAACGCGTTCCTATAGGAAACCAAGCTAAAAGGCGATGGAAGAAACTATATGGACTTGGTCCGTAACTTGGGGATCATCCTCATAGATTCCAAGAAATTATATGTCCTTGATGCACCGCTAGGTGATGCACCCATTTTCCCAGAAAGTCAAGACGTTATGAACGCCTGGCAATCGCGTAGTGATGATTACTCCCTGGTTCAGTGCGGCATGCTTTGCAGCTTAGAACTGAGATTCCAAAAGTGTTTTGCGCAACCTGGAGCATATGAGATGTTCCAAGAGCTAAGAATGGTTTTCCAAGCTCATGCCCGGCCAAGAGATATGATGTCTCCGACAAGTTCTTCAGTTGTAATATGGAGAAAAATAGTTCTGTCAGCGAGCACATACTCAAAATGTCCTGGTTGCAGAACTGCTTGTCGCAGCTCCGATTTAATCTTCCAGATGACTCGGTTATTGACAGAATCCTCCAATCGCTTCCACCTAGCTACAAGAGATTTGTGATGAACTACAATATGCAAGGGATGGAGAAGTCCATTCTTGAGTTATACTCGATGCTAAAATCAGCGGAGGTGGAGATCAAAAAGCAACATCAAGTGTTGATGGTAAATAAGACCACCAGTTTCATGAAAGGCAAGGGTAAGAAGAACTTCCAGAAGGACGGCAAACCAGTTTCTGCGCCCGGTAAATCAGTTGCTGGGAAGAAGCCCAAGAATGGACCCAAGCCTGAGACTAAGTGCTTTTATTGCAAGGGAACCGATCACCGGAAGCGGAACTGCCCCAAGTACTTAGCGGATAAGAAGGCCGGCAACATCAAAGGTATATACGATATACATGTTATTGATCTGTACCTTACCAGTGCTCGTAGTAGCTCCTGGGTATTTTATATCGGTGCGGTTGCTCACATTTGTAACTCAAAATAGGAGCTGCAGAATAAGCGAAGACTGGCAAAGGATGAGGTGACGATGAACGTCGGGAATGGTTCCAAGGTCAATGTGATCGCCGTCGGCACACTACCTCTACATCTACCTTCGGGATTAGTTTTAAACCTCAATAATTTTTATTTAGTACCAACTTTGAGCATGTACATTGTATCTACATCTCGTTTGATGCGATATGGTTACTCATTTAAATCCCAGAATAATGGTAGTTCTATTTATATGAGAGATATGTTTTATGGTCATGCCCCGCTGGTCAATGGTTTATTTTTATTGAATCTCGAACGTGACGTTACACATATTCATAGTGTGAATACAAATGATGTAAGGTTGATAATGATAGTCCCACATACTTGTGGCACTGCCGCCTTGGTCATATTGGTGTCAAACGCAGGAAGAAACTCCATGCAGGTGGACTTTTGGAGTCTCTTGATTATGAATCATTTGACATGTGCGAACCATGCCTCATGGGAAAGATGACCAAGACTCCGTTCTTCGGAACAATGGAGTGAGCAACCAACTTGTTGGAAATAATACATAAAAATGTATGTGGACCGATGAGCGTTGAGGCTCGCGGTGGCTATCGTTATGTTCTCACCCTCACTGATGACTTAAGCAGATATGGGTATGTCTACTTATTGAAACACAAGTCTGAAACCTTTGAAAAGCTCAAGGAATTTCAGAGTGAGGTAGAGAATCAACGTGACGAGAAAATAAAGTTCTTACGATCTTATCGTGAAGGAGAATATTTGAGTCACGAGTTTGGCACGCACTTAAGGAAATGTGGAATTGTTTCACAACTCACGCGGCCTGGCACACCTTAGCGTAATCGTTTGTCTGAACATCGTAATCGCACTCTATTGGATATGGTGCGATCTATGATGTCTCTTACTGATTTACCACTATCAATTTGGGGATATGCATTAGAGACTATCGCATTCACTTTAAATAGGGCACCGTCTAAATCCGTTGAGACGACACCATATGAATTATGGTTTGGGAAGAAAGCTAAGTTGTCATTTCTGAAAGTTTGGGGATGCGATGCTTATGTCAAGAAACTTCAACATGAAAAGCTCGAACCCAAATCGGAAAAGTGTGTCTTCATAGGATACCCTAAGGAAACTATTGGTTATACCCTCTACCTCAGATCCGAAGGCAAGATCTTTGTTGCCAAGAATGGATCCTTTCTAGAGAAAGAGTTTCTCTCGAAAGAAGTAAGTGGGAGGGAAGTAGAACTTGATGAGGTAATTATACCCCCTCTCAAACCGGAAAAAAGCGCAGTGCAGGAGAATGTTTCCGTGGTGCCTGCACCGACTAGAGAGGAAGTTAATGATCATGATCATGAAACTTCTGATCAAGTTACTACTGAACTTCGTAGGTCCACGAGGACACGTTCCGCACCAGAGTGGTACGACAACCCTGTCCTGGAAATCATGTTGTTAGACAACAATGTACCCTCGAACTATGAAGAAGCCATGGCGGGCCCATATTCCAACAAATGGCTTGAAGCCATGAAATACGAGATAGGATCCATGTATGAGAACAAAGTATGGACTTTGGTGGACTTGCCCGATGATCGGCAAGCCATAAAAAATAAATGGATCTTTAAGAAGAAGACTGACGCAGATGGTAATGTGACCGTCTATAAGGCTCGGCTTGTCGCTAAGGGTTATCGACTAGTTCAAGGAGTTGACTACAATGAGACCTTCTCACCCGTAGCGATGCTGAAGTCTGTCCGAATCATGTTAGCAGTTGTCACATTTTATGATTATGAGAACTGGCAAATGGACGTCAAAACGGCATTCCTTAACGGTTTCCTTAAGGAAGAATTGTATATGATGCAGTCGGAAAGTTTTGTCGATCCTAAGAATGCTGACAAGGTATGCAAGCACCAACGCTCCATCTATGGGCAGGTGCAAGCATCTCGAAGTTGGAACATTCACTTTGATGAGGTGATAAAAGCATTTGGGTTTATACAAACTTATGGAGAAGCCTGTATTTACAAGGAAGTGAGTGGGAGCTCTATAACATTTCTCATTTTATATGTGGATGACATATTGTTGATGGGAAATGATATAGAACTTTTGGAAAGCATAAAGACCTACTTGAATAAGTGGTTTTCAATGAAGGACCTTGGAGAAGTTGTTTACATATTAGGCATTAAGATCTATAGAGATAGATCGGGATGCCTCATTGGTCTTTCACAAAGCACATACCTTGACAAGATATTGAAGAAGTTCAATATGGATCAGTCCAAGAAGGGGTTCTTGCCTGTATTGCAAGGTGTGAGATTGAGCACAGCTCAATGCCCAACCTCGGAAAAGATAGAGAAAAGATGAGTGTCATCCCCTACGCCTCAGCCACTGTGTACCAGACCTGATGTGGACCTTGCCATAAGTTTGGTAGGGAGGTACCAAAGGGATCTCGGAATGGAACACCGGACAGCGGTCAAGAATATCCTTAAGTACCTAAAAAGGACTAAGGATATGTTTCTTGTTTATGGAGGTGCCGAAGAGCTCGTCATAAAGGGTTACATCGATGCTAGCTTCGACACAGATCCGGATGACTACAAGTCACAAACCGAATACGTGTATATTTTGAATGGTGGGGCAGTCAGCTGGTGCAGTTGCAAGCAAAGCATTGTGGTGGCATCTACATGTGAAGCAGAGTACATAGCTGCTTCGAAAGCAGCGCAGGAAGGAGTCTGGATGAAGGAGTTCATCACCGAACTAGGAGTGATTCCCAATGCGTCAAGCTCGATGACTCTGTTCTGTGACAACACTAGAGCTATTGCCATTGCCAAGGAGCCCAGGTTTCACAAGAAGACCAAGCACATCAAGCGCCACTTCAACTCCATTCGTGGCTACATTCAAGATGGAGATATAGATATTTGTAAAGTACATACGGATTTGAATGTCGCATATCCGTTGACTAAACCTCTTTCACGAGCAAAACATGATCAACACAAGAACTCTATGGGTGTTCGATTCATCACAATGTAACTAGATTATTGACTCTAGTGCAAGTTGGAGACTGTTGGAAATATGCCCTAGAGGCAATAATAAAATGTTTATGATTATATTTCCTTGTTCATGATAATTGTCTATTGGTCATGCTATAATTGTGTTAACCGGAAACCGTAATACATGTGTGAATACATAGACCACGCCATGTCCCTAGTGAGACTCTAGTTGACTAGCTCGTTGATCAATAGATGGTTATGGTTTCCTGGCCATGGACATTGGATGTCGTTGATAACAGGATCGCATCATTAGGAGAATGATGTGATGGACAAGACCCAATCCTAAGCATAGCACAAGATCGTGTAGTTCGTCTGCTAGAGCTTTTCTAATGTCAAGTATCATTTCCTTAGACCATGAGATTGTGCAACTACCGGATACCGTAGGAATGTTTTGGGTGTATCAAACATCACAACGTAACTTGGTGACTATAAAGGTGCACTACAGGTGTCTTCGAAAGTGTTTGTTGGGTTGGCAAGAATCGAGACTAGGATTTCTCACTCTGTCTGACGGAGAGGTATCTGTGGGCCCACTCGGTAATACATCATCATAATGAGCTCAATGTGACTAAGGAGTTAGTCATGGGATCATGTGTTACAGGATGAGTAAAGAGACTTGCCGGTAACGAGATTGAACAAGGTATAGGGATACCGACGACCGAATCTCAAGCAAGTAACATACCGATGGAAAAAGGGAATTGTATATGGGATCAATTGAATCCCCGACATCGTGGTTCATCCGATGAGATCATCATGGAACATGTGGGAGACAATATGGGTATCCAGATCCTGCTATTGGTTATTGGCCAGAGAGGTGTCTCGGTCTTGACTGCATGGTTCCCGAACCCGTAGGGTCTACACACTTAAGGTTCGGTGACGCTAGAGTTGTAATGGGAATTTTATGTGGTTACCGAAAGTTGTTAGGAGTCCCGGATGAGATCCTGAATGTCACGAGGAGTTCTGGAATGGTCCGGAGGTGAAGATTTATATATGGGAAGTCCAGTTTCAGTCACCGGAAAGGTTTCGGGGTTTATCGGTATTGTACCGGGACCACCGAAGGGGTTCCGGGGGTCCACCGGGAGGATCCACCTACCCCGGAGGATGTAATGGGCTGTAGTTGGGTGGGAACCAGCCCCTTAGTGGTTTGGTGCACCCCCCAAGGGCCCAAGGCGCCTAGGGTTGGAAACCCTAGGGGGTGGGGGCGCCTCCCACTTAACTTGGGGGGTAAGTCCCCCCTTGGCCGCCCCCTCTAGATGGATCTAGGGGGGACATCCCCCTCTTTCGTTCCCCCTATAAATAATGGGGGGTGGGAGGGCATCCGCACCCCTCCCCCTGGCACGGCCCTCTCCCTCCTACACCTCCTCCTCCTCCGTAGCGCTTAGCGAAGCTCTGTCAGAGAACCACGAGCTCCACCGCCACCACGCCATCGTGTTGCCAGAGCTCTCCCTCAACTTCTCCTCCCCCCTTGCTAGATAAAGAAGGAGGAGACATCCTCAGGCTGTACATGTGTTGAACACGGTGGCGCCGTCCGTTCGACACTTGGATCGGATCTTCCATGATTTGAATCACCGCGAGTACGACTCCATCAACCGTGATCTTTGTAACGCTTTCGCTTAGCGATCTTCAAGGGTATGAAATGCACTCCCGCTCTCTCATTGCTAGCATCTCCTAGATTGATCTTGGTGACACGTAGGATTTTTTTTGAATTACTACTACATTCCCCAACAATAACAGAGGTCGGGAACGCAACCGGGCTAGAACAGACGTCGAATACAGGCACGACATAGCTCGGATTCGAGGCGCCGCTCACCCTCTGTGCTTCACAGACAAGGTGATGTAGCATGAGTTCCCAGAGGGGTTTAAACCGGTGAACATCAAACAATACGATGGGACAACTGATCCAACCGTATGGATTGAGGACTTCCTCCTCCACATCCACATGGCACGAGGAGATGATCTCCAAGACATAAAATATCCCCCCCTAAAACTCAAGGGGCCAGCTCGGCACTGGTTAAACAGACTCCCCGAAAACTCCATCGAATGCTGGGAAGAGTTAGAGGATGCATTCCGATCTAACTTCCAAGGCACCTATGTTCGGCCACCGGATTCCTCCAACCTAAGCAACGTCGTACAGAAGCCCGAAGAGTCTGCACGACAATTCTGGAATCGGTTCTTGAACAAGAAGAACCAGATTTTCGACTACCCGTATGCTGGGGCAATAGCCTCTTTCCAGCATAATATTTGGGATGAATGGCTAGCCGTCCATCTCGGCCAGGATAAACCTCGAACTATGTCCGCCCTTACTTCCTTCATGACCCGCTTTTGCGCGGGCAAAGATAATTGGCTAGCACGACGCAACCATTACTCCGAAGACCCGAGAACCTCCGAAGTTCGGGACGGCAACGGAAAACCCAAGTGCAACAAGAACAAGCGTCAGCACAATAACAGTGATGCTGATGATACAGTAGTTAACGCCGGCTTTCGCAATTCCCAACCTGGGCAGCGAAAGAAGCCTCCTAAAGGCAATCACGACAGACCAACCCCGCTGGAGAAGGTCATGGAAAGGCCTCGCCAAATCCAAGGGACCCAAGAGAAGCCTACCAACCACACACACCATAACGGTTGGGTGTTTAAACAGGTCGGAAAGCTCCCGCCCGAGGATCAAGGCAAGAGCCCTCACAGCGAGGACGAGGATGAGCCTCGGGGTTTGATTGGTGGCGGTCAAAAGAAATTCCCTCCAGAGGTCAAAACAGTAAACATGATATACGCCACCCTTATACCCAAGAAGGAGAGGAAGCGCTCCCTTCGCGAAGTCTACGTTGTAGAGCCCGTAGCTCTGAAGTATAAACCTTGGTCAGCATACCCGATCACTTTCAATCAACATGATCACCCAACTAGTATATGTCTTGGGGATTCAGACGCACTCATCCTAGACCCCATCATAGATGGGTACCACCTCACAAAAGTCCTAATGGACGGAGGAAGTAGCCTTAACCTGATTTACTCAGACGCGGTGAAAAACATGGGAATAGATCCTTCAAGGATCAAACCCAGCAACACTACCTTCAAAGGAGTGATTCCAGGCATCGAGGCTCGGTGCACAGGCTCCGTCAGCCCGGAAGTAGTATTCGGCTCGCTCGATAACTTTCGAAGTGAAGACTTGATCTTCTACATTGTGCCCTTCTGCAGCGGCTATCATGCCCTCCTTGACCGGACAGCGTTCGCTCACTTCAACGTTGTTCCGCATTTTGCATACCTCAAGGTCAAGATGCCTGGCCCCAAGGGGGTCATCACTGATAACGGCAACACAGAGCGCTCTCTCTCCAAACTGAGGAGCATGCGCTGGCATTGGCAGCCGAATTCAATTACAATGATGATCGGCAACGTCCGCAATCTGCCGTAAAGGCAGGCAAGATGGGGAAGCAAGCACGGTTTCAGACCAAACTCTCGGAACTCTCCCCTCCCCTTAAATAGGGATTTGCCTCCCGTCTCATAACCCTAGGACCAGCAAAGTACATGCCAAGGAGGTACAACTTTGCGCTCAAAATTCCATGGATGGCGGTGGGGACAAAAGGGTAAGTGTTTGGCTAGACCAAACTATTACCATTACAACGTCTTCGGACACATTGCAGGGACTATCAAAGGACCTACACAAGGCATAAAGCTCATGAACACTTCGGCAACTTCTCAAGACCTTATTTGCGAGATCCGATCACCGAACAGTACCACCCATGGAGGTGCACCAAGACGTTAGAGTACACAAGCAGCTGGGCACATTGAATACTTAAGGTCACAAATTGAAGACCCCTGGTACAACCACTCCTGTAAAACTTCTTCCTTTTTTCACATACCTGTAAGCATTTGCTTCGGCACTCCGAGTAATAAGAGTTGTTGAAGCAAATATAGCATCATTATACATGTTTGTCTTGTTGTCCTTTTTGGCACATATTTTACTTTTCTCCCTCTTCTCGTGAAACAGTTCGGTATGTTACGACGCAACCGGGTAATAGATCGGGGGCTCAAGTTTAAAACCAAATCGCCTTATGTACAACTTATTATGCGTTCGGCGTCTTGGAATTCACTTTATATGCCTCGACTCCGAACTATGTCTTGGGTCAATAGTTGGGTTGCCCGACTCCTGTGCTTGCCACTTTACGTTCCGCTCGTTCGGCTAAAAGGGCAAAGGGAGAACCTCTGTGATTGTGTTTCCGGATAGTCTGGTCAAACACCTCATGGGAGAAAGCCGAAAACTGACTGTCATAATATGCGAGATCCGGTATGTTAATCCGAGCTTAAAGTGTTATACTTAAATCCTCGTCAGAGGATATTCCGTGTTATGCGAGGGGTTTGCTCTCCATGCAAACCATGTGATGCTGGCCTTAGCCGCGGTTCACCCGAACATCACAACACTCCGGGGGCTAGTCATCAGCCCCCCGCAGTCCTTTTTGCGCCCCTACGGCTAAGTGGAAGAAATAAAGCACTATGGTCTGATTGCCTGGTCCGCTGCACTCTACCGCCTTCGGATTCCGGTAATTCGGCTAAGGGATACAGTGCATTGGCAGAGACACCCCACGTAGTATCTACATGGGGGCTGAAGCCGACGACTCGCATCTTTCAATTTCAAACATCCACACATGAGTTATAAAGGAATGCAAAACATCGAAAGCATGATAAATTATAACATTACAACTTTAAAAATGCCTTCTGACACATTACAACTTATTCATGCATGTTATCGTTCGAACATTGTGACGCTATCACCGAGCACCTTCCATCACTCCAGCAAAGTACAACTCGGGGCACCTATGTTCCTTCCCAGGAGGTGGCGGGGGCGGTAGCTATCTTGATTGGATCCAGCCCCGGCAAATGCACCTTGGCCTTTCCAAGGGCCATCCGAGCTCCCTCGATACAAGAGGAGTGCTTTATAGCGTCGAGGCGGGGCGCCGTGTCGATCGGCCTTTGCACTAGGCCAAAGTAGCTATCTGGAAATGGCTCATGGGGCCATAATTGGATGAAGAGGTCCTTCATGGCCAGCTCTGCCATCCGGTGCAGCTACATCAGTTGCTTCAGCTGCTCGACGAGAATAGGAGAGCACTTGGGGGCCTCAAACTGTGCGCAGAATAGGCGCGCTTCATCTCCTTCTTCCCGTGAAGCATAGAGCTTCTTCGCATCCGCCACACTCTTCTGAAGGTCGGAGCAGGCGCCTGAGGAACGCCACACCCGGGTAAGCAGCTTGAACTTGCTATCTCAGAAGACACACTACAATAAGTACGGCTTACCATTCGTTATGTCCTTCGCTTGGCGGACCTGCTCCTCCAAGAACCGCCTATCCACCCGCTCCTTTTGGAGATCGGCTTTTAGGATGGATAGTTCGGTCACGTGCTCCTTGCCTTTTTGCTCAAGGACCTCGCACTTGTGGTTGGCGTCCTTGAGCTCCTGCCAAATCTCCTGCACCCGCGCCTCGTGTTTGTCGCTGGTGGCTCTCAAAGCCGAAAGCGCGGTGGCCGCTTGTCCGACTGTTGCCCTCTCAACCGCCGCCTCATCCTTCACCTGCTGTAGCTCAGCCTTAAGCTTTTCGACGTCCTTCGCCGAGGCTGTTTGATCATTAACACTATGAAAAAACTGCATTGACAATATTCCGACAAAGGTGTCTGGATGTTGATTCAGACTTACCTTGCGCCTCGTCGAATCTTTTGTTGAGGGCATCAAGCTCACCTGTGGAGCTTTTGATCTTCCGATTCAGCTCGTCCATCTCGGTGCCATTCACAGCCACCGCCGATGACAAAGCATGTAATACACAAATCCTTGTCAGGTTACATGGGTTCAATACTTCTGAACTGTCGTTAGTCCGATCACATGTCCGGTCCTGTTAGGGGTTATTCGAACGTTCTGAACACACATTTTTGTTTGAAGTTCGAAAACGGATCCATGATTGACCCTTATGTAAGTTTTTCCAAACTCACCTAGGGCTCGGGGGCTACCATGTATATAATCATAAAAATAAATAAACATTTTTGTAGACAAGAGTGTCGCGTGGCTTACTTGAAAACCCGTCAGGAGACCCTTGAAGGCCTCCTTTAGTCCATTGTTGACGGACTAGATGCTCTGCAATACCACACCCATAAGGGTGCGGTGCTCCTCGGTGATGGAGGCGCTCGACAAAGCCTCCTGCATGACCGGCCACCCATTGGTCGGTGGCACCGGTGGTGATCGGATAGCCCGATCACCAACAAGGGTTTGAATCGTTGCCTCCGGAGGCATGGTGCGCTCCGGAGATGCCCTTAGAGGGGACTGAGCGACCGCTTGTCCGGCCTCCTCAGTATCCAAGCAGGGAACCTCCCCCCGGTCTTCAGCGACTGAGCCATTAGCATCGGCCATGATGTCATCTCCCCCGCCGCCAGTGCCCAGCTCCATGGGAGTATGCTAGGACGACACCTCCGCGACACCCAGAGGGGTGGGATGCAATGCATTCCCGCTCTCCGCTAGTTCGGCGGGCGGGGTCTCCTCGCCGACACTTAGTCGGTGGAGAGCATGCGCTAGGGGCTGCAAAGTTAATAAATGCACGCACGTTATTAAACTATAAACTCATCCATGAAAAATATAGGAGTCCTCGGATTCTCACCTTCGAGCAGGGGGCTTGACCCTTAAGCTCCTCCGTGGAGCCCTCTCGAAGTCATCGGAGTTGCGATCCGAGTCTGAACTATTGTCGGACAGGATTACCTGTAACCTACACGCCCTCTTCGGGGCAGGAGAGGGCACCACCTCCACGGCGTCCAATGACGCCGCTCTCTTTCTTGCGATGGGAGAATCGCCCTCCCCCTCGTTTTCGTCCTCGTCCTCATGATCCTCTTTATTCGAGGAGGCATGGGTTTCTTCGTACGCAGCCTCTGGCTGGTCCTTGATGTGCAGGCCTTCTCGACCTGGTTTCTTCTTCTTCTCTTTCTTCACAGGTGCCTCGTAAGGTGCCTCGATGAGCATCTCCGCTAACAACCCGAACCTGGGGTCTTCGGGATGAGGCGTCGGGCAGTCGATGCCCGTGGCTTTGCTCAGCCATTTTTGCAAAGAGTGATCAAAAAAGTGTTATAGATTTCCTCTATGAGGGACACAGCCGATCAGGCAAAATTATACCGTACCTTGGAAGCGGGCTTGGCGGCGTGCAGACCCCGATCTTCCTCCTCAGCTGGCCAATCTTCTTGCGGCTTGAAAAGTGCCTTCCATAGCTTCTCTCGCGTAGTGCAGAAGAGGTGCATAATAGTGGGCGCTTCATCAAGCTGACGAGCCCACAAGGGAGTATCTCAGCGCTGGCAGGGGAGCATGCGCCGCCGGAGCATAACCTAGACCACATTGGTCAGCGCGATGTCATTATCGGTCATGGAGCCGATGCACTTCTGCAGGTCGCTAACTTCTTTGCTCGGTCCCTAGCTAAGGCCCTTGCGGAGCCATGAAGTTAATCTGGTGGGGGCGTATCTGAATCCGACGGGGGCAATCTGACCTTCTTCCCGTGGCTTAGTGATATAGAACCACTCCTTCTGCCACACCTTGATGGTGTCGATGAAGGTGCCCGATGGCCATACGACACGGGTGAGCTTGCCGATGACAACCCCGCCACAGTCTGCGTGCTTGCCTCCGACACACTTCGGCTTGACGTTGAATACTTTGAGCCAAAGCCCGAAGTGTGGCTCGACCCGCAGAAAGGCCTCGTAGACGAGGATGAAGGCCGATATGTGCATGAAGGAGTTCGGCGGGAGGTCGTGGAAGTCGAGACCGTAGAAAAACATAAGTCCCCTAACGAAGGGGTGGAGCGAGAAGCTCAGTCCTCGGATAAAGTGGGGGGTGAAGACCACCCTTTCACCTGGCTTGGGAGTGGGGATCACTTGGCCCACCTCCGGCGCGTGGTGAGGGATGTTTGCGGGAAGGTAGCCGGCCTTCTTGAGGTCTTGGATGTCTCGGTCGGTGACCGTGGAAGCCTCCCACTTGCCATTGGAGCCCGCCATGGATGAGCACGAAGGGGGGAGAGTGGAAAAATCTAGATATGTGCTTTGGAGACTCGAAGGAATGAGGAAGCAGAGGAGTCGAATGAGAGGTGTGGTTAGGCCCTGGGGTGTTCTTTCTGTTTTATGAGGCTTATCGCTATTCGGCCTCCCTCTATTGCGCCATGAATCCCTCCGCTTCCCGAGACGTGTGTGCCGTTGCGCGCACATGATTAAACGTATCCCGTATAAAACGGGGCACGGTCTGTGCATTGATAGATCGTGTTGATTGAAACGCCCTCGAACCGTGAATCGAGTTTTTGCAACTGGCCTAGCGGTCGTGGTGGGTCGTGACCTTTCGTCAGAAAGGTCGTCAGGGGACGTAGTTTTGCCCCTTGACGTTTGTCCTTTAGGGCCGACCTATTCACTGTGTCCGGACATGCCACCATTCGGAAAACTACAAGTCATCGGAGGCCAAACTAAATTCGGCGGGAAGAACTCACCTCGCAAGCCGAAGACTCTAATTACATGAAGCGACTGAAGCTAAGACCCTTGGCGTTGGAGGCAAGTTCAGGGGCTACTGAGGGAGTCCTAGATTAGGCAGTCGTCGGGAGGCCGACCTGTTTCTTATGGGCCGTACTGTATGGGCCTCTTGCCGAACATTGATCGGTCGAAGGCCCTGCCTCCAGGAAGGAAGCTTCGAGAATCGTGGCTTGTCGTCCTTGTTTAATGTAGCAAATAGGCATGTTTATCTCTTCGGCATGTAACCGACCATGTGTAAACCCTAGGTACCCCCGGTGTCTATATAAGCCAGAGGGTATTAGGTTGTAGGCATAGAACAACTCATCTAGGGTTTAGCTCTTTGATCTCGAGGTAGATCGACTCTGTAACTTGTACATCATCAATACAATAAAGCAGGACATAGGGTATTACCTCCATAGGAGGGCCCGGACCTAGGTAAAACCTTGTCCCCTTCGTCTCCTGTTACCATCGATTCTAGTCTCACAACTCGGGACCCCCTACCCAAGATCCGCCGGTTTTGACACCGACAGCTCCCCCTTCAAATATTTCCTGGACGATTTGTGGGGATTTTAACCTTATGCGATTTGCCTCAGACAAAAATAATGAAGCTTTTCGTCAACAAGAGGCTGACATCATCAATCAGTGGATAAACAACCTGGCTCTTATTGAGCTTCCATTCCTTGACAGAAAATTTACTTGGTCTAATAAACGTGATAAACCAACCCTAGAACTCCTTGACCGTGTATTTCTCAATGATTCTTGGGATGATATCTTCCCGAACTCCTCCCTGTCTAGTATAACCCGTTTTGTTCCATACCATGTCCCCTTGTCTATCTCAGTCAAAACGTCCTTTCCTCGCCCCGCGCTTTTTAGATTTGAACTTGGCTAGGCCCAAAACCCTGCTTGTAGGCCGGTAGTCGTAGCTTCTTAGGCCGTCGTCCCCTCCCGCCAATCAGCCCCCCTTACATTCTCACTCGCGCTCAAAAAATGCCGCCTAGCCCTTCACACTTGGTGCAAAGACTCTATCCCTATCCACAATCGAGATTCCAATTGCAAACTTGTCATTGACCCACTTGATTACATTGAAGAATCTCGCTTCCTCTCCCCCAACGAGCTAGCCCTTCGTCGAGTGGTCATTAAGGTGCTTCATAGGACGATAGGAAAAAAATGATCTACTGGTGACTCAGATCCAAGATTAAAACGACCATCCAAGGAGACGAAACTCCACATACTTCCATGCCTCGGTCTCTCAACAGCATAGGCACAACAAAATCCTCTCCCTCTCCCATAACAATCAAATCTATATCTCTCATGTGGACAAAAGCCGTATTCTCACCTCCTATTACTTGTCCCCCTAGAACTTCTCTCTGCAATCCCTTTACCCCTCCCCCACCCCGCAACTCCTTCACCTATACTTTGCCTTCACGGGCTAAGAAATCTATGATGCATTCGCTGACATTCATATCTTCGCTAGCCCGGGCCCGGATGGTTTTGGCCCAGGGTTCTGCCGCAAATTCTAGCCTATTCTTAAACCTAAAATCACAGATCTATTTAATAACTTTTACAACCTGTCAGCAGACTTCTCCTGTCTCAATAGAGCCTACATCATTCTTGAAAGGACGTGGATGTCGCCTAGAGGGGGGGTGAATAGGTGCTTTTAAATAATCACGGTTTAGGCTTGAACAAATGCGGAATAAAACTAACGTTTAATATGTCAAGCACAAAACCTAAAACAACTAGGATCACCTATGTGCATCAACAACTTATGCTACGCAAGATAAACAACTAAGTGATAGCAAGATATAAAGCATTCAACAATATGGCTATCACAAAGTAAAGTGCATAAGTAAATGGGCTCAGGTAAGAGATAACCGAGGCACGCGGAGACGATAATGTATCCCGAAGTTCACACCCTTGCAGATGCTAATCTCCGTTCAGAGCGGTGTGGAGGCACAATGCTCCCCAAGATGCCACTAAGGCCACCATAATCTCCTCACGCCCTCGCACAATGCAAGATGTCGTGATTCCACTAATGGACCCTTGAGGGTGGTCACCGAACCCATACAAACTTGGTTGGGGCAATCTCCACAACTTAATTGGAGGCTCGCAATGACACCACGAAGCTTCACAACAACGGACTGTGGCTCCGAGGTGACCTCGAATGCTCGGGGCAATCTCCACAACCTAATTGAAGACCCCAACGCTTTCCCGGAGATTTGCACCACAATGATTGAGCTCCGAGACAACACAAGCCATCTAGGGCGTCAAGGCACCCAAGAGGAACAAGCTCTAGGGTGCACAAACACCCAAGAGTAATAAGCTTCTCAAACTTCACTTCCACGTATCACCATGGAGAACTCAAACCTATGAACCAAATGCAATGGCAAGGGCACACGGAGTGCCCAAGTCCTTCTCTCCCAAATCCCTCCACAACAACTTACGCTATGGAAGAAAATGAGAGCAATAACGAATAAGAACACGAAGAACTCCAAGATCTAGATCCATGGGGTTCCCCTCACTTAGAGGAGAAAATTATTGGTGGAAATGTGGATCTAGATCTCCTCTCTCTTTTCCCTCAAGAACTAGCAAAAATCATTGGAGGGTTTGAGAGTTAGCAAGCTCGAAGAAGGTCAACAATGGGGGAAGAACATGAGCTCAAGAGATAAAGTCCATTGGGGAAGAAGACCCCCTTTTATAGGTGGGGAAAATCCAACCGTTATCCTCACAGCCCACACAGAGTGGTACTACAGCTCCAAGGAGAGGTAGTAGCCATATGAAACACTACTGCAACGAGGCAATGGGGCGGTAGTACTGCCGGAGCGGTACTACCGCCTGCCCTCATGGTACTACTGCAGGGTAGTATTCAACGGCCACTCAGGTGCAGCACACCGCAGGAGACACCATGAGGCAACGGTACTACCGCTCGGGGTAGCGATACTACCGTGCGTCCACGGATGTAAAATATTACTTCCGGGCTACATCCGCTGGATCTAGCTTCGAGAAAATATCCGGCACAGTAGTACCGGAAGTCATTTGCGGTACTACCGCCTGAGGGGTGGAAGTAAAAAATTACTTCCGTGCAACTTGTGGTACTACCGTCCTCGGGGCGGAAGTAAAAAATTACTTCCATGCAACTTGCGCTACTACCGCTTCGAGGAGCGGTACTACCGCTAGCCACTATACTGCAGCACCTTTAACTACTCAGCTAGGAAAACAGAAGGATACAGTAAAACCAGAACTGCCACAACTTCTGCAAATGAGCTCCGAATTGAGCAAACTCAAGCTTGTTGGATTCAGGTTTTCTAAAGAAGAGGCAGTATAAAAACGCCAAAGGTATAGAGATGAGAAACCTCTTTCAATAAAGAATCGGCAATAACTCCAACATCGAAAACATCATAGAAGATGCATCTGGACTTCGTTTTTGATGAACTTGAGCTTGTCATGAAGTTGACCATAAGCTCAAGAAACCTCAAAGAGAAAAACCAACCAAGAACCAAGAAAGATGATGATGCCAAGAATGCAATGGTTTGAGCTCTCAATGAACGATACGATCAAGCTACTCACTTGAGAGCCCCCTTGATAGTACGGCTACCTATCCTATAACCCAGTCTCCCAACTACCACTTATGAGACCGGTAAAATAGAAAAACCTATCAAGGTTAAACTTTAGCCTTGTGCATATTCCACTTGAGCTAGATGATGACGATCTTGACTTCCTCAAGATGGACCACCTTTCTTGATTGCGTTGGCTTGATGAAGACTAGATGGTTTCTCCCACATACTCCACTATGGGTGAGCTACTCTTCGGCACATCACCACAAGTCCATTGACACCACAATGGATGGCAAGCTTCAAGCCTGATCTCTCCGTGATGCTTCACTTGAACTTGCACACCGCAACCTTGATAACGATCACCACTTGATGTCATCTTCAATGGGTTGTATGGGATCTTCCTCTTGATGCAATCCCATGGAAATATGCCTAACCCCACAAAGAACTCTCACAAGGAACATGGGTTAGTACACAAAGCGTAATGGACAATGCTTACCATACCACGGGATCACTCGATCCCTCTCGGTACATCTTGTATGCTTTGTGTGTTGATCACTTGATTCACTCTTTGACTTAGTCTTGATCAACCTTGTATCTTATATTCTCTCTTCATAAAGATGATGTCTTGAAGGTAATCATGAATGCTCACACAATCTCCTTCTTCAAGACATGCTTGCAATAAGCTCAACTCTGACATGACCAATCTTTGGATAAACCTTCAATACCACCTTGGTTACCATATAAACTCCTTGAAACCAACAGATGGACTTCAAGAAGTACCCATGGACAAATCCTTAGAATATAACTCAAGGCAACCATTAGTCCATAGGGATTGTCATCAATTACCCAAAACCACACATGGAGAAATGTGCTCTTACAGTTCTTCTCCCTAAGGCTCGGGGAACCCCCTACGTCAGACACCTTTCATCCCATCTCGTTGCAAAGTTGTCCCATTAAGGCTATTGCGAAGTTGCTCGCTAATCGCCTCAAACACGTCGCCCCCTACTTATGCACCCTGATTAGACTGGTTTCTTATCATGTCGCACCATCTCGAAGAAGTTCCTTTACATCGCAGATATTCTACATGTTTGTGCTAGGAAAAAAATCCCCACCATGGTCATTAAACTTGACTTCTACAAGGCATTCGACTTCGTATGTTGGCCTTCTCTTCTAGCGATTCTAGCTGCTAGAGATTTCCCTGCCGAATGGATTAACTGGATTGACACCCTTCTTAGTTCTGGGAAAATGGCCATCCTTCTCAACGGAATTCCCGAACCCTGGATCCAGTGCAAGAATGGCCTACGACAGGGGGACCCCATCTCTCCTTTCCTCTTCTCAATTGTTGTTGATGTTCTCCAATGAATGATCATTGACACTTGTAGAAAAAACCTTCGGGCGCACCCTGTCTCCCCTGCCCTCTCATGTCTGGTTCTATAATATGCGGATGACATGCTCATTATCCTCAAGGCCTATGGCTTTGCTCCCATAAACCTGAAACGTATCTTAGATGGATTTTCAAGTGCCATCGGGTTCTCCATTAATTTCTCCAAAACTACGTCTGTTCCCCTAAACATCGACTTGGATGCTGCAGCCTCGCTCGCCGCTGCATTGGGCACCTCAGTTGATGCTTTCCCGCAGAAATACATTGGACTTCCCCTGTCTCTGCACAAACTTCCTCCCTCTGCATTCGAACCAGTTATAGATAGGTGTGATATCTACATTGCCAGCTGGCGCACTCTTCTTCTTTCTCGAGGGGGCGTCTAATCCTTCTCTCTATTTTCCTAGATAGTCTTCTCACCTACTTCATGATGTGCTTTCTCTCCCTATGAGCATTTTGGAAGATATAGACAAATGTAGACGAATCTTTTTCCGGTCGAACGATGATACCTTCTCTGGGTCCAAGTGTCTGGTTGTGTGGGACCGGGTTTGTATGCCTAAGCAGGCGGGTGGTCTAGGACTTAAAAACTTAAGAGCACATTTTTCGCCTTATGTTGAAATTTGCATTCACATTCCTCCACTCTCCCCTATTGCATTGGAAGGACTGGATTCTAAACCATTCCCCTATGCACATAGGCCTTGGTAAAATGCCTCCTTCCTGGGCAAAGCTACTTTCAAACACCTTCACACCCCTAGACAGATTTCACAGGTTAAAATTGGAGATGGTACGTCCACCTTCTTCTGGTTAGATCGATGTCTACTCCCTAAGCCCCTCTCTATCACCTTCCCAATCCTGTTTTCACACCACACCAATGTTGGGTTCTACCGTAGGTGCATCGCATGCAAATTAAAATTTTCCTACGCGCAAAACATGCAAGAACATGCTATGGAGATGGATCATAGATTGTTACCACTAAACGCGCAATGCCGTGCAGCGAAAGTAGAGTTGGGGCAACGCGTTCGTGTGGTCCGTCTCCTCCTCGTTCGATCTCCCTCGAACAGCCGTTCCGATCTCCCTCGAACAATCGGTCGCCGGATCCCAGGTACAGGTTTGCCGGAGCGGCACAAGTGCACCGCCTCTAACGGTATTCGTGCATGCAGGAGGAACACCCGTGCGGCGGATTGCTAGGTCCGATCACACGGTCGGCGACGGCGAGTGGAGGTGGGTAGTTGCAACAGATGGCTGTGCCGCACCTCCACTATATATAGGCATCCAGCGTGGGCTCAACTCATGGGCCTCGCACGGATCCTAAAGCCCACGTGTTCCTTCCCTTAAGTGCACGATGCTTTAGGTTCTCGTCCACTTGGTCATGAGTCAGATGACATCCGACTCGACCGGTCAGTAGCGGCCTCTAGCAAGACGTGCCGACTTCAAGTGTCCGATGAAGCTGGTTAGGCGAACCTATACTTCACACTTTTGTTCCCTTTGCCACACGATATATGTTGTCGCGCACAAGGCGATATGGTCATCCTTGTTGCAACACGACCTCTTTCTCGTTCCGATGAATCCGACTAACGTTCAGATTATCTCATAATCCTCATCGCATGGCCATGCTTATCCAGGTCGGATCACCCGAGGGGCCCAGAGTATATCTCTCGTGGTAGGAGGGGAAATCCCATCTTGCTCGACCATGTCTCGCGGCATGGGTCTGGACAAGACCGAAACCTACCTTTGTAACTACCCAGTTACGGAGTAGCGTTTGGTCGTTCCAAAGAAAGTCTGTCACCATCCCGAGTACATGCGCCAGCTCAGGTCTTAGGACATAGAACGTATGTTGTACTAGAGACTCACAGATGACCTATCGCTGCGTCTCATAGTTGGGTCTGTCCAACTCAGACCTTATCTCGACTCGGATCCGACTATGTCGAATCCGAGCAGACCTTTCTGAGTCCGTATTATCCGGCTAGCATCCAATGCTACATGGTCAGTGAGACCGGACCATCCATCGTGTCATATGCTAGTATGATTAGTTGTGCGTTCACACAATCCTTTGGAGTAGGAACCATTTAGGACAGCTATTATACAATGCATAGTCTCACAAACAAGTCACGTACTTGTTAATACACATCAATGATAATGTCCAAGGACTATCTTTATTCATAAACACATAGGAAATATCATCATATATGATTGCCTCTAGGGCATATCTCCAACAATCAAGCCCAATGCTCTTGTTAAAAAATTATTGATGCATGGGATTGATCTGGGCCTATGTAGGCGGCTAACCTTAACTGCTTCCAGTGAATTTGGTGCTTTGAGACTTTTGTTGCAGGATGTGGTCCTATCAGAGGCGTTGGACGTGAGATCGCTGCTCAATGATGCTCCCTTCTTCACTTAGTGTGCGTACAATACCCTTCCTTCGCAGTTGTCGAATCTGCTCCTTGCGCACATTTGAGACTCCCACGTCCCTAGCAGGGTCCGTATCTTTGGATGGCCATTCTACCTCGACAGGTTTAATACTTGGGCTAATCTGCATCGCAAGACCATCATCGACTCGTACTCTTGTCCTTGATGTCAGAACGCTCAAGAGGACCGAGCTCACCTTTTCTTCTCGTGCCCGTCTTTGGCTGCCATATGGGATGCCCTCGGCCTACTGTCACGCTGCTCTCCTCTCTCAGATCTGTGGTCCACGTCATCTAATCCAAACCTACCTCGGTTGGTTTGCTTTTTATTTTACTATTAGTGATCTGGAAAATTTGGGACGCGTGAAATGCTATTGTTTTTCGTGACACTGTCCAACACCCCTCTGATGTAATCCCGGATGTAGTTTCGGACCTCACCCTTTGGTCCCACTGCCTTCGAATGGCGGACCAAAAAATCCACACCGGCATGTGGCGGGATTTTTTCTCCTCTCGTCTCTCATAAACTCATCCCTCTGGGATTATTTTTATTGGAATATATTCAGGTGGGAAGCCTTTCCCCCGGTGCCAGTTTCAAAAAAAAGTTCATATCGCCTTCCTAAGCATCTGGAATACGGAATTTAGTCGATGATAAACCTCTATTCTAGCTGAGACTAGTGACACAGATTTCTAATGCTATAACAAAACTGCCCTCAACGCACAAATGAAAGCCCTCACAATACCCTTTACCTGCATGTGCTCCCGCTTTTTGGTATAGCAGATAAACAGATGGTGTACATGTATCTGCAGCCTGGTAGATTGGCTGTTTTATATGGACCTAAAAAAAGGGCAGTGCTTTTTTTTAGATAGCTTACTAGGGGCTTCTTTGATTCAAAAAATTTTTATAGGGTTTTTGAAGGATTGAGATCTCTAGGCATTTTTCCTACATTGGTTATTTGATTTATATGATTGTGTCTTGTAGGAGTTTTTTCTATGAATTTTTTGTACTACATTTGATAGGAAATCTAACATCCCCTCGAATCTCCTTTTACAATTTCTTTATTTTGGCATCAAACACTTCTTTACTAATCTTATAGAGTTTAAATAAACATACCATTTTAATCCTATACTTTTTTTTTCTGCGTTTTAAAATCCTACGAACGAAAGAGCCCTAGGCTTGTTGCGTGGTAAAGCGCGGTGCTTTTGGACCGAAGCCGATCGGGCAGTGGATTGGGGTGCACGTGAGTGCAATTAGAATGTGCAGAGCCATAGCGGAGCCTGTCATTGTCTCTGACCTGCGTGTACGCGATAGATAGTTTATGAATCACGTACGCATTACTGTATATCCACCACTTATTTGCCCTTTTCTGTCGCTGTTGCTGGCTGGCCGCATGCGTACACATAACCTTTGCTCCCACTGCAGATCGAATTAAGACGCCCGCGCGCGAATATGATATTCGGGAAGCGCGTTTTGACCACCTCTTCGCGCGCGGTAGACGGATGGACGACGATGGTCGGCCCTAGCATGGAGACGAGGGTTATCTACGCTGTTTGCTACGTGGTCAACGAGAGTTTATTATATTTTTGCCTAGATTATAAACCAGTTTGGAAGCGAGGAAGTTTTGTTGGTTGCCCGTGCCCCACGGAGCCGACGGATGGATGGTACGCGAAGGCAAAGCAGCGCCATGCAGCAGGGGACAACCAACCAACGTGCCAACTGCGACGTCGATGGAACTCCTGTAGCTCGCGGAGCCGACGGTGGGTACTGCCTACTGGGTAGGATGAGCTGAGGGTCATGAATGATGCTCCCCGACCCCGGTGGTCCAAACTGATGATGCAGGCTACTCCTCTGTTCTCTCCTCTTCCTTGATGGAGCCTTGCGTTGTATTGATAGTTTAATCCCAAATACTTAATAGTGCAGCTGCACTATTAAGCTGAAACGAACGAATGATTCGGATTTCAAAAAATTGTGCCACATTTTCAAGTAATCATTTTGCAATTTTTTAAATTATTTGTGTTTTGGAAAACACTGAAGCGTTGAACTCTGAAAACATTTTTTTGGGGCATACTAATATTGAAAACATATTTTTTTTGGACATGTCCACACATTTTTATAAAATATGAGCAATTTTGAAAATTTTGAATACTTCAAGAAACAACTACTTTTTGAAAAACTGTCAATTTTGAAAAAGCGAACGCTTTTTAAACCCAAAAAAATAAAGTGCAAACGATTTTTATTTCTTTTAAAAATCAGAAAAAAATAGAAACCTGAACAAATGTGTAAAGAAATGTTTGTTACAACTAAAAATTATAACGAGTTTAGAAAAATGTACGTGGCACTTCAACAAAATGTATATAAATGTATATAATATTCGTGTGATTCAAACAAATGTTTCATCCATTCAAGAAGTGTAACATTTCAAGAATGTTCACGAGTTGAGAACGAAGTGTATGCAATGTAAAAAAAGTTTGTGTGATGTAAGAAAACGTGTCATACCCTTAAGAGAATATACGTGACATGTGTTTTAAAAAATGTATACAATTTAAAAATGTGTAATAACGTAAAAAATGTTCATGTGGTTTTATAAATTGTTTATTGTTGTTGAGAAATGTAAAAGGTGTGTTTGAAAAATATTACCGTGTGAAGGAAACAATATGACGAAGAAAAACAATATGAGAAAAATCAAGAAAGAAACCAAAAGTATAACGAAGAAAGAAAAGACAGATACAACGAGCCCAATTCGCAAATACCGATTAAATCATCTCAAGGTTCAAAATAGATTGGGATCACAAAGTTTGGTGTGCTGATTCCAGGGATTGTGAGTTCAGGGTTTAATTTACCTTTTGCCTATAAATTCAAGGTTTGTTTTGAATTTTTTCCTTGTAAAAGTATTTCTTTATTACTTTTAGTTTATCAACTCAATTGTTTGAAGAGAAGCAATGAGTTAAGCTTAGGAGAGTTGATACGTCCCGAACGTATCTACTTTTCCAAACACTTTTGTCCCTATTTTGGACTCTAATTTGCATAATTTGAATGAAACTAACCCAGACTAATGTTGTTTTCAGCAGAACTACCATGGTGTTGTTTTTGTGTAGAAATAAAAATTCTCAAAAGTGGACGAAACTTGGCAATGATTTTTATTGAATAAATAAAAATTAATAAAAGAAAGATCTGTTGGAGGGGGGCTACTAGCCGTCCACAAGGGGACAAGGCACGTCTACCCCCCAGGCACGACTTGGTTGGTAACCGATATGTATAATAACATGCGCTCACCAGCGCTTGGTGTTATGAGTATGGGATTGCTTGCCAGAAGTGTTTTAATTTCCTCTAACGCAGTCGCTGCTTCGTTGGTCCACTCAAAATTATTGGTCCGTTTCAGCAGCTTATAGAGCGGTAAAGCCTTTTGTCCGAGGCGGGAGACAAAGCGGCTTGACGCTGCTACGCAACCAGCCAACCTCTGGACATGCTTTAGCTTTGTGGGAATTGCAAGTTATGATAGAGCATAGATCTTAGTCAGATTCGCTTCTATTCCTCTATGGGAGATGATGAATCCGAGCAGTTTACCAGCAGGAACTCCGAATACGCATTTTTTGAATTGATTCGTATGTCATACTCGCGTAGGCTGGCAAAGGTTTGCCGTAGGTCGTCGGTCAAATGCCTGACGTGTTTGGTTTTTATTACCACGTCGTCCACGTATGCCTCGACTGTCTTACCGACTTGTTTTGCGAGACATGTTTGGATCATGCGTTGGTACGTAGCCCCAGCATTTTTAGCCCAAAGGGCATCATGTTAAAGCAGAATGGCCCGTAGGGGGTGATGAATGCGGTTGTCGCTTGGTCGGATTCCTTCATTTTGATCTGATGATATCTGGAATAAGCATCGAGGAAACATAGCGAGTCATGTCCGGCTGTGGCGTCAATGATCTGGTCTATGCGTGGTAAGGGGAAAGGGTCCTTAGGGCAGGCCTTGTTGAGGTCTTTGAAATCGATGCACAACTGCCAGGATTTATCTTTCTTTGGTACCATCACCAGGTTTGCCAACCATTCAGGGTGCTTAATATCCCGAATGAATCCGGCCTCTAGCAGTTTAGCTAATTCTTCACCCATAGCTTGCCGTTGGGTTCGGAAAAGTGATGTTGAGTCTGCTTAATGGGCTTGAAGCCTGAAATGATGTTCAAACTATGTTCTGCCAGCTACCGTGGGATTCCGGGCATATCGGAAGGATGCCAGGCGAAGATGTCCCAGTTTTCCCGTAAAAATGTCTACAGTGCTTCGTCCACTATGGGATCGAGCTGAGCTCCGATGGACGCTATCTTGTTGGGGTCTGTCGAGTGCACTTGAAATATAACAATTTCTTCTGCGGGTTTGAATGATGTGGGCTTGGGCCTTTTGCTAAGGATCACGTCGTCCTTGTCAACTATTGACCGCAGTGCGGCCAGTTCTTCTGTAGCAAAGGTCTCGGCTAGTGCCTCGAGGGCGAGCGCTGCTGTTTTGTTTTTGGCCCGAAGGGCTATGTTCGGATCACTGGCAATTGTGACTACTCCATTTGGTTCTGGCATTTTGAGTTTCATATACCCGTAATGGGGTATAGCCTGGAATTTTGAGTTTCATATGGAAGAGGAGTTCTTCAGATTGGTAGTTTTCTGGCATGCCGAACACTACGTCCAGGACGATATGTCCTGAACAACGCGCCTCTTTCCTTGGAATGATTCCTGAAAAGTCATGTTGCTATGCTCGATGCGAGATCGGTCAAACTGCATTTTTTCCAGGGTGCCTTCGTAGATCAGGTTTAAACCACCGACGCCGTCCATTAGCACCTTGTGTAACCTGTAGCCATCGATGATGGGGTTCAGGACTAGTGCGGCTGGTGAATGACCGGGAAGAATGGCTGGGTGGTCATTATCTCTGAAGGTAATGGGTATGTCTGCCCATGCACTTGTTGCTGCCACATGGTCGACCTGTTCGAGTTCTTTAAGAGCTCTTTTCCTCCTGTTCCTTGAGGGAACGTTTCGTAGACCGTTAGGACTTCGGTGTTGTATTCAGATGCTGATGTGGAGCGCCTATTCGGCGGTAGCGCCTCAAGAATGGCCTCACCTCTTTTTGTGACCTGCCTGACGACCCAGCAAGCTCTAAGGCTGTGAGTCGGGCTTGTGTTCAGCAATACGGAATGTATAGGGCATGGTTTATCCAATAGTCCGTTAAGGACAGTACTGACCCCTGTAAGGGGCCTGTTTCTATTTTCAAAGGGTTCGAATCTGGCTAGCCGCTTTGGAGGTATCCTCTTTTTCTGATATCCACTAGGGTGCTCGGTAAAGGTTAGTTCCGAAAATAACCGTTCTCCTTGCCAAGTGCTTTCCATGGCACAATATTTTTGTACCAAGTCAGACAACTTGGCGAAGTCACGAATGTGTCGGCGAGCCAGGGCGTTAAGAATCCCTTTATCATGGCAATTGCGATTGAAGGTTGCCATTATCTCTTGGTCACTAAGACCTTTTTCTCTACTTCGAGCGAGTAGGAGTCTAGCTCAAAAATGATGAACTGACTTTCCTGGTAATTGTTTAATATCCTGTAAGTCCGAAGACTTGGGCTTTGGTGTGATACTTGGATGATCGACTTAGGTGGTGGGTGGGAATTTTTTTGACTCCACGCCACATTGTGTGTTTGGAATCACAGACTCTGAATTGTGTGATAGATCAGGGACAGGTACCGGTCTATTCCGGAGCAAACTCTGACGTCCGGTTTGTAAGTGAAGTCTCGGTGATCCAAGACCGGGGTATAAACCGTTTTTAATTCCGGTTGTTGGGGGGACGAGCCCTCAGCTGGACAGTCGACGGTAGCAACTAGGTGGGTGACCATGAGGCGTGAATCTCCCTATCGTCGGGTTTAAACCAGAGCCGGTCATAGACCGGAACCTGGTCCTCCGACATACGCATGGTCTCAATCCAATCGAATAGCTCGTTTAGAAACGAGCTGATGGTAGGATGCATGTCGCTGAAGCGAGTGGAGTTGATATGCGGCATCGCGGTTCCGGAGCTGCGCGAAAGCGGATCTAGGTCCAGTCTAGTCATGGTGGATTCAGTCACATCGACCAGATTGGGCATTCTAGACCGCCCGGAGGTGACGACTTCGTTGGAAGGGGGGCCCAATGTCTTCGGCGTTGAGACCTATGGGCTCGTTCTTAAGAGTCGAGGATTCCATCAAGATAATTTCTCCCCGTGAATCAGCAACGGACTCTAAGGTTCCGAACTTGATTCTCGGATCGAGGGGGAGGGAGTTTCTGATCTGGCCAAGCTGGCTGATCGGGTCGGCGTGCGACAATATGTCGCCGCCTGTGAGAATCCGATCGAGGGCGAGAATCCCCTGGATGCAGATCGCGGTGCTTGTGACAGGGTGAGCCATCGATTCCTTTCGTGATCATAGCGGGAGATGAAGGAGACGATTTTTACCCTGGTTCGGGCCCTCCTATGGAGGTAATACCCTACATCCTGCTTGATTGTATTGATGATATATGGGTTACAGAGTTGATCTACCTCGAGATCGAATAGCTAAACCCTAAATGAGTTGTCCTCTGTCCACAACCTAAAACCCTCCAACTTATATAGACACCGAGGGTACCTGGGGTTTACACATGGTCGATCGCACGTCGATGGAAAAAACATGCCTATCTACTATTGACAACTTGGAGGACATGCCTTGGCTCCTTGAAGCTTCCACCCCGGCGATAGGGCCTTCGCTCATCCAACAACCCACATAGTCCGGCCCGTGAGAAACAGGTTGGTTATCCGAGGACCCCTCAAACTAGGACTCCCTCACTAGAGCCCCTAGGGTTTCCCATAGGAGTCGGCCGAAAGAGGAGGTGGAGGAGTCCACCTCCAATCCTACTCCAAGTAGGATGCCAATCCTACTTGGAAACCCTTCCCCACTTGGGGTTTTTCCTTTTCCTCCACCTTAGCTGCATGGTCCCTTAGGGGCTGGCTTTTCCAGCCCACTAAGGGCTGGTGCGCCACTCCTAAGGCCCATGTGGCCTCTGCTACCTCTTGAGCATGCGTTGGTTTTCCCTTGAAGAGGAAAGGGTGATGTAGTGAAGTAGATAAGTATTTCCGTCAGTTGTTGATAACTAAGGTATCAATCCAGTAGGAGGATCAAGCAAGTCACCAATGGATGCACCTACACAAACAATCAAACTCTTGCACCCAATGCTATAAAGGTGTTGTCAATCCCTTCATGGTTATTTGCAAGGATTAGATTTGATAGATATAGATGTAAAATATTGCGAAAAGTAAAAAAAGGTAAATAAATTGTAGCAAAGTATTTTTGGTATTTTTTGTTTATAGATCTGAAAATATATTGTGGAAAATAGACACGGGGGCCATATGTTTCCCTAGAGGCTTCTCTCTTGAAGGGAAGTATCACGATGGGTGAACAAATTACTGTCGAGCAATTGATAGAAAAGCGAATAATTATGAAGATATCCAAGGCAATGATTATGCATATAGGCATCACGTCCGTGTCAAGTAGACCGAAACGATTCCATCTCCACTACTATTACTCCACACATCGACCGACTCCTGCCTGCATCTAGAGTATTAAGTTCATGAAGAACAGAGTAACGCATTAGGTAAGATGACATGATGTAGAGGGATAAACTCAAGAAATATGATGAAAACCCCATATTGTTAACCTTGATGGCAACAATACAATACGTACCTCCCTACCCCTACTTTGTCACTGGGTGAGGACACCGCAAGATTCAACCCAAAACTAAGCACTTCTCCCATTGCAGGAATTACCAATCTAGTTGGCCATACCAAACCAATAACTCGAAGAGACTTGCAAAGATATGAAATCATGGATATAAGAATTCAGGAAAGACTCAAATAATATTCATGGATAATCTGAACATAAACCCACAATTCACCGGATCTCGACAAACACACCGCAAAAGAGTATTACATGGGATAGATCTCCATGAAGATCATGAAGAACATGGTATTGAATCACAAAGAGAGAGAAGAAGCCATCTAGCTACTAGCTATGGACCCGTAGGTCTGTGGTGGACTACTCACGCATCATCAGAGGGGCAATGGAGTTGATATAGATGCCCTCCGTGATCGAACCCCCCTCCAACAGATTACCGGAAAAAGGTTCCAAGATTGGATCTCTCGGAAATGGAGGCTTCTAGAGGCGGAAAAGTATTTGCGTTGCTCTTTTTTTTCTATTGGGGGGATATTTGGGTATTTATAGGATGAAGATTAGGGCCAAGACTCCTGCGAGGGAATCACAAGCCTGCCAGGCACGGCCAGGGGGTGGTCGCGCCCCCCTTGCTTGTGACCTCCTAGCAAGGTCATTGGCTTGCACTCCAAGCCTGGTAGATCTCTTTTGTTCCTGAAAAATCATTGCGAAGATTTTATTCCGTTTGGACTCCGTTTAATGTTCCATATCGGCAATACTCAAAACAAGGTAAAAACAGAAACTAGCACTAGGCTCTAGAATAATAGGTCAGTCCCAAAAATAATATAAAATATCATATTAATGCATACAAAACATCCAAAACAGATAATATAATAGCATGATACAATCAAAAATTATAGATACATTGGAGACGTATCAGCATCCCCAAGCTTAATTCCTGCTCGTCCTCGAGTAGGTAAATGATAAAACAGAATTTTTGATGTGGAATGCTACCTAACATATTTATCCATGTAATATTGTTTATTGTGGCATGAATATTCAGATCCATAAGACTCAATACAAAAGCTTAATGTTGACATAAAAACAACAATATTTGAAGCATACTAGCAAAGCAATTGTATCTCTTCAAATTATAATGGCAAAAGAAAGTTATCCCTACAATATCATATAGTCTGGCTATGCTCCATCTTCCCCACACGAAATATTTATATCATGCACAACCCCGATGACAAGTCAAGCAATTGTTTCACACTTTTATTTTCTCAAACTTTTTCAACTCTCACGCAATACATGAGCATGAGCCATGGATATAGCACTATAGGCGGAATAGAATGTGCTGGAGGTTGTGAAGGAAAAGGAGAAGATAGTCTCACATCAACTAGGCGTATCAACGGGCTATGGATATGCCCATTAATAGATATCAATGTGAGTGAGTAGGGATTTCCATGCAACATATGCCCTAGAGCTATAAGTGTATGAAACTTCAAAAGGAATCTAAGTGGGTGTGCATCCTACTTGCTTGCTCATGAAGACCTAGGACAATTTGAGGAAGCCCATCATTGGTATATACAATCCAAGTTATATAATGAAAAATTCCCACTAATATACGAAAGTGAAAAAATAGGAGACTCTCTATCATGAAGATCATGGTGCTACTCTAGAGCACAAGTGTGGGAAAAAGATAGTAGCATTGTCCCTTCTCTCTTTTCTCTCATTTTTTATTTTGGTGGGCATCTAAGGCCTCTTTTTTAATTATTTGGACTTTGATACGTCTCCATCGTATCCACTTTTCCAAACTGTTTTGCCCTTGTTTTGGACTCTAATTTGCATGATTTGAATGGAACTAACCCGGACTGACGTTGTTTTCAGCAGAATTGCCTTGGTGTTATTTTTGTGCAGAAATAAAAGTCCTCGGATTGACCTGAAAATTTATGGAGCTTATCTTTGGAATTTATAAAAAATACTGGCCGCGCCTGGAGAATCAACAAGAGGGGGGCCACCCACATGGGACAAGCCCACCAGGCGCGGCCACCCCCTGGTCGCGCCTGGCAAGCTTGTGGGCCCCCTGTGGCTCCTCCGACCTCAGTTACAACCCTATATATTCCTATTCATGGAGAAAAAATCAGAGAGAAGAGTTCATCCTGTTTCAAGATACGGAGCCGCTGCCACCTCCTGTTCTTCCTCGGGAGGCCAGATCTGGAGTCCGCTTTGGGCTCCGGAGAGGGGAAATCGACACCATCGTCATCACCAACCATCCTTAATCTCCAATTCCATGATGCTCTCCGCTGTTCATGAGTAATACCATCATAGGCTTGCTGGATGGTGATGGGTTGGATGAGATTTATCATGTAATTGAGTTAGTTTTGTTAGGATTTGATCCCTAGTATCCACTATGTTCTGAGATTGATGTTGCTATGACTTTGCTATGCTTAATGCTTGTCACAAGGGCCCGAGTTCCATGATTTCAGATATGAACTTATTATGTTTTCATGAATATATATGTGTTCTTTATCCTATCTTCCAAGTTGTGGACACCTATTACGAGTTATGATCCGCATCCCCTAGAGTGACAATAACTGGGATTCTTTCCAGTGATTACCGTAGTTTGAGGAGTTCTTGTATTCACGAAGTGCTAATGCTTTGGTCCGGTTCTCTATTAAAATGATTCCTTAATATACCTTAGTTTCCATTAGGACCCCGCTGCCACGGGAGGGTAGGACAAAAGATGTCATGCAAGTTCTTTTCCATAAGCACGTATGACTATATACCGAATACATGCCTACATTACATTGATGAATTGGAGCTAGTTCTGTGTCACCCTATGTTATAACTGTTGCATGATGAATGCCATCCGATATAATTGTCCATCACCCATCCATTGCCTACGATTTATTCATATATTGATCTTTGCTAAGTCAATTTTCCGTTGCTACTGTTACAATCACTACAAAACTGCTACTGTTACTTTTGCCATCATTACTGTTACTTCCACATTACTTTGCTACTAAATACTTTGCTGCAGATATTAAGTCTTTCATGTGTAGTTGAATTGACAACTCAGCTGCTAATACTCAAGAATATTCTTTGGCTCCTCTTGTGTCGAATCAATAAATTTGGGTTGAATACTCTACCCTCGAAAACTGTTGCGATCCCCTATACTTGTGGGTTATCAAGACCTTCTTCTGGCACCATTGCCGGGGAGCATAGCTCTATTCTCTGAGTCACTTGGGATTTATATCTGTTGATCATTATGAAAAATCTAAAAGATCCAAAAACCAATATCAATCCCTCTACTATGAGGGGAGGTAAGGAACTACCATCTAGCTCCGCACTTGATTCACCTTCTGTTATGAGTAAGTTTGCGACACCACCACCTGCTAGTAATTCTGATATGTCGCAAGTAATTGATGATGCCACTTCTGCTATGCATGATGCTTATGATCATACTTTGCTTGATAATACTTTGCCACTTGGTGAATTTCTTGATGAACAAATTGCTAGAGTCAATGCTGAAACTGATGATACTTCTGAAACTGATGAAATTATTGAAACTAAACACTATGAGACACCTGCTAGACCTAGCTCTCCTAGATATGAATTGCCTGATATATCCGAGGGTTATGTTATGGAAGGAGAGGTAGCTAGGGACTTTCTTGCTTGTAAAGATAGAGATGATCTTAAGAAATTGCTATGCAAGTGGAAAGAAAAATCTTTGAATGCTAGAATCAAATACGATCCTAAGTTTGCTACCTCACCTATCTTTGTTATTGATAAGGATTATGAATTCTCTGTCGATCCTGAGTTAATTACTTTGGTTGAATCCGATCCTTTCCATGATTATGAATCTGAAACTGTTGTGGCACATCTTACTAAATTGAATGATATATCCACCCTATTTACTCCTGAGGAAAAAATTTGTTATTACTATATTCTTAAGTTTTTCCTTTCTCATTAAAGGTTGATGCTAAGATATAGTTCAATTCTCTTGCTCCTGGTTGTGTGCGTAGTCCCCAGGATATGATATATTACTTCTCTAAAAAATATTTTCTTGCCCATAAGAAACAAGCTGCCTTGGAGGAAATATTTAATTTTGTGCAAATTGAAGAAGAGAGTCTCCCACAAAATTGGGGAGGCTTCTCCAATTACTTAATGCTTTGCCTGATCATCCTCTCAAGAAAAATGAAATACTTGATATCTTTTATAATGGACTAACCGATGCTTCTAGGGACCACCTAGATAGTTGTGTTGGTTGTGTTTTCAGGGAACGAACTGATGAACAAGCTGAACTACTATTGAATAATATATTGAGCAATGATAGTGATGGGACCATTCCCAAACCACCTCCGAAGCCAACTCTGAAAAAAGAGCTATTCTATTTCTCAGTCCTGAAGATATGCAAGAGGCAAAGAAATCTATGAAAGAAAAAGGTGTTACAGTTGAAGATGTTAAGAATTTACCACCTATTTAAGAAATATATGGTCTTGATAACCCAACATAGGTAGTAGAGGTAAATTCTCTCCGTAGATTTGATGAAGGTGATATTCCTTATAATAAGTTTGCTAGCTAATGCTTGGATGAGTTTGATAACTTTGTTATTAAGCAAGAAATTTTTAATGCTTATATTAGTAGACAATTGAAACATAATGATTACATGCTTGATCGCTTAGGTGATTATATGAGTAAAACTACCAATGATCTTAAGCTTATTAGTAAACATGCTTCCATGGTAACCACTCAAGTAGAACAAGTACATAAGGCACATAATGATTTGCTTAATGAGATGAATAGTAAGAACAATGATCATTCTGTTAGAGTTGTGACTAGAGGTGGTAGATGACCCAGGAACCTTTATATCCTGAGGGCCATCCTAAGATAATTGAGCAATATTTTCAAAGGAGTAATACTGATGCACCTAGTCGTCCCAGTTCTAAGAGGAATAAGCATGATGATAGAACTTTGCATGCTGCTAGTGAACCTGTTATTGATACACCTGAAAACACAAATGATACTTCTGTCTCTGATGCCGAGACACAATCTGGTGATGAACATGAGCCTAGTGATAATATTAATGATGATGTTCATGTTGATGCTCAACCTAGTAATGATAATGATGTGGAGATTGAACCTCCTGTTGATTTTGATAACCCACAACCTAAGAATAAAAGATATGACAAAATAGATTTTGTTGCTAGGAAGCATGATAAAGAAAGAGAGCCATGGGTTCAGAAACCCATGCCCTTTCCTCCTAAACCATCCAAGAAAAAGGATGATGAGGATTTTGAGCACTTTGTTGAAATGCTTAGACATGTCTTTTTACGTATGCGCTTGATTGATATTCTGAAAATGTATCCTTATGCTATGTATATGAAAGATATTGTGACTAATAAAAGAAAAATTCCGGAAGCTGAGATTTCCACCATGCTTGCTAATTATACTTTTAAGGGTGGAGTACCAAAGAAATCGGGAGACCCAGGAGTGCCCACTATACCATGCTCTATTAAAGAGAATTATGTTAGAACTGCTTTATGTGATCTTGGAGCTGGTGTTAGTGTTATGCCCTTCTCTTTATATCGTAGACTTGATTTGAATAAGTTGACACCTACTGAAATATCTTTGCAAATGTATGATAAATCAACTACTTTACCCATCGGTATTTGTGAGGATGTGACTATCGTAGTTGCAAATGCTACTATCCTAACGGACTTTGTTATTCTTGATATTCCCGAGGACGACAGTATGTTGATCATCCTTGGTAGACCCTTTTTGAATACTACAGGGGCTGTTATTGATTGCAACAAGGGCAATGCCACTTTTCATATTAATGGTAATGAGCATACGATACACTTTCCAAAGAAACAACCCCAAGTTCATAGTATCAACTCCATTGAAAAAATTCCAACGATTATTATTGGAGACTTTGAATTCCCTCTATCTACTGTCAAGAAGAAATATGATATACTTATTGTTCGGGATGTGCATATCCCCATTGAGGTAACATAATGTTCTTCGAAAATTCTCCGGTTTCATGTCACTCGAAAGAAATTTGTTAATAAGACTTGATCAACCTTATTGATGGATCCCTTTTGATGAGCATGAGATGGATGAATTTTGAAAGCACAACTTTCTGTACCCAACTTTTACTTTTTGTTAGTTAGAGAAAATAAAGTAAAAATGTTATTATTTTTCTATTTTCTGAGTTTTCTGTGCAATAGAAAAATGGCCTAAAAATAAAAGTTCTTCAAATGCCCTAAAAATGTAGTATGATTTTTTATGGAATATTTAAAAATATCTGGCACTGAACACACATCAGGGGGCTGCACTAGTGGGTCACAAGCCCACAGGGCGCGGCCACCCCCTGGCCGCGCCTAGGTGGCTTGTGGGTCCCACATAGGCCCCCTTCACTTATTCCAACTCACATCCACTTTGTCTTCCTCTAGAGAAAATCCCACCATTGCTCAAATCCATGTTCTAGCTCATTTTGCTGCCATTTTCGATCACCTTGTGCAAAGCTCCTTTCGCAAAACTGTTTTAGGACATTGTTCTTCGGTATGTGACTCCTCCAATGGTCTAATTAGTTTTTGTTCTAGTGCTATATATATTGTAAATTTTGCTGCTGTGATGACCTTGTTCTTGAGCTTGCATGTCAAATTTGTATGGTCTCAAGTAGTTTTGATGCATGATATAGGCTCTAGGCACTTGTGGGAGTAGTTGCTATGAGTTTGGTTGAGTTTTATTCACCTTTATTTTGAGTCAATAAAAATTTCAGATTTTTTTCAGAAAAAGAAAAATGTTGAGGCGAATATTCCAAGGGGGGCTCCTCGATCAAGAAGGCCACGAGACTCGTGACACGCGAGCCCGATCTTGAACCACTGAGGGAAGCACAAGCGCGGCCTTGTGAATGGCCATCGGAACAATTCATGGTTGATGCCGATTTCAAGGAAGAATTTTACGCATACGAACAAAATGCAGGCCTTGAAGATTTCCTTTTAGACCAGTGCAAGCAATATTATCAACTCAAGGATTCTTCGTGCGGGGGTTTGAATTTTCATTTGGGCGTAATAAACCTTCCGTTATATTTAATCTTTATGATAAACCTTATACTATGGACCTAGAGTATTTTAACCGTGCGTGCAAAATCCCACAATGGGGCAGCTATAGTGATCCGCCCAAAACTGAATATAATGATTTACTAGCTAGCATCACTGTGGGAGAAACTAGAAATATTACACAAGCTACCTTGGGGAGCATTCATTTTCCTGATATACATTATTTTGCTCTATTCATAGGTATATGCATTAACGGTAAAACTAATCATAGCCAGCTTTGTGCCACCGACCTTAGTATTCGTAAGAGTGCGGTAACGGGTGATAGACGATATAACGCAGGGTCCATTATTCCGAGGAGGCTACATAATAATGCTAAGGATGGAGATTTCTTTGGTGGGATTTATACCACTCCTGTAGCTAATTATCTTGGGGTACCAACATGGGGAAATGATATTGAGTTACCACCCGCGTTTCTCGATTATGGGGCTTTGGTGTGTTATCAGTTTCTTGAGAGGAACGAGCAATCCCTCCTGTACCAACTAATTTTTGATAGACAGCGTGATGTCCATATTACCCTTCCTGCTCCTGCCTTCTTTAACTTTCAGGAAAAATGGAGACACTTTATAACCAGAGAGGAGGCAAACGTGTATGAGAGAAATGCAGAAGTAGCTCATCGTCACACTGTAGTCGTTCAGGCCGTAGCTGTCGCAGCCCAGTACAACCCTGACTATGACTTCGGATATTATCCAGGCCAGCCATGGCCCTAGACCAACTTAGGCCAAAAGCCTAAGCTTGGGGGAGTACGTATTTCTCACCGACTTTACATTCATGTTCACATATTCATCTTAGCAGTCGGTGTTCATATTTTTGATTGTACCATCCATGGTAGTTTATTTGTTTTTTCCGCTTTCTTCTTGTGTGTCTAATTAACTTTGAAAAAGGGGGAAAATGGTTATAGATTTACCTTCTAGTTTGTTTAGTTGTTGCATTTAAAAGAAAAAACAAAAAGATTTTTCGTTCTTATTTTTGCTTGTTGGGAGCTTTCCCGTGTAAATAGTTTTTCTCGTTCTTGTTTTGAATTTTCTTTCTTTGGGTCATAACGAGAAGACCACAGTGAAAATGTTGAGTGGCTCTCATATACATTATTGTTTATCTATCAGAGAGCCCATATTACCTTGCCTTCTCCTTTGAGTTATCATTTGCAGACTCCAGCTTAGTCCAATGGACGTGCACTCTTATTATTATCCACACTGTTCAGTCGTGCAAGTGAAAGGCAATAATGACGATATATGATGAAAAGATTGAGATGGAGATAATCTGGTATGAACTCGACCTATTTGGCTTTTGTAAATATGATTAGCTCATCATTCTGAATTCAGCTCATTATGGGTGAAACATATTTGAAGTGGCAATTAGAGATTATAGGTATTCATGCCATGCTTAATTAGCTAAGAGTGGATAATGGTTTGTTTTGTGTTCCAACATACATATTAAAATGTTTGTGATGTAGTATGATAGGATGGTATCCTCCTCTGAATGATTCAAGCGGCTTGACTTGGCACATGTCCATGCATGTAGTTGAAACAAAATCAACATAGCCTTTATGATATTTATGTTCATGGTGATTTATAACCTACTCATGCTTGCATTCAATGTTGGTCAATCTCAAAGCATGTTGATGACTGTTGTCCCTCTCTAGTTGGTCGCTCCCCAGTCTTTTGCTAGCCTTCACTTGTACTAAGCGGGAATACTGCTTGTGCATCCAATTCCTTAAACCCAAAGTTGTTCCATCTGAGTCCACCATACCTACCTATATGCGGTATTCACATGTCGTTCTAAGTAAATTTGCATGTGCCAAACACTAAACCTTAAAATGATTATTCTGTTTTGTATGCCTGAATCACTCAGGTAGCGACTGGGGCTGTCAATATCTTCCATGCTAGGTGGGTTATTCTCACAATATGTGTTGATTCACTATCATTCACGAGAAAGTGGCTGGTAATTGGGATGTCTAGTTCCATGCTCAAAATCAAATCAAAATATAATTAAACAAAACTCCTCCAGGACTATATTTGTATGGACGGTACCTGTGGATTCGGCTCGCCGTGGAGTGTGATTGATTGGTGGAGGGGGAGTAAAAACTTTAACATTCTGTTTGGGAACCGCCTGTAAGGTATCTAGCATGGAAAATGGTGAGATCTCTTGGTCGTTATGGTGAAAATGAAAGCATACCGCTCAAAAAATTTATTCATATTTTTTTAAAAGCTCGAGCTCTGGCACCTATGCAAATCAATGCTTCCCTCTATGAAGGGCCCATCCATTTACTTTGTTGCCGAGTCATCATCTTCTTATAAAAGGCACCAGTTACAGAGCACCACCATCATTTGTATGTTTTGCTATTAATTGATATTGAGTATGAGTATGACTGGATCTCTTTTACCGTGAATTATAGCCTAGTCAGTCCTTGTTCTTTAGAGGTGCTTTGCATTTATGTTTTGCGGTCTCAGAAAGGGATAGCGAGATACCACTATATCATATTGTATCATGATTGTTTTGATAAAAGTGTTGTCATCCGAGAGTTATTATTATTGATTGCTAGTTGATTATGCCATTGATATGAGTAAAGGTGACACCTATATGTTCTTGTGAACGTGGTTAGTCTATAATTTTTGCTGAAAATATGAACATCAGTTAGACATATTTATAACAACAAGATCAAACAGAGTTTGTAAAAGTTTTTCTTTATCACTTTCAGTTGATCAACTGAATTGCTTGAGGACAAGAAATGGGTTAAGCTTCGGGGAGTTTATACGTCTCCAACGTATCCACTTTTCCAAACTATTTTGCCCTTGTTTGGAGTCTAATTTGCATGATTTGAATGGAACTAACCCGGACTGACGTTGTTTTTAGCAGAATTGCCTTGGTGTTATTTTTGTGTAGAAATAAAAGTTCTCGGATTGACCTAAAAATTTACGGAGATTATTTTTGGAATTTATAAAAAATACCGGCGAAAGAATCAAGCAGAGGGGGGCCACCCACAGGTGACAAGTCCACCAGGTGCGGCCACCCCTCTTGCCGCGCCTAGCAAGCTTGTGGGGCCCGTGTGGCTCCTCCGACCTCAATTCCAACCCTATATATTCCTATTCCTGGAGAGAAAATCAGAGAGAAGAGTTCATCGCGTTTCACAATACGAAGCCACCGCCACCTCCTATTCTTCCTCGGGAGGCCAGATCTGGAGTCCGTTTTGGGCTCCGGATAGGGGAAATCGACGCCATCATCATCACCAACCATCCTTCATCACCAATTCCATGATGCTCTCCCCCGTTCGTGAGTAATCCCATCATAGGCTTGCTCGACAGTGATGGGTTGGATGAGATTTATCATGTAATTGAGTTAGTTTTGTTAGGGTTTGATCCCTAGTATCCACTATGTTTCGAGATTGATGTTGCTATGACTTTGCTATGCTTAATGCTTGTCACTAGGGCCCAAGTTCCATGATTTCAGATATGAACTTTATTATGTTTTCATGAATATATATGTGTTCTTGATCCTATATTCCAAGTTGTGGACACCTATTATGAGTTATGATCCGCATCCCCCAGAGTGACAATTGTAGGGAGACGTAGTAGTAAATCAAAAAAATTCCTATGTATTCACCAAGACCTATCTATGGAGAAACCAACAACGAGTGGGAAGATATTGTATCTTCATACCTTTGAAGATCGCTAAGCGGAAGCATTACAAGAACGCGGTTGGTGGAGTCGTACTCGTAGCGTTTCAGATCACGGTGGACTACGATCTTAGCGCCGAACAACGGCGCCTCCGCGTTAAACACACGTATAGCCCGGTGACGTCTCCTACGCCTTGATCCAGCAAGGAGGAATGAGAGGTTGGGGAAGATCTCCGGCGGCACGACGGCGTGGTGACGGTGGAGCAGCGTGGTCTCTGGCAGGGCTTCGCCAAGCGCTACGGAGAACGACGAGAGGGAGGAGTAGGGCTGCGCCGAGAGGAGAGCAACTCGTGTGTTGTAGCCCTCTAAAACCCCACATATATATAGGGGGAAGGAGGAGGAGGCACCCCATCTAGGGTTCCCACCCTAGAGGGTGCACCAGCCCTAGATGGGAGGGCCGACGGCTAAGGTGGGAGGAAGGGCGACGCCCTAGGGTGGGCCTTGGGCCCATCCATGCCTAGGGTTTGCCCCCTCCACCCCTTGCTGCGCCTTGGGCTGGGGTGGGAGGCGCACCAGCCCACCTAGGGGCTGGTTCCCTCCCACTCTTGGCCCATGAAACCTTCCGGGGCCTATGGCCCCTCCCGGTGGACCCCTGGAACCCTTCCGATGGTCCCGGTACACTACCGGGGACGCCCGAAACACTTCCGGTGACCAAAACCTCACTTCCTATATACGAATCTTTACCTCCGGACCATTCCGGAGCTCCTCGTGACGTCCGGGATCTCATCTGGGACTCCAAAAAACCTTCGGTAACCACGTACACTATTTCCCTATAACCCTAGCATCATCGAACCTTAAGTGTGTAGACCCTACGGGTTCGGGAGACACGTAGACATGACCAAGACACCTCTCCGGTCAATAACCAACAGAGGGATCTGGATACCCATGTTGGCTCCCACATGCTCCAAAATGATCTCATCGGATGAACCACGATGTCGGGGATTCAGTCAATCCCGTATGATATTCCCTTTGTCTATCAGTATGATACTTGCTCGAGATTCGATCGTCGGTATCCCTATACCTTGTTCAATCTCGTTACCGGCAAGTCTCTTTACTCGTTCCGTAACACATCATCCCGTGGCTAACTCCTTAGTCACATTGAGCTCATTATGATGATGTCTTACCGAGTGGGCCCAGAGATACCTCTCTGTCACACGGAGTGACAAATCCCAGTCTCGATTCGTGCCAACCCAACGGAAACTTTTAGAGATATCCGTAGTGCACCTTTATAACCACCCAGTTACGTTGTGACGTTTGGCACACCCAAAGCATTCCTACAGTATCCAGGAGTTGCACAATCTCAATGTCTAAGGAAATGATACTTCACATTGGAAAAGCTTTAGCAGACGAACTACACGTTCTTGTGCTATGCTTAGGATTGGGTGTTGTCCATCACATCATTCTCCTAATGATGTGATCCCGTTATCAACAACATCCAATGTCCATGGTCATGAACCATGACCATCTATTGATCAACGAGCTGGCCAACTAGAGGCTCACTAGGGACATGTTGTGGTCTATCTATTCACACATGCATCACGGTTTCCGGTTAACACAATTATAGCATGAACAATAGACAATTATCATGAACAAGGAAATACAATAATAACCATTTTATTATTGCCTCTAGGGCATATTTCCAACAGTCTCCCACTTGCACTAGAGTCAATAATCTAGTTACATTGTGATGAATCGAACACCCATAGCATTCTGGTGTTGATCATGTTTTGCTCGGGAGAGGTTTAGTCAACGGATCTGCGACATTCAAATCCGTATGTACTTTATAAATATCTATATCTCCCTTGTGAATGTAATCATGGATGGAGTTGAAGCGGCGCTTGATGTGTCTTGTCTTCTTGTGAAACCTGGGCTCCTTGGCAAGGGCAATAGCTCCAGTGTTGTCACAGAATAGAGTCATTGGGCCCGACGCATTGGGAATCACTCCTAGGTCAGTGATGAACTCCTTCATCCAGACTCCTTCCTTTGATGCTTCCAAAGCAGCTATGTACTCCGCTTCACATGTAGATGCTACCATGACGCTTTGCTTGCTGCTGCACCAGCTGACTGCCCCTCCATTCAAAATGTACACGTATCCGGTTTGCGACTTGGAGTCGTCTGGATCTGTGTCGAAGCTAGCACCGACGTAACCCTTTACGACGAGCTCTTCGGCACCTCCATATACGAGAAACATTTCCTTTGTCCTTTTCAGGTACTTCAGGATATTCTTGACCGCTATCCAGTGTTCCGCTCCGGGATCACTTTGGTACCTCCCTACCAAACTTATGGCAAGGTTCACATCTGGTCTGGTACACAGCATGGCATACATAATAGAGCCTATGGCTAAAGCATAGGGGATGACAATCATCTATTCTCTATCCTTTGATGTGGTCGGGCATTGAGTCGTACTCAATCTCAAACCCTGTAACACAGGCAAGAACCCCTTCTTGGACTGATCCATACCGAACTTCTTCAATATCTTTTCAAGGTATGTGCTTTGTGAAAGACCTATGAGGCGTTTCGATCTATCTCTAAAGATCTTAATACCTAATATCTAAGCAGCTTCTCCAAGGTCCTTCATTGAAAAACATTTATTCAAGTAGGCCTTTACACTTTCCAAAAGTTCTATATTATTTCCCATCAACAATATGTCATCCACATATAATATGAGAAATGCTATAGAGCTCCCACTCACTTTCTTGTAAATACAGGGTTCTCCATAAACCTGTATAAACCCAAACGCTTTAATCACCTCATTAAAGCGAATGTTCCAAACTCCGAGATGCTTGCACCAGCCCATAGATGGAGTGTTGGAGCTTGCATACTTTGTTAGCATCTTTAGGATCGAAAAAACCTTCCGGCTGCATCATATACAGTTCTTCCTTAAGGAAGCCATTAAGGAATGCCATTTTGACGTCCATTTGCCAGATCTCATAATCATAAAATGCGGCAATTGCTAACATGATTCGGACAGACTTCAACATCGCTACGGGTGAGAAAGTCTCAACGTAGTCAACTCCTTGAACTTGTTGATAACCCTTAGCGATAAGCCAAGCCTTATAGACGGTCACATTACCATCCGCGTTAGTCTTCTTCTTAAAGATCCACTTATTTTCAATGGCTCGCTTATCATCAGGCAAGTCCACCAAAGTCCACACTTTGTTCTCATACAGGGATCCTATCTCGGATTTCATGACTTCAAGCCATTTGTTGGAATCCGGGCCCGCCATCGCTTATTCATAGTTCGAAGGTTCACCGTTGTCCAACAACATGATCTCCATGTTGGAAATATGCCCTAGAGGCAATAATAATTAGTTATTATCATATTTCCTTGTTCATGATAATCGTTTATTATCCATGCTATAATTGTATTGATCGGAGACTTAAATGCATCTGTGGATACATAGACAAAACCATGTCCCTAGTATGCCTCTAATGGACTAGCTCGTTGATCAAAGGATGGTTAAGGTTTCATAGCCATGGACATGAGATGTCATTTGATAACGGGATCACATCATTAGGGGAATGATGTGATGGATAAGACCCAAACTACAAACATAGCATATGATCGTGTCAGTTTATTGCTACTGTTTTCTGCATGTCAAGTATATGTTCCTATGACCATGAGATCATGCAACTCACGGATATCGGAGGAGTGCCTTGTGTGTATCAAACGTCGCAACTTAACTGGGTGACTATAAAGGTGCTCTACAGGTATCTCCGATGGTGTCTGTTGAGTTGGCATGGATCGAGACTGGGATTTGTTACTCTGTGTGACGGAGAGGTATCTCGGGGCCCACTCGGTAATGCAACATCACAATAAGCCTTGCAAGAAATGTGAATAATTGTTAGTTGCGGGATCTTGTATTACGGAACGAGTAAAGAGACTTGCCGGTAACAAGGTTGAACTAGGTATGGAGATACCGACGATCGAATCTCAGGCAAGTAACATACCGAAGAACAATGGGAACGTTATACGGGATTAACTGAATCCTTGACATAGAGGTTCGACCGATAAAGATCTTCGTAGAATATGTAGGAACCAATGTGGACGTCCAAGTCCCGCCATTGGTTATTGACCGTAGAGGTGTCTCGGTCATGTCTACATAGTTCTCGAACCCGCAGGGTCTGCACACTTAAGGTTCGGTGACGTTTCGGTAGTGTAGACTTATGTATGGTGGTGACCGAAGTTTGTTCGGAGTCCCAGATGATATCTCGGACGTCACGAGGAGCTCCAGAATGGTCCGGAGGTAAAGATTCATATATAGGAAGTCCCAGTTTGGTTTCCGGAAAAGTTTCGGGCTCATCGGTAGTGTACCGGGAGTGCCGGTAGTGTACCGGGAGTGCCGGTAGTGTACCGGGAGGCCTCCGGGAGGGGTATTTCGACCCCAAGAGGTCCATGGGCTGTGGGAGAATAATAACCATCCCTTAGTGGTCTGGGAAACCAGCCACAAAGGCCCATGGCGCAGGAGAGAAAGTCCTAAAGCAAAAGGTGGAAAATCAGCCAATAGGAGGCAATCCTACTCCAACTAGGATTGGAGGTGAAGTAGGATTGCTCCCACCTCCTATTTCGGCCGACCCAAAGGTCTTGGCTGCCTCTCCTCTCCTCTCCTCCTATATATACTAGTGGATTGGGTGGTTTTTGGACAGAATTTCCGGCCACGTGCTACCCGTTCCACCGGTGCATAGTTTCTCCTCTAGATCGGTTTTCTGCAGCGCTTAGGCGAAGCCCTGCCGGAATTGCTCCACCACCATCACCGGAGCGTCGTCACGCTGCCGGTGAACTCTCTCTCCTATCCACCTCCTCTCGCTGGATCGAGACGGTGGAGATCGTCATCAAGCTGCACGTGTGCTGAACGCGGAGGTGCCGTCCGTTCGGCGCTAGATCGAAAGGACCGTGATCGAGATCGCGAGACGGTTCATGATGTGATCACGGAACGGATCGTGATGAGTTCGTGGGAAAGATCGTGATCAAGATCGTGAGACTGATCGTGATGATTTCGCGGGACGGATCATGATGTGTTTGCGGGACGGTTCGTGATTGGATCGCGGGACGCTTGGCGATTTGGATCGCGAAGATGTTCGACTATACCAACCGCGTTTCTTAACGCTTCCCGCTTAGCGATCTACAAGGGTACGTAGATCCACTCTCCCTCTCGTAGATGCTCATCACCATGGATAGGTTTGCGTGTGCGTAGGAATTTTTTTTGTTTCCCATGCGACGTTCCCCAACAGTGGCATCATGAGCTAGGTTGATGGTTCGATGAGATCTCGAGTAGAACACAAAAGGTTTGTGGGCGTTGATGCTTAGATTGCTTCCACCCTTGGTCGGATTTTGGTTCAGCGGGATTGTGAGATGAAGCGGCCCGGACCAACATTACTCGTACGCTTACGAGAGACCGGTTCCCTCGACGCAACTTGTTGCCTAGATGGCTTGCGGGTGACAGTTTCTCTCACTTTAGTTGGATCGGATTTGACAAAGGCGGTCCTTGAGAAGGTTGAGAAGCAACTAGTGTATCACCGTTGTGGTTTATGCGTAGGTGAGAATTGTTCTTGCTAGATACCCGTAGCAGCCACGTAAAACATGCAACAACAATTAGAGGACGTCTAACTTGTTTTTGCAGGGTATGTTGTGATATGATATGGCCAATTACATGATGTGATATATGTGATGTATGAGATGATCATGTGATGTATAGATTATCACGACTTGCATGTCGATGAATACGGCAACCGGCAGGAGCCATAGGGTTGTCTTTAATTATTGTATGACTTGCGTGTCAATCATTAAGCGCTATGTAATGCTTTACTTTATCGCTAAACGGTAGCAATAGTAGTAGAAGCATGCAGGGCGTGACAACCCCGATGGCGACACGTTGATGGAGATCAAGATGATGGAGATCATGGTGTCATGCCGGTGACGATGGAGATCATGCCGGTGCTTTCTAGATGGAGATCAAAAGCACAAGTTCATGGCCATATCATGTCACTTATGATTTGCATGTGATGTTAATCCTTTTATGCACCTTGTTTTGCTTAGTACGGCGGTAGCATTATAAGGTGATCCCTCACTTGAATTTCAAGATGAACTGTGTTCTCCCCGAGTGTGCACCGTTGCGAAAGTTCGTTGTGTTGAGACACCACGTGATGATCGGGTGTGATAGACTCTACGTTCACATACAACGGGTGCAAGCCAGATTTGCACGCGCAGAACACTCGGGTTAAACTTGACGAGCCTAGCATGTACAGACATGGCCTCGGAACACGAGAGACCGAAAGGTCGAACATGAGTCATATAGTAGATATGATCAACATGATGATGTTCACCATTACAGCCACCTCAACTCACGTGATGATCGGACTTGAGTTGGTGAATTTGGATCATGTATCACTCGAATGATCGGAGGGATGTCAATTTGAGTGGGAGTTCTTAAGTAATACGATTAATTGAACTCATTATCATGAACATAGTCAAAGTGTCTTTGCAAATTATGTTGTAGATTACGAGCTCGCGCTGTAGCTCCCTTAAATTTTTATATGTTCCTAGAGAAATAGAGTTGAAAGATGTTGGTAGCAATATTGCAGACTGGGTCCGTGATCCGAGGATTGTCCTCATTGCTGCACAGAAGGCTTATGTCCTTAATGCACCGCTCGGTGCGCCACCCCCTCTAGCGTCGTCTATAGATGTTGTGAACATCTAACAGGCACGTTTCGATGACTACTTGATAGTTTAGTGCGTCATGCATTACGGCTTAGAATTGAGGCTCCAAAACGTTTTGAACGTCACGGAACATATGAGATGTTCTAGGAGCAGAGATTGTGATCTCAGGCTCGTGCCTATGTTGCGAGATATGAGATCTCCAACAAGATTCTTTGCCTGTAAGATGAAGGAGAATAGCTCAATCGTTGAGCATGTACTCAGATTGTCTGGGTACTACAATCGCTTGAATCCAGTGGGAGTTGATCTTCCAGATAAGATAGTGATTGATATAATTCTCCAAGTCACTGTCACTAAAGCTACTAGAACTTAGTGATGAACTATAATACACCAGGGAAGAAATGTTGATCCCTGAGCTGTTCGCGATGTTTGACACCGCGAAGGTAGAAATCAAGAAGGAGCGTCAAGTGTTGATGGTTAATCAAACCACTAGTTTCGAGAAGGGCAAGACAAAGGAGGGAAACTTCATGGATAGCAAGTCAGTTGCTGCTCCAGTGAAGCAACCCAAAGTTGAACTCAAACCCGAGACTAAGTGCTTCTGTTACGAGGTGAGCGGTCACTGAAGCGGAACAACCCTAGATACTTGGTAGATAAGAAGGCTGGCGACATTGATAGAAGTATATTTGATATACTAGTTATTAATATGTACCTTTCTAGTACTCTTAGTAGCACCTTGGTATTGGATACTGGTTCGGTTGCTAAATGTTAGTAACTCAAAATAAAAGCTACGGAATAAACGGAGAACTAGCTAAGGGTGAGGTGACGATATGTGTTGGAAGTGTTTCCAAGGTTGATGTGATCAACATCGCACGCTCTCTCTACCTTCAGGATTAGTGACGAACCTAAATAAATGTTATTTGGTGTTTTGCGTTGAGCATGAACATGATTAGATCATGTTTATTGCAATACAGTTATTCATTTAAGTTAGAGAATAATGGTTATTCTGTTTACATGAATAATACCTTCAATGGTCATGCACCCAGTGAGAATGGTTTGTTGAAATCTTGATCGTAGTAGTACACATGTTCATAACATTGATGTCAAAAGATACAAAGTTAATAATGATAGTACCACATACTTGTGGCACTGCCGCTAAATGTCATATTGGTATAAAGCGCATGTAGAAACTCCATGCTGATGGATATTTGGACTCATTCGATTTTGAATCGGTTGAGACATGCGAACCATGCCTCTTGGGCAAGATGACTAAAGGACCCCGTTGGATGGAGCGGGCAAGTGATTCATTGGAAATGATACATGTTGATGTATGCAATCTAGTGAGTCTTGTAGCGTGCAGTGGATATCGTTATTTTCTTACCTTCACTGATGATTTGAGTAGATATAGTGTATATTTATTTAATGAAACACAAGTCTGAATCGTTTGAAAGGTTCAAGCAAATTCAGAGTGAAGTTTAAAGATCATCATGACAAGAAGATTAAAATGACCGCGATATGATCGTGGAGGTGAATATCTGAGTTACGAGTTTGGCATACAACTTAAGACAATGTGAAATTTGTTTCACAACTAACGCCACCTGGAACACCATGGTGTGATGGTGTGTCCGAACATCATAGTCATGCTCTATTGATATAGTGCATACTGTGATGTCTCTTATCGTTTTAGTACTATAATTTTTGGGGTTATGCATTAGAGACAACTACATTCACTTTAAATAGGGCATCATCTAAATCCGTTGAGATGACACCATGTGAATTATGGTTTGATAGAAACCCAAGCTGTCATTTCTTAATATTTGGGGCTGTGACACTTGTGTGGAAAATGTTTTCACCTAATGAGGTCGAACCCAAGGCGGACAAATGCATCTTCATAGAATACCCTAAGATCAGTTGGGTGAACCTTCAATCTCAGATCCTAGTGCAAAGTGTTTGTTGCTTAAACGTATCCTTTCTCGAGGAAATGTTTCTCTCGAAAGAATTGAGTGGGAGGAAGATAGAACTTGATGAGGTTGTTAAACCTTTGTTCAACCAGAGAGTAGCGCAGCACAGAAAGATGTTTCTGTGAAGCCTACGTTAGTTGAAGAGGAAGTTAATGATGATGATCATGAAGCTTCAGGATCAAGTTACTATCGAACTTCGTAGGTCGACAAGGATGTGTACTACTCCTAAGTGGTACGACAACTCTGTCTTGGAGATCATGTTGTTGGACAACGATGAACCTACGAGCTATGGAGAAGCGATGATGGGCCCGGATTCCGACAAATGGTTAGAGGCCATGAAATCCGAGATAGGATCCATGTATGAAAACCAAGTATAGACTTTGGTAGACTTGCTCGTTAGACAGCAGGTCGTTGAGTACAAATGGACCTTTAGAATGAAGACAGACACTGATGGTGAATGTCACCATTTGTAAAGCTCGACTTGTTGCAAAGTTGTTTGTGACAAGTTCAAGGAGTTGACTGCGATGAGGCTTTCTCACTCGTAGCGATGCTAAAAGTCTGTTGGAATTATGTTAGCAGTTGCTGCATTTTCAATTATGAAATCTGGCAGATGGATGTCAAAACATCGTTTCCTTAACGGTTTACTTAAGGAAAGGTTGTATGTGATACAATCAGAAGGTTTTGTCAGTCATAAGGATGCTAAAAGATGAGCAAGCTTCAGTGATCCTTCTATGGACTGAAGCAAGCATCTCGGAGTTGGAATATACACTTTGATGAGGTGATCAAAGTTTTTGTAGTTTATACAAAGTTTACGAGAAACTTGTATTTGCAATAAAGTGAGTGGGAGCACTATAGAGTTTCTGATAAGTATATGTGGTTGACATATTGTTGATTGGAAATAATGTAGAATTTCTGGAAGGCGTAAAAGGTTGTTTGAAAAGTGTTTTTCAAAGGAAGACCTGGATAAAGCTACCTAATTGTTGAGCATCAAAATCTATAGAGATAGATCAAGATGCTTGATGAGACTTTCAATGAGTGCATACCTTGACAAGATTTTGAAAGAGTTCAAAATGGATCAGCCAGAGAAATAGTTCTCATCTGATTTGTAAGGTGTGAAGTTGAGTGAGACTCAAAGCTCGACAACGGCAGAAGAAAGAGAAAGGACGAACGTCGTCCCCTATGCCTTAGCCATAGGCTCTATATTATGCCATGCTGTGTACCGCACCTGTGTGTGCCTTGCCATGAGTCTGTCAAGGGGTACAAGAGTGGTCCAGGAGTGGATCACTGGACAGCGGTCAGAATTATCTTTAGTAACCAGAGGACTAAGGAAATGTTTCTTGATTATGGAGGTGATAAAGAGTTCGTCGTAAAGAGTTACGTCGATGCAAGCTTTAACACCTATCCGGATGACTAGTAGTAGCAATCTGGATACGTATAGTGGAGCAGCCATTTGGAAATACTACCAAGTGGAGTGTGGTAGCAGTGTTTACGATTTGACATAGAGATTTGCAAAGTACACATGGATCTGAATATCGCAGACCCGTTGACTATAAGACCTCTCTCACATGCAAAGCATGATCGAGCCCCAGAACTCATTGGGTGTTAGATTCATAACAATGCGAATCACATGGTGATGTGAACTAGATTATTGACTCTAGTACAAGTGGGAGACTGTTGGAAATATATCCTAGAGGCAATAATAAATTAGTTATTATCATATTTCCTTGTTCATGATAATCGTTTATTATCCATGCTATAATTGTATTGATCAGAGACTTAAATGCATGTGTGGATACATAGACAAAACCATGTCCCTAGTATGCCTCTAATGGACTAGCTCATTGATCAAAGGATGGTTAAGGTTTCATAGCCATGGACATGAGATGTCATTTGATAACGGGATCACATCATTAGGGGAATGATGTGATGGATAAGACCCAAACTACAAACATAGCATATGATCGTGCCAGTTTATTGCTACTGTTTTCTGCATGTCAAGTATATGTTCCTATGACCATGAGATCATGCAACTCACGGATATCGGAGGAGTGCCTTGTGTGTATCAAACGTCGCAACGTAACTGGGTGACTATAAAGGTGCTCTACAGGTATCTCCGATGGTGTCTGTTGAGTTGGCATGGATCGAGACTGGGATTTGTTACTCCGTGTGACGGAGAGGTATCTCGGGGCCCACTCGGTAATGCAACATCACAATAAGCCTTGCAAGCAATGTGACTAATTGTTAGTTGTGGGATCTTGTATTACAGAACGAGTAAAGAGACTTGCCGGTAACGAGGTTGAACTAGGTATGGAGATACCGACGATCGAATCTCAGGCAAGTAACATACCGAAGAACAAAGGGAACGTTATACGGGATTAACTGAATCCTTGACATAGAGGTTCGACCGATAAAGATCTTCATAGAATATGTAGGAACCAATGTGGACGTCCAGGTCCCGCCATTGGTTACTGACTGTAGAGGTGTCTCGGTCATGTCTACATAGTTCTCGAACCCGCAGGGTCTGCACACTTAAGGTTCGATGACGTTTCGGTAGTGTAGAGTTATGTATGGTGGTGACCGAAGTTTGTTCGGAGTCCCAGATGAGATCCCGGACGTCACGAGGAGCTCCGGAATGGTCCGGAGGTAAAGATTCATATATAGGAAGTCCCAGTTTGGTTTCCGGAAAAGTTTCGGGCTCATCGGTAGTGTACCGGGAGTGCCGGTAGTGTACCGGGAGTGCCGGTAGTGTACCGGGAGGCCTCTGGGAGGGGTATTTCGACCCCAAGAGGTCCATGGGCTGTGGGAGAATAATAACCATCCCTTAGTGGGCTGGGAAACCAGCCACAAAGGCCCATGGCGCAGGAGAGAAAGTCCTAAAGCAAAAAGTGGAAAATCAGCCAATAGGAGGCAATCCTACTCCAACTAGGATTGGAGGTGAAGTAGGATTGCTCCCACCTCCTATTTTGGCCGACGTGCTACCCATTCCACCGGTGCATAGTTTCTCCTCTAGATCGGTTTTCTGCAGCGCTTAGGCGAAGCCCTGCCGGAATTGCTCCACCACCATCACCGGAGCGCCGTCATTCTGCCGGTGAATCCTCTCCACCTCCTCTCGCTGGATCGAGACGGTGGAGATCGTCATCAAGCTGCACGTGTGCTGAACGCGGAGGTGCCGTCCGTTCGGCGCTAGATCGGAAGGACCGTGGTCGAGATCGCGAGACGGTTCGCGATGTGATCACGGAACGGATCGTGATGAGTTCGCGGGATAAATCGTGATCAAGATCGTGAGACGGATCGTGATGAGTTCGCGGGACGGATCATGATGTGTTCGCGGGACGGTTCGTGATTGGATCGCGGGACGCTTGGCGATTTGGATTGCGAAGATGTTCGACTACACCAACCGTGTTTCTTAACGCTTCCCGCTTAGCGATCTACAAGGGTACGTAGATCCACTCTCCCTCTCATTGATGCTCATCACCATGGATAGGTTTGCGTGTGCGTAGGAAAATTTTTGTTTCCCATGCGACATTCCCCAACAGTCCAGGACGGGGTTATCGTACCACTCTGGTGTGGACCGTGTCCTAGTGGACCTTCGACGTTCAATAGTAACTTGATCTGAAGTTTCATGATCAGCATCATTAACTTCCTCTCCAGCCGGTGCAGGCTCCACACAAACAACTTCCTGTGCTGCGTTACTCTCCAGTTCGATTGGAGGTCCAATTACCTCATCAAGTTCTATTTTCCTCCCACTTACTTCTTTCAAGAGAAACTCTTTCTCGAGAAAGGATCCATTCTTGGCAACAAAGACTTTGCCTTCGGATCTGAGGTAGAAGGCATACCCAATAGTCTCTTTGGGATATCCTATGAAGACGCACTTTTCTGCTTTGGGTTTGAGCTTCTCAGGTTGAAGTTTCTTCACATAAGCATCGCATCCCTAAACTTTTAGAAACGACAGCTTAGGTTTCTTTCCAAACCATAATTCATATGGTGTCATCTCAACGGACTTTGACGGTGCCCTATTTAAAGTGAATGCGGCAGTCTTTAATGCATATCCCCAAAATGATAGCGGTAAGTCGGTAAGAGACATCACAGATCGCACCATATCCAATAGAGTGCGATTACAACATTCAGACACACCATTTCGCTGAGGTGTGCCAGGCGGCGTGAGTTGTGAAACAATTCTACATTTCCTTAGGTGCGTGCCAAACTCGTGACTTAAATATTCTCCACCACGATCAGATCGTAGGCACTTTGTTTTCCTGTCACGTTGATTCTCTACCTCACTCTGAAATTCCTTGAACCTTTAAAAGGTATCAGACTTGTGTTTCATTAAGGAGACATACCCATATCTTCTCAAGTCATCAATGAGGGTGAGAACATAACGGTAGCCACCGCGAGACTCGAAGCTCATTACCGCATACATCAGTATGTATTATTTCCAATAAGTCAGTTGCTCGCTCCATTGTTCCGGAGAACGGAGTCTTGGTCATCTTGCCCATGAGGCATGGTTCGCACATGTCAAATGATTCAAAATCAAGAGACTCCAAAAGTCCATCAGCATGGAGCCTCTTCATGTGTTTGACACCAATATGACCAAGGCAGCAGTGCCACATGTAAGTGGGACTATCATTATCAACCTTACACTTTTTGGTACTCACACTATGAACATGTGTAACATCATGTTCGAGATTCATCAAAAATAAACCATTGACCAGCGGAGCATGACCATAAAACATTTCTCTCATATAAATAGAACAACCATTATTCTCAGATTTAAATGAGTAACCATCTCGCATCAAACGAGATCCAAATACAATGTTCACGCTCAAAGCTGGTACTAAATAACAATTATTGAGGTTTAAAACTAATCCCGAAGGTAGATGTAGAGGTAGCGTGACGACGGCGATCACATCGACCTTGGAACCATTCCCGACGCGCATCGTCACCTCGTCCTTTGCCAGCCTCCTCTTATTCTGCAGCTCTTGCTTGGAGTTACAAATGTGAGCAACTGCACCGGTATCAAATACCCAGGAGCTACTACGAGCGCTGGTTAGGTACACATCAATAACAAGTATATCACATATACCTTTAATGTTCCCGGCCTTCTTATCCGCTAAGTACTTGGGGCAGTTCCGCTTCCAGTGACCGGTACTCTTGCAATAAAAGCACTCAGTCTCAGTCTTGAGTCCATTCTTGTTCTTCTTCCCGGCAACTTGCTTACTGGGCGTGGCAACAACTTTGATGTCCTTCTTGAAGTTCTTCTTACCCTTGCCTTTCTTGAAACTAGTGGTCTTATTCACCATCAACACTTGATGCTCCTTTTTGATCTCGACCTCCACTGATTTCAGCATCGAGTACAACTCAGGAATGGACTTCTCCATACCCTGCATGTTATAGTTCATCACAAAGCTCTTGTAGCTAGGTGGAAGTGACTAGAGGATTCTGTCAATGACCGAGTCATCCGGGAGATTAACTCCCAGCTGATTCAAGCGGTTGTGCAACCCAGACATTTTGAGTATGTGCTCACTGACAAAACTATTCTCCTCCATCTTACAGCTGAAGAACTTGTCGGAGACGTCATATCTCTCTACCCGGGCCTAAGCTTGGAAAACCAGTTTCAACTCTTGGAACATCTCATATGCTCCATGTTGCTCAAAACGCTTTTGGAGCCCCGGTTCTAAACTGTAAAGCATGCCGCACTGAACTAGGGAGTAATAATCATAGCGTGACTGCCAAGCGTTCGTAACGTCTTGGTCTGCTGGGAAAATGGGTGGGTCACCTAGCGGTGCATCAAGGACATACAATCTCTTGGAAGCTATGAGGATGATCCTCAAGCTACGGACCCAGTCCGCATAGTTGCTTCCATCATCTTTCAGTTTGGTTTTCTCTAGGAACGCGTTGAAGTTGAGGGTGACATTAGCGTTCGCCATTGGATCTACAATATAGATTGTAAAGACAATTTTAGACTAAGTTTATGATAATTAAGTTCACATAACAAATTATTTAATGAACTCCCACTTAGATAGACATCTCTCTAGTCATCCAAGTGATACATGATCCATGTCAACTAGCCCGTGTCCGATCATCACGTGAGACGGACTAGTCATCCATGGTGAACATCTCCATGTCGATCGTATCTTCCATAGGACTCATGTTCGACCTTTCGGTCTTCCATGTTCCGAGGCCATGTCTGTACATGCTAGGCTCGTCAAGTCAACCTGAGCGTTTTGCGTGTGTAAATCTGGCTTACACCCGTTGTATGCGAACGTTAGAACCTATCACACCCGATCATCACGTGGTGCTTCGGAACAACGATCCTTAGCAATGGTGCACAGTTAGGGTGAACACATTTCTTGAAATTTTATTGAGAGATCATCTTATTTACTACCATCCTTCTAAGAAAATAAGATGTAAACATGATAAACATCACATGCAATCAATATAGTGACATGATATGGCCAATATCATCTTGCTCCTTTGATCTCCATCTTCGGCGCGACTTGATCATCACTGTCACCGACACGACACCATGATCTCCATCATCGTGTCTTCATGAAGTTGTCTTGGCACCTATACTTCTACTACTATGCCTAATGATTAGCAATAAAGTAAAGTAATTACATGGCGTTTATGATTGACACGCAGGTCATACAATAAAATGAGACAACTCCTATGGCTCTTGCCAGTTGTCATACTCATCGACATGCAAGTCGTGAATCCTATTACAAGAACATGATCAATCTCATACATCACAATGCATCACATCACATCCTTTGTCCATATCACATCACAAGGCATATGCTGCAAAAACAAGTTAGACGTCCTCTAATTTGTAGTTGCAAGTTTTTAAGTGGCTGCTATAGGTTTCTAGCAAGAACGTTTCTTACCTATGCCAAAACCCCAACATGATATGCCAATTGCTATTTACCCTTCATAAGGACCCTTTTCATAGAATCCAATCCGACTAAGGTGGGAGAGACAAACACACGCTAGCCACCTTATGCAACAAGTGCATGTCAGGCGGTGGAACCGGTCTCACGTAAGCATACGTGTAAAGTTGGTCCGGGATGCTTCATCCCACAATACCGTCGAATCAAGATAAGACTAGTAGTGGTAAGCAAATTAACAAGATCGACGCCCACAACAACTTTGTATTCTACTTGCTCATAGATTCAACGTATAGACCTAGCTCTGATACCACTTTTGGGAGACGTGGTAGTAAATCAAAAAAAAATCCTATGTGTTCACCAAGATCTATCTATGAAGAAACCAGCAACGAGTATGAGAATATTGCATCTTCATACCTTTGAAGATCGCTAAGCAGAAGCGTTACAAGAACGCAGTTTGTGGAGTCGTACTCGTAGCGATTCAGATCGCGATGGACTCCGATCTTAGCGCCGAACAACGGCGCCTCCACTTTGGACACATGCGCAGCCCGATTTCGTCTCCTACACCTTGATCCAGCAAGGAGGAAGGATAGGTTGAGGGAGAGCTCCGGCAGCATGACGGCGTGGTGACGGTGGAGCTGCATGGTCTCCGGCAGGGCTTCGCCAAGAACCGTGGAGAACGAGGAAGAGGAAGGGTAGGGCTACGCCGAGAGAGAGAGAGAGAACTCGTGTGTTTGGCAGCCCCAAAACCCTCCACTATATATAGTAGGAGGGGGAGGGAGGGCGCAGCCCTAGGGTTCCCACCCTAGGGGCTGCGGCCGGCCCTAGATGGCCATCTGGCCGGCGGCCACGGAGAGAGGGGGGAGGGCGCAGCCCTAGGTGGGCCTTAGGCCCATCTAGGCCTAGGGTTTCCCCTCCCTCCCACCTTTCCTGTGCCTTGGGCCAGGGTGGAGGGCGCACCAGCCCACTTTGGGGCTGGTCCCTTCCACTCTCGTCCCACGCAGCCCTCTGGGGCTGGTGGACCCCCGGAACCCTTCTTGTGGCCCCGGTACATTACCGGTGATGCCTGAAACTCTTCCCGTGACCAAAACCTCACTTCCTATATATGAATCTTTACCTTCGGACCATTCTAGAATTCCTCATGACGTCTGGGATCTCATCCGGGACTCCGAACTACCTTCAGTAACCACGTACACTATTTCCCTATAACCCTAGCGTCATCGAACGTTAAGTGTGTAGACCCTACGGGTTCGGGAGACACGTAGACATGACCGAGACACCTCTCCGGTCAATAACCAATAGTGGGATCTGGATACCCATGTTGGCTCCCACATGCTCCATGATGATCCCATCGGATGAACCATGATGTCGAGAATTCAATCAATCCCGTATACAATCCCCTTTGTCTACCGGTATGATACTTGCCCGAGATTCGATCGTCAGTATCCCTATACCTTGTTCAATACCATTTCCGGCAAGTCTCTTTACTCGTTACGTAACACATCATCCCGTGGCTAACTCCTTAGTCACATTGAGCTCATTATGATGATGTCTTACCGAGTGGGCCCAGAGATACCTCTCCGTCACACGGAGTGACAAATCCCAGTCTCGATTCATGCCAACCCAACAAACACTTTCAGAGATACCCGTAGTGCACCTTTATAGCCACACAGTTATGTTGTGACGTTTGGCACACCCAAAGCATTCCTACGGTGTCCTGGAGTTGCACAATCTCATGGTCTAAGGAAATGATACTTGACATTAGAAAAGCTTTAGCAGACGAACTACACGATCTTGTGCTATGCTTAGGATTGGGTCTTGTCCATCACATCATTCTCCTAATGATGTGATCCCATTATCAATGACATCCAATGTCCGTGGTCATGAAACCATGACCATCTATTGATCAACGAGCTAGCCAACTAGAGGCTCACTAGGGACATGTTGTGGTCTATGTATTCACACATTCATTACGGTTTCCGGTTAACACAATTATAGCATGAACAATAGCCAATTATCATGAACAAGGAAATACAATAATAACCATCTTATTATTTCCTCTAGGGAATATTTCCAACACTAATAACCATCGGTATTTTACTTAAAACTATATTTTTATTCGTCACATATCATGAGTTTTGCTTGGAGCTTGTATCTTTGCTTGTTTTGATTTTATCATTGCTGCACACACCTATTTGAGAGAGCCAAAATTATGTTATGATTTGCTAGAATTGCTCTTTATGCTTCACTTAAATCTATTGAGCAAATGAATTTCCCTAGTGCTTCACTTGTATCTTCTTGAGCATGGCGTGCTTTTACATGTTTGAAGAAATGATCTCATACTTAACTTATATTAATTTGAGAGTCATTAATTTTGAAGAAATCCTCTCATGCTTCATTTATATTAGTTTTAGAGATGAAGCTTGTATGCTCATGTTCTTCACTTATATCCATGTGAGCTTATCAAAAGCAATTGCAATATATGAAACTAGTACCAAAGTGATAGATATTCAAGAGGGGTATAATAAAAACTTTCATGAAGATTATTGGACAAATTAAACTTGATGCTTTGTAATAGTGTTGAGACATGACAATAGTAATATGTGAGTTATGTTGGTGAGTAATTATGCTTAGTAAGAATATTGATGCTAAGGTTTGTGATTCCCTATGCAAGCACGAAAGTCAATACTTGTGCTACGAAATTACATCCTACTTATGGTGCATTATTTGGTGTTAGTTATGTGTAGGATAGAAAGTAGGTCTAGAGGGGGGTGATTAAACTACTTGACCAAATAAAAATCTACTTTTTCCCAATTTTAAGTGTTGACAGATTTTAGCATTGATAGCAAGTCAAGCACACCCTACACATGCATGTCTACGAGTATAGCAGCGGAAATTAAAGACACGCATGAGTAGTAAAGGAAGGGTAGGAAGATCAAACGCAATTTGGAGACATGAAGATTTTTCCTATGGTTCCGATAGGTGTTGCTATCGTACGCCCATGTTTATGGAGTTTTCAACCCATGGAGGGTAACGATCGCGAGAGTCCACGGAGGGTTCCATGAAGAAGCAACCTCGACTATACCATGATGGACTACGTCCACGGAGGACTAGGCTAACTCTGGTACATCTTCACGAAGTAGGCGATCTCCTTTCCCTTACAAACTTCTTGGTTCGCTCCACAACACGAAGTAGGAGGCTCCCAAGCGACACCTAAACAATCTAGGAGGCACCACCCTCCAAAAGGTAATTAATAGGATCGATAATGTCGATGAACTCCTTGCTCTTGTCCTTCAAGATGATAGACTCCTCAACACACAATCACTCTCTCATAGATTTGGCTTTGGTGGAAGATATTGATTGGGTGGATAGCAACTTGGGGAGGCTAGAGATCAAGATTCATATGGTTGGAATGGAATGGCATGGTCTCAACACATGAGTAGGTGGCCCTCTCTTAGAAAATCAGTTGGTATGAGTAGGGATCTGTTCTGAGTGCTTCTCTTGTGAATGAGTGGTGGTGGAGGGGTATATATAGGCATCTCCAAAAATCCAACCATTACACCTTAAGTGACCAACTCGGTGACACCGATGTGTGAATATCTATGGTACCGAGTTGCTCCAAAGGTAGTAGCTTCTGAATCTCGGTGAGACCGATACATAAAACTCGGTTGCACCAATTAGGTGACCAACGATCAAATTGCACAATTCGGTGATGCCGATCCAACAAACTCGGTGGGACCGATTTTGTGAATTGGGGCAACAGGAAGTTGGCAACCCAAACCTGGTGGCACCAAACCACAATTGGTTGCACCGAAATGCTAGGGTTTAGCTTGGGTTTGTATGAGCCTGGGAATCGGTGGCACCGACTCGGAGTTGTTGGTTGCACCGATTTTGAGTATTTGGCTTTGGACAGAATTTTGTGGAAGAGTTTGTGGATGTTTTTGGTCACTATCACTTGTGCATGTATGAGCATTTTGTTCGCCAATAGTACCTTACCCCCTTTTAATAGTATTGGCTTTCCTATGGACTCAAAGTGATTTCTCACAGAGTAAAATGTAGAGTCCTCTTGCTTGAAGCTTTGTTAATCTATTTTGTTGCATCTTGGGGTATTTCACAGTCCTTTTGCCATCCCTATCATTGAACTTTTCCTGAAATGTGCTTCAGGGAAACATTAGTTCAATGACATATATGTCGTTATTAATTACCAAAACCACCAAGGGAGCAAATGTGCTTTCAATCTCCCCCTTTTTGGTAATTGAAGACAATATATAGATCAAAGCTTCGACATATGATATAATCAATGAATATAATCATTGGTTTGAGAAGTATGTGATAAGCAAGAGCTCCCCCTAAATTTGTGCATTATTTTAAATTTGCGTTTGAATGCGAATGCACAATCGATTAGGTACATGGGGCACTTCTTCCATGTCACATACATCTTGGTGGTGTGCGACAATAATAAGAGTGAATATCATAGCAAAACACAAGCAAGCAACGTGAATGATCATCTCATAACCATCAAAAGGATAGGAAATAGTAGCAACACACACATTAAAGCGTATGATCAAACACCAAACAAAGTTTAACACAAGCAACCAAAAGACCAAATGTTTTGAAACAACAATAGAAACCAACGCTCTCTCGCTCGAAGCCTAAAGACTTATATACAACTTCTCCCCCTTTGGCAACAAGTTACCAAAAGTTCAAAGAGATATAGCTAATCATTCTTCTTGGGCTGATCTCCTCCGATGGTCGATGTCGGAGTCGAGAGAACTGCGTCAGCGAAGACCTCTGCTGATGTCATGGATGGAGCTGGAGTAGCAACTCGAGGAACTATAGGAGCTGATGGAGCTAAAGTGACTGTATCCGGTCCTGATGAAGAAGGCCTCAACTCAGGAGCTAGCACTGTGGCTGATCTGGCTTGGGTAGTGAACCGAGTAGCTGGCCTGAGAGGAGAGACATCCTCATCATCTGAAGTATCCTCATCTGTGGAGTGTGGGATAGGCACCGAATCTACTTCCTCCTTGAGCTCGTTCACGGTCTTGGTCAGCCCATCCACCTTGTCATTGAGGGTATTAACCCTATTCTCAAAGATCATTACTAGACTGTTCTGGTTCTCCAGTATGTCATCGATGTCCTTCTTCATGCCCTGAACGCTAGAGATCAAGAGATCCATCTGCTCATTCCTGGATCTAGGGACTTTAGCACTAGTGGCTCTAGCTGCCTCTGCCTCTGCCTATGCCTGAGCTGTAGCTGATGTGGGATGATCTGGGTCCATCACCACAACGTTGTCCTCAAAATCTGGCTGTAGGGGCAAATGGGGTCTGTCGAGAGAAAACATGTGCTTCTCCAGCTTGGAGTTGATGAGCATCTAAATGTAGGGTGCATAGCAGCATGAGCGCTTTTGATCAGCAGCAACCCTTTTCACAGTCTCCACAATTAGATCCATCATTCTGAATCTCTGGTGTTGGCCAATATGAGGCAGTAAGTTGATGGAGTAGCCTCGGATCGTCTTCTTGTCTCCTGACTTAGGCATCAAAGTATGCCTCAGAATGGTGTTAATGGTACGGAGACCTGCCTGGAGGTAGTAGATACATCCTAGATTGTGGGACTGAAGATGTGCAGCAGGAATAACATTGTACATGTCCTTCATGGCATTGTGGCTCGCCTTGGACTCTCAGTACACATAGACATCTCCATCTTGTACCTCTGGGACTCCTAAGATGGCAGCCCACTGATACATATGCAATGTATCTATAATTTATGAAGTATTCATGCCATGTTTACAACAATTTTGTACGGTTTTTGTATGATTTGATTATAACTAACCTAGACTGACGTTGTTTTCAGCAGAACTACCGTGGTGTCGTTTTTTTGTGCAGAAATAGAAGTTCTCGGAATGGGCTGAAAATTTATGGTGATTTCTTATGGACCAAAAGAGACCCCGAAGCACAAGAGCTGGGCCAGGAAGTAGACGAGGAGGCCACAAGCCCTGTAGGTGTGCCCTACCCCCTAGGAAGGGTGCTTCGGGCTTGTGGGCCCCTCGGGCACCCCCTTGACATGAGGCCGACGCCAAAAATTCTTATAAATACCCAAACCTCCAAAAAGAACCCTAGATCGGGAGTTCCGCCACCCCAAGCCTCTATAGCCATGAAAAACCAATTGGGATCCCGTTCGGGCACCCTGCTGGAGGGGGAAACCATCACCGGATGCCATCTTCATCATCCGGCGGTCTCCATGACGAGGAGGGAGTAGTTCACCCTCTGCGCTGAGGGTATGTACCAGTACCTATGTGTTTGATCTCTCTCTCGTGTTCTTGAGATGACCCGATCTTGATGTACCACGAGCTTTATTAATATAGATAAATCATATGGAGTTTTCCCCTCTCTATCTTCTTGTGATGAATTGAGTTTTCCCTTTGAAGTTTTCTTATCGGATTGAGTCTATAAGGATTTGAGAACACTTGATGTATGTCTTGCGATGGGATATCCGTGGTGACAATGGGATGTTCTATTGATCCACTTGATGTATGTTTTGGTGATCAACTTGTGGGTTCCGTGACCTTGGGAATCTATGCATAGGGGTTGGCACATGTTTTCGTCTTGAATCTCCAGTAGAAACTTTGGGGCACTCTTTGAAGTTCTTTGTGTTGGATTAAGCATGATGAATCTGAAATTGTGTGATGCATATCGTATCAAGCACATGGGTACTCGTGGTGACATCGGAGTATCTAGGTGACATTAGGGTTTTGGTTGATGTGTATCTTAAGGTGTTATTTTAATATGAATTCTAGGGCTGTTCATGACACTTATAGGGATAGCTCATACGATTGATCGGAAAACATAACTTTGATGCGGTTTCATACCCTACAATAATTTCTTTGTTTGTTCTCCGCTATTTGTGACTTTGGAGTGAACTCTTTGTCGCACATCAAGGATTTACATATGATTCAACTATGTCAGTATTGTTGAGAGAACTTGCACTACTGAAAGTATAAACCCTAGGCCTTGTTTTCAAGCATTGAAATACCGTTTTTGCTAACTTTTGTTATTTTCTACCTTACTGTTTTTATATTTTCAGATTACAAAAACTCATATCTACCATCCATATTGCACTTGTATCACCATCTCTTCGCCGAACTAGTGCACCTATACAATTTGCCATTGTGTTGGGTGTGTTGGGGACACAAGAGATTTCTTGTATTTGATTGCAGGGTTGTTTGAGAGACCATCTTCATCCTACACCTCCCATGGATTGATAAACCTTAGGTCATCCACTTGAGGGAAAATTGATACTGTCCTACAAAACTCTACGCTTGGAGGCCCAACAAAGTCTACAAGAATAAAGTTGCATAGTAGACATGACCCACTCATCAACAGTTGACTCATATCTTGCTCCTTCCGTCATCCACACAATCATACCATCTCCATAGAAATGAGCATTGGAGTAGAATTGCATGATCATCTCATCATTCCATGCAGTGAATTATTTGCCAACGAACTTATCTAGGCCAACACAATGGAAGTTGTCTTGTACATTTCGAAAATAGTCTTGATTTGCCTTGACGTACTTCCAGTCAACATACCTCATGTCACTCATAGCTGGACTCTTGTCAAGCAGCAGGGTCTCATAGAAATCATGTTGCTCCTTGGTGTAGAACCTATAGTCCACAGCTGTTTTCCTCCTCTGAGAGTAAGGATCAATGGCTCTCCACTCTCTCAAACCTGCATCCTTCTTCTTCTTCATGTCTTCAGCAAGCAGATGGCTGGCATTGTGCTCTGGAAGGTGTGGTTTGAGATTCATCAATGCAGACATGGCATCCTCATCCATATCTCTGGAGGTAGATCCCTTGTTCTTCTCAGAAGCTGGAATCTGTCTGGATGACCTCTTGGACTTGTCAGCAACAGCCTTCTTGGGGGCAGACTTGGTGCTCTTGGATGGACCTTGCTTTGGCATATCATTTGCCAAAATCTTCTTTTTCTTCTTATTGGGAGGGGCCTTGGCAACTTGCTCTTGCTCCTCCTCCTCCTCAGCAGCACTAGTAGTCTCCTCTGGGTCCTCATACATGGAGGTAGCCCTGCCAGTCACAGAGAGAAACTTCCTCCTTGTCCTGGTAGACTTCCTGGGTTTCTTCTCTCCTTTTCCTGGCTTTCTTATCTCCTACCTTCTTAGGCATAGACTTCTTGGGAGGCTCAATAGTCATTGTGCCTCAAGAGCTCTCCGGTGCTCTCATAGTCTCTGGAGGTGCATACTCCTTTCTGACAGGCTTCTTAGGAGCCTTCTTGATAGATTTGTCTTGCTTGGTCTTGGGAGGTACTTCCTCAAGAATGAAATCCTCATCAGAGTTCAGCTTCCTCCTTGTCCTGGTAGCAGCTCTAGGGAAATCAAGAGAGCTAGGGACTCCAACATCTCAAGATGATGAGCCATTGTCTGGACTAATGCCAGAGCTCATGTCAACATTCTACTCCTGCAAATTCTGACTGTCCTCTGACCTGACATAGCTGACCCTGTGAAAAGAGTGTAGAAGAGTAAAAAAGGATAAGTCATCACAAAATGCAGACATTTTTGAAAGATTGAACAGAAAAATCTTAGATGTAGTTCTTTGCAAAAATGAATTTCGGTGTCATCGGGTCAAAAAATTCAGTGCAGCCGATACTCACAATACTCTTTAACAGAAACTTGGCAGTAGTTTCGATTGGACCGAAAACTGCCACTCAGTTTCATCGAGTACTCTCCTCAGTAGCACAAAAAAAAAATTGGTGGAACCGATTTTTCTGACTTGGTGTCACCGAGATGCGTTTTTGCGGACAACTAAACCTAAAAAACATACGTGTAGCGACCTGACTCAAAATGAGTCAAGCTTCTGTGTGTTCTGTGCCATCCCTGGATCAGTATGCTGGCACACACAGTACATCAATGTATATATCAAAGTGCAATCACATGTAATTAATGTAAAACTGATATATACCTCAAAATCTCAGCGGAAATAGTCAACGGGAGTGGAGTCCCAATAACACCAACGGCAGGTTGAGTGTAGACCGTAACCCTGAATCATACTCTTACTCGTCGAAGAAGAGTATCTGCAACATGAGACGTTGTAGCCGTGTAGGTCAGCATTTTGAATATGCCGGCAAGTCACAAAAGAGGGGGTGAAAAAATAATCATCTATACTATATGCATATCTGGGAGGTGGGGCTATAAGTTCAAGTTTTGTGTAAAGCAAATTTTTTCTACAACAAGAGAGGGGTAATGCAGAAATTATTACTACAAAGTTGGTTGATTAATGAGATGGTTCCACCAACCAATTCTCATACCCAAGTTAACAATAATACCCTCATCATTATAATTATTTGTTTTGAGAATTCTAGATAGTTTCAGTTCCTTTGGCTCAAGTTTTCCATGACCGTGGACACGGCTAATCGATTAGGTTTGTATACTCTGCAGAGTTTTGCACACGTTCCCCACAAGATTTGATCGCCTCCGTTGGATTCCTCGCACTTCAGGGTGTTTGAGGAACGGAAGATCAAAACATGGTCTTCTAAGGGGTTCCTCTGAGACTCTATCAGTGCCCATCCTTTCCTACCGTTCTTCTACATCTCGTAGCACCGCCTGTCCAGGGTCACCACAATATCCAACCAAGCCAGAGCCCATAATGGCTTGTGGCTATGCAAGTAAGCCTTGGGTCTTGAAGCATCCATCCATCTCTTTGTGCCTGGGTGGACCTTTCCGCGTGAATACTGGCACTTCTCCAGCAACACCTAGGCTAACCACTGGCTTCTCCAGGGCGCCGTTCAACCATCATCCACCCAGAGGTATGTTGAAAACTCGGAGTCTTGAAGTCTTGATCATCATGTAGGTCTTGTAATTATTATCTCTCAACTCTCATGAATCACACAACCAACCCCGTCTACAATAGCATAGCAAAATTTAAATCAACGTTTCCCAGGGCCAAAGTGTCAAAGGGTTGAGGGGTGCCTACCACATGATACTACTCAAGTGACCAAGTTTCAAAATTTACCTACTTTGCATGCAAATGGGGGGATCGTAGAACTAATGCAAAATAAAACATGGGTAAACATGATCAAAGTGACTTGCCTTGCTGACGATCCTCGTACTCAAGTGACTCTAGATAACAAGCCTCGCACTCCGGATGATCTAACGAATCAAACAAAGCACACAATAAGCATAACCACAATAAAATTTACACCATAGCAAGGTAAAGTAATACTACAACAATCAATAGCACAATCAAAAGAAAGAAATCAAAACAAAGTAGAAGACTCTCAAATTTTTGGTGGCAAAACTACTACTAAGACATAACAAGACAAAAATTTGTTTTCAGCAACTAACCAATAGATAACGGAAAATAAAATACAAAAACTTTTATTACAAAACCGGAAGTATTTCACTATAAAAAAAATTGTGCAAAGAATTCATACAAAAACTTTTTTACTAATCACTACTTATGGTGAAAACAAAGCTTTACCTATTGAAACAGAGCACAAAACAAAACAAAAATATTTTTATTAACAAAAAATAAATCACCTAATGCTGATTAACAGAAACTAAAGAAACTACAACTAAAAGTTAAACTAAAACAGAATCAAAGTAAACTAAATTAAAAAAAACTAATTAAACCCTAAGAAGAACTAAACAGAATCTATTTTTACTAAAAAACTAATCTAAAATATCCTAAAAATTCTAAAACAGTGTTGGATGATAAATCTAACTAATACAAATCAGTGGCAAAAAGAATCACTCAAAAATAAGTTTTTAAACTCAAGTTATTCAAATTTTAGTGATTTTCTCAAATTTAACAAAATTCAAATTTAAAAGTTCAAATTTGAAAATTAAAACTACAGACAGAAACTACAATAATTTTGTGACATGTTGCAAAAAGAACCAATCAAAAACACTAAATATCCTAAAAGATATAACCAAAATAAAATCAGAACTCATTCTGTTTCCTAAAACAGAAACAAAAAAAGAAAATATCTATCTAACGGTTAGGGGCTACGTGGCGGACCGTGATTGGCCGAAGCCATGTGCGTGCGGAGGTTAGCGGGCGGACGACCGAAGCGAAGTGGGTACCGGTTCGTTGTTTTAAAATTTTCTAATCTAGCCCGTTGACACTAGATCCGATGGCTACGGAGGAGGGATGGCTTACAAAGGAGGGGGTCGGGGTCTCCGGCGAAGTCGACGGCGGCCGAGGGTCGGAGATGGTCGGAGACGGCGTTGCGGTGGTCGTGGGCAGCGTCCGAGTGCTCCAAACGATGGTGGTGAGTCTCCGGCATTCGTAGGTGGCGTCGGAGGGGAGTGGGGTGGAGGGGGCGACGGCCACGTGCTCAGGTGGCTTCGGTTGGGAGCCGAGCTCCGGCGAGGTGGTGTGGTGGTGTTCTGGCGAGGGCAAGGGGGTGTTCGGGGGTGGAATGGGGCGCGGAGGGAGCAGGGGCTCTTATAGCTGCTGCGGACACTCGGTAAACGGCAAGGGGAGTGAGATCCGGTGCGGGAGGGATCTCCGACGAGGTGGGGAGCGCGGGGAGGAAGATGAGCACGGTGATCCCGTGAGCGATCGGTGGGGTTCGCGTGTCAGTGAGAGAGAAAAGTGCAGGCGTGCGTCGGTGGCCGATTCGGAGTAATTTCGGGGGGGGAGTTAAGGTAGGTGGGCCGGCCGGTTTTATTACAACGTTAATTCCTTTCCTTTTCTAATTTCCAGTGAAAGGAAAACTCATTTATGGCATTCAATACACTTCCAAAATTGAAGATCTTTATATTAAAATGACCAGGGGAATAAATCCAATTTAATGAACATTTTTCCACGGCCAAATAAATACTTTAAAAATTTATTTTTAGAAAATGCCTAAATTGGTTTTAATTCTTTTGCAATAAATTTTCAAATACCCCCCTGGGTTTTATGGTTCAAATACTTCACAAAAGTAACCCTGCTGTGGAGTGTCATATTACTCCTCTCTAAATGTTGTCAAGGGTATTTGAATTCTTTCAAAATTTAAAATGAAACCAAATATGAAATGAATTCCAAAAAAGATAATTCAGAGATTTTCAAATCCACTTTTCAATTTCCTTGTTTATGAATAAGTCATGTTATCTTCTCTCACTGATTTGAAATGGAATTGAATTTGAAATCAAATCACAAAAGGGGAAAGTCATTTTATTCCCTCTCATTCAAAAGTTTTCAAAAAGTTTCAAATTTCACTCAATTCACTCACTCACACAAACAAACATTCGTTCTAATATTTATTATAACATTCCAAAATTTGGGATGTTACAAACCTACCACACTTAAAATGAATCTCGTCCTCGAGATTCGAAAGGGCTAGAAAGAAAGGTTAGGGTTTGGGGTCTTCTAACAAATCCCTTGTCCTAGAAAATGTGGGGCTACCACACTTAAAATGAGAGTTACTCGTCCTTCAAAAGTCATGGCGATCCTGTGGGTGCATCTGTCTGTTCACATTCTTCACAATATCTCCTTCGGTGATGTTCTTCTGTTTAAATCAAAACCTTGCGTTCTCATAACAAAAATGCACTTTCCTCCGATACTGGGTCTTCTTAGATGACGGGTCTCGCGTTCATTCTAAGTAACTTATCGAAGATCTCATGGTGGTCTACCATTTGTGGGTATCCTGCAGTGAAATGGGGCATGGCTTCATTCCTCACCGCAAAATTCCTACGTGTGACAGCAACTGCCATGTACAAGGGGTTTTCTTCATACCATTCTAAGGCTTAAACAAAAGCTTCAAAAGAAACGTCGTCTCTTTACTATGGATAAGTCACTCGATTTACCATTCCGAATAGCAAGAGAATGATAAGAGTAAGTCGTCATGGTGGCCAAGCCATATCGCACTGAAATCATTACCTTGTATAAGGTTTAGTGAATCTCGTATGCTAACACTTGGGCTTCCTCACAAGCCTTGTAGAAATATCTCTTGTCAACGAACGAAGTTTGGATAAATCCATTGATTCTGCAAGCTGAGCAAAAACATCTATCGTTTCTTCACATCTCTCAGGCTTTCGGATACTCCTAAGGAAAACGTTTGTTGATCGAATCACAACTCCTTACTTCTTGATCTTTGGGCAACCTTCATGAAACCATGAGATCCATCCTTGATACAGGTTCTATTCCTTGAATATGTTTTTCCTTTCCATTGGTCTATTTACCAATAACAGTTTTGGTTCATCATATTCAAAATCCAAGGTATTTTATTTCAGGTGTCATCATCCACATAGTTGGATATGGTTCCACATTCTCTTCACCTGTAGTCACTTATCCAAACTCCTTAATGGGAATGGTACTTTCTTTATTCATTCGTCGATGTGGTTACTACTACGCTTAAAATGAAATGCACACATGCCTGCATAGACCATATTTTTCTCATATCCTTGAAAATGGTCAGAGGTCTTTGTTCTTGGGGTAACAACTCATCATGACACCATAAATTCCATTGACTCATGAATTTATTACAAGCTCTGAGACTTTCGTCACAAAATAATCTCATGAAAACAAGAGTGCTTCATGATACAATTATTGCCATCTTCAAAACTTAACTACTCCATTCTAGCTTTCTTCTCGTATTCAATCCTTTGTTACATCCTCAATCACTTCTTAAAACTTCTAAAGAGTATTTTATTACAAATGCTGCCATCCCCAAAGTTTGGTATGGTCCAGCATCACTCCCAACTTTATTCATTTATCCCCCCCCCCCTGGAGATATTTTATTACCGCTGGAACTTTGCGATGTGTTCCTTGAAATCATCCATCTTTTGCTTGATCAGGGTGGACATGAGCTTCATCTCCATCATCTTCGTATGCACCTCACGCAGGTATTCCTAAGTATGACGGAGTCTTGCTTCAAGTATTTCTCCAATCTGACGTATGGCTTCCATGGCAGCTTCACGAACAACGTCAAAGAAAATTGCTCGTGGTACACGAGATATGAAAAAGTATTGTCCCATAGTCTTTGGGCAAACTCCTTTCACACGGTAGAGGTGTACCTCCACATACCAGAGTTCCACTCCATTCTCCATGAATGGGTAGCCTCTGTAGACTGCATCTCCTTCTAGATGGATGTGCTTCATCATATCCTTCAGGATCCTTGAGTAATCATGATCACTAGCCAGGGTCATGATCGTCTCCGGGCCCTTGAGGAAAGACTCGTAAAGGGTGGTCATCTGCAGGGGTCACAAAAGGGTACTCAAAATTAACATATGTTTCTTCTTGGGTAAGCATACAAACCAAGCTTCTGACTCACTTTCCAACATCTCACAGAGTATTGTCATCCTTAAAACAAAATGGGTTATCCATTTACCACATTCTATTATATCCTTGTACTTTAGCCAAAATCCCAGTTTATGCATCGACAACTCATTTTCATCCATGTTTTGAATCCAATCTTCTACTTCCAGCTGGGTCATTGGTCCAGAGAATTCAAGTCCAACTTCATTCATCATCTATTCGGTCTAAGGTTTTGGGATGAGATGCGAGAGAGAGGTAGAGAAGGGATACAAACAACTCAAAGACACAAAACATCAAACTCAAGTCCACATATTCATAAAGTTCAATCAAACTATAGTATCGCCACCCACATAAGGTTGGTATGGTCGATCACTCAAATCATAAAAACGTTTATCCTTTATTCTCTCATGGTGGGGCAACTACTAAGCTAGTCTATATCATGTCTTCGTCTTCAGTGCGCTTCTTCTGGTCATGCTTGATATTCTCAAGTTCTTCTACCAGATTTTCCCTGTTGATGCGGAGTTTCTGGTGTCCTCCCTGTAGTTCCAGGAGTTGGTTCTTGAGCTTCTGAATTTCAATGTCTCTAGCATGAGCCATGGCCTGACTGTTCTTCAAGTCTTGACGAAGCTTCTGAATTTTAGGATCGTGTTCCTTCAGATTGTCTACCTTTAGCTTCTTAGCTTTGAGGTTCTCACGAAGGGCTTCATTCTCAAATAACTCTGAGAGAAGGTCCATTTGAAGGTTCTTGATGTAGTGCTCCAGTTCTTGATTGTCCACAAGTACGGCTGAAAACTTCATCTTCTGTTCGTCGGTCAGGTCGATGAGTGCTCCATCAGGCTTCTGCCATCCAAGCCTTCCAAAGTAGTGGTTTCTCAACTCAGCACGATGACGATAGCTCAAACATGCGATGGCATCATGGACGGCAGTGTTTATGCCCATCTCACATTCATGGCTCAGTGTTTATGCCGGTTTTTATTAAAATGTTAATTCCTTTCATTTTCCAATTTCCAGTGAAAGGAAAACTCATTTATGGCATTCAAAACACTTCCAAAATTGAAGATCTTTATATTAAAATGACCAGGGGAATAAATTCAATTTAAGGAACATTTTTCCACGGCCAAATAAATACATTAAAATATTATTTTCAAAAAATGCCTAAATTGGTTTTAATTATTTTGCAATAAATTTTCAAATAACCCCCTGGGTTTTATGGTTCAAATACTTCACAAAAAAAACCTCGTGTGGAGTGTCATATTACTCCTCTCAAAATGTTGTCAAGGGTATTTGAATTCTTTCAAAATTTAAAATGAAACCAAATATGAAATGAATTCCAAAAAAGATAATTCAGAGATTTTCAAATCCACTTTTCAATCTCCTTGTTTATGAAGAAGTCATGTTATCTTCTCTCACTGATTTGAAATGGAATTGAATTTGAAATCAAATCACAAAAGGGGAAAGTCATTTTATTCCCTCTCATTCAAAAGTTTTCAAAAAGTTCCAAATTTCACTCAATTCACTCACTCAGACAAACAAACATTCATTCTAATATTTATTATAACATTACAAAATTTGGGATGTTACAATACGTTCGCTAATCTAATGAGCTTTCCAGTGGATAAAGAGGTTTGTGATCGATGGATTCTCGATGGAATAAACTTCAATGCGCAAGAATCGAACGGGGAGTGCAAGGAGGGCCGGATCCATACCCTAACTTGGTGACGGATCCGCTATGGCGGCGATGGGGGTGATGATTCCATCTGCGGTGGCGATTTCCAACGGCAGAGACGCACGGGGAAGCAAAGGCGACGGCCAGAGGTCTTGATTCGGTAGCTTCGGGTTTTGGAGGGGCGACGTTTGAATAAAAAATTCAAAGGTCGGGTCCGCCTATATATGTACCCGCGGCTGTTGGTGACACCGATTCTAAATTTTTGGTGTCACCGAGTTCCTCAACTGTCAGTTGACAGGGAAACTCATTGTAATAGAGAATATGGAATCGGTGGTACTGAGATTGAAAACCAGATCAACCCTAGGCATTCGGTGAGACCGAGATTTTTGATTTGGTTCCACCGAGATGCACTTGGGAGGTTTTAATGGTCAGTCCTTTGTCAATACGAAACTCCGTGTGCTCCTCACACAGAGAGATCGAAAAGTACTTGTTCAAATTTTGTGATGCAGCATAAATAGAATATGAGGTGAGAAAGCATAGATAGCTAGAGAGTGGTCCTAGGAATTCTTGTTCATCCAATTGGCAAAAGAAAATTCAAAATGCCAAATAGCAACAATTGGATGTCCTCAGATGTATAAATAAATGCAGACCAACATGCTCACACAATAAGATGTCAAATGAAATCATGGCAAACATGCACAAACATACTAGCATCTATCAAGCACTTTGGCGATGACGGAGTCATCTATATATGAGTATATTGACTTAGGAGCCAAGTAAGAATACTTGATCATAGGTCATACTCATCGTTTAAGCACAAGTGGGGTTACAACTTTTACATAAAGCATTTAATGTTGTCACATACTATGAGATGCTTTGACTCAAGTCTTAGAGTAAAGCTCCCCCTTGATGTGACATCCCCCATAGGAGGGATAAACTAACCTTGGGTTTTGTCGATGAAGACTTCATGTAGGTGAAGTAGTGGTGGATACTCAAAATTGATGAAGATCACCATGAGTTGGGAGAATCCTTGTTGTTTCCTTGCTCTTATCACCTACATGGGTTAATCCCAACACACAAGAGACAAATACAAGGATATCTATGGACATGGAGTGCGTATTATATATGATGATGTCCATGGATTTGTTGATTACCTTGTCCCTTGCTTACCTATGAGGGAATATGTGACTCCTTGAACTATTGCAAGATGTTGATGTTGATTGCAACTAGTTCTTTCCAATAAAGAATATGAGTGAATTTCATTGGCGGAGTCACCCCTCAAGAACTTCTATAGTTCTTCTTGGGGACCCGCATCAAGTTGATGGGTATACTTGGTGTTGAAGTAGCACTTGTAGAAGTTGAGCTTGTAGTAGCCTTGGGAACCCACTTCATCATAGCTCGGGATTCATCTTCATATGAGTCAATGTCCTCTTGAAGCTTGTTCTTGCCCTTGAGCTTGGGGTCTTGTGGTGGAAGGTCATCTGGAGCTTTTGTTCCCTTGGGGAGAGTATTTCCATACTTCTCCTTTTGAGGAACAAACTTGGGCTTGGGGTATTGACCTTCTTCCCATTCAACTCCATTAGCGTTGAAGTAGCCAATGCCATGGTTCCTCCGGTATCCTTCATTCTTGCGTACAATCTCCTCAAATTGTTTGCACCCGGCAAGACTCTTGTAGATACCTTTCTCTATAATCCCTTTCAAAAGTTCATTTTCTTGCTCAAGTGTAACTTGGCTAAGAGAAGTGCTAGTGAGATCAATAGAACTACTAGAAGCAATATCATTGGATTTATCATTTTTATTGCTACTAGTTGAAGAACCTTTATTGCCTTTGTTACTAGTTTTCTTAGCCTTAACTTGTGGTATAAACATAGACAAGAGAACTCGTTTGGCTAGATAAGAGGAAGTCTTCTTTCGAAGATCATCATTGATAGCTTCAAGGAACTCATGTTCTTGCTCTAAATTGAGCTCCTCGGAGCGAAGCTTTGATATGTCTCCAACGTATCTATAATTTTGATGATGTCATGCTATTATATTATCTGTTTTGGATGTTTTATATGCATTTATATGCTATTTTATATTATTTTTGGGACTAACTTATTAATCTAGAGCCCAGTGCCAGTTTTTGTTTTTCCTTGTTTTTGAGTATTGCAGATATGGAATATAGAACGAAGTCCAAACGGAATAAAAGCTCCGGAATGATTTTTTGGAAGGAAAGAGATATACCAAACATGGAGTGCACGCCAGGTCATCTGCCAGGAGGTCACAAGCTAGGGAGGCGCGGCCACCCCCTCTGGCCGCGCCTGGCAGACTTGCCACCTCCTGGCAGGTCTCCTAGCCCTAATCGTCCTCCTATAAATACCCAAATATTCCCCCAATACCAAAGGGATCCACGAAAATACTTTTCCGACGCCAGAAGCCTCCGTTCCCGAGAGATCCAATCTTGGAGCCTTTTCCGCTAATCTGCCGGAGGGGGATCCGATCACGGAGGGCATCTACATCAACTACATTGCCCCTTCGATGATGCTTGAGTAGTCCACCATAGACCTACGGGTCCATAGCTAGTATCTAGATGGCTTCTTCTCTCTGTTTGTGCTTCAATACCATGTTCTTCATGATCTTCATGGAGATCTATCCGATGTAATACTCTTTTGCGGTGTGTTTGTTGAGATCCGATGAATTGTGGGTTAATGTTAAGATTATACATGAATATTATTTGAGTCTTTTTTGAATTCTTATATGCATGATTTCATATCTTTGCAAGTCTCTTCGAGTTACTGGTTTGGTTTGGCCAACTAGATTGGTAATTCTTACAATGGGAGAAGTGCTTAGTTTTGGGTTCAATCTTGCGGTGTCCTCACCCAATGACAAAGTAGGGGTAGCGAGGCATGTATTGTATTGTTGCCATCAAGGGTAAAAAGATGGGTTTTTCATCATATTGCTTGAGTTTATCCCTCTACATCGTGTCATCTTACCTAATGCGTTACTCTGTTCTTCATGAACTTAATACTCTAGATGCAGGCAGGAGTCGGTCGATGTGTGGAGTAATAGTAGTAGATGCAAAATCGTTTCGGTCTACTTGGCACGGATTTCATGCCTATATGCATAATCATTGCCTTGGAATATTCATGATTATTCTCTTTTCTATCAATTGCTCGACAGTAATTTTTTCACCCATCGTGATACTTTCCTTCAAGAGAGAAGCCTCTACTGAAACCTATGGCCCCCGGGTATACTTTCCATAATATATTTTCAGATCTATAAACTAAAAATACCAAAAAATACCTTTCTCAATTTAGTTACCTTTTACTTTCCGTGATCTTTCACATCTATCTCTATCAGATCTAATCCTTGCAAATAACCGTGAAGGGATTGACAACCCCTTTATAGCGTTGGGTGCAAGAGTTTGATTGTTTGTGTAGGTGCATCCATTGGTGACTTGCTTGTTCCTCCTACTGGATTGATACCTTGGTTCTCAACAACTGAGTGAAATACTTATCTACTTCACCGCATCACCCTTTCCTCTTCAAGGGAAAACTAACGCATGCTCAAGAGGTAGCAAGGATTTCTGGTGCCGTTGTCGGGGAGGATACACATCAAGCCTACCAAGTACCCATCACAAACTCATCTCTTGCATTTACATTATTTTCCATTTGCCTCTCGTTTCCCTCTCCCCCACTTCTAAAACGATTTTCAGAAAGTACCGAAAATATTTGCCTTTTTATTCGCCCTTCTTCCGTTCGCCTTTTCGTTTGCCTTTTGATTTCGTGTGTGCTTGATTGCTTGCTTTGTCACGATGTCTGAGAATACTAAGTTGTGTGAATTTTCCAATAATGATTTTATTAGTGCTCTGATTGCTCCCGCCACTAGTGCGGAATCTTATGAAATCAATGTTGCTTTGCTTAATCTTGTTATGAAAGATCAATGTGATAGTCTGGCTTATTAGGGTTGATAGACTACTCATATCAATAAGAATTCCTTCTTTTCTGGGAGCCCATTCGAACAGAACTCCCAGGTTAAGCGTGCTTGGCTTGGAGTAGTTTTAGGATGGGTGACCGACCGGGAAGTTGGTCCCGGGTGCGCATGAATGAGGACAAAGTGCGCAGAAAAGACTAGTATTGATGTGTGAGGCCAGTCAAGATCTCGCCAGGAGTAACGACTACCGGCGGGTGTGTCCGGGGCGTTACAAGTTGGTATCAGAGCCGACCCTCGCGGTTACACGGATGTTTGCCGACAGGTGCGCGGTCATGTTGTTCATGTAGTTGGTGACCCGTCGTGGCACATGGAATGACACATGTATCGGACTGGAAGCACAGACGTTTGTGCCAAGAGGGAACGTTCCTGTGACCCGACAAGGACGTCGGTTCCTCTGAGTGGTGGTGTATGTGATAGCCTGGCTTATTAGGGTGGATAGACTATTCATATCAATAAGGAATTCCTTCTTTTTCGGGAGCCCATTCGAACAGAACTCCCAGGTTAAGCGTGCTTGCCTTGGAGTAGTTCTAGTATGGGTGACCGATTGGGAAGTTGGTCCCGGATGCGCATGAGTGAGGACAAAGTGCGCAGAAAAGACTAGTATTGATTTGTGAGGTCAGTCTAGATCTCGCCAGGAGTAACGACTACCGGCGGGTGTGTCCGGGGCGTTACAATCAATTTTTTGGCCTTCCTAGTGAAGATGCCGCATCCCGTCTAAATACTTTCACTGAGTTGTGTGATATGCAAAACAAGAAAGATGTGGATAATGATATTGTTAAATTGAAGCTATTTCCGTTCTCACTACGAGATCGTGCTAAAACTCGGTTTTCATCTTTGCCTAAAAATAGTATTGATTCATGGAATAAGTGTAAAGATGCTTCTATTTCCAAGCACTTTTTGTCCGCTAAGATCATCTCCCTTAGGAATGATATAATGAATTTTAAGCAACTTGATCATGATCATGTTGCACAATCTTGGGAGAGGATGAAATTAATGATTAGAAATTGTCCCGCGCATGGTTTGAGTTTATGGATGATTATACGAATTTTTTATGCGGGATTGAATTTTGCATCTAAGAATCTTTTAGATTCCGCCACGGGTGGTACTTTTATGGAAATCACATTACGATAACCTACAAAACTCCTACATAATATTATGGCAAATTACTCTCAATGGCATACCAAAAGATCTCCTACTAGTAAAAAAGTGCATGCTATTGAAGAAATAAATACTTTGGGTGAAACGATGGATAAATTGATGAAATTGTTTGCTAGTAAGAGTGATCCTATTGATCCTAACGATATGCCTTTTTATTTTTTGATTGGAAATAATAATGAATCTATGGATGTGAATTTTGTTGGTAGGAACAATTTTGGTAATAACGCGTATAGAGGTAATTTCAACCCTAGGTCGTTTCCTAGTAATTCCTCTAATAATTATGGTAATTCCTACAACAATTCTTATGGAAATTATAATAATATGCCCTCTGATCTTGACAATATTGTTAAAGAATTTATTGGTTCGCAAAAGGTTTTCAATGCTACGGTTGAAGAAAAATTGCTCAAGATTGATGATTTGGCTAGCAACGTTGATAGAATTTCTCTTGCGATTTATTCTTTGAAAGTTAGATCTACACCACCTAAGCATGATATTAACGAGTCTTTAAAATCTATGAGAATTTCTATAGATGAAAGTAAGGAAAGAACCGCTAGAATACGTGCTAAACATGAATGGCTTGAAAAAGTGTGTTCTCGTGATAATAATGATGAAGATCTCAAAGTGATTGATGTGACTCCTATTGAATCTTTGTTTTCCAATATAAATCTTGATAAATATTGGGCTGGATATAAGTCAACTTTAGTTAAAAGTCACCCCAATGATTCGGAGTTTATAGATCTTAATGCTAAAATTGATAAAAGTGGGATACAAGAGGTCAAAACTTTAAATAGCAATGAACCCACTCTTTTGGATTTCAAGGAATTCAGTTATGATATCTGATCTTTGATTGATTGTATTTCCTTGTTGCAATCCATGATGAATTCTCCGCATGCTTATAATCAAAATAAGGCTTTTACTAAACACATCGTTGATGCTATGATGAAATCTTTTGAAGAAAAACTTAAGTTGGAAGTTTCTATCCCTACAAAGCTTCATGATGAGTGGGAACCTACTATTAAGATTAAAATTAAATATTATGAGTGCCATTCTTTGTGTGATTTGGGTGCTAGTGTTTCCACGATTCCGAAAACTTTATGTGATGTGCTAGGTTACCACGATCTTGATGATTGCTCTTTGAATTTGCATATTGCGGATTCCACTATTAAGAAACCTATGGGAAGAATTAATGATGTTCTTATTGTTGCAAATAGTAAGTATTTTCGCATAGATTTCATTGTTCTTGATATAGATTGCAATCCTACATGTCCTATCATTCTTGGTAGACCTTTCCTTAGAACGATTGGTGCAATTATTGACATGAAAGAAGGAAACATTAGATTCCAATTTCAATTAAGGAAAGGCATGGAACACATTCCTATAAATAAAATAATATTTCCTTGTGAATCTATTATGAGAGCTACTTTTGGATTGCATACCAAAGATGACAATACCTAGATCTATTGCATTTTGCCTAGCTAGGGGCGTTAAACAATAGCGCTTGTTGGGAGGCAACCCAATTTTATTTGTATGTTCTGTTTTGCTTATGTTTTTGAGTGTTTACCAGATTATTAATTCTATAGTAATTGTGTTTTGGTGTTTTAATTAGTGTTTGAGCCAAGTAAGACCTTTGGGATGGTCTATGGTGATTGTTGATTTGATCTTGCTGAAAAACAGAAACTTTTGCGCTCAGTCCAGGAATTTTATAATTTTTTCAGAGTGACAAATGAGTCTGCAATTTTTAAAAAATATTTATATACAAATATCCCAGGTTTTCAAAATTGTTCAGAATTTTTTGAGTTACAAAAGTATACAAGGTTTTCAGATTGCTACAGACTGTTCTATTTTTGACAAATTCTGTTTTCTTTGTGTTGTATGCCTATTTTGATGTATCTATGGGTTGTATCGGGGGGTATGAACCATGGAGAAGTTATAGTATAGTAGGTATTACACCAATATAAATAAATAATGAGTTCACAACAGTACCGAAAGCGGTGATTTATTTTCTTATACTAAAGGATCTCACCAGTTTTCTGTTAAGTTTTTTGTTGTGAAGTTTTCAAGTTTTGTGTAAAGATTTGATGGACTACGGAATAAGGAGTGGAAAGAGCCTAAGCTTGGGGAAGCCCAAGGCACCCCAAGTCATATTCAAGGATGCCAAAGAGACTAAGCTTGGGGATGCCCCGGAAGGCATCCCCTCTTTCGTCTTCAATCCATCGGTAAATTTACTTGAGGCTATATTTTTATTCACCACATGATATGTGTTTTGCTTGGAGCGTATTATATGATATGAGTCTTTACTTTTTAGTTTGCCACAATCATCCTTCCTTCACACATATTTTGAGAGAGACATGCTGAATCATGAATTTATTAGAATACTCTATGTGCTTCACTTATAGCTTTTGAGATAGGCAATTTTGCTCTAGTGCTTCACTTATACCTTTTTAGAGCACGACGGTGTTTGGTTTTATATAAATTATTGAACTCCCATAACTCACTTATATTATTTTGAGAGTCTTTAAACAACATGCTAATTGGTTAGGTTATGAATTTAGTCCTAATATAATAGGCATCAAAGAGGGATATAATAAAAACTTTCATATAAAGTGCATTTAATACTATGAGAAGTTTGATTCCTTGCATATAGTTTTCAGATATAAAGATGGTGATATTAGAGTCATGCTAGTGAGTAATTGTGAAATGGTAGAAATACTTGTGTTGAAGTTTGTGATTCCCGTAGCATGCACGTATGGTGAACTGTTATGTAACAAAGTCGATGCATGATTTGTTTATTGATTGTCATCCTTTGTGTTGAAATTTGTGATTCCCGTAGCATGCACGTATGGTGAACTGTTATGTAACAAAGTCGGTGCATGATTTGTTTATTGATTGTCATCCTTTGTGTGGGGGGCGGGAGCATGGTTAACTCCTACCAACCTCTCCCCTAGGAGCATGCGTATAATACTTTGCTTCTATAACTAATAGACTTTTTCAATAAGTATGTGATTTCTTTATGGCTAATGTGAGTCCATGGATTATACCCACTCTCACCCTTCCACCTTTGCTAGCCTCTCTAGTACCGCGCAACTTTCGCCGGTTCATTAAACCCACCTTCCTCAAAACAGCCACCATATTCCCTTCCTCAAAACAGCCACTGTACCTACCTATTATGCCATTTCCATAGCCATTCTAAGATATATTGCCATGCAACTTCCACCGTTCCGTTTGTTATGACACGTGCCATCATTTTCATATTGCTTTTTCATATATCGTCATATTTTGTTCTAGGTTTTGAGTTGTAATTTTTGAGTTGTAAGTAAATAAAAGTGTGATGATCATCATTATTAGAGCATTGTCCCGTGAGAGAAAAGGATGATGGAAACTATGATTCATTCACAAGTTGGGATGAGACCCCGGACTTTATTAAAAATAAAAGAGGCCAGCGAAGCCCAAATAAAAAAAAGGCCTTAGATGCCCACCAAAATAAAAAAATGAGAGAAAGAGAGAAGGGACAATGCTACTATCTTTTTCCACACTTGTGCTTCAAAGTAGCACCTTTGTCTTCATGATAAAGAGTCTCCTATTTTGTCACTTTCACATAACTAGTGAAATTTTTTGTAGTGCACACCCACTTAGTTTCTTTTGAGCTCTCATACACATATAGCTCTAGTGCACCCGTTGCATGGCAATCCCTACTCACTCACATTGATATCTATTGATGGGCATCTCCATAGCCCGTTGATACGCCTAGTTGATGTGAGACTATGTTCTCCTTTTCTTCCCAACCTCCACCATATTTCTATTACACCTATAGTGCTATATCCATGGCTCACGCTCATGTATTGCATGAGAGTTGAAAAAGTTTGAGAACATAAAAGGTGTGAAACAATTGCTTGGCTTTTCATCGGGGTTGTGCATGATTTAAATACTTTGTGTGGGGAAGATGGAGCATAGCCAAACCATATGATTTTGTAGGGATAACTTTCTTAGGCCATGTTATTTCAAAAGGACACGATTGCCTTGTTAGTATGCTTGAAGTATTATTGTTTTTATGTCAATATTAAACTTTTGTTTTGAATCTTACTGATCTGAATATTCATGACACAATAAAGAATATTACATGGATAAATATGTTAGGTAGCATTCCACATAAAAAAATTGTTTTTATCATTTACCTACTTGAGGAAGAGCGGGAATAAGCTTGGGGATGCTGATACGTCTCCAACGTATCTATAATTTTTGATGATGTCATGCTTTTATATTATTTGTTTTGGATGTTTTATATGCATTAATATGCTATTTTATATTACTTTTGGGACTAATTTATTAACCTAGAGCCCAATGCCAATTTCTGTTTTTCCTTGTTTTCGAGTATTGCAGATATGGAATATTAAATGGAGTCCAAACGGAATAATCTTCGGAATGATTTTTTCTAGAAGGAAAGAGATCTACCAGACTTGGAGTGCATGCCAGGGCATCTGCCAGTAGGTCACAGGCCAGGGAGGAGCGGCCACCCCCCTAGCCGCGCCCAGCAGGCTTGCCACCTCCTGGCAGGTCTCCTAGCCCTAATCTTCCTCCTACAAATACCCAAATATTCCCCCAATACCAAACGGATCCACAAAAATACTTTTTAGCCGCCAGAAGCCTCCGTTCTTGAGAGATCCAATCTTGGAGCCTTTTCCGGTAATCTGCCGGAGGGGGATCCGATCACAGAGAGCATCTACATCAACTCCATTGCCCCTCTGATGATGCGTGAGTAGTCCACCACAGACCTACGAGTCTATAGCTAGTAGCTAGATGGATTCTTCTCTCTCTTTGTGCTTCAATACCATGTTCTTCACGATCTTCATGGAGATCTATCCGATGTAATACTCTTTTGTGGTGTGTTTGTCAAGATCCAATGAACTGTGGGTTTATGTTAAGATTATCCATGAATATTATTTGAGTCTTTTCTGAATTCTTGTATGCATGATTTCATATCTTTGCAAGTCTCTTCGAGTTATTGGTTTGGTTTGGCCAACTAGATTGGTAATTCTTGCAATGGGAGAAGTGCTTAGTTTTGGGTTCAATCTTGCGGTGTCCTCACCTAGTGACATAGTAGGGGTAGCGAGGCATGTATTGTATTGTTGTCATCAAGGGTAAAAAGATGGGGTTTTCATCATATTGCTTGAGTTTATCCCTCTACATCATGTCATCTTACCTAATGTGTTACTCTGTTCTTCATGAACTTAATACTCTAGATGCAGGCAGGACTCGGTCGATGTATGGAGTAATAGTAGTAGATGCAGAATCGTTTCGGTCTACTTGACATAGACATGATGCCTATATGCATAATCATTGCCTTGGATATCTTCATGATTATTCGCTTTTCTATCAATTGCTCGATAGTAATTTGTTCATCCACCGTGATACTTTCCTTCAAGACAGAAGCCTCTAGTGAAACCTATGGCCTCCGGGTCTACTTTCCATAATATATTTTCAGATCTATAAATCAAAAATACCAAAAATACCTTTCTGCAATTTATTTACCTTTTACTTTCCGCAATCTTTCACATCTATCTCTATCAGATCTAACCCTTGCAAATAACCGTGAAGGGATTGACAACCCCTTTATAGCGTTGGGTGCAAGAGTTGGATTGTTTGTGTAGGTGCATCCATTGGTGACTTGCTTGTTCCTCCTACTAGATTGATACCTTGGTTCTCAACAACTGAGGGAAATATGTATCTAGTTTGCTGCATCACCCTTTCCTCTTCAAGGGAAAACCAACGCATGCTCAAGAGGTAGCAAGCTTCTCATGTGTCCTTTCAAGCTCTCTATGATCTTGTATAGTAGACTCATGAGCTAACTTAAGAGCGTTTAATTGTTGAGTTGGTTGTTCTATTTCCAACTTATCATCATCACACGACTTATCTTGACTAGAAGGATTACTAGCAGGTTCATCTTGACGAACATTACTAGATTTTTCAAATAGCAAGTCATCTTCTATTAACAAGTCATCCTCGTCACTATTGAAATCAAGATACTCGGGGTGTGATACCTTGGGGACTTTATCCATGAAGCAACATCCACTCCCTTTATTTGGTGAATCAAATATGTCGTAGGAGTCGGTTGTCACTAGTGCAAGTCCGGCAACACCTTCATCTTTACTATAGTAGTAGTTGGAGTGATAGCTTCTCTCGGAGTGGTTGTCGGAATCGGAGCCGAAGCCCATTCACCAACATGAGCTTGATGTCTTCTTCTTGAGTAGATCTTGGTGTACTTATCCTTCTTCACCGAGTCCCTACTTCTCCTCGAGGGTCTTCGTTTATAACGATCATCTCTACTCCTTCTCTCTCTCTCTCTTCGAGGTGACTCGTCTCTTGAGCTTCATCTTCTTGGTGACTCTTCTTTTGTTTTGTAAGGAGCCATGCACTCATTGGAGTAGTGTCCGGGATTCCCACAATTGTAGGAGTTACAGTCATGAGTTGATGAACGCTTCTCTTCATATCTTGAGTTGGAGCTTCGATATTTGCCTCTATTCTTGTAGAACTTGTTTAATTTGTTGACCATGAGGCATGTATCTTCATTAGTGACAAGGTTGTCGCTTGAAGTTGCGGGAGCATCACTTGTGGCTTTGTAATCACCGCTAGACTTGTTGTGGAGCTCTTCCTTGTCCTTGTGTGTCATCTCATGAGCAACAATCCTTCCAATCACTTCCGTAGGCTTGAGATCTTTGTAGTTGGGCATCATTTGGACCAATGTGCATACAGTGTCATATCGATCATCCAAAGCTAGGAGAATCTTCTTGATGATGAATTTGTCAGTCATTTCTTCGCTTCCTAAGACGGCAATATCATTTGTGATGACACCTAGCCTACAGTACATCTCAGCGACTCCTTCATCATCCTTCATCTTGAACTTGTCAAGCTGACTTTGAAGAACATCCAACTTGGATTCTCTCACAGATTTGGTACCTTCATGCATATCAACCAAAGTATCCCAAATCTCTTTTGCATTCTCAATACGACTGATTTTCTTGAATTCTTTGGGGCATAAGTAGTTGAAGAGAATGTCACATGCTTGATAATTGTATTGCAACATCTTCAATTTATCCGCAGTCACTTCGCGATCCGGTTCCTTTCCATCCGCAAAGAATTCACCTTGAAATCCAACACGAACAACAGCCCAAATGGTGGAGTTATGACCAAGGATATGCATTTTCATTTTGTGCTTCCAACTAGCAAAATTAGTGCCATCAAAGTATGGACCTCTACGCTGATAATTTCCCTCACTAGACGCCATACTCTCGTAGGTTGTGAAACCAATGCAATGGAGAACAAATCTCTGATACCACTCTTAGGATCGAAAGTAGGTCTAGAGGGGGGTGATTAGACTACTTGACCAAATAAAAATCTACTTTTTCCCAATTTTAAGTGTTGGCAGATTTTAGCATTCATGAAAGTCAAGCACACCCTACACATGCATGTCTACGAGTATAGCAGCGGAAAGTAAAGACAAGCATGCGTAGTAAAGGAATGGTAGGAAGATCAAACACAATTTGGAGACACGAAGATTTTTCCCATGGTTCCGATAGGTGGTGCTATCGTACGTCCACGTTTATGGAGTCTTCAACCCACGAAGGTCAACGGTCATGAGAGTCCATAGAGGGCTCTAACCACGGAGGGTTCCACGAATAAGAAACCTCGACTATACCATGATGGCATGCGTACACGGAGGACTAGCCTAACTCGGGTAGATCTTCACGAAGTAGGCGATCTCCTTGCCCTTACAAACTTCTTGGTTCACTCCACAACACGAAGTAGGAGGCTCCCAAGCGACACCTAACAAATCTAGGAGGCACCACCCTCCAAAAGGTAATTAATAGGCTCGATAATGTCATGAACTCCTTGCTCTTGTGCTTCAAGATGATAGACTCCTCAACACACAATCACTCTCTCACAGATTTGGCTTTGGTGGAAGAGATTGATTGGGTGGAAAGCATCTTGGGAGGCTAGAGATCAAGATTCATGTGGTTGGAATGGAATGGCATGATCTCAACACATGAGTAGGTGGCTCTCTCTCAGAAAATCAGTTGGTATGAGTGGGGATCTGTTCTGAGTGCTTCTCTTGCGAGTGAGTGGTGATGGAGGGGTATATATAGGCATCTCCAAAAATCCAACCATTACACCTTAAGTGACCAACTCGGTGACACTGATGTGTGAATCTTGGTGGTACCGAGTTTCTCCAAAGGTAGCAACTTTTGAATCTCGATGAGACTGATACATAAAACTCGGTTGCACCGATTAGGTGACCAACGGTCAGATTCCACAACTTAGTGATGCCAATCCAACAAAATCGGTGGGACCGATTTTGTGAATTGGGGCAACACGAAGTTGGCAACCCAAACTCGGTGGCATCGAACCAGAATTGGTTGCACCAAAATGCTAGGGTTTGGCTTGCATGTGTGTGAGTCTGGGAATCGGTGGCACCGAGTGGGAGTTGTTGGTTGCATCGATTTTGAGTATTTGGCTTTGGACAGACTTTTGTGGAAGAGCTTGTGTATGTTTTTGGTGACTAACACTTGTGCATGTATGAGCATTTTGTTCACCAACAGTACCTTACCCCTTTTAATAGTATTGTCTTTCCTATGGACTCAAAGTGATTTCTCACAAAGTAAAATGTACAGCCCTCTTGCTTGAAGCTTTGCCAATCTACCTTGCATCTTGTGGTATTCCACAATCCTTTTTCCATCCCTATCATTGAACTTTTCCTGAAATGTGCTTAAGGGAAACATTAGTCCAATGACATATTTGTTGTTATTAATTATCAAAACCACCAAGGGAGCAAATGTGCTTTCATTATGCTTAATGCTCACTTATGTGATTTTTTTGTGTCTTCTTTGGATGCTTCTCAATCTATTGCTAGCCTTCACTTGTACTAAGTAGAAATACTACTTGTGCATCCAAAATCCTTAAAACAGTTTTGCCATATGAGTCCACCATACCTACCTATATACGGTATTTCCATGCCGTTCCAAGCAAATTTGTATCTGCCATCTCTAAATTTTCAAAATAAATTTTCCTTTTTATGTGCTCATATCGCTCATGAAATGGTAGGGGGTGACCGATATTTTTGCATGCTAGATGTGTTATTCTCAATATGAGTGTTTATTCACTTGTTATTGCACAAGAGTACGGCGGTAATAGGGATGTCGAGTCCCAAAATGGAAAAAAATGAAAAAATTACTTTATGTTGTCAAATAATAAATTCCTTGGAAAGTGTTGGTATGGAAGGCAACCGTGGATTCGGCTAGCCATGGAAAGTGAAAGTATGGTGGAAAAAGGAATGCACTTTATTTTCTATTTGGGAACCGCTTATGATGTATCTAGCATGGAAATATATTGAAATCTCTCAGTCGTTTTCGTTGACAGGAAAGACATGCCACCCAAAATATTTTTCTCTATCAATTTAAACACTTGAGCTCTGGCACCTCTACAAATCCCTACTTCCCTCTGTGAAGGGCCTATCTATTTACTTTATACAATTTATATTTGCAATTTGTGTCTCCATCTTCTCTTATAAAGCACCAACTAGGAGGCACTATGATCGTACTTGAGCATTAGGTGTAGCTAATAGTTGAGTGTGTATCATGAATGGATCAATCATTGAGCATGATGGGCTAGGGATAGCTTTCTTTAGCGTTAATATTTTCAAGGAGATGGTTGCTTGATTATTAAAGTTTTCATGTCAAAACTAGACTATTGCTTTGAACCATCTAAAAGTCCAAATGTCCATGCTACAAAGAAAATAATATATGATGAACATGTTAGGCAACATTCCACATCAAAAAATATGTTTCTATCATTTACCTACTCGAGGACGAGTAGGAATTAAGCTTGGGGATGTTGATACATCTCCAACATATCTATAATTTTTGCTTGTTCCATACTGTCATATTATCAATCTTGGATGTTTTACAATCATTTTATAGCAACTTTATATCATTTTTTGGGACTAACCTATTGACATAGTGCTAAAGTGCCAGTTGCTGTTTTTGCTTGTTTTTTACATCGCAGAAAATCAGTACCAAACGGAGACCAAATGCCACAGGAATTTTTGGAGATTTTTTGGGGACCGGAAGAACCAGGATGGGCCAAACAACCACGAGAGAGGGGGCCTAGGGTGGCCACCCTCCACTAGGGCGCTAGAGGCCCCTAACACGGCCTGGCGGAGCGTGCCCACCTCGGGACTCCCCTCAACCGACTATTCACCATATAAATACCAAAATATTCAGAAAACCCTAGAGGAGTCGACGAAACACAATTCCAGCTGCTGCAAGGTCCGGAACCTCGAGATCCAATCTAACACCATCACGGAGGGGTGCACCATCTTCATGGGTGCTTCTCCGATGATGCGTGAGTAGTCCATCATAGACCTACGGGTTCGTAGGAAGTAGCTAGATGGCTTCCTCTCTCTCTATGGTTCTCAATACAATGGTCTCTTGGATATCTATTTGATGTAATGACTTTTGCGTGTTTGTTGGGATCTGATGAATTTTGAGTTCATGATCAGTTTCTATCCATGAATATGATTTGAGTCTTCTTTGATCTCTTATTTGCATGATTTTACTTATAACCTCGTATTTCTTCTTCGAATCTTTGGTTTAGTTAGGCCAACTACATCATTTTTTGTTGCCATGGGAAGAGGTGCTTTGTGATGGGTTCGATCTTGCGGTGTTCTTTCCAAGTGACAGAAGGGGCAGCAAGACATGCATGTATCATTGCCATTAAGGATAACAAGATGGGTTCTATTCCTACATGAATATATCTTGTCTACATCATGCCATCGTTCTTATTGCATTACTCCATTTTTGCATGAACTTAATACACTAGATGCATGCTGGATAGCGGTCGATGTGTGGAGTAATAGAAGTAGATGCTAAATCATTTCGGTCTACTTGCCTTGGAAGTGATGCCTATATAATGATCATTAACTGGATATCTTCATGATTATTTGATCTTCTATCAATTGCCCAACAGTAATTTGTTCACCCACCGTGTGCTATACTCATGAGAGAAGCCACTAGTGAAACCTATGGCCCTCGGGTCTACTTTTCCAACATATTGCTTTCCGATCTACTATTTTGCATTTTTGTTTTCAGATCTTTTAATCTAAAAACCCAAAAATACCTTGCTGCACTTTTAGTTTACTTATTTTATTTTGTGTTCTTGCGAGATCTATTTGCCAAAACTATCATTACCTAATCTATCTTTTTGCCGTATAGAGCTTGAGAACATCTCTTTCGCGTCAGGTTGCATGTATTTGTTATTTGTGTACAGGTGTTGTTTACGTGGGTGCGTGATCTTCCTCTACTGATTGATACCTTGGTTTCATAGATGAGGGAAATACTTATCGTCGTTGTGTTGCATCATCCCTTCCTCTTTGGGTAAATACCGACGTAGTCTCAAGCCATGTCAGCAGGGTACTGGAACACCTCCAGATTGGTTTTTCGTCGATATAGAGAGTTGCAGTGGAGGAACGAGGAGTATCTCTATTTATGGTGTTTCTGGAATTTATAGGATTTCGAGTGTTGGAATCACGCGCAACGGAGCCACGTGGTCCCCACAAGCCATCGGTGCACGCCCATGGGGGGCACGCCTTGTTGGCTTGTGGCCCACAGGTGGCTCCCCTCTAGTGTTTCTTCAATCCAATGTTGCTTATTTCCTCCAGAAAAAATCACAAAAAAGTTTTGGGCGATTCCGGGAACTTTCATTTTCTGCACAAAAACAACATCATGATAATTGTGCTGAAAACAATGTCAGTCCGGGTTAGTTCCAAATAAGACATATAAAGTGCATCAAAACCATATCAAAGTATTGTAAACATTAGGTGAATATGGCATGAATACTTCATAAATTATCGATATGTTGGAGACGTATCAGTGATCATAAAGGTGCTCTAAAAGTATATCGGAAAGTGTTTGTTGGGTTGCATGGATCGAGAGTGAGATTTTTCACTCTGTATGACGAAGAGATATCTCTCGGCCCTCTCGGTAACATGATATCCAAAGTATCTTGCAAGCATTTGACTAATGAGTTTAGTCACGGGGATATTTTATTATGGAACGAGTAAAGAGACTTACCGGTAACAAGATTGAACTAGGTATGGCGATACTGACGATCGAATTTTGGGCAAGTAACATATCATTGCACAAAGATCTCCATTGAATATGTGTGAGTCAATATGGGCATCGAGGTGTTGTTATTGATTATTGACCGGAGAGGAGTCTCGGTCATATCTGCCTATTCTAGAACCCACAGGGTCAGACAGTTAACGTTTTATAACGCTAGGGTAGTATCGATATATTCATAATGGCAAGACCGAATATTGTTCAAAGTATCAAATGAGACCCAGGACATCACCAGGAGATCCAAAATGATCCGAAGGTAAAGATTTATATATGGGAAGTGGTTTTCGGGGTTCCAAAAAAGTTTGGGTTTTTCGATATTGTACCGGAAAGGTTCTAGAGTGGGGAACACCTACATGAAGGGACCTAGATGGATGTGGGCAGTGGGTCAAGGCCCCACACCCTTGTTCTAGGTGCACAAATATCTCCCCTAAAAGGAATAAGATCATATCCCGAAGGGATGAGATCAAGATACCTAAAAAGGGGGATCGCGATCGGTGGGGATGGAAAGGAGGGGATCCCCCCTTGGCCAACGACCCTAGAGGCTTTGGGAGCAAGCCTCCCAACCCCCATGCCTATATAAAGGGAGGGAGGCATAGGGCATCAACCCCATCCCTTGCCTAACTGCGAGCCTCGCTCTCCCTCCACTTCCTCGTCCAGGTAGCGCTTGGCGAAGCCGTGTAGGTGTTCATCCACCACCACGCCGTCATGTTGGTCATGATCCCATCTACTTATTCCCCTTATCTTGTTGGATCAGGGAGAAGGAGACGTCACCGAGTCATATGTGTGCATAACTCGGAGATGTCGTTCGTGTGGCGCTAGATCGATCTGGGTCTGATAACCCACAAGTGTAGGGGATTGTTTGTAGCTTTTTTGAGAAGTAAGAGTGTCAAACCTAATGAGGAGCTAAAGGTAGAATTAATATTCTCTCAAGTTCTATCAACCACTAATACAACTGTACGCACGCTCATACTTGCTTTACCTAGAACAAGTATGAAACTACTTTGCGGGAATAAAACTAGAAGTACTTTGCAAGATAATAAAGAACGTGGAAATAAAAGTTAGGTGTTGTTTTAATAAAATACAATAAAATTGAATAGTTTTGTAGCAAGATTTTTGTATAACGCAAGAGAAAGATTGTCCATAGGCAATTGAATATGATATGATAGATACTTGTTATATGAAATGAGGGAGAGGCATACGCTAACACAATTTCCGTACTTGGATCATATGACAAACTCTAGCAACCATCCGCAACTAATAAAGATGAGTAAGGTAAAACCCAACCATAGCCTTAAGTATCAAGTCCTCTTTACTCCCATACGCAACAACCCACCTACTCAGGTTTATGCTTGATAACCCACAAGTGTAGGGGATCGTTTGTAGCCTTTTTCGACAAGTAAGAGTGTCGAACCCAACGAGGAGCTAAAGGTAGAACAAATATTCCCTCAAGTTCTATCGGCCACCGATACAACTCTATGCACGCTAATGCTTGCTTTACCTAGAATTAGTATGAAACTACTTTGCGAGAAGTAAACGAGAAGTACTTTGTGAGAAAAGGAACTTAGTAGTGACGTAGCAAGCTTTTTGTAACACAAGAGAAAGATTGTCCCTAGGCAATTGTATATGATACGATAGATACTTGTTATATGCAATGAGGGAGAGGCGTGAGACAACATACTTTCTCTACTTGGATCATATGCACTTATGATTGGAACTCTAGCAAGCAGCCGCAACTACTAAAGATAATTAAGGTAAAAGCCAACCATAGCATTAAGTATCAAGTCCTCTAGACTCCCATACGAAACAACCCCCTTACTCGGGGTTGTGTATTCTGTCACTCATGCAACCCACTATAAGAGAATCATGAACATATTGCAACACCCTACAGAGGGGATCCCTCATGCTTGTGTGACACGGAAGGCACCATAGGACATCACCATATCAACATACGACTCACATCCATAACATCATACCACAATTAACCCATAGGACAAAAGAGATCTACTCAAACATCCTAGGATTCATATATGGAGTTGAGCACCATGTTTAAGTAGAGATCACATCAGGGAAGAGAGGTTTTACACCGCTGCAAGAGGGGGAGAGAGTTGGTGTTGACGACGGCAAGATTGTTGGTGTAGATCGCCGTCACGATGCTTGCCCCGGCTGCGTTCCGGTGCCACCGGGTGAGAGGGGGAGAGAGCCCCCTCCTTCTTATTCTTCCTGGGCCTTCCCCCTAGATAGGGGGAGAGTTCCTCCTCTAATCCATGGCCTCCATGGTGGCGGAGGGGCAGGAGCCCCTCCTAGATTGGATCTCGCTCTCTGTTCTCTTCTGTTTCGCGTTCCGCTTTTTTGGCCGAAAACTATTTATTATATTCCCGAAGATCCCTAAATACGATCGGTCTGAGATTTTTGAGGGGATTTTTATCCAAAAAATAGCTTCCTTGCGCCCCGAAGGAGAGCTCCAATCGACTTACGAGCTGGGTAGCACCCACGAGGGCGCGCCTGGGCCCCCTGGACACGCCCTAATGTATTGTGGGGGTTGTGGGCCTCCGCTTGCGTTGATTCCACTTCTCAAAATTCACAAATATTCCGGAAAAATCTTCGTAAATTTTTATCGCATTTGGACTTCGTTTGATATGGATATTCCGTGAAACAAAAAACATGCAACAAACAGGAACCGGCAGTGGGCACTGGATCAATAGGTTAGTCCAATAAATCATATAAAATGTTGCCAAAAATATGTGAAATTTGTATAATATTGGCAAAAATTATAGATACGACAGAGACGTATCAACATCCCCAAACTTAATTCATGCTCGTCCTCGAGTAGGTAAATGATAAAAAATATAATTTTTGATGTGGAATGCTACCTAGCATAATATTGATCATATATTCATGGCATTAATATTAAGATACAAGTGATTCAAAGCAATAGTCTAGTTTTGACATAAAGACATTAATACTCAGGCATCCCAACAAACAATCATGTCTTTCAAATTATCAAGGCTAAAGAATGCTATCCCTATAAAATCATATAGCCTTGTCATGATGTGTCTTCTGAACACAAAGTATAAATCATGCACTACCCCAGTGTCAGTCAAGCAATTGGTTCATACTTTTTAACGTGCTTCAGCATTTTCAACTCTCATGCAATACATGAGCGCAAGCCATGGATATAGAACTGTGAGTGGAATAGAATATGGTGGTAGGTTTAAAAGGGGTAAAAGTGGAGAAGAAAGTCTCGCATCAACTCAGCGTACCAACGGGCTATGGAGATGCCCATCAATAGATATCAACGCGAGGAGTAGGGATTGCCATGCAACAGATGCATTAAGAGCTATAAGTGTATGAAAGCTCGATATTAAAAATAAGTAGGTGTGCATCTATAAGGAAAAACTCCCACTAGTATATGAAAGTGACAACATAGGAGACTCTCTACATGAGAAACATGGTGCTACTTTGAAGCACAAGTGTGGAATTGGCATGCCCCTTCTCTCTTTGTCTCTATCTTTTTTCTTTTTTTCTTTTTTTTCCTTTCTCTCTTTTTTTATTTGTCCTTCGGGGTCTCGTGCCAACTTGTGGGGGAATCATAGTCTCCATCATCCTTTCCTCAGTGGGACATGCTCTAACGATGATCATCACACTTCTATTTACTTATAACTCAATATTACAACTCGATACCTAAAACAAAATATGACCCTATATGAATGTTGTGTAGTGATCTAGTGTAGCAAAGATATCAAAAAACGGACAAGCCATGGAAACATCATGCTAGCTATCTTACGATCATGTAAACCAATATGACAATGAATGCTCAAGTCATCAAAACGAAAAATGTGGAAGTTGCATGGCAATATATCTCGGAATGGCTATGGAAATGCCATAATAGGTAGGTATGGTGGCTGTTTTGAGGAAGATATAATAAGGCTTATGTGTGATAGAGCGTATCATATCACGGGGTATGGATGCACCGGCAAAGTTTGCGCAGAATCTCGAGGTGAGAATGGGCAATGCACGATACCGTAGAGGCTAGCAAATTGTTGAAAGGTAAGAGTGCGTATAATCCATGGACTCACATTAGTCATAAAGAACTCACATACTTATTGCAATAGTTTTATTAGCTCTCTCGAAGCAAAGTATTACTACGCATGCCCTAGGGGGGAGGTTGGTAGGTGTTAACCATCGCGTGCCCCCGACCTTCACACAAAGATAGACAATCAAGAATAAATTATGCTCCAACTTCCTAGCATAACGGGAGACTATACGTGCATGCTTCGGGAATCACAAACCTTAACACCAATATCTTACTAAACATGATCATCCACTAGTACCTCCCACATATTATCATCTCTATATCGCAAAACTATTGAAAGGAATCAAACGTATCATATTCAGTGATCCATAAGTTTTATGTAGGATTTTATGACTAACCATGCAAATGACGAATTCATGTTGACTCTATAAATAGATATAAGTGAAGCAAGAGAGTTTAATTATTTCTACAAAAGACAATACTCTAATAAATATAAGTGAAGCAAAAGAGCATTCTTCAAATAACGGTTTTTTATGTGAAGAAAAACAAGCAATCCAAACTTCAAATGATATAAGTGAAGCACATGAAGCATTCTATAAAGCCATATGCAAAATATATATGTGAAGTGCAATGAGCATTCCATAAATCAACCATGGACTATCTCATACCAGCATGGTGCATAAAAGAAAAGGTAAGATACAAAAGATGCTCCAAGATTTGCACATATCACATAAATGAAATGAATCCGAAAACATACTGATACTTGTTGAAGAAAGATGGGATGCCTTTCGGGGCATCCCCAAGCTTAGACGCTTGAGTCTCCTTGGATATTTACTTGGGTTTCCTTGGGCATCCCCAAGATTTAAGTCTTGCCTCTCCTTCTTCTCCTCACATCGAGACCTCCTCGATCTTCGAACACTTCATTCACACAAAACTTAACATAAGACTGGTAAGATCCGTTAGTATAGTAAAGCAAAATACTACTTTAAGTACTATTGCAAACCAATTCATATTTTATATTTGCATTATTCCTGCTGTATTATATCTTTTCTGTAGCTTATACCACTGATAAAATCGATAGTTTCATCAAAACAAGCAAAACAATGCATCAAAAAGAGAATATGTCTTAAACAAGACATATTATAGTAATCTGTACTTTGACCATACTTCTTTAACTCCAAAAATTCTGAAAACTTAGGAAAACGTAAATAATTTGATAGCAATAATGTGTTCAAATTTCAGCTCATTATCACTTTCCAATAAAAAATGAAAATTCGTGCACTTGGAACAAAGTTTCTGTTTCAGATTCAGCATTGTTTCTACTCATCTTATGGATCATCCTAAAGGAAAATCTTGGCACAAAAAAATATTAAAGCACTCAAAAGAAATAAATGACTCTCTAAAACTTCCAGGTTGTCTCCCAGGCAGCGCTTTCTTTAAATCCATTAAGCTAGGCATAAAGTGCTCAAGTAATGGATCCACCCGGATCCCAAGGTATATCAAAGCCAATTTTAATTAGCAATGATTTGTAATTAAGTAGTGAGCACAAAGAAATATGTATCATATGACGACGAAGTCTAACCCTCTTCATATACATCGGCATGTCATACAAGAACAATTCATTCATACCAAGTAAAGGCCAATGCATACCATAAGTAGTTTCTTGCAATTTTATCGTATTGGAAACATAGAGAGGTGAAGATGTAGTTACTCTCTCATAATAATTGCAAGTAGGAGCAGCAAGCACATGCATATTATATTTATCAAAATCATCATGTGTAGTAGCAAGACACAACCCATCAATATAATCCTTAACAAAAGCAAACTTCTCTGATATAGTATAGCTAGGAGAATTCAAAAAGATAATAGTACTATCATGTGTGGGTGCAATAGCAACAATTTCATGCTTAACATAAGGAACTATAGCAAGTTCATCTTCATAAGCATAATTCATATTGGCATTTTGGCCACAAGCATAGCAAGCATCAAGTTCATCAAAAAGGGATATTTCAAATGAATCCACAGGATCATAGCAATCATCCTTCGGTATGTGTGAAGGGTAATTAAACAATGTATGAGTTGAAGAGTTACTCTCATTAGAAGGTGGGCATGGGTGAATAATCCGCTCTTCCTCCTTGTGTTCTTCGCTCTCCTCCCCATCTTTTTCATCTAATGAGCTCACAATTTCAATAGCTTCTTCTTCCATAGGTCCCAGCAAAATATTAGTATCTTCCAAAGTAGCGGACATTCTCTCAAGAAATTCATTAATATCAGCATTGCATTCATAATTATCATAAAAATATTTAAGTATGGCAGAAGTTTCAGATTCGTAAGAAACATCATCATACTTTTCAAGCAAAGAAGCAATTTCATAAGCACCCTTAAAAGCAACAAATTCTTCTATTCATTCCACATCATAGTAATCATATATACCATTAGCATAAGAAGCTAAGGTTTCATTATCATTAAATTTGCATGAAAAGGGAAGCTGTGGAGCATTCATCCTAGAGCAACAAGTAATAGCATATCTCAAGCATAGCTCCCGAGCACACCAATGCAAGATATGAATTTAATCCCATAACAATTTCCCTTTTTAAGTCAAGTGATAATCCCTAAAGTATTCATGTTGATCCAACATTACTCCCATTATAAAGTTGAATGGGGTTTTCTCAAGATTATCAAAGTAGTATTTAATACTTTGCACATAACTAGCATCGAGGGTATTAGGAGGTTCCCCATCTCCATGAGTAGCAAGTACCACTATTTTTTTGGTATCTCGTGTTACATATCCATAACTAAGGATATAAAACAACTAATAAAAGAAAATAAAAATTACTTAGTGATAAAGCAAACAAGCACACACGAGAATATTCACCCCACGCTACTGCTCACCGGCAACAGCGCGAGAAAAAGGTCTTGATAACCCACAAGTGCAGGGGATCATTTGTAGCCTTTTTTGATAAGTAAGAGTGTCGAACCCAACGAGGAGATAAATGTAGAACAAATATTCCCTCAATTTCTATCGACCACCGATAGAACTCTATGCACGCTAATGCTTGCTCTACCTAGAATTACTATGAAACTACTTTCCGGGAAGTAAACGAGAAGTACTTTGTGAGAAAAGGAACTTAGTAGTGATGTAGCGAGCTTTTTGTAACACAAGAGAAAGATTGTCCCAAGGCAACTATAGATGATACAATAGATACTTGTTATATGCAATGAGGGAGGGGCATGAGCTAACATACTTTCTCTACTTGGATCATATGCACTTATGATTGGAACTCTAGCAAGAATTTGCAACTACTAAATATCATTAAGGTAAAATCCAACCATAGCATTAAGTATCAAGTCCTCTTTACTCCCATATGCAACAACACCCTTACTAGGGTTTGTGTATTCTTTCACTCACGCAACACACTATAAGAGGATCATGAACATATTGCAACACCCTACAGCGGGGATCCCTCACGCTTGCGCGACACGGAGGGCACTATAGAACAGCAACATATCAACATACGACTCACATCCATAACATCATACCACAATTAACCCATAGGACAAAAGAGATCTACTCAAACATCATAGGATAACCAAATATAATTGTGAAATAACATATGGAGTTGAGCACCACGTTTAAGTAGAGATTACAGCGGGGAAGAGAGGCGTTACACCGTTGCAAGAGGGGGAGAGAGTTGGTGTTAACGGCAGCAAGATTTTTGATGTAGATCGTCGTCATGATGCTTGCCCCAGCGGCGTTCCGATGCCACCGGGAGAGAGGGGAGAGATCCCCTCCTTATTCTTCTTCCTTGCCCCCACCCCTAGATGGGAGGCTAGTTCCCCCTCTGGTCCATGGCCTCCATGGCATCGAAGGGGCACGAGCCCCTCCTAGTTTGGATCTCCCTCTCTGTTCTCTTCTGTTTCGCGTTCCTGTTTTCTGGCCGAAAACCATTTCTTATATTTCTAGAGATCCGTAACTCCGATCGGGCTGAGATGTTGAGGGAATTTTATCCAAAAAATTAGCTTCCTTGCGCCCGAAGGAGAGCTCCAACCGACTTACGAGCTGGGGAGCACCCACCAGGGCGCGCGCCTGGCCCCCAGGCCGCGCCCTGATGTATCATGGGGGCTATGCGCATCCGTTTGTGTTGATTCCTCTTCTCAAAATTCACAAATATTCCAAAAAAATCTTCATAATTTTTTATCGCGTTTGGACTTCGTTTGATATAGATATTCTTCGAAACAAAAAACATGCAACAAACAGGGATATTCACTGGGCACTGGATCAATAGGTTAGTCCAATAATCATATAAAATGTTGCGAAAAATATGTGAAAGTTGTATATATTGGCATGAAATAACCAAAAATAATAGATACGACGGAGACGTATCAATGCTTCTGTCACTCAAGAAACCCACCATAGGCAAATCATGAGCATATTGCAACACCCTATAGCAAGGATCCCTCACACTTACGCGAGACAGAGGGCACCATAGGATAGCGCCATATCAACATACAACTCACATCCATAACATCATACCATAATTAACCCGTTGGACAAAAGAGATCTACTCAAACATCATAGGATAACCAAATATCATTGTGAAATAACATATGGAGTTGATCACCATGTTTAAGTAGATATTACAGCAGGGAAGAGAGGCATTACACCGCTGCAAGAGGGGGAGAGAGTTGGTGTTGACGGCAGCAAGATTTTTTATGTAGATTATCGTCATGATGCTGGCCCCGGCGACATTCCGACGCCACCGGGAGAGAGGGGGAGAGATCCCCCTACTTATTCTTCTTCCTTGCCCCCCACCCCTAGATGGGAGGAGAGTTCCCCCTCTGGTCCATGGCCTCCATAGCGTTGGAGGGGCAGGAGCCCCTCCTAGTTTGGATCTCCCTCTTTGTTCTCTTCTGTTTCGCGTTCCTGTTTTCTGGCCGAAAACCATTTCTTATATTCCTAGAGATCCGTAACTCCGATCGGGCTGATATGTTGAGGGAATTTTATCCAAAAAATTAGCTTCCTTGCACCCGAAGGAGAGCTCCAACCGACTTACGAGCTGGGGAGCACCCACCAGGGCGCGCGCCTGGCCCCCCTGGCCAAGCCCTGATGTATCGTGGGGGTTATGGGCATCCGTTTGCGTTGATTCCTCTTCTCAAAATTCACAAATATTCCAAAAAAATCTTCATAATTTTTTATCGCATTTGGACTTTGTTTGATATAGATATTCTGCGAAACAAAAAAACATGCAACAAACAGGGACAGTCACTAGGCACTAGATCAATAGGTTAGTCCAATAAATCATATAAAATGTTGCGAAAAATATGTGAAAGTTGTATAATATTGGCATGAAACAATAAAAAATAATAGATACGACGGAGACATGTCAATGCTTCTGTCACTCAAGAAACCCACCATAGGCAAATCATGAGCATATTGCAACACCCTACAACAAGGATCCCTCACACTTACGCGACACAGAGGGCACCATAGGACAGCGCCATATCAACATACAACTCACATCCATAACATCATACCATAATTAACCCGTTGGACAAAAGATATCTACTCAAACATCATAGGATAACCAAATATCATTGTGAAATAATATATGGAGTTGAGCACCATGTTTAAGTAGAGATTACAACGGGGAAGATAGGTTTTACACTGCTGCATAGAGGGGGAGAGAGTTGGTGTTGACGGCGACAAGATTGTTGATGTAGATCGACGTCACGATGCTTGCCCCGACGGCGTTCCGACGCCACCGGGAGAGAGGAGGAGAGATCCCCCTCCTTCTTATTCTTCCTTGGCCTCCCCCTAGATGGGAGGAGAGTGCCCCCTCTGATCCATGGCCTCCATGGCGGAGGAGGGCGGGATCTCCCTATTTGTTCTCTTCTGTTTCGCGCTTCTATTTTCTGGCCGAAAACCGTTTCTTATATTCCCGAAGATCCGTAACTCCGATAGGGCTGAAATTTTGAGGGTATTTTTAATCCAAAATTAGTTTTCTTGCACCTGAAGGAGAGGTCCAACCGACATATGAGGTGAGCACGGTCCACTAGGCCGTGTTTGGGCCCTGGCCCGCGCCCTAGTGTATCGTGCTCGCTGTGGGCCTCCGTTTGTGTTGATTCCACTTCTCAAAATTCACAAATATTTCGAAAAAAAATCACTGTAAATTTTATCGCGTTTGTACTTCGTTTGATATGTAATTTCTGTGAAACAAAGAACACAAAAAAGCAAGAACTCGCACTGGGCACTCGATCAATATGTTAGTCCAATAAATAATATAAATTGTTGCCAAAAGTATGTGAAAGTTGTATAATATTTGCATGAAACAATCAAAAATTATATATATGATAGAGACATATCAGCATTCCGAACCTTAATTCCTGCTCTTCCTCGACTAAGTAAATGATAAAAAAGATAGTTTTTTATGTGGAATGCTACCTAGCATAATCTTGATCATATATCTAATCATGACATGAATATTAAGACACAAGTGATTCAAAGCAATAGTCTAGTTTTGACATGAAGACTTCAATAGTCAGACATCCCAACAAACAATCATGTCTTTCAAAATATCAAGGCTAAAGAACGCTATCCCTACAAAAGCACATAGCCTTGTCATGCTTTATCTTCTTAACACAAAGTATAAATCATGTACTACCCCCGTGTCAGCCAAGCAATTGGTTCATACTTTTTAACGCGCTTCAGCATTTTCAACTCTCACGCAATATATGAGCGCAAGCCATGGATATAGCACTATGGGTGGAATAGAATATGGTGATAGGTTTCAAAGGGGTAAAAGTGGAGAAGAAAGTCTCGCATCAACTCAGTGTATCAACGGGCTATGAAGATGCCCATCAATAGATATCAATGCGAGGAGTAGGATTTTCATGCAACAGATGCACTAAGAGCTATAAGTGTATGAAAGCTCAATATGAAAACTAATTGAGTATGCATCTAACTCTAAAATGAAAAATCCCCACTAGTATATGAAAATGACAACATAGGAGACTCTCTATGTGAAAAACATGGTGCTACTTTGAAGCACAAGTGTGGAATTGGCATGCCCCTTCTTTCTTTGTCTTTTTTCTCCTTTTCTCTTTTTTTTCCTTTTTTTCTTTTTTCTTTTTTTCTTTTTCTTCTTTTTTTCTTTGTCCGGAGCCTCATCCCAACTTGTGGCGGAATCATAGTTTCCATCATCTGTTCCTCATCGGGACATGATTTAATAATGAATAATGATGATCATCACACTTTTTTACTTATAACTTGATATTACAACTCGATCCCTAGAAAAAAATATGACCTATGTGAATGTTGTGCAATGATTTAGCATAGAAAAGATATCAAAAAAGGACAAGCCATGGAAACATCATGCTAGCTATCTTACGATCATGTAAAGCAATATGACAATGAATGCTCAAGTCATCAAAACGGAAGCGGTGGAAGTTGCATGGCAATATATCTCGGAATGGCTATGGAAATGCCATAATAGGTAGGTATGGTGGATGTTTTGAGGAAGATATAATAAGGCTTATGTGTGCTAGAGCGTATCATATCATGGGGCATGGATGCACCGGCGAAGTTTGCAACGACTCTCGAGGTGAGAAAAGGCAATGCGTGGTACCGTAGAGGCTAACAAATTGCGGAAAGGTAAGAGTGTGTATAATCCATGGACTCACATTAGTCATAAAGAACTCATATACTTATTGCAAAAGTTTATTATCCCTCGAAGCAAAGTATTACTACGCATGCCCCTAGGGGAGAGGTTGGTAGGAGTTAACCATCGCGCGCCCCCGACCTTCACACAAAGATAGAAAATCAAGGATAAATTGTGCTGCAACTTCCTAGCATAACGGGAGACTATACGTCCATGCTTCGGGAATCACAAACCTTAACACCAATATCTTACTAAACACGATCATACACTAGTACATCCCACATATTATCATCTCTATATCGCAAAACTATTGCAAGGAATCAAACATATCATATTCAGTGATCCCTAAGTTTTATGTGGGATTTTATGACTAACCATGCAAATGACCAATTTCTATTGACTCTCTAAATAGATATAACTGAAGCAAGAGAGTTTAATTCTTTCTAAAAAATAGCATGCTATAATAAATATAAGTGAAGCAAAAGAGCATTCTAAAAATAATGATTTTCTAGGTGGAGAGAAACATGCAATCCAAACTTCAAATGATATAAGTGAAGCACATGAAGCATTCTATAAAGACATACTCAAAAGATATAAGTGAAGTGCAATGAGCATTCTATAAATAAATCATGTACTATCTCATACCAACATGGTGCATAAAAGAAAAATGAAAAATAAACGCAAAAGACGCTCCAAGATTTGCACATATCACACGAATGAAACGATTTCCAAAACATACCGATACTTGTTGAAAAAAGATGGGATGCCTTCCGGGGCATCCTGTTGGAAATATGCCCTAGAGGCAATAATAAAATGGTTATTATTGTATTTCCTTGTTCATGATAATTGTCTATTGTTCATGCTATAATTGTGTCAACCGGAAACCATGATACATGTGTGAATACATAGACCACAACATGTCCCTAGTGAGCCTCTAGTTGACTAGCTCGTTGATCAATAGATGGTCAACGGTTTCATGACCATGGACATTGGATGTCGTTGATAATGGGATCACATCATTAGGAGAATGATGTGATGAACAAGACCCAATCCTAAGCATAGCACTAGATCGTGTAGTTCGTTTGCTAAAGCTTTTCAATGTCAAGTATTGTTTCCTTAGACCATGAGATTGTGCAACTCCCGGATACCGTAGGAATGCTTTGGGTGTGCCAAACGTCACAACGTAACTGGGTGGCTATAAAGGTGCACTACGGGTATCTCCAAAAGTGTCTATTGGGTTGGCACGAATCGAGACTGGGATTTGTCACTCCGTGTGACGGAGAGGTATCTCTGGGCCCACTCGGTAAGACATCATCATAATGAGCTCAATGTGACCAAGGAGTTAGTCAAGGGATGATGTATTACGGAACGAGTAAAGAGACTTGCCGGTAACGAGATTGAACAAGGTATAGAGATACCGACGATCGAATCTCGGGCAAGTATCATACCGATAGACAAAGGGAATTGTATATGGGATTGATTGAATCCCCGACATCGTGGTTCATCCAATGAGATCATCGTGGAGCATGTGGGAGCCAACATGGGTATCCAGATCCCGCTGTTGGTTATTGGCCGGAGAAGTGTCTCGGTCATGTCCACGTGTCTCCCGAACCCGTAGGGTCTACACACTTAAGGTTCGATGACGCTAGGGTTATAGGGAAATGGTATACGTGATTACCGAAAGTTTTTTGGAGTCCCGGATGAGATCCCGGACGTCACGAGGAGCTCCGGAATGGTCCGGAGGTAAAGATTGATATATAGGAAGTCCATTTTTGGTCACTGGAAAGTTTTCGGGCTCATCGGTAGTGTACCGGGAGTGCCGGGAGGGTGCCGGAGGACCCCCGGGAGGGGTGTGACGACCATAGGACTTTGTGGGCCCTTAGAGGAGGTGTGCCAGCCCTTATTGGTCTGGCCAAGACCTTGTAGAAAGGCCCATGCGGCTGGAGGAGTAGACATAAGGGCATAGGAGTTTGAAAAGGAGGAGATCCACCTCCCTTGTGGGAGGTGGACTCTCCCTTTGATTCGGCCGAAGCTCTCCTCCTTGGAGGAGAGTCCAAGCCAGACCTCCCTATCCCTCCTCCTATATATACTTGAGGTTTTGGACTTTTGAGAACAGTTCTGAACTCTCTCTCTCTCACGACAAAGCCCTACCTCTCTTCTTCCTCCTCCGCAACGCTTAGGCGAAGCCCTGCCAGAATACCTTGCTACTCCACCACCACCACGTCGTCGTGCTGCTATTGGAGACCTTCCCTAACCTCTCCTTCCTCCTTGCTGGATCAAGGCGTAGGAGACGTCACCGGGCTGCACGTGTGTTGAACGCGGAGGCGCGGTTGTTCGGTGCTTAGATCGGAATCCACCGCGATTTGAATCACTGCAAGTGCGACTCCACCAACCGCGTTCATAGTAACGCTTCCGCTTTGCGATCTTCAAAGGTATGAAGATGCAATCTCTCCCCACTCGTTGTTGGTTTCTCCATAGATAGATCTTGGTGACACGTAGGAAAATTTTGATTTACTACTACGTCTCCCAACACATCCCCCAGCTTAGACACTTGAGTCTCCTTGGATATTTACTTGGGGTACCTTGGGCATCCCCAAGCTTGAACCCTTGCCCCTCCTCCTTCTCCTCATATCGAGACCTCCTCGATCTTCAAACAATTCATTCACAAAACTTAAAAGAAGACTGGTAAGATCCGTTAGTATAGTAAAGCAAAATACTACTTTAAGTACTATTGCAAACCCATTCATATTTTATATTTGCATTATCAATGATGTATTATAACTTTTCCATGGCTTATACCGCTAATAAAATCAATAGTTTCATCAAAACAAGTAAAACAATGCATCAAAAACATAATTTGTCTTAAACAGGACAGTCTGTAGTAATATGAACTTTGACTGTACTTCTATAACTCCAACAATTCGGAAAAATTAGAATAGCACAAATAATTTGTATGAAAAATTGTGTTAAAATTTCAGCTCGTTATCACGCCCTAGTAAAAACTGAAAATTCGCGCACTAGAGTCAAAGTTTCTGTTACAGATTCAGCATTGTTTCTACTCATCTTATGAATCATCCTAAAGGCAAATCTTGGCACAATATAAAACAAAAGAGCACAACATAAATAAATGACTCTCTAAAACTTCCGGGATGTCTCCCTCACGGCGCTTTCTTTAAATCCATTAAGCTAGGCATAAAGTGCTCAAGTTATGGATCCACTCGGATCCCAAGGTATATCAAAGCCAATTTTAATTAACAATGATTTCTAATTTAGTAGTGAGAACAAAGTAATATATATCATGTGACAACAAAGTCTATCTCTCTTCCTATGCATTGGCATGTCATACAAGAACAATTCATGCACATCAAGTAAAGGCCAATACATAGCATAAGTAGTTTCTTGAAATTTTATAGTATTGGAAACATAGAGGGGTGAAGATTTGGTTCCTCTCTCATAATAATTGCAAGTAAGAGCAGAAAGCACATGCATATTATATTCATCAAAATCATCATGTGCAATAGGATAACGCAACCCATCAATATAATCCTTAATAAGAGCAAACTTCTCCGATATATTGTAGTTGGGAGAATTCAAAAAGATAATAGGACTATCATGTGTGAGTGCAATAGCAACAATTTCATGCTTAACATAAGGAACTATAGCAAGTTCATCTCCATAATCGTAATTCATATTGGTATCATGGCCACAAGCATAATAAGCATCAAGTTCATCAAAAGGGATATTTCAAACGAATCCAAGGGATCATAGCAATCATCATAGCATTTATCCTTCGGTGTATGCGAAGGGTAATTAAACAATGTATGAGTTGAAGAGTTACTGTCATTAGAAGGTGGGAACGGGTAGCTAATCCACTCTTCCTCCTTTTGTTCTTCACTCTCTTCCTCATCTTTTTCATCTAACGAGCTCACAATTTCAGCAACTTCCTCTTCCATAGATTCCTACAAAATATTAGTCTTCTCCAAGACAGCAGTCATTCTTTCAATAAATTCATTGATATAAGCATTAGAAGCATAATTTTCATAGCAATATTTAAGTATGGAAAATTTTCAGATTCGTAAAGAGTAGTATGATACTTTTCTATCAAATAAGCACCTTTAAAAGCAACAAATTCTTCAATTTGTTCAACGTCAAAATAATAATGGGCCTCCTTGTCATAATAAGATAGTATTTCATTATCATTAAACACGCATTGGTAGGGAAGGTGTTTTTTAGTTTCTTCAGAACAACAAGTAAAATCATAATTTTCACATAGATTCCAAGCATAGAAACACAAAATATTAATTTGATGCCACAAGAGTTTTTCTTTTTTTGATATGCAGTGTCGCACATAACGAGCATGCTCATTAATGATTTTCCCTCAACTAAGCTAATTGGGTTTTCAGCACGAGCTCAAAGGGATCAAAGATGATCCAAGTAATATTCTTCGGTAGTATAGAACACTAGTGGTTCCTCAACTTTCGGAGCAGCAAGTACATCTATTTTTTTGGTATTTTGCGTTTCCTACCCATATCTAAAGATAGAAAACAACTAATAACAGAAAATAAAATTACTTAGTGATAAAGCAAACAAGCACACATGAGAATATTCACCCCACGCTACTGCTCCCCGGTAACGGCATCAGAAAAAAGTCTTGATAACCCACAAGTGCAGGGGATCGTTTGTAGCCTTTTTCGATAAGTAAGAGTGTCGAACCCAACAAGGAGCTAAAGGTAAAATTAGGGATGGCAATGGGTACCCATTACCCACATACCCTTGGGTAAAAACCCTATTAGGGTAACGGTATGGGAAAAAAATTATCCATGGGTATATAAATAGGAAAATTTGAAACCCATCGGGTAGAGAGGGTACGGGTATGGAATCATATAACCCATACCCACATACCCATGTACCCGTATAAAATCTATGTAAACTGAAAATTATCTCTACAATCTACACTATGTGAAGAATTTGTGAACTGAAAATGTATGTCTATGTGTTGTTGTTTATGACTATATGATGTTGTTTATATGTATATGTTGTTGTTATAATCTATTTTTATAAACTATATTATATGATGTAGTTTATGACTATAAGTTGTTCAAATTGTTGCTTTGCAAATATGGGTAATTTTACCTACGGGTACCCGTCTACCCTGTTGGGTAAAGGGTATGGGCAAAAAGTGTACCCGTTGATGGGTATGGGTATGGGCGATGGGTAAACTCAGGTGGGACGGATAAGGGTAGGGGGAGGCTCCACCCGTACCCATACCCTACGGGTGCCATCTCTAGGTAAAATTAATATTCTCTCAAGTTGTATCAACGATCGATACAACTCGACGCACACTAATGCTTGCTTTACCTAGAACAAGTATGAAACTACTTTGTGGTAATAAAACTAGAAGTACTTTGAAAGATAATAAAGAACATGGAAATAAAAGTTGAGTGTTGTTTTAATAAAAGAACAATAAAAGTAAATAGTTTTGTAGCAAACTTTTTGTATAACGCAAGAGAAAGATTGTCCATAGGCAATTGAATATGATACGGTAGATATTTGTTATATGCAATGAGGAAGAGGCATAGGCTAACACACTTTCCGTACTTGGATCATATGTACTTATGATTGGGACTCTTTCAAGCATCCGCAACTACTAAAGATCATTAAGATAAAACCCAACCATAGCCTTAAGTATCAAGTCCTCTTTACTCCCATACGCAACAACCCACCTACTCGAGTTTATGCTTCTGTCACTCAAGCAACCCACTATAGGCAAATCATGAACATATTGCAATACCCTACAACGAGGATCCCTCACGCTTGCGCGATACAGAGGGCACCATAGGACAGCATCATATCAATATACAACTCACATCCATAACATCATACCACAATTAACTCGTTGGACAAAAGAGATCTACTCAAACATCATAGGATAACCAAATATCATTGCGAAATAATATATGGAGTTGAGCACCATGTTTAAGTAGAGATTACAACGGGGAAGAGAGGTGTTACACCGCTTCATAAAGGGGGAAAGAGTTGGTGTTTACGGTGGCAAGATTGTTGATATAGATCACCGTCACGATGCTTACCCCGGCGGCATTCCGGCGCCACCGGGAGAGAGGACGAGAGAGCCCCCTACTTCTTATTCTTCCTTGGCCTCCCTCCTAGGTGGGAGGAGAGTTCCTCCTTTGGTCCATGGACTCCATGGCGGCGGAGGGGCGGGATCCCCTCCTCGATTGGATCTCCCCCTCTGTTCTTTTCTTTCGCGCTTCTGTTTACTGGCCGAAACCCATTTCTTATATTCACAGAGATTCATAACTCCGATCGGGCTGAAATTTTGAGAGAATTTTTATCCAAAAATTAGCTTTGTTGCGCCCTAAGGAGAGCTCTAACCGACGTACGAGGTGAGCACGGTCCACCAGGCTGCTTTTGGGCTGACCCACGCCCTGGTGTACCGTGCTCGCTGTGGGCCTCTATTTACGTTGATTCCACTTCTCAAAATTCACAAATTTTCCGGAAAAAAATCTCCGTAATTTTTTATTGCATTTGGACTTATTTTGATATGGAATTTCTACGAAACAAAAAACACACAAAAAACAGGAACTGACACTGCGCACTGGATCAATAGGTTAGTCCAATAAATCATATAAATTGTTACCAAAAGTATGTGAAAGTTGTATAATATTGGCATGAAATAATCAAAAATTATAGATACGACGGAGACGTATCAGGGTCGTGATTGGATCGCGAGGAGTACGACGACATCAACCGCGTTATAAAGACTTCTGATATTCGGTCTACAAGGGTACGTAAATACACTCTCCCTCTCGTTGTTTCGTAGATTATTTTTTCATGAAGTAGATTAGATCTTGAGTGTTTCGTAGATTTTTTTTTCTATGCAACGTTTCCATTATGGATGTCATGAAGTAGTTCGTGCAGCGTGATAATACCATCAAGAATAAAGCATCCCTTAATGAAAGCCATTTGGAAGGGACCGGTCACTTTATGAGCTACACGAGACAACCTACTAGCGAATGCTTTGGAAGGGAATTTGATGATGTTGTTGATAAGAGCTATAGGCCTAAATTTCTTGACATCATGTGCCCCTTTGACTTTTGGTATTAGTGGTAATAGCGTAGTTAAGATCAGAAATCTTAATCGTACCCAAGGAAAAAAACATGCATGATCTTGTAAACGAGAAGTTGAATAGTTCCCCAAAACTTCTTAAAACCGTCCCCAAGCAAAAAAAAACATGCATGATCTTGGGGCATAAGCGGATTTAGATGAATCATGTCTGACTACCATACCTTTGTAAGGCACCGATGAGATTACGCTCGACCATCATCACTTCAAGGCATTGCACTGCTTATGCGATTCATTGAGCTCTCACCATCTTCAATTGTTGTCATGTACTAAAGTAAATGATATATCTGTTCATTATCATTCTCTATCCAATGTAATGTCTCGCTCTTCGACGCTTTAAAGTTTCAATTATGGCACAATGTCAGCAAAATGTGAAATGTCACTAAAGCAGAGAAACTACCAGGGAAGATTCATGTTGGATAAGAGTACAACCAAGAAAGACAACAAAGCTTCACGAGTGGACAAAAGTTGACAAACTGATGAACAATATATTTTTGTTAGAAAAATTCAAATAGTTTTTGAGAGAATTGAATTAGTAGTTTTTTTAGAAGGATACAAACCATGTAAGCATGTTGGGCCACGGCTAGACAAGCCCATCAGAGACCCAGTTGAGCACGACTCATTTGGACTAGTGGTGTATCCCGACTCAATTTCTCCCGGTGTTCACTTTTGTTCCTACGACGGGTCCACTGCCCAGGGACGAACCTGAACAAGACGGGCCCGTCTCTTCCTCGATTCGATCCATACCCTCCTCCTCCACCCCCCGAACCCTACCCCCATGTCCGACGGCGGCGGCGAGCCCGGGGCCGGCGGCTCGGCGCCGGTGTGCAACTTTGTCCGGAAGCCGCCGAAGAATATTCGGAAGCGTCCCGCCGCCTCCGTCGGCTCTGACGACGAAGAAGGTAGCGGCGGCGACGATTCTGGGGCCATCGCGGCGGCGCGATCTAAGAAGGCGCCGTCTACTACCAGCAAGCTCTTCTTCTCCTCCGCCGACAACTCACACGAGCCCCGCCGTTTCCAGTTCGAGTCATCCCGGACGATTCAGTCATCGACCGACAACCGCGCCACTGCGACGCTGGAGACGGAGACGGCGTACGACCGTGATGCGCGCGCCATCCGCGAGCGACAGCTCAAGCAGGCCGAGGAGTCTCTCAAGAAGAACCCCTCTGCCTCCTCCTCCTCCGGGGAGCTCTACAAGGGGATCCACGGCTACACGGATCACAAGGCCGGCTTCCGGCGGGAGCACACGGTTTCCGGAGAGAAGGCTGGCGGCGCGCACGGCCCCCTGCGGGCGTCAGCGCACATACGCCTCTCGACGCGGTTCGACTACCAACCTGACATCTGCAAGGATTATAAGGAGACCGGCTATTGTGGCTACGGCGATTCCTGCAAGTTCATGCACGACAGAGGTGACTACAAGTCTGGGTGGCAGCTCGAGAGGGAGTGGGACGAGGCCGAGAAAGCCCGCAAACGGCGCATAGCATTGCGTGAGTTGGATGGCAGTGATGGCGAGGCAGAGGAGGAAGACAGCGATGACGAGGAGGCACTGCCCTTTGCCTGCTTCATATGCAGGGAGCCCTTTGTTGACCCGGTGGTCACAAAGTGCAGGCATTATTTCTGCGAGCATTGCGCATTAAAGGTACCTTGCAATTTGTTCTGATTTTGTGCTGATAACTATGCCTACTCATTATGCAATCAATAAGTTTCTCGTGCTGAAAATCTAGTTCATTTGCTTAGCTAGGTTAACAGTTTGTCATATATATATAGAGAGAGATGTAACATGGAACCAAGCCATGAACTATTGAAACATTAGCACTTGCACACGACTTCTAATTCTGGGAGTATCACGGATTCAGCCCAGATATATATGAACTTACCCTATTACATAAAGCACCATAAGATTATGGATACATGGTAGTGTGGTGGAAACAAATTTCTGTGTCATGCTAGCTGTTTTTTTTGTTTGGACTAGCTGATTGTTTTGGTTTAAGTTTCAGCCATATGGCCCATATAGCATGCAGCACTGCATTACATTTAGAATGCCAAGTCCAGGATGATATTTGATTTGTGAGTTCTTATAAATTCGTTTTCCTATCTGTATTTAGCTGCGTGATATGATTTTTTTAATTGAAATATTAGTTCAGAGAGTACCATGCATGGCTGCTTAATAATTAAAATATTATTTGCCTGGTGCACCTTTTCTGTTGGAGTTACAGAGCTTTATTTATTTGCATAGGACTATCTTACGGCCTGTCTTGTGTGCAAATAATAAATTACATATACAGAGTGATGCCAATGGGATTCAAAGGGAATATGGAAAATGTACTTGATAATAGATAAGTTTTTTCCCTTTGATATGGAGGAAGTGCATTCACAGAGCTTGCATAGTTAGATGACTTATTCACTAGTCTCCCTCCGTAAAGAAATACAAGAGCGTTTAGATCACTAAAATAGTGATCTAAACGCTTTACAGAGGGAGTACATTCTAGGAAGTGTATTCACAGAGCTTGCATAGTTAGTCCAGATCTATAGAGAATGTGAGCAAGGAATATGGAAACCTAAATTCTGCACAGACAACCTGTTACATACAATTGGATGCTACTCAAGTGCATGGGTCAAATGTAGTCTTATGTGCACAACATTCTAGGTTTATTTAATCCACGTGGAAACAGATTAACAACAACATTAGGTGTTCTCTTACGGAATTTCATCGCTACTCAAGAGTTACCGAGTAATTGCACAAAGAAAATAATTCTTGAGGTTTCATAGTTCTCAGCCAATGATTGTTGCTTATATATTGGAAATAAATCCTGACAATCTGCATCCGTTGATTTCAGCATCACTCGAAGAACAAGAAGTGCTTCGTCTGCAATAAACCGACGCTTGGCATCTTCAATGCGGCGCAGGAGATCCGGAAGAAGATTGCCCAGGATAAGAAGCAGCAGGACCTTTGATGGCTGTTGCACAATGTAGCTTGTATCATGGAGGATTACTTGTCTTCTGTAATTGTATTGTTTGAAAATGAGGGGGAAATATGCAGGAATCAGTTTTGTTTCTTTAGCTCTGTACTAGATCCCACTTACCATTAGCCACCAAAAGGTCTCAGCTTCTTGTCGCATTGCAGAAGCTTGTGTCATCATTATGAATTGGTTCTGAATGGTTGTGAATCTTCAAGTGTTATGCACATTTATACTGCAACTTAAAAGAGGTAATAGCACCTCAAGTCCTAGAACTTGCGTAAATTGTGATGATTTGGTCCTATATGGGCATCCTATATGGGCATGTACAATGGTGCTATCTTAAGAGTGTCACGTAGGATAAATGATGAGGTGGAGGAAAGACAACTCATAAAAAAAGTTTTGTCTTCTCTTATTTAAGAGAAACAAAAGGTGATCTCTTAGCACAATATGTCTCGTCATGTTTTTAGGAATAGCTAGTTATTAAAGATAAGACTAAGAGATGACCCATTATAGACTCTCTCTTTTGCCATCTCTAAATTACATGCAAGACTTAAGATAGAACTATCTTATCAACCATTGTATATGCCCTACTTGTAAAAGTGCATCCCACAATCCTCAAACTTGCACCGGATGTGATGATTTAGGCCAATCAGAGCTAGACAAGCGGCGGCCAGGTCACCGGACCGGTTGTCATGGCACTTTTGCAGATAGCCCCTTGCTGTTTTACTATTTAAGATTTAAGATGGTACTTATTTTTTCTATTTTGCGCATGCTCCTACGTACATCTATACCTACTAATAAAACTCACAACCTGATGTCCAGATTCAAATATTGTGGCCAACTAAGCTAGCTCGTGTTGCCTGATAATAAAAGGTAGAGTCCCCTCTAAAATAGTCCCACATCATTTTCTTACATTCAACCTTCCTAATTTATATACGTATTTGATTTTTCTGGGTAACAAGGAGCCATCCCGAAAATCATCAAGAAGGAAATAAGCAATCCGTATATAACAAGGAAGGAAAGATGGATCGAATACAAGAATAAATAAGGAAATAAAGAAGGAAAAAGGAAATAAATAGGAGGAAAGAATAAAGAATGACGAAAGGGATTGAATGGAAGGAAATAAAGAAGGAAAAAGGAAGGAAATAAAACAGAAAAAAATAAAGAAGAAAAGAGGGATTTCAGTCTGTGGTAGAGAACAATAATAAAGAGAACGAAGTCGTGCAAAAAAAAAGTATTCAGCTAATTTGATCTTTTTTTATCATGTTTCCCTATTATTTTATCAAGTTTAAATAATGTGGAGAAAAGAAAGTAGACTTGAACTCCTTTTTTAGCCGATTGGAGTCCTGGACTTGTAGGACTACGTGTCAAAGAGGATGCATAGTATTTTATTCTTTTTTCATCAAGTTGAAAAATTGGTTTCAGAAGTGTAAAAAAAATGATCACTCACCAACATTAAAACTTAGTGCGTTGTTGGTTAAAATAAATATATTTTTTGCGGGAAGTTAAACTAAATAACTAACAGATGTTGTATGATTAATAAAAAAAATGTACAGTGCATTAAACTAAATAACAAGAGTATTAATGAGGTAAAATGTAACTACACACAGTTTTCCTAGATCCACAAACCGTACGTGATAATTCATCTTTCGTATGCCCTATGTTTGAGCATGACTATAGCTAGCTTGAGAAGAAAAGTTAGTGCACATCTCCAAACTCCATCGCGGGGCAACTGCTTCACTTTACTTTGTTTTAGTTCACAAATGTTATTGAGGTCAAATACCATGTTGTTTTATATAAGGACACACACAATTAGTGCATGTTATGGTTACAGATATGCAAAAAAAAAGATCACTCACAAACATTAAAAATGAATGCATAGTTGATTAAAGTAAATAATTAATTCATGTAGTTTGATTAAGAAAAAAACAAAAAATGTATAGTGGATTGGAAAAATAACATATTTTTAATAACACTAATATGAGTAACAAAACATTAATTTAATTCAAGTATATAATAGAGGAATCCAGTTGGTTGCTCGTGTGTTGGTTTAATATTTTATTGCTGAAAAACCTTAATTGTCTTCTTAATCTTAAAGTGATTTTGTTTTACTATTAATAACCTAATGATAGGAAGTTATGTTAATAAAGATGGGCTACTCATTTCTAGCAGTGTTTGCTTTGCTCCGTAGCAAAGTACGACAATCGCTCGGGCACTACAATCATCGTCGGTTACAGCAAAAAAGTGGATAGGCGGTGATCCGGAAGGACGTCATGTTGAAAAAAGGACGTGGACCTGCGAAAGTCTTGAGACTATGCTCATTGAGATAGGGGTTTGTAAAAAAAATTTCTCCCATTGCACACGGACATTTTTGCTAGTCTATACAAAAACCATTATCCTTGGTAATGAACATATTCTTTTTGCCATGTCTTGTCATCTTGGAATCTATTCATGAGTGAACAGCGAAGAGGAAACACGGACAGGTAGCTAAGAGCGTGCACGAATTTGTTTTCCGTTGCAAACTCACGGGCATGTTTGTTAGTAATAATAATAACAATAACATCCAGAACGTGACAGCACATTGTCAGATCATCCAAATGACCCTTAAAAGGCTCCCGAAAGAACTCTTGTTAATTAGACGCTTCCTCAGATTTGTCATTCCAGCCCATTGATTCGGCCGCCCATTGTTACCTTTGATGGGCCAAACCCATAAAAATATAGAAAGCCTTTCCAATGGACCACTAGGGGAGGGGGGGGGGCCTCCTATATGCCACTTCCTACGGCAACTTCGCGGTTTCACACTGGGCGCAACTCGTCTTGGGCCATCCCATTTGCACTGGTTCTGCTTCACGGGGTAAAAAATGCAAAAACAATTTGCGTTTGGCTGGAATCAAACCGACCACATGATGCAGATGCATAATCGCGCTAGCCATCGCGACTGGCCCACGCAAGTGAAAGAATTACAACGTGAATCTTAAAGAAGCAAACAGAGGCGACAAAACTTAAAAACCAGTTCGCGAAATTTCCAAAAGAAACTTTTGTGAACATTTTTTGGAAAAATAAGAACAAAAGTGAACACGCAAACGTTTTTTTGAAATTATGAACAATCTTTACAAAACTAAAAAATATATTGTAATTCACCCCGAATATTTTTTTTGATTCCCGAATAAATTATGAAAACGCGTTTTTTTTTACAAATTTCAATAACTCGAACATTTTTTGAAGTTCCCGAGCATTTTTCAATTTGTCAACAAAATTAAAAAATGCAAACATATTTTGAAACTTGAGTATTTTCTGAATGTGTGAACACATTTTTCAAAAGTGGAATAATTTTGTGAAACCCTTGAAATTTTTAGTTCATGAACATATTTTGAAATTTAAATTATCTAATTATCATTTTTTAAATAAGCAGAAAAAAATTTAAATTCATTTTTTAGAATTTCTGAATATTTTTTTAGAAAACACCGTGTTCTGTTAAATGCAAACAGTTTCCAAATTTGCGAACAAACTATTAAAAAACAGAAAACAGGGACATTTTTTAAAAATTCAAGAAAAACAATTTGAATAGCGAACATTTTTTGATACTCCTAAAAAATGGTAACATCAGCATTTTTATTTTTTTATACAATTTAGATAAAGGGAACTTTTTTGATGTTTTGAATAATTTTTAAACAACCTTCCAAACAATGTTTGAATAACACAAACAAAATATGAAAATACGATTTTTTTAAATTGTGAACAATTTTTGAAATGCAACAATTTTTGTAACTCCTGCAAAAATGAACATATGACTATTTTTCTAAAATTTGTGATATATTTTTGGAGCAAGAACATTTTGCGAACAAAATTCATAAACGCAACCAATGTTTCAAAATAGGAACATTTTTTCTAAACTCCGAAACAAAATTTAAAACTTTGCAAATTTTGGAAATGGGAATATTTTCTGAAACTCACGAACTAGATTCAAAACGCGAACAATTTTGGAAAGTGCGAACATTTTTCCTGAAAATGGAAAGATTTTCTGAAACTCCTGAACAAAGAAAAAGAGTCAAAGAAAGGATGGGGGATGTCAAATCAAAAAAGAGAGGTGAAAGATACCATAACAATGTGTATCAGACTGCCTGTTTCTTTGTAGTTGGATCTCCCACTTTTTGGAATGTTCCAAATTCCACTTGAGCAAATTTGGAACACACGAGCATTTTGAAAAAGGAATAGTTTTTTTTTGAATTTGTTGATTTCTTTGGAAAACATGGATTTGTTGAAAATTCTGCAGCTTTTGAAAAGATTTAAAAAAAATACAGCGAAAAGTTACAAAAAGAAATAGAAAAAGGAAAAGGAAAGGGAAAAAAGAAGCAGAAAAATAAATAGGAAAACAAAAAACCCGGTTCAGGAACTTCTAGAAGGTTCCCAAAACCGGCAAAAACCAGATGGGATTTCCCGAAACTGTTCATTGGAAAGCTCTGCTCAATGTTACACATGGGCCGGCCCAATTGCTCGATAGACCGAGTTGCCTGTGCGAATCGTCGACATTATGATGCAGAGAGCGGCAGATAGGGAATTCCCACTGGGGGCTCAGCCGATGCCGAGTGTGAATAGACCGCGAGTCTCAATGCCACCCGAACTCGGTTCGATCTTTCCTCTCCCAGTACTATTTTTTCGTGTTTCTGCGTCCCCCACAGACTCCACACGCTTTCCCCCAAATCGCCGCCGCCATGGAGAAGGAGAAGAAGCTGTCCTTCTCCATCCCTTCCAAGCTAAGGCCGCCCAAGCCGCCCCGCCCCGCCGCCGGCGCTGATTCCTCCGCCGCCAGCGGCAGCTCCGCTTCCGCGGCTGCTGCCCCCGCCCAGCAATTCGTCACCGAGTTCGATCCGTCGCAAACCCTAGCCGCCGGCGCCGGGTCCGCCGTCATCGCGCCCCTCCCCAACTCCGGCCACTTCCTCAACCACCGCTCCCGCAAACCCTCCTCCCTCCCGACCCCCGAGGAGGAGGCCGCGCTTGCTGCCTCCACCGCCGGTGGCCCCACATTCGTGCTCGACACCTCCGAGGCCCCCGACAACCCGTCCTCCCACATAGGCTATGGCCTCACCCGACGCGGCGCCGACGCCGACGCCGAGGCCGACGCCACGGAGTCGGGTAAGGCGCAGTCTTCCAAGGAACCAGAGAAGAAGCCGACCTCTCCAGCCAGAGATGGCGGCGGCTCCAGCGGTGACCTTATGCTGCGACGGTACAAGGAAGACATGGCCAGCCTCCCCGACCACCGTGGTATAGACGAGTTCGAGGAGGTGCCTGTGGAGGGCTTCGGTGCTGCCCTCCTTGCTGGCTACGGCTGGTCGGAAGGCAAAGGACTAGGTAGGAACAACAAGGAGGATACCAAGGTTGTTGAGTATAACCGTCGTGCCGGTACACTGGGGTTAGGCTACGACCCCTCTGAGGCAGACCCTAAGAAGACTCGCTCCGGCGACTGGGTTATTGGTGGAAAGAAGGCGGCGGAGAATGGAGGAAAGAAGGCGGCGGAGAATGGAAATGCAAAGAAGAGAGATAGGGACAAGGAAGACAGAGTCCGGGAGAGGGATTCAAGTGCCCGACAGAAAAGGTCTGGTGATCTTAGGGCCGAGAGGGAGGGTCGAGAGAAAGAGAGAAATACTCGGGATAGTCGAGAAGAAAAGAGTAGCCGTGATGTTGGTAACAAAGTGCACTGGTTACAGAGCAATATTAGGGTTAGAGTGGTTAATGAGAGGTTCAGCAAAAGGTTATACTTGCAGAAGGCCAAAATTGTCGATGTGGTTGGACTGACGACATGTGACATAATGATGGATGATGGGTCAGAGCTTGTGCAGGGGGTGGAGCAGGATATGCTCGAAACAGTCCTGCCGCGGACAAACGGGCGAGTGCTTGTGCTCTGTGGGAAGCACAAGGGGGTGTATGGGCATCTTGTAGAGAAGAATTCAGAGGCAGAGACTGCAGTGGTGGAGGATGCGGATACAAAAGACATGGTGCGTGTGAAATATGATCAGATTGCAGAGTACGTTGGGGACCCAGAATTGCTTGGACATTGATTATTTCTTCTTCTTGAGGGGGCATCTATTTTCCAGGAGCTCTTCTAATGTGCTAGGTAATATCTGTTCCTTAGTAATAACTATCAGTTGCTGCTTGGATGTAAGATCTTGAACACAATGTTAATCGCGTTATTACTATTATTCGTTGCTTGGATGTATAAAACCTTCACCAAACTGTCAGTTTTGCTTTGTATAATCTGTTGGTTTAAAGTCTGCTGCATATTGGTCAAAACCTCATGCTAATTGATGATGTTAGAAGGTGATCCTTGTATCTAAGAGTGTTTTCCGGAATGCATGCTAAAAATCTCATGAACATCTTGCCGTCTTGATGATGGGGTGATCAATAGTTATTATACTGGGACCTGCCTTAAACTGCAGATGCTCCGCACAGGGTTGATTTTTTTTCGAGTTCTCCTGCTATCCACCATAAGAGATGAACGTTTTGCTGAAAACCTCTAAAGAAAATCTGAACTACAAATCTCTAAGTTGAAGATAAAAAGTACTACCTCTGTTCCTAAATATAAGATGTTTTGGCGGTTCGAATTGAATTTGACATGGGAGGAGTCCGTAAAGAGAGATATGAAGGATTGGAGTATCACCAAAGAACTAGCCATGGACAGGGGTGTGTGGCAGTTTGCTACGTCAGAACCATGAGTTGGTCATGAGATCTTATGGTTTCACCTCTAGCCTACCCCAACTTGTTTGGGACTAAAGGCTTTGTTGTTGTTGGATATTGATATGTTTTTCTAAAAACACGGTTAAACATGCATATGTTTGACTTTTGAAAAAACAAATGCACCTTAAACTGCAATCTGTGTTGTCTTACTCGGTATATGCTATGCTAACCAATCAATGGTATCTTTCTAAAGACCTAGGTAAATACTCCGAGGAAAGAGGCTGGTATTGATGGCTTCAAAAGGGATAGTGATAGATCTAAGAGAGTGGTGAGGAGAGCCGCAAGTAACACTTGAATACATTTCTGGCTTCCTTCAAAATACAACTAGGCTCTGCTTTATAGAGGACTTCTAAAGGATGGCTTGAAAAGGGATGTATGCAAGGATGGTGAAGATTTGGTAATAGATGGTTATCGCCTAGTTTTCTACAAATTAAGGGCTCCTTTGATTCAAGGAATTCTATAGGGTTTTTGGAGGATTGAGATCCTTGGGAAATTTTCCAACATTGGTCCTCTGATTCATAGGATTGAATCCCATAGGATTTTTCCTATGGAATCTTTCGTACTACATTTCATGGGAAATCTAACATCCACTCCAACCTCTTTTTACAATTTCTTTGTTTTTCCCGTGACATCGAACGCTCCTTGCTAATCCTATAGGGTTCAAATGGACATGCCATTCCAACCCTATACTTTTCCTATTCCTAGGTTTTTAAAATCCTACGAATCAAAGAGGCCCTAACTGGGCAGTTCTCTTCTACTTAACTAATAAGTAGAGGCAAATCTTTTGCCTCCGTCTCGAAAAAAGAAAAGATTCGATAATAGGGGGATCAGGGAAGGAGCCGGGAGGAACGATTAGGTACATCCTTGTTTTCTTTAAAATACAACTCAGCTCTGCTTTATAAAGAGGACTTCTAACCGATGTTAGAGAACTATCTGTAGTATAAGATGCAAACATTATTATGAAACGATACCAACGAAACAAACAGTACAACAAAAATCTGCTACCTCTTTTCCAGTTTAAAAGGCCTACGCGTATCTCTAGGTTGACAATTTTTCCAAGCTAACACGAGTCATAGATCATGAAATTAATACCATTAGATACTTCATGTTATATTTTCCAATGTTATAATTTTTGTGATATACAGTTTGCATCACATTGGTTGAATAGGCAAGCCCAAACTTGCATGTGAATACCGTCGCATAAACAACCTTCATCTACAGTATATATTTCAGTGGGCCTCTTGACGTAGCATGATTACTGTTTTGGGTAATGTTTCTGCCCATCAGTTTTGCATAATAGCAAACGGTACCATGGGCCATAGTCATGTTGGCTTCTAGTTTACGGATTACCTTCAAGATTTGTCGTCTTCATTTTATAACATAGATGAGTTTCTCACCCGAACATTTTTTTTAATGAATATGGTTCAGATCAGATCAATGATATTGTGATTCACTATAACATCACATTTCTGCAATACTAGCATGGCACTACAATTGGAATATCATGCCAATTAGAGACCACTCGTCCCTAATAGCCAATCAAACACAGCAAGAATTGCATATATCTCAGATAGTACTTGCTGTGTCTAACTGTGTTGTACTGAAATTACAAACATTAAAAACTGTAGAGACTATCGATATTTGATAATCACAATCCGTGCGCATGGTATTCAAGTGTTGCCTTCTACTACTTTTCTTGACTCGTACTTGTCAACTTTTTTCTTCTGAGCAATTGCAATCAATGTCTTGTTTATAGGTTGATGACTTTTCTCCTAGAGTGCCTACTGCTGAAGATCACAATGAAAATACAGAGCACCTGACAAACAAGTATCCAGATGACAGGCTTGGCAACCGATATTTAATCAGGTGCTCTGCTTTTATGTATGACGTGACATATCATGCCCTGTTTCCAGTTTGCGCATAGCACTGTTTCAATCAGTCTCAATTGCTCCACAATTTAGATACCAACCTATTCTATGTGAAGAGTCTTAATCATCTTCAGACTGGTAGCTTCCTTCTTTGTGGTATCATCACTTTGTGTTAGAGGTTTTGCGCAGTATGCAAATATCACTTGTGTGAACAGGTCAAGATATGAGATGACATGTTCACTGATACTCAGGTTGAGCAATAATTTTCTTGCCAGCATGGTAGTTGGCAAAACAAACTGGACTCTGTAAATCAGGGACATGATTCTGATTCACATTTGCTTTGGTTCCAAGCTTCACTGTGCAAATTACAAGTGTTAAAAAAGTTGAAAACTCTTGTACCGATGTACTGTATAACAGGATGGTCAGCTGAATGGATATTGATTTTAGTCAATTGGGCTCGTATGTGTTGAAACTGCTGGAACTCAGAGAGCCCGAGATATCAGAGAACGCGAGCAGATCCCGGCCCGTCCATAGGTGCCGCGTGTGCAACAGTACCTGGATGGGCTGACATTTCCGCGCCTAGTCTGCCTCCTGCCGAAAGCACCTGTATTTTGCTCCCATGTTTCCCCGCCTTCTGTTTTGCTGCATTTCTTCATTTAGTAAGTGAACTGGTCCTTAAACGAAACGAATCATTTTGTAAAATAGTCATCTCTCCACTGAGAGCGATGTATGTCAACTACAATTATATGTACCTGCGCAGCATAATTCTTATGGTTGGACTTGGATGCATCCAAGCTAATCATTTGGGAATTTCTCGCTCGACGCACTTAATAATCATTTTGGTGATCAGTTAGCAGTTGCCAGATTAATTTCTCCCTTTCATCTTCTCAAAGGACCAATATTGTTGGTGAGAGCCAAGCATGAATGCCTACCGAAAGAGCGCTTCAGCTGCTCCGATTTTTTGCTGTTATTGAGATAACTGGTCAATGTTGATACAAGAGCCAAACCTTCAATCGCATAATCACTAGGAATCCATACTTTCTATCATTATAAGTAGTGTATGTGTGGAGACCACTTGGTGGTCATAGAAACCCACTTCTATGAGCGAATGTACTTAGCATTAGTAATCCCTGTTAGTGAGTACTGAGTATGGCTCAAATGCCTCATTTAATCACGATTCAGAAAAATGTCGAGGCAGCTCGCGTCATGCAAAACAATTCACTATTTTTTTACGGGTGAAAATAATTCACCAAACAAAAGGAAACGGAATGTAAGAGCAAGCACGCAGGCTAGGCTAGAAAATGCAGGCCTGATCTCCCCATGACCATCTCAAGTCCAGCGACTTCAAAATAATTGATTAACAGAACATTCAACCAACCGATCGACACCCACACGCAGCACGTCCCCATGTTGCGCTAAGCAAGGACACGGCCCGGTTTCTTTACGGCCACTTGCCACAGTCCCATGAGAAATGATTAGTTGAAAAAAAATGTCAATTAGGGGGGGAATCTCCTCTCAGATCACGATGTGCCCTCATGGCCTAATAACACTAGCTCGCTTTGCAGGCAGAGGCAGCACATCCCAGAGACGAAATTAAGAAGGCAATATCATAATGCCGATCTCGATCTCTCTCTCTCTCTCTGCATTATTATTAGATCGTGGTGCTCCTCGTGCCTAACGGTAGAGAATTTCGTGAACTGGCCTGGCTTCCATTTTCTTTTCTTTTGCCTCAACTACTGGCAGCGGCATGGCCGGCAACCCAATGGCTAAATTCCCGATCCCTTCTTAGACTATTATACATAATCTTTTCCCATGGAATATGTACAGGTTGAATGAATGAACACTGGTACTTCAACTTCAACTTCAAGTGGCAAAGCATGCCAGGCCAGAGAACACAAGAAGGCCAAGTGATAAATTATCTGATCCCCTCGGGTTGGTTCTCGCAGGGATATCTCAGCGGTTAAGACGATCAGGTGTACGTTGGGAGCTACTTGGCATGTTTTATTTTACCAGAACAGAAGAAGCCGATTTTTTTTTTAATATTTTTTCGAAAAGGAGAAGAGAAGAAGCCGATGGATGGAGCGTCTGTGCCGGCCGAAAAGCCAGGGGAATATGCTGCTGCTCGCCGGCAAAGCCGTTTTGGGGTTGAGAGCAAAAGGAAGGAAAGGGGAGAAAGGTGGCTAGCTCCCGGAGAATGTTCATTTTGTGCGGTGCGCTCTCCGTCGTGGAACGGAGTGCAGCACAGCACGTCACGCGCGCTCAATCCTTGCGGCTTCCACCAGACCACCGGAAGGGGAATAAAGCTGCGTGCGTGCTCCTCCTTTTGCCCTCGGCATCGATCGTCGTCGCCGACGATCTTTCTTGTTCCACCCCGTGGAACAAAACAGTACTGATGCCATATATACGTAGCGGGGATCTGGCTGGCCCGGATCGCCAGCATGGTCACGTTGCCATGGCTAGCGCATTAATGATCCATCCATGATCCATCACGCACCTGCAGGCTGCAGCTAGCCTCATCCAAGCTGAGATGCCACGAGATGGGGAAGGAAGCATCCATCGACCGATCATCTGCTCGCTCATCTACTCGTACTTGTTGTAATATCTTATCTGGTCAGAGAAATGGATGTACGAATGAATAATTGCACATACATCAATTAATATGTACGTAGACGCTTTAGGACTTTTTCAATGCATTGGTGTTCAGGTAAGGTCTTAAATGCATTAAATGTCGTAACAACTAAGGACATCTTTATCGGCAACCCGTAATTTTATTTTCGCATCGGTTCGTTGACACAAATGCGGAAGGACAACATCTAATCGTAGTCACATACATTTCAGCCTGCATTTAACCAAACCAAATGAAATTAATGTAAACCCGGCGATATTCATTAAAGTTCAGATAAGAAATAGTATAAATCATTCATACATACCATGCAAATAAAGTCTAGTACAAAATGTCTCAAATTAAGCAGATGTCCAATCAAATTTTGATCAAAACATCATGTCGTCCCACAAAAACTGTCCCTTTAGTTTCATCAAACAGTGTGCCCACGTAAATGGTCATACCTCTTTTTAGTGGTACGTCACAGTAGTGCTTGCAGGCTACATATAATGTGCATACCAACATTGACTGAATGAATCAATCAACAAGTTAAGCAAGAGAAAGCAAAAAACTTACGAGCCCCTCATCTGTCGCATGCAATGGGCACCTTTCCTCGAGCTGACGAACCACGTTGCAAAACTTGGTGACGCTGATTTGGATCATGTGCCAGCGGTACGACAACGACTTCACGCTGCATGGTTGAATGATATACATGTTGTAGGGTGCAATGTCCATTCATCCGTGAAACGTTTCGTGCACTTGCCATCAGAAGGACTCCCCTCTCACCCTGCCTACGAAATCTACGGATGCGGTCAGCCGTGCATCACACAACAACTCATCCTTCATGGTTGAGTAGCTCATCATCCAATGAATGGGTGTTTAGATTTTGTAGTTAAGCTTTCTTTATTTAATTGTTTATCAACTAAACTCTTTTATGCAGTGGTTGGTAGGTATTTTGCATAGTTTTACATGCTTAGCATCGTTTTTTCTGGGTTGTCGTAATGCTTTCTCTAATCTTTAATTACCTTGTCACATCTCCTTTTGCATATGTGAAACCTTCAACAACTGTACACGGTAGAGCATTGGAAGAGGTCTAAAAAGATACTCCCTCCGTTCATAAATATAAGTCTTTCTAGAGATTTCATTAAGAACTACATACAAAACAAAATAAGTGAATCTACACTTTAAAGTATGTCTATATATATTCGTATGTAGTTTGTAGTGAAATTTTTAAAAGACTTATACGTAGAAAACGAAGGGAGTATAATACTAGTACTACATTGGTTGAAGCGACGATCGACGAGGGGTCATGCATATGATTTGGCAGGCCGTGTGGGTTCTCCACCGCATGTGACGCGTCGCCGGCCGTGTCTCGTGCCGCATCGATCCCACTGTCCGAAGCCGGCCGGCGGTTGAATCTGCCCTACCCCCTCTCGATCATTGCATACGCTGCGATGCTCGACATGGGGAATTCCGTTCATATGCTCCGTGTGAAACGAGCTACTTAGCACACCTGCATGCACCAAAATTTCTAAGACTTGAAACTACTTCTTTCGTCTCAAAATAAATGTCGCTGTTTTAATACAAAATTTATACTATTAAATTTACGTCATTTATTTTAAAACATTTTAGGACAGAGAAAATATATAATATAGCATATGTTTCAAGGGGGCCGGGTACAGGACCGATTTTTGTAAGCACTCCGATGCAGCATAGCCCGCGAATACTTGTAGTCGATGCAGTGCAACGGACCGGCTGAAACCGACAGCAATATACTACTCGATGAGATGCCCTTATCCTCGCCTCGTTTTACATCTCGTGCCGCGCCAGCATCGGCGACTGACCGGTTCTCTGAACGTGCTCGCTTTGCCATCGATCTTCTGACATTTACAACTAACTATCAATTCATAATTAAAATTCCGGCGGACGGATTCACGGAACTAGTTTTTCTTTTTTAAAAAAGAGTGTATTCCTCGGCCTCTGTATCTTATATGCATGCAGCCATTTTATTAAAAGTTCATATAAACCAATAAAAATGTGATTACATAGTCTTTGCAAATTAAATGGTGATCAATGAAAAATGATGAAGCCTCAACCAATGAAACAAAAATAAGATCGGAAACTACTCTCCTATCCTATTACATGACCGCCATCCAAACCGGTTGAAGCTGCCCCGTGCTACCATCTTTCATTGGATAGATCCAGTAACCAAACGCTTCCTGGCCTTCGTCGGAGTGAGTAGCGACCACATACGGATTAATGCTGTGGCACTGAATACGACCTGCAAAAGATGATTTTTTTTTGTTAAAGACCAAATCATTTCTGCAATTTTAAATAGCCCACAGTAAAGCGCATACGCCTACACGAATGTGTTTTGCCGTTTGAACTTTCACTCCGTTGAGCCACGTCCCAAACAACGTGCCAATGGTAGTGGGGGGAGCAATGTTAAACGTTATATGGACCGTCCGCCATAAAAGTTTAGCCAATGGGCATTCCAGAAAGAGGTGTTTGACAGACTCATCATTGTCGCAGAAGCTACATCTACGTGATCCAGCCCAATTTCGTTTTGCTAAATTGTCCTTCGTGAGAATAACTTGTTTGTGTACAAACCACATGAACACTTTGATTTTTATAGAAACTTTGACATGCCAGATATTCGCTGTACGAGGTATAGTTATCGAGTTTATCATATCTGCGTACATGAATTTGACCGAAAATGACCCATTCTTCGTCAGTGACCAATGCACACAATCTGCTTGGTTAGATAATTGGATGTCCATCAGTCGTCTTACCAGATGGAGCCATGCTTCCCAATGATTTCCTACTAAGTTCCTTCTTAACTGAATGTTTAAAGGACTGGACTGTAATACAGTTGCAACATAAGTTGGGAAACATTGCATGGGAAACAAAAAATTTCCTACGCACACGTAAGATCTATCCATGGTGATGAGCATCTACGAGAGGGAGAGTGGATCTACATACCCTTGTAGATCGCTAAGCGGGAAGCGTTAAGAAACGCGGTTGGTGTAATCGAACGTCTTCGCGATCCAAATCGCCGAGCGTCCCGCGATCTCATCACGATCCGTCCCGTGAACTCATCACGATCCGTCCCGCGAACTCATCACGATCCGTCCTGCGAACTCGTCATGAACCGTCTCGCTATCTTGATCACGGTCCTTCCGATCTAGCGCCGAACGGACGACACCTCCGCGTTCAGCACACGTGCAGCTTGTTGACGATCTCCACCGTCTTGATCCAGCAAGAGGAAGAAGAGTTCACCGGCAGCGTGACGGCGCTCTGGCGATGGTGGTGGAGCAATTCCGGCAGGGCTTCGCCTAAGCACTGTAGAAAACCGATCTAGAGGAGAAACTATGCACTAGAGGAACGGGTAGCACGTGGCTGAAAATTCTGTGCCAAAACCCAAAAAAATCTCTAGTATATATAGGAGGAGAGGAGGAAGAGTCTTGGCTGCCAAAAAGCCAGCCCTTGGGTCGACCAAAGTGGGGAGGAGAGGAGGACTCCTCTTCCAATCCTAGTAGGACTAGGATTCCTCCCTTTTTTGGCCTTTTTCCACCTTTTTCCCTTTGGGCTTTTTCTCCCAGCTGCATGGGCCTTGTGTGGGACTTCCACCAGCCCACAAAAGGCTGGTATTACTCTCCCACAGCCCATGCAGCCTCTTGGGTCGAAATACCCCTCCCGGAGGTCTCCCGGTACACTACCGGCACTCCTGGTACACTACCGATGAGCCCGACACTTTTCCGACGACCAAAACAGGACTTCCGATATATGAATCTTTACCTCCGGACCATTCCGGAGCTCTTCGTGACGTCCAGGATCTCATCCGGGACTCCGAACAAACTTCGGTCACCACCATACATAACTCTATACTACCGAAACGTCACCAAACCTTAAGTGTGCAGACCCTGCGGGTTCGAGAACTATGTAGACATGACCAAGACACCTCTACGGTCAATAACCAATGGCGGGACCTGGATGTCCACATTGGTTCCTACATATTCTACGAAGATCTTTATCGGTCGAACCTCTATGTCAAGGATTCAGTTAATCTCGTATGATGTTCTCTTTGTTCTTCGGTATGTTACTTGCCCGAGATTCGATCGTCGGTATCTCCATACCTAGTTCAACCTCGTTACCGGCAAGTCTCTTTACTCGTTCCGTAATACAAGATCCCGTGACTAACACTTAGTCACATTGCTTGCAAGGCTTATTATGATGTTGCATTACCGAGTGGGCCTTGAGATACCTCTCCATCACACGGAGTAACAAATCCCAGTCTTGATCCATGCCAACTCAACACACACCCTCGGAGATACCTATAGAGCACCTTTATAGTCACCCATTTACGTTGCAACGTTTGATACACACAAGGCACTCCTCCGATGTCCGTGAGTTGCATGATCTCATGGTCATAGGAACATATACTTGACATGCAGAAAACAATAGCAATAAACTGACACGATCATATGCTACGTTTGTAGTTTGGGTCTTGTCCATCACATCATTCTCCTAATGATGTGATCCTGCTATCAAATGACATCTCATGTCCATGGCTAGGAAACCTTAACCATCTTTGATCAACGAGCTAGTCCATTAGAGGCATACTAGGGACATGGTTTTGTCTATGTATCCACACATGTATCTAAGTCTCCGATCAATACAATTTATAGCATGGATAATAAACGATTATCATGAACAAGGAAATATGATAATAACTAATTTATTATTGCCTCTAGGGCATATTTCCAACAGTCTCCCACTTGCACTAGAGTCAATAATCTAGTTCACATCACCATGTGATTCGCATTGTTATGAATCCAACACCCAATGAGTTCTGGGGCTCGATCATGCTTTGCATGTGAGAGAGGTCTTATAGTCAACGGGTCTGCGACATTCAGATCCGTGTGTACTTTGCAAATTACTATGTCAAACCGTAAACACTGCTACCACACTCCACTTGGTACTATTCCAAATGACTGCTCCGCTATACGTATCCAGATTGCTACTACGAGTCATTCGGATTGGTGTTAAAGCTTGCATCGACGTAACTCTTTACGACGAACTCTTTATCACCTCCATAATCGAGAAACATCTCCTTAGTCTTTTAGTTACTAAGGATAATCTTGACCGCTGTCCAGTGCTCCATTCCAGGATCACTTTGAAACCTTCTGGCCATACTTATGGCAAGGCTGACATCGGGTCTTGTGCACAGCATTGCATACATGATAGAGCCTATGGCTGAAGCATAGGGGATGACACTCATCTTTTCTCTATCTTCTGCAGTCACTGGGCATTGAGTCTTACTCAACTTTATACCTTACAAATCAGGCGAGAACTCTTTCTCTGACAGATTCATTTTGAACTCTTTCAAAATCTTGTCAAGGTATGTATTCATTAAAAGTCTTATCAAACATCTTGATCTATCTTTATAGATTTTGATGCTCAACAATTAGGTAGCTTTATCCAGGTCTTCCTTTGAAAAACTCTTCTCAAACAACCTTTTATGCTTTCCAGAAATTCTACATCATTTCCGATCAACAATATGTCAACCACATATGCTTACCAGAAACTCTATAGTGCTCCCACTCACTTTATTGTAAATACAAGTTTCTCATAAACTTTGTATAGACTCAAAAACTTTGATCACCTCATCAAAGTGTATATTCCAACTCCGAGATGCTTGCTTACTTTCATAGAAGAATCACTGAAGATCGCACACCTTTTAGCATCCTTAGGACTGACAAAACCTTCTGGTTGTATCTCATACAACCTTTCCTTAAGGAAGGAAACGATGTTTTGGCATCCATCTGCCAGATTTCATAATTGAAAAATGCAGCAACTGCTAACATAATTCCAACAGACTTTAGCATCGCTACGAGTGAGAAAGTCTCATCGTAGTCAACTCTTTGAACTTGTCATAAACTACTTTGCAACAAGTCGAGCTATACAAATGGTAACATTTACCGTCAGCGTCTGTCTTCATTTTAAAGATCCACTTGTACTTTAACGACCAGCCGTCCAACGAGCAAGTCCACCAAAGTCTATACTTGGTTTTCATACATGGATCCTTTCTTGGATTTCATGGCCTCTAACCATTTGTTGGTTTCCGGGCCCATCATCGCTTCTCCATAGTTCGTAGGTTCATCGTTGTCCAACAACATGACCTCCAAGACAGGGTTGTCGTACCGCTCAGGAGCAGTATACATCCTTGTCGCCCTACGAGGTTTGATAGTAACTTGATCCGAAGCTTCATGATCATCATCATTAACTTCCTCTTCAACTAACGTAGGCTTCACAGAAAACAACTTCCTGCGCTGCGCTACTCTCTGGTTGAAGTAAAGGTTCAATAACCTCATCAAGCCCTAATTTCCTCGTAGGTCGATAGTAACTTGATCCGAAGCTTTCATGATCATCATCATTAACTTCCTCTTCAACTGACGTAGGCTTCACAGAAACATCTTTCTGTGTTGCGCTACTTTCTGGTTGAAGTAGAGGTTCAATAACCTCATCAAGTTCTATCCTCCTCCCACTCAATTCTTTCAAGAGAAACCTTTTCTCGAGAAAGGACCCTATTTTAGCAATAAACATTTTATGCTTGGATCTGAGATAGAAGTTTCACCCAAATATTCTTAGGGTATTCTATGAAGATGCATTTGTCTGATTTGGGTTAGAGCTCATTAGGCGAAAACATTTTCCACACAAGCGTCGCAGCCCCAAACATTAAGAAATGACAGCTTAGGTTTCTATCAAACCATAGTTCACACGGTGTCATCTCAACGGATTTAGATGGTACCCTATTTAAAGTGAATGTAGTTGTCTCTAATGCACAACCCCAAAATTATAGTAGCAAAATGATAAGAGACATCATAACATGCACCATATCCAATAGAGCATGACTATGACATTCGGACATACCATCACACTATGGTGTTTCAGGTGGCGTGTGTTGTGAAACAACTTTCACATTGTCTAAAGTTGTATGCCAAATTCGTAACTTAGATATTCACCTCCACGATCATATCGCAGATACTTTCATCTTTTTGTCATGATGATCTTAAACTTCACTCTGAATTTGTTTGAACTTTTCAACCGATTCAGACTTGTGTTTCATTAAGTAAATATACACTATATCTACTTAATCATCAGTGAAGGTAAGAAAATAACGATATCCACTGCATGCTACAAGACTCACTGGATCACATGCATCAACATGTATCATTTCCAATGAATCACTTGCCCGCTCCATCCAACGGGTTTTTTAAGTCATCTTGCCCAAGAGGCATGGTTCGCATGTCTCAACCGATTCTAAATCGAATGATTCCAAAGATCCATCAGCATGGAGTTTCTTCATGCACTTTATTCCAATATGACATTTAGCGGCAGCGCCACAAGTATGTGGTACTATCATTATCAACTTTGTATGTTTTGACATCAATGTTATGAACATAAGTATTACTACAATCAAGATTTCAACAAACCATTCTCACTGGATGCATGACCATTGAAGGTATTATTCAGGTAAACAGAATAACCATTATTCTCTAACTTAAATGAATAACCGTATTGCAATAAACATGATCTAATCATGTTCATGCTCAACGCAAAACACCAAATAACATTTATTTAGGTTCGTCACTAATCCTGAAGGTAGAGAGAGCGTGCGATGTTGATCTCATCAACCTTGGAAACATTTACAACACATATCGTCACCTCACCCTTAGCTAGTTCTCCATTTATTCCGTAGGTTTTATTTCGAGTTACTAACATTTAGCAACCGAACCGGTATCCAATACCCAGGTGCTACTAGGAGTACAAGCAAGGTACACATCAATAACATGTATATCAAATATACTTCTGTCGACGTTGCCAGTCTTCTTATCTACCAAGTATCTAGGGTTGTTCCGCTTTAGCGACCTCTCTCCTCATAATTGAAGCACTTAGTCTCGGGTTTGGGTTCAACTTTGGGTTACTTCACTGGAGTAGCAACTGACTTGCCATCCATGAAGTTTCCCTCCTTGCCCTTGCCCTTCTCGAAACTAGTGGTTATACTAACCATCAACACTTGATGCTCCTTCTTGATTTCTACCTTCGCGGTGTCAAACATCGCGAACAGCTCAGGGATCATTAATTCTATCCCTGTCATTTTATAGTTCATCATCAAGTTCTAGTAGCTTAGTGAAAGTGACTTGGAGAACTATATCAATCACTATCTTATCTGGAAGATGAACTCCCACTCGATTCAATCGATCGTAGCACCCAGACAATCTGAGCACATGCTCAACGATTGAGCTATTCTCGTTCATCTTGCAGGCAAAGAATCTTGTTGGAGATCTCATATCCCGCAACACGGGCACGAGCCTGAGATCCTAATTTCATCTCTTAGAACATCTCATATGTTCCGTGATGTTCAAAACGTTTCGAAGCCTCAATTCTAAGCCGTAATGCATGACGCACTAAACTATCAAGTAGTCATCGACACGTACCTGTCAGATGTTCACAACATCTACAGACGACGCTAGAGGGGTTGGCGCACCGAGCGGTGCATTAAGGACATAAGCCTTCTGTGCAGCAACGAGGACAATCCTCAGATCACGGATCCAATCCGCAATATTGCTACCATCATCTTTCAACTCTATTTCTCTAGGAACATAAAAAAAATCAAGGGAGCTACAACACGAGCAAGTAATCTACAACATAATTTGGAAAGACACTACTGACTATGTTCATGATAATGAGTTCAATTAATCATATTACTTAAGAACTCCCACTCAAATTGACATCCCTCCGGTCATCTGAGTGATACATGATCCAAATTCACCAACTCAAGTCCGATCATCACGTGAGTTGAGGTGGTTACAATGGTAACATCATCATGTTGATCATATCTACTATATGACTCATGTTCGACCTTTCGGTCTCTTGTGTTCCGAGGCCATGTCTGTACATGCTAGGCTCGTCAAGTTTAACCCGAGTGTTCTGCGCATGCAACACTGGCTTGCACCCATTGTATGTGAACGTAGAGTCTATCACACCCGATCATCACATGGTGTCTCAACATGACGAACTTTCGCAACGGTGCACACTCGGGGAGAACACAATTTATCTTGAAATTTAAGTGAGGGATCACCTTATAATGCTACCGTCGTACTAAGCAAAACAAGGTGCATAAAAGGATTAACGTCACATGCAAATCATAAGTGACATGATATGGCCATGAACTTGTGCTTTAGATCTCCATCTTGAAAGCACCGGCATGATCTCCATCGTCACCGGCACGACACCATGATCTCCATCATCTTGATCTCCATCAACGTGTCGCCATCGGGGTTGTCACGCCCTGCATGCTTCTACTACTATTGCTACCGTTTAGCGATAAAGTAAATCATTACATAGCGCTTAATGATTGACACGCAGGTCATACAATAATTAAAGACAACCCTATGGCTCCTACCGGTTGCCGTACTCATCGACATGCAAGTCGTGAAATTCTATACATCACATGATCATCTCATACATCACATATATCACATCATGTAATTGGCCATATCACATCACAACATACCCTGCAAAAACAAGTTAGACGTCCTCTAATTGTTGTTGCATGTTTTACGTGGCTGCTATGGATTTCTAGCAAGAACGATTCTCACCTACGCATAAACCACAACGGTGATACATAATTTGCTTTTCAACCTTCTCAAGGACCGCCTTTGTCGAATCCGATCCAACTAAAGTGAGAGAAACTGCCACCCGCAAGCCATCTAGGAAACAAGTTGCGTCGAGGGAACCGGTCTCTCGTAAGCGTATGCATAATGTTGGTCCGGGCCGCTTCATCTCACAATACCGCTGAACCAAAATGCAACCAAGGGAGGAAGCAATCTAAGCATCAACGCCCACAAACCTTTTGTGTTCTACTCGAGATCTCATCAACACATAGACCTAGCTCATGATGCCACTGTTGGGGAACATTGCATGGGAAACAAAAAATTTCCTACGCACACGCAAGATCTATCCATGATGATGAGCATCTACGAGAGGGAGAGTGGATCTACATACCTTTGTAGATCGCTAAGCGGGAAGCGTTAAGAAACGCGGTTGTGTAGTCGAACGTCTTCGCGATCCAAATCGCCGAGCGTCCCGCGATCTCATCACGATCCGTCCCGTGAACTCATCATGATCCATTTCGTGATCTTGATCACGACCTGTCCCGCGAACTCATCACGATCCGTCCCGCGAACTCGTCACGAACCATCTCGCGATCTTGATCACGGTCCTTCCGATCTAGCGCCGAACGGACGACACCTCCGCGTTCAGCACACGTGCATCTTGTTGACGATCTCCACCGTATTGATCCAGCAAGAGGAAGTGGAGAGGAAGAAGAGTTCACCGTCAGCATGACGGCGCTCCGACGATGGTGGTGGAGCAATTCTGGCAGGGCTTCGCCTAAGCACTGTAGAAAACCGATCTAGAGGAAACTATGCACTAGAGGAACGGGTAGCACGTGGCTGAAAATTCTGTGCCAAAACCCTAAACATCCTCTAGTATATATAGGAGGAGAGGAGGAGGATTCTTGGCTGCCAAAAAGCCAGCCCTTGGGTCGACCAAAGTGGGGAGGAGAGGAGGACTCCTCCTCCAATCCTAGTAGGACTAGGATTCCTTCCTTTTTTGGCCTTTTTCCACCTTTTTCCCTTTGGGCTTTTTCTCCCAGCTGCATGGGCCTTGTGTGGGACTTCCATCAGCCCACAAAAGGCTGGTATTTACTCTCCCACAGCCCATGAAGCCTCTTGGGTCGAAATACCCCTCCCGGAGGTCTCCCGGTACACTACCGACACTCCCGGTACATTACCGATGAGCCCGAAACTTTTCCGGCGACCAAAACAAGACTTCCTATATATGAATCTTTACCTCCGGACCATTTCGGAGCTCCTCGTGACGTCCAGGATCTCATCCGGGACTCCGAACAAACTTCGGTCACCCCCATACATAACTCTATACTACTGAAACGTCACCAAACCTTAAGTGTGCAGACCCTGCGGGTTCGAGAACTATGTAGACATGACCAAGACACCTCTACGGTCAATAACCAATGGCGGGACCTGGATGTCCACATTGGTTCCTACATATTCTACGAAGATCTTTATCGGTCAAACCTCTATGTCAAGGATTCAGTTAATCCCGTATGATGTTCCCTTTGTTCTTCGGTATGTTACTTGCCCGAGATTCGATCGTTGGTATCTCCATACCTAGTTCAACCTCGTTACCGGCAAGTATCTTTACTCGTTCCGTAATACAAGATCCCGTGACTAACACTTAGTCACATTGCTTGCAAGGCTTATTATGATGTTGCATTACCGAGTGGGCCCTGAGATACCTCTCCGTCACACGGAGTAACAAATCCCAGTCTTGATCCATGCCAACTCAACAGACACCCTCGGAGATACCTGTAGAGCACCTTTATAGTCACCCATTTACGTTGCGACATTTGATACACACAAGGCACTCCTCCGATGTCCGTGAGTTGCATGATCTCATGGTCATAGGAACATATACTTGACATGCAGAAAACAGTAGCAATAAACTGACACGATCATATGCTACATTTGTAGTTTGGGTATTGTCCATCATATCATTCTCCTAATGATGTGATCCCGTTATCAAATGACATCTCATGTCCATGGCTAGGAAACCTTAACCATCTTTGATCAACGAGCTAGTCCATTAGAGGCATACTAGGGACATGGTTTTGTCTATGTATCCACACATGCATCTAAGTCTCCGATCAATACAATTTATAGCATGGATAATAAACGATTATCATGAACAAGGAAATATGATAATAACTAATTTATTATTGCCTCTAGGGCATATTTCCAACAACATAGGCCTCCCTACGTTGAACAATATTATATAAAGATGGGTATTGGATCGTTAGAGGCGTCTCCCCTAACCACGTGTCCTCCCAGAATCTCGTAGAGGAACCATTGCCCAAAACGAATTTTGTCCTCTGGAAAAAGGTTGATTTCACCCTCATCAAACCTTTCCAGAATGGTGAATCAGTCGGCCTAGCCATCACCTATGCTAAGGTTTTGGACTGTATGTACTTATTACGCAGAATCTGGGCCCAAATGGCGTCAGTCTCACCTGATAACTTAAACAACCATTTACTAAGTAGGCATTTGTTCTTTATCTCTAAATTCTGAATACCGAGACCTCCTTGGTCTTTCGGTCTACAAATGATATCCCATTTTGCGAGTCGATATTTCCGTTTTGACTCGTCACTTTGCCAAAAAAAACGCGACCGATAGAAATCCAGTCTTTTCCGTACCCCGACTGGCACCTCAAAGAAGGATAAAAGAAACATTGGCATACTCGTGAGCACCGAGTTAATTAGAATCAACCGGCCTCCATATGACATAAGCTTACCCTTCCAGCAGCTAAGTTTCTTTTCAAATCGGTCTTCTAAACATTTCCACTCCTTATTTGAAAGCTTACGATGGTGTATTGGTATTCCCAAATATGAGAATGGCATGGCCCCCAGTTCACAACCGAACAATTGTCTATATGCATCTTGTTCTTCTTTTGCTCTTCCAAAGCAGAACAATTCACTTTTATGGAAATTGATTTTGAGTCTAGCTAGTTGTTCGAATAAGCATAATAGCAGCTTCATATTCTTTGCTTTCACTAAATCATGCTCCATGAAAATGATGGTATCATTGGCATACTGTAAGATAGACACTCCACCATCTACCAGATGCGAAACAAGACCACCAATTTGGCCATTTTCTTTAGCTCTCCCTATCAAGATGGTCAACATGTCTACCACGATATTGAACAGGATCGGTGCCATCGGGTCCCCTTGTCTTAAACCCTTATGTGTCTGAAAGTAATGACCTATATCATCATTCACTTTTATTCCGACACTGCCTTTTTGCGTGAAAGATTCAATTTGCTTTCTCCAAGAAACATCGAATCCTTTCATTCTCAAGGCTTGCTGGAGAAACGACCATTTGACCTTATCATAAGCTTTCTCAAAATCTACCTTAAATATTACACCATCTAGTTTTTTTGTATGAATCTCATGTAATGTTTCATGCTGGACCACTACCCCTTCTAGGATGTTTCTGTGTGGCATGAAAGCAGATTGAGATGGCTGTACCACACTATGTGCAATCTGTGTGAGCCTGTTTGTCCCTACCTTTGTGAATATTTTAAAGCTCAGATTGAGAAGATATATTGGCTGAAACTGTTCAATTTTCACTGCCTCATTCTTTTTAGGCAGCAGCGTAATCGTTCCAAAGTTTAAGTGGAATAACTATAGATTCCCCTTGAACAGATCTTGAAACATTGGAAGCAGATCACCTTTAATAATCTGCCAACATCTCTTATAGAATTCCGCTGGGAAACCATGTGGCCCAGGCGCTTTACTATTCTTCATTTGTGAGATTGCGTCAAACACCTCTTTCTCGGTAAACGGGGCAGATAAGATCCCATTTTCATCCACCACCAGTTGTGGGACATCTTGTACCCTTGGTTCATCTAAGGATACAAAACTTGCTTCTGGTTTCCCAAATAACTGCTTATAATAATTTGTGATGTATAGCTTAAGGTTTTCCTGACCCACAATCGTCCCTTCATCTTGCTCGAGCTGAAAGATCTTCTTCTTTTGATGTTTGCCATTAGCGATCAAATGGAAGAATTGTGTTGTTGTCCCCCTGGACGACTTTTCGCACTTTAGCTCTTAGTGCCCATTTTAATTCCTCCTCACACAGCAATTGTTTTAGTCTTTGTTCTGGCTCCAATTTAGTCTACAGTTCTCTGGTATCTAAAATGAAGGACTCAACTTTCAAATCTAACTCATCAATGAGTTGGATAAGACCTTCCTTTTCAATCTTATAAGCTCCACTCAAATGTTTAGCCCACCCGCGTAGGTATTGCCTTAAGTGTCTAATCTTATTCTACCATCTTTCAACATTTGACTCACCTCCAGAATCCTTTGCCCACTCACGGGCAACTAGATCCATGAAGCCTTCTCTCTCAAACCAAGCTAACTCGAATGAGAAAAGAGTCTTGTTCCCCATAAACTTCGCCTCTTCGGAATCAACCAGGACAGGAATATGATCCGAAATTCCCCTTGTTAACGCTTGCACCATTACTAATGGAAATTTATGTTCCCACTCCACACTTGTGAGAACCCGATCTAACTTCTCGAAGGTAGGAGTTGGAAGTGTGTTGGCCCATGTGAACTTTCTGCCTGAGAGCTCAATCTCCCTAAGATCAAGGCTCTCAATAATGGCATTAAACATAAATGACCACCGGCCATCAAAATTATCGTTATTCTTTTCATACTGTTGTAGTATGATATTAAAATCACCCCCGACTAGAACTGGAAGAATCTCATCTCCACAAATTCGGACAAGGTTAGCCAGAAAATCCGACTTTAATTCCGGTTGTGCAGCCCCATATACCGCCACTAGTGACCACTGGAACCCATCAACCTTCGACCTAACCTTAAATTTCACTACAAAATCCCCCATTATGACATCCCTAACTTCCAAAGCATCTCCCTTGACCCCAAGTAAGATCGCTCGGATCTTCCTCTTGGGGGTAAGAAATGCCATATAAAGTCCACCCCTCCCGATAAGGTGTTAAGAAACTGAGGTGTAAAGTTGTCTCTCCCCGTTTCGGAGATGACAATGAAATCTAGTTTATACTTAATAGAAGCGTCAGCCAAGAACCTTCGTTTAGCCAAGTCTGCCAGACCTCTGCTATTCCAAAATATTCCTCTCATTTATCATCATGAAATTTCTTAGCAGTCCTAATCCTAACTGTTGGAAATATGCCCTAGAGGCAATAATAAAATGGTTATTATTGTATTTCCTAGTTCATGATAATTGTCTATTGTTCATGCTATAATTGTGTTAACCGGAAACCGTAATACATGTGTGAATACATAGACCACAACGTGTCCCTAGTGAGCCTCTAGTTGGCTAGCTCGTTGATCAATAGATGGTCTCGGTTTCATGACCATGGACATTGGATGTCGTTGATAACGGGATCACATCATTAGGAGAATGATGTGATGGACAAGACCCAATCCTAAGCATAGCACAAGATCGTGTAGTTCGTTTGCTAAAGCTTTTCAATGTCAAGTGTCATTTCCTTGGACCATGAGATTGTGTAACTCCCGGATACCGTAGGAATGCTTTGGGTGTGCCAAACGTCACAACGTAACTGGGTGGCTATAAAGGTACGCTACGGGTATCTCCGAAAGTGTCTGTTGGGTTGACACGAATCAAGACTGGGATTTGTCACTCCGTGTGACGGAGAGGTATCTCTGGGCCCACTCGGTAAGACATCATCATTATGAGCTCAATGTGACTAAGGAGTTAGTCACGGGATGATGTATTACGGAACGAGTAAAGAGACTTGCCGGTAATGAGATTGAACAAGGTATGGGGATACCGACGATCGAATCTTGGGCAAGTACCATACCGATAGACAAAGGGAATTGTATACGGGATTGATTGAATCCTTGACATCGTGGTTCATCCGATGAGATCATCGTGGAGTACGTGGGAGCCAACATGGGTATCCAGATCCCGCTATTGGTTATTGACCGGAGAGGTGTCTCGGTCATGTCTACGTGTCTCCCGAACCCGTAGGGTCTACACACTTAAGGTTCGATGACGCTAGGGTTATAGGGAAAAGGTATACGTGATTACCGAAGGTTGTTCGGAGTCCCGGATGAGATCCCGTACGTCACGAGGAGCTCCGGAATGGTCCGGAGGTAAAGATTGATATATAGGAAGTCCAGTTTTGGTCACCGGAAAGTTTTCGGGCTCATCGGTATTGTACCGGGAGTGCCGGGAGGGTGCCGGAGGACCCCCGGGAGGGGTGTGACGACCAGAGGACTTCATGGGCTGTTAGATAAAGTGTGTCAGCCCTTATTGGGCTGGGAAATACTTTTGCGAAAGGCCCATGTGGCTGGAGATAAGAGATAAGGGCTGAAAAGATTCAAAAGGAAGAGATCCACCTCCCTTGTGGGAGGTGGACTCTTCCCTAGGGTCGGCCGAACCTCTCCTCCTTGGAGGAGGGGCCAAGGCAGCCCTCCCTCTCCCTCCTCCTATATATACCCAAGGGTTTTGCCTCTTGAGAATAGATCTGAACTCTCTCTCTCTCGGCGAAGCTCTACCTCTCTTCTTCCTCCTCCGCAGCGCTTGGCGAAGCCCTGCCGGGATACCTTGATACTCCACCACCACCACGCCGTCGTGCTGCTGCTGGAGCTCTTCCCCAACCTCTCGTTCCTCCTTGCTGGATCAAGGCGTAGGAGACGTCACCGGGCTGCACGTGTGTTGAACGCGGAGGTGCCGTCCGTTCGGCACTTGATCGGATCTTCCGCGATCTGAATCGCTGCGAGTACGACTCCATCAACCGCGTTCTTGTAACGCTTCCGCTTAGCGATCTTCAAAGGTATGAAGATCCAATCTCTCCATGCTTGTTTTCTGGTTTCTCCATAGATAGATCTTGGTGACACGTAGGAAAATTTTGATTTACTACTATGTCTCCCAACAGTGGCATCATGAGCTAGGTCTATGCGTAGAATCTATGCACGAGTAGAACACAAAGCAGTTGTGGGCGTCGATTTTGTTAATATGCTTGCCGTTACTAGTCTTATCTTGATTCGACGGTATTGTGGGATGAAGCGGCCCGGACCAACCTTACACGTACGCTTACGTGAGACCGGTTCCACCGCCTGACATGCACTACTTGCATAAGGTGGCTAGCGGGTGTCTGTCTCTCCCACCTTAGTCGGATTGGATTCGATGAAAAGGGTCCTTATGAAGGGTAAATAGCAATTGGCATATCACGTTGTGGTTCTGACGTAGGTAAGAAACGTTCTTGCTAGAAACCTATAGCAACCACGTAAAAACTTGCAACTACAAATTAGAGGACGTCTAACTTGTTTTTGCAGCATATGCCGTGTGATGTGATATGGCCAAAAGGATGTGATGTGATGCATTGTGATGTATGAGATTGATCATGTTCTTGTAATAGGGTTCACGACTTGCATGTCGATGACTATGACAACCGGCAGGAGCCATAGGAGTTGTCTTATTTATTGTATGACCTGCGAGTCAATCACAAACGCCATGTAATTACTTTACTTTATTGCTAAGCGTTAGCCATAGCAGTAGAATTAATAGTTGGCGAGACAACCTCATGAAGACACAATGATGGAGATCATGATGATGGAGATCATGGTGTCGTGCCGGTGACAATGATGATCATGGTGCCCCGAAGATGGAGATCATAGGAGCAAGATGATATTGGCCATATCATGTCACTATATTGATTGCATGTGATGTTTATCATGTTTACATCTTATTTGCTTAGAACGACGGTAGTAAATAAGATGATCTCTCAATAAAATTTCAAGAGAAGTGTTCACCCTAACTGTGCACCGTTGCTAAGGATCGTTGTTCCGAAGCACCACGTGATGATCGGGTGTGATAGGTTCTAACGTTCGCATACAACGGGTGTAAGCCAGATTTACACACGCGAAACACTTAGGTTGACTTGACGAGCCTAGCATGTACAGACATGGCCTCGGAACACGGAAGACCGAAAGGTCGAACATGAGTCGTATAGAAGATACGATCAACATGGAGATGTTCACCATGGATGACTAGTCCGTCTCACGTGATGATCGGACACGGGCTAGTTGACATGGATCATGTGTCACTTAGATGACTAGAGAGATGTCTATCTGAGTGGGAGTTCATTGAATAATTTGATTATGTGAACTCGATTATCATGAACTTAGTCTCAAATTGCCTTTAATATCTATATTGTAGATCCAATGGCCAACGCAAATATCAACCTCAATTTCAACGCGTTCCTAGAGAAAACCAAGCTGAAAGATGATGGAAGCAACTATGCGGACTGGGTCCGTGGCTTGAGGATCATCCTCATAGCTTCCAAGAGATTGTATGTCCTTGATGCACCGCTAGGTGACCCACCCATTCTCCCAGCGGACCAAGACGTTACGAACGCTTGGCAGTCGCGCTGCGATGATTACTCCCTTGTTCAGTGCGGCATGCTTTACAGTTTAGAATCGGGGCTCCAAAAGCGTTTTGAGCAACACAGAGCATATGAGATGTTCCAAGAGCTGAAACTGGTTTTCCAAGCTCATGCCCGAGTCGAGAGATATGACATCTCTAACAAGTTCTTCAGCTGTAAGATGGAGGAGAACAGTTCTGTTAGTGAGCACATCCTCAAGATGTCTGGGCTTCACAACCGCTTGACTCAGCTGGGAGTTAATCTCCCGGATGACTCAGTCATTGACAGAATCCTCCAGTTGCTTCCACCTAGCTACAAAAGCTTTGTGATGAACTACAACATGCAGGGGATGGAGAAGTCCATTCCTGAGTTGTACTCGATGCTGAAATCAGCAGAGGTCGAGATCAGAAAGGAGCATCAAGTGTTGATGGTAAACAAGACCACTAGTTTCAAGAAAGGCAAGGGTAAGAAGAACTTCAAGAAGGACGGCAAAGCTGTTGCCGCGCCCGGTAAGCAAGTTGCCGGGAAGAAGAAGAACAAGAATGGACCCAAGCCTGAGACTGAGTGTTTCTATTGTAAGGGTACCGGTCACTGGAAGCGGAACTGCCCCAAGTACTTAGCGGATAAGAAGGACGGCAACATTAAAGGTATATGTGATATACTTGTTATTGATGTGTACTTGACCAGCGCTCGTAGTAGCTCCTGGGTATTTGATACCGGTGCAGTTGCTCACATTTGTAACTCCAAGCAGGAGCTGCGGAATAAGCGGAGGCTGGCCAAGGACGAGGTGACGATGCGCGTCGGGAATGGTTCCAAGGTCGATGTGATCGCCGTCGGCACGCTACCTCTACATCTACCTTCGGGATTAGTTTTAAACCTTAATAATTGTTATTTAGTACCAGCTTTGAGCATGAACATTGTATCTGGATCTCGCTTGATGCGAGATGGCTACTCATTTAAATCCGAGAATAATGGTTGTTCTATTTATATGAGAAAAATGTTTTGTGCTCATGCCCCGCTGGTCAATGGTTTATTTTTGATGAAGCTCGAACGTGATGTTACACATATCCATAGTGTGAGTACCAAAAGGTGTAAAGTTGATAACGATAGTCCCACTTACATGTGGCACTGCCGTCTTGGCCATATTGGTGTCAAACGCATGAAGAAGCTCCATGCTGATGGACTTTTGGAGTCACTTGATTTCGAATCATTTGACACATGCGAACCATGCCTCTTGGGCAAGATGACCAAGACTCCATTCTCCGGAACAATGGAGCGAGCAACTGACTTGTTGGAGATAATACATACCGATGTATGCGGTCCAATGAGTGTCGAGGCTCGCGGTGGCTACCGTTATGTTCTCACCCTCACTGATGACTTGAGCAGATATGGGTATGTCTACTTAATGAAACACAAGTCTGAAACCTTTGAAAGGTTCAAGGAATTTCAGAGTGAGGTCGAGAATCAACGTGACAGGAAAATAAAATGCCTACAATCTGATCGTGGCGGAGAATATTTGAGTCACGAGTTTGGCACACACCTTAGGAAATGTGGAATTGTTTCACAACTCACGCTGCCCGGCACACCTCAGCGAAATGGTGTGTCTGAACGTCGTAATCGCACTCTATTGGATATGGTGCGATCTATGATGTCTCTTACCGACTTACCGCTATCATTTTGGGGATATGCATTAGAGACTGCCGCATTCACTTTAAATAGGGCACCGTCTAAATCCGTTGAGACGACACCGTATGAATTATGGTTTGGAAAGAAACCTAAGCTGTCGTTTCTAAAAGTTTGGGGATGCGATGCTTATGTGAAGAAACTTCAACCTGAGAAGCTCGAACCCAAAGCGGAAAAGTGCGTCTTCATAGGATATCCCAAAGAGACTATTGGGTATACCTTCTACCTACGATCCGAGGGCAAAGTCTTTGTTGCCAAGAATGGATCCTTTCTCGAGAAAGAGTTTCTCTCGAAAGAAGTAAGTGGGAGGAAAATGGAACTTGATGAGGTAATTATACCTTCACTCAAACCGGAGAGTAGCGCAACACAGGAAGTTGTTTCTGTGGAGCCTACACCGGCTAGACAGGAAGTTATGATGATGATCATGAAACATCAGATCAAGTTGCTACTCGAAGGTCCACTAGGACACGTTCCGCACCAGAGTGGTATGGTAATCCTATCCTAGAGATCATGTTGTTGGACAACGGTGAACCTTCGAACTATGAAGAAGCGATGGCGGGCCCGAATTCCGACAAATGGCTTGAGGCCATGAAATCCGAGATAGGATCCATGTATGAGAACAAAGTATGGACTTTGGTGGACTTGCCTGATAATAAGCGAGCCATAGAAAACAAATGGATCTTTAAGAAGAAGACTGACGCGGACGGTAATGTGACCGCCTATAAGGCTCGGCTTGTCGCTAAGGGTTATCGACAAGTTCAAGGAGTTGACTATGATGAGACTTTCTCACCCGTAGCGATGCTGAAGTCAGTCCGAATCATGTTAGCAGTTGCCGCATTTTATGATTATGAGATCTGGCAAATGGACGTCAAAACGGCATTCCTTAATGGCTTCCTCAAGGAAGAACTGTATATGATGCAGCCGGAAGGTTTTGTTGATCCTAAAGATGCTAACAAGGTATGCAAGCTCCAGCGCTCCATCTATGGGCTGGTGCAAGCATCTCGGAGTTGGAACATTCGCTTTAATGAGGTGATTAAAGCGTTTGGGTTTGTACAGGTTTATGGAGAACCCTGTATTTACAAGAAAGTGAGTGGGAGCTCTATAGCATTTCTTATACTGTATGTGGATGACATGCTGATAATGGGAAATAATATAGAACTCTTGGAAAGTATCAAGGCCTACTTGAATAAGTGTTTTTCAATGAAGGACCTTGGAGAAGCTGCTTACATATTAGGTATTAAGATCTATAGAGATAGATCGAAACGCCTCATTGGTCTTTCACAAAGCACATACCTTGAAAAAATAATGAAGAAGTTCAATATGGATCAGTCCAAGAAGGGGTTCTTGCCTGTGTTGCAAGGTGTGAGATTGAGTACGACTCAATGCCCGACCACGGCAAAGGATAGAGAAGAGATGAGTGTCATCCCCTATGCTTCAGCCATAGGCTCTATCATGTATGCCATGCTGTGTACCAGGCCTGATGTGAACCTTGCCATAAGTTTGGTAGGGAGGTACCAAAGTGATCCCGGAGCGGAACACTGGACAGCGGTCAAGAATATCCTGAAGTACCTGAAAAGGACAAAGGACATGTTTCTCGTTTATGGAGGTGCCGAAGAGCTCGTCGTAAAGGGTTACGTCGATGCTAGCTTCGACACAGATCCGGACGACTCCAAGTCGCAAACCGGATACGTGTATATTTTGAATGGAGGGGCAGTGAGCTGGAGCAGCAGCAAGCAAAGCGTTGTGGCAGCATCTACATGTGAAGCGGAGTACATAGCTGCTTCGGAAGCAGCAAAGGAGGGAGTCTGGATGAAGGAGTTCATCACCGACCTAGGAGTGATTCCGAATGCGTCGGGCCCGATGACTCTACTCTGTGACAACACTGGAGCTATTGCCCTTGCGAAGGAGCCCAGGTTTCACAAGAAGACAAGACACATCAAGCGCCGCTTCAACTCCATCCATGATTACATTCAGGAGGGAGACATAGATATTTGTAAAGTGCATATGGATCTGAATGTCACAGATCCATTGACTAAACCTCTCTCACGAGCAAAACATGATCAGCACCAGAATGCTATGGGTGTTCGATTCATCACAATGTAACTAGATTATTGACTCTAGTGCAAGTGGGAGACTGTTGGAAATATGCCCTAGAGGCAATAATAAAATGGTTATTATTGTATTTCCTAGTTCATGATAATTGTCTATTGTTCATGCTATAATTGTGTTAACCGGAAACCGTAATACATGTGTGAATACATAGACCACAACGTGTCCCTAGTGAGCCTCTAGTTGGCTAGCTCGTTGATCAATAGATGGTCTCGGTTTCATGACCATGGACATTGGATGTCGTTGATAACGGGATCACATCATTAGGAGAATGCTGTGATGGACAAGACCCAATCCTAAGCATAGCACAAGATCGTGTAGTTCGTTTGCTAAAGCTTTCCAATGTCAAGTGTCATTTCCTTAGACCATGAGATTGTGTAACTCCCGGATACCGTAGGAATGCTTTGGGTGTGCCAAACGTCACAACGTAACTGGGTGGCTATAAAGGTATGCTACGGGTATCTCCGAAAGTGTCTGTTGGGTTGACACGAATCGAGACTGGGATTTGTCACTCCGTGTGACGGAGAGGTATCTCTGGGCCCACTCGGTAAGACATCATCATTATGAGCTCAATGTGACTAAGGAGTTAGTCACGGGATGATGTATTACGGAACGAGTAAAGAGACTTGCCGGTAATGAGATTGAACAAGGTATGGGGATACCGACGATCGAATCTCGGGCAAGTACCATACCGATAGACAAAGGGAATTGTATACGGGATTGATTGAATCCTTGACATCGTGGTTCATCCGATGAGATCATCGTGGAGTACGTGGGAGCCAACATGGGTATCCAGATCCCGCTATTGGTTATTGACCGGAGAGGTGTCTCGGTCATGTCTACGTGTCTCCCGAACCCGTAGGGTCTACACACTTAAGGTTCGATGACGCTAGGGTTATAGGGAAAAGGTATACGTGATTACCGAAGGTTGTTCGGAGTCCCGGATGAGATCCCGGACGTCACGAGGAGCTCCGGAATGGTCCGGAGGTAAAGATTGATATATAGGAAGTCCAGTTTTGGTCACCGAAAAGTTTTCGGGCTCATCGGTATTGTACCGGGAGTGCCGGGAGGGTGCCGGAGGACCCCCGGGAGGGGTGTGACGACCAGAGGACTTCATGTGCTGTTAGATAAAGTGTGTCAGCCCTTATTGGGATGGGAAATACTTTTGCTAAAGGCCCATGTGGCTGGAGATAAGAGATAAGGGCTGAAAAGATTCAAAAGGAAGAGATCCACCTCCCTTGTGGGAGGTGGACTCTTCCCTAGGGTCGGCCGAACCTCTCCTCCTTGGAGGAGGGGCCAAGGCAGCCCTCCCTCTCCCTCCTCCTATATATACCCAAGGGTTTTGCCTCTTGAGAACAGATCTGAACTCTCTCTCTCTCGGCGAAGCTTACCTCTCTTCTTCCTCCTCCGCAGCGCTTGGCGAAGCCCTGCCGGGATACCTTGATACTCCACCACCACCACGCCGTCGTGCTGCTGCTGGAGCTCTTCCCCAACCTCTCCTTCCTCCTTGCTGGATCAAGGCGTAGGAGACGTCACCGGGCTGCACGTGTGTTGAACGCGGAGGTGCCGTCCGTTCGGCACTTGATCGGATCTTCCGCGATCTGAATCGCTGCGAGTACGACTCCATCAACCGCGTTCTTGTAACGCTTCCGCTTAGCGATCTTCAAAGGTATGAAGATCCAATCTCTCCCTGCTCGTTTGCTGGTTTCTCCATAGATAGATCTTGGTGACACGTAGGAAAATTTTGATTTACTACTACGTCTCCCAACACTAACACTCCTGCGCACCGCCGATGCCGGGTAAATTTTTCTGTTCCAGCTTCGTTTAGGCTTCTTATACTCATCAACCTGGTCCTTACAACCAAGCTCAGTGGGTAAATCTGCCCTCTGGGGTACCCTGGATGCATTCCCCTTTCGAGGAGGACTGTCACCGTCCCCGTGAGACCGTGTAGGTGATGATTCCAAGTCGTCACAAAAATTATTGAAAACCCCTAAAGCCTCGAATTCTGAATCATTTAAAGGTTTAACGACCGCTAGGTTCCTAATTACTTCCACAGCTTGCTATGCCTCACGATCGAGCAAGTCATTGACGGATTGTGCAATTTCTTTACCATTACTTCCTAGCGAGACTCCCAACTTGTTTGCATTATGAATAATTTCTTTCTCGGAAAAATGCAAAATAGAATTGGCAGTATTAATTGACATACCCATAGTGACCTCAATGTCACGAAGCTTGGTAGCTCGCATGGCCCACCCAAGCTGCAAGTCCTCAGTGTTTGGCTGCTCTTGAAGACGGCTACTCATCCGTCTACCCTCAGACCTGGGGTCGGCTATACCTCCATAGGCGATAATCTCGTCCTGCGAAGGTTCACACGGTAAATCAACATTGGCCGTTGCCCTCTGCCGTACAACCGACATGAAACAATCCCCGGAGATAGCCGGTAAGGGAATGTCCCTAGTACCCATCGCCAGATTTTTTACCTGCACCTCGGATGCGCTATCCCCGGCCACCGCCGTCACCTCGACGCGACGCTCGGAGCTGGTCAGTCTCGGCCTGTCAGGTCTTCCACCTGAACCCGGGCTGCCGGAGTGCCCACGCACGGACGCCGCAGCCTGAAGATCCCCATCCTATTTCATCATGGTCAGAGAGCACTCATGCTGCTCCATATTTCCATCCTGCACACACGAGGAATTCACAGTCGAGCAAAAGGGTAAAACATTACGTTGTAACACAAGATTTACCTCCTCCCGTGTCTCGGTATTCTTGCCGACAAATGGAAGTGACGCATCCATCACTTGGTGCTCCATCGGTCGGGCATGTGTGCATGCCTCCTGCCCTTACACACCACCAGCCGCGTCAACTGCAACACTCGATATGGGTGACTCCAGACCGGGAACCAGCACCGGTGTTACCTCTGTAATGGAGTGCATAGATCATTCTTGGTGAGCCGCAGAGACATCCGCCATGGTTGAGTTCACACAGCTCACCTTCTGGTTCCACAACTTGCTAGGAGCATAGAACGTCCCAAAAGAACCAAATCGCAACGACTGTGAAGGCACCACGTTAGTACCGCCATTAGTCATCTTAGAACTCTTCTCAACCTGCGATTCCGGACCCTTCTGTGCATCTTTTGGATTATCCTGTAAGTCCTTATCCTTTCCTCCGGAAGAGCCATCCCCCTCAGTTGTATCCATGTCCTTGGGTCCATCATCCAGCAGTCCTACCGGAGTGTCCTCTAGTTCCACATCTAGGTCATAGGTGAGTCCCGCATACGCCCAACACACCACGTATGGCACAAACTCAATGTTCGTCACACTAACAAGTAACCGTGCTACTCCATTCGCACGAGTAAAAGGCATATCAACCTGCTCTGTCTTTCCGATGAGTGAACCCAAGCTCCATGTCAGAAGGAAGTTATTAATAAGCTTGGGGGGCGCGCCAGAGAACCTGACCCACACCTGAGTCAAAGGTATGCCCTGCGGTTCCTTCTGTTTCCAGTCGTCAAATTCCATGATTATACTGGTTTTGGGTACTCTGCACATGCCAAACTTAAGAATACGGGCCTGGTCTTCTCTGGAGGGATACTCCAACTTGTATGTTTGCCCCTCAATTCTCACGACATGCCAGTCGAACTTCCCAGGAGCCAATTCTCTCATCATCTACTCAATCCGTGCCTCAGTCATAGTACCGTTAGTTATCTTAACGATGCCTGGGAAAGAAACATCTTGTGCATGCGAAAACTGTTCAACCTCAGGTGATTCAAAGAACATCAGTTCCGAACAACAAACTCCATAAATAGTGACCACAGGTTTTGGTCCAAGTAACAATGGACACTGACCTGACGCATGCTTGGGTTTGAGACAGAGATCACACAGCTCCATCGTACATTCAGCCACAAAATGCCCAGGTTCACCACATTGAAAACAAGATAGTTTCTCCTTTTTACGTGCCCATTTAGTAATCTTTTCTCCCTCAGATTTCTCAGAACCTTTGTCCGAGGAAGAGTCACGCGGCTTTGCTGCAGCTTGCTTAGTTACGGGCACCTTCACCGCAGCCAAAGCTTTGACGGTGTCCAACGCCTTCTTGGAAAGCCCTGTTTGGCTTGCACCTTTCTCAACTGTCTGCATCCCTGGGGGTTTAGCCCCTTCGTCATGAGACGTCTCCGGGAGCTGTCGAGGAGGTAGAGGCCGTCTGCCACCACCCGTCCACCCCGGTAATACCGCTGATTATGCCAGCGTTGGCGCTGGTTTGGCCCAGCCGTTCCCTGCACGAAACCGCCGGGAGGACCCTGAAAGTCCCTTGCAGCTCCCCCATCGCCTTGCCAACTGTAGCCGCGGCCCCCTCCCGTGGAAGAGGACCCCCGGTGCTGCCCTTCGCCGTAAGCATCGTACCCATCGTCGCCCCATTGCCCTCGGGGTGGTATTCGCCGATCACCTCCCGCTTTGCCATCGTCTGCCATCTCCCTGACGCTGTCCTGAAGGCTGAACGCGTTCGAGGCCCGGCGGCGGAGCCCCGTGATGAGCGGCCGTTGGCTTGCGCGGCGGAGGCGGCCCGGAACCTCGCCCCGCCATCCCGGCGAAGCTGCCCTTAGCCGGACCTACAGCGACAACGGGCGGACGGATGATGGGCGTCGACCAACGCCAAGTCTCGGGAAGGCAGGTCTCCGTTTACCCCGAACCCTAGCGATCGAAGAACCCTGGAGAACTTTGACAGACGACCCATCGATCTGCCATGCCGTATCGGGCTCTAACTCAGTTTGGGTTTCGAACGCAACCTGGGGCACATGCCCGGGTCCATCTGCGCCCCGGCCCGAAACGAGCACTAGAGGCCCATCAAGCCCGAGTGTCTCATTCAAACGCAGCGCTCTCGCAGCGCCGATCCCGATCCGATCGATCGCCGGCGCCGGCGCTGGTGCCCGTACCGCCGCCAGTTGCTTCTTCTTTCGACGGCGGTCAACGACCTTCCAAGATCCTAAGAAAACACCCAACGTAAGAGAAGGCAATAACACCTTGGGAAGCGGCCCTTTCCATGGCCGGATAGCTGACAGGTTCGTCCGGCGATGAACTACCCTCCGGAGAACCTCGACCCCATCCGCCTTGCCAAGGCCGACCCAGGCTTGATCTTCTTGCGAAACCAGTCCATCAATAAATGATCCGACCTCCTCTTCTAAGTAACCAGCTCGGATCGACTCACACACGCAATCCGAGGGAGTTGGTGATGTTACTGACGGTAGGATACCATCATCGATAGATTCACGGAACTAGTAGTAGTAGTACTTAACAGCAATCACTTCACAAGATGCGTCCACGCACCATTTCCCGGTTATTGCGATTTATGAACATACCACTCCTACAAGTTTCCAACTCCTTTGGGACCTCTTCTGTTAACAGGTTTCAAACTCTTTTCTCTCTACATCACCCACTCACCCATCAACTTTGAAATAGCTGACCACACCTGCTGCTACCTGTGTGGTTATCTCCGAACGGAGGTAAAGCCTCACGAAGCGGCGATACATAGACAGATGCAACCGATGAGCCACATCATCGTACGTACGTAGATCTCCGACAGTGTTAGCGGGAGCTGAGCTGAGCTCCGATCCCTCGCTCGCTCACTCACTTCAGGCGCCGCGCGTGCTCACTGAAACTGAAAGCAAGGCAAAGACAAAGGCACGGGGTAGCAGCATCGAGGACGGGCGATGGATACATTGCACTGCATGGGAGTGCGGGAAAGTGATCACCTGGCCAAGCCCGGACTGCAAAAGGCACATTCCCTGATCGATCCAGCCGGCCTCTCGCCTTTAACCTGCCGCCGTGTCATCGTCGACCTGCACTTTGGCATGGCACCTCTCCCGGCCAGGACCGGCCGGCCGGAGGTCATCGCTTTACAGGTTTATTCGCATGGCATGCATGCATGCATGTATCCCTTTCTCGTCTCGTACGTCCTCGTCTGGCCTGGGCCAGGACCGGCATGGCCATGGCAAAGCCAGCCCGACACCGGTCACCAGCCAACCAGTGTGTGTGTGTGTGTTGCATGCGCTGGTGGCGCACACACAAGGTACGTATACGTATCAACTTATGTATGCATATGTGCCTGCTTATGCCGGCGGCGTGGCGCGCCGGTGATCACGCGATCTCTGCGACCTCAGCGCCGGCTACGTAGACGTATACATATATGCTCGTAGCGTGCTCTGTTGCTCCCGAACCGAGTCTCGCTTTCGGCTTAGCCAGCTGGTTTCGCCATTGTTCCCCGGCAACCCTCGCTTTCACCTCGAGGAAGAGGGAAACGATGGGAACATCTATCATCTATGCGCGCGTACGTACATATTGGAGTGGTTAGTATAATCATAGATGTGTATAGGCAGTACTACGTACGACCCCCACACTCCGCTAGGTTCATGCATGAACCATCTCCTTGATCGATCCAATCATTGGGTAAGATGCACACCTCTATAAGGCAAAAGTCACAAAGTTGACTTTTGAGCCAAACTATTTCACAAACTAACCTGTGTTTGAAAATATTTCACTTTCCTGATCCTTTTGTGTAACTCTCAACAGCAAGGCGCTGCATTTTACTGTGCAGTGTCTAACACTTAGGCGCCACACCTGTGCAGCGCCTGACAACTAGGCTCTGCATTATACTGTGCAGCGCCTATCTGTAAAGAGCTGCACAGTAGAGTACAATGTCTTGTTGTTGAAAACTGTACAAAAAAGTCAGCGAAGTGAAATATTTTCAAACATATTTTCACTCTAAGGTTAAATTTGTTAATTTTGCCCCTCTATAAATGTAATGTAACAGAACCTAGAGAGGGGTGCGTCTTCTCTGGCCTCAAATTTATTGGTCAAAATAAAAACCAACATGTATAGTTAGTGTGGGCCGTTTCATACCGGTCGGTCGGCGAGGAGTAGATTGGAGTACGTAGTAGTAGAAATTAATACGACTTGGTACTTCTACCTAGCTAGCTCTATTCTCCGAGAAAGGAGAAAAATATACGTGTCTAGCTTTATCTAGACAAGAATTGCTCTCTCCGAACGACTAAGAGCATCCATGACGAACGCATCAAATAACCCCTCATACGTTTGTGGACGTGTCCGGTCCGTAACATAATCGGATCCCTTATATTATCCCTATACGTTTCGAACTGTCCGTAAACCCTCGTATCCATCTCAAATGTACGGAAGGATATGAGAGCCCGCAGACGCGTTCGATCAGTCCGTCACATAGGACGCGACCCTAGCCCGAACCATCTTTTTTTTTATTATTCATTCTTTTCTTTCTCTCTTTTTCTCTTCATCAATCACGTACAAATGACCGGACATATGAAAAGAAAAATGAGGACTATGACTGCACAGACGGATAAATAAGAAACACACCCGGTCACCGACCGGACGCGTCCGTGGACGTTTAGGGGTTATATTTGCTAGATCCGGTTGTAAATGCTTTTACATCATGAAACGAAAAAAGTAATTAATTAATACTGCTCATCTACGTGACATTAGTATGAAAAAAAGGTCCATAGAAATCTCCAGGTAAAATCAAATGGCCACGAAGTTGGATGAAACTTTGTTAATTCTATGATTTTGGTTTACTAGGCAGACTAAAGCAGTGATCAACGCGTACAGTGCATGTGGGCGAGAAAGGCATGGCATGGGCGAATCCGCGGAGGGAGAAGGGGTCCAATTCAAGCAAATGTTCAGAAGGGGAAATGTTAGAACGAGTCTGGAGCTCCACAGATGTTCAAATTCAATACACAGTGTTCGAGATATCGGATACTCTATTTGCTGTTGGTCAAAGACGTGAACGTGATACCCTGACCACATTTAACTTGCGACGGCAACTGGTCAATCTGTCAGAACAGAACCCACCGTAATATACTACCGCTAAACAAAAGCACTCCAGAAAACAAAGAGGTTCTCAGTGAACAAGGGATGAAGTTTCTCCATATACGAGCACGGATCAAACCATGTCAACGCAGTGACACACATCGCCTCGATCTTTGTACAAACTACAAAGCTCCTCCCCCTCCTCGCAGCCTCGTCGATTGATCACGATCCGCTCCACTCTATAGTCTATACACAGCACGAACCCTAACCAAATCAAAAAATGAAACGCACGCAGCAAAATGAAATAGAAAAAAAGGAACGGATTCATGGCTTCATTCTGCTGGTCTTGGTCTTCTTGGATCGGCTCTCCTGGTTCCAGCTCATGAGCTTGCGGAACACCCCCTGCCGTTCCTCGTAACTCGACCTCCTCCCGAAGCTGCTGCTTTTCTTGAAGCTACTGCTCTTCTTGAAGCTGCTGCCGCCCAGGCTGTTCCAGCTCCCGAGCTTGGCCTGCCTGGCGGCGGAGGCGGGGGACGCGGCGGCGTCGGCCTCCGGCACCACCGGCGGCGTCACGCACCGTATGAGCGCCCAGTCCACCCCCGCGAAGAACGGGTGCCGCTTGATCTCGGCGGCCCCGCGCGCGGCGCCCATGCGCCGCCGCGGGTCCCTCTCCAGCAGCCTGCCGACGAGGTCCTTGAGCTGCGCGGCCGCCTCGGCCTCGCCGTCCAGCTTCGGGTACGTCACCTGCTTCGACAGGATGTTCTTGAGCGTCACGTCCTTGGCGGGGCCTTTGAACGGCGTGCGCCCGTACACCAGCTCGTAGAGGAACACCCCGAAGGCCCACCAGTCCACGCCGTTGCCGTGCCCGTTCCCGCTCACCAGCTCCGGTGCCAGGTACTCGTGCGTGCCCACGCAGTCCTTGGAGTTGGCGGCCGTCGGCTCGGCCACGAACTCGAACCGCTCCTTCGCGTCCACGTCGTCCTCGTCGCTGCCGCCGTTGGAAGAGAAGCACGACGGCAGGAGGCCCCTCTTGCGGCGCCGGCTCTGTTGCCGCACCTGGCGGCGGCGGACGGCGGGCTCCACGGACGCCGGGAGCGCCAGGTCGAAGTCTGAGAGCACGACGTGCCCGTCTCCTCGGAGCAACACGTTCTCCGGCTTGAGGTCGCGGTACACGAAGCCTAGCACGTGGAGGTACTCTAGAGCGAGCAGCACCTCGGCGGCGTAGAACCTGGCCGCTGCTACGGGCAGGCGGCCTCCGGGGCGGCGGCGGAGCACCGAGTGCAGGTCGCCCCCGGAGCAGTAGTCCATGAGGAAGCACGCGTAGCGTCCGGCGTCGAGGCGCGCGTAGAGGGTGGGCACAAATGGGTGGTCGAGCGACGAGAGGACGCGGGACTCGGCGAGGACGTGGCAGACACGGGAGGGATCGTCGTCGCGGAGGTCGACGACCTTGAGCGCAAAGAGCGGGGAGGCCGGCGGCGAGGACTTGAGGCGGCAGAGGAAGACCCGCGCGAGGTGTCCGTGGCCGAGCTCGCGGACGAGGTGGAGGTGCGCAAGGCGAAGGACGCCGTCCGGGGTGGCGGCGCGGGCGGCGGCGAGGTGCGTCCAGTGTGGGGAGGTGGACGATGAGTGCGGCCGCGGCGAGAGCGAGGTGGAGGAGGAGAAGGACGGCAGGGAGAGCGAGCTCCGCGCGCTGAAGGTGGTGGCGGTGGTGAAGGAGGAGGTGGATGCCGAGGCAGTAGAGGTGAAGGAGAGGTCCAGCGCTCCAACGCCGGCGTCCGCAATGGACAGTGGGAAGTGTGGGGAAATGTCAGAGAAGAGGGGGGACGGCGGCGCGGGCTCATGGACGTCCATTGGCAGATGAGGGTGCGGTGCTTCCATGGCGGCGAGAGCGAGAGGGGGCAAAGGAAGGTAGGAATTGTTTGGAGTCTCTGTGTGATGACGGGGTGGGGTTATAAAGGCGTCGCTGAGGCTTGCTGGGCGCAGAATCAAGCGGGAGATCAACGGAACGGGCAAGTAGTAACTGCTAACCAGCCGGAGGGTTCATTCCGGGTCTGGCCGCTGTAAATGGACCCGATCGGATCTATTACCTCTGGCCCAAAGCAAACTTGTTAAATTTTTAGTTTTATCTACATACACATGTATCTAACACTTAAACGACTCTAAATACATTCGTATCTAAATTAATCTAAAAGAATTTTTTGGTGATGAAGGAAGTATTCGTCAATAAGTATCTAACACTTAAACGACTCTAAATACATTCGTATCTAAATTAATCTAAAAGAATTTTTTGGTGATGGAGGAAGTATTCGTCAATAAGAAATGGCGTCAAGGTAAATGGGCCTAAATTGTCTGTATATTTAACGGATGTGTTTTTTTTTTCTGATGATTGATTTTTTACTCATGGGTCGGTCTATTATGGGACTGAGATGCGGAGCACCAAGCCGAGATGATGTGGCTACCTACGAGATCGGCAACGCAGGAGGGTTGGTAAGTGTGGGTGCCGAAGAGGGGGGGGGGAGGGGAGGCGTCAATGCTAGAGAAGAGGGGTTGTTTAGAGGGACGACCAGGATGATGATCGGTGGAAGAGGAGGCGAGGATAGAGCAGGGGCGGCGAACTGACGTGATGGCCACATTAGGCTAGGCGCACGCCTTCTCCGTCGCGCTCTCGTGTCCTAGTGGTAGCTGATGCGGACCTGGCGCCACTCTTCCTGGACCATGCTGCTGCTCCCGTGGGACGCCAACCTGCTGCTGTCGTGGATGGTACGCGACAGGGTGTGGCCGTGGTTGGTACGCCACAGGGTGTGGCCGCTGCTCCTCTCGGCGTTGTTTCCCTGTTCGGTGAGCGCGCTCAGGCGATCTTGCAGTCCCCCGTTTCGCCCCTCCCGGCCTCCGGCGGCTCGTCGCAAGACTCTGTCCGGGGTTGACATCATCAGGACTGGGGCTGGCATGTCCCTGTAACGGGTTGGCTCCAGGCAAAAGACGGCTGGTCGTGCTCACGCCACTCCGGTGGCTAGGACCGCCGAAGCTTTGGTCTGCCGTAGCCTCGGCATCGTGAAGGAAGGCGAGGACGTCACGACAGCCACGTTGGACGCGCTCGCTGAGAGGTTCAAGACCCAGCTATCTCCAGAAGTAATATGTGCCATGCGCGAGTTTTTCAAGCTCGATGAGAGGCTTGCTGTTGGTGTTGAAGATGCGCTCATTGCTCATGGTGGGGCTGCAGCTTTGGACCTACAGACGGCGGACGACGGTGATGCGGCGCTGCAGCCATCTGTCTGACTTCGTTGGTCATTCCCGGGCTTGCTAGTTTCCAAATGTTAGAACATCTCTTTGTTTCTTCAGGGCCATGTCTGTGTCGCTCAAGTGGGCTCTTCAGGAGCGTTGTTGCTAGTTTGGTTACGTGCATGTGCATGTGCACAGGAGGGCTCTTTCTGGGTGTTCTGGCTAGCATGGCTACGTGCATGTTTGGCCGCTGGGCATTCTGTATTGTTTGTTGTTGCTCCCGCCTTTGGAGGATTGGCACGTATCAGGGTCTATCAAGTTTTTATGTTAGAGCAACCGATTAACCTGTTGAGTTGGAATGTGCGGGGACTCAACTGTCCGGACCGTCGCTCCACTATCAGTGCTACAATCACTGCCTCCTCGTGTCATATCGTTTTCCTACAGGAGACAAAACTTGCAAATGTTGATCAATTCACTGCAGCCTTCTTGGGTGGTGCCAGGTTGCAAAATTTTGCGCAACGACCGGCTGATGGTACTCGGGGTGGCATCCTCATGTTGTGGGACGACAGCCTGGTGGAGGTTTCTAACATCACCACCACTTTTTGCCTCTCCACCATGGTCCGCTTGCGGTACTCCGATGAGCAATACAAAGTGAGATGGGCCAACCGCCTCCTCCCGCAAAGACGCATTCTTCGCCGAGATTATCAGTCAAAAACCGCCTCCGACAGTGCCTTGGCTTGCCTCCAGGGACTTCAATCAAATCTACCGGGCAAGAGACAAGAACAGGAGAAATATTAACCGGAGTAGGATCAACCGATTCCGCGCAACCCTGCAAAGTTGTGAGCTGAAGGAAATCCATCTTCAAAATAGGCGCTTCACTTGGAGCAACGAAAGGGTAAATCCAACCCTGTGCAAACTAGATTCATTTTTCTGCAACGCCGAGTGGGACACCATTTTCAACACCCACGTGCTCCACGCCCTATCGTCCTCTATCTCTGACCATTGCCCGCTCTTGCTCGCCGATGACAAGGTCCCTAGGAGGCCAAGGACCTTTAGGTTCGAAAACTTTTGGGCATCGATGCCAGGGTTCAACGAGGTGGTCCTGGCGGCGTGGCAAGAGCATGTCGTGCACACAGAGCCATACCAAGTTTTGTTCCATAAGCTCAAGAAGACGGCCCTTAGGCTCTCAGAGTGGAGTAGGAGACTTTTCTCCAAATTCAAGGTCCAACTGCACGCCGCTCTTTTTGTGATCCTACACCTTGACATTGCTCAAGAGGACCGACAACTTTCCGCTGACGAGATCGATCTCCGGAGTAGGCTTAATAAAAGGGTGCTAAGTTTGGCCGTGCTCGAGAGGGCTCGGAAGAGACAATGCGCAAGAGTGTCCAACCTTAAGGAAGGGGATGCAAACACAAAAAAAATTCACCGTCGTATCAATGCTAGGAGAAGAAAAAACCACATTCATAGGATCAAGCATGGCCAAGGTTGGGTCACCGAGCACAAGGCCAAAGAAAAAATTGTTCATGATCACTTCTCCGATATCATGAAAAAAGGGGGCTCGTGTCCACAGGATCTCAACTGGGAAGAGCTAAATGTCGAGTCCCATGATTTGGATGCTCTTGATGCTGTCATCACCGAGCAGGAGGTCCGTGATGCTATCAACGACATGCCAAGCGACAAGGCCCCTGTCCCAGATGGCTTTACAGGGGCGTTTTTCAAGGGGTGTTGGGATATCATCAAGCATGATGTAATGCGAGTGATCTCTCTCTTTGACTCGCTTCACACATCGAACCTCCATTGGTTAAATTCCGCGAATGGTGCTTTTGCCAAAGAAGGATGGGGCGAAGGGTGTCTCTGACTATAGACCAATTAGTCTCATTCATGCGATCGCCAAGATCATTGCGAAGGTGCTATCCACTAGACTTGGCCCTCATATGACCAAACTAGTATCCAACGCCCAAAGTGCCTTCATCAAGACGAGAAGTATCCATGACAACTTCATGTTTGTCCGAAACCTTGCCCGTCGGCTCCACAAACGCAAGACACCCTCCCTCCTTTTTAAGCTTGACATTCGCAAGGCATTTGACTTGGTCAAATGGGGGTACCTCCTTGAGCTCCTTCAAAGGAAAGGGTTTCCAAGCAAGTTTAGGAATTGTATCGCGGCCCTTCTTTGTTCCTCATCGTCGAGGGTCCTCCTCAATGGGATCGCCGGACCTCCCATCTGGCATGGTCGAGGGCTCCGACAAGGAGACCCTCTCTCCCCGTTTTTCTTTGTCATTGCCATAGACCCTCTTCAACAAATACTAGAGCTGGCAACGAGGAAGAAGATTCTGCACAAGATCCGTGGGAAGGGTGCAATGCTGCGGACTTCACTCTACGCGGATGACGCAACACTTTTCATGGCTCCAATTAAAAGGGATATCGATAACCTTGCAGCCATTCTGGAAGGTTTCGGAAAGCTCACGGGTCTGTGTACAAACTTCCACAAGAGCTCGGTCATGCCCATCCACTGCAACCATCTAAACTTGGGGCATATTCTTCAAAGTCTGTCGGCGACGCGTGCATCCTTCCCCATGCGGTTCTTGGGCCTCCCCCTCTCGGTTTGGTGGCTCAAGAAATGTGACTTTCAATTTCTTGAGGACAAGGTGGCAAGCAAGTTGGTTACTTACAACGGCAAGAACATCACCACCATCGGCCGGATGACCCTTGTCAAATCTGTGATTACTTCCCTTGCGGTCTACTTCATCACATCGCTTGTCATACCGCAGTCTACCCTTTGGAATGTCAATAAGCTTCAAAGGGCCTTCCTTTGGTCCGGCACAGATAAGACGACAGGGGGAAAATGCAAGGTGAATTGGGAGATTGTTTGTCGCCCACATGAATATGGCGGTCTAGGGGTGCTCAACACGGATAAGTTCGCGCGTGCCTTGCGATCGAGATGGCCTTGGTATGAGTGGAAGGAGCCAACCAAGATGTGGGTGGGGATGGGAAACCCGTGCGACGAAGATGATTTGAAGTTATTTTACGCATGCACAACCATCAAAATAGGGAATGGGGCAAGAACTCCATTTTGGGACGCTCCTTGGTTGCTTGGTCGTACGCCCAAGGAAATCGCTCCGCTCATCTTTGTTGCTTCCTCGAGAAAGAATTGGATGGTGCGTGAGGCCCTGCAGAACAGTGCGTGGATCCTGAAGATAAAGCCTCCCACCATAGTGTCCATTGAGCACATCCGTCAATTCTTCATTCTTTGGAGGTTGGTGCATGCTGTGCACCTTGATGGGAGCGTCGAGGATGTCATTGTTTGGAAACATTCGACTAACGAGCTCTACTCGGCGGCCTCCGCCTACAAGGCGCAATTCCTTGGCATGACCTTCTCCTCTTTGGACCAAATGGTGTGGAAGGCCTGGGCGCCGCCAAAGGTCAAATTCTTCGCATGGTTTGCTATTCAAGATCGTATTTGGACCGCCGATAGGTTGGACAAGCGGGGATGGACAAACTATGGGCTTTGTCCCCTTTGCAAGCGTGTGCAAGAGTGCGGCAGGCACATCTTTCTCAAGTGTCGTTTCACTTTGAGGCTTTGGGGCTTAGTCAAAGCAAAACTATGACTTGAGAACCTCGACCTCTCATCTTGGCACTTGGAAGGCTCCGTCAAAAAGTGGTGGGAAAGTCGTGTTGGGCCGGGCACCACAGAGAAAAAGGCCATGGCCTCGCTTACCATGCTTGTTTCATGGACCATATGGAACGAAAGGAACGCAAGGGTCTTCCATAACAAAAGCGCGCCACCAACCGTTTTACTCAACATCATCATGACGGAGGCAAACCTTTGGATCACCGCCGGGGCGAAAAATCTAGGGTCACTTATGTCGCGAGAGTAATAATTCATGTCGTTGTCTCGTGTCGATTGTAACAAACTCTATTCTCTTCTTAATTAATAGATGAGGCAAATCTTTTGCCTCCGTTTCAAAAAAAAACATTAGGAGCGGGTGGTGAGCGATACACTTCGGCCGGTGATGGTCACATTGAAAGCGGGTGGTGAGCAGTATCACTACGGCCGATGATGGCATGTGGGTCAAGGACAACGGCGCTTACTGCTCACAACAGAGGTGTAGAGGTAAAAATGTGATTGGCCCCCAAAAAACCAAAATGAGAAAAGAATTACCACAATTTTTGGACCCCTTTTAGCTTTGGTATTTTTTAAACATCGTACAATCGCAGACACATGCACTTTTTTTCTATAAATGCACATATGCACATCCTATCTCTATGAGCATCTCTATAAGAGACTAGTCGACACATCATCTTCAAATTGGTGAAGTCTCGACATGCGCCTTTGTAATCAAGGGGAACGTTTTCGCCCACTTAACGAACATCATCAAAAAGTCTAAACTAAATCCAGAAACATGCGAACACCAATATCAACTTTAGGGCTTAAATCCTGTTGGGCTGGTACCAATACAAAGAACCTAACCATGTGAGCTGGGCTTAGTTTGCTCTAGCTCTCGTATTTTGTACGTGAAAACTACTCCCTCCGTCTCGGTGTATAAGTCATCTTAGGTTGTGCACCGTGACCAAGCCGGAGAGGAAAACGAGAGAAATTAATGTTAATTTGCTAATTAATACCATTGCATGCAATGAATTGACCAATGCATGTCGTGCTAGTTAGTCTCAAGTCATTAACCCAACTTCTTACATTGGTTGATTCTAAGAGCATCTCCAGCCGCGCCCCCAACAGGGGCTCCCCACGCAATTTTTCAGCGTCGGCGCCCAAAAATCGGCCCAGTCACGCCCCCAGGATGCCGTTTTTCACCGGTTTGGGCCGAAGCTAGTGCTGGCGGGCCCAAACCAAACCCAACGCATTGGGGGACGCTCGGGGGCGTCGGGGCAAGCAATTTTGGCGCGAAAGAGCCGCAGGCCCGCCAAGTCAGTGACACGCGCGTGGTCTTCCCTCAGAACGCCTCGGTTTCCCGCGGGGAATCAATGGCAAGGCTGCCGCCGGTCAGCCTTGCCATTGATTCACGGGCGGCGCGTCACGGACGGTGCGGCGACGCCTCCCCTCCTGCCACGCGTACACACGACACGGGCTATAAAACCAGCACCTCCCCCTCGCCTCTGGCCACACCATCCCACAACAGCCGCCGAGCTCTGCCTCTCTCCCCGTCGGTCGACGTTCCTCCCCTTCTCTCTCTCCCCAAGCCCAAACCGATGGCCGAGCGATTCCCTGGCGACGCGGCGGCGGCCAACGGCTTCGGCCGCCGCTCGCTCCACGAGTGGGAGGCCTACCTCTTCTTCCAGGCGAACATCCCGGCGCCACCGGACATGCACGTCGGGCCGATGGGGTGGAGGCTCAGCAACGGGGGTGTCCCCATTCCCCCGGAGCCAAACATCGAAGCATGCCCCGCCATCTTCGCCGCTGAGGTCGACCGCGTTCGGGCGTCCCTGACGGAGGAGCAGCACGCCCTCCCCCAGTACGCCGCTGTTAGGACCGGTTTTTCCAGGATATTAATTTCCCAGTAAATGGCCCTTTTGCTCATCAACCCCAGGATTACTGTTAGCTGATGAGACACAATCTTGATACAAAAATTCCAAGCAAAATTACAAAAGCTGAAGTACAAGACCGCCATGGTCTATGAGTACAACAAAAGGTTTCTAGTGGTTGGTGGCGAAAGCGGTTCGGGGTCATCAGCGTCTATGGGACTCCATTTCCCATGGGAACAGTTGACCTGGTTAACTGCTATCTTCGCGTGGCTGCAATATTTGATGCCTAGGTTCCGGGGTTATCGTCATAATGCTCCTCTCCACATGCATAATCTGGCCAAGACAATAGCGAGGGACAAGCCAATGAGTACTTTGAATGTACTCGCAAACATTATGAAAACAGGTATAACATAGTAGTGGCATTCATGCACTGAATTTAATCCACGGTCACTTAACCAGTCACAAAATAAAATTTGATGATGCACGCAAGCAGGTCATTCATATTAAACATGAATAAGCAATCAGAGGATAGAAAAAAATAGATCGATCGGGTGTCTGAAGCGATGCCTCGAAAGGATAATAATATAAAGCATGTCTGAGCGACGCCACATAAAGGGCTTATAAGGAAAAATAAATAATCAGCATGCCATAGTCGGGCATCTGAGGGACGCCACATAAAGGGCTTATAAGGAAAAAAAATAAACAGCATGCCACAGTCGGGCGTCTAAGTGACGCCACATAAAGGGCTTATAATAAAAATAAATAATCAGCACGCCACAGTCGGGCGTCTGAGCGACGCCACATAAAGGGCTTATAAGGATAATGAATATCCAGGAGGTAGAACCTTCCCACGGATACTCAATAATTCAAATAATATAAATGGTTAGTCTATAATAATAATAATCATAACCATCATTCATCACTCGTCATGATCAATATTCCAGTTTAGAAGTTTTCCTCCGAAGACCGACACTAAGACCGATACTTGACCCATCCCAGACCGTAGTCCTTAACCACGGACACGGCTATTCGAATAGGTATTAACTATGCAGAGGTTGTAATCTTTACCCATAGCCAACAGATTTCAGTAGTCACAAAGGACTAGTTCCGTCTACGGTATTTTAGAAGAAAACACACCTAACCAGTACACAGCCATTTCACATCCCGATGCCAGGTATCACCATAGGCAACGTTCAAGAAAAACTTTACGACGGGGAGGCCAACACCTCGATTAGCATGGGATCAAATTTATATCACGCGCTCTAAGGGGTGCCCCCCTCTCGGTCCCAACCGGAAACACCCATGCCCCCTGACCGGATGACGGGCTTTAATCCATGGCCATGGATCCCTCATCATGGCCCCTCTATTTGGTGTGTACATGGAAAGAGGTTTGCAACTTACTCATCGGATAAACCACAATGTCGGGGATTCAATCAATCCCGTATACAATTCCCTTTGTCTACCGGTATGACACTTGCCCAAGATTCGATCGCCGATATCCCTATACCTTGTTCAATCTCGTTACCGACAAGTCTCTTTACTCGTTCCGTAACACATCATCCCGTGGCTAACTCCTTAGTCACATTGAGATCATTTTGATGATGTCTTACCGAGTGGGCCCAGAGATACCTCTCCGTCACACGGAGTGACAAATCCGAGTCTCGATTCGTGCCAACCCAACAGATACTTTCGGGGATACCCATAGTATACCTTTATAGCCACCCATGTTGTGACGTTTGGCACACCCGAAGTATTCCTACGATATTCGAGAGTTGCACAATCTCATGGTCTAAGGAAATGATACTTGACATTAGAAAAGCTTTAGCAGACGAACTACACGATCTTGTGCTATGCTTAGGTTTGGGTCTTGTCCATCACATCATTCTCCTAATGATGTGATCCCGTTATCAACGACATCCAATGTCCATGGTCATGAAACCATGACCATCTATTGATCAACGAGCTAGCCAACTAGAGGTTCACTAGGGACATGTTGTGGTCTATGTATTCACACATGCATTACGGTTTCCGGTTAATACAATTATAGTATGAACACTAGAAAATTATCATGAACAAGGAAATACAATAATAACCATTTTATTATTGCCTCTAGGGCATATTTCCAACACATACCCCTTCATGCCTTACTGACCATCTCGCTCCAACGAGATGTCAGCACCAAGCTCGTGTCTACCTGAGACAACGACTTCTCCTAATTCCTTCCGGTAGGCATGAACGGAATACGAGGGTGAATACCATCATAAGCATACCAATTCCACAACAAGGAATTTTCATCATGCATTTGTAAACAGGATCACATCATCACATGAAATAATGCATACTTCAGGTCAACTCGATGTTGAAGTCACATCAAGCAACACACAACAAATATTATACCAGGGTTCAGAATGCTTGCCTTCAATGTGTATGTATTTGAGGTGCACTCCAAAACTTTATCTTCGCTTCAAATTCCTATTTGAAAATACTCTAATTAACACACAATTCAAAAATAGCACAAAAAGTTGTCTTGGTAAATTTTAAAATAAATATGAAAATAAACAAGATGGAATTTGGGAAACAACAGAAAACGAATCAGGTACATTGGAGTTATATTCTAAAAGTTATAGCCAGTCAAAGAATGGTCAAAGTTGTTTTTTAGAAAATTAATAAAAAGAAAACATTTCGGTGGTGAATACGCTTTCCCGAAACAGAAAACACAAGCAGGAAAATGTGCTTACTCGCGGTGAAGACGTACTCAGGGACCAGTCGCCACTGGCGGTTGGGTTGATTCAGGATCTTTCTCTCTGCGCGCGTCTGGCAGACGCAGGAGCGGGCTCCGGCGATGATTCCCGACAGCACATGCCACCGTTCAAGGGGCTCTGGACATGGGGGTGATCGGGAGGAGGCACCACATCCATTCGCGGTGGTTAGGAGCGTAGTGGAGCTCGAGATTGAGTAGACCCTCATCCATGGCGGAAGGGGCTTCGGGCCTTGGGGAATTTCCTCCTATGGTGGTCTTAGGTGGAAAGAGGGACTGGGAATGTCTCCTCTGCATCTCAGGGACTCGGTTGGAAAGCACTAGGGGAGAGGGAAGGCACTAGGGGCTCCAGATTTGACCACGACGATTGCGGCTGAATCCTAACCAGAGGCGGGGAAGACGGCCTCCCTCCGCCGATTGCTGGCTATGGGGGCTCTAGAGGGATGGCATGAGGTCGCTTGAGGGTTTGGTTGAGCTCGGGGATCTCCTTTTATAGCGCAATAAGGTTTTATAGCGCATTGTCGACTTGTCCCCGTGGCCAAACTAGCATCTCTACTGAGCCTCTAGATCACCCACTAATGACCCTGTTAAGTTTAGGCGTAATCTAGGACCTGTAGACTGCCCTGGCAAATCATCGAGCACCCTGTGTGCATGCCCGGAGCGCGAACAGAGCGCGCGTTTTGCATGTGCGGTCTCTCAAGCCACCGCATCCTGCCCCTGACCTTTGCTCGCCCGTAGGGCTATGCCCCGTTCTCATCCGCTCGTCAGAACCATCCAAGCCACCCCTGGCGCCCTACAGCGCTGCCGTCACAGCTCACTTTGGTGGCACACGACGCTCATGACCACCTCTACCATAGACGGCACCGCCCCAGACACCCCAGCTCGCCAGCTGCCCTCTGGAATAGCTTGAGATCATCCGCGAGCTCGTATGTTAGCGCGAGGACTAAGAGTAGGCAAAATCCCATGTGTATTAGAGGAAGATAGAATGGGGTTGCAGTACAAAACCTCAAACTAGACCAGAATGCAAAAGAGGATGATTTGCTCAAATTTTCCAAAGCACACAAATGGGTTTTTGCATAAAAATGAATTATATACATCTACTGACATCTCCAAATTTTCATGGAATTTTTTAAATAAATATTTAAATAGGTTGTAGTGCAAACTACAAACTGAACCAGATTTGAAAACTTGAGGTAGGCCTCAAAATCTTCAAATGACTAAGATAGGTCTTGCATAAAAGTGATCTAGGGACATCACATGTCATTCCCAAAGTTTTGTGGAATTTTTAAATGAAGTTATCAAATGGTTCTAGTGCAAATGAGGCTCCAAAATTTATGAGAAACCATTTAAAAATGAATAAAGCTTAGAAGAATAATTATAAAAAAATATTTCCACTGATCATACAAAATGAAAAGAATTGTTCTTGAGGAGGTATTCAGGTCCAACAATAATTTTGAAAAGTTTCTATTTGGAGAGAAAAATCCACAATTCAGAAGAAAGAAGTGACTATAAAAACAATTGATGATCCAGAAAATAACCAATTTAATTTCTTGGCAAATTTTTAATTAATAAAACATGATTAAATTTTGGAGGTGTTACAACACTTCCCCCTTAAGAAAAATCTTGCCCTCGAGATTTGGTAAGGACAGTTTTAAAAATATTACTCCTGCTATCATGCAATAATAATTTGAAAAACAAATATCCGGCTCACGCGGTATGACATGGTTACAGTGAGAGGGCAAACAATTGGGATAACTACATTGGGGTACTGGCACTGCGCGGAAAAAATCTATGGTTTGGGGAAACCGAGAGATTTCTACTTACGGCTGCAGTAAATTTAGAATTAATCAAATTTCTAAATTTACAAATTACGCTGGTCGTACCCGAGTGCATAAAGCTCTCACTGGCTGACAGGTGGACCCAGGGCCCACTGTTAGTCTCTTCTTCCACCTCGGACTCTCCTCGCTTCCTCTCTCTCGCGCGCTTTCTCACGCTTTTCCCACCGGCGACGTCTAGCGCGTAGGGCATCTAGGCCGTACTGCGATAGTGTGTGGCGTGCTAGCTGCCAGTGCATCATGCACTCACCTCACGGGTCAGTGTGCTATCGGCACTGCTCGCAGATTCACCTCTGAACACCGACGATCGAGCGACGAGCGGTGCTGGTGGACTTCGCCCACCGTACATCGATATCGAGCTATAAAAATGACCACGATGCTTCTCTCTTCTTCCTCACACCTGGCCTCGTTTCTTCTTCTTCTTCCTTCTCCTCCGTTTTAGCTTGCCAGAGCTCAAGACGAGGCTCTAATGGCGGAGGTGATGCTGGATTGGTCCACGATCCTGCTGTGTGGAGGGTTGGCGGCATTGCTAGGGTTATCCGTGCTCCTATGCGTGATGATCCTCGATGATCGCCTTGATGCTATTGCTCGAGTGTTAGCTCTTCGTGGTGGCGGTGATCATGAGGATTAGGAGTCGGTGTTAGGTGCTGACTGCTATCAGTGTGCCAAAGGCAAACCGCACCAGAATAATTACCCACAAATTTCTCTTTCAGAAAAATTGTGGTGTGTCAGTGAATTGATCAATTAGGTGCAAAAAAAATGTGTATGTGTTTCTGCACTTAGTGCATGTGGTGTAGTGGTTGTGACTGTGAGCCTGTTGTCATGGTACTGCATGAATTTAAATCTATGTCACGGAAAAATATTTGTTGCAATTTGCTCAAAGAAAATCTCACCTCGAGATTTACGAAGAGTGAAAAACAGTTGATCAAAAATCACAGCAGTAAAAATCACTCACATACAATTGAAATCAAACAATTATTCATAGCCCAATCTTATGACATAACACACATATTGCAGTCAACAATTAATTGTAAGATTAACAAATACAACATGGGTTGTCTACGGCGCAAAAGCAAAATATACAGGGTCCTGAGGAAATGTCTCTGGCACTGGAGCACATTCTTCCTCTTCTGGGGGGAGCGGATGGACTAGTCGAAGAACGCGCCTCTCCTGGTCTGGCCTCAGAGGTCTGCCAATGGCGATACGATGATTCAAAACTACGAGATTTTGGAGGTAATCCATTACTCGCTGAGTCAAACGTTCTTGGGCGATGACGTACTGGATAAGGTTGGCCAGTACTGGGACTCTCTCTATTCGTCCCTCGGGAAAAGATACTTCTTCTCTGGGTGCTGCATGGCTCGGGAAGTAATAATACCCCCATTCACTAGCATAGGGCACTACGAATCGAAGGTGGGTAATCGCTTCGTACACAGCAACTTCTATGGCCATCTGCGGAGTCGGCATAGATTTTCCCACGAAGGAGATTTCTGTTGGGTGAGGGCAGTGCATAAGGTGAGGGATGCTTGGTAAGGTCACGGAGTGGCCTATTATATAGCATCTGGGCTGGGTTACCCATTGTGGTGTGGGGCAACCTTTGTTGTCAGTTTTGCTCTATGGGGTTAATGCCACAAATATACACATCTCACAAAAGTGACGTATTACTGTCGGTTGATGATTGGGGTGGTTTTTGATAGCTACGCCCAAACATTTAATATGCAACCAAACGCCAAAATTTTATTTATGCATGGATACTCGTCGTACTGTACAAAATGGCATACAAGCAACATGCATTTTATTCATGGCTACACAAGGTCACACTATTACTTGGCACAGGAATACAAAGACTCGGCACTACTCGAGTGGCTTAGTCTACCTCATTAATATCTAGTCGAGTGTGCCTTGCGAACGTCGAGGCTTCTCCTTGGGCTTCACCGTCCGTGTTTGCTGGATCAGGGTGATGGTTTGCAGGGTCGGGGTAGCGATGATGACTATCGCAAGGGTTGGTGGCCACAATCCCGTTGGAGCGAGTCCCTAAAAGGCGACGAAGCTCCTCCGGGGATACAAACACATTCCGGTCGGTTGCAAGGGCAGGCCTCAATGACTCGATTGGTCGGACGCCACTTCTCTTCTTGCTGGGGTTTGGCGAGCAAGTTCTCCACGAGCTGCGATCAGATCAAGAGTGACCTGACCGAATAGTGCCTCTAGTGCATTGAGGTAGCGCACAAGATGTAACAGTGCAGGGTCCATCTCGTGGTCTCCGTTGGCAATCTGGGGTGGCCTACTATACCCGTCATGGCTGGGGTAATAATAGAACGAACGGCAGTTAACTCTTGGCGACAAGTGCCGGAGTTGAACTACAGCCTCTCGAGCTGCTAACTGAATGGCTTGTGGCTCAAAGGAAGTTGACCTTCCGGTGAACCTGTAGGGGCGTTCTGGCGAGATGCCACTATCGTAGATGTGCACCGTGGCCCAGAAGTGACGACTCTCATCACTCGTGCGCTCCTGGTACACAACATATTCTAGGGGCTCTTCTAATGCAAAGGCACGACGGGTGAGGTTAGCTAGGACGGTCACAAAACCTCCAAGGTTGTTTGCTGTGGTCTCATTGTGAACAATGGCGCCAGACATCTTGGCTTGTTTTGGATGTTGGCTGTAGTGTGATGGGTTTGGGAAAACGTTTTCTTTTATAGAAGAAAATGGAGTCTTCCTTCGCATGCTTGCGAAAGGGACAGTTTAGGTTTCGGTCACGACGCGTGATCGATGGGCTAGGCTGATAGGTTGGGCACCGACTGCTGAAAGGTGTCGGGGTCACTATGTGGGCTATCAGATAGGATAGGCTTGGCTGTAGTTAGGTTGAAGTCTTGGTGGGTGGTTTACCTAGGTTTATCGACCTGGATAAGATAGGATTAGCCAATGGTCAGCCTGGCTCTGATATCAAGGTTGTCAGGACCGGTTTTTCCAGGATATTAATTTCCTAGTAAATGGCCCTTTTACTCATCAGCCCCAGGATTACTATTAGCTGATCAGACACAATCTTGATACAGAAATTCCAAGCAAAATTACAAAAGCTGAAGTACAAGACCACCATGGTCTATGAGTACAACAAAAGGTTTCTAGTGGTTGGTGGCGAAAGCGGTTCGGGGTCATATCGTCTATGGGACTCCATTTCCCACAGGAACAACTGACCTGGTTAACTCCTATCTTCGCGTGGCTGCAATCTTCGATGCCTAGGTTCTGGGGTTGCAGTCATAATGCTCCTCTCCACATGCATAATCTGGCCAAGACAATAGCGAGGGACAAGCCAGTGAGTACTTTCAATGTACTCGTAAACATTATGAAAACAGGTATAACATAGTAGTGGTATTCATGCACTAAATTTAATCCACGATCACTTAACCAGTCACAAAATAAAATTTCATGATGCACGCAAGCAGGTCATTCATATTAAACATGAATAAGAAATCATTGGATCGAAATAAAATAGACCGATCGGGTGTCTGAAGCGACGCCTCGAAAGGATAATAATATAAAGCATGCCTCAGTCGGGCGTCTGAGCGATGCCACATAAAGGGCTTCTCAGGAAAAATAAATATTCAGCACGCCGCAGTCGGGCGTCTGAGCGACGCCACATAAAGGGTTTATAAGGAAAAATAAATAATCAGCATGCCATAGTCGGGCGTCTGAGCGACGCCACATAAGGGCTTATAAGGAAAAAAATAACCACCATGCCACAGTCGGGCGTGTGAGCTACGCCACATAAAGGGCTTATAATGAAAATAAATAATCAAGATGCCACAGTTGGGCGTCTGAGCAAAGGCACATAAAGGGCTTATAAGTATAATGAATATCCAGGAGGTAGAACCTTCCGAGGGATACTCAATAATTCAATAATATAAATGGTTAGTCCATAATAAAAATAACCATAACCAACATTCATCACTCGTCATGATCAATATTCCGGTTTAGAAGTTTTCCTCCGAAGACCGACACTATGACCGACACTTGACCCATCCCTGACAGTAGTCCTTAACCGCGGACACGGCTATTCGAATAGATATTAACTCTACAGAGGTTGCAATCTTTACCCACAACCAACGGATTTCATTAGTCACAAAGGACTAGTTCCGTCTACGGTATTTTAGAAGAAAACACACCTAACCTGTACACACCCATTTCACATCCCAATGCCAGGTATCACCCTAGGCAACGGTCAAGAAAAACTTTAAGATGGGGAGGCCAACACCTCGAATAGCATGGGATCAAATTTATATCGCGCGCTCTAAGGGTTGCCCCCCTCCCGGTCCCAACCAGAAACACCCATGCCCCCTGACTGGATGACATGCTTTAATCCATGGACATGGAACCCTCATCACGGCCCCTCTATTTGGTGTGTACGTGTAAATAGGTTTGCAACTTACTAAACCGTATTCTTTGTAGAAAACATGTGGCGGCACGAAAATACGGAGAACAGGGACAAGACTCGATCTATGGTCGACTCAGGAGGTTATGTATTCTCTGCATGGTTAGCACAATAAATATATTTCACGACATTAGACAGAATCACCACTCATCATACCCCTTGAAAGTATCGATATAGTTGACTAGAGGGGGGTGAATAGGCAACTAACACTTTTTAACTTTTCTTTAACAATTAAGGTATAGCATCAAATAAGTTAGCTAGATGTGCAACTAGGTGAATAACCTATATGATGCTAATCACAACAAGTGCATAAGCAATCAAGGGATATAACACAATAAACGCTTGCAAGAAGTAAAGATGCGAGATAACCAAAAGTGGAGGCGGTGGAGACGAGGTTGTGTTACCGAAGTTCCTTCCCTTGTGGGGAAGTACGTCTCCGTTGGAGCGGTGTGGAGGCACAGTGCTCCCCAAGAAGCCACTAGGGCCACCGTATTCTCCTCACGCCCTCACACAATGCAAGATGCCATGATTCCACTATTGGTTCCCTTGAAGGCGGCGACCGAACCTTTACAAACAAGGTTGGGGCAATCTCCACAACTGAATTGGAGGCTCCCAACAACACCACGAAGCTTCACCACGATGGAATGTGGCTCCGAGGTGACCTCAACCGTCTAGGGTGCTCAAACACCCAAGAGTAACAAGATCCGCAAGGGATTAGTGGGGGGAATCAAATTTCTCTTGGTGGAAGTGTAGATCGGGGCCTTCTCAACCTATCCCTAGGAAATCAACAAGATTGATTGGCTAGGGAGAGAGATCGGGCTAAAATGGAGCTTGGAGAAACAATGGAGTTTGGGAAGGAAGATGTGAGCTTCTTGGGGAAGAAGACCTCCCTTTTATAGTGGGGGACAAGATCCAACCGTTATCCACTCCCTCAGCCCCGCGTGTCGCGGTACTACCGCAAAAGCCATGGTACTACCGTGACGGTTTGCGGTACTACTGCAGCCTTGTGCGATACTACCGCTCGTGCGGGAGTAATTGGCTCTGGCCGTTTGCACAGGACAGCAAGCGGTAGAACCGCCGGAGCGGTACTACCGCGAGCCCGTGCGGTACTACCGCACGGTCGGCAGAGGAAGCCACTGGAGGTGCACGGAAGTAAAAAATTACTTCCGTGCCTACCTCCGCATAAGGAAACTCTGCGAAAAAGTCTGGCACGATAGTACCGGACGAGAATCGCGGTACTACCTCAGTAGGGCGGATGTAAAAAAATTACATCCGCGCCTACTACCACAGGTGTAGAGGCCGGGGCAGGAGACAGCGGTACTACCACTCCACCGAGCAGTACTACCGCTGGCACCTACGGTACTACCGCTCCCTTGAGCGGTACTACCGCAGACCACTGAACACAAACACCTAGCAGGCGTACCTTTTGCACAGAGAAGGAAAACGAGTTGGGGCTCCATTGAAGAGAGGGAAAGGTGGTGCAAAGGAATAGATGTGTACGTGTTGATTCCACCCAGACCTTTTCCGAAGCGGACCCCCTCTTGATAGTATGGCTTTCCTACGATTCAAATCTAGCGAAAGAATACGTATAGAACAACTGTCTTCGAGAGATTCCGAGGGGCACTGAATCGTCTTGTGCCTAGACCTGAGATATCTGAAATGCTCAATGCACACGATTAGTCCGCAAAGGTAGTGTCATCAATCACCAAAACTACTTAGGAAGAAATATGCCCTTACAATCTCCCCCTTTTTGGTGGATTGATTACAATACGGGATTTTCATATGAGGATATAAAATGAGCATATGCAAAACCCATGACCTACAAAATATAGAAGAGCTCCCCCTAGATGTGTGCATATTCTAGATATGCTTTGGACTGCAAGGCACACACACTAGGATCAACACTCCCCCTATATTTTATAGGCAATGCAATCTTTGCAACAGAATGAACAGAACTAAGTACGGAAACTAGGCATAGCATGTGAGCATTAAGATAAGGGTACGTAATTGACAGACTCACAAGCTATTAAACATACTAGACAATAATAAGGTAGCAGTGATAACATATGTCTCACACCATATGATAGAGGAAGTATCCAGGTCACACACACAAACGACATAAACCAAAGTTCAACGAAAGCAGAGAGCCGACAAAAAGACAAACACAAATACGCGCAAATCCTACACTCTCTCCCCCTTTGGCATCGAGATGCCAAAAAGGCAGAGAGGACACCTAACACATAGGTGGTAGCTCCCATGCAGAAAGATCAGTCGTCTGACTCCTCTGAAGCATCTGGGATGGACTCCGCATCTGAATCAGCCCATTGGAACTGCTGCTTAGCCATCCAAGTGGCCATAGGGGTGATGTCCTTCTCAGACCCACTCGAGATGGTCTCGCCAAGCTTCCTCAGAATACGCTTGTCACGCTGGTGACTCTCCTTCTAAGCAACGTGAGCCTGATACTGACCCTTGGCCTGCATGCAGAACAAAGTCTTCATCTTGTGAGAGAGCTTCTTGGCCCAAGATGGCTCAGAAGACGGAGGCACATAGGACTCAGAACTGTTACCTTCATCCTCTTTGATCTCACCCTCATCGACCTCCATACGAGTAGAAGGTGGCTTAGTGGTGGTGTTGGCCCACTTGTCCTTCATACGCAAATGAATGGGCTCATGAAGAAACAAGTGCTCCGGCATGTCCTGACCCGGAAAGGTCTTGTCCCAAGTAGCACGAATCAGGTTGAACAAGTATGGCCCATAAATGGGGACCTTGCGATGAAACACAGCAGTGCGAAGCTCAGACCACATAATGTGAGACACATCAAGGATGCCAAGGTCTTCATGTCTTCCTTTCTCACATAGCAGCAACATATCCACCAGATAGGAGTGTACCTTGTCCTTGTCTCCCATGTGAGGAAATAGAGGGTTGCGGAAGACCCGGTGCATGACATCAAGGAAAGGGTTGAGCACAAGAATTTTCTCACCAGATCGTAAAGTCTTCAGAATATGGAAAGGCACAAGCTGCTCCTTACGTGTTGGCTGAGGGTTTCCGTGAGGGCGCAGTCCAATTGGCACATCAAGCCCGGAGTCAGGAACATGCAACAAGTCCATGAAGTCCTTCCAGGTGGCTGATAGTTGCTCGCCATGGGTCATCCATGTCATGGTCCGCTCCGCATCAGAGTGAAAGTGGACAGAGGCACAGAACTAACCCAATATCTCGACATCAAAGTCAAGATGGAAGGAGATGATGTCTGTGATAACAAACTGCTGCACCAACTCCAGAGCCTCACCGAAGTATTGAGGATGCTTCCTCATGTGTTCCGGATCAATGTATTGGACAGGAACATAGAGATTTTTCTTGCCCTTGATCACATCAATGTGAATAAGATACTTCTGCTTGGACTAGAACAAGTCATTACCTTGGAAACTTCCCTTGGCTTGTCATAGGGATTGATCAACCATCGAGCTAGAAACTCAGCTTGGGGCATGACCTCATAGTTCTCAACTGGTCGCTTGAGCTTGGATGCGGTTCTCTTGAAATTGCGGGGTGGATCATTGGATCCCTCGGGAGCATCAGGATTGCGGAGCTGCTTGGAACTTGTGTCATGAGACGGATTGGAACGTCTTGGAGCAGAGTTGGAACCAGAGCCACCACCTATGGCACACAACGCAAACACAATGGACAAATGGAAAAATTAAGGCAAGGACGAAAGCAGACACGAAAACCATGTAGAAGGGAGAATAGATAGGACAAAACGAGGTAGTTGTGGATCGAGCGGTAGTACATCATGTTTTGCGGAAGTAAAAATTTACTACCGCTCCAGACGCGGTAGTACCACTGGGAGTGGTAGTACCGTGGCTGGAGCGGAAGTAAAGTGTTACTACCGCCCAATCAGCGGAAGTAAAAAATTAGTACCGCTCCAGACGCGGTAGTAAGATTTTACTGCCGCCCAGCGGACGGAAGTAAAAAATTAGTACCGCTACAAACGCGCTAGTACCGCTGGGAGCGGTAGTACTGTGGCTGGAGCGGTAGTAAGATTTTACTATTGCCCAGCGGACGGAAGTAAAAAATTAGTACCGCCCATGATGCGGTAGTACCGTGGCGTTAGCGGAAGTAATATTTTACTTCCGCCCTATGAGTAGTAGTACCGCACAAGGTGCAGTAGTACCCCATGGGGCGGAATTCGCAAGAACACAAATCTACAGATCGTATTGGTACTGCCCTAGATCAAAAATTATACCATTTTATCCTATCAATACGCACTTCTACCGCAATGACACTCGCAAACATCTGCTCATGCATAGATTGGATCAAACAAAGTAGACCATCTCATATTTCCCCAAAACCTAGATTCAAAAAGAGAGAAGCAAAACAAGAAGGGATTGGGGAAATACCAGGGTCCATTGCAAGAGGATGAGGTGGGGAACGATCCCACCGGAGCAAATAAGAAGTGGGTGGCCGGAGACGGAGATCCGGCGAGGTGCTCCGGCGACGGTTGAGAGGAGGAGAGAGAGACGTGAGGGGAAGAGAGAAAATGGGGTATGGGGAAGATAGGAAACCCCCCTGCCGGCTCTTAACCCCCACGCGCACTCGTTGTTACGGTAGTACCGCAGTCATCGCGGTAGTACTGCTCAACAGGCGGAAGTAATTTTTTACTTCTGTGCGGTAAGCGGTAGTATCGTGCTGCCCTCTCAGTGCATAAAAACGAAAAACAGAATGCAAGAGAGAGTATTTCCACACAAAAACAAGAGACAAGAAATCTATGATCCAAGACAAAAACACGAACATGGTCCATCGGAGAAGAGAGGACAAAATAGGACCAAATAGTGAGCCTCTACTTCACATGAAGAGAGGGCGGTGGTCTTAGAGCCACCTATGTTTGAGTCAGATGGTATGGCACTGCGAAGAATTATCCTTGGGCCCATGACCAAGACTCGTCTTTTGAAGCACAATAACCATCAAAAATGGCAAGTGTGAAAGACTTTGATTAGTTTATGCATAATAGGAGGAGGGATAGTTCATTGAGAGAACTAGACTCCCCCTAAATCTATGCCTACACTTAGACAAGACATAACGATGAGTGTGGGGAGGTGTACACTAAGTCAATCCACATTGCTTGAATCAATGATATTTATCTCATGCCTTAACTCGCGAAATCTTGCTTCATCTAATGGTTTCGTGAAAATATCTGCAAACTGTTCGTTAGTGCTCAGATGAATAAGATTGATGTCTCCACGCTTGACTTGTTACCGAAGAAAGTGATGACGAATATCAATATGCTTCGTCTTGCAATGTTGAACTGGGTTGCTGGAGATTATGATGGCACTTTCATTATCATAGTAAAGAGGCACTTTGTCACAATTGACACCGTAATCCTTTAAAGTTTGCCTCATCCATAGAATCTGAGCACAACAACTGGCAACAACTACATACTTGGGCTCGGTGGACGAGAGAGAAACACAATTTTGTTTCTTTGAAGACCAACTTACCAAAGACCGACCAAGAAATTGGCAGCCTCTGGAAGTGGACTTTCTATCCACACGGTCTCCCGCCCAATCCGAGTCAGTATATCCAACGAGATCAAACGAAGCCCCCTTGGGATACCATAAGCCAAAGTTTGGGGTATGAGCCAAATATTGAAAGATTCGCTTGACAGCCACATGGTGACTCTCCTTAGGTGTGAATTGAAATCGTGCACAAATACCCACACTTAACATGATATCTAGTCTAGATGCACAAAGGTAAAGCAAGGATCCAATCATGGAGCGATATACCTTTTGATCCACGGCTTTACCATTGAGATCGCTGTCAAGATGGCATTTGAGTGGCATGGGAGTGTTGGACTTGGGAGGATTGAGCTCATCCATCTTGAACCTCTTGAGCATGTCTTGAGTGTATTTGGCTTGATTGATGAAAGTACCTTGACTTAGTTGCTTGACTTCGAAACGAAGGAAGAACTTCAACTCTCCCATCATGGACATCTCAAACTTGTTTGTCATAAAAGTGGCAAACTCTTCATTGAAAGCTTTGTTAGGAGAACCAAAATTAATATCATCAACATATAGTTGGCATATGAACAAGTTCTCGTTGACCCTCTTTGTAAAAAGAGTGGGGTCAATTTTCCCAATTTCAAACCCATGGTCTTGCAGCATCTCGGTAAGGTGCTCATACCACGCACGTGGGGCCTGTTTGAGGCCATAGAGAGCCTTATCGAGAATGTATACATGATTGGGGAACTTGGGATCCTCTAACCCCGGGGGTTGCTTGACATATACCAACTCCTTAAGAGGGCCATTAAGAAAAGCACTCTTTACATCCATTTGATATAATTTAAAATTATGATGAGAGGCATATGCAAGCAACATGCGAATAGATTCAAGGCGAGAAATAGGAGCAAAGGTTTCATCGTAGTCGATACCCTCGACTTGGGAGTATCCTTGTGCCACCAGTCTTGCCTTGTTGCGAATGACAATACCGTTCGCATCTTGCTTGTTTTTTTAAGATCCATTTCGTTCCAATGACATTGTGATTCTCCTTAGGTCTTGGCACCAGTCGCGACACTTGGTTGCGCTCGAAGTTGTTGAGTTCATCGTGCATAGCTTCAACCCACTCCATATCCTCGAGTGCATCTTGAACCTTAAGGGGCTCAATGCAAGAAACAAATGCGTAATGTTCACAAAAGTTTGTTAATTGTTTACGAGTGGTTACCCCTTTTTGCAAGTCACTGTAGACGTTCTCCAACAGATGTTGTCTAACTTTGAGCTTGGCGGCATGCTTGGCTGCTTTCTTGGCGGCTTGTCTCTCTAAGATTTCTTCCATGGGAGGTTGAGGGACAACATTCTGAGATTCATCATCTTGATGATCTTGAGCGCCTTCTTGAGCTTGATATTGATCTTGAAGAAGATCTTGAGATTGAGATTGCTCGGAGACAGGAACTTGATCTTGGGCATCACTTGGTGAGACACCATCATGAGTGAATTGATCTTGCCCTTGATCTTATTCATGTGGTAGAGGACCTTCAGTTTGTTCTTCGGAAGCGTGTGGGTCTTGCGTCGATGATGGTTCCACTTGAGTGGAACATTGTCCTTCTCCTTCGGCCACAAGGTGTTCCTCAACGGGTAGGAAGTATCCCACACCCATTCTTCTTATGTCTTGGGGAGGAATTTCATCACCTACATCACAAAGACCACTTTGCTCCACTTGGGAGCCATTATTTTCATCAAACTCCGCGTTACTCGTCTCCTCAATGAGTCCCGTGGACTTGTTGAGTACACGGTAAGCATGAGAGTTTGCAGCATAACCAACAAATATGCCCTCATGGGCTCTAGATTCAAATTTAGACAAACGAGCACCTTTCTTGAGAATGAAACACTTACAACCGAACACCCGAAAGTAAGTGAGGTTGGGCTTGTTCCCGGTAAGAATCTCATAAGGAGTCTTGTTCAAACCTTTGCGAAGATAGAGCCGATTAGATGCATGGCACGCTGTGTTGATGGCTTCGGCCCAAAAGTTGTACGGAGATTTAAACTCCGCCATCATGGTTCTTGCCGCATCAATCAACGTCTGGTTCTTCCTCTCAGCAACACCGTTTTGTTGAGGGGTGTAAGGTGTGGAATATTGGTGCTTGATCCCTTCATCACCGAGAAACTCATTTAGGGTGTAATTCTTGAACTTAGTGTCGTTGTCACTTCTAATCATCAAAATCTTTGCATCATGTTGGCGTTGGACTTCATTTGCAAAGTCGATGACAGTCTGTTGGGTCTCACCCTTCTTCTTGAAGAAATAAACCCAAGTATATCTCGAGTAATCATCCACAATCACCAAGCAATATTTTCTTCCACCAAGACTGTCAAAAGTTGGAGGACCGAAGAGATCCATGTGCAGGAGCTCTAAGGTCCTCTTAGAGTATATTGTAGTGGTTGGACGATGAGCCTTCTCATGTAGCTTTCCTTCGATACAAGCACTGTAAGCACGAACTTTGGCAAAACTCACATTTTTTAGTCCAAGGATGTGATCCCCTTTGAGGAGACTTCGTAAAGATCTCATGTTAACATGGGCTAGTCGGCGATGCCAGAGCCATCCCACATCAACTTTAGCCATTAAGCAAGTCGCGGTCTTAGTGGGTTGCTCCGAGAAGTTCACCACATAGAGACCGTTCTCGACATGCCCAACAAAAGCTACTTTAAGAGTCTTGCTCCACAAAAGGGTCACAGAGTCAATACCAAAGAAAGTACTAAAACCCATGGTTGCAAGTTGATGAACTGAAAGTAAATTGTATGCGAGGGTCTCAACAAGCATGACCTTCTCTATGGTGAGTTCCGGAGAGATTACCACCTTGCCAAGACCCAATACCTTTGAAATCGCATCATCACCAAATGAGACTTGGGTGGCCATAGATGTGTCAGGATGAACGCCCACCACCAAGTCCTTGCTTCCGGTCATATGATTTGTCGCTCCACTATTGAGCAACCATGATGTTCCTCCGGAAGCAAAACACCTACAAGAGATCAATGTTTGGCTTTAGGTACCCATTCTTTAATGGGTCCTTTCATGTTAGCAACAAGGGTCTTAGGAACCCAAACACACCATTCAATGTACTCATAAGAAGAACCAACATATTTAGCATAAACATGCCCATCACTAGCACGGCATAAAACATAAGAGGGGTTAAAGTTGTCGGTCTTGTTAGGTTGGATGTTCTTGTTCTTGCCATTCTTGGCATTCTCCAACATAGCTTGGTCTTTCTTCTTCTCATAAGGACCTTCTCCAGCTCTTACAAAGGTTCGCTTGAGAGTTGGGACTTCCTTGGTGTTTACCTTCTTCTTCTCATTAGTTTTGGGTACAAACCCCACTCCTTCTTTTGCCACAAATTCCTTCTGAGTACTCAGAAGGTCATTGAGTGTCTTCTCACTTTGGATACATGTCACCAAACCCTTTTTAAGCTGCTCTTTTAGCTTGGCATTTTCCTCCACAAGGTGTGCATGCTCACAACATGGGTTAGTAGCAGATGCATTATCAATTAGAACAAAAGGAGGACATGTGGCAATTTCCTTAGTGAGTTTCACTTGGAGTTGATCATGTGACTCCTTAAGAGAGGCATGAGCACACGTCAATGCCTTGTGATCATTGTCAAGTGTGTCAAGCTCAACTTTGAGACGATCATGATCCACCCCAAGTGCAACCTTCTCAGACTTGAGAGCACGGTTAAGAACAATAGCATGATCATAATCTTTACGTAATTTAGTAAGGTCAACATTTTGTGACTCCTCAAGAGTCATACGAAGACCTTTCTCTTCCTCAAGAGCAATAGATAGATCCGCTATCTCGTTGGCACAATCACGACTATGACCTCTTAGTTCCTCAAGACACTCTTCTTGAGACTCAATAGTGTCATGGGCCTCACCAAGTTATTCCAAGAGAGCAACGAAGTGCTTCTTTGACTCTCCCTTGAGTTTACACATGAATTTGTCACACTCATTTTTATCATCTTTCCCCTCCTCAAGTTCATCCACACAATCTAAGGATGAAGTGGAAGAAATGGAGGTCTTAATGTTTGAGGTTATGACGTTGGAGGTTACCTTGGTGATACCTTTAGCCATGAGGCACCTCGCGATGATGTTCTCATTGGGGGCGTTGAAGAGTGACACCTTTGTTGGGGTAGAAGAGGCAATTTCCACGGATTCTATAGCCATTCCTTCATCGCTTGTGTCTTCGTCATCAACATCATCATCTGAGGCATGCTCTTCTTGAGCTGCCAAAACTTTGTGAGGAGCCTTCTTGATAAAGTTGGTTTTGTTTGGGAATGACTTGGCTTTATCTTTGCGAATGAGCTTGCCACCATTGTCTTCCCTCTTCTCATATGGACAATCCACCACAAAGTGACTTACATTACCACAGTTGTAGCAAGTTCTCACACGTTGCTTTCCCTTTGACTCATTTGAGTTGTTCTTGGAGAAGTTGGGCCTTGATTTTCTCTTGTTGCCCCAAAATTGTCTGGATGCAAGAGCCATGTGCTCATGATAAGCATATTTGGTGTCTTCGGGGCAAACCTCTTCTTCTTCTTCTTCTTCCTCTTGACTGACCTTTGCCTTCAATGCAAGATTGGGAGAGGACTTCCTTGACCGTTGAACACGAGCGAGAGCATTATCGGTTGTTGTGTTCAGGATGTTCATTGCAATGAATTCATCCAACACATCACCAGAGGATAAGGTGTGAAAGTTTGGCCTTTGACGGATGACAGCAGACATGGCCTTGTTGTAGGGCATGATATCCTTCAAGAACTTACGCTTGATCCAGGTATCATCCACATTCTTGCTGCCATGATCCTTGAGGGAGACAGCGAGAGCGGTCACCCTTGTATAGAGCTCACGCGGTTCCTCATCCTCTATCATCACAAACTCATCTGACTAATCAAGAACAACTTCATAGTTTGACCGTTGAATGCTTGAGATGCCCTTGTACATGGACATGATGTGTTCCCAACATTCTTTAGCAACAGTGAAGGGCCGCAGGTGAGGTAGATCTTCAGGAGGAATAGCAGCTTGGAGTATGAACAAGGCGGAAGAATTTAGTTGTTTATCCACTGGTTCTCTTGGAGTAAGATTGCATGGATCATGAGGATAGTATGCTTCTTCAATAACTCTCATGAGATGAATTGAGCTATGATCTAAATGAGACTTGATACTAAAAACCCAGTTAGCGAAATCATTCTTAACAAGTTTAGGAGGAGGATCGAGATTAACTATATGAGGTGGGTGCACCGGTCCTCCATAGACCATGGGAGGGGGAACAGAGGCAAAGCTCCCCGACCCATAAACTCTTTGAGAATGATTATCTTTGTCGGCACTAGCCCCCTCCTTACCGTAGTTAACATCCGATGACGAGTTAGTGGGTTTGACCACTTGCCCCGCATCGGTAGACATTTTAAGAGTATTAAGGAAATCTTTAAACATGGATTGAACCTCGGTCCCCATGGAGGATTTGAGTAAGGACAAAGCCTCGTTCAAATCCTCGCGTGAGACCGTGTTCACACCCATGGCCTCGGGAAGTTCTCCCACACGCACCTCTTCGCCAGCCATACTCTTCGGGTGGTGAAACCCTTAATAAAGAGACGTAGTTCTGATACCAATTGAAAAGATCGATATGGTTGACTAGAGGGGGGTGAATAGGCAACTAACACTTTTTAACTTTTCTTTAACAATTAAGGTATAGCATCAAATAAGTTAGCTAGATGTGCAACTAGGTGAATAACCTATATGATGCTAATCACAACAAGTGCATAATCAATCAAGGGATGTAACACAATAAACGCTTGCAAGAAGTAAAGATGCGAGATAACCAAAAGTGGAGGCGGTGGAGACGAGGATGTGTTACCGAAGTTCCTTCCCTTGTGGGGAAGTACGTCTCTGTTGGAGCGGTGTGGAGGCACAGTGCTCCCCAAGAAGCCACTAGGGCCACCGTATTCTCCTCACGCCCTCACACAATGCGAGATGCCGTGATTCCACTATTGGTGCCCTTGAAGGCGGCGACCGAACCTTTACAAACAAGGTTGGGGCAATCTCCACAACTGAATTGGAGGCTCTCAACGACACCACAAAGCTTCACCACGATGGAATGTGGCTCCGAGGTGACCTCAACCGTCTAGGGTGCTCAAACACCCAAGAGTAACAAGATCCGCAAGGGATTAGTGGGGGAATCAAATTTCTCTTGGTGGAAGTGTAGATCGGGGCCTTCTCAACCTATCCCTAGGAAATCAACAAGATTGAGTAGCTAGGGAGAGAGATCGGGCTAATATGGAGCTTGGAGCAACAATGGAGTTTGGGAATGAAGAGGTGAGCTTCTTGGGGAAGAAGACCTCCCTTTTATAGTGGGGGACAAGATCCAATCATTATCCTCTCCCCCAGCCCCACGCATCGCGGTACTACCGCAATAGCCATGGTACTACCGTGATGGCTTGTGGTACTACCGCAGCCTTGTGCGGTACTACCGCTCGTGCGGGAGTAACTGGCTCTCGCCGTTTGCACAGGACAACAAGCGGTAGAACCGCCAGAGCGGTACTACCGCGAGCCCGTGCGGTACTACCGCATGGTCGGCAGAGGCAGCCACTGGAGGTGCACGGAAGTAAAAAATTACTTCCGTGCCTACCTCCGCAGAAGGAAACTCTGCGAAAAAGTCCGGCACGGTAGTACCGGACGAGAATCGTGGTACTATCATAGTAGGGAGGATGTAAAAAATTACATCCGCGCCTACTACCGCAGGTGTAGAGGCTAGGACAGGAGACAGCGGTACTACCGCTCCACCGAGCGGTACTACCACTAGCACCTGTGGTACTACCGCTCCCTTGAGCGGTACTACCGCAGACCACTAAACACAAACACCTAGCAGGTGTTCCTTTTGCATAGAGAAGGAAAACGAGTTGGGGATCCATTGAAGAGAGGGAAAGCTGGTGCAAAGGAATAGATGTGTACATGTTTATTCCACCCAGATCTTTCTGAAGCGGACCCCCTTTTGATAGTATGGCTTTCCTACGATTCAAATCCACCGAAAGGAAACATATAGAATAACCATCTTCGAGAGATTCCGAGGGGCACTGAATCGTCTTGTGCCTAGACCTGAGATATCTAAAATGCTCAATGCACACGGTTAGTCCGCAAAGGCATTGTCATCAATCACCAAAACCACTTAGGGAGAAATATGCCCTTACACCCCTTCATGCCTTACTGACCATCTCGCTCCAATGAGATGTCAGCACCAAGCTCGTGTCTACTTGAGACAGAGACTTCTCCTGATTCCTTCCGGTAGGCATGAACGACATACGAGGGTGAATACTATCATAAGCATACCAATTCCACAACAAGGAATTTTCATCATGCATTTGTAAACAGGATCACACCATCACATGAAATAATGCATACTTCAGGTCTACTCGATGTTGTAGTCACATCAAGCAACGCACAACGAATATTATACCAGGGTTCAGAATGCTTGCCTTCAATGTGTATGTATTTGAGGTGCACTCCAAAACTTTATCTTCACTCCAAATTCCTATTTGAAAATACTCTAATTAACACACAATTCAAAAACAACACAAAAAGTTGTCTTGGAAAATTTTCAAATAAATATGAAAATAAACTAGATGGAATTTGGGAAACAACAGAAAAAGAATAAGGTCTATTGGAGTTATATTTTAAAAGTTATAGCCAATCAAAGAATGGTCAAAGCTTTTTAGAAAATGTATAAAAAGAAAACGTTTCGGTGGTGAATACGCTTTCCCAAAACAGAAACACAAGCAGGAAAATACGCTTACTCGCAGTGAAGACGTACTCAGGGACCAGTCGCCACTGGCGGTTGGGTTGAGTGACCGACAGGTGGGACCCACCTGTCGGGTTCGTCTTCTTTCTCTCCGCGCGCGTCTGGCAGACACAGGAGCGGGCTCCAGCGATTATTCCAAGCGGCATAGGCCACCATTCAAGGGGCTCTGGACATGGGGGTGATCGGGAGGAGGCACCGCATCCATTCGCGGTGGTTAGGAGCGCAGGGGAGCTCAAGGTTGAGCATACCCTCATCCATGGCGGAAGGGGCTTCGAGCCTTGGGGAATTTCCTCCTACGGTGGTCTTAGGCAGAAAGAGGGAATGGGAATGGGTCCTCTGCATCTCAGGGACTCGGTTGGAAAGCACTAAGCGAGAGGGAAGGCACTAGGGGCTCCGGATTTAACCATGACAGTGGCGGCCGAATCCTGACCGGAGGCGGGGAAGACGGCCTCCCTCCACCGATTTCTGGCTACGGGGGCTCTAGAGGGATGGCATGAGGTCGCCTGAGGGTCTGGTTGAGCTCGGGGGTCTCCTTTTATAGCGGAATAAGGTCGGTTCCATGGCGGTCGGGGATAAGATCGTCTACCGACTGTGTCTGCTACAGCAGGGCGATGCGGTGGTGGTCGGCGCTAACTGACGAGCTCGCGAATGAGCTCAAGTTGTTCCAGAGGGCAGCTGGCAAGCTGGGGTGGCTGGGGTGGTGCCGTCCATGGCAGAGGTGGTCACGGGCGTCGGTGTGCCGCCAAAGTGAGCTCTGATGGTGGCGCTGTAGGGCGCCAGGGGTGGCTTGGATGGTTCTGACGAGCGGATGAGAACGGAGCGTGGCCCTACGGGCGAGCAAAGGCCAAGGGCAGGATGCGGCGGCTCGGGAGACCGCACGTGCAAAACGCGCGCTCTATTCGCGCTCCGGGGATGCACACAGGGTGCTCGACGATTTGCCAGGGCAGTCTACAGGTCCTAGATTACACCTAAACTTAACAGGGTCATTAGTGGGTGATCTAAAGGCTCAGTAGACATGCTAGTTTGGCCACGGGGACAAGTCCACAATGCAAGTTCATAAGCATGCCAATTCTGTTCGGGCACACTGGATGCTCGACAAAATGCCAAGGGCATCTAGGCAACTCTTCTGGTGGCCAAAATCTCCACGTGGGGGTCTCTCTAGATGCTGGTGATGACAGCATGGTTATTTTACGAAGACAATAAATTTGTTAATGCAAGTTTTGTAGAAATTAGTCTCTGAACAGAAACTAAATTGGGCTATAGTATGGTCGAAACTTATTCCACTGGACCTCAACTCCTGGACTTAAGGGTTTTGTAGGGAGTACTAAGAGTAGGCAAAATCCTATGGGCATTAGAGGAAGATAGAATGGGGTTGCAGTACAAAATCTCAAACTGGACCAGAATGCAAAAGAGGATGGTTTGCTCAAATTTTCCAAAGCACACAAATGGGTTTTTGCATAAAAAAGAATTATATACATATACTGACATCTCCAAATTTTCATGGAATTTTTAAAGTAATATTTAAATAGGTTGTAGTGCAAACTACAAATTGAACCAGATTTGAAAACTTGAGGTAGGGCTCAAAATCTTCAAATGACTAAGAGAGGTTTTTACATAAAAATGATCCAGGGACATCACATGTCATTCCCAAAGTTTTGTGGAATTTTTAAATGAAGTTGTCAAATGGTTGTAGTGCAAATGAGGCTCCAAAATTTATGAGAAACCATTTAAAAATGAATAAAGCTTAGAAGAATAATTATAAAAAATATTTCCACTAATCATACAAAATGAAAAGAATTGTTCTTGAGGAGGTATTCAAGTCCAACAATAATTTTAGAAAGTTTCTATTTGGAGGTAAAAATCCACAATTCAGAAGAAAGAAGTGACTCTAAAAACAATCGATGATCCAGAAAATAACCAATTTAATTTCTTGGCAAATTTTTTATTAATAAAACATGATTAAATTTTTGGGGTGTTACAGCCGCCGACAACCACGCGTCGTGGGCGGCGTACTTCCAGCGCCGGCAGGCGCAGCGGCTGGCATCCACCAATGGGGCGCCGGTGGTGGGGGCACCAAGAACAACGAGGGGCACCGCCTATGGTGGGGCGCCCCCGGCCGTACCCTCCACGAGGTACTCCAGCACCTTGATGGCGGCAATGACCCGCCGCTGGCATACCCTGCCGCGGCGGTCGCCCCGGCCCCTCGCCGGAGCGCCGGGCAATGGATGCCCAGGAGGTTCGTCTCCTCCTCGTCTCCGTCCTCTCAATCCTCCTCCCGCTCCTCTGCCCATTTCTCCGGCTCGCCGGTGGTGTTCGACGTCAAGGCCGAGCCCGCAGCGAAGACGCCGCTCGACCGGCGCACCCGCAGCGCCGGCATCGTCATCAACGAGGGCGGCAAGAGCGCCTCCTCCTCGGCTCCTTCACGCTACGTCAAACCAAAGATGGAGCTGGGGCTCGCCGCTGTGAGGACGGAGCCGGGGCTCCCCGTCGTGAAGACGACGCCGGAGGTGTCAAGGAGAAGATCGATGACGCGGCGGCCCTGAAGTGGGCGCGTGAAGACTGGGCCCGCACGGAGCTGGAGCGCCAATGCCGCGCCTACGAGCAGTTCGCCGCTCGGCGTCGTGGCCACGATGAGGGAGGCGTCGTCGTCCTTGACGACAACGACGATGACGCGTCGCCGCCACCGGTCCGCCAGGGCGACGCCAGGGACGGGTCTAGCAGGGGCGGTCGCGTCAAGGAGGAGAAGGCCGCCGTTGCCGCCGACGAGGATGGCGGCAACATTGGCGACTTCGCCGCGCTCAGCGACTTCTTCGCTTAGTTGCGGTTTTTTTAAATAACTTATGTAATGTCAACTATATGTCCAGTTTGCCGAACTTAACCGAATATATGTCCAATTTGTCGAACTTTGCCGAATTCCATTTTTTTTAAACCCGCGTCTGGGGGCGACCCTGGGGCCGGCGGCAGGGAACCCGCTCGCCCCCATGCCGATTTTGGCGCCGGCTCGCCCCCAGGCGGCGATTTTACGCGTCCCTAGGGGGGCCAACAGCTGAAGATGCTCTAAAACGAGGTGAAAGTTAATGCATCGCGCCTTAGTGTTTTGAGATTATTTGGTTTTCGTAAGATGACTTATACACCGAGACGGAGAAAGTATTGTTTTTCTTTAACGTGGTTGTAGTCAAAAAGGCATAAATGAGTTAGTATTGTTCACATTATTATCTTCAAAGTTCTAAAAGTTTTATATAGAGGTAATATCATCACGAGTCATAGAACTTGCTCCGTATGTTCAGTTTAGTGCTATAACTTTAAAAGTACGAATTTGTGATTACAAAACTTGCATTTTCATGCAAATAGGGTCACAACGCATGTACGTGGGCATACCCACTGTTTGCGTGGCACGCCAAACTTGCATGGGCCCACTGACAAAGACGGTTGGGGATGGAGGAGATAGGTGTGACATGTCTGATGTCCTTTTTACAGAAAATCCCCAGCCTATTGATAATACCGCTGTCTACTACGAGTAGTACTGAGATGCTTATGTTGCTATATTGTTCAACTCGAGAAATAAATTCTTTGTTTTGAGGGGAGAGGGGGGGGGGGGGGGCTGGGACAACCATAAATTCAAGATATACCAAGACAACGGCGATGTTAGCAATAAGCTTGCTCTAATGTCAAGTTATCTAAAACAATTCAGAGGGTGCACAAATTTCTTTCATTCTGCTCTTTTTTTATGATTGGTTTGAATTCCCGTGTCAAAATGGACTTGGATCACTTAAAATTAAAATACAATTATACACTGCAGCGTTATGTTAGTTTTCTTCGTGGGGTACGGTACGTAGTTTTCTTCACACCTCTAGGTCTAGAATTTAAATCATGAGGCACAAAGATTTTGATTATTTTTGTACCGAATATGTTTTTTTGACAAAGATATAACCTACACAACATTCAAACCTGGGACAGTTGCTAGCTAATTAAGGGACTAACATCAGGATAAAAATAATATATTCACTATGTGCTACATTTTATTTGACATTAATATTTTAAATTATTTGAATTCAAACAAAAAAATGTTGATTTATCTGAAAGAAATTTTGACCATTTTGAGGGTGGGCGATTTTTTTTTGCCATTTTCAAATACATACTTGTTCATGTGTGTAAGGAGAAACATGGAATTTCATATGTCGCAACGACGATGACTACTCGAGGATGAGCAGTTTTTTTGCAATAATTTATTCAAACGGATTTTGAATTCAAATTTTTTTGGCACTAAAATATATAAATTGAAACTAGAAAAGAACAAGCATGTGCACGTTCCAGTTGTTACTACTGCGCAACCAGTAGGTGACCCCAGCTTGAAGTTTGAGAAAATATAAGCTAAACCCTGCTTACACTATAAGGTAAAATAAGGTATATATCTTTTGAGACATGCCCGTTGCAGGTGGCTGGCACAGGCCATGTGCTTGCATTGCGTCCCAAGTTCGAGCAGGCCTTTTTGTTTCTTATTTCTCTGTGAAGGTGGACCTACGCGCGGCCTTTTTATTTCTCATCTTTTTGTTGAGCGGTATCCATGCATGCTGATGAAGTTTTTTTTTGCAAAATTAAATATAAAGCAAGGGTGTTTTTGTAAAAAATGGTTCAGGTCACCAACAGTGAACCAGAACCATGTTGGCATGCCATGTAAGCACATGATACGTCCAGATAGGGATAAACTGATCGTATTTTGCATGAGAACGCAAGTTAGGTGATCAGAAATCCGTATTTTTAAAGTTTTAACATTAAACTAAACATCCAACGCAAGTTATATGACTTCTGATGATATTATCTCTTTTATATACTCATACTCTTGGCCGGAGTTAATTTTCGCCGGTGTGGCGATCGAGGACATCGAACTAGGTTCCTTGAAAAGACCAGTCAAGGTGTTTGAACGTTGAAACGCCGGCTTCTGGACGTGTCGTGTGTCCCATAAAGGTTAGATTAGCCAGCGCGACGCCGCCCTCCACTAGCATGCAATCACAATTCCATCTTCAACACGTTGCACAAACCTCTCGTTTTCACGGCATCACTTCAGCTAGTAACATCTCAGATTCGCGGCCTGTCCGATTTCTGCTACAGCTCTTGGTTCCCCCGGCGACCGAAACGTGGTTTGATATTCGCCATACTTAATTAAGGCGTGTCTGGTAATCTCCTTGCACGCATGGACGCGCACTGTTCTTCTCTTGTTTTTCTCGCAGATGCATGGTGCCCCGGCCCGCCTGGCTAGCTAGGTGGCTACGTCCGGCGTTGGTGCACTGTTGGCGCGATCGCGAGTGATGCGTGCAGGACGTGGTCGGCGTTGAAGTTTCTGGTGGTGGATCAGATCGGTCGAATGATTCATTGACATGGTCCGTCGTGTGTTGAGTTCACCGGGGCCCGGGACGGAGCTATAGCACGTCCATCAACATGGCCTAGCGTAGCTTCCGCCTTTCGAGGTTTCAGATAGAGCTGAGCTGACATCCTGCTGCCGCAGGGTTGAAGCTTCCAAGCAGCGGAGCAGCCACGGAGCAAGGAGGCCGAAGATTCTGTACTTTTTCTGTAACTTCTGTGTAACTCAATCTGCAATTTCTGAGATTTTCTGTGATCCTGTTCCCCCCCCCCCCCCCCCTAGGTTTTCTGTAACTCTAAGAGAGTTCAGTTCGATTTAGCCATTCAAAGGGAAATCGATATATGGTTAATAATTCTAGTAACCACCAATCTCTTCTCTGTAAATGCAACCAATTTGCCCTCTCTGTTTTTTGTGAGGGTTTCTTGATGAAGTTTTGATGGAGCAGTATCTTCTTGAGTTGAGCTGCAAAGGCTAATGCGTGCAAACGTGTGCCACACTTTTGCACAAATTCAATGCTCTTGGATTAAGAAACTCCTGCAATCGTCGCCATAACTCCGAGGTCAACGTACAGTGGAATACTTCCTATGCAAGTGTGAAGTGTCCGAGTTAGGCAGGGCATACATATGGCGGCGTTGGCGCGACGCACGCACCGGCCGGTTCGGTGTGACGGTCACGGATGGCATCACGGCCAAAAAACTACTAGCACAACCGAATGCGTCCGGTGCATTGCATGCCAGGCTTGAGGAATAAGTTGGTGGTAAAAGCCCCAATTCCCGGTCGTAATTCTTGCGCCGGACGGGATGATGCCCCTGTACCAAACGCACAGAGATGATGATGATGATCAAATTGTTCCCTTGTCCTCTCTCTAACCTGTAGCTGCTCGATTTGCTTGGAGCCAAATCAGAGCGGCTAAACAAATCAACGACTCCGACGCAGATTGTGCAATCATGACTAGACGAGGTTAACTGGCCCTCTCGTCCAACGGCCTGCCGTTGGTTAACTCATCCCAACTGCATCGCAGTCGTTACATTTTATTTTTTGTTTGAGAATGGGTCACTTGTAAAGTTGTACAGTAGCCTACTCAGGTACGTGCCAGGCCGAGTGGTTGAAGGAAGCCATGACATTCGCTGGCTGATGCCTTGGGCAGTGCCGCAGTGGCATCTCCGGCGCCGTCCACCCTCGAGAAGTTGAGATTCCCTCCCATGCACGCTACCTGCATGGGAATCGATCTCACGACTCACGCGCAGGCACGCACAGTCACAGCTCCATCGTTGCGTTGGTTTCTTTTTCTTCGCACAAAGATTCCTCCATTTTTTTTTTCTCTCTTGCGTCGGAGAAAGGAAATTCGTGCAAGTACAGCTCTTGGAAACATGCTGAGATTTCACGCGGAAAATAAATGAAGATGGAGACGCCCGGTTTCGCTGCGTGCCCCGCGCGCCCCGGCCGTTTGAAACGTACAAAATCGGTCGGTCGCACCCTTTGCGGCTAAGGAACTGGTGCCCTGCCCTGCCGCTGGTTTTCATTTGTTGGTGCTTCCTGTTCGGAAGGGGCTGCACAATGGTAGATGGATGCAGGGACTGCCAAGAATGGTCACCGAGAGGCAATTGGGTCAATTCGTTCAGATTTGGGAGAAGGTGTAGCTAGTGGTACTGGCATAGATGAAGGACACAATTGTGTGGAGTCTGACGGTAAATGGGACGTTTTCTGCTGCCTCCGCTTATGAGGCGCAGTTTGCGGTTCGGATTGTGAAACCCGAGTTAGAGAGGATCTGGAGGGGCAAGATGAAAGGCAAAGTGAGATTCTATTTGTGGCTCCTGTTGCAAAATCGAAATTGGACGGCGGATCGATTGCACGCGCGGGGATGGCCAAATAATGAGCAGTTTCGCCTCTGTGGCCAGAAGGTTGAAACGGCAGATCATATTGCCCTGAAATGCCCCTACGCCAAGGAGATCTGGGAGCGGATACATCGCTCAACAAATGGACTGTGCAATGTTGTCACCACGGCGACCAACATTCCTGTGTGGTGGGAAGGAACTGGCTGTCGTAAGGGATCAAAGAAGCGAAGCAAGGACGACACAACATGGACCGCTTACAACGTATGAAATCTTTGAAAGGAGAGGAACACGAGGGTGTTCGAGCACAAGGAGATGGACTCAACGATACTTTTCGCGTTGATTACGGATGAGGTCAAGATGTTTACTATGGCTACGAGGAGGGCACCTGCTATGGGGATGTAGGGCGGGGGCTGGTTCCTGCTGTTTCAGTAGCTAGTTGACTTGAGTTTGTTCTCTTTTCCGGCCCTGTTGGCTCGTTAGCGAGTTCAGTGAGTTTTCCGGTCATTTTTCTATGGCCATGAATGTATTCTGTAACATCCCCCCCCCCCACCCGGATAATGCAAAGACAAAGCTCTTGCTATTCACGTCAAATTTGTTGGTGCTTGCATCTGGCTTTGGAAGGGGCTACTGGCTAATCGATCGATCTCTAGGCCGCATTAGAGTTGAAAGGCAAGATTTCCAGGGATCCCGTGTCGCTGCTACTGGCATGCAAAGTCATTAGAAAAGGCTGAAAAATAGCGTTACCTGCGATACATGTAGCAGTAGATAGATCCAAGCCAGAGAGGCTCCGAACGCTCTGAGTGAGACGGCGGTAGTATAATGCGTGGTCCCGAGCCAGGCAGCAGGCGCCAGCTGACTGTGCTAGCAATACAGTACCAGTACTACCAGATACATGGCGCAAGTTGCAAACCTGCAACCGACCAGATAATCTTTCACCGTCAAACTAGGAGCTACGGCACGATCCGGGATCTAGCCAGGCCGGCCACACCACTGCATATGCAACAGCCACTTAATTGAGCTATACTATACACGCCTGATGCACCAGTAGTGCCATAATCTAGCATTATACGTACTCCCCACTACATTGCTGATCGATCTCCGTATCCCTAATCCTGTATCTAATTCCGATCCTTCGAGTGCACAACTTTCTCCCGGTCTGGAGTCCCGATCGAGGAGGCGAGGATACCAGTGCGTCAACAGCTACGTACGTAATAGATGCTGCCTGGAGCCAGTTGCCGCCGGCCGGCCGTCCTCTCTGTCGATTGTAACATGGGCTTCGAGGATCGGCGTATATACAAAGTTTTCTCTGTGCCACGATCACGTGCATCGAAGGGCTCTGCGTGTGCGTCGTGGTACCGGTAAAACCGAACCGGGGATAACAATTCGTGAAGGTGACGAGGATAACACATGGTCGATGCCAGAGGCGACTGCTAGCTCATGTTTCGGCCAGTTTAATACTGCTGCGCACTGACTATTCGGAGAGGGTCAGTAGCTGGTTTTGGCTACCGATGTCGAGGAGGCGGTTACTTGGAGCGGAGGACGAGGGCACGCACGCACGGACGGACGACTTTGGTGCGGATGGACGCGTCCATGGCCGCGTCCACGCGTGCAGCATGTTGGGGCGGCCGAACCCGTGTTGGACATCGCAGATCCCTGCGCAGAACCACCGCGCTCTCCGTCGATCTCCGCGCGCACGCCGGTCATCACAAGTAAGCAACCTTGCTAGCTTGCTGCGTACAGCGTGATAGATGGTCCTTTTCATTTCTTCTTCTCCTTCTGTAGATTCGTTTATGATTGTGCACTCGTTTTCCAAAACAGTGTAAAAAGAAACTCATCTTCCAAAATGAAATAAACGAGCCAGGATCGGTTTGCTCAGATCGCATTCTCTTTCATCGGATCAAACAATAGCACAAAATGGATGACTTCTTTTTAGAACGCGAGGCCCTCAGAGTCCCGGCGCTTCCGCAATTGACTCCACTGCTACAGAAAAATTAAGCATTTAAGAATAATGTCAGCCGGATGGGCAGGAAACACACTCTCTATCGCAAGCTTGTTACGGGTGTGCCACATGGACCAAAGAAGCGCCCCCTACGCAAGTCCACATGACACAACTTGCCTGACCTCTAAAAGTACCCAAACTAGAAAGAAGGTCGGCACGAGAAGCTGGGTTCCAATCAACTTCGGTACTCCAAGCAAATTTCAGGAGGTGACAACTAAACTGTGCGTGATTGACATTTTCCAGAAGTCCACACACCGCACAAGACCCGTCTGAAGGCCCATTTCGCCTCGCGACGTATTCCGGGGTGGGTAAATGATTTCAAAATATCTGTTAGAGGAAGATTTTAACTTTCAGGGGGATACGCGCCTTCCACAAGGCACCGGCGATGCAAAGTCCCGCTCCCTGGGTAAGTTCGCCGTATAGGGATTTGACTGGAAAAACGCCCGACGACGTAAGTTGCCAGGACACCTTGTCCTGTTCAACCGACGGCAAAACGATAAAGACTCTCGAAGTTCCATGCCGCCTCCTTCGCGGGGATTAGCTGTCTACGAAAAGCAATGTCAGGGGGTGAGGAGCGAAGGGCTCTCGCAACTGAAATGTTGGGGTCTACCGCGATCGGATACAGCTCCTAAAATTACATCCATAGGACCCGATCCATGCATCAAACCAAAATTGCCAGCCTGAAACCTAGAATTTTTTTCAGAACTAGCACTAATTTTATAGCAATTTTAAAAACAGGTGTCTGACTTGAAAAAATATCAAAACTAGTATCCTGTCGGCCAATATCAGGCCGAGCAGAGACCTGTTGGCCACCACCGGGCCGACCAGAGACCTGTCGGACACAAATAGGCCGAAGAGACCCTCTCAGCCAATCAGAGGCCAGGGGAGGATGCCTGTCGGCCAGAGTGTGGCCGAAGGGCCACCTGTCGGCCAGTGGGAGGCCGATGGGCCCCTGGATAAGGCCCATCCCTCCTTTCTTCCTCCTCTGACCAGTCATTTCACCCTCTCCCGTCTAGTAGCCTGCCCCTCTTCACATCTCACTCCCGCTGCTCTCCAGTGCTTCCACCGCCTCGCCGATATCTTTGCTGGACCACCCATTTTGTTATTTTACCCGCGTAAACAATAGATCAGGTCGCTCTCCACCGGCCTACGGTAATTTTTGTTGGCTTCCAACTCAATCGAATGAGAACTCTCAAGTCGGTAGTGGATTTAGTTCTTATTTGCCACCGTCCGTCTGCAGGTAATGGCTTGCCCATTTTGCCGAGCTCCAGGTGGCCCTTGTGATGCCGTTGATTCCGGTGCGTTTGTATTTACTGTGGTGCTGGATCGTCGATGTTCTAGACGTGTTGTAAGATTCTATGTCTTGATTATCTGACTGTAGCATATTCGAATGCCTTTGTTTATAAGTTTATGATCCTTGCTTCCATTCTTGTTGTAGTATGTTCCTTGTAGTGTTAGATCACATCTTGCTCGGTACATTGAGGAGTGCAGAGCTTTAGCTATTCAGAGAGGTGACACAGATATTGATCTTGCTCTGCACAACACTGAGGGTAACTTATACCATGTTATGTTCACACATGGTAGGATGAGCAGTAAATTGCATGGTCCTTCGTGGGAGGAACTCGTGAATGATTATGGTCTCCGTCACAGTGACATGATGACTGTTATGCTTGAGCACTATGGAGCTTCTATTAGTGTCGAATTCCACCGGGATGGTGTTATGTTGTTTCCTTTACACCATGTTGGTAAGATATTTGTTTGACTGTTTTTCAGATTTGATTCAGCTTATACGTTTTGCGGTTCATCTTAGTTAGTGAAATCATTTTTTTGTAGCTCTTGAGGATCTGAGAGAAACTCAGAGGAAACTTGTTGACAACTGTTTTTATAGTCGTGGTGTCACTCTGAATTATCAGCAAATGTATGTCATGTCGCGATAGCTCTTTGATGACAACTACATACTGTGTACTCCTTTTGTTCATAGGATGGATCGCATGAACGTTATTTCCCAATATATGGTAAGCTTTGGTATCTGGTTTTTATTATTTGTTTGTTCTTTGCTGGTTCATAGGTTGGATCATATAACTTGCTTGTTTTTGTCAGGTTATTCCTACCATGGTTGTGAGGAGTTTGATGGAATTTGTGGCTATTCCTAGGACTGGTTCTTTACTTATTGAAATTACTTTGGATTCAGAAGATGATGATATATTTGTGAGCATTCCTTGTTCCTACTTCATTGGCTTGGGTGTCGAATGGTGTTGAAGAAGGAAGGTTTTGGAAATTTTCTGTTGGCATCGCCTATCGAAGTCAACAATTTGGTGCTCATAACATTCAAACAACGTGAACAGGAGCTAGCTATTGTTTTCAGCTATCTGCCATAGTGAGAAAGAAAGAAAGGTCTCATGCAGCCCAGGCAGCAGAAGAAGCTGGAGATGGAGAAGGAAAATATCCACGTTGGACTAAGTAGATTTATATTCTTGTAAATCAATTTCAGCAAGTTGTATCTTAATTTTAGTAGGTTGTATCTTAATTTCAGCAAGATGTATCTTAATTTCAGAAAGCCGTACTATTCCCGTTTTTATTTGCCGCCATACTGTGGCGCCACCTTTGTCCCACCAATCTCTGCCGCCACTTTCCTTCCCGCCATTCTCTCCTGCCATTATCTTTCCCGCCATTCTCTCCCGCCAATTTCTCCTGCCATTCTCTTCCGCCATTTTCTCCCGCCATTCTCTCCCGCCAATTTCTCCCGCCATTCTCTGTCCCGCCATTCTCTCCCACCCGATTTCCCGCCATTGCGGTTGCCATCTGCCTATAAAACGAGGCATTGTATCTGCCTTCCTCCATCGGCCACCAACACTCGTAAAGACCAGCACGGTAGTCATTATGAGTTTGCCTTCTTCGGAGCAAAGCATTAGGCCTAGCAAATGGAAGAGTGCAAAGTTGCCTCAGGGGGTGGAAGCAGTTTGTTGTTGGTGCGGGGGTATCTGCAAGGTGAAGGAGGTGACGGATTTTTCAGATTGGTTGGGCATGAAGTTTTTCATGTGCGCTAATTATGAGGAAGATCCACCCGTTGGTCCTTCACCGTACATCATGCCTCATGTATGTTTTAGTCACACGGATTAAACACGTTGTTCGTATTGTTGTTTATTTGATTTTCATATTTCTGTTTCTTTTGTAGTCTCCTCCGCCCCTGTGCCAGTACTATCGTTGGATAGACACGAAAATGCCGGACTAGGCGGTGACTGAGAATCGTGAAAGAAGTCATCGTGCATGGGGAAGTTTGGACTTGGAGGAGTGCCGTGAGAAGGCGACAGCAGAGGAGAAAGCAGAGCAGGAGAGAGCTTGGCAAGAGCACTGTGTGGAGCAGAGGGCTTTTCTTGCTGAGATGAAGAAGAAAAACAAGAAAACCAACTTCGACTGGCGGAGGTCTACCGGCAGCGAGAGGAGGCCCGTGAAGTTGAGAGGGAGAGAAAGAAAGTAAGGGCTCGTGCAGCCTAGACAACAGAAGAAGCTGGAGATGGAAAAGGAAAATATCCACGTTGGACTCAGTAGATTTATACTGCAGTAACTCAATTTCAGCAAGTTGTATCTTAATTTCAGCAAGATGTATCTTAATTTCAGCACATTGTATCTTAATTTCAGTGAGAAGCGTGATACTTGCCTCTTGTGCAAGTGCATTGATTCTCTCCTGCCACTTTCTCTCCCGCGAGTTCCTCTCCCGCCAGTCTCTCCCGCCACTTCCATTTTCTCCCGCCACTTTGATTCCCGCCACTTTCTCTCCTCGCCATTCATTCCCGCCATTGTCTTTCCGCCTTTCTCTCTCGCCACTTTGTCTCCCGCCTATATAACCACATTCATAGTAAGGAGGGTGAGCAGGCCCTTCCTTTCCCTGTCGCTCCCACATTCTTCCTTCCGATCTCGCCATTCTTTCGTGGAGATGTCTCATCCTCCTCATCCTCACTATCCTTTTGATCGTAGTTTTCACAAGGGTATGTCCGACCGTCTTCTTCATCTAGATACCAATTTCAAGATGAATGATAGAGTAGTACCATGGGAGGAACTCATTAGTAGTGACTTCATAATGAATGAGTTGTCTCACCAATTAGCTAGGGCTGGGTGGCCTCCCAGGAATTTTGAGGAGATACGGAAAGAACTTCTGAGGTTGCACGCCAGATGGCAGAAGCAACTACACAAGGGTGATGCTTATCTCAGGATTGCTGTTAATAATTCAGGTTTATGGTCAGCAGAAAGTGAGGACGAGGATATTAGCATTAAGCATCGGATACGAAGCCATATCTGCAATGAGAACATAGTACAAACATATTACAAAATAAAACATAGATGTTTGCATACTAAAAATAAAAGGGCGTACACCTTCGCAGGACAACCTGATTCAACAGACTTGACGGTATATTTTGTTGGACTAGATATGTGTGTCCGGAAGAACCCTCTGGGTAGACATAGCCCACTTTATCACCACATACTTCATCTTCTTTGTGTCAAACATAGCCCCGATCTGGACTTGATTCAGATTATATTGCCATGGAGTCTCATGGCCATCATTGACAGTCAAGCCGACGGATATGTCCTGCTCCCATGCAGCAGGAATTGGTACCTCCTCCTCATCCTCGGAATTTTTAGAATCAAGTTCCTCTGCAATCCCATCCTCGTCCTCTTCCTCCATCACCCTCTGCATTTCCTCGCCTTCCTCATCCCCATCAGCAACACCAGAGGCAGCTAATACTACCGATTGAATACTCTGACCAGCAGCATGACCACTAACATAATCTGACTCATTGTCGGCTTGGGTAGCATTCACATCTGGTGGCTGTGACCCGGATACATAAATCTCGTTAGCCACTTGACTACTCTGGCCTGGTTAATACCCCACGTTGGGTGGTACGATATTCTCCTCCTTCACCATTGGTTGCACTAGGGCATACAGATGGATTCTTCGGTCTCTGCAACGACTTAACAGAGACAACCAATACTGGCTTCTATCTATCGGAATCAAATCCCACTTCACATTTTTACAAGATTTGGTCCACAAGGCATGAATACTAACGAAACAAACTTCAGGATCGAGGCAAAAACTAGTAGTCAACTAGTGCTTCAACTGTTGGGGAACATTGCATGGGAAACAAAATTTTTCCTACGCACACGTAGATCTATCCATGGTGATGAGCATCTATGAGAGGGAGAGTGGATCTACGTACCCTTGTAGATCGCTAAGTGGGAAGCGTTAAGAAACACTGTTGGTGTAGTCGAACGTCTTCGCGATCCAAATCGCCGAGCGTCCCGCGATCTCATCACGATCCGTCCCACGATCCAATCACGATCCATCCCGTGAACTCATCACGATCCGTCCCGCGAACTCATCATGATCCGTCTCGCGATCTTGATCACTATCCGTCCTGCGAACTCATCACGATCCGTCCTGCGAACTCATCACGATCCGTCTAGCGATCTTGATCACGGTCCTTCCGATCTAGCGCCGAACGGACGACACCTCCGCGTTCAGCACACGTACAGCTCGATGACGATCTCCGCCTTCTTGATCCAGCAAGAGGGAGCAGAGAGATATACGAGTTCACCGGCAGCGTGATGGTGCCGCGGTGATGGTGGTGGAGCAATTTCGGCAGGGCTTCGCCTAAGCACTGCAGAAATCCGGTCTAGAGGAGAAACTATGCACTGGAGGAACGGGCAGCACGTGGCTAAAATCTGGTGCCAAAAACCCTAAAACCTCCAGTATATATAAGAGGAAGAGAGGAGGAGGCTTGGCTCCCAAGGAGCCAGCCCTTGCGTCGGCCGAACAAGGGAGGAGAGGAGGATTCCTCCTCCAATCCTAGTAGGACTAGGATTCCTCCTTATTTTTGCCTTTTTCCACCTTTTTCTCTTTGGGCTTTTCTTCCCAGCCGCATGGGCCTTGTGTGGGAGTTCCACCAGCCCACTAAGGGCTGGTATTTACTCTACCACAGCCCATGTAGCCTCTTGGGTCGAAATACCCCTCCCGATGGTCTCCTGGTACACTATCGATAAGTCCGAAACTTTTCCGGTGACCAAAACAGGACTTCCTATATATGAATCTTTACCTCCGGACCATTCCGGAGCTCCTCGTGACGTCCGGATCTCATCCGGGACTCCGAACAACCTTCGATCACCACCATGCATAACTCTATACTATCGAAACATCACAGAACCTTAAGTGTGCAGACCCTGCGGGTTCGAGAACTATGTAGACATGACCGAGACACCTCTACGGTCAATAACCAATAGCAGGACCTGGATGCCCATATTGGTTCCTACATATTCTACGAAGATCTTTATCGGTCGAACCTCTATGTCAAGGACTCAGTTAATCCCGTATGATGTTCCCTTTGTTCTTCGGTATGTTACTTGCCCGAGATTCGATCGTCGGTATCTCCATAGCTAGTTCAACCTCGTTACTGGCAAGTCTCTTTACTCGTTTTGTAATACAAGATCCCGTGACTAACACTTAGTCACATTGCTTGCAAGGCTTGTTGTGATGTTGTATTACCGAGTGGGCCCTGAGATACCTCTCCGTAACACGGAGTAACAAATCCCAGTCTTGATCCATGCCAACTCAACAGACACCCTCGGAGATACCTGTAGAGTACCTTTATAGTCACCCAGTTACATTGCGACGTTTGATACACACAAGGCACTCCTCCGGTGTCAGTGAGTTGCATGATCTCATGGTCATAGGAACATATACTTGACATGCAGAAAACAATAGCAATAAATTGACACGATCATATGCTACGTTTGTAGTTTGGGTCTTGTCCAGCACACCATTCTCCTAATGATGTGATCCCGTTATCAAATGACATCTCATGTCCATGGCTAGGAAACCTTAACCATCTTTGATCAATGAGCTAGTCTATTAGAGGCATACTAGGGACATGGTTTTGTCTATGTATCCACACATGCATCTAAGTCTCCGATCAATACAATTATAGCATGGATAATAAACGATTATCATGAACAAGGAAATATGATAATAACTAATTTATTATTGCCTCTAGGGCATATTTCCAACAGTCTCCCACTTGCACTAGAGTCAATAATCTAGTTCACATCACCATGTGATTCGCATTGTCATGAATCTAACATCCAATGAGTTCTGGGGCTCGATCATGCTTTGCATGTGAGAGAGGTCTTATAGTCAACGGGTCTGCGACATTCAGATCCGTGTGTACTTTGCAAATCTCTATGTCAAACCGTAAGCACTGCTACCACACTCCACTTGGTACTATTCCAAATGGCCACTCCACTATACGTATCCAGATTGCTACTACGAGTCATCCGGATTGGTGTTAAAGCTTGCATCGATGTAACTCTTTACGACGAACTATTTATCACCTCCATAATAGAGAAACATCTCCTTAGTATTTTAGTCACTAAGGATAATCTTGACCGTTGTCCGGTGATCCACTCCTGGATCACTTTTGTACCCCTTGACTGACTCATGGCAAGGCACACACCGGGTGCGGTACACAGCATGGCATACTATACAGAGCCTATGGCTAAGGCATAGGGGATGACATTCATCCTTTCTCTTTCTTCTGCCGTTGTCGAGTTTTGAGTCTCACTCAACTTCACACCTTACAAAGCAGGCGAGAACACTTCTCTCTGACTTAATCTATTTTGAACTCTTTCAAAATCTTGTCAAGGTATGCACTCATTGAAAGTCTCATCAAGCATCTTGATCTATCTCTATAGATCTTGATGCTCAACAATTAGGTAGCTTTATCCAGGTCTTCCTTTGAAAAACTCTTTTCAAACAACCATTTATGCTTTCCAGAAATTCTATATCATTTCCGATCAATAATATGTCATCCACATATATTTATCAGAAATTCTATAGTGCTCCCACTCACTTTATTGTAAATACAAGTTTCTCGTAAACTTTGTATAGACTCAAAAACTTTGATCACCTCATCAAAGTGCATATTCCAACTCTGAGATGCTTGCTTCAGTTCATAGAAGAATCACTGAAGCTTGCACACCTTTTAGCATCCTTAGGACTGACAAAATGCAGCAACTACTAACATAATTCCAACACACTTTAGCATCGCTACGAGTGAGAAAGTCTCATCGCAGTCAACTCCTTGAACTTGTCGTAAACTTCTTTGTAACAAGTCAAGCTTTACAAATGGTGACATTTACCATGAGCGTCTGTCTTCATTTTAAACATCCATTTGTACTCAACGATCTGCTGTCCAACGAGCAAGTCTACCAAAGTCTACACTTGGTTTTCATACATGGATCCTTTCTCGGATTTCATGGCCTCTAACCATTTGTCGGAATCCGGGCCCATCATCGCTCCTGCACAGCTCGTAGGTTCATCGTTGTCCAACAACATGACCTCCAAGACAGGGTTGTCGTACCGCTCAGGAGCAGTACACATCCTTGTTGACCTACGAAGTTCGATACTAACTTGATCCGAAGCTTCATGATTATCATCATTAACTTCCTCTTCACCTAACTTAGGCTTCACAGAAACAAATTCCTGCGCTGCGCTACTCTTTGGTTGAAACAGAGGTTCAGTAACCTTATCAAGTTCTATCTTCCTCCCACTCAATTCTTTCAAGAGAAACTTTTTCTCGAGAAAGGACCCAGTTTTAGCAACAAACATTTTATGCTTGGATCTGAGATAGAAGGTTCACCCAACTGTTCTTAGGGTATTCTATGAAGATGCATTTGTCTGCTTTGAGTTCGAGCTCATTAGGTGAAAACATTTTCCACACAAGCATCGCAACCCCAAACATTAAGAAATGACAGCTTAGGTTTCTATCAAACCATAATTCACACGGTGTCATCTCAATGGATTTAGATGGTGCCCTATTTAAAGTGAATATAGTTGTCTCTAATGTATAACCCCAAAATTATAGTAACAAAACGATAAGAGACATCATAGCATGCACCATATCCAATAGAGCACGACTATAACGTTCGGACACACCATCACACTATGGTGTTCCAGGTGACGCGAGTTGTGAAACAACTTTCACATCGTCTAAAGTTGTATGCCAAACTCGTAACTTAGATATTCATCTCCACGATCACATCGCAGACATTTTTATCTTCTTGTCATGATGATCTTAAACTTCACTCTGAATTTGCTTGAACCTTTCAAACGATTCAGACTTGTGTTTTATTGAGTAAATATACACTATATCTACTCAAATCATCAGTGAAGGTAAGAAAATAACGATATCCACCGCATGCTACAAGACTCATTGGATTGCATACATTAACATGTATCATTTCCAATAAATCACTTGCCCGCTCCATCAAACCGGAAAACAGGGTCCTTAGTCATCTTGCCCTAGAGGCATGGTTCGCATGTCTCAACCGATTCGAAATCGAATGAGTCCAAAGATCCATCAGCATGGAGTTTCTTCATGCATTTTATACCAATATGACATTTAGCGGCAGTGCCACAAGTATGTGGTACTATTATTATTAACTTTGTATCTTTTGGAATCAATGTTATGAACATGTGTATTACTACGATCAAGATTCAACAAACCATTCTCACTGGGTGCTTGACCATTGAAGGTATTATTCATGTAAACAGAAGAACCATTATTCTCTAACTTAAAATGAATAACCGTGTTGCAATAAACACGATCCAATCACGTTCATGCTCAATGCAAAACACCAAATAACATTTATTTAGGTTTGTCACTAATCCCGAAGGTAGAGAGAGCGTGCGATGTCGATCACATCAACCTTGGAAACATTTCCAACACACTTCATCACCTCACCCTTAGCTAGTGCTCCGTTTGTAGCTTTAATTTTGAGTTACTAAGGTTTAGCAATCGAACCGGTATCCAATACCCAGGTGCTACTAGGAGTACTCGCAAGGTACACATCATTAAAACGCATATCAAATATACTTTTGTCGATGTTGCCAGCCTATCTTATCAACCAAGTATCTAGGATTGTTCCGCTTCAGCGACCGCTCTCCTCATAATCGAAGCACTTAGTCTCGGGTTTGGGTTCAACTTTGGGTTGCTTCACCGGAGCAGCAACTGACTTGCTATCCATGAAGTTTCCCCTCCTTGCCCTTGCCCTTCTTGAAACTAGTGGTTTTACTAACCATCAACACTTGATGCTCCTTCTTGATTTCTACCTTCGCGGTGTCAAACATCGCGAACAGCTCAGGGATCATTATTTATATCCCTGGCGTTTATAGTTCATCACCAAGTTCTAGTAGCTTAGTGACAGTGACTTGGAGAACAATATCAATCACTATCTTATCTGGAAGATCAACTCTCACTCGGTTCAAGCGATTGCAGCACCCAGACAATCTGAGCACATGCTCAACGATTGAGCTATTCTCTTTCATCTTGCAGGCAAAGAATCTTGTTGGAGATCTCATATCTCGCAACACGGGCACGAGCCTGAGATCCTAATTTCAGCTGTTAGAACTTCTCATATGTTCCGTGACGTTCAAAACGTTTCGGAGCCTCAATTGTAAGCCGTAATGCATGACGCACTAAACTATCAAGTAGTCATAAGAACGTGCCTGTCAGATGTTCACAACATCTACAGACGACGCTAGAGGGGTTGGCGCACCGAGCGATGCATTAAGGACATAAGCCTTCTGTGCAGCAATGAGGACAATCCTCAGATCACGGACCTAGTCGGCAATATTGCTACCATCATCTTTCAACTCTATTTCTCTAGGAACATATAAAAATTCAAGGGAGCTACAGCTTGAGCTAGTAATCTACAACATAATTTTGCAAAGGCACTACTGACATGTTCATGATAATGAGTTCAATTAATAATATTACTTAAGAACTCCCACTCAAATTGACATCCCTCTGGTCATTCGAGTGAAACATGATCCAAATTCACCAACTCAAGTCCGATCATCACGTGAGTTGAGGTGATTTCAATGGTGAACATCATCATGTTGATCATATCTACTATATGACTCATGTTCGACCTTTCGGTCTCTTGTGTTCCGAGGCCATGTTTGTACATGCTAGGCTCATCAAGTTTAACCCGAGTGTTCTACATGTGCAACACTGGCTTGCAGCCGTTGTATGTGAACGTAGAGTCTATCACACCCGATCATCACGTGGTGTCTCAACACGACGAACTTTCGCAACGGTGCACACTCGGGGAGAACACAATTTATCTTGAAATTAAGTGAGGGATCACCTTATAATGCTACCGTCGTCCTAAGCAAAACAAGGTGCATAAAAGGATTAACATCACATGCAAATCATAAGTGACATGATATGGCCATGAACTTGTGCTTTTGATCTCCATCTAGAAAGCACCGGCATGATCTCCATCGTCACCAGCATGACACCATGATCTTCATCATCTTGATCTCCATCAACGTGTCGCCATCGGGGTAGTCGCGCCCAACATGCTTCTACTACTATTGGTACCGTTTAGCGATAAAGTAAAGCATTACATAGCGCTTAATGATTGACACATAGGTCATACAATAATTAAAGACAACCCTATGGCTCCTGCCGGTTGCCGTACTCATCGACATGCAAGTCGTGAGAATCTATACATCACATGATCATCTCATAAGCACATATATCACATCATGTAATTGGCCATATCACATCACAACATACCCTGCAAAAACAAGTTAGACGTCCTCTAATTGTTGTTGCATGTTTTACGTGGCTGCTATGGGTATCTAGCAAGAACAATCCTCATCTACACAAAGACCACAATGGTGATACACTATTTGCTTTTCAACCTTCTCAAGGACCACCTTTGTCGAATCCGATCCAACTAAAGTGAGAGAAACTGGCACCCGCAAGCAATCTATGCAACAAGTTGCGGTCAAGGGAACCGGTCTCTCGTAAGCGTACGAGTAATGTTGGTCCGGGCCACTTCATCTCACGATACCGCTGAACAAAAATCCGACCAAGGGAGGAAGAAATCTAAGCATCAACGCCCACAAACCTTTTGTGTTATACTCCAAATCTCATCTACACATAGACTTAGCTCATGATGCCACTGTTGGGGAACGTTGCATGGGAAACAAAAATTTTCCTACGCACACGTAGATCTATCCATGGTGATGAGCATCTACGAGAGGGAGAGTGGATCTACGTACCCTTGTAGATCGCTAAGCGGGAATCGTTAAGAAACGCGGTTGGAGTAGTCGAACGTCTTCGCGATCCAAATCGCCGAGCGTCCCGCGATCTCATCATGATCCGTCCCGCGATCCAATCACGATCCGTCCCGTGAACTCATCACGATCCGTCCCGCTAACTCATCACAATCCGTCTCGCGATCGTGATCACGATCCGTACCACGAACTCATCATGATCCGTCCCGCGAACTCATCACGATCCGTCTCGCAATCTTGATCACGGTCCTTCCGATCTAGCACCGAACGGACGGCACCTCCGCGTTCAGCACACGTACAGCTCGATGACGATCTCCGCCTTCTTGATCTAGCAAGAGGGAGCGGAGAGGTAGAAGAGTTCACCGGCAGCGTTACGGCGCCGCGGTGATGGTGGTGGAGCAATTTCGGCAGGGCTTCACCTAAGCACTGCAGAAATCCGATCTAGAGGAGAAACTATGCACTGGAGGAACGGGCAGCACGTGGCTAAAATCTGGTGCCAAAACCCCTAAAACCTCTAGTATATATAAGAGGAAGAGAGGAGGAGGCTTGGCTCCCAAGGAGCCATACCTTGCGTCAGCCGAACCAAGGAGGACAGGAGGATTCGTCCTCCAATCCTAGTAGGACTAGGATTCCTCCTTTTTTTTTGCCTTTTTTGCCTTTTTCCACCTTTTTCTCGTTGGGCTTTTCTTCCCAGCCGCATGGGCCTTGTGTGGGACTTCCACAAGCCCACTAAGGGCTGGTACTTACTCTCCCACAGCCCATGTAGCCTCTTGGGTCGAAATACCCCTCCCGATGGTCTCCCGGTACACTATCGACACTCCCGGTACACAACCGATAAGCCCGAAACTTTTCCGGCGACCAAAACAGGACTTTCTATATATGAATATTTATCTCCAGACCATTCCGGAGCTCCTCGTGACGTCCGGGATCTCATCCGGGACTCTGAACAACCTTTGGTCACCACCATGCATAACTCTATACTACCGAAATGTCACCGAACCTTAAGTGTGCAGACTCTATGGGTTCGAGAACTATGTAGACATGACCGAGACACCTCTACGGTCAATAACCAATAGCGGGACCTGGATGCCCATATTGGTTCCTACATATTCTACGAAGATCTTTATCGGTCGAACCTCTATGTCAAGGACTCAGTTAATCCCGTATGATGTTCTCTTTGTTCTTCGGTATGTTAGTTGCCCAAGATTCGATCGTTGGTATCTCCCTACCTAGTTCAACCTCGTTACCGGCAAGTCTCTTTACTCGTTCTGTAATACAAGATACCGTGACTAACACTTAGTCACATTGCTTGCAAGGCTTGTTGTGATGTTGTATTACCGAGTGGGCCTTGAGATACCTCTCCGTCACACGGAGTAACAAATCCCGGTCTTGATCCATGCCAACTCAACAGACACCCTCGGAGATACCTGTAGAGTACCTTTATAGTCACCCAGTTACGTTGCGACGTTTGATACACACAAGGCACTCCTCCGGTATCAGTGAGTTGCATGATCTCATGGCCATAGAAACATATACTTGACATGCAGAAAATAGTAGCAATGAACTGACACGATCATATGCTACGTTTGTAGTTTGGGTCTTGTCCATCACACCATTCTCCTAATGATGTGATCCCGTTATCAAATGACATCTCATGTCCATGGCTAGGAAACCTTAACCATCTTTCAATCAACGAGCCAGTTCACTAGAGGCATACTAGGGACATTGTGTTTGTCTATGTATCCACACATGCATCTAAGTCTCCGATCAATACAATTATAGCATGGATAATAAAAGATTATCATGAACAAGGAAATATGATAATAACTAATTTATTATTGCCTCTAGGGCATATTTCCAACATCAACTGCCTAATGTCCAGTCTATCCGGGTCTGAAAGTGTCATCTCGCCTCTTGTAAACTCGCTAAGATCAAGCCCCAACTCATTATATTGAATAGTACCAGGGCCGTAATACACAGTCAGATTTACGGATTCAGACATTTTAACCTGTCAGACAATGCCAGCTTCTCATTATTCGCAACGAATATAGCGACACTAAAATAAAAGGTACACTATAATGTACCTAAAAAAACCTACACTAAAATGAGGTACAGAAAAATAACCGACACTACTATGACTAAACTAACTAAACCTACACGACTAAAACATAAACTAAAACCCGATACTAATATGACTACACTAACTAAAACTCCACTAATATGACTACACTAAAATCACTACACTAACACAAGTAACCTAAAATAACTACGCTACTAAAAATAACATAAACTAATTGTACGTACATTACAAAAATAACAAAAAAACCGAAAATAACAACAAAAATTTATACCTTCGACGCGTGAGTGCACTCCTTCTTCCTCTTCACCTTCTTCTTCCTCTCCACCACTCCACCTTCTCACCATTGAAACCTCCACCACCACACCATTTTCTCCTCCACATGAACAAACCAATACACCGTTGCGAAAAATAAAACCATAGTGCAGAGGAGAAACACACGATCTATCGTTTCATCGGATTGAAACGACAAATGAGTGGACGGAATGGGAGATCAAGGGGGGGGGGGATTTCGGCCTAAACTAGGCTAAAATGAAAGCTGGAGGAGGAAGAAGGAGAGGTGGTCGGCGGGGCCTTATCCTGCCACCTTTCGGCCGGCTGGAGGCCGACAAGGGGGCCTCGGCCAGGAGCGGGCCGACTGCCCGGCGCGTCGGCCTGGCTATGGCCGACTGGCCTGTTTCGGGCCCGTTTAGGCCGACGGGCGTCCGGTCGGCCCACAATCGGCCGACAGGGTACTAGTTCTGATTTTTTTTAACTCGCAACATTTTTTTCAAAAATGCTACAAAAATAGTACTAGTTCTGAAAAAAAATCTGAAACCTAGCCCCCAGCGCAAAGGCTGGTTTTACCGTTTGGATCCCATTCCAAAACGGGGAGCCGCAGGTCGAAGCCTCGAAGAAATAACCGTCTGAAAAGTACTTGGCTTTAAGGAGGCCAGCCATGAGTCCTGACTCGTGCTACGAGAGTTTCCAAATCCACTTTGCTAAGAGGGCAATATTCATGAATTTGGAATTAATGACTCTCAAACCTCCATGCTTTTTAGGACGGCAAACAGGTGCTAATTTAACCAAGTGGTGCTTGCATTTGGGTCCAGCTCCTTCCAAAAAGATTTTGGACCTGGGGGCGTCCATCTAGCATGGACCCTGTCCGCAAGAAGAAACAAACCCATGATAACACATGGGCACGGAGGATAGGCTGGAATTAATGAGGATCAGTCTAGCCCTTGAATACATGAACTTCCCATGCCATGGGCATACTCTCCCAGCTATTTTCACACAAAGAGGATCCTAGTCCTCAATCGTGAGCCTCTTAGTTGCAATCGGTAAACCCATGTATTTGATCGGGAGTGTGCCCACCTGACAGTTAAGCCGGCCCGCAACCCTCCTACCTTCGGTCTTCTCCGTCCCCATGGGTATGACCTGACACTTATGAAAGTTCATCTTCAATCCCGACATAGCCTCGAAAGCTAGTAGGATCAACTAATCGAAGCAACACTTAGGGTGTCCGGCTCGAATAACAACATAGTATCGTCCGCATACTGTAGTTGGGTCCCCCCCGGGATAAGATGCCCAACCACACCTTTGAGGTACGATGACCCGACGCCCTAGCTTTGTCCAACATAGATGAAAGCACATCGACAACGAAATTAAAGATAAGCGGAGGCGTAGGGTCTCCCTGTTGAAGCCCTCTTTTATTGCCAAAGTATGGCCCCACCTCCCCATTGACGGCAATCACAGTTTGACCTTCCGAGACCAACTGCGATATCCCTTGCACCCATGCAGCATCGAATCCTTTGGCTAGGAGTACCTCCCTAAGGAACTCCCAGTACACCTGGCCATATGCTTTTTCGAAATCTAACTTAAACAAAATTGCCTTTTGGTGCGTGTGCTTAATTTCATGCACAATATCTTGCAGCACCACCGGGTCTTTTAAGATGTCCCGCGGGTGACTGAAAGCAGACTCGCATTTGCTGATCACTCGATGCGCCATGGGCGACATCCGAGTAGCGACCACTTTGGCGCAGATCTTAAAAGGTATGTTGATAAGCGTCATCGGCCTAAACTGCTTCATCGAGTCTGCTCCCTGAACCTTAGGGATGAGTGACAGGATCGCATAGTTCAAGCAGGAGATGTCGATCATGCCACGCGAAAATCCCGTACAAATGTCAATGATCAGCTCCCTAAAGCGGGCCAAAATGCTTTGGAAATAAAGTCAAGCCACCGGTCGGGGCCTAGCGCAGTACCACTTTTCATAGCATCTAGGGTCGAATCCACCTCCTCACGGGAGAAGGTCGGCAAAAGGGCCTTGTTCTCGCCAGGGTAGACACGCTGATCCTGTCCCCACAAGTCATCCCTGATGCCTGCCAGTTTAGGTTCCTCCGAACCCATCAGCTGCGTGTAGAATTCATAAACATGAGCAATGACCGCGTCTTGTGAAAGCAGATGCCCCTGCTCCGATTGCAGCTGCAAGATAGAGCATTTACTTTTGCGCCCGTTGGCATAAGCCTAGAAATAGAACGTGTTAGCGTCCCCTTTGAGCGTCCAGTTCAGACCACCGCGCCGCCGCCAATATGCCGCCTTAGCCCGGATGATAGCCAACACCTGATCCTCGAGGGCGTAACTATGCGCCCATTCCACTTCCGAAAAGGTGCGGGAGTCAGCCTGCTGATCCAAAACCGCCATGTCTGCTACCAACACAGCCCGGCACAGCTTATCGTCCCGACTTGGTTAGCTCCCCAACCTCTGAGAAAAGCATGAAGGTGAGCAAACAAGGCCATCCAAGTCTCCATGGGTCCCCGCGGTGACCTGCAAACCTGTAGGGCCGCGAACTACTTATCCCTAAGCAGATCCTTGAAGCCCTCGACTTCGAGCCAGACTGATTCGAAGAAGAACTTGGGGCTACGGTGCATTCTCTCCTCCCGTGAGGAGAGAACGAGAGGAATGTGGTTCCAACCTATGCGAGTTTCGGCCACCAACGTACACATCGGGAACCACAATTCCCAATTTGTGGACATAAAAACCCGGCCCAGGACACATCTAACAGGGTTAAGCTGCTTTTTAGTCCAAGTGAAAAGCACCCCTATGCAAGCCACTTCCCTCAAGGCCATCAACGCGATGGTAGAGTTAAACATAGCCACCATCAGCCAGTTAAGGTTAGCATTGTTCTTATTCACCCCGAGCAAATAAGGTTGAAATCGCCCCCACCACTAGTGGTAGGGACGCAACATCCACCGTCACAGTGACTCCCTGGATCTCCCTCAAGGAATCAGCGGAGCGCGAATGATCGACAGGGCCATATGCACCATTGTAGGATCACTAGAAGAGTATGTCTAGAGGGGGAAGGGGGTGAATAGACTACAAGCAGAAATTTAAAACTACCTCAAGCATAAGACAAGATGTTGGCAGTTTTAGCATACATAATTAGTCTATGACACCCAACACATGCAAGTCATCAAGTATAGCAGCGGAAAGTAAATACATTGCACATGGAGGTAAGGAGTAGAGATAGAGAGATCAAACGCATGAGGGACACAAGATTTTTCCCGTGGTTTCGATAGGTGGTGCTATCGTACATCCACGTTCATGGAGTCTTCAACCCGCGGAGGGTAACAGTCGCGAGAGTCCATGGAGGGCTCTACCCACGGAGGGTGTCGATGTAGAAACCGGCGGATCTTGGGTAGGGGGTCCCGAACTGTGAGACTAGGATCGACGGTAACAGGAGACGAAGGGGGCACAAGTTTACCCAGGTTCGGGCCCTCCTATGGAGGTAATACCCTACGTCCTGCTTGATTGTATTGATGGTGTAAGAGGTTACAGAGTCGATCTACCTCGAGATCGTATGTTTAACCCTAGATGAGTTGTCCTGTCTCTATACCCTAAAACCCTTCTGCTTATATAGAAGCCGATGAGGCCTAGGGTTTACACATGGTCGGTTATATACCGAAGAGATAAACATGCCTATTTACTACATCAGACATGGAGCGCAAGCCATGGTCCTCGAAGTTTCCATCCTGGTAACTGGGCCTTCAGGTCATCTGGTGTTTGGCGAGTGTCCCATACAGTCCGGACCATACAACAAGTCGGTTATCCGAGGACCCCCTAATACAGGACTCCCTCAGTAGCCCCCGAACTTGCCTCCAACGCCAAGAGTCTTCAGCTCCAATTGCTTCGCGAATAGAGTCTTCGGCTTGTGAGGTGAGTTCCTTCCGCCAAACCACAGTTCGGCCTCTGATGTCAAATAATTCTTCCGCATTACGACACGTCCAAACTCTTGTGCGATAATGTGGCTTTTGAAGGACAAGCATCGGGAAAAGGTAATGTTTCTCGACGATCTTTCTGATGAAAGGTCACAACCCATCACGACTGATAGGCCAGTGCCAATTACCCGATGCGCGGCTCGAGGCCGTTCCATCCACGCGATCTCTCCACACGGATCGTGTCCCGTTTATACGGGATGTAGTTAATTATACGCCCACAACGGCTCGCGCGTCTCAGGAAGTGGAGGGAATCACGGCGTGGCAAGGGGAGCCCGAATCGATAGACCTCATAAAAGGAGAAAGAAAACCCCAGAGGCCTCTCATGCTCTCCATTCGACATGACGGGGTGATTACCCCTGGGTAGGCCAAAGCAATGGGGTTCTTCCTCCCCCGCTTCGAAGAACAACTGTGCGATCGGCTGCCCACGGCCGACTGGGACACGGCCGGCTCGAGCTGTCGTCGGCTGGGACACGGACGGCTGGATGAGGAGCCGGCTCGACCCCTGACCGGCTAGGCGCGGCCAGCTGCCTCTGGGCCGCCTCCTTCGTTGACCCTGGGATGTACATGCAACGTCCCATCCCTCTGCGCGTGGGTACGACGACACGATGTGACCGCCACGATGGGTGACACTATAGCCACAGTGGCCGCTGACGCTCGGGTGCGCATGGCTACAGTCCGGCCGTCCTGGCCAGTGACCCTGGCGAGCGCGACCGGGCGGGGAAATAGTGCCGGCATGCCCTCGCCCACTCGATTACCTGCCTCGGCATGGCTACAGTGCAGCCGGCCGTACCAAAGACTTTGGCCGGCTGGCACTAGGGGACGCCTCCTGGGCGACCCGTGCCACGGCAGGTGGGCGAGGGCCAATCGCAAAGCCAGCTAGCGGGCCCTAGCGGGAGACGGGACCGCTCAGTCCGTGGACCCTACAGACAAGGAGACGGCACGAACGGTGGGCCCCCCTGGTCCGAGCCCCCCATGCAACGGAGACGGATGATCATTCGCACACACCCACATAGAACTCTCCTCACATATCATCTCTAGCGATGGAGGAAGACAAGCCGGCTGCTCCTTCTTCCTCCTCTAGACACAGCTCTAGGAGCATCCTTGTAAACACATCAATCCATCCAACTAGACCAAGCAGGACTAGGGGTGTTACCTCCCATGGAGGGCCCTAAACCTGGGTACATCGCGTGTCACCATCGCTTGTGCCCAATCTCGCACCCGAGGCCCGTCGGCGTCCTCCGGCCCCAACCACCCATGATAAGCCTACCCATGGCATCTGTCGAGAGAAAACGACGACAGTTGGCACCCACCGTGGGTCCGTACGCAGCACCGACCAGATTCATGCTCCGGACAGGACCCCTCGCCATTCCCCGCCGCTGCCGCACGTCTAGGCGAAACCGTGGGCTCATGGGGCTTGCTTCGGCACGCCCTGCGGACAGCTTCACCGACCTCGTGCTCGACATCGAAGCGCTCACCGAGCGTTTCGGCAGGCTTAGCCTTGCTGAAACTCCGGTCACTGATGAGTACCCCAGCCAGGTGCTCGTCTGTGCCGGTCCGCCCACGGCCGTGGGCGCACTTGTTGCGACCCAATCCAGCGGCTCCCATGATCGCGTGGGGTAATGGCCATCATCTCCTCCACCTCCTCCGGATGTGCGCGGGCTAGGGCTCATGCCGCCGTGGTCCGCGTCGGCATCCCCGACCCGCTCGATGCGGCCCTCCGGGGCTTGAGCACCCCTATCGCCTCGACGACAAACCCCGCTGCCGCCGCGGCCGATCTCGAGGTGGTTCGCCGCGTCCTGCTCGAGGACACCACCGCCCCCGCGGCCACACGGCGCCGCATGGAGGCCGCCCAACGGGAATATGCTTCCGCCTACGGTCACACCCCGGCTGGCACTGAGCCTAGCTGGCATGGGGCTGTGCACGACCGCGGTCGCGTGGTCGCCGAAATTCTGGGCGGCAAGATGCCCGTCTATGACACCCCCATAGCCAACCTGCGGGCCCTCAAGGTGGCCTACGAGGATTTGGCCACCTTGGAGGGCGAAGAACATGATGCTCACGAGCATCACATCAAGGATCTCATTGACGCCGCCGACGCACAGCAGCATCTGCTTGCGTCGGGCGGCGCCGCCTCCGGAGGTCCCCGGCTCGAGCGCGAGGGCACGGGGACCGCGGGCCATCAGCCGGCTCAGGACTCCTGCTCCCCTCGCGTCTCCGGCCGCCGGGCCGAAACAAACAACCCCCAGCCCTCTCAGCTGTCAGGGAGCAAGCAACCGACTATTAACAGCCGGCGCACCAACAACCCGCCTCGAAGCGGCGGGCACACTTCACCCCCGCGACACAAGCCAGAACGGTCGGTTCTGCCCGTCATCTGCCCCGAGCTCTCGGCCCGGATCGGGCAGCGTGTCCCCCGTAGCGAGAACGACGCCCGCAACCGCATCGACCAGCTCATGCAGTCCGCCCTCCTCGAAGAGGAGGGCTCGATTGGTCTGGCCTGTTTTGGCCCTCGGATCCGCAACGAGCCGTTCCCAACCGGCTTCAGAGTCCCCCGAGACACCCCGAAGTACAACGGGGCCGCCAAGCCCGAGGATTGATTGATCGACTACACCACCACGGTCGGCATCGCCAGGGGGAACAAGCGTGTAGCCGTTCGCTACGCTCCCCTCATGTTGATCGGCTCGGCCCGCACCTGGCTCAATAGCCTGGCGGCCGGCAACATCAACACCTGGATGGACTACTAAGAGGCCTTCGTATGCAACTTCACCGACACCTACAAGCGGCCTGGCCGCCCCCGTGAACTCGCCATGTGCGTTCAGGGGCTGGACGAGTCCCTTCGCGACTACCTCACTCGATGGACCGAGCTCCGCAACTCCTGCGAGGGGGTGCACGAGATGCAAGCCGTACAGTACTTCATCGAAGGCTATCGAGACGGCACCCCCTCAAGCACAAGCTTCTGTGCTCCGAGCCGGCCACGCTTGCCGACCTCATGACCAAGGCGGACAAATATGCCATGGCTGATTCAGCCATCCGGGTCAAGACGACCCCGCCCACCAAGGCAACAACAACGCCGGCGACGTCCCGGCCGGCTGTTGACAACCAGCAGCCGCAGAACAACAAATGCAAGAACGACCAGACGGATCCCCGCCACGGGAGCCGGTAGGTCACCACCATCGAGGAGCAGGAGCCGGCTGCCCAATCTTCCAGCCAACGCCAGCGCACTGGCAAGGCTGCTTGGCAGCCGAAGCTCACCTTCGAGCAGATGCTCGACCTCCCCTGCAAGAACCACTCAGGAGCCAAACCCTCTACGCACATGCTCCGGCAGTGCAGCTTCTCACAACGATTGGCCCGGGGGGACGACCTTCCGGCTCCTCCCGTGCCGCCTGCCCGCGCACCGGCCCTGGCCCAAGCTGCCACCCTGGCGCCGGCTCCAGCTCCGGCCCAGAATGACGGTCGTCTAATCGACTAGTTCCCTAACCAGGACGGCTGCTACATCGTCTTCACTAGTGAAGAGACGAGCAAACATGCTCAGCGCCGGCTCCATCGTGAGGTGAACGCCACCATGCCGGCAACTCCCCAATTCATGCACTGGTCGGAGAGGCCGGTCACCTGGAGCCGGGCGGATCATCCCGCCGTGATGCCGAGCCCCGGCAGCTACGCCCTGGTCCTCGACCCCACCATTGCCACCGAAAAGCGCACCTGCCGTTTCTCACGGGTGCTGGTAGATGGTGGTAGCAGCATGAACATCCTATACCTCGACACGATGAGCAAGCTGGGGCTGAAGATAGAAGACCTACAGGCGAGCCGAACGGTTTTCCATGGCATCGTGCCTGGGAAGTCCTGCTGCCTTGTTGGCAAAATCACGTTCGACGTCCTCTTCGGTAGACCTAGCCACTTCCGTCGCGAACCAGTGCTGTTCGAGGTTGTGGACCTCGCAAGTCCCTACCACACACTATTGGGCCGACCGGCCCTTGTCAAGTTCATGGCAGTCCCCCATTACGCCCACCTCAAGCTCAATATGCCGGGCCCTAAGTGAATCATCACCATCACGGGAGACTACAAGATGTCGATCGAGTGCGCTCGAGATGGCAGCCGGCTGGCCGAGGCCCTAGAGATCGCCAAGGAAAAACGACAGCTCGACCGGCTCTTGGCCCTCGCTGCCGGCCAGCCGGCCATGCCGGCTCCTCCCTCACAGTCCGTCGGCGAGGCCTCTTTCCAACCGTCCAAGGACACCAAAAAAATCCCGCCTGACCCGGCCAACCCCGCTCAGTGCGTCACCATCGGCTCCCGCCTCGACAACAAATAGGAAGGCAAGCTCGTCGACTTCCTACATGAGAATCGGGACATCTTTGCATGGTCCCCCAAGGACATGCCGGGTGTTCCGAGGAAGTTTGCCGAGCACAAACTACACGTCCGGCCGGACGTCAAGCTGGTCAAGCAACCCCTATGCCATTTCTCCGATGAGAAGCAAAGTACCATAGGAGAAGAGATCGTCCGGCTGCTCGCAACAGGGTTCATCATGGAAGTTTTCCACCCGGACTGGCTGGCCAACCCAGTCCTGGTGCTGAAGAAGAACAAGACCTAGCGCATGTGCATCCACTACACCAGCCTGAACAAGGCATGACCCAAGGAGCCATTCGCCCTACCGCGGATCGATCAAGTCATCGACTCCACGGCTGGCTGCGACTTGCTGTCCTTCCTCGACGCCTACTCTGGCTACCACGAGATCAAGATGGATTCGGAAGACCGGCTCAAGACCTCCTTCATCACGCCCTTCGGGGCCTACTGCTACATCATCATGTCCTTCGGCCTGACGAATGCAGGTGCCACCTTCCAGCGATGCATGCAGAAGTGCCTCCTGCCTCAGATAGGTAGGAACGTCCACGTCTACGTCGACGACATCATCGTCAAAACCAAGAAGCACTTTAGCCTCCTCGACGATCTCCGGGAGACCTTCGCGAACATGCGCAAGTACAAGATCAAGCTTAATCTGGAGAAGTGCGTCTTCGGCGTCCTAGCCGGCCAACTCCTGGGTTTCTTCGTGTTCGCCCGCGGCATCGAAGCTAACCCCAAGAAGATCAGCGTAATCGAGCACATGCCCAAGCCGACCCGGCTCCGCGACGTCCAGAAGTTCACCGTCTGCCTCGCCTCGCTCAACCGGTTCATCAGCCGGCTGGGGGAGAAAGCCTTGCCCCTCTACGGGCTCCTTCGCAAGACGACTCTAGTTGAGCCGGGTCACACCAAGAAGCCGGGCATGTTCGATTGGCCCGACAAGGCGGACGAGGCCTTCCGCAGCCTCAAGAAGGCCCTCACTCGCGCGCCCATCCTGGATGTGCCGGCTAAGAAGGAACCCTTGCTCGCCTACATCGCTACAATCACTCGCGTCATCGGCGTCATCTTGGTGGTCGACTGACCGGAGAAGGGCAAGTCCCTGCCGGTCCAGCGCCCCGTCTACTACCTCAGCGAGGTCCTCTCCACGTCCAACCAGAACTACCCTCACTACCAGAAGATGTGCTACGACATATGCTTCACCGCAAATAAGGTCAAGCAGTACTTCCAGGAGCATACCACCACCGTGGTGAGCACGGCCCCGCTCGGCGAGATAATGAGCGACCGGGACTCCACCGGTCGGATCGTCAAGTGGGTCATCGCCCTTGCCGATCACGAGATTCGGGATGAACCTCGCACCGCCATAAAGTCACAGGCGTTGGCCGACTTCCTCGTCGACTAGGCGGAAACCAAGTTCGTGCCGCCTTCCCTAGACTCCACACATTGGTGCATGCATTTCGACGGCTTGCAAATGAGGACCGGCCTGGGTGCCGACATAGTCCTCTCCTCCCCGAAAGGTAACCATATCAAGTATGCCCTCTAGATCCACTTTTTCGCCTCCAACAACGTGGCCGAGTAAGAGGCCATCGTTCACGGCCTCTGGCTCGCCAAGGAGATCGGCATCAGGCGCATCCTATGCTTTTGATTCTGACCTCGTGGTGCAGCAGGTCTCTGGCGAATGGGATGCCAGGGATGCCAACATGGCCAACTACCGCTTCCTCGTACAACAGCTCACCGACTCCTTCGAGGGCTGTGAGTTCCATCACGTCCACGGGCGGACAACGAGGCGGCTGATGCACTGGCAAAGATCGGCTCCACCCGGCAGGCCATCCCAGTCAGCGTCTCCCTCGAGCGACTGCTCAAGCCATCGATCAAGCCTTCCCCAGAATCGGAATCCATCTTCGTACCGGCAGACACCGCCAGCCCATCGGCGGCTCCGGCTGCCCCTTCGGCATCTTCGCCACCGGCTCCCTCAACCTTGGCCGCCTTGTCGGCACCCGTTGAGCCGGCTGCGTCCGAGGGCTGGCAAGCTGACTCCATGGGCTGGCAAGCCGGTCCCGGGGGCTGGTCATCCAGGTGCTGGGGCTCTCGAGCCGGTCCCCGTCTTGGCCCCCTCGTGGGCCCAACCTATCTTGGCGTTCCTACTACGCAGCAAACACCCCCAGGATGAGGCCATGCCAAGGCAAATCTAGCGTCGGGCCACAACATACAGCATCATCAACAACGAGCTCGTCCATCGCAGCACCATCGGCGTCTTCCAGCGGTGCGTCGAGCCGAAAAAGGGTCTGGAGATCCTCCTCGACATCCACCAGGGCGAGTGCGGGCATCATGCCGCCTCCAGGACCCTGGTGGCCAAGGCCTTCAGCCACGGCTTCTACTGGCCCACTGCTCTCTAGGCGGCCAAGAAATTGGTCGATGAGTGCGAGGGCTGCCAGCGCTTCAGCATGCAGAGCCACCAGCCGGCATCATCCCTCCAGACCATCCCCCACTCCTGGCCTTTCACCGTCTAGGGGCTAGACATGGTGGCCCCCTTCAAGACCGCACGAGGCGGCATGACACATTTGCTGGTGGCTGTCGACAAATTCACCAAGTGGATCGAAGCATGACCAATCAAGAAGCTGGACAGCCCCACGGTCGTCCAGTTCATCGACGACATCACGGTTTGCTACGGCGTCCCCCACAACATCATCACTGACAACAACACGAACTTTGCCAAGGGCATGCTCGCATGTTTCTGCTCCTAGCAAGGAATCTGGCTCGACCTAGCCTCCGTCGCTCATCCATAGTCAAACGATCAGGTCGAGAGGGCAATAAGCCTCATCTTGTCCGGCATCAAGCCCCGGCTCGTGACACCGCTGGTAAGGTCAACCGACTGCTGGGTCGACAAGATGTCATTTGTCCTTTGGAGTCTCAGGACCACTCCCAACCGATCAACTAGATACATGCCCTTCTTCCTTGTGTACGGGTCCGAGGCGATCATCCCCACCAACATCGAGTTCGACCTGCCTTGGGTCGCCCTATACATGGAGAAGGATGCAAAGTAGGCAAGAGAAGACGGTGTTGACTTACTCTAAGAAGCTCGCGAACTGGCCTTGAGCCAGACGACAATCTATCAGCAGAAGCTCCGGCACTACCACATCAAGCGGATCCGGCCACTCTCCTTTCGTGAAGGGGACCTGGTGCTCAGGCGGATCCAGTGGACAGCCGAACAACACAAGCTGTCCTCCCCATGGGAGGGCCCGTTCATCGTCAGCAAGGCGTTGCACAACAATGCATACTACCTAATAGACGCCCGAAAGCCGCAAAAGTGAAAAAGAGACGCCTCCGGCGAGGAGACAGAGCGCCCATGGAACGCGGCGCTCCTCCGACCGTTTTATTGCTGAAAAGACCAGTGTATGTATGTATCCCTCCCCTTTTGGGCTTATGAATTCAATGGGTTCCCAAGGCCGGCTCTTGGGGCACGCCCTTTTCGTTTCCCTCGAAGGTCTCCTCACTCACCGCCCCCCCAACCTAGCTCCCGGGCCCGGGGGCTCACCGGCTGGTCCTAGGTCGTCTCTCTCAAAAGTTGGCTAAGCAGTGTGAGCCGAGCAAGCCCTCCCACCCCTCCCAGCTACAGGTCCGGCTCCCGGCTGTCTGGCTGATGGGGCCTCGAGGCGGCAAAGCTTACCTCACGGGAAAGATCGATCGCAAGAAGATATTGGCTAGGTCTAGCCGGACCACCGCCTCGCCTCTGCCACTCTACTTATCCTAAAAAGCTCTCGCGGTTCCTAAAGTTCAGAACCGTCTCCCTCGAGGCGGACGCCCCGACCCAACTACAGATCGGCTCCCGGTTGCCGGGCTGGCAGGGCCAAAACCAAAGGGGAAAAGGGACGGAATAAAAGGATCAGAAAGGGCAAAAACTGATAAGGACGAGCAAGCACATGCAATAAGGCAAACACACCAAATATTCACAGTACGAATGTTAAGACAAAAGTGGCCCATGACCATCACGATTCATTACATTACACCCCTAGTGGGTGGACTTGAGCCTAACTTGTAGGAAAGAAAAAGAAAGATAAAAACGCCTAGGGGCTCAGGCCACCGGCGCGTCGCCTGTCGGCTCGCCTCCAGCTGGCGCATCGCTGGGCGGCTCGACTCCTGTCCCGAAGGTGGTCGTGGCCTTTAGGTCGGCCTCCTTGGCCTTCGAGGCGGCCTCTGTGGTCCCTGCCGTCTCACCGCTCGAGTCGGTGCTCTTGTCGGCAACCTCCTAGTCCGTCAGACCTTGGGGGATGCCGAAGGAGTCTTCACGCACCGGCTCGCCATCCTTGCCAAGGGCCGGCAAGAACTCATCCGCGTCGACGTATGATGCTAGCTCGCTGGCTCGGCGGACAAGGGCCGGCTCACGAGCCTCCTGCTCCTCGGACGGCTTGTCCCGCATGGTGGCCATGCCAGCCCAAATCCACGTCGCGATACCACGAAGTTACGAACCAGAGGGCCATCTGTGCTCTGGCTCGTGCAGCCGGCACCTTCCAAGCTTCGAGCTGGGACACGACATGCTCCAGCCACAAGGCCATGCGGTTTGCCAGAGCTCCCCATGGTCCGGCCACAGGGCGGCGATGACCTCCTTGCCGACCGTCTTCAGCCGCTCCACGCTCCGCTCGAGGTGGATCAGCCGGTTCTCAATGATGAGCCCAAGCTCCGCCACATCCAACGCGGCGTCCTCCTCGATGGAGCGCCTGTTGGAAATATGCCTTAGAGGCAATAGTAAAATGGTTATTATTGTATTTCCTTGTTCATGATAATTGTCTATTGTTCATGCTATAATTGTATTAACCGGAAACCGTAATGCATGTGTGAATACATACACCACAACATGTCCCTTGTGAGCCTCTAGTTGGCTAGCTCGTTGATCAATAGATGGTCATGGTTTCATGACCATGGACATTGGATGTCGTTGATAATGGGATCACATCATTAGGAGAATGATGTGATGGACAAGACCCAATCCTAAGCATAGCACAAGATCGTGTAGTTCGTCTGCTAAAGCTTTTCTAATGTCAAGTATCGTTTCCTTAGACCATGAGATTGTGCAACTCCCAGATACCGTAGGAATACTTTGGGTGTGCCAAACGTCATAACTTAACTAGGTGGCTATAAAGGTATACTACGGGTATCCCCGAAAGTATCTGTTGGGTTGGCACGAATCGAGACTGGGATTTGTCACTCCGTATGACGGAGAGGTATCTCTGGGCCCACTCGGTAAGACATCATCATAATGAGCTCAATGTGACTAAGGAGTTAGCCATGGTATGATGTGTTAGAGAACGAGTAAAGAGACTTTCCGGTAACGAGATTGAACAAGGTATAGGGATACTGACGATCGAATCTTGGGCAAGTGTCATACCAATAGAAAAAGGGAATTGTATACGGGATTGATTGAATCCCCGACATCGTGGTTCATCCGATGAGATCATTTTGGAGCATGTGGGAGCCAACATGGGTATCCAGATCCTGCTGTTGGTTATTGACCAGAGAGGTGTCTTGGTCATGTCTATGTGCCTCCCGAACCTGTAGGGTCTACACACTTAAGGTTCGATGACACTAGGGTTATAGGGAAACAATGTACGTGGTTACCGAAGGTTGTTCGGAGTCCAGGATGAGATCCCGGATGTCACGAGGAGTTCCAGAATGGTCTGGAGGTGAAGATTCATATATAGGAAGTGAGGTTTTGGTCACCGGAAGTGTTTCGGGCATCACCGGTAACGTACCGGGACCACCGAAAGGGTTCTAGGGGTCCACCGTGTGGGGCCACTGGCACCAGAGGGCTGCATGGGCCGCAAGTGGGAGGGAACCAGCCCCTAGGAGGGCTGGTGTGCCCCCCACAAGGGCCCAAGGTGCAGCACAAGAGGAGAGGGGGGCAAACCCTAGCCCAGATGGGCGTAAGGCCCACCTAGGGCGCCGCCCCTCCCTCTCTCCCTTTGGCCGCTCCACCAGATGCCATCTGGGGCTGCCGCCGGCCCCTAGGGTGGGAACCCTAGGGGCTGTTCCCTCCCTCCTCCTCTTATATATAGTGGGGTTTTATGGGGCTGCCAGACACACGAGTTCTCTCTCTCTCGGCGCAGCCCTACCCTTCCTCCTCCTCGTCATCCGTAGCGCTTGGCAAAGCCCTGCCGGAGAACCACGCAGCTCCATCATCACCATGCTGTCGTGCTGCCGGAGCTCTCCCTCAACCTCTCCTTCCTCCTTGCTGGATCAAGGCATAGGAGACATCACCGGGATGCATGTGTGTTGAATGCGGAGGCGCTGTTGTTCGACGCTTAGATCAGAATCCACCACGATCTGAATTGCTGCGAGTACGACTCCACCAACCGCGTTCTAGTAATGCTTCTGCTATGCGATCTTCAAAGGTATGAAGATGCACTCCCCCTTTGCTCGTTGCTGGTTTCTCCATAGATAGATCTTGGTGACACGTAGGAAAATTTTGATTTACTACTACGTCTCCCAACACTGGCATCATGAGCTAGGTCTATGCGTAGAATCTAAGCACGAGTAGAACACAAGTTGTTGTGGGCGTCGATCTTGTTAATTTGCTTGCCGTTACTAGTCTTATCTTGATTCGACGGTATTGTGGGATGAAGAGGCCGGGACCAACTTTACACGTACGCTTACGTGAGACCGGTTCCACCGCCTGACATGCACTTGTTGCATAAGGTGGCTAGCGGGTGTCTGTCTCTCCCACTCTTGTCGGATCAAATTCTATGAACAGGGTCCTTATGAAGGGTAAATAGCAATTGGCATATCATGTTGTGGTTTTTGCGTAGGTAAGAAACGTTCTTGCTAGAAACCTATAACAGCCACGTAAAAACTTGCAACAACAAATTAGAGGACGTCTAACTTGTTTTTGCAGCATATGCCGTTTGATGTGATATGGCCAAAGGATGTGATGTGATGCATTGTGATGTATGAGATTGATCATGTTCTTGTAATAGGATTCACGACTTGCATGTCGATGAGTATGACAACCGGCAGGAGCCATAGGAGTTGTCTTATTTTTTTGTATGACCTGCGTGTCAATCATAAATGCCATGTAATTTCTTTACTTTACTGCTAATCGTTAGCCATAGTAGTAGAAGTAATAGTTGGCGAGACAACTTCATGAAGACACGATGATGGATATCATGATGATGGAGATCATGGTGTTGTGCCGGTGACAGTGATGATCATGGTGCCCCAAAGATGGAGATCAAAGGAGCAAGATGATATTGGCCATATCATGTCACTATATTGATTGCACGTGATGTTTATCATGTTTACATCTTATTTTCTTAGAACGACGGTAGCTAAATAAGATGATCTCTCACTAAAATTTCAAGAAATGTGTTCACCCTAACTGTGCATCGTTGCTAAGGATCGTTGTTCCGAAGCACCACGTGATGATCGGGTGTGATAGGTTCTAACGTTCGCATACAATGGGTGTAAGCCAGATTTACACACACAATACACTTAGGTTGACTTGACGATCCTAGCATGTACAGACATGGCCTCGGAACACGGAAGACCGAAAGGTCGAACATGAGTCATATAGAAGATACGATCAACATGGAGATATTCACCATGGATTACTAGTCCGTCTGACATGATGTTCGGACACGGGCTAGTTGACGTGGATCATGTGTCACTTGGATGACTAGAGAGATGTCTATATAAGTGGGAGTTCATTAAATAATTTGATTATGTGAACTTAATTATCATGAACTTAGTCTAAAATTGTCTTTACAATCTATATTGTAGATCCAATGGTCAACGCTGATGTTGCCCTCAACTTCAACCCGTTCCTAGAGAAAACCAAGCTGAAAGATGATGGAAGCAACTATGCGGACTGGGTCCATGGCTTGAGGATCATCCTCATAGCTTCCAAAAGATTATATGTCGTTGATGCACCGCTAGGTGTTGCACCCATTTTCCCAGCGGCTCAGGACGTTATGAACACCTGACAGTCGCGCTGTGATGATTACTCCCTGGTTCAGTGCGGCATGCTTTACAGTTTAGACCAGGGCTCCAAAAGCGTTTTGAGCAACATGGAACATATGATATGTTCCACGAGCTGAAATTGGTTTTCCAAGCTCATGCTCGGGTCGAGAGATATGATGTCTCCGACAAGTTCTTCAGTTGTAAGATGGAGGAGAATAGTTCTGTTAGTGAGTACATACTGAAAATGTCTGGGTTGCACAACCACTTGTCTCAGCTGGGAGTTAATCTTCCGGATGACTCTGTTATTGAAAGAATCCTCCAGTCGCTCCCACCTAGCTATAAGAGCTTTGTGATGAACTACAACATGCAAGGGATGGAGAAGTCCATTCCTGAGTTGTACTCGATGCTGAAATCAGCGAAGGTCGAGATCAAAAAGGAGCATCAAGTGTTGATGGCCAATAAGACCATTAGTTTCAAGAAAGAAAAGGGTAAGAAGAACTTCAAGAAGGACGGCAAAGCAGTTGCCACGCCCGGTAAGCAAGTTGCTGGGAAAAAGAACAAGAATGGACCCAAGCCTGAGACTGAATGCTTTTATTGCAAGGGTACCGGTCACTAGAAGCGGAACTGCCCCAAGTACTTAGCGGATAAGAAGGCCGGAAACGTTAAAGGTATATGTGATATACTTATTGATGTGTACCTTACCAACGCTCGTAGTATCTCCTGGGTATTTGATACCGGTGCAGTTGCTCACATTTGTAAATCCAAGCAGGAGTTGAGAAATAAGCGGAGACTGGCAAAGGACGAGGTGACGATGCGTGCCAGTAATGGTTCCACGGTCGATATGATCGCCATTGGCAGGCTGCCTCTACATCTACCTTCGGAATTAGTTTTAAGCCTTAATAATTGTTATTTAGTACCATCTTTGAGCATGAACATTGTATCTGGATCTCGCTTGATGCGAGATGGCTGCTCATTTAAATCTGAGAATAACGGTTGTTCTATTTATATGAGAAATGTTTTATGGTCATGCCCTGCTGGTCAATGGTTTATTTTTGATGAATCTCGAATGTGATGTTACACATGTCCATAGTGTGAGTACCAAAAGATGTAAGATTGATAACTATAGTCCCACTTACATGTGGCACTGCCGCCTTGGTCATATTGGTGTCAAACGCATGAAGAAACTCCATGCTAATGGACTTTTGGAGTCTCCTGTTTTTGAATCATTTGACACGTGCAAACTATGCCTCATGGGAAAAATGACCAAGACTCCGTTCTCCGGAACAATGGACCAAGCAACTGACTTGTTGGAGATAATACATATCGATGTATGCGGTCCAATGAGCGTCGAGGCTTGCGGTGGCTACCGTTATGTTCTCACCCTCACTGATGACTTGAGCAGATATGGGTATGTCTACTTAATGAAACACAAGTCCGAAACCTTTGAAAGGTTCAAGGAATTTCAGAGTGAGGTAGAGAATCAATGTGGCAGGAAAATAAAGTGCCTGCGATCTGATCGTGGCGGAGAATATTTAAGTCACGAGTTTGGCACGCACCTAAGGAAATGTGGAATTGTTTCACAACTCACACCACCTGGCACACCTCAGTGAAATGGTGTGTTTGAACATCGTAATCGCACTCTATTGGATATGGTGTGATCTATGATGTCTCTTACAGACTTACCACTGTCATTTTGGGGATATGCATTAGAGACTGCCGCATTCACTTTAAATAGGGCACCATCTAAGTCCGTTGAGATGACACCGTATGAATTATGGTTTGGAAAGAAACCTAAGCTGTCATTTCTGAAAGTTTGGGAATGTGATGCTTATGTGAAGAAACTTCAACCTGAGAAGCTCGAACCCAAAGCGGAAAAGTGCGTCTTCATAGGATACCCCAAAGAAACTATTGGGTATACCTTCTACCTCAGATCCGAAGGCAAAGTCTTTGTTGCCAAGAATGGATCCTTTCTAGAGAAAGAGTTTCTCTTGAAAGAAGTATGTGGGCGGAAAAAAGAACTTGATGAGGAAATTGTACCTCCACTCGAACCGGAGAGTAGCGCATAACAGGAAGTTGTTTCTATGGAGCCTACACCGGCTGGAGAGGAAGTTAATGATGATAATCATGAGACTTCAGATCCAGTTGCTATTCGAAGGTGCACTAGGACACGTTTCGCACCAGACTGGTATGACAACCCTGTCCTGGAGATCGTGTTGTTGGACAATGGTGAACCTTCGAACTATGAAGAAGCGATGGCGGGCCCGGATTCCAACAAATGGCTTGAAGCCATGAAATCCGAGATAGGATCCATGTATGAGAACAAATTATGGACTTTGGTGGACTTGCCTGGTGATAAGCGAGCCATAGAAAATAAATGGATCTTTAATAAGAAGACTGCCGCAGATGGTAATGTGACCGTCTATAAGGCTCGGCTTGTCGCTAAGGGTTATCGACATGTTCAAGGAGTTGACTACGATGAGACTTTCTCACCCGTAGCAATGCTGAAGTCCGTCCGAATCATGTTAGCAATTGCCGCATTTTATGATTATGAGATCTGGCAAATGGACGTCAAAACGGTATTCCTTAATGGCTTCCTTAAGGTTTTGTCGATCCTAAATATTCTAACAAGGTATGCAAGCTCCAGTGGTCCATCTATGGGCTGGTGCAAGCATCTCGGAGTTGGAACTTTCGCTTTAATGAGGTGATTAAAGCGTTTGGGTTTATACAGGTTTATGGAGAACCCTGTATTTACAAGAAAGTGAGTGGGAGCTCAGTAGCATTTCTCATATTATATGTGGATGACATATTGTTGATGGGAAATAATATAAAACTTTTGGAAAGCATAAAGGCCTACTTGAATAAGTGTTTTTCAATGAAGGACCTTGGAGAAGCTGTTTACATATTAGGCATCAAGATCTATAGAGATAGACCGAGATGCCTCATAGGTCTTTCACAAAGCACATACCTTAACAAGATATTGAAGAATTTTAATATTGATCAGTCCAAGAAGGGGTTCTTGCCTGTGTTAAAGGGTGTGAGATTGAGTATGACTCAATGCCCGACCGCGACAAAGGATAGAGAAGAGATGAGTGTCATCCCCTATGCTTCAGCCATAGGCTCTATTATGTATGCCATGCTATGTACCAGACCTGATGTGAACCTTGCCATAAGTATGGTAGGGAGGTACCAAAGTGATCCCGGAGCAGAACACTTGACAGCGGTCAAGAATATCCTGAAGTACCTGAAAAGGACCAAAGACATGTTTCTCGTATATGGAGGTGCCGAAGACCTCGTCGTAAAGGGTTACGTCGATGCTAGGTTCGACACAGATCGAGATGACTCCAAGTCACAAACCGGATACGTGTATATTTTAGACAGAGGGACAGTCAGCTGGTGCAGCAGCAAGCAAAGCATCGTGGTGGCATCTACATGTGAAGTGGAGTACATAGCTGCTTTGGAAGCAGCAAATGAAGGAGTCTGGATGAAGGAGTTCATCACCGACCTAGGAGTGATTCCCAATGCGTCAGGCCCGATGACTCTATTCTGTGACAACACTAGAGCTATCGCCCTTGCCAAGGAGCCCAGGTTTCACAAGAAGACAAGACACATCAAACCCAGATTAAACTCCATTCGTGATTGCATCCACGAAGGAGATATAGATATTTGTAAATTACATACGGATCTAAATGTCGCAGATCTGTTGACTAAACCTCTCTCACGAGCGAAACATGATCCACACCAGAACTCTATGGGTGTTCGATACATCACAATGTAACTAGATTATTGACTCTAGTGCAAGTGGGAGACTGTTGGAAATATGCCCTAGAGGCAATAATAAAATGGTTATTATTGTATTTCCTTGTTCATGATAATTGTCTCTTGTTCATGCTATAATTGTATTAACCAAAAACCGTAATGCATGTGTGAATACATAGACCACAACGTGTCCCTAGTGATCCTCTAGTTGGCTAGCTCGTTGATCAATATATAGTCATGTTTTCATGACGATGGACATTGGATGTCGTTGACAACGGGATCACATCATTAGGAGAATGATGTGATGGACAAGACGCAATCCTAAGCATAGCACAAGATCGTGTAGTTTGTTTGCTAAAGATTTTCTAATGTCAAGTATCGTTTTCTTAGACCATGAGATTGTGCAACTCCTGGATACCGTAGGAATACTTTGGGTATGCCAAATGTCACAATGTAACTGGGTGGCTATAAAGGTATACTACGGGTATCCCCGAAAGTATGTGTTGAGTTGGCACGAATCGAGACTGGGAATTGTCACTCCGTATGACGGAGAGGTATCTCTGGGCCCACTTGGTAAGACATCATCATAATGAGCTCAATGTGACTAAGGAGTTAGCCACGGGATGATGTGTTATGGAACGAGTAAAGAGACTTGCCGGTAACGAGATTGAACAAGGTATAGGGATACCGACGATCGAATCTCGGGCAAGTGTCATACCGATAGACAAAGGGAATTGTATATGGGATTGATTGAATCCCCGACATCGTGGTTCATCCAATGAGATCATCGTGGAGCATGTGGGAGCCAACATGGGTATCCAGATCCCGCTGTTGGTTATTGACCGGAGAGGTGTCTCGGTCATTTCTACGTGCCTCCCAAACCCGTAGGGTCTACACACTTAAGGTTCGATGATGCTAGGGTTATAGGGAAATAATGTACATGGTTACCGAAGGTTGTTCGGAGTCCCTGATGAGATCCCAGACATACGAGGAGTTCCGGAATGGTCCAGAGGTAAAGATTCATATAGAGGAAGTGAGGTTTTTGTCATCGGAAGTGTTTCGGGCATCACCGGTAACGTACCAGGACCACCGGAAGGGTTTCGGGGGTCCACCGTGTGGGGCCCTGGCACCAGAGGGCTGCATGGGCCGCAAGTGGGAGGGAACCAGCCCCTAGGTGGGCTGGTGCGCCCCCCACAAGGGTCCAAGGCGCAACACAAGAGGAGAGGGGCAAACCCTCGCCCAGATGGGCCTAAGGCCCACCTAGGGCGCCACCCCTCCCTTTCTCCCTTTGGTCGCCGCACCATATGCCATCTGGGGCTGCCGCTCGCCCCTAGGGTGGGAACCCTAGGGGCTGTGCTCTGCCTCCTCCTCCTTTATATAGTGGGGTTTTTGGGGGCTGCCAGACACACGAGTTCTCTCTCTCTCGGTGCAGCCCTACCCTTCCTCGTCCTCGTCCTCCGTAGCGCTTGGCGAAGCCTTGCCGGAGAACCACGCAGCTCCATCGTCACCACGCCGTCGTGCTGCCGGAGCTCTCCATCAACCTTTCCTTCCTCCTTGCTGGATCAATGCATAGGATACGTCATCGGGATGCACGTGTGTTGAACGCGGAGGCGCCGTTGTTCGGTGCTTAGATCGGAATCCACTGCGATCTGAATCGCTGCAAGTACGACTCCGCCAACCGCTTTCTAGTAACGCTTCCGCTTTGCGGTCTTCAAAGGTATGAAGATGCACTCCCCCTTTGCTCGTTGCTGGTTTCTCCATAGATAGATCTTGGTGACACGTAGGAAAATTTTGATTGACTACTACGTCTCCCAACAACACCCGCGCTCCCGAAGGCTTTCCCGGTGCTCCTCGACGGCGCGCTCAGCACGACGCTGAGTTTCTGGTAAGCGCCCTAAGAGAAGAAAGGGAACAAGAGGAAAGAAGGGCAAATAATACACAAAAAGCAGCAAAGGAAAAAGCAACCGGCTGGAAAAAGGAAAAATAAACACTTTTGTTCAATGGAGTCGTCCACCTCGATGGCAAAGTGGACTGACGAGTCTTTCTACGACACCAGCGCCACCTCCGCCTTGGCAAGGGAACCCTTAAGCTCCTCGAGCGTCCTCTCGAGGCGGGTCACTTCACCTTGGAGGGCGTTGGTTCATTGGGTGGAATCATCCGCCTCCTTGATGCCCTTCTCCTTGGACGCCGCCTCCCGCGCCACGTCGGCCTTAAGGCGGTCCTGTGCCGCCTCCCCATCCACCAGTAGCGTGGCCAGCCGGTCCTTCTCCTGGGTGAACGCCTGGACGCTTTGCACCATCCGGTCCCGCTCGGAGACGACCCCGGCCTTCTCCGTCCGGAGGGCGGTCAGTTCATCTACAAGAAAAAGCAGGTCTCAGCCGGCCCTTGTACGTCTGCTCTGGTTGCCAGTCAGCCGGCCTGGCTCCCGGGGGCTACGTGCCCCTCCCACAAGACTTGGCGTACCTTGCACCCACGCCAACTCCTCCTCCAGCCGGGAGAAACCGTGCTTGCCACGGTCATGGATGGCGACCGCCTCCTCGAACAGCTTCGGCCGTTGGGAGTTTCCCTCCTGTCACACAGAGCCAAAGTCAAGAAACGCTGAAGGAGATCCGGCCCGACTGCCCATCAGCCGGTCATCCGACCCGCATCTCGGGGGCTACACCCAGTGGGTGCGCTTGCGCGCCCCACTGAAATTTCTAACGAAGGCGACTACGCTTACCTCCGCACGCTGCAGGGTGGTGTCGGCCACCTCTGTGAACCGGGCCAGCTCCTGGCGGCACTGGTCCAGAACACTCACCAACTCCCCGAACGAGGGGACCGGGCCTCCTATCGAGGGAGCCGTTAGAGTTGCGACGCGCGCCAGCACCTCCCAGTCCCGGAGCACCTCCTGCATGTGAAAGCACAATTGCTCCCTTGGTGGTTTTGGTAATTAATAACAACATATAAGTCATTGAACTAATGTTTCCACAAAATATATTTCAGGAAATGTTCAATGATAGGATTGGCAAAAGGAGATTGTGGACATACCCCAAGATGCAAGGAAATAGGTTGGCCAAGCTTCAAGCAAGAGGACTCTACATTTTATATTTGTGAGAAATCACTTTGAGTCCATAGGAAAGCCAATACTATTAAAAGGGGTAAGGTTTTGTTGGTGAACAATATGCTCAAACGTGCACAAGTGATAGTCGCCAAAACATCCACAAACTCTCCCACCAAAGTCTGTTCTATACCCAACACTCAAAATAGGTGCAACCAACTTTCCCCTACCGGCGCCACCGATTCCAGAACCTAGACAGACTTTGCCAAACCCTAGCCACTCCGGTGCAACCGATTCCATACCGGTGCCACCAAGTTTAGATTGCCAACTTTTTGTTACGCAAATTCACATTTTTGGTCCCACCGAGAATGTTGGATCGGCGTCACCAAGATTGGAAATCTGACCGTTGGTTACCTTATCGGTGCAACCGAGTTTCCTATATCGGTCTCATCAAGATTCAAAAGTTGCCACCTTTTGGTCACTTCGGTACCACCGAGACTAACACATCGGTGTCACCGAGTTGGTCATTTTGTGTGTAACGGTTGGATTTTTGGGGATGCCTATATATAGCCCTTCACCACCACCTACTCGAAAGTGAAGCACTCAGAACTATTCCATACCTGTCCTATCAGATTTTCTGAGAGAGAACCACCTACCCTTGTGTTGAGGTCAAGATCTTCCACTCCAATCATATGGATCTTGATCTCTAGCCTCCCTAAGTAGCTTTCCACCAATCCCATCTCTTCCACCATGCCAAATCTATGAGAGAGTGATTGGGTGCTGAGGAGTCTATCATCTTGAAGCACAAGAGCATGGAGTTCATCGTCATTACCGAGCCTATTACCTTTTGGAGAGTGGTGCCTCCTAGACTGGTTAGGTGTCGCTTGGGAGCCTCCTACTTCGTGTTGTGGAGTGAACCAAGAAGTTTGTAAGGGCAAGGAGATCGCCTACTTCGTGAAGATCTACCCATAGTGAGGCTAGTCCTTCGTGGACGGAAGCCGTTATGGAATAGTCAAGGTTGCTACTTTGTGGACCCTTTTGGGTGGAGCCCTTCGTGGACTCTCGCGAGAGTTACCCTCCGTGGGTTGAAGACTCCATAAACGTGGATGTACGATAGCGCCACCTATCAGAACCACGGAAAAAATCACTGTGTCTACAATTTCGTTTGATCTTCCTACCCTATCCCTTCTATACATGCTTGTTGTTACTTTTCGTTGCTATATACTCTTAGACTTGCATGTGTAGGGTGTACTTGACTTGCCATGAAATGCTAAGAACTGTCAACCCTAAAACTTGGTATAGGCAAAACTTTTATTTGGTCAAGTAGTCTAATAACCCCCCTCTCTAGACATACTTTCGATCCTACAAGTGGTATCAGAGCTTTGGTCTCCATTGCTTAGGTCTCACAACCTAGGAGAGTATGGCGTCTATTGAGGGAAGTTATCACCGTATAGGTCCGTACTTTGATGGCACTAATTTTGCTAGTTGGAAGCACAACATGAAAATGCATATTCTTGGTCATAACCCCGCCGTTTGGGCTGTTGTTCATGTTGGCTTGCAAGGTGAGTTCTTTGCGGATGGACGGGAACCGGATCGTGAAGCGACCGCGGATGAGTTGAAGATGTTGCAACTCAATGCTCAAGCATGCGACATTCTCTTCAACTTCTTATGCCCCGAAGAATTCAACAAAATCAGCCGTCTTGAGAATGCAAAAGAGATTTGGGATACTTTGGTTGTTATGCATGAAGGAACCGAGTCCGTGAGAGAATCCAAGTTAGATGTTCCAAATGATATGCATGAAGATACTTAGAGCTTTGGATGAGAGATACGACACCGTGTGCACATTGATCCAAATGATGCCAAACTACAAAGATCTCAAGCCTACGGAAGTCATTGGAAGGATTGTTGCTCATGAGATGACACTCAAAGATAAGGAAGAACTTCATCAGAAGTCTAGCGGTGCTTACAAAGTCACAAGTGATGCTCCCGCAACTTCAAGCAACAACCTTGTCACCAATGAAGAGATAAGCCTCATGGTCAAGAAATTCAACAAGTTCTTCAAGAATAGAGGCAAAGAAAGAAACTCCAACTCAAGATATGAAGAGAAGCGTTCGTCAAGTCATGGCCGCAATTGCTACAATTGTGAGAAGCCCGGACACTACTCAAATGAGTGCACGACCCCCTACAAAAGAAGAGAAGAGTCACCTTGAAGACGAAGCTCAAGGAATGAATCACCACAAAGAGAGAGAAGGAGTAGAGACGATCGTTGTGAACAAAGACACTCAAGGAGAAGTACAGATTCGGAGAAGAAGGACAAGTACACCAAGAGCTACACAAGAAGAAAACATCAAGCTCATGTTGATGAATAGGTTTTTGGCTCCGACTCCGACAACAACTCTGAGAGAAGCTATCACTTCGACTCTGACTATAGTCAAGATGATGGTGTTGCCGGAATTGCTCTAGTGACTACCAACTCCTACGATCTATTTGATTCACCAAACGAAGGGAGTGGAAGTTGCTTCATGGCTAAAGGCCAAGGTATCACACCCCGAGTATCTTGATTTTGATAGTGATGAAGATGATTTACTTTGTGATGATGACTTGCTTTGTGATAAAAATAGTAATATTGATCAAAATGAACTTGATAATTCTCATGCTAGTCAAGATGAGTCATTTGATGATGATAAGATGAAAATAGAACAACTAACTAAAGAACTAAACACTCTTAAGTTAGCTCATCAATCTACTCTTGAAGATCATAGAGAGCTTGTGAGAACTCATGAGAAGCTATGCTTCGAGAAGCTCAACTTGGAGGAAGAGCATGAGTTTCTCAAAGCTATCAATGATGATCTCCGAAAGAAGACTTCATCTTATCTAGCCAAACGACTGCTTTTGTCTACTTTCATGCCTCAAGTTAAAACTAAGCAATCTAGTAACAAAGGAAATAAAGGTTCTTCATCTAATAGCAACAATAAAAATGCTAAACCCAATGATGTTGCTTCTAGTAGTTCTATTGATTCCACTAATGATGATTCTCTTAGCCAAGTTACACTTGAGCAAGAAAATGCTTTATTGAACGGAATTATAGAAAAGGGTGTTGGAAATATGCCCTAGAGGCAATACTAAATTAGTTATTATCATATTTCCTTGTTCATGATAATCGTTTATTATCCATGCTATAATTGTATTGATCAGAGACTTAGATGCATGTGTGGATACATAGACAAAACCATGTCCCTAGTATGCCTCCAATAGACCAGCTCGTTAATCAAAGATGGTTAAGGTTTCCTAGCCATGGACATGAGATGTCATTTGATAATGGGATCACATCATTAGGAGAATGGTGTGATGGAAAAGACCCAAACTACAAACGTAGCATATGATCGTGTTAGTTTATTGCTACTATTTTCTGCATGTCAAATATATGTTCCTATGACCATGAGATCATGCAAATCACTGTCACCAGAGGAGTGCCTTGTGTGTATCAAACGTCGCAACGTAGCTGGGTGACTATAAAGGTACACTACAGGTATCTTCGAGGGTGTCTGTTGAGTTGGCATGGATCACGACTGGGATTTGTTACTCCGTGTGACGGACAGGTATCTCAGGGCCCACTCGATAATACAACATCACAACAAGCCTTGCAAGCAATGTGACTTAGTGTTAGTCACGGGATCTTGTATTACGGAACAAGTAAAGAGACTTGCCGGTAACGAGGTTGAACTAGGTATGGAGATACCGATGATCGAATCTCGGGCAAGTAACATACCGAAGAACAAAGGGAACATCATATGGGATTAACTGAATCCTTGACATAGAGGTTCGACCGATAAAGATCTTCGTAGAATATGTAGGAACCAATATGGGCATCCAGGTCCCGCTATTGGTTATTGACCATAGAGGTGTCTCGGTCATGTCTACATAGTTCTCGAACCCGCAAGGTCTGCACACTTAAGGTTCAGTGATGTTTCGGTAGTATAGAGTTATGTATGGTGATGACCGAAGGTTGTTCGAAGTCCCGCATGAGATCCCGGACGTCACTAGGAGCTCCGGAATGGTCCGTAGGTAAATATTGATATATAGGAAGTCCTATTTTGGTCGCCAGAAAAGTTTCGGGCTTATCGGTAGTGTACCGGGAGTGCCGGGAGTGTACCGGGAGACCATCGGGAGGGGTATTTCGACCCAGGAGGTTACATGGGATGTGGGAGATTAAATACCAGCCCTTAGTGGGTTGGTGGAAGTCCCACACAAGGCCATGCGGTTGGGAAGAAAAGCCCAAAGAGAAAAAGGTGGAAAAAGGCAAAAAAGGCAAAAAAAAAGGAGGAATCCTATTCCTACTAGGATTGGAGGAGGAATCCTCCTCTCCTCCTTGGTTCGGCTGAAGCAAGGGCTGGATCCTTGGGAGCCAAGCCTCCTCCTCTCTTCCTCTTATATATACTGGAGGTTTTAGGGTTTTTGGCACCAGATTTTAGCCACGTGCTGCCCGTTCCTTTAATGCATAGTTTCTCCTGTAGATCGGATTTCTGCAGTGCTTAGGCGAAGCCCTGCCAGAATTGCTCCACCACCATCACCGTGGCACCTTCACGCTGTCAGTGAACTCATCTACCTCTCCGCTCCCTCTTGCTGGATCAAGAAGGCGGAGATCGTCATCGAGTTGTACGTGTGCTGAACACGAAGGTGTCGTCTGTTCGGCGTTAGATCGGAAGGACCGTGATCAAGATTGCGAGACGGATCGTGATGAGTTCGTGGGACGGATCATGATTGGATCGTGGGACGGATCATGATGAGTTCGCGGGACGGATCGTGATTGGATCGCGGGACGGATCGTGATGAGATCGTGGGACGCTCGGCGATTTGGATCGCGAAGAAGTTCGACTACACCAACCGCGTTTCTTAACGCTTCCCGCTTAGCGATCTACAAGGGTATGTAGATCCACTCTCCCTCTCGTAGATGCTCATCGCCATGGATAGATGTTGCATGTGCGTAGGGAATTTTTTGTTTCCCATGCGACGTTCCCCAACAGAGGCATCATGAGCTAGGTCTATGTGTAGATGAGATCTCGAGTAGAACACAAAAGGTTTGTGGGCGTTGATGCTTAGATTGCTTCCTCCCTTGGTCGGATTTTGGTTCAGAGGTATTGTGAGATGAAGCGGCCCGGACCAACATTACTCGTATGCTTACGAGAGACCGGTTCCCTCGACCGCAACTTGTTGCCTAGATGGCTTGCGGGTGCCAGTTTCTCTCACTTTAGTTGGATCGGATTTGACAAAGGCGGTCCTTGAGAAGGTTGAAAAGCAAATAGTGTATAACCGTTGTGGTTTTTTGCGTAGATGAGAATTGTTCTTGCTAGATACCCATAGCAGCCACGTAAAACATGCAACAACAATTAGAGGACGTCTGACTTGTTTTTGCAGGGTATGTTGTGACGTGATATGGCCAATTACATGATGTGATATATGTGATGTATGAGATGATCATGTGATGTATAGATTATCACGACTTGCATGTCGATGAGTACGGCAACCGGCAGGAGTCATAGGGTTGTCTTTAATTATTGTATGACCTGCATGTCAATCATTAAGCGTTGTGTAATGCTTTACTTTATCGCTAAACAGTAGCAATAGTAGTAGAAGCATGTTGGGCGCGACTACCCCGATGGCGACACGTTGATGGAGATCAAGATGATGAAGATCATGGTGTCATGCCGGTGACGATGGAGATCATGTCGTTGCTTTCTAGATGGAGATCAAAAGCACAAGTTCATGGCCATATCATGTCACTTATGATTTGCATGTTATGTTAATCCTTTTATGCACCTTGTTTTGCTTAGGACGACGATAGCATTATAAGGTGATCCCTCACTTAATTTCAAGATAAATTGTGTTCTCCTCGAGTGTGCACCGTTGCGAAGTTCATCGTGTTGAGACACCACATGATGATCGGGTGTGATAGACTCTACGTTCACATACAATGGGTGCAAGCCAATGTTGCACATGCAGAACACTCGGGTTAAACTTGACGAGCCTAGCATGTACAGACATGGCCTCGGAACACAAGAGACCGAAAGGTCGAACATGAGTCATATAGTAGATATGATCAACATGATGATGTTCACCATTGAAACCACCTCAACTCACATGATGATCGGACTTGACTTGGTGAATTTGGATCATGTATCACTCGAATGACTGGAGGGATTTCAATTTGAGTGGGAGTTCTTAAGTAATATGATTAATTGAACTCATTATCATGTACATAGTCAGTAGTGTCTTTGCAAAATTATGTTGTAGATTACTAGCTCACGCTGTAGCTCCCTTGAATTTTTATATGTTCCTAGAGAAATAGAGTTGAAAGTTGATGGTAGCAATGTTGCGGACTGGCTCCGTGATCTGAGGATTGTCCTCATTGCTGCACAAAAGGCTTATGTTCTTAATGCACCACTCGGTGCGCCAATCCGTCTAACGTCGTTTGTAGATGTTGTGAACATCTGACAGGCACGTTCTGATGACTACTTGATAGTTTAGTGCGTCATGCATTACGGCTTAGAATGGAGGCTCTGAAATGTTTCGAACGTCACGGAACATATGAGATGTTCTAAGAGCTGAAATTAGGACCTCAGGCTCGTGCCCGTGTTGCGAGATATGAGATCTCCAACAAGATTCTTTGCCTGCAAGATGAAGTAGAATAGCTCAATCGTTGAGCATGTGTTCAGATTGTCTGGGTGCTACAATCGCTTGAATTGAGTGGGACTTGATCTTCCGGATAAGATAGTGATATATATAGTTCTCCAAGTAACTGTCACTAAGATACTAGAACTTGGTGATGAACTATAAAATGCTAGGGATAGAAATAATGATCCCTGAGCTATTCGCGATGTTTGACACCGCGAAGGTAGAAATCAAGAAGACGCGTCAAGTGTTGATGGTTAGTCCAACCACTAGTTTAGATAAGGGCAAGAGCAAGGAGGGAAAATTCAAGGATAGCAAGTCAGTTGCTGCTCCAGTGAAGCAACCCAAAGTTGAACCCAATCCCGAGACTAAGTGCTTCGATAATGAGGAGAGCGGTCGCTGAAGCGGAACAACCCTAGATACTTGGTAGATAAGATAGGCTGGCAACATCGACAAAAGTATATTTGATATACGTTTTAATGATGTGTACCTTGCGAGTACTCCTAGTAGCACCTGGGTATTGGATACCGGTTCGATTGCTAAACGTTAGTAACTCGAAATAAAAACTACAAACGAAGCACTAGATAAGGGTGAGGTGACGATGTGTGTTGGAAACGTTTCCAAGGTTGATGTGATCAACATCGGACGCTCTCTCTACCTTCAGGATTAGTGACAAACCTAAATAAATGTTATTTCGTGTTTTGTGTTGTGCATGAATGTGATTGGATCGTGTTTATTGCATCACGGTTATTCATTTAAGTTAGAGAATAATGGTTATTATGTTTACATGCATAATACCTTCAATGGTCAAGCACCCAGTGAGAATGGTTTGTTGAATCTTGATCGTAGTAATACACATGTTCATAACATTGATACCAAAATATACAAAGTTAATAATAATAGTACCACATACTTGTGGCACTGCCGCTAAATGTCATATTGGTATAAAACGCATGAAGAAACTCCATGCTGATGGATCTTTGGACTCATTCGATTTCGAATCGGTTGAGACATGCGAACCATGCCTCTTGGTCAAGATGACTAAGGACCTCGTTTTCTGGATTGATGGAGCGGGCAAGTGACTTATTGGAAATGATACATGTTGATGTATGCAATCCAATGAGTCTTATAGCATGCGGTGGATATCGTTATTTTCTTGCCTTAACTGATGATTTGAGTAGATATAGTGTATATTTGCTTAATGAAACACAAGTCTGAATTGTTTGAAAGGTTCAAGCAAATTCAGAGTGAAGTTTAAGATCATCGTGACAAGAAGATAACGATATGATCGTCGAGATGAATATCTGTTGTGAGTTTGGCATACAACTTTAGACAATGTGAAAATTGTTTCACAACTCACGCCACCTAGAACACCATAGTGTGATGGTGTGTCCGAACGTCATTGTCGTGCTCTATTGGATATGGTGCATGCTATGATGTCTCTTATCGTTTTGTTACTATAATTTTGGAGTTATGCATTAGAGACAAATATATTCACTTTAAACAGGGCACCATCTAAATCCATTGAGATGACACCGTGTGAATTATGGTTTGATAGAAACCTAAGCTGTCGTTTCTTAATGTTTGGGGCTGCGACGCTTGTGTGGAAAATGTTTTCACCTAATGAGCTCGAACCCAAAGCAGACAAATGCATCTTCATAGAATACCCTAAGAACAGTTGGGTGAACCTTCTATCTCAGATCCAAGCATAAAATGTTTGTTGCTAAAACTGGGTCCTTTCTCGAGAAAAAGTTTCTCTTGAAAGAATTGAGTGGCAGGAAGATAGAACTTGATAAGGTTATTGAACCTTTGTTTCAACCAGAGAGTAGCGTAACGCAGGAATTTGTTTCTATGAAGCCTACGTTAGTTGAAGAGGAAGTTAATGATGATAATCATGAAGCTTCGAATCAAGTTACTATCAAACCTCGTAGGTCGACAAGGATGTGTACTGGTCCTCAGCGGTACGACAACCCTATCTTGGAGGTCATGTTGTTGGACAAACAATGAACCTACGAGCTGTCGAGGAGCGATGATGGTCCCGGATTCCGACAAATGGTTAGAGGCCATGAAATCTGAGAAAGGATCCATGTATGAAAACCAAGTGTAGACTTTGGTAGACTTGCTCATTGGACGGCAGGTCGTTGAGTACAAATGGATGCTTAAAATGAAGACAAACTCTCATGGTAAATGTCACCATTTGTAAAGCTCGACTTGTTGCAAAGAAGTTTACGACAAGTTCAAGGAGTTGACTGCGATGAGACTTTCTCACTTGTAGCGATGCTAAAGTCAGTTTGAATTATGTTAGCACTTACTGCATTTTTCATTTATGAAATCTCGCAGATGGATATCAAAACATCGTTTCCTTAACGGTTTACTTGAGGAAAGGTTGTATGTGATACAACCAGAAGGTTTTGTCAGTCCCAAGGATGCTAAAAGGTGTGCAAGCTTCAGTGATTCTTGTATGAACTGAAGCAAGCATCTCGGAGTTGGAATATGCACTTTGATGAGGTGAGCAAAGTTTTTGAGTCTATACAAAGTTTACAAGAAACTTGTCTTTACAATAAAGTGAGTGGGAGCACTATAGAATTTCTGATAAATATATGTGGATGACATATTATTGATCGGAAATGATGTAGAATTTATGGAAAGCATAAATGGTTGTTTGAAAAGAGTTTTTCAAAGGAAGACCTGGATAAAGCTACCTAATTGTTGAGCATCAAGATCTATAGAGATAGAACAAGATGCTTGATGAGACTTTCAATGAGTGCATACCTTGACAAGATTTTGAAAGAGTTCAAAATGGATTAAGTCAAAGAGAAGTGTTTCCACTTGTTTTGTAAGGTGTGAAGTTGAGTGAGACTCAAAGCTCGATCACGGCAGAAGAAAGAGAAAGGATGAACGTCGTCCCCTATGCCTTAGCCATAGGCTCTATATTATGCGATGTTGTGTATCGCACCTGGTGTGTGCCTTGCTATGAGTCAGCCAAGGGGTACAAAAGTGATCCAGGAGTGGATCAGTGGATAGCGGTCAAGATTATCCTTAGTGACTAAAAGACTAAGGAGATGTTTCTCGATTATGGAGGTGATAAAGAGTTCGTCGTAAAGTGGTACGTCGATGCAAGCTTTAACACCAATCCGGATGACTCGTAGTAGCAATCTGGATACGTATAGGGGAGTAGCCATTTGGAATAGTACCAAGTGGAGTGTGGTAGCAGTGTTTACGGTTTGACATTGAGATTTGCAAAATACACTTGGATCTGAATGTCGCAGACCCGTTGACTATAAGACCTCTCTCACATGCAAAGCATGATTGAGCCCCAGAACTCATTAGGTGTTAGATTCATAACAATGCGTATCACATGGTGATGTGAACTAGATTATTGACTCTAGTGTATGTGGGAGACTGTTGGAAATATGCCCTAGAGGCACTAATAAATTACTTATTATCATATTTCCTTGTTCATGATAATCGTTTATTATCCATGCTATAATTGTATTGATTAGAGACTTAGATGCATGTGTGGATACATAGACAAAACCATGTCCCTAGTATGCCTCTAATAGACTAGCTCGTTGATCAAAGATGGTTAAGGTTTCCTAGCCATGGACATGAGATGTCATTTGATAACGGGATCACATCATTAGGAGAATGGTGTGATGGACAAGACCCAAACTACAAACGTAGCATATGATCGTGTCAGTTTATTGCTACCGTTTTCTACATGTCAAGTATATGTTCCTATGACCATGAGATCATGCAACTCACTGACACCGGAGGAGTGCCTTGTGTGTATCAAGCATCGCAACGTAACTGGGTGACTATAAAGGTACTCTACAGGTATCTTCGAGGGTGTTTGTTGAGTTGGCATGGATCAAGACTGGGATTTGTTACTCCGTGTGACGGAGAGGTATCTTATGGCCCACTCGGTAATACAACATCACAACAAGCCTTGTAAGCAATGTGACTAAGTGTTAGTCACGGGATATTGTATTACAGAACGAGTAAAGAGACTTGCCAGTAACGAGATTGAACTAGGTATGGAGATACCGATGATCGAATCTCGGGCAAGTAACATACCGAAGAACAAAGGGAACATCATACGGGATTAACTGAATCCTTGACATAGAGGTTCGACCGATAAAGATCTTCATAGAATATGTAGGAACCAATATGGGCATCTAGGTCCCGCTATTCGTTATTGACCGTAGAGGTGTCTCTGTCATGTCTACATAGTTCTCGAACCCGCAGGGTCTGCACACTTAAGGTTCAGTGACGTTTCGATAGTATAGAGTTATGTATGGTGATGACCGAAGGTTGTTCGGAGTCCCGGATGAGATCCCGGACATCACGAGGAGCTCCGGCATGGTCCGTAGGTAAATATTGATATATAGAAAGTCCTATTTTGGTCGCCGAAAATGTTTCGGGCTTATCGGCAGTGTACCGGGAGTGCCAGTAGTGTACCGGGAGACCATCGGGAGGGGTATTTCGACCCAAGAGGCTACATGGGCTGTGGGAGAGTAAATACCAACCCTTAGTGGGCTGGTGGAATTCCCACACAAGGCCCATGCGGCTGGGAAGAAAAGCCCAAAGAGAAAAAGGTGGGAAAAGGCAAAAAAGGCAAAAATAAGGAGGAATCCTAGTCCTACTAGGATTGGAGGAGGAATCATCCTCTCCTCCTTGGTTTGGCCGACGCAAGGTCTGGCTCATTGGGAGCCAAGCCTCCTCCTCTCTTCCTCTTATATATACTAGAGGTTTTGGGGTTTTTGGCACCAGATTTTAGCCACGTGCTGCCCGTTCCTCTAGTGCATAGTTTCTCCTCTAGATCGGATTTCTGTAGTGCTTAGGCGAAGCCCTGCCGGAATTGCTCCACCCCTATCACCGCGGCGCCGTCACGCTGCCAGTGAACTCGTCTACCTCTCCACTCCCTCTTGCTGGATCAAGAAGGCGGAGATCGTCATTGAGCTGTACGTGTGCTGAATGCGGAGGTGCCGTCCGTTCGGCGCTAGATCAGAAGGACCTTGATCAAGATCGCGAGACGGATCATGATGAGTTCGCGGGATGAATCGTGATGAGTTCACGGGACGGATCGTGATTGGATCGCGGGACGGATCGTGATGAGTTCGCGGGACAAATCATGATTGGATCGCAGGACGGATCGTGATGAGATCGTGGGACGCTTGGCGATTTGGATCGCGAAGACGTTCGACTACACCAACCGCGTTTCTTAACGCTTCCCGCTTAGCGATCTAATAGGCTATGTAGATCCACTCTCCCTCTCGTATATGCTCATCACCATGGATAGATCTTGCGTGTGCGTAGGAATTTTTTTGTTTCCCATGCGACGTTCCCCAACAAAGGGCATCTACAAGAGTCTTGCCGGATGTAAGAAATTTGAGGAAATTGTACGCAAGCACGGAGGATACCGGATGAATCGTGGTGTTGGCTACTTCAATGCTAATGGAGTTGAGTGGGAATAAGGTCAATATCCCAAGCCCAAGTTTGTTCCTCAAAAGGACAAGTATGAAAATACTCTTCCCAAGGGGACAAACACTCAAGATGACCTTCCACCACAAGACCACAAGCTCAAGGGCAAGAACAAGCTTCAAGAGGACATTGACTCATATGAAGATGAACCCCTAGCTTTGGTGGAGTGGGTTCCCAAGGCTACTTCAAGCTCAACTACTACAAAGACTACTTCAACACCAAGGATCCCCATCAACTTGATGTGGGTCCCCAAGAAGAAGAACTAGTAAGTTCTTGAGGGGTGACAACGCCAATGAAATTCACTCACATTCATTATTGGCAAGGACTTTTTGCACTCAATATCAACTCAATGCAATAGTCCAAGGAGTCACACATTCCCTCAAAGGTAAGCAAGGGATAAAGTAATCAACTAATCAATGGACATCATAACATATGCTTTGCACTCCATGTCCATAGATATCCTTGTATTTGTCTCTTGTGTGTTGGGACTAACCCATGTAGGTGAGAGAGTAAGGAAACAACAAGGATGCTCCCAACTCTTGGTGATCTTCATCAACATTGAGCATCCACAACTACTTCACCAACATGAAGTCTTCATCGACAAAACCCAAGGTTAGTTTATCCCTCTTATGGGGGGATGTCAAATCAAGGGGGAGCTTTACTCTAAGACTTGAGTCAAAGCATCTCTTAGTATGTGACAACATTAAATGCTTTATGTAAAAGTGGTAACCCCACTTGTGCTTAAACGATGAGTATGACCTATGATCAAGTGCTCTTACTTGGCTCCTAAGTCAAATACTCATATATAGATGACTTCGTCGTCGCCCAAGTGCTTGTTAGATGCTAGTGTGTTTGTGCATGTTTGTCATGATTTCTTTTGACATCTTATTGTGTGAGCATGTTGGTCTGCATTTATTTTCTCATTCGAGGACATCCAATTGTTGCTATTTGGTTATTGATTTTCTCTTTTGCCAATTGGATGGACAAGAATGCATAGGACCACTCTCTAGCTATCTATGCTTTCTCACCTCATATTCCATTCATGCTGCATCACAAAATTTGAACAAGTGCTTTTAGATCCCTCTGTGTGGAGCACTCGGAGTTCCGTATCGACAAGGACTAACCATTAAAACCTCCCAAGTGCATCTCGGTGGAACCATCCCAACAATCTCGGTCTTACCGAATGCCCAGGGTTGATCTGGTTTTCAATCTCGGTAACACCGATTTCATATTCTCGGTTACACCGAGTTTCCCTGTCAGCTGACAGTTGTGGAACTCGGTGACACCAAAAACATAAAATCGGTATCACCGACAGTGGAGGGTATATATGTTGTGGACCGCGACGCTTTGCAATTTCTATCTTCAAACGTCGCGCCTCAAAACCCAAAGCTGCCGCCTCGAGACCCCTGGTCGTCGCCCTTGTCTTCCTGCACTCCTCTACCGCCGGGAATTGCCGTCGTCGACGAAATCTGCTCCATCGTCGCCGCCGTAGAGGATCCGCGCCAAGCTAGGGTACGGATTCGATCTCTAGTGTTCTCCCCATCCGATTCTTGCGCATTAGATACTTGTTAATCATCTATGCACCCCTTGCTCATATATCCATCCACTTAAAACTCCAAAATCTCGAGTTAGATGGATTTTCTAGGGTTTTGCCATCCGCCCGATAAATCTTGGTGGAACCAAAACAAAAATAACGGTCTCACCTATATGCTTTTCAGTGAGGTTGAGAACTGACTCGATGGAACCGAGTAGCTCTTTTCGGTCCTACCGAAAAGGCTGCCAAGTTCCTGTTAAAGAGTTAGTTTGTCTTGGCCCCATCAAAAATTTCTTTTCGGCTGCACCAATATCTATTTGATAGGTTGCAAATATTTTTGAAAACTCATTCCTCAAATTTGAAAAACCAGCCTTGTTTTGTGATGACTCATCTTCTTCTGCTCTCCTATACTCTATTCATAGGGACAGTATGTCAGGCTCAAAAGACAGTCAGAATTTGCCAGAGTAGGGAGTTGATATGAGTTCTGGAACAAGCCCAGAAGCCAGTTCTTTCTTTGATCTAGGCACCCCCATCTCTCATGGGTTGCCCAAGGCTGCCACCAGAACCAGGAAGAAGCTGATCTCAGATGAAGAAGACTCAAATTTCATTCCTGAGGAGATTCTTGCTAAGAAGCAAGAGAAAGTTGCCAAGAAGTCTGCTACTGAAGCCACTTCTTCCAGGAGGGTTGTCAGCAAGATCTATGCACCTACCTCAACCTTCAAGGCTCATGAGACTGCCAGAGCAACTATCTCAGTTGAAGTCCCCAAGAAAGCTATGCCTAAGAAGGCATGGGAGAAAAAGTCCAGGAAGAGGATTATTCATGTGACTGGCAGGCCTACTTCCATGTATGAAGATCCAGAGGAAGCAACTGGTGCTGCTGCTGAGGAAGAGGGGGATGAGCCAGCTACAAAGGCTCCTCCCAAGAAGAAGGCCAAGAAGCTCATGGCTGATGCTATGCCAAAGACTGGCACATCCAAGAAGGCTGCTGCTGACAAGCCTAAGAGGACATCCAGGCAGATTCCAGCTTCTGAGAAGAACAAAGGGACCGCCTCCAGAGCTGAAGTGGATGATGACTTGAAAACTTTGATGAAGCTTAGACCATATCTTCCAGTACACAATGCCATCTACCCACTAGCTCAAGATATGAAGAAGAGGAAGGATTCAGGATTGAGAGCTTGGAGAGCTATAGATCCTTATGCCCAGTGGAAGAAGACAGCTATGGACTACAGATTTTATACCAAGGAACAATAGGATTTCTATGAGACTGTGCTCTTTGACAAGAGTCCAGCTGTGAGTGATATGCGATATGTTGATTGGAAATTCATTAAGGAGAATGAGGACTACTTTCCAAGTGTCCAAGAAAATTTCCACTGCATAGGTTTGGATGAGTTTGTTGGCAGAGAGTTCACAGCTTGGAATGATGAGATGATCATGCAATTCTACTCCATTGCACATTTCTATAGAGATGATAGAATTGTATGGATGACTGAAGGTGCAAGGTATGAATCAACTGTTGAAGAATGGGCTGCTATCTTAGGAGTTCCTGAAGCACAGGATGGTGACTTGGATGTATACTCAGAATCCAAGGCTAGCCACAATGCTATGGCAAATATGTACAAGGAGATCCCTGCTGCCAATGTGAAGTTTCACAGGCTAGGATCTATCTACTTTCTTCAGGCTGGACTCCGCACGATGAACACCATTCTAAGGCATACTTTGATGCCCAAGTCAGGAGATGACAAGATGATCCAAGGCCACTCCATCAATATGTTGATCCACCTTGACAGACACACCAGGATCAGAGTCATGGATCTGATTGTTGAGACAATCAAGAGGGTTGCTGCTGACCAGAAGTGCTCCTGTTGTTATGCACCCTACATCCAGATGCTTATCAATTCAAAATTGGAGAAGCACATCTTTGCTCTAGATCATCCTCATTTACCCCTACAGCCAGATCTTGAGGACAATGTTGTGGTGATGGATGTTGATCATCCCACTTCAGCTGCAGCTAAGGAAGAAGCAGAGGTAGTTAGAGCCACTAGTGCTCAAGCCCCTCGATCCAGGCATGAGCAAATGGATATGTTGATGGCATCAGTTCAGGGCATGCAGAAGGACATGAAGGGGATTCTGGACAACCAGAACAGTCTTGTCAGGATCTTTGAAAATAGGATCAAGACCCTTAATGATAAGGTGGACACGCTGACTAAGACAGTCATAGAGCTTCAACATGAAGTTGACTCCATGCACATCCCTCGGGTCTCTTCTACTTCAGATGACAATGATGATGATGATGAGGATGAATCACCTCTAAGACCGGGCACTCCGTTCACCACTCAGGCCAGATCAGCCACAGTGCATGCACAAGACTTGAGGCCCTCTTCATCAGCTCCTACTACTGTCAGCACAACTCCTGCTCCATCTGCACCAGTTCCTCCAGCTGTCACTCCAACTCCATCCATGACATCTCTAGAGATCTTCGCCAACACTGTTATCTCGACTCCTTCATCAACAACCGGAGGAGATCAGCCCAAGAATGTTTAGATGTATGCCTTTGAACTTTTTGGTAACTTGTTGCCAAAGGGGGAGAAGTGTATATAGATCTTTAGGCTTCGAGCGGGAGAATGTTTTGGTGTTTGTTGCTTTTCAAAACATTTGGTTCTGTTGGTTTGACTTGAGATACTTTTGTGTTTATGTGTGATCATACGTTGTTATGTGTGATGCTACTATTTCCTATCATCTTAATACTCATGTGATGATCATTCACCTTTGCTTGATTGTGTTGTGTGTTGTTATTCATTCTAATTATTCTCGCACACCACCAAGTTGTAAGTGACATGGAAGAAGTGCCCCATATACCTAATAGATTATGCATTTGCATTCAAATGCAAATTCAAAATAATGCACAAATTTAGGGGGGGGGGGGGCTCTTGCTTATCACATACCTCTCAAAGCGACGATTATATTCATTAATTTTATCATATGTCGAAGCTTTGATCTATATGTTTTCATCAATTACCAAAAAGGGGGAGATTGAAAGCACATTTGCTCCCTTGATGGTTTTGGTAATTAATAACAACATATAAGTCATTGAACTAATGTTTACACCAAGTATATTTCAGGAAATGTTCAATGATAGGATTGACAAAAGGAGATTGTGGACATACCCCAAGATGCAAGGAAATAGGTTGGCCAAGCTTCAAGCAAGAGGACTCTACATTTTATATTTGTGAGAAATCACTTTGAATCCATAGGAAAGCCAATACTATTAAAGGGGGGGTAAGGTTTTGTTGGTGAACAATATGCTCAAACGTGCACAAGTGATAGTCGCCAAAACATCCACAAACTCTCCCACCAAAGTCTGTTCTATACCCAACACTCAAAATCGTTGCAACCAACTTTCCCATACCGGTGCCACCGATTCCAGAACCTAGACAGACTCTGCCAAACCCTAGCCACTTCGGTGAAACCGATTCCATACCAGTGCCACTGAGCTTAGGTTGCCAACTTTCTGTTACGCCAATTCACATTTTCGGTCCTACCGAGAATGTTGGATCGGCGTCACCGAGTTTGTAAATCTTTTAGTTGGTTACCTTATCGGTGTAACCGAGTTTCCTATATCGGTCTCACCGAGATTCAAAAGTTGCCACCTTTTGGTCACTTTGGTACCACCGAGACTAACACATCGGTGTCACCGAGTTGGTCATTTTGTGTGTAACGGTTGGATTTTTGGGGATGCCTATATATACCCCTTCACCACCACCTACTCGAAAGTGAAGCACTCAGAACTATTCCATACCTATCCTATTGTTGGAAATATGCCCTAGAGGCAATAATAAATTAGTTATTATCATATTTCCTTGTTCATGATAATCATTTATTATCCATGCTATAATTGTATTGATCGGAGACTTAGATGCATGTGTGGATACATAGACAAAAACCATGTCCCTAGTATGCCTCTAATAGACTAGCTTGTTGATCAAAGATGGTTAAGGTTTCCTAGCCATGGACATGAGATGTCATTTGATAACGGGATCACATCATTAGGAGAATGGTGTGATGGACAAGACCCAAACTACAAACGTAGCATATGATCGTGTCAGTTTATTGCTACTATTTTCTGCGTGTCAAGTATATGTTTCTATGACCATGAGATCATGCAACTCACGGACACTGGAAGAGTGTCTTGTGTGTATCAAATGTCACAACGTAATTGGGTGACTATAAAGGTGCTCTAAAAGGTATCTCCGAGGGTGTCTGTTGGGTTGGCATGGATCAAGACTAGGATTTGGTACTCCGTGTGACGGAGAGGTATCTCAAGGCCCACTCGGTAATACAACATCACAATAAGCCTTGGAAGCAATGTGACTCAGTGTTTCGACCCAAGAGGCTACATGGGCTGTGGGAGAGTGAATACTAGCCCTTAGTGGGCTGGTGGAAGTCCCACACAAGGCCCATGCGGCTAGGGGAGAAAACCCAAAGAGAAAAAGGAGGAAAAAGGCAAAATAGGAAGGAATCCTAGTCCTACTAGGATTGGAGGAGGAGTACCCCTCTCCTACTTGATTCGGATGAACCAAGGGCTGGCCCCTTGAGGGCCAAACCTCCTCATCTCTTCCTCTTATATATACTAGAGGTTTTAGGGGTTTTGCGCTAGATTTTCAGCCACGTGCTACCCGTTCCTCTAGTGCATAGTTTCTCCTCTAGATCGGTTTTCTGCAGTGCTTAGGCAAAGCCCTGCCGGAATTGCTCCACCACCATCGCCGTGGCGCCGTCACGCTGCCGGAGAACTCGTCTACCTCTTCGCTCCCTCTTGCTGGATCAAGAAGGCAGAGATCATCATCAAGCTGTACGTGTGTTGAACGCGGAGGGGCCGTCCGTTCGGCGCTAGATCAGAAGGACCGTGATCAAGATCGTGAGACAGATCGTGATGAGATCGCGGGACGGATCGTGATGAGTTTGCGGGACAGATCGTGATTGGATAACGGGGCGGATCGTGATGAGATCGCGGGATGCTCGGCGATTTGGATTGCGAAGACGTTCGACTACACCAACCGCGTTTCTTAACGCTTCCCGCTTAGCGATCTAAAAGGGTATGTAGATCTAGTCTCCCTCTCGTAGATGCTCATCACCATGGATAGGTCTTGCATGAATGTAGGAAAAAAATTGTTTCCCATGCGACGTTCCCCAAGAGTGGTATCAGAGCTAGGTCTATGTGTAGATGAGATCTCGAGTAGAACACAAGGAGTTTGTGGGCGTTGATGCTTAGATTGCTTCCTCCCTTGGTCATGTTTTGGTTCAGCGGTATTGTGGGATGAAGCAGCCCGGACCCACATTACTCGTACAGTTACGAGAGACCGCAAACTGCAACTTGTTGCAAAAGATGGCTGGCGGGTGGTAGTTTCTCCTACTTTAGTTGGATCGGATTCGACAAAGGCGGTCCTTGAGAAGGTTGAAAAGCAACTTATGTATCACCGTTGTGGTTTATGCGTAGGTGAGAATTGTTCTTTCTAGATACCCGTAACAGCCACGTAAAACATGCAACAACAATTAGAGGACATCTAACTTGTTTTTGAAGGGTATGTTGTGATGTGATATGGCCAATTACATGATGTGATATATGTGATGTATGAGATGATCATGTGTTGTATAGAATATCATGACTTGCATGTTGATGAGTACGGCAACCGACAGGAGCCATAGGGTCGTCTTTAATTATTGTATGACCTGCGTGTCAATCATTAAGCACTATGTAATGCTTTACTTTATCACTAAACGGTAGCAATAATAGTAGAAGCATGGTGGGCGCGACAACCCCGATGGCGACATGTTGATGGAGATCAAGATGATGGAGATCATGGTGTCATGCCGGTGATGATGGAGATCATGCCAGTGCTTTCCAGATGGAGATCAAAAGCACAAGTTCATGGCCATATCATGTCACTTATGATTTGCATGTGATGTTAATCCTTTTATGCACCTTGTTTTGCTTAGGGCGACGGTAGCATTATAAGGTGATCCCTCACTTAATTTCAAGATAAATTGTGTTCTCCCCGAGTGTCCACCGTTGTGAAAGTTCGTCGTGTCAAGACACCACTTGATGATCGGGTGTGATAGACTCTACGTTCACATACAACGGGTGCAAGCGAGTGTTGCACATGCAGAACACTCAGGTTAAACTTGATGAGCCTAGCATGTACAGACATGGCCTCGAAACACAAGAGACCGAAAGGTCGAACATGACTCATATTGTAGATCTGATCAACATGATGATGTTCATCATTGAAACCACCTCAACTCACGTGATGATTGGACTTGAGTTGGTGGATTTGGATCATGTATCACTCAAATGACTCGAGGGATGTCAATTTGAGTGGGAGTTCTTAAGAAATATGATTAATTGAACTCATTATCATGAACATAGTCAGTAGTATTTTTGCAAAATTATGTTGTAGATTACTAGCTCACGCTGTAGCTCCCTTGAATTTTTATATGTTCCTAGAGAAATAGAGTTGAAAGATGATGGTAGAAATATTGCGGACTGGCTCCATGATCTGAGGATTGTCCTCATTGCTGCATAGAAGGCTTATGTCCTTAATGCACCGCTCGGTGCGCCAATCCGTCTAGCATCGTCTGTAGATGTTGTGAACATCTCACAGGCACGTTCTGATCACTACTTGATAGTTTAGTGCGTCATGCATTACGGCTTAGAATTGAGGCTCCGAAACGTGTTGAACGTCACGGAACATATGAGAAGTTCTAAGAGCTGAAATTAGGATCTCAGACTCATGCCCGTGTTGCAAGATATGAGATCTCCAACGAGATTCTTTGTCTGCAAGATGAAGGAGAATAGCTCAATTGTTGAGCATGTGCTCAGATTGTGTGGGTGCTACAATCGCTTGAATCAAGTGGGAGTTAATCTTCCAGATAAGATAGTGATTGTTATAGTTCTCCAAGTCACTGTCACTAAGCTACTAGAACTTGGTGATGAACTATAAAATGCCAGGGATAGAAATAATGATCCCTGAGCTATTCGTGATGTTTGACACCGCGAAGGTAGAAATCAAGAAGGAGCGTCAAGTGTTGATGGTTAGTAAAAACCACTAGTTTCGAGAAGGGCAAGGGCAAGGAGGGGAACTTCATGGATGATAAGTTAGTTGCTGCTCCAGTGAAGCAACCCAAAGTTGAACACAAACCCGAGAGTAAGTGCTTCGATTATGAGGAGAGCGGTCACTGAAGCGAAACAACCCTAGATACTTGGTAGATAAGAAGGCTGGCAACGTCCATAGAACTATATTTGATATACGTGTTATTGATGTGTACCTTGCTAGTACTCCTAGTAGCAACTGGGTATTGGATACCGGTTTGGTTGCTAAATATTATTAACTCAAAATAAAAGCTACGGAAGGAACGGAGAACTAGCTAAGGGTGAGGTGATGATGTGTGTTGTAAATGTTTCCAGGGTTGATGTGATCAACATCGCACGCTCTCTTTACCTTTGGGATTAGTGACGAACCTAAATAAATGTTATTTGGTGTTTTGCGTTGAGCATGAACGTGATTAGATCGTGTTTATTGCAACACGGTTATTCATTTAAGTTGGAGAATAATGGTTATTCTATTTACATGAATAATACCTTCAATGGTCATGCACCCAGTGAGAATGGTTTGTTGAATCTTGATCGTAGTAATACACATGTTCATAACATTGATGTCAAAAGATACAAAGTTAATAATGATAGTACCACATACTTGTGGCACTGCCACTAAATGTCATATTGGTATAAAACGCATGAAGAAACTCCATGCTGATGGATCTTTGGACTCATTCGATTTCGAATCGGTTGAGACATGCAAACCATGCCTCTTGCTCAAGATGACTAAGGACCCCGTTTTCTGGTTTGATGGAGTGGGCAAGTTATTTATTGGAAATGATACATGTTGATGTATGCAATCCAATGAGTCTTGCAGCGTGCGGTGGATATCGTTATTTTCTTACCTTCACTGATGATTTGAGTAGATATAGTGTATATTTTTTTGATGAAAAAAAGTCTGAATCATTTGAAAGGTTCAAGAAAATTTATAGTGAAGTTACAAGATCATCGTGACTCGAAGATGTGTGCGATACGATCGAGGAGGTGAATATCTGAGTTACGAGTTTGGCATACAACTTTAGACAATGTGAAAGTTGTTTCACAACTCACGCCACCTGGAACACCATAGTATGATGGTGTGTCCGAATATCATAGTCGTGCTCTATTGGATATGGTGCGTGCTATGATGTCTCTTATCGTTTTGCTATTATAATTTTGGGGTCATGCATTAGAGACAACTACATTCACTTTAAATAGGGAACCATCTAAATCCGTTGAGATGACACCGTGTGAATTAGGGTTTGATAGAAACCCAAGATGTCATTTCTAAATGTTTGGGGTTGCGACGCTTGTGTGGAAAAATGTTTTCACCTAATGAGCTCGAACCCAAAGCAGACAAATGCATCTTCATAGATTACCCTAAGAACAGTTGGGTGAACCTTCTATCTCAGATCCAAGCATAGATCAAAACAACTCAAATTTGGTGAAAATTCAACAAATCGAAAATGCCCACTAAAAATGTTCCCTATGTCTTGTAAATTTGGGCATGATTATAACAGGGACCATTCTAATTATTTGAACAATCAAAGTAATTCAAAAATAATTGATAAGGCTCTTGAAATCATTAAATAAAGCACTGTCATTATTTTTGTTTTCAAAATATCCTGAAACATTTTAGACAAGTTTGGAATATTCAAACTTCATTATAGAAAATATATGGGATATTTTGCAAAGTCATTTGTACCTGCAAATAAATAAACAAATGTCAGATCATTTAACAGAAAGAAAAAAAGAAAGAAAAAGAAGAAGAGGAGGCCCAGGTGGAGCTGGCCCAACTGGCCCAGCCAGCCCCACCGTCTTCAACCTCCTGCCAGTAGGCAGGAGGGCGTGTGGCAGTGGCGCGCCGGCCAGCTCCTGATTGCGTGGCTGCATGTGGAGCCCCCTGGGAGCGCCAGCACGCCCCGCTTCGTCGCCGTGGCCCTTTTCCCTCCCTCTCTCTCGCCCGCCACTCTCCCTCTCGCTCCCCCTCTCTATTCTTCTCTCCCGTCGGCATCCGAAGTCGTCGTTGCCGATTCGTCGCCCTGACGCCTCCCCGAGCCCGCGAGCTCCATCATCAGCTGCGCCGTGAGCCCCTCCGTCAATTCCCCTCCTTCTCCTTGCCGTTTAGATGCTGTAGCCAACGTTCCCGTCGCGCCCGAAGCTCCCCGCCGCCGGCGTTAATGGCCACCGTGGCCAGCGCACCCATCGTGCTCAGTTGAGCACCCCGGCGTGCTTGCGCCGGCCCGTAGGTGCCGCCCCAACCTCCAGCGCCCCCTCCCGCAGGCCCTAGCACCGAGGCCTCCCTTGGCCGAGCTCCGGCCACCGCCTCCGGCATCGTAGCCGCGAGCTCCGGCGTCCCCCGTGCCCTCTGCTAGCTTCCCTGGGTGCGGGCGAGCAAGGGCTTCGCCCCAGTGCCTCCGGCTGCCGCCCCCGTGGCAGGTAGCGCGGACGCCGCCGCGACTAGAGGTCGGCGGAGACGAGCCCGTCGCGTGAGTCCTGCAGGTGGGCCCCCTTGTCAGGTTAATTAACCCCCCCTGTGCCATTGACAGGTGGGCCCAGCCCTGCTAATTAGATGTTAGTTTAATTAAAAAACGGTTAGATGCCTGTGTCATTGACAGGTGGGGCCCAGCCGCCAGGTTTGACCAGGGCTGGCGCCTTGACCTGCTGATGTCATCATGACGTCAGGCTAGCATAATAAAAGCAATTTCCAGTTTAAAAAAATCCAGAAATTATTCCAAACTTCAAAAATTGATATAAATTAATCTGTAAGTTAGATGAAAATAATTTATATATTAAAATTTATCAAAAAAATCTAATGAATCCAATGGTGCTACTGTCATGCATGTTAGAGCAATCTAAATAGGTGAACATTGACATTTATTAATAGGTTAGTAAATGGAATTTGAAATGAAGAACAATTTTGAGCCTATATTCAAACTCATTTCAAATCAACATGAACACTAGTTGCATTAGCTCATCTATACATGCTATCATGCCATGATCATGCATCATACTGTTGCACTTGCGTGTGTTGATTGTGTTTTGTCTGCATTGCGGTAGGCCCTGCTCCTGAGGATACCCCCGAGTATCCCGACGAAGGAGAGAACCTTTCCGTTTCCTAGCAAGGCAAGCAACCCCTTTGATCATTCCGGTAACATCCTACTCTCTCGCTCCTGCTCTTTATTATTGCATCAGGACAATCGATCACATGTGAGTCATGCACGGTAAACGATCCTATTCTCCTGCATATCCTGACATTGCCATAGTAAATAGCTAAACCATGCAACCTAGCATACCTGGTAGATGCTTGTGCCATGATGTGCCTAGCTTACTTTGCCTGCTATGCTTAGAGTTGTGTCAGGTCAGATTCATCTAGGTGATGAACTGAGTGAAACGATGTTGTTCTGATGTGGTGATATAATGATGAACTCGATTTGATAAAGGTAGCGATGAGAGCCTATGTAGGAGTACATAGCGGGTTGTCTCATTGGGACCGTTCTTAGGAATTGAGTTCCGTGTTTATCCAAGACTAGTTACTACCACACATTGGGATACTTAATTGACCCTCTCGACTTATCAGTCGCTTAGTCCTTAGTCCAGGAGTTGCAAGTAGTTTCTGGTTTTATAGTATGCTGGGGGCCGTGCGTAGCGCTGACCCTAGGGGTGGGTTACGACGCGGTAGGCAGTGGCACGGTGTACCAAGGGTCACTCGGATGGTTTGCTTGGGAACCCTATGCACATCGTTTGGGCTGTAGAGGAAACTTCGGCCGGACTTCCGTGCGGGTTCACTCTCAAATAGACGATAGCCTGGACTAGAGGTCTTATGTGATTGATGGTCGTGGACGACTCCCTCGCTGGGCATCCGCTTGAAGGTTGCCGAGGTGCATGGTTTATGAGCACACAATGATAAGTGGCGAGAGCGTGTGTGAAGAAGTACACCCCTGCAGGGTATGAAACTATTCGAATAGCCGCATCCTCGGATATGGACTACTTGGAGAACTTATGTTGTTCATAGATAATCTAATGGATACTCATAAAAATATCAAGACAAGTGTGAGTACCGTGGATGGCACTCTCCCAGGAGAGGGGAGTGAATCTATGGTGGTGTATTATCGTGGAGTTAGTGGACTCGTGTGCGATTTATAAAATGTAAAGAAAGAGTTAAAATTTGAGTAGTGTAGGTTAGCCATGAGTCAAAACTGGCATTGCTGCATAAACTCCATCACTCCCTTTGTTGATACATGAGCATGAATAGACTAGGTCTGTTCTAAAGACTTGCTGAGTACGTTTGTACTCATGTTTGCTTAATAAATGTTGCAGATGAGACCCAGGACCCATTAGGTGGGTTCTTTCTAGACGTTGACGATGCCGAATAGCTAGTGTCCCACCTACGACCTTGCCCTGTGGTGGGCTGTAGATAGTCAGGCCATGTGCCTTTTTACACTTTCATCTGTCTGTACTCAGACAGCTTATGCTTCCGCTTGGTTTGTATGAACATGTTTGTATGACTTGAGTGTCGGGTCGTGTGACCCCTATCTGTAAGAACATATCATGCAAGGCTCATGTGAGCCTCTTAAATAAAAGTCATGTTGTTGTATAGTTATGTTGTGATGCCATGGTTGTATCTATGCATATCGGGCATGTCGTGCGTACGTGTGACGTGCAACGGTATGTATGGGATCCGACACCTAGTTGTGTGCCTTTAGTAGTACTCTTTACGGGAAACTCCCTCTTTGTGCTTCCACCGAGCCATGGTAGCTTGCTACTGATCTGGACACATTGATTGACCGACATGTATCCTTCTTTGCTGCTGTGTCTGTCCCTTCGGGGAAATGTCTCACGGTGTAATGGAGTCCCTGTAGCCTGCTACGACTCGTCTACGTGTAGTGATGGCATTCGTGTCTCACGACGTAACGGAGTCCCTGTAGCTTGCTATGACTCCTCTACACACGTTTGAGGCCGACACCTGCATTGCTAGGTTATGTATGCCTGTTTCCGTACGGATGTGCCGCTTGGGTTCTATGACTAGTTATGTCGGCCCGGGTTCTCTGTCATTTGATTGCCAGCGACATGTTCACATACATGAGCCAAAAGACGCAAACGGTCCCGGCTAAGGTAAGGCTGCAGTCGTGGAACTTACCGTGCGGGAGGCCGCAAAGTGATGTGATATGTTACAGTCTGGATTGTTATGACCTAGGATCGGGGTCCCAACAACGTTGGTATCGGAGCCTGACTGACTGTAGGACTACCAAGCCAAACCGGTCGAAGTTGAGTCTAGAAACACTATAGAAAAGTAGGGGAATTTTTTGGGGAAGGGAACATAAGGCTCTTTTTACTCCTCTTCCCAAGTTATTCTATTCAGAGTCATTCTCATATTTTCTACGGGGATAAGAGCTAGGCTTCTCATCTATTGCTTAGGATGACGAGTTACTAACCATGGACCACTAGCTAGCTTGTTTTGAGTGAATGTGGGTATTCAAGTATTGTTGGTGTGACAAACAGATGGAGAAGAGATTTGAGTCTAGAAAGTCGAGTAGTTATGCTTTTCCAATCTTTTGCAGTTGTCTCAAAATCCTTTTTGAGCAATTATAGCCGTTATGCTGTCCAATTTCTGCTAGAGTCTCTTATGTCTTTGCATCATTCTCTGTTTCAGATGCCCCCTCATCCTTCCTGTCAGGTGGTCCGTCTGACCAGGTGCATCGATGTACCGGGTCACACCGCCATGTTGGTCAGAGTCATGATGGAGGCTGGATACCGTTGGTACCCAGAGTACACAATGGAGGAACAGTATCGAGATTTCAACCAGAGCCAGTATCTGTGTACCGTCAAGATTTATCCTTCATACCCTGGAGCTACAGAGCCGCTTCACTGGACTTATGGATTAGGTGTCACCATAGATATGGCAGTCCAGAAGGCCGCTTACACCATGCTGACTATCATGAGGTTCCACCATGGTCTGCTTCAGAACACCGAGTTTTGTTATGTTCCTACTTCTAGGGGAGGAGAGGATGGTTATCTTAGTGCAGTCTACTATGATCATTCCCATGAGGACCCTAGGCTGCAGGTGACTGATTAGATGTTGGAGAACAGGGATCGTGATGCACGGGCCCTTCGCATGGAGCTTTATGCCACCCGTGCACATCTTTGGACAGCCCTGACGCAGTTGGCACCTGTCGTGCAGACCGGCTATGGAGATTTGGAGATGCTGACCCCATCGCGGACTCATCTGCCAGCACACGTAGACTGGCTCGATGTTGGAGGCATCACCCCTCTTCGAGGACCGCTGTTGCCGCCGACAAGGGGACCAAGGCCACATCCGTGTCCTTATGGCTCCTAGGGATCACATGCTAGAGTGTTTCCAGATCCTCAGGTTCAGCTCCCGGGTCATGGGGGTAACCTGTATGAGGCATTCTACGGCGATGCTTTAGTATGTGGATGTTAGTCCTAGTATGGTAGTAATCGTATCGCCACAGTTCTGCGTGTCTTGTGGGATATGATGAGGTTGAGAGTTGAGTTTCGGAGGTGTAGATAGATAATGTATAGGAAGCTTGTAATGCCTCTGATGAGTTGTGTCCTCTCTCCGTAGTTGTATTTCAGCTTGGCTTGTACTGAACTATGTCATGGTGTGTATGAATCATAGTGTTCATATGGAAGTTGTTTTACCATGTTGATTGGTGTTTACCCTGCATGCCATGTTGTCTAGTACATTCCTTATCTCATGTCTTAGAGTTGTTTTTCCCTATGACTAAGTTGTGGGTTTGTTTTCCTAGGATGGTGGCAACTAGGAATAACCCCGTGCCTACCCCTGAGCAGGGAGAGGGAAGCCAGCCAAGGCAAGAAGATCTACCACATGCGCCTTCTCTGGCGGAAGTAATGCTAGAAGCTGAAAGGAATAAGAGGGAGATCAATAGGCTGTTGGAAAGAATCGAGCAGAACACAACACGTGCTCCCCGCAATGACCTCAATGATGGCGTATCACTTGGTGATTTCATTAGACTGAGCCCACCCAAGTATCATCATTCGGTCGACCCACTCGATGCGGATGACTGGCTGACGAGCATGTATCGCAAGATCCGGGCTGCCAATGTGTCTGAGGCCAACAAGGTGACCTTTGCAACTTACTTTCTGGAAGGTCCCGCCAATCTGTGGTGGGAGAATTTTGAAGCCATGCGTCCCGCAGGCCCCGCACCAACTTGGGCAGAGTTCAGTGCCGCATTTCGTACCCATCACATTCCGGAAGGGCTGATGGATCGTAAGAGAGAGGAATTATGTGCCTTCACCCAGGCCAGACAATCAGTGAATGCTTATAGTCGTGAGTTTGGAAACCTTGCTCGCTATGCTCCTGAGGAAGTTTCTACTGATGCCAAGAAGCAGGTTAGGTTCCGCAAGGGACTTAACCCTGAGCTCCGTCGAGACCTACGCCTGCATGAGTGCGCTACTTTCCAGGCTCTCGTCAACAAGGCTATCAATGCCGAGACTGGACAGACTGATTATGAGGCCACGAGAAAGCACAACCGTGACTTCAACCCTGCTTCTGGCTCGGGCTCCAATAAACGCCGGATCTGGGTGCCCAACGTAGCTCTGCCGCCAAAATACAATGCGAGGCCATCCTTCCAGGTGCCTCGTCTAGTTCAGCCCAACCCTCCAGTCAGATCATTTGGAGGACCGCCTGCAAATGTTGCTCCCCATGCCACCGTGATTTTCTATAAGTGTGGAGAACCAGGACACTACTCCCGTGAGTGTCCCTAGAATAATGTTAAGCCTGCTGGACGTGGAAAGCTAGGAAAAGCCTTCTTCGTGAAGCCTGCTCCTGCTCGTGGACGAGTGAATTATGTGTTTGCTGAGGAAGCTCGTGAGGATCCTGATGTTATCCTAGCTACGCTCCTTCTCAATAGTCATCCATCATCTGTTCTATTTGATACTGGTGCATCTCATTCCTTCATCTCAGAAAGTTATGCTCAGTTGCATAACATGTGTTTTTGTGATATGCCTACTCCTTTAGTAGTGCAGACTCCGGGTTCAAAATGGGAAACTTCTAGAGTGAGCCATGATAATGAGATTTTGGTGGATAGACTAGTCTTCCTAGCATCTTTGATAGCCCTCAAGTCTTCGGACATCAATATCATTCTAGGTATGGATTGGATGAAAGCCCACTATGCCAAGATTGATACTCATTCTAGGAATGTTCAACTTACACATCCATCGGGTGAGATAGTTAATGTTTCCACTCGAACAACCAAGCGCCAACTCTATTCCCTCAATGCTAGCCCTCTTCGAGAGTTAGAAGATATTCCGATAGTCCGTGACTTTTCGGATGTCTTTCCAGAAGAACTGCCAGGAATTCCTCCTGTCAGAGATGTTGAGTTTGTGATAGAGCTCATCCCAGGGACTGTCCCTATAGCCAGAAGACCCTATAAGATGGCACCCTTAGAACTAGCCAAACTTAAGATCCAACTCGATGAGGCTTGGAATAAAGGTTTCATCTGTCCCAGTTCTTCTCCTTCGGCTTGTCCCGTTCTCTTTGTCAAGAAGAAGGATGGTTCGGATCGGATGGTTGTGGATTATTGGCCAGTGAATCTGGTCACCATAAAGAACAAGTATCCGCTCCCGAGGATCAACGATTTGTATGATCAACTCGTTGGATCCTTTGTCTTTTCCAAAATGGATTTGAGGTTGGGATACCATCAAACTCGAATTAGGAACGGGGACATTCCAAAAACGGCTTTTGTTACTTGTTATGGCCAATACGAGTACACCGTCATATCCTTCGGTTTAACCAATGCCCCAGTCACCTTCTCTCGCTTGATGAATTTGATCTTCATGGAGTATCTAGATAAATTTGTCGTGGTTTACCTCGACGATATACTCATCTACTCGAAGAACGAACAAGAACATGCCGAGCATCTAAGGCTGGTATTGATGAAATTTCTAGAGCACCGCTTGTACGCCAAATTCTCCAAGTGTGAATTTTGGTTGCCAGAAGTGACCTATCTGGGCCACATGATTTCTGGTAAAGGTATTGCTGTCAATCCCGAGAGAGTTCAGGTCGTCCTTGATTGGACTCAACCTGAATCGGTTAAGCAAGTTTGGAGTTTCCTTGGCTTAACGAGCTATTATCGCTGCTTTGTCGAGAATTTCTCCAAAGTTGCAAAACCTCTGAGTGAACTCCTCAAGAAAGATAAAAAGTTCGAGTGGACGCCACAATGCAAGCACAGTTTTCAGGAGTTGAAGAGACGACTGACCTCTGCTCCCGTTCTGGTGCCTCCTGATTTCTCTAAGGACTTTGTTATCTATTGCGACGCCTCGCGACAAGGATTAGGTTGCATTCTCATGCAAGATCGTCATGTGATTGCATACGCATCTCAACAGTTGCATCCACATGAGGATAATTATCCAACACATGATCTTGAGCTTGTAGCTGTAGTCCATGCACTGAAAACCTGGCGACATTACCTTCTGGGTAATTGTTGCGAAATTTACACTGATCACCAAAGTCTAAAATATATATTCACCCAGCCGGATTTGAATCTCAGGCAAAGACGGTGGGTAGAGTTGATTACAGATTACGACTTAGGGATAACTTACACCCCGGGGAAAGCCATGTCATGGCTGATGCACTAAGTCGTAAGTCTTATTGTAACAACGTGATTTTACAACAAGGTCAACCACTTCTCCATGAGGAATTTCGGAAGTTACACCTTCACCTTGTTCCTCAAGGATTTCTATCCAACCTGGTGGCGAAACCTAATCTTAAGGATCAAATAGTAGCTGTCCAGAAATATGATAAGGGTATATCCCGGATCAAGGGGAATATTGCTAGCGGAAACGCTAAAGATTTCTCCAAGACTGATGAAGGTGTTGTGTTCTTTCAGAACCGGTTGGTGGTTCGCAAGAGCACACGCTTAAGACAGCTGATCCTTAAGGACGCTCATGATTCTCCTCTCTCAATTCATCCGGGTAGTACCAAAATGTATCAGGACCTACGCTAGAGGTTCTGGTGGACTAGGATGAAGAGAGAAATTGCTCAGTATGTTGCTAACTGCAACGTTTGCTGTCACATGAAAGCAGAAAATCAAAGGCCTGCTGGCACCCTTCAACCTTTAGCTATTCCTGAATGGAAATGGGATAAATTCGATATGGATTTCATTACCGGATTTCCCAGGACTAAGAGAGGGAATAATGCTATATTTGTGGTCATTGACCATCTTTCCAAAGTGGCTCATTTTCTTCCTGTTCGGGAAAGTATAACTGCTAGCCAGCTAGCAGAGTTCTATGTTTCTCGAATAGTTTCTCTTCATGGTGTTCCTTTGGAGATTAACTCAGACTGTGGAAGTATCTTTACTTCCCGATTTTGGGAAAGTTTTTAAACCGCCATGGGGACTCATCTATCCTTTAGCACTACTTTCCACCCGCAATCAAGTGGTCAAGTTGAGCGAGTCAATCAAATCCTCAAAGACATGCTCCGAGCTTGTGTTATATCTTTCGGTATGAACAGGGAGAAATGTCTTCCATTTGTCGAATTTGCTTATAACAATAGTTATCAATCAAGCTTGGGCAAAGCCCCTTTTGAAGTTCTCTATGGATGAAGGTGTCGAACACCTCTTAACTGGTCAGAAACCGGAGAGAGGCAACTCTTTGGCCCGGATATGATCCAGGATGCAGAGGAGCAAGTTCGCATTATTCGTGAAAAGTTGAAAACAGCCCAATCTCGTCAAAAGAGCCAATATGATCGCCATCATAAGGCTGTGACCTATGAAATTGACGAGAAGGCTTACCTTCGGGTTACACCTCTGAAGGGTACCCATCGATTCGGTATCAAGGGCAAGTTGGCTCCTCGTTACGTTGGACCTTTTCACATTCTTGCTAAACAAGGAGAGGTTACCTACCAATTGGAACTTCCGCCGCATCTTTCCAAGGTTCATGATGTCTTCCACGTCTCGCAACTCAGGCGTTGCTTCTCGGACCCTGTCCGTGAGGTAGACCACATAGCGCTTGATCTCCAAGATAACCTTACATATCGAGATACCCTGTTCGTATTCTTGATCAAGCTGAGCGTACCACTCGGTGTTGGAACATCAAGTTTCTTAAGGTTCAGTCGTCACACCATTCTGAAAAGGAGGCGACATGGGAAAGAGAAGATCGTCTTCGACTAGAGTACCTCGCGCTCTTCCCGACGACTTCAAAATCTTGGGATGAGATTCTTTTGAGTGGGGGTGAGTTGTCACAACCCTAGCTAGATGTCCTAGGAATAGTATTGTGCTTGCATCATGTTTCATTTTGCATCAACATGAAATGGGGAACAAAAAGAAACCCCAAGCTAACTTTGAATCAAAACAACTCAAATTTGGTGAAAATTCAACAAATCCAAAATGCCCACTAAAAATGTTCCCTATGTCTGGTAAATTTGGGCATGATTATAACAGGGACCATTTGTAATTATTTGAACAATCAAAGTAATTCAAAATAATTGATAAGGCTCCTGAAATCATTAAATAAAGCACTATCATTATTTTTGTTTTCAAAATATCCTGAAACTTTTTAGACAAGTTTGAAATATTCAAACTTCATTATAGAAAATATATGGGATATTTTGCAAAGTCATTTGTACCTACAAATAAATAAACAAATGTCAGATCATTTAACAGAAAGAAACAAAGAAAGAAATAGAAGAAGAGGAGGCCCAGGTGGAGCTGGCCCAGCTGGCCCAGCCAGTCCCACCGTCTTCAACCTCCTGCCAGTAGGCAGGAGGGCGTGTGGTAGCGGCGCGCCGGCCAACTCTTCCTTGCCTCGCTGCCGTGGAGCCCCCTGGGAGCGCCAGCGCGCCCTTCATCGCCGTGGCCCTTTTCCCTCCCTCTCTCTCGCCCGCCGCTCTCCCTCTCACTCCCCCTCTCTGTTCTTCTCTCAAGTCGGCATCCGAAGTCGCCGCCACCGATTCGTCGCCCCGGTGCCTCCCCGAGCCTGCGAGCTCCATCATCAACTGTGCCATGAGCCCCTCCGTCGGCTCCCCTCCTTCTCCTTGCCGTTTAGCTGCCGTAGCCGCTGTAGCCACCATTCCCATCGCGCCCGAAGCTCCCCGCCACCGGCGTTAATGGCCACCGCGGCCAGAGCACCCGTCGTGCTCAGTTGAGCACCCGGCGTGCTTGCGCGGGCCCGTAGGTGCCGCCCCGACCTCCAGCGCCCCCACCCGTAGGCCCTAGCGCCAAGGCCTCCATTGGCCGAGCTCCAGCCGCCGCCTCCGGCGTCGTAGCCGCGAGCTCCGGCGTCCCCCGCACCCTCTGCTAGCTTCCCTGGGTGCGGGCAAGCATGGGCTTCGCCCCGGTGCATCCGGCTGCCGCCCCCATGGCCCGCAGCGCGGACGCCGCCGTGACCAGAGGTCGCCGGCGACGAGCCCGTCGCTTGAGTCCTGCAGGTGGGCCCCCTTGTCAGGTTAATTAACCCCCCCCGTGCCATTGACAGGTGGGCCCAGCCCTACTAATTAGTAGTTAGTTTAATTAAAAACGGTTAGATGCCTGTGTCATTGACAGGTGGGGCCCAGCCGCCAGGTTTGACCTGGGCTGGCGCCTTTGACCTGCTGACGTCATCATGACATCAGGCTCGCATAATAAAAGCAATTTCCAGTTTAAAAATAATTCCAGAAATTATTCCAAACTTCAAAAATTCATATAAATTAATCTGTAAGTCAGATGAAAATAATTTATATATGAAAATTTATAAGAAAAATCCAATGCATCCAATCGTGCTACAGTCATGCATGTTAGAGAAATCTAAGTAGGTGAACATTAACATTTATTAATCGGTTAGTAAATGGAATTTGAAATGAAGAACAATTTTGAACCTATATTCAAACTCATTTCAAATCAACATGAACACTAGTTGCATTAGCTCATCTATACATGTTATCATACCATGATCATGCATCATACTGTTGCACTTGCGTGTGTTGATTGTGTCTTATCTGCATTGCGGTAGGCCCTACTCCTGAGGATACCCCCGAGTATCCCGACGAAGGAGAGAACCTTTCCATTTCCCAGCAATGCAAGCAACCCCTTCGATCATTCCGATAACATCCTACTCTCTCGCTCCTGCTCTTGTTTATTGCATTAGGACAATTGATCACATGTCAGTCATGCACGGTAAACGATCCTATTCTGCTGCATATCCTGACAGTGCCACAGTAAATAGCTAAACCTTGCAACCTAGCATACCTGGTAGATGCTTGTGCCATGATGTGCCTAGATTACTTTGCCTGCTATGCTTAGAGTTGTGTCAGGTCAGATTCATCTGGGTGATGAACTGAGTGAAACGATGTTGTTCTGATGTGGTGATATAATGATGAACTCGATTTGATAAAGGTAGCGATGAGAGGCTTTGTAGGAGTACATAGCGGGTTGTCTCATTGGGACCGTTCTTAGGAATTGAGTTCCGTGTTTATCCAAGACTAGTTACTACCACACGTTGGGATACTTAATTGACCCTCTCAACTTATCAGTCGCTTAGTCCTTAGTCCAGGAGTTGCAAGTAGTTTCTGGTGTTTATAGTATGCTGGGGGCCGTGCGTAGCGCTGACCCTAGGGGTGGGTTATGACGTGGTAGGTAGTGGCACGGTGTACCAAGGGTCACCCGGATGGTGGGCTTGGGAACCCTGCGCACATCATTTGGGGCCGTGGCAGAAACTTCGGCCAGACTTCCGTGCGGGTTCAGTCTCAAATAGGCGATAGCCTGGACTAGAGGTCTTATGTGATTGACGGTCGTGGCCGACTCCCTCGCTGGGCATCCGCTTGAAGGTTTCCGATGTGCATGCTTTATGAGCACACAACGATAAGTGGTGAGAGCGTGTGTGAAGAAATACACCCCTGCAGGGTATGAAACTATTCGAATAGCCGCGTCCTCGGATATGGACTCCTTGGAGAACTTATGTTGTTCATAGATAATCTAATGGATACTCATAAAAATATCAAGACAAGTGTGAGTACCGTGGATGGCACTCTCCCAGGAGAGGGAAGAGAATCCATGGTGATGTATTGTTGTGGAGTTAGTGGACTCGTGTGCGATATCTAAAGTTGTAACAAAGAGTTAAAATTTGAGTAGTGTAGGTTAGCCATGAGTCAAAACTGGCATTGCTCCATAAACTCCATCACTCCCTTTGTTGATACATGAGCATGAATAGACTAGGTCTGTTCTAAAGACTTGCTGAGTACGTTTGTACTCATGTTTGCTTAATAAATGTTGCAGATGAGACCCAGGACCCATTAGGTGGGTTCTTTCTAGACGTTGACGATGCCGAATAGCTAGTGTCCCACCTACGGCCTTGCCCTGTGGTGGGCTGTAGATAGTCAGGCCATGTGCCTTTTTACACTTTCATCTGTCTGTACTCAGACAGCTTATGCTTCCGCTTGGTTTGTATGAACATGTTTGTATGACTTGAGTGTCGGGTCGTGTGACCCCTATCTGTAAGAACATATCATGCAAGGCTCATCTGAGCCTCTTAAATAAAAGTCATGTTGTTGTATAGTTATGTAGTGATGCCATGGTTGTATCTATGCATATCGAGCATGTCGTGCGTACGTGTGACGTGCAATGGTATGTATGGGATCCGACACCTAGTTGTGTGCCTTTAGTAGTACTCTTTACGGGAAACTGCCTCTTTGTGCTTCCACCGAGCCATGGTAGCTTGTTACTGCTCCGGACACATTGATTGACCGACATCTATCCTTCTTTGATGTTGTGTCTGTCCCTTCGGGGAAATGTCTCGCGGTGTAATGGAGTCCCTGTAGCCTGCTACAACTCGTCTATGTGCGGTGATGGCATTCGTGTCTCACGACGTAATGGAGTCCCTGTAGCTTGTTGTGACTCGTCTACACATGCTTGAGGCCGACACCTGCATTGTTGAGTTATGTATGCCTGTTTCCGTACAGATGTGCCGCTTGGGTTCTATGACTAGTTATGTCGGCCCGGGTTCTCTGTCATTTGATTGCCAGCGACATGTTGACATACGTGAGCCAAAAGATGCAAATGGTCCCGGCTAAGGTAAGGCTGCAGCCGTGGAACTTACCGTGCGTGAGGCCGCAAAGTGATGTGATATGTTACAGTCTGGATTCTTCCGGCTTAGGATCGAGGTCCCGACAGTGTGGTAGCAGTGTTTACGGTTTGACATAGAGATTTGCAAAGTACACACGGATCTGAATGTCGCAGGCCCATTGACTATAAGACCTCTCTCACATGCAAAGCATGATCGAGCCCCAGAATTCATTGTGTGTTAGATACATAACAATGCGAACCACATGGTGATGTGAACTAGATTATTGAATCTAGTGCAAGTGGGAGACTACTGGAAATATTTCCCTAGAGGCAATAATAAATTAGTTATTATGATATTTCCTTGTTCATGATAATCGTTTATTATCCATGCTATAACTGTATTGATTGGAGACTTAGATGCATGTGTGGATACATAGACAAAAACCATGTCCCTAGTATGACTCTAATAGACTAGCTCGTTGATCAAAGATGGTTAAGGTTTCCTAGCCATGGACATGAGATGTCACTTGATAACGGGATCACATCATTAGGAGAATGGTGTGATGGACAAGACCCAAACTACAAACGTAACATATGATCGTGTCAGTTTATTGCTACTGTTTTCTGCATGTCAAGTATATGTTTCAATGACCATGAGATCATGCAACTCACTGACACCGGAAGAGTGCCTTGTGTGTCTCAAACGTCGCAACATAACTGGGTGACTATAAAGGTGCTCTACAGGTATCTCCGAGGGTGTCTGTTGGGTTGGCATGGATCAAGACTGGGATTTGTTACTCCATGTGATGGAGAGGTATCTCAGGGCCCACTCGGTAATACAACATCACAATAAGCCTTGCAAGCAATGTGACTAAGTGTTAATCATGGTATCTTGTATTACGGAACGAGTAAAGAGCCTTGCCGATAACAAGGCTGAACTAGGTATGGAGATATCGACGATCGAATCTCGGGCAAGTGACATACCGAAGAACAAAGGGAACATCATACCGGAGTAGCTGAATCCTTGACATAGAGGTTCGACCGATAAAGATCTTCATAGAATATGTAGGAACCAATATGGACATACAGGTCCCGCTATTAGTTATTGATCGTAGAGGAATCTCGGTCATGTCTACATAGTTCTCGAACCCGCAGGGTCTGCACACTTAAGGTTTGGTGACGTTTCGGTAGTATAGAGTTATGCATGGTGGTGACCGAAGGTTGCTCAGAGTCCCGGATGAGATCCTGGACGTCACGAGGAGCTCCGGAATGGTCCGTAGGTAAAGTTTGATATATATGAAGTCCTATTTTGGTCGCCGGAAAAGTTTTGGGCTCATCGGTAGTGTACCGGGAGTGTCGGTAGTGTACCGGGAGACCATCGGGAGAGGTATTTCGACCCAAGAGGCTACATGGGCTGTGGGAGAATGAATACCAGCCCTTAGTGGGATGGTGGAAGTCCCATAGAAGGCCCATGCGGCTAGGGGAGAAAACCCAAAGAGAGAAAGGTGGGGAAAAGGCAAAATAGGGAGGAATCCTAGTCCTACTAGGATTGGAGGAGGAGTCCTCCTCTCCTCCTTGATTAGGCCGAACCAAGGGCTGGCCCCTTGAGCACCAAGGTTCCTCCTCTCTTCTTATATATACTAGAGGTTTTAGGGTTTTTGCACTAGATTTTCAGCCACGTGCTACCCGTTCCTCTAGTGCATAGTTTCTCCTGTAGATCGGTCTTCTGCAGTGCTTAGGCGAAGCCCTACCGGAATTGCTCCACCACCATCGCTGCGGCACCGTCACGTTACTGGGAGAACTCGTCTACCTCTCCGCTCCCTCTTGCTGGATCAAGAAGGCAGAGATCGTCATCAAGTTGTACGTGTGCTGAACGCGAAGGTGCCATCCGTTTGGTGCTAGATCGGAAGGACCGTGATCAAGATCGCGAGACGGATTGTGATGAGACCGAGGGACGGATCATGATGAATTCACGGGACGGATCGTGATTGGATCGTGGGATGGATCATGATGAGATCGCGGGACGCTCGGCGATTTGGATCGCAAAGACGTTCGACTACACCAACCGCGTTTCTTAACGCTTCCCGCTTAGCGATCTACAAGGGTATGTAGATCCACTCTCCTTCTCGTAGATGCTCATCACCATGGATAGGTCTTGCATGGACGTAGTAAAATTTTGTTTCCCATGCGACGTTCCCCAACACCTATCAGATTTTCTGAGAGAGTACCACCTACCCTTGTGTTCAGGTCAAGATCTTCCACTCTAATCATATGGATCTTGATCTCTAGCCTCCCTAAGTAGATTTCCACGAATCCCATCTCTTCCACCATGCCAAATCTATGAGAGAGTGATTGGGTGTTGAGGAGTCTATTATCTTGAAGCAGAAGAGCAAGGAGTTCATCGTCATTATCGAGCCTATTACCTTTTGGAGGGTGGTGCCTCCTAGATTGGTTAGGTGTCGCTTGGGAGCCTCCTACTTCGTGTTGCGGAGTGAACCAAGAAGTTTGTAAGGGAAAGGAGATTGCCTACTTCATAAAGATCTACCCATAGTGAGGCTAGTCCTTCGTGGACGGAAGCCGTTATGGAATAGTCAAGGTTGCTACTTCATGGACCCTTTTGGGTGGAGCCCTTCGTGGACTCTCGCGACCGTTACCCTCTGTGGGTTGAAGACTCCATAAACTTGGATGTACGATAGCGCCACCTATCGGAACCATAGGAAAAATCATCGTGTCTACAATTGCGTTTGATCTTCCTACCATATACCTTCTATACATGCTTGTTGTTACTTTCCGCTGCTATATACTCTTAGACTTGTATGTGTAGGGTGTACTTGACTTGCCATGAAACTTTTATTTGGTAAAGTAGTCTAATCACCCCCTCTCTAGACATACTTCCGATCCTACAGCATGGTCCGCAGGGTCCTCCGGGCCCGGTCGCCGTTGCCGCCCCTCCCCGGGCTCACCATGGTGCTAGCCGCCGGGGGTGGGTTGTTGACCGCGAGGGTCCGGGAGTCACCCTACGCCGGCCCCTCGCCCGCCGCCGTGGCCACCTCCGCCTCCTGCCGCTCCGACGCGACGGACGCGACGGATGGCACCTCCGTCTCCATGGCCACCATCTCTGGCGCCAGCTCCGACGCCGCCTCCGGCGTCGCCTCTGGGCTGCCGGAATCTCCGCCACATCGACCCGGGCCGGCTCGGCCGCTAGCGGAGTCGCGTCCGGCACCTCCGGTTGGGTTGCCTCGGGAGCCGGCTCCATGGCCGCCGCCCTCGTTCGGGCCGCCTCCTCCATGGATGGGGGCGCATGTAGCTCCATGGCCGCCCCTCGTGCCTTGCTTGACGGGGGCCTGGACAGACAGATCGATTCTACCACCGAGTCCGACGCCCGCGCAAGGCCTGCAGACCTCCTCTGTCGCCCGCCACTCGAAATTCCAGAGTGTGAGGCCCCGCCTCACATTTCAGACTTTGAGGCTCGTAGCTCCGTGAGCCTCCTCTTCTCCTCCCGCTGGGTGGCCGCGTGCTCGCGGGCCACCCGGTCGGCGGATCCGTCGGGTCCACCGCCGACTCCCCCTCGTGGAGCTCGATGGGTTCCCTACGGTACACAAGGGTCAATCATCCACTGGCTCGCGACCCGAAAGGAAACACACGCGAGAAAAAGAAAATCTTACCTGGTGACAACGGGCAAGTCCCGCTTGGCGCGCGCTGGCGGCTTCCGTGCGTCCACCTTCACCTGCTTTGGGACTGGTGGAGGGGCCGCCGGCTCCTCTTCAGCCGGCCTCTTTGCCTGGCCGACGACTTAGGCCGCCGGGGCTTGAGCCGGCCACTCCTCGTTCTGCCCACGGCGGCCCTGCTGAGCTGAAGGGGGACGCACGGTCAGGATCATCACATCATCGTCATCATCATCGTCATCATCTGTCCAGTCCCTGATCGAGGGACCGCTAGGGAATTCACCAGCTCCGCTGGGCTACCTAGCTGCGCCGGACGCTCCGGCTCCGCTGGGGTCGTCGGCTCGTGGGTCTGCTGGCTCGTCGACTCCTCCCGAGGAGTCCACCCCCTCTTCTGGCGGGCCTCCCCGCTTGTAGTCTTCAGAGTCGGAGTGTTCGCGCTCCGCCTCGAAGATTTGGGGCTAAGGGGCCCTCCGGCGTGTTCTGTCGCACCAACAGTTGTGGTCAGCATGGCGGAGTAAGGTCTGCTGCCGGCGGCCGGTTGGAAAAAACAAACAAAGAAAAGTCGTCTCGTCGAAGACTTGCCAGGGGGCGGTTGATGCGGTCGTACGGCTCCATGCCTAATGTCCATGATGCGGGCTTCAGCTTGAACGTCATGAGGGCGTTCACCCGCGTCGCTAACTAAGCCGGTGTTAGGTCGACGGTCGTCAGCCGGCAGGGGTCCCGGCGGCCGGACATATCGTAGATCCGGTGCGGCCTCAGCTGGAGAGGCAGCACTCGACCCAAGATGAAGGCCGCCACCAGATCGGAGGCGACCAACCCTCGGTGCTCTTCAGCTACGCAAGCCGTCCAAGCTCTGCCAGAGCCACGCCACGCAGGGCGGTCCCCAGCCAGTTCACGTGGGTGGACTGCGCGTCGACGAACGGGGGCAGCCGGATGAAGTCCAGGTTTTGGTCGGCATTCTTCACGTAGAAGAACGTCCGGTGCCACCCCTTGATGGACTCGATAAGAGAGAAGGGCGAGAAGCGCGCGGTGCCGCGGCAGCACACTGCCATGCCCCCGTAGGCGTTGTCTTCAGTGCCTTGAGGTAGAAGAGGGGGTTGAATAAATCCAGAAAAGGAAGGACCCCGAGGTATCCCTCGCACAGCTTCACGAAGCCGTTGAGGTAAAGGATCGCGTTGGGGCCAAGGTGGTGCGGTTGGAGGTCGTAGGTGTCCATGAGAAGTCAGAAGAAATGACTCACCGGGAGCCCAAAGCCGCGGGAGAAATGCCAGAGGAAGACGACGTGCTCCCCCGGCAGCGGCGCCGGCACCACCTCGTCGCCCGGCGCGCGAGCGACCACGCGCTCCGCCGGCGACAGCATGCGCGCGCGGCGGTGATCCAAGATGTCCCCCTCGGTGATGATGGATCCCGCCCAGCTTCCTCCGTGCCTGTCGGCCATTCCGGCAGAACGGCGGCGTGCGGGCGCATTTGCGGGCTCGAGAGCGGTTTTTCACGAGAGGGAGAAGAAAGCAACGAAGGCAAGAAGATGAACCAGCAAGGGGGCGAGAGGGATGCAGGTATCTCCGCCCCTACTCTTCCTCCCCTATTATAGGGGAGTCCACGACCGGGGGATGTGGGGATTAATTGCGCCCACTCCCCTAGAAACTCCGCATACGAACCTGTGGCTTGGGCCATAACGGCCACTTCGGGGCGCAGAGGATCCCGGCTTGCGCCCCGAGGCCTATCGGGCTACGCCCGGGGCCTAGCGGGCTAGGCCCAGGCTGACATCCCGTCTCCCCACATGCGCGGGTCCCGCCACATCATTACTCGCCGTGTGGCGCGCGGCCGGCCGGCTCGGTTCCCGGGGTGACGTGCTGGAAACGAGGCGTCGGGTCCAACGACCGACCTGGCTAGCCCTTCAGCTTCACACTGAAGGCGGGTACCGCTAGGGGGGGAAGCCGTCGGCTCCCCTCCGTTTGCCGGACGCGGGCCCCCACCAGCTTGAGGGACTACTAACGGGGTTATTACCCCTGGGTAGGCCAAAGCAACGGGGTTCTTCCTCCCCCGCTTTGAAGAACAACTATGCGACCGGCTGCCCACGGCCGGCTGGGACACGACCGGCTCGAGCTACCGCCGGCTGGGACACGGACGGTTGGACAAGGAGCCGGCTCGACCCCCGATCGGCTGGGCACGACCAGCTGCCTCTGGGCCTCCTCCTTCGTTGACCCTGGGACGGACATGCAACGTCTTGTCCCTCTGCGCGTGGGTACGACGACACAACGCGACCGCCATTATGGGCGAAACTATAGCCATATAGGCCGCTGACGCTCGTGTGCGCATGGCTACAGTCAGGCTGTCGAGGCCAATGACCCTGGCGAGTGCGACCGGGTGGGGAAACAGTGCCGACACGCCCTCACCCACTCGATTACCTACCCGGCATGGCTATAGTGCAGCCGGCCATACCGAAGACTTTGGCTGGCTGGCACTAGGCGACACCTCCTAGGCGACCCGTGCCGCGGCAGGTGGGCGAGGACCAATCACAAAGCCGGCTAGCGGGCCCCAGAGGAAGACGGGACCGCTCAGCCGGTGGACCCTACAGACGATGAGATGGCATGAAGGGCAGGGCCCCCTGGTCAGCCGGAAAGGCTGCCAGCCGGCCCCCTCCATCCTTGTACCTTAGAAAACATTATAGAGCCGGGGGTTGGCCTATAATACCCCCTGAGCCCGCCATGCAACGGGGATAGACGATCATTCACACACATCCACATAGAACTCTCCTCATATATCATCTCTAGCGACGGAGGAAGATGAGCCGGCTGCTCCTTCTTCCTCCTCTAGACACAACTCTAGGAGCATCCTTGTAAACACATCAATCCATCCAACTAGACCAAGCAGGACTAGGGGTGTTACCTCCCACGGAGGGCCCTGAACCTGCATACATCGTGTCTCACCACCGCTTGTGTCCAATCTCGCACCTGGGGCCGTCTGCGTCCTCCGGCCCTAACCACCCATGATAAGCCTACCCATGGCATCTGTCGCGAGAAAACTTTGACACGACATCTCCGCCTCCTCTTCCCTTGCGCCCCCAGAGCACAGATCTAGGTCTCTTGCACCCCCGCCTCCGAGCTCAGTAATGGCGGGCCCCAATGGCTAGTGGGAAGTTTCCACAGTCAACAACCAAGACATCCTCGACCTCAAGAAGGCCGGATATCTCCCCGCTGATATCACTCATCGCGCGACGGAGAAAGGACAAGCAATCCCCACCCCTAAGCTAGACGAGCGGGTGGTGTTCATCCCCCACTTCATTAGGGGGTTAAGCTTTTTGCTCCACCCCTTCGTCAAGGGCCTCATGTTCTTCTACGGCCTCGACTTCCACGACCTTCCTCCGAACTCCATCATGCATCTCTCTGCTTTCATCCTTCTCTGCGAGGCGTTCCTGCATGTCGAGCCACACTTCGGGACCTGGCTGGAGGTTTTCAATATCAAGCCGAAGTGCGTCGGCGTGCCGACGGTGGCGCCGTCATCGGCAAACTCACGCGCATTGTTGGGGATATAACCCCGTGGTATGACCTGCCCTAAGGGCTCCGGGTTATGCTTGATGGCTCGTACACTGGCCCAAGGTGAGTTGGTGGCCCTAAAGCCCAAGAAGCTTGGCAGCTCATAAGGTGGCCCGGATAGTGGCCCAGAAGACCCAGGTGTGTAAGCCGCCCGGGGACAATTTGGACAAGAAGATAGAGGAAGACTCGGATAAACAATGAGAATCGGTTACCTATTGTATGAGCCATGGTCTAGACCTCCTATATAAAGGCAGACCCCGGGCGACTTAGAGATCAGGTTATTGAAGACTAGGTCAAGCTTCAGCTCCCTTGTAATCGATACCTCAAGCAATACAAACACAAGCAGGACGTAGGCTATTACCTCGAGTTGAGGGACCGAACCTGTATAAATCCGTGTCTCTCATCCCTGTCAACCCCTTTGAGTCCATCATGTTAGCAATGGCCTCGAACCGAAGTCCGTTTACCCGGACATCTGCCATGAAAAAAGCACGACAGTTGGCGAACACCATGGGGCTTACGCTCGGTGGTGTTGAGTTCTCAAAGGGCTCTCTCCTGGGGCTCGAGGGATATGTGGTTGGTAGGATGTGCAAGAGTCGCCACGGCCGGCTCTACATCAACGACGCCGGCTGGGGGCTTGACGCTGGCTCTATGGAGTATGGCTTTCGGGTTCCATTCAATGGGATCCACGTGTTCATCGGAAAAGTTGATGGAGCAACACCCGGGCCAGACGTCTGCACCAACCTTGTCAAGCCGGCTCGGCGTCTGCAATCTACTTGTAGTGTGCAACCCGCTTGCGTTAGCCCCGGCCGGAAGCACGTCTTCGTGGGCTTTACTCAAGGTATGGATCTGGAAGCTTCCGGATCACAGGAAACTCTCGTTTACTCAGAGGATGAATATTCAAGTGGGGAAACAGAGTCGGTCTACATGCCTCACAACGGTGGGCTTGGGGGCTACGATGAGCTCTGCCCTGAGTCGGATCGCTCTGAGGCGGACGATCTTGGGCCATCGGTTCATGTTGTCGTATTCATGGCGGGGTAAGTCCGAGGCACAAATAGTATGCCCGCAGGGTCCACCACCTCAGGCGATAACCCGCCGCTGACGGCTCAAGTTCTTTTGGAGCTGATGGACGAGCTTGTGGCCCTAATGGCTACTGACATTACACCGGACAATCAAGCGGCTAGGAACTTGGAGATTGCAAGGATCAAGGACCGGATGGCGGAAGAGCAGTAGAGGATGTCTGAGTTAAAGGCTCAGATGGAGCAAGAGGCAGAACGCATCAAGACAAACGCTTTCCGTCTTGGACTGGAGCAACAATCGGCAGCCACGGTTCATCGGATGAGGCATGAAACCTCTTCAACACGCCAGGGACAGGGCGAACAGCGGATGCACCTGGAAGCCACCCGGCGGCTCGGCTAGTGACTCAACCGACCCGGCGAGATCAGGCCTTGCCTGCGGCCTTTCCAACACCAACGGGTCATTATTCTAACCCGACCGAGAATATGGTGGCAGCAGCCACCCGGCACAAAACAATTCCTATTCCGGATGAGGCACCCTTTGCGGAGGATGTGCGAAATGCCATTGGATACTTGCAGACGGCGATGGCCCAGCAGGAAAGGTACACCTACAGTCGGAGCCGTGTTCATTCAACCCCTCTCCCTAGCCGGAGTTTTAGCCGGCACTACGAGTCACCGGCGGGTTCCAGCAGCAACCGGCACCGAGAGATTCCAACGGGTCATCGGCCGGTTGTGGATACACAAGCATTCGGAAATTGTGCAAGAGGCTAGCAAGAGGTAACAGCTTTAGCTGAGGCGGCCCGCCAGGCGCCCGCGCCATCCGCGTCAGTAGGAGTTGGAGGAACCACCAGAGTGGGGGTGCCATGTTTGTCACTGGCTCTGCGGAGTGAGCGGCTGCCAAAGGATTTCAAAGGGCCGCACAAGGTTCCAAATTACACCGCTGATTTACCCCCAGAGGCTTGGGTGGAAATTTATGAACTAGCCATGGATATGCTGGACATCAGTGAGGCGCTTTGTGCCAAATACTTCGTCATGATGCTTGAAGGCCCGACCCACACATGGTTAAAGGGCTTGCCACCCAATACCATCAACTCATGGGCATAGCTGAGAGCCAGATTCATTACAAACTTTCAAGGAATGTGTAAACAGCCCATGACCATCGTGGATCTTGATCACTATGTTCAATAGGAGAATGAGTCAGCTCATCATTGGGTACGGCGGGTCTCGACCATCATCCACTCTTCGAAGCAGATCACGGCGGCTCAGGCAGTACTGATCCTAGAGAAGAACTGCCACTTTGTCCCGTTAAAGCAGAAGCTTGGCCGGCTCAAGCACACATGTCAAGATATGGGAGAGCTCATGACGGCTCTCACGAAATACGCCGACTCTAACAACACGAAGGATCCGGGCTCCGAAGAGGAGAAAGCCGGCCAAGGCAAGAAGGTTAATCAGAGCAAGGGTACGGCAAAACAATGGTAGCCAGAGCAAACATAAGAATCCTAAGGCCGGGTCAGAACAGGTGGCCAATGCAAGTACCAATCAGAATCACCCCAAGGGCAACAGGAGGTTTAGGCTACCTTTTAATAAGGATGGGCCTACCTTTAATTTGGAGGAGGCACTGAAGGGTCCTTGTCCGGATCATGGCCAGCCCGATAAGCCGGCGAACCACACATGAGGAGAGTGTCGTTTCATGCAGAAACTTAAGAATCACTTTACACATCCCAACAATTAGGATGGTGGCCCGCCGGGCGGCTCTGGACACGGCGGTTCAGGGGCTGGTTTTGGATCCGGTGGTTCAGGGTCTGGTCACCCAGGTCAAGGTAATCAAGGAGGACACCAACATCATTCTGGTAACAACAATCAGGAACAGTGTAATCAGTCTGGTTATCAGAGTAACCCGAAGCAGCTCAGCTCTGGTCAGTATCATGTTTTCATGACCAGCCTCAACAAAAGGGATCAGAAGTTGCGCAAGCCGGTGGTCAATGCGGTTGCACCAGCCCTACCACATTGTTTACGATGGTCTGAGTATGATATAACATGGAGCCGGGAAGATCACCTGTCGCGTGTCGATCACCCAGGGCGGCTGGCTTTAGTTGTGGCCCCCGGGTGGGAGGGTATATGGTGAGTAAAGTGTTAATGGATGCAGGCAGCAGTATTAATATCCTCTACTACGATACTTTTCGGCGGATGAAATTGCTAGACAAGGATTTAAAACCCTCGTCCACCGTTTTTCATGGTGTGGTGCCAGGCAAGTCTGCGTATCCGGTGGGCAGGATTTCTTTGGAAGTGGCCTTTGGCGATGAGTATAACTACAGGGTGGAGTCCTTGTGGTTTGAGGTGGTAAAATTCAAGAGTCCTTACCACGCACTGTTTGGACGTCCGGCTTATGCAAAGTTCATGGCTAGGCCTTGCTATGTATACCTGCAGCTCAAGATGCCCGACTTCAAAGGTACTATTACTATTCATGGTGATCGAAAGACGACCATTGAGTGTGAGGAAGGAGATGCGGCTTACGCGGAGTCTAGTTGCGCTCAGAGGAGCTTAAATTTTACAAGGAGAATGTTGACCCGGAGGATATGACCCCACTGAAAAAGCCTACCACGAAGGTTGAGCCACCCCTTAAGTTTTCAGCGGATGATACTAAGGCGGTAGATTTCACTTCGAGTGACTCATCCAAATAGTTCATCATTGGAGCTCACATGGATCCCAAATAGGAAAGCGTGCTCATCGAATTCATCCATGAGAATCAGGACATCTTCACATGGAAACCTTCTGACATGCCGGGTGTACCGAGAGAGTTCGCTGAGCACAACCTTAATGTGGATCCGAAGTTTAAGCCAATTAAGAAGTTTTTACGGCGGTTTAATGAGGAGACACGCAAGGCCATTGGGGAAGAAGTTCCCCGGCTCTTGGCGGCGGGTTTCATTGTTGAGGTTTTTCACCCGGAGTGGTTGGCTAACCCGATGCTGGTGCTCAAGAAGAACGACACGTGGCGTATGTGTGTGGACTAGACGGACCTTAACAAGGCTTGCCCGGCTGATCCGTTTGCACTCCCTCGTATTGATAAAATCATTGACGCTTACTCGGGTTATCATCAGATCAAGATGGCGATTAAAGACCAGGAGAAGACGACTTTTATTACACCTTTCGGGGATTTCTGTTATGTATCTATGCCTTTTGGGCTCAAGAGTGCCCAGGTGACTGTTGGAAATATGCCCTAGAGGCAATAATAAAATGGTTATTATTGTATTTCCTAGTTCATGATAATTGTCTATTGTTCATGCTAGAATTGTGTTAACCGGAAACTATAATACATGTGTGACTACATAGACCACAACATGTCCCTAGTGAGCCTCTAGTTGGCTATCTCGTTGATCAATAGATGGTCACGGCTTCATGACCATGGACATTGGATGTCATTGATAATGGGATCACATCATTAGGAGAATGATGTGATCGAAAAGACCCAATCCTAAGCATAGCACAAGATCGTGTGGTTCGTCTGCTAAAGCTTTTCCAATGTCAAGTATCGTTTCCTTAGACCATGAGATTGTGCAACTCCCGGATACCGTAGGAATACTTTGGGTGTGCCAAACGTCACAACATAACTGGGTGGCTATAAAGGTGCACTACGGGTATCTCCGAAAGTGTCTATTGGGTTGGCACGAATCGAGACAGAGATTTGTCACTTCGTCTGACGGAGAGGTATCTCTGGGCCCACTCGGTAAGACATCATCATAATGAGCTCAATGTGAGTAAGGAGTTAGCCACGGCATGATGTGTTACGGAACGAGTAAAGAGACTTGCCGGTAACGAGATTGAACAAGGTATAGGGGTACCGACGATCGAATCTCGGGCAAGTATCATACCGGTAGACAAAGGGAATTGTATACGGGATTGATTGAATCCCCGACATCGTGGTTCATCCGATGAGATCATCATGGAGCATGTGGGAACCAACATGGGTATCCAGATCCCGCTGTTAGTTATTGACTGGAGAGGTGTCTCGGTCATGTCTACATGTCTCCCGAACCCGTAGGGTCTACACACTTAAGGTTCGATGATGCTAGGGTTATAGGGAAATGTTGTACGTGGTTACCTAAGGATGTTTGGAGTCCCGGATGAGATCCCTAACATCACAAGGATCTCCGGAATGGTCCGGAGGTAAAGATTGATATATAGGAAGTCCTTTTTTGGTCACCAGAAAGTTTTCTCGCTCATCGGTAGTGTACCAGGAATGCCGGGAGGGTGCCGGAGGACCCCCGGGAGGGGTGTGATGACCAAAGGACTTCGTGGGCCCTTAGAGGAGGTGTGTCAGCCCTTATTGGTCTATCCAAGACCTTCCAGAAGGGCCCATACAGCTAGGGATAAGAGATAAGGCTGAAAAGGATTCAAAAGGAAGAGATCCACCTCCCTTGTGGGAGGTGGACTCCTCCCTAGGTTCGGCCGAACCTCTCCTCCTTGGAGGAGGGGCCAAGGCATCCGTCCCTCTCCCTCCTCCTATATATATCCAAGGGTTTGGGCTGATTTGAGATGACGACTTCTCTCTCTCGGCGTAGCCCTACCCTTCCTTTTCCTCGTTTTCCGGAGTCCACGTAGCTCCACCATCACCACGCCGTCGTGCTGCCAGAGCTCTCCCTCAACCTCTCCTTCCTCCTTGCTGGATCAAGGCGTAGGGGACGTCATTGGGCTGCATGTGTGTTGAACGCGGAGGCGTCGTTGTTCGGCGCTTAGATCGGAGTCCATCGCGATTTGAATCGCTACGAGTACGACTCCACCAACCGCGTTCTTGTAACGCTTCCACTTAGCGATCTTCAAAGGTATGAAGATGCAATCTCTCCCCACTCTTTGCTAGTTTCTCCATAGATAGATCTTGGTGATCGTAGGAATTTTTTTGATTTACTACTACGTTCCCCAACAGTGGCATCATGAGCTAGGTCAATGCGTAGAATCTATGCACGAGTAGAACACAAAGCAGTTGTGGGCATCGATCTTGTTAATTTGCTTACCACTACTAGTCTTATCTTGATTCAGTGGTATTATGGGATGAAGCGGCCCAGACCAACTTTACACGTACACTTACGTGAGACCGGTTCCACTGCCTGACATGCACTTGGTGCATAAGGTGGCTAGCGGGTGTCTATCTCTCCCACCTTAGTCAGATTGGATTCGATGACAAGGGTCCTTATGAAGGGTAAATAAAAATTGGCATTTCACGTTGTGGTCTTGGCATAGGTAAGAAACGTTCTTGCTAGAAACCTATAGCAGCCACGTAAAAACTTGCAACTACAAATTAGAGGACGTCTATCTTGTTTTTGCAGCATATGCTTTGTGATGTGATATGGCCAAAGGATGTGATGTGATGCATTGTGATGTATGAGATTGATCATGTTCTTGTAATAGGATTCACGACTTGCATGTCAATGAGTATGAGAACCGGAAGGAGCCATAGGAGTTGTCTTATTTTATTGTATGACCCGCGTGTCAATCATAAACGCCATGTAATTACTTTACTTTATTGCTAAACGTTAGCCATAGTAGTAGAAGTAATAGTTGGCGAGACAACTTCATGAAGACACGATGATGGAGATCATGATGATGGAGATCTTGGTGTCATGCCGATGACAGTGATGATCATGGTGTCCTGAAGATGGAGATCAAAGGAGCAAGATGATATTGGCCATATCATGTCACTATATTGATTGCATGTGATGTTTATCATGTTTACATCTTATTTGCTTAGAACGGCGGTAGTGAATAAGATGATCTCTCAATAAAATTTCAAGAGATGTGTTCACCCTAATTGTGCACTGTTGCTAAGGATCGTTGTTTCGAAGCACCACGTGATGATCGGGTGTGATAGGTTCTAACGTTCGCATACAACGGGTGTAAGCCAGATTTACACACGCGGAACACTTAGGTTGACTTGACGAGCCTAGCATGTACAGACATGGCCTCGGAACATGGAAGACCGAAAGGTCAAACATGAGTCGTATAGAAGATACGATCAACATGGAGATGTTCACCATGGATGACTAGTCCGTCTCACGTGATGATCGGACACGGGCTAGTTGACATGGATCATGTATCACTTGGATGACTAGAGAGATGTCTATCTAAGTGGGAGTTCATTAAATAATTTGATTATGTGAACTTAATTATCATGAACTTAGTCTAAAAGTGTTTTTGCAAATTATGTCGTAGATAGCTCGTGCTGTAGCTCCCCTGTTTTATTGATACGGTCCTCGAGAAAAGTAAGTTGAAAGTTGTCGGTAGAAATAATACGGACTGGGTCCGTGATCTGAGGATTGTCCTCATTGCTACACAGAAAGCATCTGTCTTTGATGCACCGCTAAGTGCACCACTCCCTCAAGCGTTGTTTGTAGATGTTGTGAACATATGATAGACACTTTTTGATGACTACATGATAGTTCAGTGCGTCATGCATTACGGCTTAGAACTAAGGCTCCAAAACATTTTGAACGTCACGGAACATAAGAGATGTTCTAAAGAGCTGAAAATGGGATTTCGGGCTCATGCCTATGTTGAGAGGTATGAGACCTCCAACAAGATTCTTTGCCGGCAGGATAAAAGTGAATAGCTCAATCAGTGAGCATGTGCTCAGATTGTCTGGGTGCTACAATCACTTGAATCGAGTGGGAGTTAATCTTCCAGATAAGATAGTGATTAATACAGTTCTCCAAGTCACTGCCGTCAAACTACTGGAGCTTCGTGATGAACTATAAAATGCCAGGGATGGAGATAATGATCCCTGAGCTATTCGCGTTGTTTGACACCGCGAAGGTAGAAATCAAGAAGGAGCATCAAGTGTTGATGGTTAAGTGGAAACCACTAGTTTCAAGAAGGGCAAGGGCAAGAACGGGAAAACTTCAGGAATGACAAGCCAGTTGCCACTCTGCTGAAGAAACCCAAGGTTGAGCCCAAACCCGAGACTATGTGCTTCTATTATGAGGAGAATGGTCGCTGAAGCGGAACAACCCTAGATACTTGATAGATGAGAAGGCTGGCAATGTCGACAGAAGTATATTTGATATACATGTTATTGATGTGTACCTTGCTAGTACTCCTAGTAGCACTTGGGTATAAGATACCGGTTCAGCTGCTAAATGTTAGCAACTCGAAATAAAAGCTACGAAATGAACGGAGGGTAGCTAAGTGAAAGGTGACGATGTATGTTGGAAGTGTTTCCAAGGTTGATGTGATCACCATCGCACGCTTTCTCTACCTTCGAGATTAGTAATGAACCTAAATAAATGTTAGTTGGTGTTTGCGTTGAGCATGAACATGATTGGATCGTGTTTAGTGCGATACGATTATTCATTTAAGTTAGAGAATAATGGTTATCCTGTTTACATGAATAATGCCTTCAATGGTCATGCACCCAATGGGAATGGTTTATTGAATCTTGATCGTAGTAACACATATGTTCATAACGTTGGTACCAAAGATACAAAGTTAATAATGATAGTACCACATTCTTGTGGCACTGCCACAAACGTCATATTGGTATAAAGCGCATGAAGAAACTCCATGCTGATGGATCTTTGGACTCAGTCGATTTCGAATCAGTTGAGACTTGCGGACCATGCCTCTTGGGCAAGATGACTAAGACCCCGTCTTCCGGTATGATGGAGCGGGCTGGTGGCTTATTGGAATTGATACATGTTGATGTATGTGGTCCAATGAGTGTTCAAACACGCAGTGGCTATCGTTATTTTCTTTTCCTTCACTGATGATTTGAGTGAATATGAGGATATTTACTTAACGAAACACGAGTCTGAAATGTTTGAAAAGTTCAAGGAGTTTCAGAGTGAAGTTAAAGATCATCATGACAAGAAGACAAAATGTCTACGATATGATCGTGGAGGTGAATATCTGAGTTACGTGTTTGGTATGCAATTTTAGACAATGTGGAAATTGTTTCATAGCGCACGCCTCCTGGAACACCATAGTGTGATGGTGTGTCCGAACGTCGTAGTCGTGCTCTATTGGATATAGTGAGTACTATGATGTCTCTTATCGTTTTGCCACTATCGTTGTGGGGTTATGCATTAAAGACAAATCCATTCACTTTAATAGGGCACCATCTAAGTCTGTTGAGATGACACCGTGTGAATTATGGTTTGACAGAAGCCTAAGTTGTCATTTCTTAATGTTTGGGGCTGCGACGCTTATGTGAAAAGGGTTTTCACCTAGTGAGCTCGAACCCAAAGCAGACGAATGCATGTTCATAGAATACCCTAAGGAGACTTTGGGTATACCTTCTATCTCATATCCAAGCGCAAAAGTGTTTGTGGCTAAGAACGGTCCTTTCTCGAGAAAGAGTTTCCCTCGAAAGAAATGAGTGGGAGGAAGATGGAACTTGATGAGGTTGTTGAACCTTTGTTTCAACCAGAGAGTAGCGCAACACAGAAAGATGTTTATTTGGAGCCTATGTCAGTTGAAGAGGAAGTTAATGATGATGATCATGAAGCTTCAGATCAAGTTACTATCGAACCTCGTAGGTCGACAAGGACGCGTACTGATCCTGAGTAGTACGTCAACCCTGTCTTGGAGGTCATGTTGTTGGACAACGATGAACCTACAAACTATGGAGAAGCGATGGTGGGCCCGGATTCCAACAAATGGCTAGGAGCCATGAAATCCGAGAAAGGATCCATGTATGGAAACCAAGTATGGACTTTGGTGGACTTGCCCATTGAACGGCAGGTCGTTGAGTACAAATGGACCTTTGAGATGAACTGAGACACTAATGGTGAAATGTCACTATTTATAAAGCTCAACTTGTCACAAAGAAGTTTCCGCCAAGTTCAAGGAGTTGACTGCCATGAGATTTTCTCATCCGTAGTGATGCTAAATGTCTTTTAAAATTATGTTAGCAGTTGCTACATTTTTCGATTATGAAATCTGGCAGATGGATGTCAAAAACAAGGCTTCCTTAATGGTTTCCGTGAGGAAGAGTTGTATGTGATGCAACCAGAAGGTTTTGTCAATCCTAAGGATGCTAAAAGGTATGCAAACTCCAGTGATCCTTCTATGGACTGGAGCAAGCATCTCGGAGTTGGAATATGAGCTTTGATGAAGTGATCAAAGTTTATGAGTTTATACGAAGTTTATGAGAAACTTGTATTTACAAGAAGGTGAGTGGGAGCACTATAGAATTTCTGATAAGAATATGTAGTTGACATATTACTGATCGGAAATGATGTAGAGTTTCTGGAAAGCATAAACGGTTGTTTGAAGGGGGTTTTCAAAGGAAGACATGGATAAAGCTACCTAATTGTTGGGCATCAAGATTAATAGAGATAGATCAAGATGCTTGATAATAATTTCAATGAGTACATACCTTGACAAGATATTGAAGAAGTTCAATATGGATCAGTCCAAGAAAGGGTTCTTGCCTGTGTTAGAAGGTGTGAGATTGAGCACAGCTCAATGCCCGACCACGGCAGTAAATAGAGAAAAGATAAGTGTCATCCCCTATGCTTTAGCCATAGGCTCTATATAGTATGGCATGCTGTGTACCGCACATGTGTGTGCCTTGCCATGAGTCTGTCAAGGGGTATAAGAGCGATCCAGGAGTGGATCACTAGGCAACGGTCAAAATTATCCTTAGTAACTAGAGGACTAAGGAAATATTTCTCGATTATGGAGGTGATAAAGAGTTCTTTGTAAAGGGTTATGATGATGCAAGCTTTAACACCAATCCGGATGACTCTGGGTAGAAATTCGGATACGTATAGTGGAGTAACCATTTGGAATAGCTCCAAGTGGAGTGTGGGAGCAGTATCTACAGTACGACATAGAAGTTTGCAAGGTACACATGGATCTGAATGTCGAGACCCGTTGACTAAAACCTCTTTCACAAGCAAAACATGATCAAACCCCATAACTGATTGGGTGTTAATCACATGATGATATGATCACATGGTAATGTAAGTGTTAATCACATGGCGATGTGAACTGGATTATTGACTCTAGTGCAAGTGGGAGACTGTTTGAAATATGCCCTAGAGGCAATAATAAAATGGTTATTATTGTATTTCCTAGTTCATGATAATTTTCTACTGTTCATGCTATAATTGTGTTAACCAGAAACCGTAATACATGTGTGAATACATAGACCACAGCATGTCCCTAGTGAGCCTCTAGTTGGATAGCTCGTTGATCAATAGATGGTCACGGTTTTATGACCATGGACATTGGATGTCATTGATAACGGGATCACATCATTAGGAGAATGATGTGATGGACAAGACCCAATCCTAAGCATAGCGCAAGATCGTGTAGTTCGTCTGCTAAAGCTTTTCCAATGTCAAGTATCGTTTCCTTAGACCATGAGATTGTGCAACTCCCGGATACCATAGGAATACTTTGGGTGTGCCAAACGTCACAACGTAACTGGGTGGCTATAAAGGTGCACTACGGGTATCTCCGAAAGTGTCTGTTGGGTTGGCACGAATCGAGACTGGGATTTGTCACTCCGTGTGACGGAGAGGTATCTCTGGGCCCACTCGGTAAGACATCATCATAATGAGCTCAATGTGACTAAGGAGTTAGCCATGGGATGATGTGTTACGGAACGAGTAAAGAGACTTGCCGATAACGAGATTGAACAAGGTATAGGGGTACCGACGATCGAATCTCGGGCAAGTATCATACCGGTAGACAAAGGGAATTGTATACGGGATTGATTGAATCCCCGCCATCGTGGTTCATCCGATGAGATCATCGTGGAGCATGTGGGAACCAACATGGGTATCCAGATCCCGCTGTTGGTTATTGACCGGAGAGGTGTCTCGGTCATGTCTACGTGTCTCCCAAACCCGTAGGGTCTACACACTTAAGGTTCGATGACGCTAGGGTTATAGGGAAATGTTGTATGTGGTTACCAAAGGTGTTCGGACTCTCAAATGAGATCCCGAATGTCATGAGGAGCTCCGTAATGGTCCGGAGGTAAAGATTGATATATAGGAAGTCCTCTTTTGGTCACTGCAAAGTTTTCGGGCTCATCGGTAATGTACCGGGAGTGCCGGGAGGGTGCCGGAGGACCCCCGGCAGGGGTGTGACGACCAAAGGACTTCGTGGGCCCTTAGAGGAGGTGTGCCAGCCCTTATTGGGCTGACCAAGACCTTTCGGAAGGGCCCATGCGGCTAGGGATAAGAGATAAGGCTGAAAAGGATTCAAAAGGAAGAGATCCACCTCCCTTGTGGGAGGTGGACTCCTCCCTAGGTTCGGCCAAACCTCTTCTCCTTGGAGGAGGGGCCAAGGCAGCCCTCCCTCTCCCTCCTCCTATATATATCCAAGGGTTTTGGCTGATTTGAGATGATGACTTCTCTCTCTCTCGGTGCAGCCCTACCCTTCCTCTTCCTCGTTCTCCGTAGCGCTTGGCGAAGCCCTGCCGGAGTCCACATAGCTCCAGCGTCACCATGCCATCTTGCTGTTGGAGCTCTCCCTCAACCTCTCCTTCCTCCTTGCTGGATCAAGGCATAGGAGACGTCATCGGGCTGCACGTCTGTTGAACACGGAGGCGCCATTGTTCGGCGCTTAGATCGGAGTCCATCGCGATTTGAATCGCTATGAGTACGACTCCACCAACTGCGTTCTTGTAACGCTTCTGCTTAGCGATCTTCAAAAGTATGAAAATGCAATCTCTCCCCACTCGTTGCTGGTTTCTCCATAGATATATCTTGGTGATCGTAAGAATTTTTTTGATTTACTACTACGTTCCCCAACAGCGACATATCAGCGATGTGTGCAGAACTGTCTTCATAGTCAGATTGGCCGCAATGTCCATGCTTACATAGATGACATCGTGATCAAATCCAGGAAGAAGGAGACTCTTTTGGGCGAATTAAAGGAAACCTTTGATAATCTCCGGGTCTATAAGATGACACTTAACCCGACTAAATGTGTCTTTGGTGTTCCAGTTGGCAAGCTCCTGGGATTTCTGGTTTCTGAACGTGGCATTGAGGCTAACCCAGATAAAATCAAGGCTATCACTTCTCTGGCAGAGCCGGCCTGTATTAACGATGTCCGGCGCTTGGCGGGGCAGATCGCCACGTTGAGCCGTTTCATAAGCCACCTTGGAGAGAAGGCTATTCCTTTATATAAGATGATGAAGAAGACGGAGAAATTCGTCTGGAGCAAGGCGGCGGCTGAAGCACTTGAGGTGCTTAAGAAACAGTTGACTGAGCTGCCGGTGCTGGCTGCTCCGGCTGAGAAAGAACCATTACTTTTATACGTGGTGGCTAATAATCGGGCTGTAAGCGCTATGATCGTGGTCGAGCGCAAGGAATCTGGAAAGGAGTATCCGGTTCAAAGGCCGGTTTATTATATTAGTGAGGTCCTGATGGAGTCCAAGCAAAGGTATCCACATTGGCAGAAGCTAGTATATGGGGGTTTTATGGCCAGCCGCAAATTAAAGCACTATTTTTTAGGGCACCAGATAACCGTGGTTAGCTCTGCTCCGTTGGGGGACATAATCCAGAACAGAGAAGCCACTGGAAGGATTGCTAAGTGGGCATTGGAGTTGGGATCTCTTAATCTAAAATATGTGCCTCATATGGCCATCAAGTCCCAAGCTCTTGTGGATTTTATAAATGATTGGACGGAATTTTAAGCCCTTGAGGAAAAGGCGGATGACACATACTGGACTATACACTTTGATGGATCCAAGTAGCTAGAAGGGTCAGGCGCAGGAGTTGTTTTGACGTCTCCTAAGGGTGATAAGTTTTGTTATGTGCTCTGGTTGATGTTCCCGTGCACTAACAATGCGGCTGAGTATGAGGCTCTGCTTCATGGGCTTAGATTAGCCAAGGAGACGAATTTAAGCCGGGTAAGGTGTTTGGGCGACTCAGATTTGGTGGCTTAGCAGGTTTCGGGTACTTGGGACTCCAAAGACTCACAGATGGCGGATTATCGACAGACGGTTGATATTATTGCCGGCCACTTCAAAGGGTATCACGTGGATCACATTGATCGTCGGAAGAATGAGGTGGCAGATGCGCTGTCACGGCTAGGCTCCCAACGAAAGCCGGTGCCGCCCAATGTATTCTTGGACGGCTTACATCATCCGACTGTTAAGTTACCTTCGGAAGAGGATTTGGCTATTCCTGACCTAGAGGGGGGTTAGTGGCGACTTTGCACGTTATCCCAGCTTGGATTGTCCCCTACCTGGCCTATCTGACCCGGGGCGAGTTACCTGATGATGAAGACCTAGCCAGACAGATCACCCGGCGCTCTAAATCAATGGCGATAGTTAATGGTGAGTTGCACAAATGCAGCGTGACTGGCGTTTTTCAACGCTGTGTCTCACCTGAGGAGGGTCAGCAAATCTTAAATGAAATTCATGCTGGAGATTGTGGACATCACGCCAGCTCGAGGTCGCTAGTAGCAAAGGCCTTCCGGCATGGGTTCTTCTGGTTGACGGCTCACAAGGATGTAGAAGACTTGGTCCGCAAATGTGACGGCTGTCAAAAGTTTGGCCGACGTGCTCATGTTCTGGGTCAAGAGTTAAGGATGATACCAATTACATGGTTGTTTGCAGTCTGGGGGCTAGACATGGTAGGACCTTTCAATAGATCCAAAGATAAGAAAACGCACCTCTTGGTGGCAGTTGATAAATTCACCAAATGGGTGGAGGCAGAGCCGGTTAGCAAGTGTGACGCGGCTACGATGGTTCGATTTGTTAAGAAGCCGATCTACCATTTTGGTTACCCTCACAGCATTATCACCGACAATGGCACAAATCTATTTAAGGGGGGCATGAAAGAGTTCTGTGACAAGGAGCACATCCGACTGGATGTTTCAGCAGTTGCGCATCCACAGTCTAATGGTCAGGCGGAGCGTGCTAATCAAGAGATTTTAAGGGGCATCAAGCCACGGCTTATGTTTCCTTTACAACGAACGCACGGGTATTGGGTAGAAGAATTTCCTTCCGTCTTATGGAGTGTCAGGACTACCCCCAACAGATTATAGGCTATACGCCTTTCTTTATGGTGTACGGTGCCGAGGCAGTATTGCCGAGTGACATCCGGCATGATTCGCCACGTGTGGCGGCTTATGTTGAGACGGATAATGAGGTGGCACGTCAAGACGCGTTGGATGCTTTGGAAGAAGCGCGGGAGCTGGCGGCTGCCCGAACGGCGATCTATCAACAAGACCTGTGCCGCTACCACAGCCGCAGAATCAAGACCCGGACGTTCCAGGAAGGTGACTTAGTGCTTTGGCTGATTCAAGACCAGACATGCATGCATAAGTTATCTCCTCCTTGGGAAGGACCTTTTGTGGTCAGTAGAAATCTCAGCAATGGGTCATACTATCTCGTCGATATCAGGGATGACTCAGAGACGACGGGTCAGGAAACCCGCCGGCCATGGAACATAGGACATCTACGTCCGTATTACACATGAGGGCGTTGAGACTCGCCATTGTACACTATCATTGTACATACCATATATAAATAAAATAACATCCCGGCAAGATGGGACCTCTTTTGTTACACGCATCTTTGTTCATACAAGAAGAGTTCATAAAAATTCCAGTTGATAGATCAACTGCGGCGGAGGGCGGCTTCTTACCTTCGGGTATCGCTTCTAATGCTTTATCGGCCCGGCTATATGCCAACATCTCCGGCTAACATGATTAGCCGCGGCGGAGGGCGGCTTCTTACCTTCGGGTATCGCTTCTAATGCTTTATCAGCCGATGTTTACGCCATATTGCTGAAGGGGGCTTCTTACCGACGGGTATCGCTTCTAACACCCTATCGGCCGGCTTCATGCCAAATTTCCGGCTAACATGATTAGCCGCGGTTGTAGGAAGTTCTTTACCGATGGGTATCCAACCCTAAACAACCAGAGGAGGGTGGCTTCTTACCTCCGGGTATAGCTTCTAATGCCTTATCATACAGGCTTTATGCCATCTCTGGTTAACTAGATTAGCCATGGTTGCCAAGGGGGCTTACCACCTCCGGATGTAGCTTATTTAACCTTAAACAACCGGCGAAGGGCAGCTTCTTACCTCCGGGTATAGCTTCTAATGCCTTATCGGCTAGGCTTTATGCCATCTTCGGCTAACCAGATTAGCCATGGTTGCCAAGGGAGCTTACCACCTCCGGGTGTAGCTTATTTAACCCTAAACAACCGGCGGAGGGCGGCTTCTTACCTCTGGGTATAGCTTTTAATGCCTTATTGTCCAGGCTTTATGCCATCTCCGGCTAACCAGATTAGCCATGATTGCCAAGGGTGCTTACCACCTTCGAGTGTAGCTTACCTAATCTTGGCCACCGATGTCTTCTATGTTGACAAAGCATCATACAAAGACAATGACAGTTGAAGAGCCGGAGCATTTTATACAGCATGATAGAACAAGATTCAGCAGAAGCAAAAGTGGCATCTAGTCTATTACATACACTCCTTGAGGAGCCCAAAATTTCGGACAAGTCTTTTCAACGCCACACAGCGGGTCATGGAGAGTCGGTTGTTACAAGTTTTTTCAAAGTAGACTAGCTAGCTGTCGGGTCATCCTGCTCCGGCTCTTCGGTGACCCCGATCTGGAGATTGTCCAAGTCCCAGTTGCAGTTCATTAGAGCCACAAAAGAGCCTTCTTCAAAGTAAGGAGACGGGTCAAGGTCAGGAGCGAAGAGGTCCTTACTACGGGCAGGCGTTAAGTCCTTGCACTCGAAAAGCGGACCGCGGATTCTCTTCTAGTCAGGGCCATAAGCCGCCTGGCAGGTTGTCAGATCAGCTTTCTCCGCTAAGACGGTTGCTAGCACACTGCATTCCTTGATGCACTAGCTGTAGTCAGCACCGGTGAACTCAGAGCCATCGTCTTTTTTGGAAGGGAATCCATCCATCATCTCGGCTGGCGTCAGCTCCGGAGAGAAAGCCAAGGCTCGGCTGATGCCCGCAATCACCCCTTGGCGGACGGCTGATTTCTTTAACTCGGCAATCTGCTTGGGCATGGTGGACAAGAGCTCCAAAACGCCCTTGAGAGTCGCAGGAATCTTGTCTTTATATTGCACGGCTTTAATAGTGCACACCACGCCGCAGTACAGCTGCTCCGTCAGGGTATAGATAGCCTTCAACGGCAACAGACTGTCAGAAGCCAGTTGCCGGCTCCTAGGGCCTGCATAAGTCAAAAATTTCATGGTGAGTCACCAGTACAAGTATTATATGACCATTGAAGCACAAGTTAACTGAAACTTATCAAAGAGGGCGGCTGTCAAACTGGTAATATGACGCTTCAAGGCTTGGAGTTCATCTGATACAGCTATCACTCGTTGATCGGCATCATCCGCCCGCTTGGTCAAGGAGGCCTTCTCAGAATCGGCTGACTCTTTAAAGGTGGCGAAGTCGGCCTTGATTGTTTCCAGCTCCTCAGAAAGGAGTCGGCACTTCTCATCTGTGGCACTTCGAGCCATTTGTTGAGCCGCCAGAGTGGTCTTCAGATCCGTCAACTGCGACCCGACTTCAGCTAAAGTTTTCTGTGGCATGTCAAAGCATAGCATCAGTAGGCAAGTCTTCAAACAGATCGCAAGCAATATGTATGACACTTGGGGGATAATGTCTATTTTCAGACGTTTTGGCACTGAAAGACCCGTCTCAACTTTGGACCAGATTGAGCCGGCCCTTGGGGGCTATGGATTTGGATGTTCTACAAGGAACATCATGAAAGACCCAGCTCAACTTTGGACTAGATTGAGCCGGCCCTTGGGGGCTAAGGAAGGTTATAACAGGAAAAGGAGTACCTCATATTTCTTCTTCATCAGACTGGCCAGTCGAAGCTCTAGATCCCGACTGGTGGAAAGTCGGTTCACATAACCGGCGTGAAGCTCTTCGGCGGTCATCTTCTCAAAGGCAGAAGAGTCAAACTCCAACTTCTTCAAGGCTTCAGCCGGTTCTTTATGCTTGGTCAGCACATGAGCCGGGGGGCCCTGGAAGCCGGTGCCGGTGATCGCGACGTCCAGAGTGGCAGCGTTCTTGGTCATCTGGGCAGGACTTGGTGGCTTAGAAGCATCCCTTGGAGGGCTCTCTGGGATGATGTCTTCCACAGCTGGCCTAGTAGATGCGGTTGGCGAATCCACATCCGGTCGTGACTCGTCCGGTTGTTCGTGCTCTGGCTCTTGGGCTATGGGGCTAGGGGAGGACTTGTTCTTCTTTCGACGCTTCGCTTGAGCCTTGGAGAGCACGAACGTCAGAGCCCAAGGATTACAGCCGCCAAAGGGAACAGAAATGCACGGTTAAAGGAAAAACTTACGGTGGATTGATCTTAGGAGGCGGCAGGGCGGTCTCCGTAGAGTCGCCAGAGGAAGGTGACCTCTGAGAGATAGTTCAGAAAAGATAAGATAGTATTGAAATGGTAAAACAAACTAGTAAAACAAGAGATACATGCCTCTGTAGGGCACTTTTTTGGAGCCGGGGAGTTCGGTAAACCGGACACGAGATCCGTAGAGCCGGCACTTCAGGTCTGACAACGATCAGCCTGTTGTTGCTTTTTAAAAAGAAATTGAGGGTCCAGATAAGCAAGAGGATGAGAGAGAGGAACTTTTACAATAACCCGCCACGGCTCGTATCTTGTGCGCTATGAATCTGACAGCCAGCCAAGAAGCTCTGAAGTTGTCTTAAGCCGGGAAGGACGATAACCCGGCAATGGACGTTCACCCTCTGGAGAAGTATCTTTGCAATAGAACCACGTTTTATTCTAGTCCTTTGGGTGACTAGGCACCTGCATAGCCAGAAAGGTGATGTCTCGGCGCCTCTAGATAGAAATTCCGCCCAGCTCGAGACTCGGACCGCCTTCACTTCAGTTTGACCGTTGGCATAGAAGAACTCCCGGAACAGGCCTATCGACGGCTTGGCTTGCAGATAGACTTCACATAATACTTGAAAGTTGCAGATGTTTGAGACGGAATTGGGGGCGAGGTCTTGAGGATGGAGTCTGTAAAAATGAAGGACATCACAAAAGAATTTTGAGCCGGGAGGCACGAAACCCCGCTCAATATGGTCCGAGAAAACGACCACCTCTCCTTCTTGGGGAACGGGCTTCAGTTCATCACCCGGGACCCGCCAATGGATGGCATCTTTGGAAGGGAGAGTGCCAGCGTGAACAAAGTCCATCAAAAACTCTTTCGTAATGCATGACCCAACCCAGTTATAGGAGTTAGAGGCACAAGACATTCTGCCGGTTCAAAGATTGTGGAAATTAAAACACGGCGAGTCAAGAGGAGACTAAAATCTATGGCAAATTTCGAACTTAAAGATTATACGTATACGATCCTATACTCCGGTTGATGAGAGCCGGCGCATTGTAGCAGGTCAACCTAGCAAACGAGGGGGGAAATTTTGGCTAAGTCCTGGAAAACAGATTTCATAATCTGCCGCTATATTTATGGATCTACAAAAGCAGGAAAAAGGGTCCTATTTTTAGACCTAGCGAAGAACAGGCGAAGCAGAGGAAAACTGAAACGGTAAGAAGGAGACGCGATGGGCCCGTGCATTGTGCATGGCCGCCCCGTGCGTGGCGGCGCGGGCGGGGTGAGCATCAAGAGTGCGACTAACGTCGGAGAACCCCGAGCAACGGCGTCGGAAGAACCCGCGCGAAGACGACGAGCTTCCTACAAACCCTACCGGTGCGATAATGGATCTAAGGACAAGCACGGGCTTACCAGCGATGGCATCGTGAAGCGCGGATGAGACTCTGCTTCGCATAGGTTGATGCAGCGGCCTGTCGTCGACGGAGCGGAGGCGACGCCGGAGCTAGAAGTGGTGGAATCGATTGCGTCAAGAGGAGGAAGACGAGGAAGTGAGCGGGAGAATTAATAAACCGCCTGGGGCGGTCCTATTTAAAAGGAGAAGGAAGAATGAGCGCGAAAATCCAGGCGACGGAAACATTTCGGCCGAGGCGGATGCCTTGATTTTCGGGATAGTCACTTAATGCAAAGATTTGGTAGGTACGTCAGCGAATCTTTTCTGCAGGGTCAACGTGACATCATGGCGGGTCATTCTGGGCGACTCGCCAAAAGAGCAAGACAAGAGGGTGAAGTGAGCAACCTCAAATCAACCTGGGGCCTAATGTTGGGGATATAACCCCACGGTATGACCCGCCCTAAGGGCTTCGGGTTATGCTTGACGGCTCGTACATTGGACCAAGGTGAGCCGGTGGTCCTAAAGCCTAGGAAGCTTGGTGGCTCATAAGGTGGGCCGGACAGTGGCCCAGAAGACCCGGGTGTGTAAGCCGCCCGGGGACAATTTGGACAAGAAGATAGAGGAAGACTCGGATAAACAATGAGAATCGATTGCCTATTGTACGACCCATGGTCTAGACCTCCTATATAAAGGCAGACCCGGGGCGACTTAGAGATCAGGTTATCGAAGACTAGGTCAAGCTTCAGCTCCCTCGTAATCGATACATCAAGCAATACAAACACAAGCAGGACGTAGGCTATTACCTCGAGTTGAGGGCCCAAACCTGGATAAATCCGTGTCTCTTGTCCCTATCAACCCCTTTGAGTCCATCACGTTAGCAATGGCCTCGAACCGAAGTCCGTTTACCCGGACATCTGCCGTGAAAAAACCACGACATGTATCGACTGGCCGGTGGGCACCCTCATCGACACCATCAAGGGGTGGCAGAAGGAGTGGTTCTACATCACAGAGCCACAAGAACAAGGTCTGGACCCCGCTGCCGCATTCAGATCCGGTCCCCCGACCCGTCTAGCTTCATAGCTCGAAAAGGGCCTCGAGTGGGGGTCAAGCAAGGAGGTGTCCGACCTTCAAAAGTGGATTCGTTCCTTGGTCGAGGACGGCACCAAGCTGGTCGATGTGGTTCAAGTGATGTTCCGAAGAGGCATCCTCCCTTGCTAGCGCCGAGACTCCCCACCGTGGGCTCGGAAACTCGACGCCGAGCCCACACTCCGAAAACTCTTCTGCACTACGCGAGAGAAGTTGTGGAAGGCGTTCTTCAAATCGATGAAGAGCTGGCCAGCCGAGGGGGAAGACAAGGGCCTCCATGCCACCAAGCCGGACTCCAAGGTATGCCACATCCCAGCTTATTCGGTTTTATTACTTAGAAGGTCCATAACCCTTTGTCCAACATGTCTATGCAGAAATGGCTGAAGAAAGCCACCAACATCTGAAGTCCTGTTCCTCAGCCCGAAGACGAGGGGGCCGGGATGTTGGCCAAGATGCTCGTGGAGAAGCCTTACAAGCCTCCCACGAAGAAGGAGAAGAAGAAGAAACCAGGTCAGGCTGGTATCCGCATCAAGGATCAGCCTGATGCTACTTTCGAATACACACCCGCCTCCTCAAATCAGGAGGAGGCCGAAGAGGATGAAGAGGAGGAGGAGGAGGAGGTCATGAGCAAGGAGAGATGCGATCTTTCCCGTTCCAAGAGGAGAACGACAACCTCAGACGCCCCGGGGCAGGCAACCTTTCCTGCCCCAAAGAGGCTGCGGCAAGTGCGGATGGTCATGTCCAACGAAAGTTCAGACTTGAGCTCCGCGTCCAAAGATGCCGAGGAGGTTCCCCTAAGGAGCCTCAAGGTCAAGCCCCCTCCATCCAGGTTAGAATCCAAAAACCCTTCTTTCTATTGCCGGTAGGCTCAGAGTTTGCTAATACGCACGCTGTTGGTTCAACAGCCCTCCGCGTGTCATCCCCACCGAGGTTATATCGGATGGGGAGACCCCGCTTGCTGAACTGGCGGAGAGCGGGGACACCTCACCCCCCCCCACTCCTGGCGCTACGAAGGATGCCATGGAGGTGTCATCCCAACACACTCCAATGGACGTGGACACAGGGGGCGCGGAGGATACCCTCATGGCTGAAGCTAACGCTTCGGCCACCGAAGAACAGGAGACGATCCCCTGCCCGGACACCGAGGAGGCCAGACGGGCGGGTAATCAGTCCCCTCCAAGAATGTCTCCAGAGCGCATGGTGCCTCCAGAGGCATTGGTCCAAACCCCGATGGGTGGTCGTGAAATCCTATCATTCCCGGCGCCGCCGACCACTAAGTGGTCGGCGATGGGGGAGGCTCTATCAAGCGCCTTTATGCCTGAAGACCACCGCACCTTTACAGGTGCGGTGTTACAAAGCGTCCAGTCCATTGACAATAGACTGAAGGAGGCCTTCAAAGGTATCCTTGCAGGCTTTCAAGTAAGTTTCCCATCGTTTGTGTTAAGATGTTATTTAATCATATTGTATACATGGCAGCCCCTGAGCCCTAGGTGAGTTGAACAAACTCGCCTAGGGGTCATATCTATAGTTCGAAAAGTAAGTGCCAATGTGATACATATATTGTATGTGTAGGCCTCGTCATACTCGCCTAGGAGTTTCAACGCGTCAAGGCTGAAGCGAACGTGGATAAGGTGGCGGCCAAGGAAGCATCCACCACACTCTCCGCCCTGCGAGCTACGAGTGATAAAAACCAGGCTTGTGTGGCGGAGATACAAGATGAGCTCCAGGACGCTAGCAACAAGTGCGATGCCTTGGAGCAAAAGAACAAGGAGCTCTTAGCCCAGCTATCCACCATGAAATCCGATCTTCATCAAGAGCGGGTGGACAGACGGTTCTTTGAGGAACAAGTTTGCCAAACCAAGGAGATAGCCGATAGTAAACCGTACTCCCTAAAGTGCATATTCGGGAATAACAAATTCAACTTGCTTACTCGGGTGTGGCCATCCTTAGGCGCGGCCGCCGTTCTCTAGAAGAGCGTCGCGGACGCCAATCAGTTGCTTGCCACGTGGGGAGAGGAGGACGAAGCTCGGATGTTCTGGCGCAATTCGGAGCCCCCGAGCGTCCTCCTCTTCTGCTGGAGCAGCTGAAACAACTGATGGAGATGCACTGGATGGAAGAGTTGGTCATCAAGGACCTATGCATCTGCCTATGGCCCGATGAGCAACTCCCAAGTAGCTACTTCGGCCTGGTGCAATAGCTGATTGATGTTGCGCCCCGCCTTGACGCTGTCGGGCGTTCCTCCTACATTGAAGGAGTCCGGATGGCCCTTGCCAATGTCAAAGTGCACTGGCCGGGGCTCAATCCGATGAAGGTCGCCACCGACCCGTTGCCACCAGGAAAGTCACACCGACGCCCCAAGCTGTACTTCGATGGAGTCAGGGAAATTGCACGGGTGATTGCATCACAGTGTTCGGGCAAAAGAATTTTTGAATGAGATTGTAATGTGTTTGAAGACTTGTGATATCTTTTTTATTGATAATAGTATCCGCTCTCATATGTTCTTGCCTTCCTTTATAACTCATGTATGGTTGCTTAATACTAAAAGATGCGAGTCATCGGCTTCAGCCCTCGCGTAGATACTACATGGGGTGTCTATACCAATGCACTATGTTCCTTAGCCGAAGTATAGGAACCCAAAGGCGATTTAGTGCGGTAGACTAGGAAACCGGACTATTATGCTTTATTTCTTTCACTTAACCGAAGGGGCGTGAAAAGGACTGCGGGAGGCGTATGATTAGCCATCGGGGTTTTTCCGATGTTCGGATGAGCCGAAGCCGAAGCCGACATCGTAGTGTTTGCTCAAAGGGTAAATTCTTCGTATAACATGGAATAAACACTTACGAAGGTTGAAGTGTAATACTTCTAACTTGGGATTCACAGATCGGTTTGCGCATACTATGTCAGTCCGTTATCGGCTTTCTCCCCTAAGGCGCTTGACCGGACTATCCGGAAGCACAATCGCAGGGGTGCTCCCTTTGCCCTTTTAGCCGGACGAGTAGAACATAAAGGGGCAAGCCCAGGAGCCGGGCAACCCAACTTAATGACCAAAGACATAGTTCGGAACTGATGCACATAAAGCGAACGCCAAGACGCCCAGCACACAATGGTTAAGGCGATTTGAGTTTGAAGACGAGCCCCCGGTCTAATAGCTAGTGACTTCAAGCCATACTGAACATATTTACGAGAAGAGGGAGGGAAAAATTGTATTTGCCAAAAACAAAATAATTGAGGTGTACTTGCGCCAGGCAACTTCATATTTCCTCAACCAACTCTTATAACTCGGATTGACGAAGCAACTGTTTACAGGTATGCGAAAAAAGAGAAAAGAGAAAGGCCTAAAGGAGCTGTTGTACTAGGGGTCTTCAATTGTTGACTAAATATCTTCGTTATACCCTGTCGCTTGGTGACTCCTGCCTTTGGATATACCTTGATAGGTGATAGTGTTCGGAGAACTGACCTTGAAAACTAGGTCTTGATAAGTCGTTGATTATGTAGATGGGATTTACGCCACAGGTAGGCTCTTTTAGGAGTGCCTGCGTCTGGTCCGAAGAAGTGTTGATGGTTACATTTTGGAGCAACCGAACACCCATCGGGAGTTGCCCACCACCACCCATGGAATCTTAAGTGCGAAGTTGTGCCTCTTCGGCATGTGCTTTGCCAGTCCTGGGGTTGTGCGATGGGGGGCGAGTCCCTATTGAGGGGAGGAAGGACGGACAGAGTTTTCGGTCTGAATCCGAACTCGCTTCCCAGCCTTTCGTGCCTTTACGGTAAATGCCAAAGCTTGCCGATCGTCTTTATAGCTAAATTCAGCCTCCAGTGCCAATGCATGTTCCTCTGTTCTAAGGGACCGCTTTGTATTGCGATTGATAGTAATGACCCCCTTGGGGCCCAGCATCTTGAGCTTGAGGTATGCGTAACACGGGACTGTGTTGAACTAAGCAAACGTGGTCCCACCGAGCAGTGCGTGATAGCCGCTGCGGAAGGGCACAATGTCAAAGATCAAGTCTTTGCTGCGGAAGTTATCGGACGAGCCGAACATGATTTCCAGGGTTACAGAGCCCGTGCATTGGGCCTCAACCCCTAGGATCACTCCTTTGAAGGTAGTGCTACTGGGATTGATCCTTGACGGATCTATGCCCATCTTTTTCACCATGTCCGAGTAAATCAGATTGAGGCTACTTCCTCCGTACATTAGGACTTTGGTGAGGTGATACCCATCTATAATGGGGTCTAGGACGAGGGCAGCCAAGCCCCCATGACGGATACTGGTCGGATGGTCGCGACGGTCGAAGGTGATCAGGTAAGCCGACCACGGGTTATATTTTGGAGCAATGGGCTCCACGACGTAGACCTCTTGAAGGGCCCGCTTCCTCTCTTTCTTAGGTATGTGGGTGGCGTATATCATATTCACCGATTTGACTTCGGGAAGGAATTTCTTCTGACCGCCACCTATTGGACCTCGAGGCTCTTCTTCGTCATTGCTGCGCGAGCTCTTGCCTTGGCCTTCGGGTTGTATTTTGCCAGCTTGTTTAAACACCCAACAGTTGTGGTGTGTGTGATTGGCTGGCTTCTCCAGAGTTCCATGGATTTGCCAAGTCTTGTCCATGACCTTCTCGAGCTGAGTGGATTTGTCATGATTGCCTTTAGGGGGCTTCTTCCGCTGTCTGGGTCGGGAGTTGCGGAATTCAGCATTAATCGCCATGTCATCGGCGTCGTTACCATGATGCCAGTGCTTGTTCTTATTACGTTTCGGCTTTGAGTTGCCATCATGGGCTTCAGGTGCCACAGGATCTTCAGAATTGTGGCCGCGTCTTTCCAGCCAGTTATCTTCGCCCGTGCAAAAGCGGGTCATGAGGGAGGTAAGGGTGGACATAGTGTGAGGTTTGTCCTGGCCTAGCTGGCGGCCATCCAGTCGTCCCGAATATTGTGCTATAAAGAGGCGATAGCCTCGACTTCCGGGCATTTGACAATTTGATTCTTCTTAGTCAAGAACTGATTCCAGAATTGCCGGGCAGACTCGCCGGGCTTCTGGACGATGTTGCTGAGGTCGGAAGAGTCCAACGGGCAAACATAGGTCCCCTGGAAGTTAGGGCGAAACACATCTTCCAAGTCTTCCCAGCATCCTATGGAGTTTTCGGGGAGGCTCTTTAACTAGTGCCGAGCTAGCCCCTTAAGTTTAAGAGGTAGGTATTTGATGGCGTGGAGATCATCTCCATGTGCCATATGGATATGGAGGAGGAAGTCCTCGATCCATACGGTTGGGTTAGTGGTCCCGTCATACTGTTCTATATTGACGGGTTTAAACCCTTCGAGGAACTGATGCCGCATTACCTCAACCGTGAAGCACAATGGGTGAGCGGCGCCCCTGACCCAGACTATGTCTCTCCTGTAGTCGGCGTCTATATGGAGCCGGTTGTACTTCCGGGCTCTGTCGTTTTGGTCGAACCATGGTCTATACTGTCGTCGTCTATCCGGTGAGTAATCCTTGGATCCATAGATGGATCGAGTACGGTCTGCTCTGTGATCTAAGTCATCGCGCAGGTCAAATCTGTAATTGGTTTCGAATGGATCCTTACCCCGTCTTCGGGGCATCGTCGGTATGTAACCGGTGTCGTTGGCTGCTCTGTCACGCCCACGAGGAGGGCGGTCCGGCTCGTCATATGCGGTACGATGTGGAGGCGGAGTGTCTGTGAGCTCATCGTTGAATTGTGGTAGCAGCCACCTCTGAGGGTAGCTTTTGGGCTGGTTTGACAAACCAGTGTTGTATGTTTCTTCGACCGAGAGGACTTTCGTCCATCGATCAGTGAGGTCAGCCTGTTTGGCTTTGAGTGGCCGCTCTTTGGCCTTTAGGCTACGAGCCGTTGCTATAAGCCGCTGCCTAATTTCTTCCTGATCCTCGAGGTTATCTAGGATGTACAAGTCATCGACTTCTGGTAGGTCTTCCTCCTTGACGGGGGGAAGGTAATAGTCGCCTTCAGGGTCCTTGACGGTATCGGGGTCGTTTTGGTCCGCAGGTTCGTCCGGACCCTCGAACGGGTGTTCGGGCACATCGGGATGATCATGATCGACATGGGAGATACCATCCCTGCTGTTGATAATAGTTCGTCTTCCATTTTTGCTTTTGAACCACTTATGCGATTTTTGGAGTCTTGATGGCGCATCGTCCAATTTGTCACCGTCGTTGTGAGGCATGTTGTCGCCATTGGTGGTAGGAGTATCCACCATGTAAACATTGTACGTAGAAGTGGCGGTCCAACTCCTAGTGTTAACGGGGGTGGGAGCACGGTCCTCTTCGTCCATGTATTCTGCCTCCTCGGAGGCATAATCTAGGACGTCGGTTAAGTCATCGACGGTGTCTATCAAGTGGGTGGTGGGTGGGTCAAAAAATCCATCCCTGCCCGAACTGTAACTAGGCCGGGCATAGACCGGGGCTAGATCATCAATGATTTTCAACGATGAGAATTGCTCCAAGGCCTCATCGACCGCCGAGGTCCCGATTGGATCCAACTGTCCAAAATGCGTGGAGTCGACTCCCATGAAGCCCACCCCTGGGGAGTGTTCGATAGGAACACAGGTCCGGTCATGCGTCTTGATGGCCAGGCCGGGGTTAGAGATCGGACTGCCACCATGGGCGACCCCATTGGCATGTCTAATGGAGGGGTTCAAGGTTAAGGCCTCAGAGTCCTCGGGGGCTACGGGCGAATCCGTGAGCCCGATTAGTGACAAGTCGCCCCGAGAGTCGACAGAAAACTCTAGGTTTCCAAATCTAACTTCCTGATCAGGGGCGAGGCTCTCAACGCGGCCTAGATGACTGGTGGAACTAGCATGCACCACAATGCTATCGAAGGTGAAGATCTGCCCGGGGACAAAAACGTCCAAACTGCGGACCTCTTCGTTGATGAAAAGGCAAGGCGTTGATCCCATCTCCCTCACAGAGGAACTCTCAATGAAAGCACCAATGTCGGTGTAGTAACCGACAGATCTCGGGTAGGGGGTCCCGAACTGTGAGACTAGGATCGACGGTAATAGGAGACGAAGGGGACATGAGTTTACCCAGGTTCGGGCCCTCCTATGGAGGTAATACCCTACGTTGTGCTTGATTGTATTGATGGTGTAAGGGGATACAAAGTTGATCTACCTCGAGATCATATGTCTAACCCTAGATGAGTTGTCCTGTCTCTATACCCTAAAACCCTCCGGCTTATATAGATGCCGAGGAGGCCTAGGGTTTACACATGGTCGGTTATATGCCGAAGAGATAAACATGCCTATTTAATACATTAGACATGGAGCGAGGGCCATGGTCCTCGAAGCTTCCATCCTGGTAACTGGGCCTTCATGTCATCTGGTGACTATCACTTGTGCACGTACGAACAATTTGTTCACCAACAAAACTTTACCCCCTTTTAATATTATTGGATTTCCTAGGGACTCAAAGTGATTTCTCACAAATGTAAAATGAAGAGTCCTCTTGCTTGAAGGTTGGCCAATGCTATTCCTTCTCCTTCTTCTTCATGGGGGTCCTCTCCACACTCCTTTTTGCCAACCCATCTCTCTCTATAGACTTTATCCGAAATACACTAGATAAAAGTATTAGTCCAAGAGATAATGTATGTTGTCATGAATTATCGAAACCACCAAGGGAGGACATTGTGCTTTCAATCTCCCCCTTTTTCGTAATTGATGACAACATACAATCAAAGCTTCAAATAAAGATATGCATGTACATAATGAAGACTTTGAGAGACACATGACTTAGACTTGCTCCCTCTAAATGTGTGCAATCCATTTAAAGGATATTTGCTTTGGAATGCATGGACACACATGTAGTAAAAGGGATATAAATGAGTCATGTGTATCTTGGCTATATGCATCAAATGTATGTGAATGAGATGTATCCTCGTTCAAGACTTCACTCTTGCAAACTATATGTGCAAGAAACAAGAGATCATCTTGATCAAAGATATGATGCATATACTTACCTTGAGTTCTTGAGCATTCTAGTAGTAAAATCACACTTGAGAAAAAAATGTTAGGAAACACAAGAGTATTATACTACTCAAAGGCAATAGAACTCAAAGATACCAAGATATGGAGAACATATAGAAGATAGTATTCTTTAAAATTGATATGTCTCCAAGATCATTTAGAAGTTTCTCCCCTTTAGATATGAAAATGATGGATCATCCTCTCCCCATGAATCTTAGCATGTAGATATTGGGATTGGATAGGGTGAGAAAATTCTTCTCCCCTACTTTGGTATTCTCCCCTTGTAAATGTAAGTGTAAACTTGATATTCTCCTCTCCCCCTAAATTATACCCCCCTATTGCATAAGCATGTATCTCCATTTTTAGCTTTGAAGCTTTGTATATCTCTCCCCCTCTGGCATTAATTTCCAAAAAGGTCAGACATAGGGTCAGATACATGGATCATTGAATAAAGCGGGATCCTTGAGAACAAGGGTCATTGAATGTAGGAGTCATAGAAAATGAAAAGCAGTAGAAAAATTGAGGGAATTATTGAAATTAATTTCTCTCCCTCTGGATAAACTAAGATCTTGTAGATCTTCTCCTCCTTTAAGTTAGGGATCCTTGAATGTATTTCTCCCCTTGGATATTTTTTAAAATAAAAGGGATCATCGAAGGATGGAGAAAATACATAAAGGAACACAAGGAATATTTAAAACTACAAGCACAAACAGAAATATGTCAGATAGTCGGTGGCTCCGATACAAATTTGTCGGTGATACCGAGGTAATGTTATACAGCTCATCTGCTAAATCGTCAGAACCAAGTTCTTTATATCGGAGGCTCCGAGGTGTAACTCAGAAACTTGGATGAATTCGAAAATTGATAAAATAAAAAATTGCAAATTAAAATCAAACAAGGAAGAGAATCAAAAGATTTGTACTAATTGCGAATATTTACAGATAGGTATCAACTAGGAAAGATTTGAGTGGTTCCATGAAATTTTACGATTTGAGAGTGAACCAACCAAAAACTTGACTAGATGATGGGCGGTGACTAGGTCACCTATATTACAGTATATTGACTTAGGAGACAAGCAGGATTGCTTGATCATAGGTCACACTCATCGTTAATCTCAAAATGGGGTTACCATTTTTCGATTAAGCATTTTAATGTCTTCATATCACTTGAGTTGCTTTTCCTCATGACTTGGAGTAAAGCCTTTTTCAAGGATATGAAGACATACCTTTGAGTGATGTTGATGACGTGGCTTGTAGGTGAACTTGATTAGGATGCTCAAAGTTGATGAAGATCATCTATAGGTGGGAGCAATCCTTGTCGTTTTCGTTCAATTTTCACCTACATGGGTTAGTCACGCAAGGAAAAACATGATATATCCATATGACATGATTCCAATTTGAGATTTAGCAATTAAGGGATATATGTCAAGGATATGTTTTGTTGTCTACTTCCTTTCATCATCAAAGCGAGGTTGTGGATATTTGGTCATGACAAGATTGCTCAAGATAAGAGTTGATGGCAATCTTGTGGAGTGTAGTTCTTCCAAGTACCAACAAAAGGGTTAGATGCAAGACAAGGGAGCATAGAATTCCAAGATATGATATTCAAGGTAAAAGCATGGAATGGTCATAGAAGCTCATTCCCTTGCATGCATCCGACTGAGCTTAGCTCAAGTTTGAAGCGTCAATGATGTTCAACTCACTCCTCAAGTGGCGGTACATAGAGATACCGAGTTTGGTTTCTTGGAAGACCAAGACACAAGAGATCTACCAAGAAATTGACATGTACCCGAGGTGGATTTTCAGTCAACCTTGTCACCGGCATAGTCCGAGTCGGAGTAGCCAACAAGATTAAAAGAAGATCCCTTGGGATACCAAATGCCAAATTTTGGTGTATGAATCAAGTATCTCACAATACGTTTCACAGCCTTAAGATGAAATTCTGTTGGTGCAGCTTGATATCTAGCACACATGCAAACACTAAGCATAATATCGGGACGGGAGGCACATAGATACAGCAATGAACCAATCATTGATCGATAAACCTTTTGATAAACTAGTTCACCCTCCTTAGTGAGATCATCGTGTCCACTAGTGGGCAAGGGGGTTTTCATACCTTTGCACTCTTGCATGTTGAACTTCTTGATTACGTCCTTGGTGTACTTCGTTTGAGAGATAAATGTACCTTCTCTCATTTGCTTGATTTGTAGACCAATAAAGAATTTCAGGTCACACATCATAGACATCTCATTTTTCTCTGACATCAACCTTCCAAATTTCTCACTAAAATGTGGGTTAGTAGATCCAAAGATAATATCATCCACATAAATTTGGCACACAAATAGTTCACCACTAACTCTCTTTGTGAATAAGGTTGCGTCAAATTTTCCAATTTCAAATCCTTTTTCAATGAGAAGCTTCGTTAGGCATTTATACCAAGCACGAGGAGTTTGATTAAGACCATATAAAGCTTTGTGAAGTTTGTAAACATGGTCAGGTTTCTTAGGATATACAAAACCAGGTGGTTGCTTAACATAGACCTCTTCTTCAATCTCACCATTTAAGAATGCACTTTTAATATCCATTTGGTAAAGCATGATACCATGGTGATTAGCATAAGCAAGAATAATTCGAATTGCTTCTAGTCTAGCAACAGGAGCGTAGGTCTCATTGTAGTCCATACCTTCGACTTGCGTATATCCTTGAGCTACGAGGTGATCCTTGTTGCGTATGACTTGACCATTTTCATCTTGATTGTTGCAAAAAAACATTTCGTCCCGATGACATTCTGCTCGTCCTTGGGTTTCTCCACGAGTGTCCACACTTTTTTTCTTTCGAAGTTGTGAAGCTCTTCATGCATAGCATTCACCCAATCCACATCTTCAAGAGCTTGTTCTACCTTCAAAGGTTCAACACTATAGATGAAACAATAATGCTCACAAAAGTTAGCCAAGCGAGTTTTAGAGCGAGTAATCCTCCCGGTTTGTATATCACCAAAGATTTCGTTTAGGGGGTGGTTCTTGGTCACTTGTGCTCGAAATCGGGTCAGATTACGATTGTTGGATTGTGGAGCTTCTTCTTCATCATCATCTCCTTCGTCTTCGTTGTTGTTGAAGGTTTCGTTCCCTTGAGGTGATGGTGAAGGAGGTTGTGGTGGATCTTCAGGATGTACTTCCTCCTCCTCTGCATCTCGTCATGTACCACTTGTGGATGCTTCCATGTCATGTTGTCGGTAGCCTTGGTCCGAAGTAGGATCTTCCATTGGGGTTGATGAAGTACTTTCCTTCACCTCTTTGGGGCGAATCTTGTCGATGGGCAAGTCCTGGATAGCTTCCGAAGGATCTTTATCACCTGCATCATTTGACAACTATTCGACTTGCGAACCATTAGACTCATCAAACTTCACACCTACCGTCTCTTCAACTTTTCGAGTGAAGTTGTTTTAGACACGATAAGTGTGAGAGTTCGATCCATAACCAAGTAAGAAACCTTCATGAGATTTGGGAGCAATTTAGCATGGCGATGCTTATCAAGAATGTAACACTTGGAGCCGAATACTCGAATGTATCCAACTTGGGGTTTGTTACCGGTGAGAAGCTCGTATGCCGTTTTACCGAGAAGCTTGTGCAAGTAGAGTCGGGTTGTGGCATGACATGTTGTTTCCATGGCTTCTGCCCAAAAGTGTCTTGGCGTCTTGTATTTGTCAAGGATCGTTCTTGTCATCTCAATGAGGGTTCAATTATTTCTCTCAATAACTCCATTTTTTGAGGCGTGTACATAGCCGAGAACTCATGTGAAATATCTTCTTCGTCAAGAAAGGTATCCACAAGGGTGTTCTTGAACTCCGATCTGCTATCGCTTCGAACCTTCTTGATCTTCACTTCAAACTCATTTTGTGCTTTGCATGCGAAGTTCTTAAAGATCTTTTGTACCCACGACTTATCATCAAGAAAGAATACCCACGTAAATCTGGAAAAATCATCAACTATAACTAGACCATAGGAATTTCCACCTAGACTCTTGTAAGCATTGGGACCAAAAACATCCATGTGAAGTAACTAGAGTGGTCTCCTAGTAGTCATGACATTCTTAACGGGATGACTTCCACCTACTTGCTTTCCTGCTTGACAAGCACTACAAAGTCTATCTTTGTCAAAGATAACATATTTAACACTAAGAATGTGATCGCCCTTGATAAGCTTATCTAGATTGCGCATGCCTACATGTCCAAGCCTTCTATGCCATAGCCAACCTTTAGATGATTTTGCAATGAGACAAGTATGAGGTTGGGCCTTTTTAGTGAAATCAACAATGTATAGATCACCTCTACGAATACGGATAAAGAAAGTTTAATGATTATCAAATCGAAACACTTGGTAATCTACTTTAGTAAATAGCACATTGAAACCAAAGTCTTCTAGTCTAGATACGGAAAGAAATTGCCGCCAAGGGATTCAACAAGCATCACATTTTGAATTGAGCTATCATGAGATATGGCCACCTTACCAAGGCCAAGTACCTTACCCTTAGAGTTTTCTCCAAAGGTCACGTACCTCCAAGGACCTTGATTAGGCGTGATCTCTTGGAACATGTCTTTTTCGCCAGTCATGTGATCCGTGCATCCACTGTCTAAAATCCACTCCTTTCTGCCGGACATGTAATCCTTGAAGTTCGCCATTAGACTTAGATTCCTCATGATCTTTTCATGCTCAATGTCGAAAAACTCATCTTCATCATAGTAGCCATGTTCCACATTGTCATCATCAAGTGGGAAATCCTCGTCATAAAGAACAAGAGATTCGTTAGAATTGTGATCATGATAGTGTTCAAGTGTATGAATGCGAATGGCTTCAATAACAATGTTGTTGACTGTTGTGACGTCTCCTTTAGGACACATAAGATCACGAAGCTCAAATGGGCATTTATCAAAGTTTGGATCACTAGGCTTCATTTTGTGAAAATTAACAGTTTTATGAATAATTTCATCAAGATTTCCTAATGAAAGATTTGGATATCGTTCCTCCAAATCAGTCCACAAAGTATAAGCACATGCAAAGTTCTTCAATTGAGAAAGCACGAATCTTGGTAAACCTCTAACAATAAGATTGAGAGTTCTTAGGTTACCAAGCATGTTACTTTCCTCTTCGTGTGTGGGATGCAATTCATCAATGGGGAGCACATAGGGATTTTCAATGTGTTTTCTAAAATGGAATTTATCAAATAGATCAATCATGGCATTCTTCCATTGACTATAGTACTCTCCATCAAGAATGGGCACTCTATAGTACAAACTCTCCACACTAGACACATCCATGTTCCTCCACGGTGTGAAACCGAAGCAATGGAGACCAATGCTTTGATACCACTTGTAGGATCACTAGAAGAGTATGTCTATAGGGGGTGAATAGACTACAAGCAGGAATTTAAAACTACCTCAAGCATAAGACAAGATGTTGATAGTTTTAGCATACATAATTAGTTTATGACACCCACCACATGCAAGTCATCAAGTATAGCAGCGGAAAGTAAAGACATTGCACATGGAGGTAAGGAGTAGAGATAGAGAGATCAAACGCATGAGGGACACAAGATTTTTCCCGTGGTTCCGATAGGTGGTGCTATCGTACATCCACATTAATGGATTCTTCAACCCACGGAGGGTAACGGTCGCGAGAGTCCACGGAGGGCTCTACCCATGGAGGGTTTCACGAAGAAGCAACCTTGACTATACCATGATGGCCTACGTCCATGGAGGACTAGCCTTACTCGGGGTAGATCTTCACGAAGGAGGCGATCTCCTTGCCCTTACAAACTCCTTGGTTCAACTCCACAACACGAAGTAGGAGGCTCCCAAGCAACACCTAACCAATCTAGGAGGCACCACCCTCCAAAAGGTAATAGGCTTGGTAATGCGATGAACTCCTTGCACTTATGCTTCAAGATGGTAGACTCCTCAACACACAGTCACTCTCTCACAGATTTGGCTTGGTAGAAGAGATTGATTGGGTGGAAAGCAACTTGGGGAGGCTAAAAATCAAGATCCATATGGTTGGAGTGGAAGATCTTGACCTCAACACAAGGGTAGGTGGTTCTCTCTCAGAAAATCAGTAGGTATGAGTGGGGAACTGTTCTGAGTGCTTCTCTTGCGAGTGAGTTGTGGTGGAGGGGTATATATAGGCATCTCCAAAAATCCAACCGTTACACACAATAAGTCACACTCGGTGGAACCGATGTATGAATATCGGTTGTACCAAGGTGACTTAAAGTTGGCAACTTTTGAATCTCGGTGAGACCGGTATAGTAATCTTGGTTGCATCGATAAGGTGACCAATGGTCAGAATGTCCAATCTCGGTGATGCCAATCCAACAATCTTGGAGGGACCGAAATTGTGAACTTGCATAACAGAAAGTTGGCACGCTAACTCGGTGGCACCGAATACAGAATTGGTTGCACCGAAAAGCTAGGGTTTGGCTGAGTTTGTCTAGGGTATGGAATCGGTGGCACTGAGTGTAGAATGTTGGTTGCACCGATTTTGAGTATTTGGCTTTGGACAAACTTTTGTGGAAGAGCTTGTGGGTGTATGTGGTGACTATCACTTGTGCACGTATGAGCAATTTGTTAACCAACAAAAATTTACCCCCTTTTAATAGTATTGGCTTTCCTATGGACTCAAAGTGATTTCTCACAAATTTAAAATGAAGAGTCCTATTGCTTGAGGCTTGGCCAATGCTATTCCTTCTCCTCCTTCTTCATGGGGATCCTCTCCACACTCCTTTTTGCCAACCCATCTCTCTCTATAGACTTTATCTGAAATACACTAGATAAAAGTTTAGTCCAAGAGATAATGTATGTTGTCATGAATTATCAAAACCACCAAGGGAGCACATTGTGCTTTCAACCATCACAACCCATTCTGGAAGAGAGGCTTGGTGACGAATATGAGCAGATAAGTAGTAAGTTCCCGATGCCCACCCCAAAACGTCGTTGCACTCCTTGCTGCAGCCTAGGAGCATACTCCCGATGGGCCCACTGCCGTCACACATTGCCACATGAAATGCTCAAGAGGGTCTATGGAAAGCAAGTCGCCATACGAGAACTCAGATTTAACCATTTCCGGGAGAGCAACTACATCAATCGCTTCTGCACGCGTGCAAATTTTGAGGAGTGAACGTCTACCAACGTGATCGAACCCATGGATATTCTAGAAAAGGTACCTCATCTAAATAATCCTATTAAGAATGTGAACCCCTCTGGAGCTCATAGCTTTGGCCACACGCCTCGCCTTAGGCCAACAAGGGGAGGGGGGTCCCATGGCTACAACCGCAGTACCAGCCTCTAATGGGCCCACGACAGACAACAAGGGTCCCCTTCCACTTGTGTCAACCCGATAGCCTTGGCCGCGGCAGCCTCTGCTACGACCGTATGTTCCTGAGCTTTCGTAGCCGCTATAGCCTATGCTAGCTCTTTCGCTCGGATTAACAGGAAGAGCTCTCCCAAGGAGGGAACCCCTCCGCCATATGAACCCCACAGTCATCCAACACCCTAATAGAGTGATCATCACAGAAAGCATTCAAGATAGAAAAGTAGGGGATCATATTACCTAAGGTCTCCTTGTTCTTCTCCGCGTGAGGATCTCCGCGCGCTGGAGAGCATTGAGATTTCCTTCCCAATCCTTTCGGCCGAGAACTGGACCTGCTTGGCCCCTTTGATATTGTCATGGAGCGCTTTGCCTTGGGCACCACCGCCAACTCCTCTTATCTAGCATCAACACCCCCACCATTGGTCTCCGTCGTTGCCATCAGAGAGGCCAACGCTATGACCACCAACAGTGGAGCACGCGTTGGATCCGCCATCGCGGATGGGGATCCCACCTTCTTGTTCGCATCGGAGTTGGGATTCAGGGAGGCCCCTCGCGGCCAGCAGACATGTCGTTCCATGCAGGAGGTCTGGGTGAAGCTGTTCGGCATCCCACCGAAGCACCAAATCGCCGACAGGCTAATGGTGGGCACCATGATGATTGGCAGGCCAGTTGCGGTGGATGGGGCTAGATCAGAAGATCTCCTCACGAATTTTAGGCGGTAGATGAAAAGCCTTACCCTTGGTGGGGTTCTAGGTGCCCGGGATAGGGTCGCCAGATAAGCCCGAGAGCGCGCCCCCTCCCAGCGACACCGAGGAGCCGCCACGTGAGTCCGTTCTAGCCGCCCCAAGAACATGGACAGGGAGAGCATCGACGCCACGATCTCGCCGTCCTCCAGTGTACCACCCAGGTTGGATCCGTATTGATCCTGCTCGGCGTCCACCTTCTGCTTGCCCTTGTGCTTATTTGTCGAGTTGACAACCATATTGGAAGGGCCCTCTTTAGAGAGGCCCCCCTTTTTTTCTTCAAACCCAGCCTGTCCCAGGTCTCATTATCAATCGACTCATCGTACATGTGGTCATGCTTGTCATTGTCCTTGTCCCTGGGCCTTTGTATTTGGGACCCTCTGACGGAGCCATACCACCGTCTAGCTCCGACTGGAGCATGATATTAAGGCCGTCACCGTTGAACCAAACTTGCACCACCCCGGTGAGTTTGGCCAGCACCCTACAGCCGAACCTCATACGCATCGGACCCAAGCGAGAGAGCAATGCCCCATCCACCATAACTGGACCGCCAATCATCATGGTGCCCGCCATCAACCTCTCAGCGATCCGGTGCTTGGGCGGGATGCCGAACAGCTTCACCTAGACCTCCGGCATAGAAAGGCATGCCTCCTGGCTGTGAGGGGCCTCCCTAATGTCCACTGTGATGTTGTGGAGTGAGAGAAACAACTTGCCACTCATGGTTGCCATCCACATCATGTCTGCGGTCATGAACTCCACCATGAATTCCAGCGCTGTAATATGCTCCACCTTCCAATCCTAGGTGCCTTCCACTATATGAGACAACTCGTGCTCAAGGTTACCCTGCGTCAGCATGCCTGCGGGTGCAGATATATTGGCCTTCGCCCTCGCAACCTCCTCCTCCATCTTGTCTTCCAGTTCATCGAACGGTAGGCATAAGAAGCCCTCCCCATGGATGACATGACCCATACAAATCTGCTTTTATAGATAGATTTCTTCCAACCATCCAGTTGTAAATTCCTCTAGAAGTTGTTGCCTGATCCTTGCTACTATTGCATAGATTTGTAAAACCTTGTGACAGTTCCCATTTAATAGAATAACAGTAGGAGCCTCTCCTGCTGTTTTAATTTGTCAAAAAAAAGTCTGAAGCACCATATGCTTTCCCCGAGATGGGCAATAAGCCGAGGGGTGGCCTTCTTCCCTGCAGACGATGCAGAACGTCTTGAAGTTGCACTTGGATTGGAAGTGACCCACTCGACCTCACTTCAAGCATTCTGGTCCGTCCGGCGTCTCCATCAGGATAGGGCCCAGAGCCAAGCCTTCAGCCGCTTCTGACAGCACCAGTGGGCCTGCCGCTCATGGCAGAGGGGGCTTCTCCGCATTGTGGGGGTTTGGGCCGTTGGCGTACGGGTCCCCCACTCGATCACCACCGTGCAGGTGCTGTCGTGGCTTCCTCTCCAGCTCGCAACCCTTCTTCCGAGCCTCCTCCTTCTTCTTCCACTTCTTCTCTTGCTGCTTTGTCTACCATGGCGGGGGAGGGACCCAACCCCCCTCCTCGTAGCCACGGAGGTCCCTCTGAGCTTCCTCACAAAAGTCACGCTCCCAACAGCGCTCCACCTTTGGATCCGGCGGCGATAGAGGACGCTTGGATGACCGATGGTCCTCGCGATACCCCATCACCATAACCTCCATGAACGACCGCACAAGTAGCAGCGGTGGGGGGAGAGGAAGCAAACGGTGAGCGGAGAGACCAAGCCACCACACTCAGATCTGGTGGCTGGAAAACCTAGCGAAGGGTTTAGTTCACCTCTTCTCAAACATAGGAATTTATAATTCACCACACACTAAACTGACCGGGCAGGCCACCTGATCCTTAGGCCCAGCCAATAGGTATCCACCCGAGCAGGTCGGGCCCACAGACCTGCCCAGGCTCGATTGGCCCACAGGTCCACAGGACGGACTCGTGGGGCCAACCCTAGCGCGGGAGTCCTTCCCGAGCGGGCGGATAACCTGCATCGCCTCCGCCGCCGGTAGTGATGGAACCAAGGCCGTAGCCCCCATGGACACCACCGCCCCTCCTGCCTCCACGGGAGTGACCAACAGCTCCTCCGACATCACCGGCACCGATAACAGCCATTGCGTCGGCAACCCACCGACAAGCCAACGCGCCCGCACAGCCAACACAGATGTGTCATGAGGTCACCGGCTACCAGGAGCGAACGCACTCCGGTGACGCATACGGCTCGAGCCTCCCCCGGCTCCACCGCTCGTGCCATGAAGGCCCCGACCGAACACTCATCGTGCGAAAACACATCGCCGCGCGCAGCCACCTCCACATTCGAATCTCTTCCTCGGAGTCAGCCCCAGCCAGCGCCCAAAAACGCAAGCCGCCTCCAGTACACGTAGGGGCCTAAAGCGAGAACGACCTCGCCTCCATGTGCGGCACGCCAGACCCGCGCAACACCGTGCGCCATCCCTCGTTGTCGACCGAGGGTGGGGTCTCACCGGTCGACTGAGCTGCGTCGCCGACAGCGTCGCTAGAGCCCCCAAGTGTCGTTGGCATTTCAAAAAATGTCGCTAGGTGAAGTTTTTTTTGCTAACTAGTACCCTAGAGCTTCTCCAACAAATGATGTAAAATAGGGCACTCAGAATGAGCTTTAGGGCATAAGAAAATTGATCTCGGTCCACTAGAAACATTCTATGCATAGAAGATAATGTAAAATAAGGCAACACCATTGCAACAGATGATGTAAAATAGGCATTTGAAAATCCAAACAAACTTGATAATTACGTACTTTTATCCAAGCATTCAAAGTTTTAAACATGCAAACTTAAACATAGAATGATCAACTCCTATGGATGCTACTTACAATACTCGTCACTAGCGCGTAGAAGGTCATTCCAGTGAATGTCGTCATCTTCATCGCCCGTCTCAAGCTTGACCGCCCTTGAAGGGCTAGCCTCATCCTCTTGTTTGATCGCTTTCTCATGTTGCACAAAGAACTCGTACTCAATGTGCACACGGTGTAGATTTTTCATGACAAACCTCGTTATAGACACCTCATCGCTCTCACAGGTGTTGAGTTGCTCCAGGACGATACATGTTTCCCTCTTCTTGCGGTGTACAATGTGCACTTTGTGACCTATGAACTCCACCACCTATGATAGTGCAGAATCCTGTAAGTACCTTCGGTAGGGTAACGAGCGTGGTTGGAAGTACCAAATCGAAAGTCGCACATGTGCTTTACCCAGGTTTCGGGCCTCCGTTGATGAGTAATACCCTACAACTTGCTTTGCATAGTTATTCATGATGGGTATGTAGGGAAACATAACAGAAGAAGGAAATTCCGTAATACATACACGCTCGTTACCACTACGAAGATGCATACAAGATTTGGTATGATCATTACCAACTCTTAATGCGGAAGGAGAGTTAGCGGAGATCCTCGGTGCAGATTCTCCCAGGTAGAATTTTACAACCTCCAAACTGTGAGAATATATCCTCCTTTGAACATTCCCTCAAACTTACAATCTTTGGGCTACACACATTCGACGTCACATATCCATCAACGCTTTCCATCCAAAACTAATTGCCACCAAAGACTATGCAGTCTTACAGCAGAACGGAACTATTTCGTCAAGGGAGTGTGTGTGTCTGTGTGTGTGAGAGAGAGAGGGAGAGGGAGTAGAATAGTAGATCATTGCTTGAGAGAGGGAGGGAGGGAGAGAGTAGAATAGTAGATCATTGCTTGTTTTGGTGGCAAAACTTGAGATGGTTTGGAGAGCCCCTCTCCTCCACTATTTACAATGAAGGAAGTTGTTGGGGTGGGGCTTGAGGAGGGCTGTCTAAAGAGGCCCCTACTCACAAACATCATCCCACCAAAGGTGGGAGGTTACCCCAAAGCATCCCCCCATCTTGGCCGATCCATGGAGGGGCTCCCCAAGGCTCCCCCTACCAACAAAGCAACCAAAATGGGCGCACCCAGAAACTATCCCCATGAAAGTCCCCCTTCGAAAACATGGTGTTTTTGTGCGAGCGTTGTCTTCGAAAAAATCCGGTAGCCTTCAAAATTCCATACGCATTCTGAACCTTTTCCGGTTTGATGGTTTACTCCGAAATAATTTTCGGTCCTCTGAAACACTTCTGGTTTTTTCTTTGAAACATTTTTAGTGTCTCCGAAACTTTTCTCGTGGCTTTCTCTCATACTCCTTGATTAGTACTCGGCAGATAGATGACTCTTAAGTGTGTCACTCTATAGGTTCGATGAAGTATATACATGACTGAAACACCTTTCAATCAATGATCAATAGCAAAAACCATGGACATCTGTATTGATCCCTATACCCACACGAAAGGATATTTGAGTGAACCTTTAGTTACCGTGTGTTATTCCTGTCCGAGAGGCCCCTAAGAATATTTCTGTTGGAAATATGCCCTAGAGGCAATAATAAAATGGTTATTATTGTATATCCTTGTTCATGATAATTGTCTATTGTTCATGTTATAATTGTGTTAACCAGAAACCGTAATACATGTGTGAATACATAGACCACAACATGTCCCTAGTGAGCCTCTAGTTGGCTAGCTCGTTGATCAATAGATGGTCACGGTTTCATGACCATGGACATTGGATGTCATTGATAACGGGATAACATCATTAGGAGAATGATGTGATGGACAAGACCCAATCCTAAGCATAGCACAAGATCGTGTAGTTTGTCTGCTAAAGCTTTTCCAATGTCAAGTATTGTTTCCTTAGACCATGAGGTTGTGAAACTCCCAGATATCACAGGAATACTTTGGGTGTGCCAAATGTCACAACATAACTGGGTGGCTATAAAGGTGCACTATGGGTATCTCCGAAAGTGTCTGTTGGGTTGGCACGAATCGAGACTGGGATTTCTCAGTCCATATGACGGAGGGGTATCTCTGGGCCCACTCGGTAAGACATCATCATAATGAGCTCAATGTGACTAAGGGGTTAGACATGGGATGATGTATTACCAAACGAGTAAAGGGACTTATCGGTAACGAGATTGAACAAGGTATAGGGATGCCGACGATCGAATCTTGCGCAAGTATCATGCCGGTAGACAAAGGGAATTGTATACGGGATTGATTGAATCCCTGACATCATGGTTCATCCGATGAGATCATCGTGGAGCATGTGGGAGCCAACATGGGTATCCAGATCCCGCTGTTGGTTATTGATGGGACAGGTGTCTCGGTCATGTCTACGTGTCTCCCGAACCCATAGGGTCTACACACTTAAGGTTTGATGATGCTAGGGTTATAGGGAATTAGTGTACGTGGTTACCGAAGGTTGTTCGGAGTCCCGAATGAGATCCCGAACGTCATGAGGAGTTCCAGAATGGTCCGGAGACAGAGATTGATATATAGGATGTAAGGATTTGGCCACCGAAAGAGTTTTTGGCGTCATCGATAATGTACCGAGACCACTGGAAGGGTTCCGGGGGTCCACCAAGTGGGGCCACCAGCTCCGGGAGGCTTCATGGGCCAAGAGTGGGAGGGAACCAGCCCCTAGGTGGGCTGGTGCGCCTCCCGCCCCAACCCAAGGCACAACAAGGGGTGGAGGGGGCAAACCCTAGGGCATGGATGGGCCCAAGGCCCACCCTAGGGCGCCGCCACTCCTCCCACCTTGGCCGCCGGCCCTCCCATCTCGGGATGCTGCACCATATAGGGTGGGAACCCTAGATGGGGTGCCTCCTCCTCCTTCCCCCTATATATATGTGGGGTTTTTGAGGGTTGCAACACACGAGTTCCTCTCCTCTCGGCACAGCCCTACTCCTCCCTCTCCTCGTTCTCCGTAGTGCTTGGCGAAGCCCTGCCGGAGACCATGCAGCTCCACCGTCACCACGTCATTGTGCTACCAGAGATATCCCTCAACCTCTCCTCCCTCCTTGCTGGATCAAGGCGTAGGAGACGTCACCAGGCTGCACGTGTGTTGAACGCGGAGGCGCCGTTGTTTGGTGTTAAGATCGGAGTCCACCGCGATCTGAATCGCTGCGAGTACAACTCCACCAACCGCATTCTTGTAACGCTTCCGCTTAGCGATCTTGAAAGGTATGAAGATGCAATCTCTCCCCACTCGTTACTGGTTTCTCCCAAGATAGATCTTGGTGATCGTAGGAAATTTTTTGATTTACCACTACGCCTACCAACAGTGGCATCATGAGCTAGGTCTATGCGTAGAATCTATGCACGAGTAGAACACAAAGTTGCTGTGGGCGTCGATCTTGTTAGTTTGCTTACCACTACTAGTCTTATTTTGATTTGGCGGTATTGTGGGATGAAGTGGCCCGGACCAACTTTACACGTATGTTTATGTGAGACCAGTTCCACCGCCTGACGTGCACTTGTTGCATAAGGTGGCTAGCGGGTGTCTGTCTTTCCCACCTTAGTCAGATTGGATTCGATGAAAAGGGTCCTTATGAAGGGTAAATAGCAATTGGCACATCACGTTGTGGTTTTGGCGTAGGTAAGAAACATTCTTGCTAGAAACCTATAGCAGCCACGTAAAAACTTGCAACTACAAATTAGAGGACGTCTAACTTGTTTTTGCAGCATATGCCTTGTGATGTGATATGGCCAAAGGATGTGATGTGATGCATTGTGATGTATGAGATTGATCATGTTCTTGTAATAGGATTCACGACTTGCATGTCGATGATTATGACAACCGGCAGGAGCCATAGGAGTTGTCTTATTTTATTGTATGACCCGTGTGTCAATCATAAACTCCATGTAATTACTTTACTTTATTGCTAAACATTAGCCATAGTAGTAGAAGTAATAGTTGGTGAGACAACTTCATGAAGACACGATGATGGAGATCATGATGATGGAGATCATGGTGTCGTGCCGGTGATAGTGATGATCATGGTGCCCCGAAGATGTACATCAAACGAGCAAGATGATATTGGCCATATCATGTCACTATATTGATTACATGTGATGTTTATCATGTTTACATATTATTTGCTTAGAACAACGGTAGTAAATAAGATGATCTCTCAATAAAATTTACACACAAGAAAGGTGTTCACCCTAACTGTGCACCGTTGCTAAGGATCATTGTTCCGAAGCACCACATGATGATCAGGTGTGATAGGTTCTAACGTTCGCATACAACGGGTGTAAGCCAGATTTACACACACGAAACACTTAGGTTGAGTTGACGAGCCTAGCATGTACAGACATGGCCTTGGAATATGGAAGACCGAAAGGTTGAACACGAGTCATATAGTAGATATGATCAACATGATGATGTTCACCATTGAAACCACCTCAACTCACATGATGATCGGACTTGCGTTGGTGAATTTGGATCATGTATCACTCGAGTGACCGGAGGGATGTCAATTTCAGTGGGAGTTTATAATTAACATGATTAACTAAACTCATTATCATGAACATAGTCAAAATGTCTTTGCAAATTATGTTGTAGATTACTAGCTCATGCTGTAGCTCCCTTGATTTTTATATGTTCCTAGAGAAATAGAGTTGAAAGATGATGGTAGCAATATTACGGACTCGGTCCATGATCTGAGGATTGTCCTTATTGCTGCACAGAAGGCTTATGTCCTTAATGCACCGCTCGGTGCGCCACCCCCTTTAGCTTCGTCTGTAGATGTTGTGAACATCTGATAGGCACGTTCTGATGACTACTTGATTGTTTAGTGCGCCATGCATTAAGGCTTAGAATTGAGGCTCCAAAACATTTTGAACGTCACGGAACATATGAGATGTTCTAAGAGCTGAAATTGGGATCTCAGGCTCGTGCCCGTGTTGTGAGATATGAAATCTCCAACAAGATTCTTTGCCTGCAAGATGAAGGAGAATAGCTCAATCGTTGCGCATGTGCTTAGATTGTCTGGGTGCTACAATCACTTGAATCAAGTGGGAGTTGATCTTCTGGATAAGAAAGTGATTGGTATAGTTTTCCAAGTCACTGTCACTAAGCTACTAGAGCTTCATGATGAACTATGAAATGCCAGGGATAGAAATGATGATCCCTGAGCTATTCGCGATGTTTGACACCGCGAAGGTAGAAATCAAGAAGGAGCATCAAGTGTTGATGGTTGGTAAAACCACTAGTTTCTAGAAGGGCAAGGGCAAGGAGGGAAACTTCATGGATGGCAAGACAGTTGCTGCTCCAGTGAAGCAAACCAAAGTTGAACCCAAACCCGAGACTAAGTGCACGGTCGCTGAAGCGGAACAACCCTAGATAGTTGGTAGATAAGAAGGTTGGCAACGTCGACAGAAGTATATTTTATATACGTGTTATTAATGTGTACCTTACTAGCATAGTAGCACCTGGGTATTGGATACCGGTTCGGTTGCTAAATGTTAGGAACTTGAAATAAAAGCTACGGAATAAACGGAGACTAGCTAAGAGTGAGGTGACGATGTGTGTTGGAAATGTTTCCAAGGTTGATGTGATCAACATCGCATGCTCTCTTTACCTTCAAGATTAGTGATAAACCTAAATAAATGTTATTTGGTGTTTGCGTTGAGCATGAACGTGATTAGATCTTGTTTATTGCAATACGGTTATTCATTTAAGTTAGAGAATAATGGTTATTCTGTTTACATGAATAATACCTTCAATGGTCATGCACCCAACGAGAATGGTTTGTTGAATCTTGATCGTAGTAATACACATGTTCATAACATAGATGCCAAAAGGTACAAAGTTAGTAATGATAGTATCACATAATTGTGGCACTGCGACTAAATGTCATATTGGTGTAAAGCGCATGAAGAAACTCCATGCTGATGGATCTTTGGACTCATTCGATTTTGAATAGGTTGAGACATGCAGACCATGCCTGGTGGGCAAACATGACTAAAACCCTGTTTTCAATTTGATGGAGCGGGGCAAGTAACTTATTAGAAATGATACATGATGATCTATATGGTCCAATGAGTGTTGTAGCATGCGGTGAATATCGTAATTTTTCTAACCGTCACTGATGATTTGAGTAGATATAGTGTATATTTACTTAATGAAACACAAGTCTAAAATGTTTGAAAAGTTCAAGCAAATTCAGAGTGAAGTTTAATATCATCATGACAAGAAGATAAAAATGTCTACGACATGATCGTGGAGGTGAATATCTGAGTTACGAGTTTGGCATACAACTTTAGACAATGTGAAAGTTGTTTCACAACGCACACCACCTGGAACACCATAGTGTGATGGTGTGTCCGAACGTCGTAGTCGTGCCTTATTTGATATAGCACGTACTATGATGTCTCTTATCGTTTTGCCACTATCATTTTGGGGTTATGCATTAGAGACAACTACATTCACTTTAAATAGGACAACATCTAACTCTGTTGAGATGACACCATATGAATTATGGTTTAATAGAAACATAAGCCGTCATTTCTTAATGTTTAGGGCTGCGACGCTTATGTGAAAAAAGTTTTTCACCTAATGAGCTCGAATCCAAAGCGGACAAATGCATCTTCATGGAATACCCTAAGTACAATTGGGTATACTGTCACGTCCAAGATGCACGCCTATCCTTTTAAGACACAAGCGCCTCGCAAGGGATAGAGGTGCATCTTGCCGTTAGCAAGTATAGTATCATCACATCATACAATACTTAAAAGATGAGTATACAAGATTGGCTTACACTCGCCACATACTAAATTAAAATCCACTCAGAGTTCAAATCATCAAGATGAAGACAGGGTCCGACTACGGATGAAATCAAATGATAAAACACATGCAAATGATACTATCTCGCTATCCCAAAGATCATGACCATGGTCCTCTACTCATTCGAATAAATCACATACATCCTGCCTCTTTCCTCATCATATTTCCACTAGAGCTGGGTAAGATCATCCTGCACGTACTCATCTGTAGTTGTACCTGGAGGGTGGTAATAATCTGTGAGCCACAGGGACTCAGCAATCAAGCGCCCGGGTAACGAGACTATTCAATCTTAAAGGTTGGAATGGGGTAAGTGTTTAGTTTGCAGCAGCACTAAGCATTTATGGTGGCTATCTTACGCAACATGAAAATAAATATGAGTGGCCTACGATGAATGGTCGAATCTAGTATGATCTCTATGAGATCCTGAACACTTACTACGTCAATCATAACCCCACTATGTTCTCTCTCGGATCATGTTCACGAGCAAAGACAATCACGGTTACTCACACGATTGGTGTATTTTAGTTAGAGTTTACTTCAAGTTTACTATAACAGGGTGTTAAACAAATATCCAAGTTGCCACATAACCGCGGGCACGGCTTCTCGAAAAGTTTTAACCCTACAGGGGTGCTCCAACTAGTCCATCACAAATTAACCACACTCAGCGGGAATAGCCTCGACCATGGATCTCACGGTCATCATAGGTAATTCCAAAGGAATTCCAACACCTCGAGAAAACCCGAAAAAAGTCAGACTCCACACGCAAGACACTCGATAAAGGTAAAAAAATCCAGCAAGACCACCCGGCGTGTCGATGAACCTGATAAGAGCCACGTATCTCGTTCTCAGGACACGACGGATAAGCTAGTGTACAGTGGCCTGATAGAAATCTCCCAAGTTGCCCCCGCACAGTGCTCTATTTTGGACCAACACTCATGAGGAGCACTGGCCCGGGGGTTGATTAATTATCCACGGGTTTGCAAGGCTCTATGCAATTTTATTAAGTTGTTAAGCAAATGTAGTACCAATGTTGGGTCTTGCCAGATAAGTTTTAATCTCAACCAAATAAACAAGGGGGTCCCCATAACAACCCCGAGCGCGTTAGGAGCGCAATATATGGAAACCATAACACCGGTAACAAGAACCTATGATGGTAACAGCGGAACAAAACACTTAGCAAAAGGCCAAGCCTTCCACCAATACCAAGATATATATATATGTGCATTGAATTAATAACAGATAAATATGGTTATATCCAAATCCATGTTAACACATGGAACAACCTGCACCTGCAACTAAGAAAGCTATAAGAGGGGCTGAGCAGCGGTAACTTAGCCAATCAAAGGTTTGCTAGGATGTGGAGGGTTAGAGGCTTTCATGGCATTTAGGAGGCTGATATCAAGTGGTAGGTAGCGCAATTGTAACGATAAGAGCGAGAAAACTAGCAAGCGAAAATAGTATCGGGATCCGGGTACGATCATCTTGCCTGTTGGTTCTTTAGTGGAACAAGTATCGGGATCCTCGTAGTAGTACTCTCCTGGGTCCTCGTACTCAGTATCAACACTCGCGTCTACCCAAGAGAAATAGCAACAATAAACATCCAACCAAGGTGCAATGCACAACCAAGATGATGCATGATTCATTTAAGAAGCATTAACATGGCAATCCAAAACTAGTCATGTTTCACATGCAAAGTTTGATTATTAATGAATCTGGACAGAACCTGATGTTGAGTTATTTAAACATGCATGAACATGGAAAATATGGATGCATCATGCAAAATCGATAGAAATACATATAAAGAACGTAAGAAACGGAGTTACGGTTCTCACGATACGCTCAAGACAAGGTACGAAGGCAAAACACAAGACAACCAAGCCATGGGCTAATTCTTGGCATTCCAAGGTAGCCACTGGTTAGGCAATGAAAAACCAACCACAATAGACTCAAAAATCAATCAATTCCATGGAGTGTAGCTCCCACAAGTCACAAATTAATAAAACAACAAATCTGCCACAAAATAGCAACATAGCAACTTACACAGCCCACAACTTGAGCTACAGGAATCCTACAGCCACAAACAAGATACTGACAGAATCTACATAAAAAATTCATCAACTTATCCAACTACACAAATTGCATAGGATGCACACATCAATAAGCATGAAGTTATCAAGTTGGCATGATGAAACAGTTTTCTGGGACTTGGTGAAAATTCCAGTTTTCTGGAATCTGAGTTAATAAAGTAGCAAGTTGACAGCAGTAGTTAAATATGTTAGAGGCTACCTCTTTGCATGAAAATTAACAGGATTATAGTAGACAACATCTACTCCAAAACACTAGCACTGAGCATGCTCAAATTCACAACACATCGCAAGATACCATCCACTCTACATGGCATAAAAATAACAGCAGATTCTCAGACTTGGTAGTTTTTAGCGTGCTGAAACAGAAACATTAAGTTGACTACTTAACAGCATGGTTCCCACTTAAATGGGTGATTCCCAGGTTAAACAAAATACCATGGCATACTAGATATAAAACACTAGCACTTCCTAGTTGGCACATGCCCCGAAGCAAGCAAGGATTAAATCATGCAAAAATGACAAAGTGGCATCTCAGCTGAAAATGAAAGTTTTATGAACTTGCTCAAAAGTGAAATCTGAAAGTTCCAATGGATTCATTGGATCTTTCTACCCCAAATACATGTGTCATACTCATATTTTCATGTGAAACAACAAGGCACAAGCAAGATAGCAACACTACCAACTATTCACATGAGGGGATCATACTCTAATTTGAACATGAGCAAATATGATCCAAGTAGATTGGAACCTCAGCTAGAGATGGAAATGAGCTTAACCAAAACCACATGCACATAAATACACTAGCACACATGCATGTGTATGCACCACCTAGGTGGCACATACACACACACAAACATACATGCATGTCCCACCTATGTGTATGCATCACCATGTGACACATACACACACACTACAGCAACAGGAAAAAAATAAAGGAATCAAATTCCTACACATACATACATACACACATGTATAAAAGAGAGAGAAAAATAAAACAAAGCAAAAAGAAATAGCAAAAGGGGGGAGGCTCAGGCTCGAGCCCATGACCTCCTGGTCATCTCCCCCTGGAGCCTACCACTCGGCTACGGGCGTGACACTTAACAGGGAGGGGGAACCGCAGCTATAATACATGTGCACACATATAAACACTAACGAAACTGAAACCACACACACCCACTCTGACAAAGACAGAGGCGGCGAACTCTGGCGACGGTGGGGCTACTAGGCACCTCTGGCGAGGGGAAATGGTGCATGAGGGCAGATGCACCTACGGGGGTCCCATTCCCGCCCCTGGACGGGATCTACGAGAGGAAGGAGAGGCACAAGCTCCAAGCTTGTACGACCCTAGCGACGGCGCGAGCAGAGCGACAACACGGCGGCGACCACGAGCTCGATGGCAACTACGCAAGGCAAGGAAGGAAGAGGAGACACCGATGCTCACCGAGGGGCGACGATGACGAGCCGATCGAAACGAAGACGATGGAGGGGAAGGAGAGGCGAAGACACGGCGCGCGAAGAGGAAGAAGACCCGGCGATGCTCCAGCGGCGAGAAGGAAGAAGAAGGCCTCCCGAGGCCTCCTAACACCGGGAATGGATCGCCATCTCCGCCGCCGCCGAGGCCCGCCGGAGGCGCGAAGACGACGGTGATCTCCCACTCTCTGAAATCCCCTGCTACTGAAACCTTACCGGAAGGGGAAAGAAGAGCGGAGGATAAGGAAGAATAAGGAGGGGAGAAGGGGAGCGGCGGTGGCAAGGAGGGAGAAGAATCCTAAGGCTACGCGCTCTTATAAAGGGGGGGCGACCTCGAAGTGCGTGAGCCCTGACGGCGACGGCGTCAGCTCCCCGTGCTCTCACCTCTCTGAACCTGCTAACGGAGGAGGAGGAGAGCAGGTAGCCGTCAGCTACCTGCTAGGCTGAGTGGGCCGGGAGGGCACAACCCACACGCACACACTCCCTCAAAAACAATAAAACAGAAAGTTATTTTCTTTTAAAAGCACCACGGAAAAAAGGAAAAACCCCAGGGATGAAATAGAGGAGTTTTTGGGCAAACAAAAATACCTTTGCAGAGAAAATAATATGCCCCATTGAATAAATATATTAAGTTGAATTATAGGGCAAGTAATTTTAAAATATGCAGCCCTTGTTATTTAAAACACACAAGCAAACAAACTACAAACATCAAAACAATCATACTCATAATTCATAAAACATATGGGGCTACCTCTTGAACATTTTTAAATAATTTAAATGGCAATTTGAGTCTGATTATAAAATAACATGGGAATTAAGTAATATGATGGGGTTTTGTTGATGAAAAGAAAAGAGAGGGGAATAAGGAGGAGATTGCACACATGAGCTTCACCCACACACAAACCAAACCAAAACACCCACATACAAACCAAACCAAAACACTCACATACAAACCAAGACAATACATGATGGATGCATGATGCATGATGCATAAATGCAAGAACAAGACATGGATGACAAGTTGCAAAACATCATTAAACTCATGGCACAAGGTTCATACAATAGGTTACATGCCAAATAAGGTAGGAGTAGCACTTGGGCTGTCACATATACCTTCTATCTTAGATCCGAGCACAAAGTGTTTGTTGCTAAAATGGGTCCTTTCTGGATAAAGAGTTTCTCTCGAAAGAATTGAGTGGAGGGAAGATAGAACTTGATGAGGTTGTTGAACCTTTGTTCAACCAGAGAGTAGCGCAGCGCAGAAAGATGTTTTTGTGGAGCCTACATCAGTTGAAGAGGAAGTTAATGTTAATGATCATGAAGCTTCGAATCAAGATACTATCAAACCTTGTAGGTTGACAAGGACGCGTACTACTCCCGAGTGGTACGGCAACCCTGTCTTAGAGGTCATGTTGTTGGTTAATGATGAACCTATGAACTATGGAGAAGCGATGATGGGCCCGGATTCTGACAAATGGTTAGAGGCCATGAAATCCGAGAAAGGATCCATGTATGAAAACAAAGTATGGACTTTGGTAGACTTGCCCGTTGAACGCCAGGTCGTTGAGTACAAATGGACCTTTAAGATGAAGACATATTTTGATGGTGAATGTCACTATTTATAAAGCTCGACTTGTCGGAAATAAGTTTCCACCAAGTTCAAGGAGTTGACTACAATAAGACTTTCTCGCCCGTAGCGATGCTAAAGTCTGTTGGAATTATGTTAGCAGTTGCTGCATTTTTCAATTATGAAATCTGGCAGATGGATGTCAAAACATCGTTTCCTTAACGGTTTCCGTGAGAAAAGGTTGTATGTGATACAACCAGAAGGGTTTTCAGTCCTAAGGATGCTAAAAGGTGTGCGAGCTCCAACAATCCTTCTATGGGATGGAGCAAGCATCTCGGAGTTGGAATATACACTTTGATGAGGTGATCATTTTTTTTGAGTTTATACAAAGTTTACGAGCAACTTGTATTTACAATAAAGTGACTGGGAGCACTATATAATTTCTGATAAGTATATGTGGTTGACATATTGTTGATCGGAAATGATGTAGAATTTCTGGAAAGTATAAATGGTTGTTTGAAAAGAGTTTTTCAAAGGAAGACCTGGATGAAGCTACCTAATTGTTGAGCATCAAGATCTATAGAGATGGATCATGATGCTTGATAAGACTTTCGATGAGTACATACCTTGACAAGATTTTGAAAGAGTTCAAAATGGATCAGTCAAAGAAAGGGTTCTTGCCTGATTTGTAAGGTGTGAAGTTGAGTAAGACTCAAAGCTCGACCATGGCAGAAGAAGGAGAAAGGATGAAGGTCGTACCCAATGCTTTAGCCATAGGCTCTATATAGTATGCCATGCTGTGTACCGCACCTGCGTGTGCCTTGCCATGAGTCTGTCAAGGGGTACAAGAGTGATCCGGGAGTGGATCACTGGACAGCGGTCAAGATTATCCTTAGTAACTAAAAGACTAAGGAAATGTTTCTCGATTATGGAGGTAATAAAGAGTTTGTCGTGAAGAGTTACGTTGATGCAAGCTTTAACACCAATCCGGATGACTCTGAGTAGCAATCCAGATACGCATACTAGAGCAGCCATTTGGAATAGCTCCAGGTGGAGTGTGGTAGCAGTGTCTACAGTATGACATAGATATTTACAAAGTACACACGGATCCGAATGTTGCAGGCCCATTAACTAAAAGACCTCTCTCACATGCAAAGCATGATCGAGCACCAGAACTCCTTGGGTGTTAGATTCATAACAATGCGAATCACATGGTGATGTGAACTAGATTATTGACTCTAGTGCAAGTGGGAGACTGTTGGAAATATGCCCTAGAGCCAATAATAAATTGGTTCTTGTCATATTTCCTTGTTCATGACAATCGTTTATTATCCATGCTAGAATTGTATCGATTGGAAACTCAGATACATGTGTGGATACATACACAACACCATGTCCCTAGTATGCCTCTAGTAGACTAGCTCGTTGATCAAAGATGGTCAAGGTTTCCTGGCCATGGACATGTGATGTCATTTGATAATGGGGTCACATCATTAGAAGAATGATGGGATGGACAAGACCCAAACTATAAACGTAGCATATGATCGTGTCAGTTTATTGCTATAGTTTTCTGCATGTCAAGTATATGTTCCTATGACCATGAGATCATGCAACTCACTAACACCGGAGGAGTGCCTTGTGTGTATCAAACATCGCAACGTAACTGGGTGACTATAAATGTGCTCTACAGGTATCTCCGAGGGTGTCTGTTGGGTTGGCATGGATCAGGACTGGGATTTCTTACTCCGTGTGATGGAGAGGTATCTCAGGGCCCACTCGGTAATACAACATCACAACAAGCCTTGCAAGCAATGTGACTAAGTGTTAGTCACGGGATCTTGTATTACGGAACGAGTAAAGAGACTTCCTAGTAACGAGATTGAACTAGGTATGGAGATACCAACGATCGAATCTCGGGCACGTAACATACCGAAGAACAAAGGGAACATCCTACGGGATTAACTGAATCCTTGACATAGAGGTTCGACCAATAAAGATCTACGTAGAATATGTAGGAATCAATATGGGCATCCAGGTCCCGCTGTTGGTTATTGACCGTAGAGGTGTCTCGGTCATGTCTACATAGTTCTCGAACCCGCAGGGTCTGCACACTTAAGGTTCGGTGACGCTTCAGTAGTATAGAGTTACGTATGGTGGTGACCGAAGGTTGTTCAGAGTCCTGGATGAGATCCCGGACGTCACGAGGAGCTTCGGAATGGTCCAGAGGTAAAGATTGATATATAGGAAGTCCTGTTTTTGTCACCGGAAAAGTTTCGGGCTCATCGGTAGTGTACCGGGAGTGCCGATAGGGTACCGGGGGACCATCGGGAGGGGTATTTTGACCCAAGAGGCTACATGGGCTGTGGAAGGATGAATACCAGCCCTTAGTGGGCTTGTGGAAGTCCCACAAAGGGCCCATGCGCCTGGGAAGAAATGCCCAAGGAGAAAAAGGTGGAAAAAGGCAAAAAGGCTAAATAAGGAAGGAGTCCTAGTCCTACTAGGATTGGAGGAGGATTCCTCCTCTCCTCCTTGCGCAAGAGGCCAAAGGGCTGGACCTTGTGCGCCAGCCTTCTCCCTCTCTCCTCCTATATATACTAGAGGTTTTGAGGGTTTTGAGACACAGAAATCAGCCACGTGCTACCCTCTCCTCTAGATCGTAATTTCTCCTCTAGATCGGTTTTCAGCGGTGCTTAGGTGAAGCCCTGCTGGAATAGCTCCACCACCATCGCTGCAACGCCATCACGCTGCCGGATGACTCTTCTACCTCTCCGCTCCCTCTTGCTTGATCAAGAAGATGGAGATCATCATCGAGCTGTACGTGTGTTGAACGCGGAGGTGTCGTCCGTTCGGTACTAGATCGGAAGGACCATGATCAAGATGGCGAGACAATTCGTGATCAAGATCGCGGGACGAATCATGATGAGATCACAAGACAGATCGTGATTGGCTCACGATACGAATCGTGATGGGATCGCGGGATGCTCGGCGATTTGGATCGCGAAGAAGTTCGACTACATCAACCGCGTTTCTTAACGCTTCCCTCTTAGTGATCTACAAGGGTACGTAGATCCAGTCAGCCTCTCGTACATGCTCATCACCATGGATAGGTCTTGTGTGTGCATAGGAAATTTTTTGTTTCCCATGCAACGTTCCCCAACACCAAGTACTTAGCGGATAAGAAGGCCGGCAACATTAAAGGTATATGTGATATACTTGTTATTGATGTGTACCTAACCAACGCTCATAGTAGCTCCTGGGTATTAGATACCGGTGCAGTTGCTCACATTTTGAACTCCAAGCAGGAACTGCGAAATAAGCGGAGGCTGGCAAAGGACGAGGTGACGATGCACGTCAGGAATGGTTCCAAGGCCGATGTGATCGCCGTCGGCACGCTACCTCTACATCTACCTTCGGGATTAGTTTTAAACCTCAATAATTGTTATTTAGTACCAGCTTCGAGCATGAACATTGTATCTGGATCTAGTTTGATTCGAGATGGCTACTCATTTAAATCTGAGAATAATGGTTTTTCTATTGATATGAGATAAATGTTTTATGGTCATGCCCTGCTGGTCAATGGTTTATTTTTGATGAATCTCGAACGTGATGTTACACATGTTCATAGTGTGAGTACCAAAAAGTGTAAGGTTGATAACGATAGTCCCACTTACATGTGACACTGCCGCCTTGGTCATATTGGTGTCAAACGCATGAAGAAGCTCCATGCTGATGGACTTTTGGAGTCTATTGATTTCGAATCATTTGACACGTGTGAACCATGCCTCATGGGCAAGATGACCAAGACTCCGTTCTCCAAAACAATCGAGCGAGCAACTGACTTGTTGGAGATAATACATACTGATGTATGCGGTCCAATGAGCGTCGAGGCTCGCGGGGGCTACCGTTATGTTCTCACCCTCACTGATGACTTGAGCAGATATGGGTATGTCTACTTAATGAAACACAAGTCTGAAACCTTTAAAAGGTTCAAGGAATTTCAGAATGAGGTAGAGAAGCAACGTGATAGGAAAATAAAGTGCCGACAATCTGATTGTGGTGGAGAATATTTGAGTCACGAGTTTGGCACGCACCTAAGGAAATGTGGAATTGTTTCACAACTCACGCCGCCTGGCACACCTCAGCGAAATGGTGTGTCTGAACGTCGTAATCGCACTCTATTGGATATGGTGCAATCAATGATGTCTCTTACCAACTTACCGTTATCATTTTGGGGATATGCATTAGAGACTACCGCATTCACTTTAAATAGGGCACCGTCAAAGTCCGTTGAGACGACACCGTATGAATTATGGTTTGGAAAGAAACCTAAGCCGTCATTTCTAAAAGTTTGGGGATGCGATGCTTATGTGAAGAAACTTCAACCTGAGAAGCTCGAACCCAAAGCGGAAAAGTGCGTTTTCATAGGATATCCCAAAGAGACTATTAGGTATACCTTCTACCTTAGATCCGAAGGCAAAGTCTTTGTTGCCAAGAATGGATCCTTTCTCTAGAAAGAGTTTCTCTCGAAAGAAGTAAGTGGGAGGAAAATAGAACTTGATGAGGTAACTATACCTCCACTCGAACCAGAGAGTAGCGCAGCACATGAAGTTGTTTCTGTGGAGCCTACACCGGCTGGAGAGGAAGTTAATGATGATGATCATGAAACTTCAGATCAAGTTACTATTGAACGTCGAAGGTCCACTAGGACACGTTCCGCACCAGAGTGGTATGACAAACTTGTCCTGGAGATCATGTTGTTGGACAACGGTGAACCTTTGAACTATGAAGAAGCGATGGCGGGCCCGGATTCCAACAAATGGCTTGAAGCCATGAAACCCGAGATAGGATCCATGTATGGGAACAAAGTGTGGACTTTGGTGGACTTGCGTGATGATAAGCGAGCCATTGAAAATAAATGGATCTTTAAGAAGAAGACTGACGCGGATGGTAATGTGACCGTCTATAAGGCTCGGCTTGTCGCTAAGGGTTATCGACAAGTTCAAGGGGTTGACTATGATGAGACTTTCTCACCCGTAGCGATGCTAAAGTCTGTCCGAATCATGTTAGCAATTGCCGCATTTTATGATTATGAGATCTGGCAAATGGACGTCAAAACGACATTCCTTAATGGCTTCCTTAAGGAAGAACTATATATGATGCAGCCAGAAGGTTTTGTCGATCCTAAAGATGCTAACAAAGTATGCAAGTTCCAGCGCTCCATCTATGGGCTGGTGCAAGCATCTCGGAGTTGGAACATTCGCTTTAATGAGGTGATTAAAGCGTTTGGGTTTGTACAGTTTTATGGAGAACCCTGTATTCACAAGAAAGTGAGTGGGAGCTCTATAGCATTTCTCATATTATATGTGGATGACATACTGATAATGGGAAATGATATAGAACTTTTGGAAAGTTTAAAGGCCTACTTGAATAAATGTTTTTCAATGAAGGAACTTGGAGAAGCTGCTTACATATTAGGTATTAAGATCTATAGAGATAGATCGAAACGCCTCATAGGTCTTTAACAAAGCACATACCTTGAAAAGATATTGAAGAAGTTCAATATGGATCAGTCCAAGAAGGGTTTTTTGCCTGTGTTACAGGGTGTGAGATTGAGTACGACTCAATGCCCGACCATGGAAAAGGATAGAGAAGAGATGAGTGTCATCCCCTATGCTTCAGCCATAGGCTCTATTATGTATGTCGTGCTATGTACCAGACCTGAGGTGAACCTTGCCATAAGTTTGGTAGGGAGGTAGCAAAGTGATCCCAGAGCGGAACACTAGATAGCGGTCAAGAATATCCCGAAGTACCTGAAAAGGACAAAGGACATGTTTCTCGTATATGGAGGTGTCGAAGAGCTCGTCGTAAAGGTTACGTCGATGCTAGCTTCGACACAAATCCGAATGACTCCAAGTCGCAAACCGGATACATGTATATTTTGAACGGAGGGGCAGTCAGCTGGTGCAGCAGCAAGCAAAGCGTCGTGGCGGCATCTACATGTGAAGCGGAGTACATAGCTTCTTCAGAAGCAGCAAAGGAAGGAGTCAGGATGAAGGAGTTCATCGCCGACCTAGGAGTGATTCCCAATGCGTCGGGCCCGATGACTATATTATGTGATAACACTGTAGCTATTGCCCTTGCGAAGGAGCCCAGGTTTCACAAGAAGACAAGACACATCAAGCGCCGCTTCAACTCCATTCGTGATTTCATTCAGGAGGGAGATATAGATATTTGTAAAGTACATACGGATCCGAATGTCGCAGATTCGTTGACTAAACCTCTCTCACGTGCAAAACATGATCAACACCAGAATGCTATGGGTGTCCGATTCATCACGATGTAATAGATTATTGACTCTAGTGCAAGTGGGAGACTATTGGAAATATGCCTAGAGGAAATAATAAAATGGTTATTATTGTATTTCCTTGTTCATGATAATTGTCTATTGTTCATGCTATAATTGTGTTAACCGGAAACCGTAATACATGTGTGAATACATAGACCACAACATGTCTCTAGTGAGCCTCTAGTTGGCTAGCTCGTTGATCAATAAATGGTCAAGGTTTTAAGACCATGGACATTGGATGTCATTGATAACGGGATCACATCATTAGGAGAATGATGTGATGGACAAGACCCAATCCTAAGCATAGCACAAGATCGTGTAGTTCGTCTGCTAAAGCTTTTCCGGTGTCAAGTATCGTTTCCTTAGACCATGAGATTGTGCAACTCCCGGATACCGTAGGAATGGTTTGGGTGTGCCAAACGTCACAACGTAACTGGGTGGCTATAAAGGTGCACTACGGGTATCTTCGAAAATGTCTGTTGGGTTGGCACGAATCGAGACTAGGATTTGTCACTCCGTATGACGGAGAGGTATCTCTGGGCCCACTCGGTAAGACATCATTATAATGATCTCAATGTGACTAAGGGGTTAGACACGGGATGATGTATTACGAAACGAGTAAAGAGACTTTCCGGTAACGAGATTGAACAAGGCATAGGGATGCCGACGATCGAATCTCGGGCAAGTATCATGCCGGTAGACAAAGGGAATTGTATATGGGATTGATTGAATCCCTGACATCGTGGTTCCTCCGATGAGATCATCGTGGAGCATGTGGGAGCCAACATGGGTATCCATATCCCACTGTTAGTTATTGACCAGAGAGGTGTCTCGGTCATGTCTACGTGTCTCCTGAACCCGTAGGGTCTAGACACTTAAGGTTCGATGACGCTAGGGTTATAGGGAATTAGTGTACATGGTTACCGAAGTTTTTTCGGAGTCCCGGATGAGATCCCGGACGTCACGAGGAGTTCCGGAATGGTCCGGAGACAAAGATTGATATATAGGAAGTAAGGATTTGGCCACCGAAAGAGTTTCGGGCATCACCGGTAACGTACTGGAACCACCGGAAGGGTTCCGGGGGTCCACCAAGTGGGGCCACCAGCTTCGGGAGGCTTCATGGGCCAAGAGTGGGAGGGAACCAGCCCCTAGGTGGGCTGGTGCGCCTCTCACCCCAGCCCAAGGCGTAGCAAGGGGTGGAGGGGGCAAACCCTAGGGCGTGGATGGTCCCAAGGCCCACCCTAGGGCGCCACCACTCCTCCCGCCTTGGCCGCCGACCCTCCCATCGAGGGCTGCCGCACCATCTAGGGTGGGAACCCTAGATGGGGTGCCTCCTCCTCCTTCCCCCTATATATATGTGGGGTTTTTGAGGGCTGCAACACACGAGTTCCTCTCCTCTCGGCGCAGCCCTACTCCTCCCTCTCCTCGTTCGCCGTAGTGCTTGGCGAAGCGCTGCCGGAGACCATGCAGCTCCATCGTCACCACGCCGTCGTGATGCCGGAGTTCTCCCTCAACCTCTCCTCCCTCCTTGCTAGATCAAGGCGTAGGAGACGTCACCGGGCTGCACATGTGTTGAACGCGAGGTGCCGTTGTTCGGCGCTAAGATCGGAGTCCACCACGATCTGAATCGCTGCGAGTACGACTCCACCAACCGCGTTCTTGTAACGCTTCCGCTTAGCGATCTTCAAAGGTATGAAGATGCAATCTCTCCCCACTCGTTGCTGGTTTCTCCATATATAGATCTTGGTGATCGTAGGATTTTTTTTGATTTAGTACTACGTCTACCAACAATTTCTCCATCAACGGTGGAGCAAAACTCATTCTTGAGCTATCAAGTCCATTGTTATACTTTTTCATGAACCCGTAAGCTACCGTCTAATATCCAACTAGGACGGGCAAACTATGGTGGATTGTTAGCATCACCCGCCCTTGGCAGAGCTCGTTCGCTCGCGCCGACCCACCTCCCGGTGCATTGAGCACTCCGGATGGCCTGGGTGCTGGTTGGACCTGGGTGGTCAGAGAGTGTTTCTCGGATGTTGGGCGTTGGCTGGTTGTCGTCCACCTCCCCTCTCCTTTCTCTTGGCCCGTGTGTGTCGTTTCGTTCCCTTGTTTGAGACAGTGACTTGATTTCTAGATATATTTGTGTCACCTGATTTTGTAAAAAAATTCATGTTTCTCTCCTTCACAACAAAGAGTACTTGTTATCGATGAAAACTAGTTGGGAGGGAGGGATTAATTTGCACCCCTCTCCCCTTTTGTCCTGTCTATCGTCGTCGGTCACTAGCTTCATCCTCGCCTGCCTTCAAATGTTGCACGGTCAGGCAACAATGGTTGGGATTTTATCACCGAAGAGGTGGTCTTCAGTAACCGAACTCTGTCACTAGTTGCACCCGGACTTGGTGCCACTCCGCCCGCCACCACAGGAACTCTTGCCACAGTCCAGGTTTGAGCTCATCAAGGAATTTTACGAGAGAACTCAATCTCAACATTACTCCAGATCATGCGTCTCCAACGAACAAAAGGCGCTCGATACCCAGGATATGACCAACAAATCACCAAACTTTAGCACTAACTAGTCAAGATTCGAAGCAAAAAAAAAAACACAACCTAGGGTTTATAAAGGAAAGAACGAAAGTACTGTAGCATGTCACCGACGGCTAGGGTTATAACTTACAACCCAAATTGCACCAAGATAGTCTCCTAATGAGTGGATAACGTGGCCTTATAGCCACTACATCCAGGAGGAGGTATAGAAAGCTAAAACACGAAGTGGTAAATGTGTCGGATTGGCAGCGACACGGGGGAGTCTGGGAGCCGTCCGATTTTTGATCATTGGCTGACGGAGACATTCTTGAGGCTAATCGTCGTCTATCCAGGAGAGCTGTTGGATGAGTAATCAACGACTGTCAGTCCAAACGAAATGCGGAAACAGGGAAAGTGATCAAACTTGCAGTTAAGTTCAGAGATGAGCTTGATTCGCGCGCGTCCCACACATGGACTCGATGGAGAACGAGAGCACCGGGAGGCCAGCGCATCGCGTCGACCAACTCGCGAAATGCGCGTCGTGCGCACGAGCCGTGCCGGGCCATGCGCGGGTGCACGCACGAACGGCGTCGTATAGCGCACCACTCATGCCAGTCAGTTCACTCAGAGCGGATCCATGGCAGTATCTCGGCACTGTATGACCTTGGAGCCGGCCGCGCCGCGCGACAGCAGAGCTCACGGCCATGCACGCATGCCTCGCGCGGCGCGCCTCTGCAGATGCAGCCCTGCAGGGGCCTGCATCTGCAGTGCCCCCCACCATGCGTACGCGGCTGGCTGTGCTGTGCGACACGTACTCTCAGGACGATGTGTCCAGCGACGCGATGACTGCTTCACTCACGTTTTCCCTTTGTCACGGAATCTCGTCTGCAAGGGCGAACCCTATCGCCGTGGCTTAAAGTTTTCCTTGGAAACCTCTGTAGCCCTGGCAAGTGACAGCCCAGCCTCGTCAGTTAAGGCGGAATTCACGGGCGCTCAACAAGCATATACGTATACCAGATAACCATGGAGCATCATTGCTAATTATGCCGGACACAAACGTACGTACCCCTCGCAGATCTCCAAGCGCATCATTGCCTCATGTGACTTTCCCAAAGGAGAAAAACGTACCACTCCTAGTGGATTCATGCGGCAACATGCCTGCTGCATATGCATATATGTCCATCACAGACAGAGCAAGGTTAATCACTGTTGTTCTTCGCCTTGCATTGCATGCACCAAGCTCTGCTTTTAACCATCACCAGCGCGCAACAAAAGCAGCTGCGTTTGAAAAAAAAAGGTTTATATGGTTCAGGGCTTAGGGCCAGGGAGAGAGAGGACGCGGCCTTTAACTTTGGCAAAGTTTCATGGAGCGAAAGGGCATGCATCTCCATCATTTGTCTTCTCCTACTGGCTCTAGCAAGCGCACGGCAGTTAACTGTTCATCTATCTCTTTCCTGCATGCATGGCATGGCATCTCCAACGAACCAATCATTGTCTAGGTTCCATGAACCATCGCGCCGGCGCGAGCCTGGCCTCGGGTCCTTGCGTTGCCCATACCTATATAATATATGTTTTTCATACTTGGATCTTGCCGTTTCGTAGCAGACAGACAGTTAACTAGCTAGCATACATACATAAGTATATTTGAACACTAACTAACATACATATTGGTAAGCACAGTGTTCTATACCCGCCGATAAGTATCTCTGAGCTGGCATTCAATCTCTGCATATTGAAATGCCTCAGCTAGCAACCGGCCATGGACTGATGCACGGGCAGTACTACAGGTGATCTTTTACCTTGAGCACTGAAACACTCTTTGCCAACAAGACTGAGTTAACTGAATTCAGCATTATCAGATTCTTGGTAAGAAAAGCCAGATCCCAATCGTAGACATGAAGAGACGCCGAACCAATCTGTTAGCACAAGTGATGATAATTCAATGGGGGAACAAACCCACATTGTCTCACATGCCCTGACCAAAATATTTTATTCCACTGGCCCCCCCACTAGTAGGAGAAGCAATGAGTGGGTTCGCCCAATCATCACATGAACAACTTATATCTGCAATAAAAAGATCAATCAGGTGATGGTACACCGCAAGCAAGCAAGCAAGCAGAGGTAGTCGGAGGCCACAGCCACTTGTGTACAATTAATCCTCAACCTTTGGCTGATCGACCGGTCTATCTATCATTCATGATTTCATGTAGATGGAGACGGGTCGCTCCTGCTGGGGGATGGGGCCTATCGTAAAGCAACGCCCGTCAGGTCAGGTCCGCTTCGTCGAGCTCAGAGGCGATCGATGGACGCATCATCGAGGAAATAATGGAGCACAACGTGTCCCTGTCGGAAGAAGCCGGAGAGATCGATCGATCGATCGCCTGCGACGCCCATTGACCGTGCTTAGTTTAAGCGGGGAGGAGATTATTTTGTTTGCGGTTTAGTGATGTGACCCAGCATATTCGTCAGATGGGCTATTTGCAGGAGGGCCCTGCTATGTTGGTGGTTTGCATGCAGCGGCCAAAGATTCCTCCAACTAACTGCATCGCAACCATGCATACCTTTTATCTTAGGATAGGCAACCATATGTACCTACTCCGGGGTTAGTTATTTGTAAAAAATAAAATTTGTCAGGGGTAGTCAGCTACTGTATGCCATGGCTGTTTTTGTAGGGAGGAAGAAATGGCGGCAGCAACGTTTCAGTTCTGTGTGCTCGAGAGCTATGTTATACAGTACTGTCTATAGCATTTTGAAGACACCAAAGAACATGATTGCATTTAAGTTTTGGAAGTCCTGTGGTGATAGTTTTCTTTTTTGAACTGTGGTGAGAATTTTCATTTGCAACTGCAGAGCTTTTCAGCTCTAGATGCCGTGTCCTCGCCTCTGAAAAATCAGTTTTTCTTTGCTTTTCTTCGTGTTTTCATTTTCCCTTTTTTCGGTCTTCATTGTTTCTTTCTTCGGATTTCACCCTTTTCTTATATATTTTTCTTCCCCTTTTCCATTTTCCCTTTTAATGCATTTCAACATTTTGCATGCACATTGTACATTTTCTTTTATAAACTAGGAACATTTTTATAGATGATTAACATTTATCAGATACATGACTAACATTTTATATTTTTTTCATACACAATATGTACTTTTCATATACATATAAAACCTTTTTAATACATTTTTAACATTTTCAAATACATGAAAAACATTTTTACAAATACATGCTTTTAAATATTGTTCTCAATTAGTGTTAAAAAAATTCTAAATACATGCTGAAACATTTCTTTGAATGATTCAAAACCATTTATGTAAAATGTGTAACTAATTTTTACATTAATATGTTTTTAAAATGTCACAAACATTTTTTGAAACTCGTGGACATGTTATTTAAATGAAACATAAATTTTCGATGGTACTGTATGATTTTTTTGGTTTACACGCTATTTTTTATATTTTATAATTGTTTTTAAAATGTCACATATATTTTAAAAATAGAACATTTTGTGGATGAAACATACATTTTTAACGGTACTAACGATTGTTTTGGTTTACACAAATGTTATTTACATTTTATAAATATTTTTTAAAATGTACATACATTAGAAAATAAACATTTTTCAGATGCCATGATTTTTTTAGTGCTATCTACATGTTTTTAAAGTTGTGGAACACTCTTTTTACACTGCATGAACATTATTGTAAAATGTGTGATGTTTGTTTTAAATGTTTTAAATAAAACATATTTCAGGTCCAGAATCTTAAATATATGTAATAAAAAAGAGAAAAATGTTTGCTAGTTAGGCGATCCTCCAATGTTGGGCCAGCTCATTCAGGGCGACCTTGGCGAGGGAATCATTCATCTCGCATAAAGTGAGACACATCCCCTCTGAGACACATGTGCGATCAAGAGCTTCTAGTATGGGCTTACGGCCCATCAGGCCACCAATGCTTAAAACCAATTCCTTTTGTGCTCAACCTATGTTGGTGACTTCCCAGCCCGCCCATCAATCGAAATCATTAATTAAGGAGCATTCCTTTGAAAGAAAATTTCCATTTTTCTGAGTTGCGACAAGTGGCACGAATAGCATGCTGTATGTGTGCCACTTGTCACAACCTGAGAGTTTTCTCTTTTTTCGTAGACCTGTTTATTGAAAATATTTTATCTCTTAAATCGTGTGTTTAAATCTCGATCAATTTTCATCGTTGCATTCCCAATGTCGAGATCTCTAAAACTAAATCTAATGCTGATAGGTTTTGAAGAACTTTTTTTCATGATAAAAACCACACAAAAAACCAAACCAAGATAGTAAAACAACAACAAGAAAATGTGTTTTTTTCGTTTCCGAGAGGCATGATCACGTCTCTCACGGATGAAAAAAATTAAGACGCATTTTTTCTCATTTTTAAGAGGCACGAGAAGAAAATAAAACATTTTTTCTATTGTCGAGAGGCATAACTGTGCTTCTTGCGAAAGCAAATCTGTGCCTCTTGTGAAAGAAAAAAAATGCATTTTTTCATTTTTAAAGGCACGTCCATGCCTCTCGAGAGAGCAAACCCGTGCTTCCTGTGAGAAAAAAAGAACAAACGTTTTTTTTTACAATTTTTTTCATTTTTTTTCTAATGTTAAGAAAGACCGATAAAAAACGAAAATACTAAAAACCCTGAAAAAACAATTTAAAAATAAAAAACAAGTGCAAAAAATAGAAAAAACAAATTCCAGAGGAAACGTCCAAATCGCGACAGACGACGGAGTAAAAACACGGACACTGCTATCCACTATTGTCAGCGTGACCATGAAATCGACCGTATCTTATAAGGAAGTAAAAACACGATATCAAGCCTGACATGTGTGTGATAGGTGTTAGAAATAAATTAATTAGATTAATTAAAGGGTTAATCCCCGCTATGTCGGTTGCTACTTGTAGCAACTGTCTCTTTGTAACTGCCTTGTACCAGGGGTATATATACTCTCAATCCATCAATGAAAGCAATGGTTTCATCATTTATTTCCTTCTCTCGTTTTTACACTTTACACGTTATCAGCACGAGCTCTGCCGAGAGCGACAGAGAGGCATCACGAGAAAGGTAAGAATGGCAGGGAGGGACTTGTCGTCGATTGCTTTCGCTTTTGCACGCTTTCTGCAGAAAGAGAGCAGTCGTTTTCCACGCACCCATCGCCACCGTGTTGCACGTCGCCGTCAGGGACTTGGTGCAAGGAGTGGCCCTCGTCGTCGCTTCTTCGCCAGGAACCACCGCCAGAACCGTCGCCGTGGCTATGCCCGACGAGGCAACCACCCACTACGTGGGCAAGCACCGACGGTGCACCGGGCTGGATCCTCCGCTCCGACACCTGCTGCAAATGGAGACATACCTGCAATACATCAGGCCGGGCCTTCGGCTCCGACCGTCGCCGGCGACTACATCGCACCGGCCACTCCGCCATCCGCCTTCAACATCCCTCCTATGGATTGGCTTCTTGCAGGGCCATCAGCACCGTTCCTGGGAGAAGAAGAGATGTTCCCTTGCGAACTCGCGCCACCACCTCTACCCCCGTACTGCATGCAGCACGAGTTCGGACCGTGCCCAGCGCGTACGGGGGCACCACCGCGGCTACCGTCGCCAACACCATCAGACGAACTGCCGGAGCACCTCTTCCCCCAAGGATACGGCCCCGTCTCGGATCTGCCGTCCTCGACGCCGGCAGCAGCGGAAACGGGCGGTTACCCCGCTGTTCCCGATCTGAACGGTGCCATCAAGATGGAAGAAGAAGGAGAGGGCCAGGGCTCGTCATCGACGCTGCCTCCACCATCACCGGCGACTCCGCCCCCGCCTCCAGCACCACTCCTCCCTCCCACGCCTCCACCAGAGGCGCGCCGCATCCTGCGGCAGTTCGCCGCGGCCATGGCGCAGAACCGCGCTGCAGTTAGGGGCGCGTGGGCGCTGGCGGCCCTCGGCCTCACCGGCGCCCCCGGGGCGAGCAGCAGCGACGGTGGCCGTGCGGCGGCGCGGGGACCTCCCCGCCTCCGATAGAGAAGACGCCATGGACGGGAGTGCTCGAGTGGTGAGGTACTGGGCTCTGCATCGGGAGAAAATGAGGAATGGGAGATGTGATGCGCTGTGTGGTGGAAAACTCCCAGCCATCCTCTCTCTTATCCATATCGCACATGCTAGCCCAGGCCACATCCCTCACGGCCTCACCTACCAGGATTGCATTATTAATCCTAAACGTACTTAAATAAAGTGGCTGCTAATGTTGTCATTTTCATCAGAAAACAGTACATAGCAGTATATTGCAAAGCAGCATGTTTGTTTTAGTTCGGTGTGATATATATTATTGTATTTGAACCTCAATTTATATTCTATCACTATTGTATTGTAAGTTTGTATATATTTAGACTATGTATCGTCTAAAATAAAATCGCAGACTATGTGTATATATTCTATATAATTGCCTCAACATTTTTTTAGTACAATAATTTTTATTTTACAATTCAAATTTTGGGATCACAAGGTAGATGAGGCATCTACTGCACTTTGCAGATTATCCTCACCGCTGAAAGATCTACATTTTGCCTCCATTCTTTTGGCAAAATGACTATCTTCATGTGCTCTTCCAAAATATGGAATTAACGTGATTACCTCAAATATGATACTTGCAAATCACAAGGTAATTGTGTGATCTACTGCATCAAATTGCAGACTATCCACTCTTACTGTGAGGTCTACATCTAATCATGAGATAGATGACTACCTTCAATGTGTTTTTGTAAAATGTAATATGACACAAGGTAATGGATATATAAACATCTACTGGTCAAAACCAGATTATGTTCTCCATTACTGTGAGATCTACACCGCAGCGGTGACTATCTTCAACGTGTCATCTACATAAAATGAGGTCTACACATATAAGTATAAAGCATCAGCTATACTTGCAAAATTTTCTTCATCAAAGCATTTGTTGTTACTTATATTTCACTCTCATAGTAAAACTAAATTATGCATGAAAATACCATGCAAGAAATGGCTGGCGTCATGCATCGTGAATTTCATGAACTTGAACTAGATGGTAGTAACTATTTACCATGGGCTATGGATGCAAAGATAGCCCTCGAAAGCCGTAAACTCGGTTCCACTATCACCACACCCGATGAAGGCGCCAGAGAAATCCCCACGGCAGCCAAATATACAGCTTTAAGTTTCTTAAGGCACCATCTCCATCCAGACTTAAAGTCGGAATATTTGATGGAAGAAGATCCACTAGCTTTGTGGAACTCTCTCAAGGAGAGATATGACCAACAAAGAGCAGTTATGCTGCCAGAAGCACAGAGAGAATGGTCCCTCATAAGGTTCCAAGACTTTAAATCTGTGGCAGCATATAACTCTGCAGTTCACAAGGTTAACTCAAAACTAAGGTTTTGCAATCAAGCAATTTCTGAAGAAGACCTTATTGAGAAGACCTTGTGCACTTTCCACCCCTCGATGAGAGTACTACAACAGCAGTACCGTCAACAAAAATACAAAAAGTATTCTGAGCTCATATACACTCTACTTCAGGCTGAGAAACATGATGAACTTCTCATGAAGAATCATCAAACACGCCCAACGGGCTCAATGCCACTCCCTGAAGCACATGCCAACACTCAGTTTACTAAAAAGTATGGGGGCAACAAAAAGAATTTCAAGAAATTCAATGGAAAGTGGAAAAGGAACAACAAGTAGAAAAGATTTGGTCAATCTAAAGGTGAAGGTCACTTCAAGAAAAATGAACGAAACACCAACTCCGAGATTTGTCAAAGGTGTGGATGTACTAACCATCGTACTAGCAAATGCCGTACTCCCAAGCATCTAGCGGAATTATACCTCAAATCCACTGGGAAAGGCAAACGAGTTCATGGGAAAGCTGAAGCTCACTTCAACGCTTTACAACAAGAAGAAAACCTTGAAGCTAGCACTTCTCAAAGCGCTCCTAAGGAAACAAGGCAGAAGACTGAAGATCTTCTTGATGTTGACAACATGATGGTGGAATACACCCAAGACGCATATGGAGATCTTATATAATCTCCACATCACTCATTTGACGTTATCAGCTATTTTATTGTAATAATGGATGTTATAATTTGTATAACTCTAAGTAGAATAAAGTCCTACGGACCAATCGTATTATGTAATTCAAACATAATTTCATATTTATATTTGTAACTGTAATATGAATACTTTGTATATTTATATTTATATGTGAGTAATATGAATAAATTTTCATCCTAAAATATTCTCTTACTCTATATAGATTTTACGGGAAGATAATCCAATGGAAGAAGAATTATGTTTGGTGGACAGTTGTACCACTAACACAATATTAAGGGAAATAAAATATTTCCAAACTCTAACTAAGAGAAAAGGGAATATTATGACAATCGTCGGTCGCGATGCGTCGATTATTGGTTCAGGACGAGCCACACTCGTTCTACCTATGGGTACTACAATTGTAATTAAGGATGCACTATTGTATCCTGAATCTACACGCACCCTTCTAAGTTTCAAAGACCTCAGATCAAATAATTTCCATCTGGAAACAATTTCTGAAAATAATTCTGAACATTTGCTCTTAACAAAGAGTAATGGGTCTGAGAAACAAATTCTTGAGAAATTCCCTTCACTTTCATCTGGATTATATTACGGTTATATAAAGCCCGTATCACATGTTGCGTACAAAATAATTTTTCAAGACCTTGATAAGTTCAAGACTTGGCATGATCGCCTAGGTCATCCTGGCGTAGGGATGATGAGAAAAATTATTGACAATTCTATTGGTCACAGCCTTCCAACTAAAAATTCCCAAAATCATCAGATTTTGTGTGCGCCGCATGTGCAACTGGGAAATTAATTATAAGACCATCTTATCTTAAGGTAAAAAATGAGTCACTTAATTTTCTTGAACGCGTTCAAGGAGATATATGTGGTCCAATTCAACCACTCTCAGGACCTTTTAGGTATTTCATGGTACTCATAGATGCATCTACAAGATGGTCACATGTGTGTCTATTGTCCACACGAAATCATACTTTTGCCAAGCTAATTGCTCAAATTATCAAATTAAGAGCAAATCATCCTGAAAATAGGATAAAAACAATTCGAATGGATAATGCCGCTGAATTTTCTTCACGTGCATTCAATGACTATTGCATGGCTATGGGCATTCATTTAGAACACTCTGTGCCTTATGTTCATACTCAAAATGGTTTGGCTGAATCTCTCATCAAAAGAGTAAAGTTAGTTGCTCGACCACTATTACAGAATTGTAATTTACCAGCATCTTGTTGGGCACATGCGGTATTACACGTCGCAGATTTGATACAAATCAGACCAACTTCATATCATACAACCTCCCCGATACAGCTAGTACGTGGCACTCAGCCAAGTATTTCCCATTTGCGAAAATTCGGTTGCGCAGTATACGTACCGATATCACCACCGCAGCGTACAACAATGGGCCCCCACAGAAAACTAGGGATCTATGTGGGTTATAATTCTCCGTCAATTATTAAATATCTTGAACCTCTTACAGGAGACCTGTTTACTGTCCGTTACGCTGATTCAATTTTTGATGAGGACCATTTCCCGGCATTAGGGGGAGAATCAAACCACAAAGAATGCCAGGAAATAGATTGGAATGTAACAGGCATTCAATCCTTAGATCTACATACTAAAGAATCTGAAACTGAAGTTCAGAGGATCATAGATTTGCAACACATTGCAAATAATCTGCCAGATGCATTTACTGACCATAAAGGTGTCACTAAATCACATATTCCCGCTGTTAATGCACCAGAACGAGTGGAGGTACCAACTAAAACCACTCAAACCCCAAATGAGAGTAAGAGGGGAAGAAATCTGGTTAGTCGGAATATAGCTTCTCAAAAGCCTCCGCGGAAACAGAGGAAATCAAATTCTATTCCAGTAAATGTAGTTCAACCTCAAGTTGAAGGACACCAACCAGATGCTCAACATCTTGAACCTAGCATAAATGCGCATAAAAACACAATAGCTGGGACATCGGAACACCATGATTCTATTGTTGTGGGAAATCACATAGAGTCCGAAGGTATAAAAGAAATTTCCATAAACTATATAGAATCAGGAGAATCATATAATAGAGAGACTACAATTGTCGACATATATTTCGCTTCCGAAATTGCTGAAACCCTTCAACTGGATCCAGAACCAAAGACCGTCAGAGAATGCCTCAAGCGTCCTGATTGGCCTAAATGGAAGGAAGCAATTGAGTCAGAACTGCACTCGCTCAACAAAAGAGAGGTATTTTCCTCAGTAATACCTACTCCTCATAATGCCTTCCCTGTTGGAGCAAAATGGGTTTTTGTTCGGAAAAGGAATGAAAACAATGAGGTGGTGAGATACAAAGCGAGGCTTGTAGCACAAGGGTTCACGCAAAGACCCGGCATCGATTACGATGATACATACTCTCTTGTTATGAGTGGAATAACGTTTCGATACTTAATATCTTTGGCAGTACAAATGAATTTATCTATGCAGTTGATGGATGTAGTGACAGCATACTTATATGGGTCACTCAAATCGGACATATATATGAAGGTCCCTAAAGGACTTAAAATGCCGAATCCAAAAGCAAATCGCAACGCATATTGTGTAAAATTACAAAAGTCACTATATGGCTTAAAACAGTCAGGTAGAATGTGGTATAACCGACTGAGTGAGTTCCTTATTCAAAAAGGCTACTCAAATAATGATGATTGCCCTTGTGTATTTATAAAGAAATCCTCAAATGGATTTTGCATCATCTCAGTGTACGTTGATGACCTCAATATCATTGGGAGTACACCTGATATAGAAGAAGCACGCAATCATCTAATGGCGGAATTTGAGATGAAAGATTTGGGAAAGACCAAATTCTGCTTAGGCTTACAGCTTGAGCATCTTCCCTCAGGATTTTAGTATACCAACCTGCTTATATTCAAAAGGTTTTGGAAAAATTTAATATGGATAAATCATATCCAACCAAAACACCCATGGTTGTCAGATCCCTTGATATGAATAAAGATCCTTTTAGACCTCGGGATGATGACGAAGAGATATTAGGACCTGAGTTCCCGTATCTTAGTGCCATTGGTGCGCTAATGTACCTTGCAAATTGCACCAGGCCTGATATTGCATTTGCGGTAAATTTACTAGCTAGACATAGCGCTGCTCCAACAAAACGTCATTGGACGGGAGTAAAGAATATCCTTAGATATTTACATGGCACAAAAGATCTTGGCTTATTCTATCAGAAAAACCAAGATATGACTATGGTAGGATATACTGATGCTGGCTATCTATCTGATCCTCACAATGCCAGGTCACAGACAGGTTTCGTATTCTTATATGGTGAAACTGTTTTTTCATGGAAGTCAACAAAACAGACTCTCGTAGCAACTTCCACTAGTCATTCTGAAATTATTGCATTATTTGAAACATCTAAGGAATGTGTATGGCTTCGCAGGATGATTAACCATATTCAAACTTCATGTGGTGTTGGTTCATTAGGATCACCAACTATTATATATGAAGATAATGCAGCCTGCATTGCTCAAATGCAAATGGGTTATGTGAAAAGTAATATCACAAAACACATTTCTCCTAAGTTATTCTATCCTCATGCATTACAGAAGGATGGAGAAATTGATATTTTGCAAACCAAATCATGTGACAATCTAGCAGATTTGTTCACAAAGTCTTTACCATATTCAACATTCCAGAAATATATTCATGGAATTGGTATGAGACGTTTTCGAGATTTGCAAATTTCAGGGGGAGAAACTACTAGAATCATAATCCATTAATTATCATCAGATAATAATTATTGTACTCTTTTCCTTTATGAGTTTTGCATCAGTTTTCTCATAAAAAGGTTTTTAATGAGGCAATATATTATCAAAATCATATGCCATACTTTCTATTTTCCCTATTGGGTTTTCAAAGGAAGTATTTAAGACATATTAATTGTTCTCTAAACTCACAAATGATTTTTCTCCTTCTTCAAAGGTTTTCTCGATTGAGTTATCAAGAGACAATAATCATTATATGTTGCACTATTTTCTCCTTATTATTTTCCCACCGGGTTTAAAGGAGTTTTAGCAACATATCTACACTATTCTCCTCATATTTTTTTCCACAGGGTTTTTGGGGGAGACTTTCAAGATTATACAAAAGCTTTCACGAAGATGATGGACATTCTCAAAGACACATACAAAGAGGAGTCTTCATCAAGATAATAAATATCCATTACAAGAAGTGATTAGGGGGAGTGTTAGAAATAAATTAATTAAATTAATTAAAGGGTTAATCCCCGCTATGTCGGTTGCTACTTGTAGCAACTGTCTCTTTGTAACTGCCTTGTACCAGGGGTATATATACTCTCAATCCATCAATGAAAGCAATGGTTCCATCATTTATTTCCTTCTCTCGTTTTTACACTTTACAATAGGCATGCTAGCCCAACATGTGGTGCCACGTGCCCGAGAAGCCTGCGTGCCCGCCAAGTCACGCGACTAAATGGGTCGTGTCAGGCCCGCGAGAAGTCTGTGCTGCGAGGCAAGGCCCACATGCCGGCATGCAACATCCTGTTTTTTTTCTGTTTTTTTTTAAACAGCCCAAAAGGCCGAAGATAAGCCGAAGCTAGCGCAAAAGGCCGACTACCACGACCTGCCATCCTGTGCCTGGGCCGGCCCGGTCCGTTGGCCATGTCTGGACAGCACGTCCCGGGATAGCTGCAGCAACTCCGCACTGCCGTCGTCGTCGAAAGTCTCTGCAGAACGCCGCGCGGCGACTCCCCGTCCACCAGCCACCGCTCCTCCTCGGTTCCTCCGCCGCAGGCCGAAACGTGCCGCTCTGCGCGCCGGGCCGCACCACCGCCGCATCGCACTCCACTGCAGTCGCCGAGAAGGGGAAGGCGATGGAAGTGTGAGTCGTCGGATACTACTAGCTAGATTTCGCCTACTCTGCTCGACTCTGCATCTGCCTCTCTGCGTGCCTGCTCGGTCGTGATCCGGCCATCTCACCCCGCTCGGTCGTGTGTCTTCAGGGTCGCGTCAGCGCCGGGGAAGGTGCTCGTGGCGGGAGGGTACCTGGTGCTGGAGCGCCCCAACCCCGGCCTCGTCCTCAGCACCACCGCCCGCTTCTACGCCATCATCCGCCCGATCCACGACGAGCTCAGCCCCAACTCCTGGGCATGGGTGAGTCCGCGCTCTCCTCAGTCCTCCGATGTGCGTGCTACCAGATCGCTGCTTATCCTGTACCCTTGTGCTGTATCAGGCGTGGGCGGATGTGAATGTGACCTCCCCTCAGCTCTCCCGGGAGGCCGCCTACAAGCTCTCCATCAAGAATTCGACGCTCCAATTGACGTCCGCAAGGCAAGTTGTCGTTCATTCGCTCAGACCAAAGCGCTGCGTAGCACTCTTGATTTGCCATAGTGTTGCTAGAGTTCAGTTTTTGGCAGTAGTGTACTGTTATTGATTGTGGTAATGTTGCAGGGAGTCTACAAATCCTTTTGTGGAGCAGGCGATACAGTTCTCCATAGCCGCTGCCAAAGTGTCTATTACTGACAAGGAGAAGAAAGATGCTCTTGATAAGCTGCTGTTGCGAGGTCATGCAGCTTCCCATTACTTACCCTGCTCCACTCTAAAGCACAACATTGGTGTTGAATCCTTTTGTAGTATGTCGTTGTTGATTCTTTGAACTTTATTTGTGCAGGTTTGAACATCACAATTCTGGGTTCCAATGATTTCTATTCATACAGGAAGCAGGTAATGCTTCCTATTTGAGTTACAATTGAATCTGAAAAACAAAATAAAAACAAGAGATTTGGATTTACATACTCATTGTTCCTTTCGGGTCTCCTAATCTAATCTTGAACATAGTCTTCCCACATTGAAATGAAAAAGTAGTGTTATGACCGGTAATACATACCAGAGGAGGAGGCCCAATGGGCAGGATTAGTTATGGGCTTAGCCCAAGTTATCTTAGTTTCCAAGTTATCTTAGTCAGCCGTGAGATTATATAAACCGATGTAAACAACTCTTTTGGAATTAAGCAATATAGTCATAACTCTATTGCCCGGCTCCCAGAGGAGCCGGAACCCTAGCCGCGTCGCCGCCTTCCACCGCCGCCGCCTCCCTCTCATGCGCAACGGCGCCCCGCCGCCGGCAGCCACGCTCCAGCCCTCGTCAACCCCGCTTCATCCCCTACAACCTCCACCCTAGTCCCGGTAGAACCCTAGCTGTTCCTACCAATTTGGTATCTAGAGACTCCAGGCCGATCATGTCGTCATCGCCGGCCGCCACCACCATCCTGCCCGCCTCCACCCTTCCGATTGTCACCACCACCCCGCTGCAGGCCACCTCCACCGCGCCGCTGGGTACGACGGCCGCCTCCGCCGCGCCAGCTACCACTGCTGCCCCGGCCCCGGTTGTCTACACCCCGGAGGAGGTCACGGGGGCCCTGCGCGACCTCGCCATCGCGGTCCAGGGGATCCGCCAGTATCTGGTCGGTCCTTACGGTTCGCCACCGGCGACGCTGCCAGACCCTGCCATCGGGCTGCCGCTGCTTCCATGGCCACAGCCACCACCGCCGGGCCCCGCGATCGTCGGGCCACTTTAGCTGCCCCCACCCGCCACCACCCCGCCTTGGTCGCCCTGGCCGACCCAGGCGCTCGCAGCATCGGCCGCGCCGGCCGCCCCCGTCCAGTAGCCGTTCTAGCTGCCGGGGACGCTGCAGTTCAGCTCCGGGCCGCCTTCCACAACACCAACAGGCGTCCCGATCTAGCAGGTCCGGTTCCCGTCCTCATCGTCCCCACTTCCGGCCTGGTTGGCCGGGTCCGTTCCGCCGCCGGTCTACACGATGGCGTCGGAGCAGCCGGCGGCCGTTGTGCGGTACGGGGGACCCTCAAGCTCCGTGGGCCCCTACGCCAGCCGTGACGGGCCGCCTTTCCACGGGGGACCCCCGGTGGCCACCGACAAGGCGCCGTCACCCTCGCCGCTCCGCACCGCCGAGCCGTACGGACACGGCAGTCCTACGCAGACACCGCCATGCTTCGCCAAGATTGAGTTCGCCACCTACGACGGTACAGAGGACCCCCTCAACTGGCTCAATCAGTGTGAGCAGTTCTTCCGGGGGCAACGCACGCTCGCGTCGGACCGCACTTGGCTCGCCTCATATCACCTCCGAGGTGCCGCACAGACATGGTATTACGCCCTCGAGCAGGATGAGGGCGGCATGCCCTCATGGGAACGCTTCTGCGAGCTCTGCCTCCTTCGCTTCGGCCCTCCGATACAAGGGAGCCGGCTAGCGGAGCTCGGTCGCCTGCCCTTCACCTCCACGGTACAGGACTTCGCCGATCGGTTCCAGGCCCTGGCGTGCCACGCGTCTGGCTTGACGGCTCAGCAGCAGGCCGAGCTCTTCGTCGGTGGTCTGCCGGATCACATCCGCGTGGACGTGGAGCTTCGGGGGCCCCAGGACCTTCAGACGGCCATGTACTACGCCCGCGCCTTCGAGCGCTGCGCGCAGGCCTTGCAGCAGGCGGCGCCGGCTCGGAGTGCCCGACAGCCGGCCAGGGTTCCCCAGACTACGGTTGTGTCGGGCCGCCCGCCCCCGGTCCCTCCTGCAACTACCACTTCGGCCTCGACATGGCCCTTCCGCCGGCTCTCCCCGGTCGAGCAGCTCGAGCATCGTCGCCAGGGGCTGTGCTTTAACTGCGACGAGCCCTACGTGCCGGGCCACGTCTGCCCGCGCCTCTTCTTCTTGGAAGCGTCCGACTACGTCGAGGACACGCCCACCGACGAGTTCGGCGACTTGCCCGCACTAGCTCCTGCGGAGGTTGCACCGGCACCTGCGACAGCTCTCGTGGTCTCCCTACATGCCCTTGCGGGTATACGAGCAGAGAAGACTATGCTCCTGCCGGTGATGACTCACGGTGAGCGCCTCCTGGCCCTACTGGATACGGGCTCCACCCATAACTTCCTGCCCGAGTCGACCATGCGCCGCTTGGCACTTCAACCGACGGGCGGGGAGCAGCTGCGGGTCACCGTGGCTAACGGCGACTGTCTCCGATGTCATGGGCTTGCACGAGACGTTCCCATCACCATTGGCGACGAACACTTCATCATCACATGCACCGACATCGACTTGGGCTGCTTCGACTTCATCCTCGGCGTCGACTTCTTGCGGACCCTAGGTCCCATTCTCTGGGACTTCGACGCCATGACGATGACTTTCTGGCGCCTGGGTCGCCGCGTCCGGTGGGAGGGCGTGGGTGGTGCCCCACCAGCGACGCCATAGCCGCAGCTGGCCGCGACTGCTGCCGAGTCCGAGCACCCTCTGTTGGATCATCTCTTGCAGCAGCACAGCGACCTCTTCGACGAGCCTCAGGGTCTGCCGCCGGCCCGGGTGTATGACCACCGCATCCATCTCCTGCCAGGCACGGCGCCGGTGGCGGTGCGCCCCTACCGCTACCCCCAGCTGCAGAAGGACGAGCTAGAGCGGCAGTGCGCGCTCATGCTAGCCTTGGGCATCATCCGGATTTCCACTTCACTGTTTTCGGCGCCGGTCCTCCTCGTTCGCAAGTCGGACGACTCGTGGTGCTTCTGCATCGACTACCGCACCCTTAACGCCTAGACGCTCAAAGACAAATTTCCCATTCCGGTCGTCGACGAGCTCCTGGACGAGCTACATGGGGCGTGTTTCTTCACCAAGCTCAACCTCCGTTCGGGCTACCACCAGGTGCGAATGCACCCGGATGATGTCACGAAGACGGCGTTTCGGACTCATCACGGCCACTTCGAGTTCTTGGTGATGCCTTTTGGCCTCTCCAACGCCCCGGCGACTTTTCAGGCCTTGATGAACGACGTCCTCCGGCCCTACTTGCGTCGGTTTGTGCTCGTTTTCTTTCACAACACTCTTATCTATAGCAGGACATGGGCGGAACATCTTCAGCACGTCGCCATCATCTTCAACAAGCTTCGAGCGCACCATCTTCATCTTAAGCGCTCGAAGTGCTCGTTCGGGACGCCTTCAGTCACCTACCTCGGCCACGTCATCTCAGCCGAGGGTGTTGCTATGGACGCCGACAAGGTGGCGGCCGTCGCGACCTGGCCGACGTCGCACTCCCCGCAGGCTCTTCACGGATTCCTGGGCCTCGCCGGCTACTACCGATAATTTATCCGGGAATTCGGCCTCATCGCGTCCCCGCTCACGTGCCTGCTCCGACGCGACGCCTTCGCCTGGGATGCGGAGGCCACGGAGGCGTTCGAGGCCCTCAAACGGGCCCTCACGATGGGTCCCGTCCTTCAGATGCCCGACTTCGACCGACCGTTCATGGTCGATTGCGACGCCTCCGGCGTGGGGTTCGGCGCCGTCCTTCATCAAGGCGACGGGCCACTCACGTTCTTTAGCAGGCCTTTCGCCGCGTGCCATCACAAGCTCGCGGCCTCTGAGAGGGAGCTCATTGGTTTGGTGCAGGCCGTGTGCCACTGGCGGCCATATCTTTGGGGACGGTCATTCCGGATTCGCACGGATCACTACAGCCTCAAGTTCTTATTGGACCAGAGGCTGTCTACCGTGCCGTAGCACCAGTGGATCAGCAAGCTCTTTGGCTTCGATTTCACCGGCGAGTATCGTCCGGGCCGCCTTAACATCGTGGCCGACGCCCTGTCCCGCCGCGACGACCACGACACTAACGCCGGCGCCTCCGACGGGGCGGCCCTCTACATCCGCTTCGGGCCCTCGTTCGCCCTATTTGACGCCATCCGCCGGGCCACCACGGACGCGCCCGACACGCAGCTCTTTCGGCAGCGCCTTGAGGCCGGCAACCTGGGGGAGCCGTGGCGTTTGGCGGAGGGCATGCTCCTGCATGGGTGCCGCCTCTTCGTGCCGGATCACGGTGACCTCCGTCATCAGGTGTTGCTGCTGGCCCACTCGGCGGGCCACGAGGGTGTGCAGAAGACCCTCCACCGTCTCCGTGCCGACTTCTACATCCCCGGCGATCGGGCTCTGGTTCGGGACTGGGTGCGGTCTTGTGTGACGTGCCAGCGTAACAAGACGGAGACACTGCGGCCGGCAGGGCTGCTACAACCCTTGAAGGTGCCCTCTCAGGTTTGGGCCGATATCTCCATGGACTTCATCGAGAGGGCCTCCCCAAGGTGGGCGGCAAGTCCGTCATCCTCACGGTGGTCGATCGCTTCTCCAAGTACGCCCACTTCATCGCGCTTGGCCATCCTTATACTGCCGCCTCTGTGCCCCGGGCCTTCTTCGACGGCATCGTTCGCCTACACGAGTTTCCCTCATCGATCGTCAGTGACCGGGACCCGGTGTTCACGGGGCATGTCTGGCGCGATCTCTTTAAGATGGCGGGCGTGAAGCTCCGCTTGAGCACGGCGTTCCATCCTCAGACGGACGGCCAATCCGAGGTGGTCAACGGTGATTGCCATGTATTTGCATTGTGTTACAGGTGATCGTCCTCGTGCTTGGGTGGATTGGCTTGCGTGGGCGGAGTACTGCTACAACACCTCTTAACACTCCATCCTGCGCGGCACGCCGTTTGAGGTGGTCTATGGCCGACCGCCTTTGCCCATCCTGCCAGTTGATACGGAGACGGCTAGGACGGAGGCGGCGGGTGACCTTCTTCGCAACCGCGACGAGATGCTTGCCGAGGTGCGCCAACGCCTCGCTCAGGCCCAGCAGTTGGCCGAGCGCTACTATGACGGCCACCAACGCGAGGCGGAGTTCGCGGTGGGCAACTGGGTGTGGCTGCGTCTCCTTCACCGTTCTACGCAGTCCCTTGACCCGCGCGCAAAGTGCAAGCTGGGCCCGCACTACGCCGGGCCATTTTCCGTGCTGGAACGCATTGGAAAGGTGGCCTACCGCCTTCAGCTTCCGGCCGGTGCTCGCATCCACGATGTCTTCCATGTGGGGCTCCTGAAGCCTTTCCGTGGGGAGCCACCGGCGGCCACGTCGGCGCTACCCCGACCTCCGACGGGCGTCTCCTTCCCGGGGCAGCAAAGGTGTTGCGGGCCCAACTACGTCGCGGGGTGTGGTACGTGTTGATCCAGTGGGAAGGCCTTCCAGAGGAGGACGCGACTTGGGAGCAGCGTGACGAATTCAGTCAGCACTATCCAGACTTCCAGCTCGAGGACGAGCTGTTTGCGCAGGCGGGGAGAGATGTTATGACCGGTAATACATACCAGAGGAGGAGGCCCAATGGGCAGGATTAGTTACGGGCTTAGCCCAAGTTATCTTAGTTATCTTAGTTTCCAGGTTATTTTAGTCAGCCGTGAGATTATATAAACCAATGTAAACAACTCTTTTGGAATTAAGCAATATAGTCATAACTCTATTGCCCGGCTCCCAGAGGAGCCGGAACCCTAGCCGCGCCGCCGCCTTCCACCGCCGCCGCCTCCCTCTCGCGCGCAACGGCGCCCCGCCGCCGGCAGCCGCGCTCCAGCCCTCGCCAACCCCGCTTCATCCCCTACAACCTCTGCCCTAGACCCGGTAGAACCCTAGCTGTTCCCACCAAGTAGCGTGTTGTCAGGACCAATGGAGTCTAAGATTTCTAAAGGGATTCGAATAAATTGAGTATGATCTAAGATAATCAGAATTGAGTGATGGTCTTAGCTTCTATGACCATATTATCGTTTTAGTCACAAGCGGTTACACTTCACTTATCAGGATATGTAATGAATTGAGTAGAATTGGTTACACCATGAGGTATTGCCTATAAATTTACAATCTGAAAGTGTGATTCTTCCTGAAAAAGAGGAAATTACTTGCCAACTTCAAACAGACGCAGCGACATGCTAACATGTGAGTGTGACATAGGATTTGTATAAAGTGCTCACATTTTTTCTCCCTTTCTAGATGTTGTGTTTTTATTATTTACTTCAACAGTTCGTGATGTTGAAAAATTACCACTGGTTTTCTTTTCATGCTCCATTTATTTCTTTATGTGTAAGAGTTAAGATTCGATGCACATGTGAAGTAGGACCCATTTCAAGGCATCCAGGAGTTGCTACTTTCTTTCATTTCTTTTTGTATGCAATTCTTTTGCACACTAAATAGATATAATTGATTATACCGGTCCCGTCGACCTATGTATGTCATACAATGATGCAACCATAGTTTTCCCCAAAAGCATTGTGTCACTGGTAAATAATTAGCTGTGGATTTCATTGTTTCTTCAGATTGAAGCACGTGGTCTGCCTCTAACTCCAGAGGTATTGCTTTCATTGCCTCCATTTTGCTCAATTACGTTTAACTCAGAAGTTGCTAATGGAACTGGAGAAATATGCAAACCTGAAGTGGCAAAAACTGGACTTGGGTCATCAGCTGCCATGACTGCATCAGTTGTCGCTGCTCTTCTTCATTATCTTGGAGCTGTTAACCTTTCGTGTTCAGGTCAATCATCCAGTGACACTGCAACTGGACGAGATTTTGACTTTGTGCATGCTATTGCTCAAAGTGCACACTGTATAGCACAAGGGAAAATTGGCAGTGGCTTTGATGTTAGTTCCGCTGTCTATGGGAGTCAGCGCTACACAAGGTTTTCTCCAGAAATTCTCTCCTCAGCTCAGGTAAGAACTCACAGATAGATGTCTATCCCAGCAAGTGCCCACTACCCAACAGTTATCTATCCCAGTGACTTCGTCAGTAGTAATCTTAAAAAATATTTACAGGTTATAGGCGGGAGTTGCTTGCCAGATGTAGTAGCAGATATTGTTACACGGAGGTGGGATCATGAGAAGACTCAATTTTCTTTGCCTCCTCTGATGTGCCTTGTAAGTTGGATGATTGGTGACGAGGTTTTCAGTTTCCGTAACTGTTATTATACCATTCTGATTATCACCACTCGTCATAATTACTGGCCTGCTACTGATGGTATAGGATATGTAGTCTGGTTACTAGTTAGTTGCGCCTCTATGATGCTTATTAACCTTTGGTTTCCATAGCTGAAACTGGTAGAATGATAGTAACATCATGTGAACAGTACTGTTGTAAGCATGGACACCACAAGTCATGCTTGTCTCCCTTCTTTGTAAGCAATGAGTATGCTAATTTTCATAAGCACCTTGCAGATATAAAATATACTTCATCATCACTAGTGGGCCATGACTTTGACTTACTTTCTAGCTTAGCCTTCACTTAAAAGACATGTCGTAGTTGTTAAGTTTATTTCCTTGATTTCTTGTTTTACCCGCATGAGCTATACACTATAGGTGATCAAAAATTTTTATTCTTAAGTCTGGGAATGTTATTTTGTAAGATTCTTTAACCAAAGAACTGACCTAATTTATTTTTTGCAGTATGATACTATTATTTAATATTATGTTTATTTGTCGATTAATGGGGATTTGTTTCAATAAGGATGAATTTGGAATTTTAATATAAAGTGTTGGTTGTTGTTAGCTTCTGGGTGAACCTGGAACTGGAGGATCATCCACTCCATCAATGGTTGGATCTGTGAAACAGTGGCAGAAGTCTGATCCTCAGAAAGCCGTAGATACATGGAGCAAGTTGGGAATGGCTAATTCATTGCTGGAAAACCAATTGAGAAGCTTAAGCAAACTTTCTGAAGATCATTTGGAGGCCTATGAATTCGTAGTGCGGTCCTGTAGTCATCTCACATTCATGAAGGTAAGCCTGGTAACTTCTCATTAGTTGTACACTTGTACTAATATAAGCTGGATCATAAGTTGATAGACCAGAGCAAGGGCCATGACACAAATTACCGAAAAAGGCTTTCGCCCCGCTTTATATATAAAGCAACGACCATCAAGAACCCGGTACAAACGCACGCCACCACAACACACACACCCAAGGCAGGATACAAAGGCGTTGAGTGCAGCAACACCACCCTAGCACTACGAGAGTAACCGGGGACTTCAACCGTGAACACGTTACTGTGAAGAGATGAAGCCGCCTACGGCGAATCGTGGGATCCAAGGTGGCTCCTTCAGGAAGGATACGACACCTGAGCGACGCTACTGCCTGATCCGAGGATCAGAGTTTCCCCTGGAGCCGCACGACGGGCAGTGAGAGTCGTGATGACGCCTTCAAGAAGGGAACAAGCTACGCCGCCGCCGGTCCATCCAAGGATAGAACAGGTTTTCACCCCGACCAATACTCACCGCCACCGAACGCCACACCTCGGCTACCACGCCGCCCACACGGCCGTGGCCACCGGGCAACACCAAGCCACGACCTCCGCCCACGAGGACCGCGCTACCGCCACCAGAGCCACCGCCCCGGCATCCAAGACCTTGATACCACCTCACCCGAGACCCGCCTCTACCTCAACCAAAGAGACGGGCGAAAAGGTCCCACCTTTCGCACCCCTGAGAGACCCCATCGTTGAGACCTGATAGGCCGGCCAGCACGCGCGAGATGAGCACAGTCCAGCAGCACCGTGAGGGGGACGAGGTCAGTCCTGCTGCCCGTGCGCGAGACGAGCTCAATCCTGCTGCACAGGGCGCGAGACAAGCGATGGACCGCAGCTGGGAGAGGACCAGCCCTTTGATGGAAGTAGCGGAAGGGCAACACGGAGATAGGACGAAGGTTGACACGGTCCGAACGTAGACGAACCGATGCCGGAGAAGCCGACCGCCGCCGCAGGCAGATCCACCAAGCCACTGTGAAGCCGCCACGACACCGGGAGGCACCATCGAGCCTCCCACGCTGCCGCCCACGGCCAGAGCAACGACCACGCCCGGCCGCTGCTCTACCCGCGTCGCCCGGCGAGCTCCAAGCGCCGGAGCCGCCGGGCACGCACCACCGATGCCACGCCGTCCCCTCCCCCCACGCCTCCGCGGCCTGGCCAGAGCCGTCCAGCACACCGCCACCCCACACCGGAGCAGCTGAGCAACCGGCCGCCACGCCACCACCCAAGCCGGCCGCCGGCCACCCTAGAGGTGTCCGCCGCCGCCACCCCCGTATCTGGGCAGGGGCACCCAGATTCGCCGCCGGAACGGCCCCCACACCCCACCCCGGAGCCCCACGAGCAGGGAGGGGGGGGGGAGCACCGCCGGCACGCAGGACGCCGAAGGGGAAAGGGCCGAGCCCGAGGAAGGTCGACGACCGCGCCGCCGACGCGAAGGGCCGTGCCCCGCGACGCACGCCTCCTGTGGGCGGGAAGAAGGCGCCCCGCCGCCGCCTACGCTGCGCGGCCCGGTGAGGAGGGAGGGGGCGGTGCTAGGGTTGGGCCCCTGGAGTCGCCCGCGGGAGCGACTCGGGGAGCGAGAGCTCTCCTTTCTCCACACCCGGTAAATTACCTAGCCATGACACAAATAAGCAAAGAGAATATCAATTTTGCAAACAAATGTCAATCCAGAAAAGGCATTTATTTTTCTGCTGATAGAATGGAGATTGCACCATTTATTTTTCTGCTGATAGAATGGAGATCGCACCATCCCGATTATTTTGCATACATGACCGTGTAGTCTTTAAATTTACCTATTTTATGTTACTAATTCTTAGTCATCAATTTGTCATCATGTGCATCTGCAAGAAGAGAAAAACAATCTTTACTGCTCTAACACGTTTTTTTACTTTGTTCTCTTCAGTGGACAGAGGTGGCTACTAATCAGCAGCAAGAATTGGTTGTCAAATCATTATTGGCTGCGAGAGATGCTTTCCTTGAAATAAGGCTTCATATGCGAGAGATGGGCGTGGCAGCCGGTGTTCCAGTAAGGCTCCGTTGATGAAATTATGACTGTTGTAGACTTGCAGTATAGTGTTTTCACAGAAGTTCTTTCAATGTGGCGATGCCATAGTTACACGTACATAGATTACAGAGTTTTAGTCATGGAACTGTAGATAGTGGTCACGGCTTACTTGTACATTTTTGTATGTGTTTAAATGTTTCTCATTTGCAGATTGAGCCGGAGGCACAAACACAACTTCTGGATGCCACTATGAACATGGAAGGTGTTCTACTAGCTGGTGTTCCTGGAGCCGGTGGCTTCGACGCAGTTTTCTCAGTGACCTTGGGTGAAGCAAGTGGTGCTGTAGCAAATGCTTGGAGCTCGGTCGGTGTCCTCCCACTACTTGTTCGAGAAGACTCTCGGGGTGTTTCACTGGAAGCTGGTGATCCAAGAACAGCGGAGGTGTCAACCGCTGTGTCCTCCATACAGATTAGCTGATACTATTTGTTGATAAATTCAGTAATTTTTGTACGGTGTATCTTTGGTATGTCATTCATTTAGGAGTAACACAGCCAGACAAATTTTAAAAACTAAGAATAAGTGCTGAGCACAGAGCAAAATGGCACTATGTACTTTGAGGACAGTGCAAGAGTGTAACTTCCATGGGAATTGGGATGGAATGTACGTGGTGCAATGTGCTATGGTATGTGTTGGAAATGGCGGTAATTTGTTGCAAATATTTTTTTTATTCTTTCTCAATAGGAGTGCTTTTGTTGTGGAAAGGATGAGAAGATAATTGTGAAAGGATCACGACAAACGAACTATCTACGTAATAAAGTTGGCTTGGCTTTTCGGAAATATCCAGGGTCATGGAATGTTTCATGGCGTACTCTTCCTTAGGCCAAGTATTCACATGCCAATTTGTTCATATAATAATGAAGATATTTGTTATTACATAGGTCAGTGGCATCAAGGATCAAGACTTTGAGGCGGCATAAGCCCAGTGACACTAACAAATTGCTCCTTTTTAATTGTGCAACCGTGACACACCGAAAGTCACTCTCTTTGCGATGGTCATAGTTGGAGTGGAAGGATCCTACCAAGCTACGGGTTTGGGATGGGAGCCTATGCAACGAAGTGGACATGCGCCTCTTCTACGCCTCCACCATCATCGTCACCGGTAGTGAAGAAAGGCGTCGTTTCGGGAGGCCCCTTGGCTGCAAGGGAAGAAACCAAAGAAGACCTCACCCCTGACCCCTCCTCCCATTTTTGCGGTCTTCAAACGCAATACATGGATTATGAGTGAGGCCATGCGGGACAATACTTGGGCCACAAGATCAATCTGACCATTGTGTTCACAGTGGACCACATCGTGGAATTCGTCGATCTTTGGGTGCACCTTGAACACGTGCAGTTCCTCATGAAAGTTGAAGATGACATCACTTGGAAATTCCTTCTCAACGAAGGTTACTCGACGGCTTCAGTATCAGACCCAATTCTTGGGATCCACGCTCACCACCGTGAAGAAATATGTTTAGGAAGTGTGGCCCCTCCCAAGGAAAAGTTCTTCTCATGGATCATTCTGCAAGGTAGGCACTGATCAGCAGACTGACTTTAGAAGATATGTTAGAAAAAATTACGGGCTATACACCCTTTGTAAGCATGTTAACGAGACGACGCCACAGCTGTCTACAAATGTAGATCCACCTTGCGCGTTTGGAGGTTGGTCAAAGATTGGCTTGGCTTGGGAAGCCCCGAGATGGACCGATGGGCATCTGAGCGCTCCATCAAGCATTGGTGGCTAAACATGTTGAGACTCAACATTGTTCACCGGAAGTTCACGTGGTGTCTCTCACCATACATGTTACTTGGGTAATTTGGAAAGAGAGAAATGCCAGAGTCTTCAGGAAGAAATCGTCGCCATCGTTCTATATTCTCAAGATTATTAACGACGAGCCCAGGCTTTGGGTCATGGTGGGTGCTAGGCACTTTAGCAATATCATACCGCGAGAGTAATTGGTTGATGTAATAACAGTCTAACGGCTATGAGTGGAGCCGATCTTTAAACACTGTATTTTCCCTTCTTAATAAATGATTAGGCAAATCTTTTGCTTCTGTTTAAAGAAAACCATGTACATGATGGGAAAATGCCAGGTGTTCCTAGCCCCTCATACTCCCATGATACGGGAGCTCCAGGGCCGTTGGATCGTGGATCCAAATAGGCGCTGGGAGAACTTGCAAAAAATTGTAGAAAACCATTCCAATGGTACTGAAATTTGATCGAGGTCCAGAGGCTTCGATGCTCATCGCTTGATCGACCTGTAAGGGCTAGGAGCAAGTTCTATTATTATAAACGACGGAATTATATGAATCTAGCTGAAAAGGTGGTCATGGTCTCCCTTAGTAAAAATCACAATGGTACTCTCATCTTGTATGCTGCAACGCCTTGTAGCTGAAGCAAAATGGAGTAATTTCTGCTAAAGACCGCTACGAGCTTAACGGGCTTCAAACGAATAAACTATTTTTTGCTCGTTAAGTTACCAAGCTTAATGAGCACGAGCTTAACGAGTCGAGCAACTCATTAATCCATCACTATTTTTAGCTTCCTCTCCACTCCTACCCTCCTTCCACTTCTACTCGATCATGCATGCTTTGAGCGGGAGAGACAAATGTTGCGGGTCTGGGTCAGTGGTCAAAATTGTTCGACCCAATCACTTCGACGCCTCCTTTTGTTGGCACACTTTGGGTCCAATCCTGGAACGGTCTAAGGGGAAAACAAACCGGAGCAAACCGCCTCCCTACAATGGGTTGCTTGATTGGTGGATCCGGGGTGTCAGAAACATTCTCAACATTCCAATTCGCAAGATAGTTGGTGTTCCCTGATAAAAAAAAAATCTACGGTTGTGATTTTGTGAAACCCTAACCCCAACAGTTTTCATTTTAAGATATTTTCTATAGGTTGATAGAACCATAATTCGCAGTATATCAGAATTTTATTTTGATATCAATCACGAAGTAGACAGAGCCGTGGACAGGCGAAAGTTGCCCCCGCTGGAGTTCAGTATAACCGTGGATGGTTGGACAATCGGGCGCCTCCCATGTTTTTAGATATACATGTGAGTACAAACATTGTACGTTACGTACCTTGAGTGCACTAAAAGTTCAAACGAATCGACGAAAGGATCAGAGGTAGTGTTCATTATTTTGTCATTCCCCACAGGGCATCCATGCTCGATTGATTTGCTTACGTAGACGAGGAATATATTGTGTCTAGCTTTTAATTTGGTACGTACAATACGTGGAAAGCTACTACAAACGAACAGAGGCAGTGGTATCGCTGGTTACGCTATGCCTTGAGTCATGGTGAGCTCGAAGAGTCACTCATCTTATTTATTGCATTATTATAAACTAGCTAGATTTATAGGATTCCCCATCTCAGGTGTATAACATTTTTTTTCGAGTACGATCTCAGGTGTATAACATAAGTGCTGGAAATGTTTGGAGGAGTACAACAAAACTGGGACACGGCGTTTCTGCACCAGGTACGTATGTTCCTGTGAGAGCCTGGCTTAATAGGAATAATAGATTACTCATATTAATAAGAAATTCTTTTTTTTCCGGAAACCCACTTGAAAAGAATTACAAAGTTAAGCGTGCTTGGCTTGGAGCGATTCTAGGATAGGATGGGTGACCGACCGAGAAGTTGGTCCCGGATGCGCACGAGTGAGGACAAAGTGCGCAGGAAAGACTAGTGTTGGTCTGTGAAGTGGGGAAGACTAGTGTTGGTCTATGCGGGCAGTCTAGATCCCGCCAGGCGTAATGGGATATTACAGTTCCCGGATGTGAACAATAAAATCATTTAAAATAGGAAAAAGATAAAAAAAATACGAAGAAAATTGTGGACCAAGATAATTGAATGCGTGATGCCCGTGTTAAATTTGATAGAGTTTAGACATTGGAGCTCATGCCAAAAAAGATAAAGTCGGCATGAGCTCCTCAGATGTCGTTTGCCCATGATTTTTTGCACGCATCCGGCACACTCAAGCATCTTGCATGCAATTTTTTAATTTTTTAATATTTATTTCTATTTTACTATTCATGAGTGTAGATGAGGCCGAACTCAGAATTGAATTATCGCTATGCCATTTTTTTGGGCAAATGTAGAGATACATGCTGTTAGGTGACAACACACATGTACACGAGGGACGCGGTTAGGCGACAACACAGCATATACGTAGAGATATATGCGCCGGTACATTCTTTGAGATTAGCTTTCTTATGGAAGATTCTTTCAAAGAGAGATTGGAACGACAGAAGTAATTAATACTTCCATGCATGCCCACATTTACAATGGGTAGAAATATAGTGGCCGAAAACAGTTGTAGATGCTGATGCAGTGCACAAAATCTAGTTCCCGGAGCATCTAATCTTTCGGCGTGTGCCCACAGAATTTGGAGTAGAAACCTAGCATTATAGAGGACGGTGAATTAATTGCATGGCATGTATATTCTCACATTCTTCGTCTAGGAGCTTCCAAGGCATGCATGCTTACCACCTTTCTCCTAGTGGTACGTAGAATTCTTTCTTCAGATAAGATAGACCAATTGTTGTACGTTCTCGTGGAGCTTCTTTCCCTGATTCTTCTGACCCTCTACCTGGAGAATACGTCACTATTCACTGATCAAGTATGCGATTTGCATTGGTTCGTTAGCTAGCTTTCAACCGGCGCGGTAGTTGCGTTCGGTTGGGAAGCTCCTTTTTACCGTCGAATCACATATGATATTGGAAATAATACAGCACCACCAAGTTTGAAAAAACATGGTATACAGATAGCTGAATCTGCCTGACTTAGACAGTAGAGCACTCGTCAACCGAAGCTCTGAAAGCACATCATGCATCGATCACTAGCTAGTATCCCACAACGACTAGTCATCAGGGCACCACTCGTGGTGGCAGCATATGCATGCGTAGCAACAGGCCGGGAGGCTAACCTATAGCTAGCCAACTATGCATGATGTCCAATGCCCAGTGACACCATCATTACAGGCAGAGACACGATTCCTTGATTCAAAATAAATGTATATATGCGACCTGGTGCATGATTTATCTCATATATGAACTGCAATAATAATCCACTTGTGAAGTTGTTAATGTTCCATAGTGTTGGAGGGAATCGATGGCCTTTGGTGCACTTGCGCGAGAGATATTACAGATTATCAATGGACGCATCATTCCTTGTCATTTGCATGCTTTGCTTTCTGTCCAAACGAGTAATCTTGGGTCCTAAAAGCTGGGTGTAGGCTGTGCCGTAGTATGCTTGTTAAATGTTGGGCATAAAGTCAGCTTGACAACTCGGCCCATTTCCCCTCTTCTTTTTTGTGATGGAACCCTGTGTGTGCTAGTCACGGGCCATGCCAAATTTGTGAGATCATAACATGATTGGCTCATATCCTTTTCAATATAAGGCAAACAATCCAGGATGCAGATCTAGCTAGCTCCTTGGAATTTTTTGCTTTTTATGGTCCTGACCTAAGAAAAGAGAAAAGTTGTTTTGTTGAGGAGAAAATTCTAGACTATCCAGTTCCATCCATGCATCTACTAGAGTGGTGCCGACTACTGACCATGCATGATCTCGGGCTCTTGTCTGTGCAAATACTAATTAATTTCACACTCGATCATATAGGAGTAGACAGTTTCAGAATGGACTGGAGACAATCCTTGGCGTCTTGCATAAAGTTTGGCTTCACGATCGAGTCGACGATCTTCAAATGAAAACTTTCGTGTGAAGATGAGATGAAAACTTGTGGCTGGCTAGCTAGCCAGCCCCTGATGAGAAATTGGCATCGATCCCGCTGATCTGGAAACCAATTAACCCTCCAGACCATTAACAAATCAAGCCAAGCAAGAGGCGGTTAAAATAAGGAGCTAGTTGGCACCCAAAGCAGCGATGCTTTCCTACGTACGTTGGCCCGGTCGAATAAAACGCATCCCCCAATCGCTGGCCGGCGCGCGCGCGCGCACGCTCTGGCTATGGCTAGGCATTCCTCGTAGCCGCCCGGTGATGCGCGCGGCGACGTCGGAGTTGCCTTTGCCTGTCTGCCTAGTGCAATTTGCATCGGAACGCTTTAGGGGACGCTAGCTAGCTAGCCTCGTTAGTTTAATGGAGCGGCACTGCTCTGCTGCGCCATTTGCGGCAGTTTTTATTAGATCCATGTTGCCGCGAAGCCAACGGCTTTCGTCCCTGGCCCTATAAATATGGATCCATCGAGTACTCCTCCGGCAGCAGCAACGCACAGGTCGATCCGTCCATTGGTCGCCACAAGAAGCCAAACTAGTCAGGTCGAGCTAACAGAGCTTTGAGGTAGAGATAAGGTCGTCGACATGGCCTGGAGCGATGCCGAGAACGAGAGGTTCGAGCGCGCGCTGGCCACGTACGGCCGCGACACGGCCGGCCTCTGGGAGCGCGTGGCGGCGGCGGTCGGCGGCGGCAAGACGGCCGACGACGTCAGGCGCCACTACGACCTGCTGACGCAGGACATCGGCGAGATCGAGTCCGGCCGCTACGGTTACCCCAGTGGCGGCGCCAACAGCAACACCAGCCGCAGCAGCAACGGCAGGAACAGGTACGCATAGACGTGTACGATCATCAGTGATTTTCGATGTTTATATATGCACTTCCGATCAGTAGACTATATGGTCGTATTCACTTGATTAACTTTGTCCCGCCGCATGCAGGGCCAACCGGCCCCAGACATGATGGGAGCATGCGGCTCCCGCAGTGTCGAACGAAGGACACGTACGTACCAAGTACGAGCAAAGCGAGCTAGCAGCTTATTACGCATGCAGGCTTCCGTGTATATGTACTTCGTATCTGGTATTTTATGTTTGGGTCTTGGAGAGTATATGTAGTAGTATACCTCTGTCGCCAGACGAGAGCACGTACGTACCTGTGCATGTTCCTCTTGTGTGACAGCAGTGTACATATGGGTGTAAACTGTAAAGCTTGCACGCTACTGCTTTTGTGATGGCAAGTTTGCTACCGATGAATGAATGAATGAATGAATACGTATCGTTATTATGCATGCCTGATTTCTGAATGGGGATGAAGAACCACACACATCTATCACGTTCGTCATAAATTATTTGCCGTCCTATTCCGTATACAACAATTTCTCGTACGTATATGCTCTAATATTGGTATGTTTAATAACCAAGACAAGACTCGCATGTCACCCTATCCCCCCCCCCCCCCCCCCTAATCACGAAGCTAATCTGGCATCTATCTCTGCCCCCTGCATCATGGCACCAAAAGGAGAGGATGGCCGTCCCACTAGACTAGACCTGGGCGCTGTCGATTAAGCCCTGGAGGTCTCACTTTCGATGGTTGTGGAGGGAGTCTAAAGAAAACCCATGGCCTCTTTCTCTACGACACACCTTCTCTTTCTCTTTGTAATGGATAAAACTTGCTTGCGAAAGGACTAAAACTCGCTCACCACCATCTTCTCAAAGGCTTCTTGGTAGAAAGCAAAGGTAGCTATGCGTTGCTCGATACAGATAAGAGAAGTACATGAGAAGGATGGTTGCCCTGGAGTTGTCTATGAAATCTGAGTGGGTAACCACCGACGGAGTTGAAGAAGAAGGTCCTGGAGTTGTCGAGGTACGAATAGATGTGGAATCCTTCTTCTTGGATATGTTCACTTTGGGTGGCCGAACATTTGCATCAACAGAAGGAAGGAGAATTTTTTTCAGAATTAATGCTATTTTTGTAGCATTTTTGAAAACAGGTGTCTGAGTTGAAAAAATATCAAAACTAGTACCCTGTCGGCCGATTGTGGGCCGACCGGACGTCCGTCGGCCTAAACGGGCCCGAAACAGGCCAGTCGGCCATAGCCAGGCCAACGCGCCTGGCAGTCGACTCGGTCCTGGCCGAGCCCCTCCTGTCGGCCTCCTGCCGGCCGAAAGGTCCCAGGATAAGGCCCCGTCGGCCACCTCTCCTTCTTCCTCCTCCAGCTTACATTTTAGCCTAGTTTAGGCCGAACCCCCCTTTTGATCTCCCATCCCGTCCACTCATTTGCTGTTTCAGTCCGATGAAACGATAGATCGTGTGTTTCTCCTCCGCCCTACGGTTTTATTTTTTGCAACGGTGTATTGGTTTGTTCGTGTGGAGGAGAAAATGGTGTGGTGGTGGAGGTTTCAATGGTGAGAAGGTGGAGTGGTGGAGAGGAAGAAGAAGGTGGAGAGAAAGAAGAAGTGCACTCACGCGTCGAAGGTATACATTTTTGTTGTTATTTTCGTTTTTTTGTTATTTTTGTAATGTACGTACAATTAGTTTATGTTATTTTTAGTAGGATAGTTATTTCAGGTTACTTGTGTTAGTGTAGTGATTTTAGTGTAGTCATATTAGTGTAGTTTTAGTTAGTGTAGTCATATTAGTATCGGGTTTTAGTTTATATTTTAGTAGTGTAGGTTTAGTTAGTTTAGTCATAGTAGTGTTGGTTATTTTTTGTCGATATATTCGTTGCGAATAATGAGAAGCTGACATTGTCTGACAGGTTAAAATGTCTGAATCCGTAAATCTGACTGTGTTTACGGCCCTGGTACTATTCGATATAATGAGTTGGGGATTGATCTTAGCGAGTTTAAAAGAGGCGAGATGACACTTTCAGACCCGGATAGACTGGACATTAGGCAGTTGAAGCACTGGTTGACTACTAGTTTTGGCCTCGATCCTGAAGTTTGTTCCGTCAGTATTCATGCCTTGTGGACTAAATCCTGTAAAAATGTCAAGTGGGATTTGATTCCGATAGATAGGAGCCAACATTGGTTGTCTCTGTTAAGTCGTTGCAGAGACCGAAGAATCCATCCGTATGCCCTAGTGCAACCAGTGGCGAAGGAGGAGAATATCGTACCACCCAACGTGGGGTATTTTAACCAGGCCAGCGTAGTCAAGTGGCTAATGAGATTTATGTATCCGGGTCACAGCCACCGGATGTGAATGCTACCCAAGCCGACAATGAGTCAGATTATGTTAGTGGTCATGCTGCTGGTCAGAGTATTCAATCGGTAGTATTAGCTGCCTCTGGTGTTGCTGATGGGGATGAGGAAGGCGAGGAAATACAGAGGGTGATGGAGGAAGAGGACGAGGATGGGATTGTAGAGGAACTTGATTCTGAAAATTCGTAGGATGAGGAGGAGGTACCAATTCCTGCTGCATGGGAGCAGGACATATCCGCTGGCTTTACTGTCAACGATGGCCATGAGACTCCATGGCAATATAATCTGAACCAAGTCCAGATTGGGGCTATGTTTGACACGAAGAAGAAAATGAAGTATGCGGTGATAAAGTGGGCTATGTCTACCCAGAGGGTTTTCCGGACAAACATATCTAGTCCAACGAAATATACCGTCAAGTGTGTTGAATCAGGTTGTCCTGCGAAGGTGCACGCCCACGTGCCAAAGTATCACATCCACTGGGTTGTGACAAATGTTGTACCGCATAATTGTGTTAGGAAAAACATGTTGTCTCGTCATCCAAACCTTACTTCAACTCTCATAGCACAACTCATGTATACTGAGATAGTGAAGAAGAAAGATATGGAAGCAAAGCACATCCAGACAGCAGTGAAGGTCAGATGGAAGTACGATATTTCATATGGGAAGGCTTGGAAAGCTAAGCAGAAGGCTATGGAGGAGAGGTTTGGGACGTTCTTCGACTCCTATGATAATGTTGTGCGTCTCCTTGACATACTGAAGGAGAGGAATCCCGACACTTATGTTAACATTCAGCACACGAGGTTGGAAAGCATACCAGATTACAAGGTATTGAAACAAGTATTCTTCTCTTTTGGTATGTGCATCGAAGCTTTCAGGCATTGTCCTCCTGTGATGTTTGTGGATGGTACATTCCTGACTGGTCAGTACAAAGGGCAAATCCTGACTACTATTGGTGTGGACGGGAACAACCAAATCATCCCACTAGCCATGGCATTTGTGGAGGGTGAGAACTTTGTGAGCTGGGTATGGTTCTTCCGTTAAAAATTGCGATCGTGAAGGACCGATCAAATGTGTGTCTCATTCATGACAGACATCCCAGTATATTGAAGGCCGTGAAGACACTGAGTAATCCAACTGCTGACGAGCCAACACCTTGGAAGGACTTGCAAAGCCGGTGGTGCATGCGTCATCTGGGTGCTAATTTTTTCTCACAGTTCAAGAACAAACAGTTGATGAACTTGTTCAAGAACTTATGCAAGCAGAACCAGCGGCGCAAATACGATTTTATTTGGTCGAAACTAGACGAGTTCACTAAGAAGCAGGTCGTTGCTAGGAAGAAAATGGAAAAAGACCAGGTTAAATTAACAACACTCATTGCGGAGATGGAGGGGCCAGTTGGTCTTTGTGACTTGCCAGCAATTGACCCTCCTAATACGAAGAGAAAGAAGGGCAGGGCAATAAAGAATTTTTTTGAGTGGATAGAGAAAGAGCCTCCAATGAATTGGTCTTTGCTGCATGACACCCATGGAGCTAGGTATGGCCACATGACAACCAATCTTGCAGAGATCTATAACTTTGTTCTTAGAGGGAACAGAGCATTGCCACTGACAGCTATTGTGGAGGGTGTATTCCATGGCACTGTGAGGTATTTTAGAGAAAGGCATGAGTTAGCAAGGAAGCATATTGCAGATAATCAGAACACTCCTTACTGCAGCCGTGTCACGGAGTACATGGCTGAGAAGATAAAGAAAGCAAACAAGCACACCGTCACACTCATAGGTAATCAGGAAAGGAGGTATGAGGTTCAGCTTCCAACTGATGGTTTTGGTTCTTCAAATGAGGTGAAGACGCATGAGGTTACAATCGTTGCAGAATTTCATCCAACTTGTGAGTGTACATGCAACAAGCCTCAGTTGTTGCACCTGCCTTGCTCACATGTGTTGGCTGCCTGTGGCCAGATTCAGTTGGACGCTATCTCCTACGTGTCTTCGTACTATTCAAAGGAGGCAGTACTCAATGTCTGGACAGGTGATATGACAGGGTTTTGAGTCGTCGGCAATTTCAACAAGGTAAACGATGGTGATAGAGTATACATCCCGGATCCTGCACTACATCGCACTAGCAGGGGCAGGCGTAAGGTAAAGTGCATACGAAACGATATGGACCAATCTGAAGCTGGTGGAGCAACCAAACAATGTTTGCTCTGTGCGGCTTATGGGCATAGGATGAAATATTGCCCCGACTTGAAGAAAGACGGTGCTTCCACATCGACGAGCGATTCCACATCGATGACTGCAGCAACAGTTGCAAGAGGTGGTCCTAGTAGTCGTGGTGGACGAGGCTCTCGAGGCCGAAGGGGCGGACGAGGAATAAATAACTCTGAAGCTGCATAATATGTCGGACTATGTTTCTATTTGTAATAAGTCGGACTACTTTTTTATTTGTAATATGTGTGCACTATGTTTTTATGTGTAAGCAGCAAGCACTATGTTTTTATTTGTAATATGTGAGACTATGTTTTAATGCCTCTCGGATACTTAGTTTTTATTTTTAGTACGCAAACATCTATGTTTTATTTTGTAATATGTTTGTACTATGTTCTCATTGCAGATATGGCTTCGTATCCGATGCTTAATGCTAATATCGATAGAGGGCACCGAGGTGCACTTATGGAATCGGGCACGAACTTAGACGTGTTGATCACTCGCACCCCAAAGTCTAACTGGATGATACACCCTGCATGGGTTGATAGGTATGTGTCGGTACAATCACTTAGTACGTTCGACATCGTTTTGATAGAATCTAATTGTAAGCTACATTCTGTTCATTTTGTAGGCTGAATTGGGCTGGACTTCTACCCTTGGCACGACTGGTTGAGGGTACATTGGATGAGTGGCTTGATCACCCGGACTTGGATGACGCGGGTGAACCAATGCAGCTACGCAAGAGGCCATTATCACGCTTCTCTTATGACAGGTCACTCCTTAGCTGCTTAGTAGATAGATGGAGACCAGAGACACATACGTTCCACTTTCCCTGGGGAGAGATGGCTCCTACTTTACATGACGTGTCTTACTTGTTAGGATTACCTCTTGCCGGTGCTGTCATAGGACCTTTAGAGGTGGAAACTAGTTGGCTAGCATCTATGCATGCCCGTTTTCTGGCTACGGTGCCAACTACTGGTACCCTAGACAACGATCGGCACGGGCCTCTTTTCAGGTGGTTGAGCCAGTTTCAGATTGTTGCCTTAGGATATCCCACTTATCAGTTGTCAGAGGCACAGATTGACCGGTCCCTAGAGGCATATATTATGTGGTTGTTTGGCAAGACTATGTTCACAGAGAACCACGTGACCACTGTAGATGCACGACTGATCGGCATTGCACGAGAGATAGCTGAGGCACGTTCCCCTGAGGACATTGTGCAGGGGAGTTTTGGTTCTGCCGTGTTAGCATCTACGTATTGAGGCCTCTGCAAAGCTTGCCAGTTGAGGTCTAGGAAATCTGGTCTTCTCGGATGTCCACTTCTGTTGCAGCTTTGGTCTTATGAGAGATTCCCTATTGGTCGACCCTACGTGAGCATTGACAAACCTTTTGGTAATGAGGACATGGCTGGACATTACGTGCCTTCTATCGGTGACATGCCTACTATGGGATCTGTTTGGGCACGGAGAGAGGTATTTTCATTATTAACAATATGAATTGGTAATGTTTATTTCTCGCTATAAAATATTATGTACTAATGTTAGTTGTCATGCACAAAGACAATTTACGCCTAGCCAGGTGAGGGGCTGCTACCCCTCCTTCACGGCGCAGTTTGATAGTCTGCACGAGGATCTGGTTATATGGGAACCATACATCCGTAAGGCTATTTCAGATAGGTACCCAGGTGGGATTTCTGGATACTGCACTAGAGATCAGCATTACTGGATGACCAAGGCCAAGTTGGTCTTCGATGTGACAGTCGAGGAGATGGCTATTAATAGGGTGATGAGACAGTTCGGTCTGTTCCAAGAGCTTGACATTCCGGTTATTTCACGATTACCAGATCACGTGCACAAGTAAGTAATACTACTTTGGTTCTCATCTCTGCATTAATAGGTTATTGAGACTATTCGGTCTACTTATAGCTAATCATCTAACGTGCATTTCAATCTCAGGTACAGTTGCAGCAGAGGAAACAAGTCCCATACTTCTTGGGTTCGCGATATCAGACCTTACCTCGAGGAATGGAATACTGCCCCGACAAATATATGGGATGAAGTTCGTGTCTTCGACTGGGACAGGTATGGGTTGTATCTGAAGCGTTACAGACAGAGCAGGAGGATCTACTTGGTTCCATCATCTGCTCCGGAACATATCCCAGTTCCTCTCACTAGCGATCTATTCCCAACTTCCTCACTTGTGGGAACCAGACACCACGCGGTATGCCCTCAGTTGTTCTCCACATGCTACATTTTCCGTATACATGAACATGTACAATTGGTTAACTTTCTGCGTACAGGGTGAATTGTCAACTCAGGCGCTAGATGAGGTTACCGCTTTGGTTGACCGCTTTGAGAGAGGAGAAAATATCCCACAGCGAGATGCAATATCAAGGTTGAAGAGTCTTCAGGCGAAGATACACGGGATCGTCGCAACTGTTACATGTAGGCGATCTTCTGATGTTGTTGACACTCGAGCAACACATCGTCCGCCATGCCCCTCTCTACAGCGTTCAGAACCTCGGCCTTCACAGCCAGGGAGCTCCTCTTGGTAGCAGGAACCTCCTTCACAGCCAGGGGGCTCCTCCTGGCAGCAGGCACCTCCTTCACTGCCAGGGGGCTCCTCCTGGCAGCAGGCACCTCCTTCACAGCCAGGGAGCTCCTCCTGGCAGCAGGCACCTTCTTCACAGCCAGGGGGCTCCTCCTGGCAGCAGGCACCTCCTTCACAGCCAGGGGGCTCCTCCTAGCAGCAGGCACCTCCTTCACACCCCGGGGGCTATTTCTACCAGCAGCCACCTCCTTCATAGCCCGGGGGCTATTTCTACCAGCAGGCACCTCCTTCACAGCCCGCGGACTCTTCCTGGCTTCAGCAGATGGACCTAGGTAACTTAACTTTGTACATTCTTTTACAAAATTTAGTCTCGTAAGTCATTCCTTACATGTTTTATTTCACCAGCAGGTGGCAGCCAGTCGCAGCCGTTTATGACTTCAGTTCAATCACCTCTATTTACTTTTCCTAGTTCGTACATACCTGGTGACGGCGAGGACGATGATCGTGCTGCATGCACCTATGGTATCTCAGAGACAGTTCTTGCCACTCCACCACCACCATCGACGTAGGAGACGCAGACACCGACGGAAGAGGTGTTCTATGGTCGTGGTCATCGTGACACTCGTCCACCGCCTCAGCGCTTATCGCCTTCCGGTCCATGTCCGAGGAAGCTGAAGATTCGTCGCAAGCCCCAGGAGTGATATTGTCATCTATGTACGGGACATGACTATATATTTATGTAGCCTTTATGTATCGGACATATTCATGTATTTGTCATATTTAGCCTCTATGTATTGGACATATTTAGCCTCTATGTATTTGACATATTTATGTTTGAGACTTATTTGGTTTGGAGAGAGAACAATAGTAACGCAAACCAAATCCATCGACATCAATTGCACGTTACAACTGGATTAAACGTTACAACTTAATTAAACCGCAGTACATAGAACAACACTACAGAACATAGTACTACATGGAAAACGTATTACATGAATGCATCATCGTCATCCTCCATCAATGCAGATCTCTTCCCTTTTGTCGTTGCAGAACTATTGCCCTTCGACGATGCGCTGGTCTTCACCTTGGTACTCGGCATGAAGACGTTGTCTTCATCCTCCGTCACGGCAGAAGTATTCCCCTTCGTCGATGTAGAACTCTTGCCCTTTGTCGATGTAGAATTCTTGCCCTTCGATGCAGAACTCTTCACCTTGTTGCTCGGCATGAAGAGGTCGTCCTCGTCCTCACTTCTGCTAACCATAAACCTGAATTATTAACAGCAATCCTGAGATAAGCATCACCCTTGTGCAGTTGCTTCTGCCATCTGGCGTGCAACCTCAGAAGTTCTTTTTGTATCTCCTCAAAAGTCCTGGGAGGCCACCCAGCCCTAGCTAATTGGTGAGATAACTCATTCATTATGAAGTCACTACTAATGAGTTCCTCCCATGATACTACTCTACCATTCATCTTGAAATTGGCAGCTAGACGAAGAAGACGGTCAGACATACCCTTGTGAAAACTACGATCAAAAGGATAGTGAGGATGAGGAGGATGAGACATCTCCAGGAAAGAATGGCGAGAGCGGAAGGAAGGATGCGGGAGTGATAGGGAAAGGAAGGGCCTGCTCACCCTCCTTACTGCGAATGTGGTTATATAGGCGGGAGACAAAGTGGCGAGAGAGAAAGGCGGGAAAGACAATGGCGGGAACGAATGGTGAGGAGAGAAAGTGGCAGGAGAAAATGGAAGTGGCGGGAATCAAAGTGGCGGGAGAGACTGGCGGGAGAGAAAGTGGCGGGAGAGAATCAATGCACTTGCACAAGAGGCAAGTATCACGATTCTCACTGAAATTAAGATACAATATGCTGAAATTAAGATACATCTTGATGAAATTAAGATACAACTTGCTGAAATTGAGTTACCGCAATCTAAATCTACTGAGTCCAACGTGGATATTTTCCTTCTCCATCTCCAGCTTCTTCTGCTGCCTGGGCTGCACGAGACCTTTCTTTCTTTCTCACTATGGCAGGTAGCTGAAAACAATAGCTAGCTCCTGTTCACGCTGTTTGAATGTTATGAGCACCAAATTGTTGACTTCGATAGACGATGCCAGCAGAAAATTTCCGAAACCTACCTTCTTCAACACCATTCGATCACCCAAGCCAATGAAGTAGGAACAAGGAATGCTCACAAATATATCATCATCTTCTGAATCCAAAGTAATTTCAAGAAGTAAAGAACTAGTCCTAGGAATAGCCACAAATTCCATCAAACTCCTCACAACCATGGTAGGAATAACCTGACAATAACAAGCAAGTTATATGATCCATCCTATGAACCAGCAAAGAACAAACAAATAATAAAAACCAGATACCAAAGCTTACCATATGTTGGGAAATAACGTTCATGCGATCCATCCTATGAACAAAAGGAGTAAACAATATGTAGTTGTCATCAAAGAGCTGCCGCGACATGACATACATTGGCTGATAATTCAGAGTGACACCACGACTATAAAACATATGTCAACAAGTTCCCTTTGAGTTTCACTCAGATCCTCAAGAGCTACAAAAAAATGATTTCACTAACTAAGATGAACCGCAAAACGTATAAGCTGAATCAAATATGAAAATCAGTCAAACAAATATCTTACCAACATGGGGTAAAGGAAACAACATAACACCATCCCGGTGGAATTCAACACTAATATAAGTTCCATAGTGCTCAAGAATAACAATCATCATGTCACTGTGGTGGAGACCATAATCATTCACGAGTTCCTCCCACGAAGGACCATTCAATTTACTGCTCATCCTACCATGTGTGAACATAACATGGTATAAGTTACCCTCAGTGTTGTGCAGAGCAAGATCAATATTTGTGTCACCTCTCTGAATAGCTAAAGCTCTGCACTCCTCAATGTACCGAGCAAGATGTGATCTAACACTGCAAGGAACATACTACAACAAGAATGGAAGCACGGATCATAAACTTATAATCAAAGGCATTCGAATATGCCACAGTCAGATAATCAAGACATAGAATCTTACAACATGACTAGAACATCGACGATCCAGCACCACAGTAAATACAGACGCACCGGAATCAACGACATTACAAGGGCCACCTGGATCTCGGCAAAATGGGCAAGCCATTACCTGCAGACGGACGGTGGCAAATAAGAACTAAATCCACTACCGACTTGAGAGTTCTCATTCGATTGAGTTGGAAGCCAAAAAAATTACCGTAGGCCGGTGGAGAGCGCCCTGATCTATTGTTTACGCGGGTAAAATAACAAAATGGGTGGTCCAGCGAAGAGATCGGCAAGGCGGTGGAAGCCCTGGAGAGCAACGGGAGTGAGATGTGAAGGGGGGCAGGCTACTAGACGGGGGAGGGTGAAATGACTGGTCAGAGGAGGAAGAAAGGAGGGATGGGCCTTATCTAGGGGCCCATCGGCCTCCCACTGGCTGACAGGCGGCCCTTTGGCCACCCTCTGGCCGACAGGCATCTTCCCCTGGACTCTGATTGGCCGAGAGGGTCTCTTCAGCCTACTTGTGGTCGACAGGTCTCTGGTCGGCCCGATGGTGGCCGACAGGTCCCTGCTCGGCCTGATACTGGCCGACAGGGTACTAGTTTTGATATTTTTTCAACTCAGACACCTGTTTTAAAAAATGCTACAAAAATAGTACTAGTTCTGAAAAAAATTCGAAGGAAGGATGTCATGGCGCTCAATGCACAGAGTAAACAAAGTGTACTTAACCTCCATCTCATAAGTGCCTTCACAGAATTTGGAGTTGATGGACTTCTGGATGTAGGGGCATATCAACATGAGTATTTAAGCTCATTATGCGTCCCCTAGACCATCTCAAATTAGAAATCCACAACATTTATGAGGTGCACCGACCAAGATGAATGAGAAAGCCGATGGAGTATGACCTCACATGATTTGAGTCTCCAGCCCGATGGTTTGCCAAAGAACTATTGATAGTATAGAGGCCATGAAAGAGAAAGTTGGTATGTCCTGACTCAACCACTTCTCCTTCCTTGAAATCTTCCTTGTACATCCCCACAAGCTCTAGCACTAATAATTGACTTCTAATAGACATCAAGCTTTTATCATACTCTGTGAGGATGAGTTCCTCACACCAATTCTGCTTGACTTTTCTCACAAGCTTGTCAATGCCATAAGAAGTAAATCATCGATCCACGACATCAAAGTTGGCTTGTTATTGCCGATTCATAGCCAACCGATGCACTTCATCTCAGCTATACTCGGGATGTCCCGCAGGAACTGCTTCCCCACATTTTGAGATATGCACCGCTCGAGAATTCTATAGGTGCACTTTGTAAGGTCGAATTTATTTACAACGTAGGCCTTGGTGCACCTCACAAGGAGTCGTGCTCGGTCTAATCCTATGGGAGAGTGTCCCGTAGGATTTAGTCCTGGAAGGGCGTCATCCAAACAGGATCGAGAAGAGAACCATGACCACTTGCACATTCTGTTTGATATCATGGTTTCTCTTGTGTGTGGTTCTTCAACCTCGTATGTTGTTTGCACTTTAACATAAGGCATATGGAACTCTCGGAGGAGAAGTCCAACAAAAACGACGTCCTTCCTAGACCCCACTTGTTGAGTTTGTCTATAGTCTTGTTGTGTTTGCGGAGGACATGCATGAGATCGAGTCCGTGAAACTTGGCTTCCAAATTGCGCACCTCTTCATAGTAGGCTTACATGATAGGATCTCTACACAACCATATATTCATCACACGCATGACCACCACTAGTTCACAATCTCCACTCCACGGTCAAGAAGTTAGGAACTTTTGAGTGAGGTCATAATGTGTAGACTCTGTAGCAAGGCTTCATACTTGGAGATGTTGTTGGACACTGGGAAGAGGGTTCGCACCACGTACTTGAAGCGTTTCCTTTATGGAGATATGAGCATGATGCCAGCACCCATGCCAGGAAGTACGAGAGAGCACTCAAAGTAGAGCGTACAATGTTCGAGCTCGGTGATAGAGACAGATTTCTGGCTTCCAGCTACTTGGCCACAAGTTAGCAAGAGTATGAGACTTGATGGTCATGTGATGGTCATATAAGATAGTGAATTCCATTAGCTCCACTGCCTAGCTAGCAATTGTCCCAATGGTGTACCGACTATTGATGATGTTGGTAATCGGGAAAGAGCTAACCAGCAATACCGTATTGTAGTGGAATGTGCCACACAACAAATATTTACTATGCATGAACATGCCTAGGAACACTAAGCAAGCACTGAAAATTTGTATCTCACCAACCATCAATGCAACAGAAGAGGAAGAAGGATTGGTTTAGCACAAGGATTCCCACATGCAGGTTATACCACACAGTTGTGAGAATTTCTCATGGATGACTCACCGATCTAGCACCGAATGTAAGCCACCTCTGAGGTACACATACACACTGCACTAGAGGTATAGTGCCACTTTCTGGACAAGAACAAAAAACCCACCGAGTGAACTAGAGGGATAAAGTGGACATGGCAACTTAGAAAGGAAGAGGTCACCTTTGGACTTGGTGTGCCTTTGGGATGCGCCCCTTCCTCTATTTATCAGTGAAGGCCAGGGGCAGCAGACCTAAGGAAAAAGAACCTAGGGGTGTAGCCGAACCAGGTGTCGGTGTCAAAAGTGGCGGATCTCGGGTAGGGGGTCCCGAGCTGTGAGTCTAGGATCGATGGTAGTAGGAGACGAAGGAGGCGATGTTTACCCAGGTTCGGGCCCTCCTATGGAGGTAAAACCCTACGTCCTGCTCGATTATATTGATGTGTATGAAGGTTATAGAGTTGATCTACCTCGAGATCTAATAGCTAAAACCCTAGATGAGTTTATCTGCCCTACAATCTAAAACCCTCCCGGTTTATATAGACACCAGGGGGTACCTAGGGTTTACACATGATAGGTCTCCTGCCGGGGATGGAGATGTCGGTTTCCTCATCTTGACTTGGAGTGCACGACGCGCCTTCGAGACTTCCTTCTAAAACACGGGGTCATGGCGTATCCGGCCCTTCCTGCGATAGTTAGAGAGTGGCCCACCAAGCCGGCCCCGTGGACCCCTTAGTCCAGGACTCCCTCAGTAGCCCCCAAACTAGCCCCCAACGCCAAGGGTCACAGCACTGGTAGTTCCATGTGATCGGAGTCTTCGGCTTGTGGGGATAGTCTTTAATGATTGGCTGAGATTAGTGCGGCTTCCGATGACGCGTAATTTTCCCGATCATATGCTCGTCCAGACACCATGAGTTGTTTAGCCCCGAAGGCCAAACGTCAGCGTAAACAGTGTTTTCTGATAGCCTTTTTGTCACACCGTGTGTTTTTCCTCATGACTAAGTTATCATGACTCAAAAATTAGGGCCAATTAAAACCTTTTGAGTGCATTTGAATTCTTGACTTGTGTGTTATTTGCTTGCCTGTTTGATTGCTTCCTAGTGCTCTATAATTCATAAAACATCCTCCTACCCTCAAGAACTCTTTTCCTTGATCCCAACTCTTGTCCAATGACCATGCCATGTGAATGGGACTTAAAAATATTTTTAGAAAATTTTATTTTGGCCAAAAAACATTTATTTAAATTAGGTTTTCAAAACCCCCTGATTTGAGATTTTCACTACAAGTCCCCAAATTGGGTGGATCGTTTTTCCCCAAATGATTTATTTGAAGCCCACTATATATAAGACTTCCAAAACCACCAAATATTAATTTTAAAGGTTATTTACTATTTTATTTAAAGGCTTTTTCTTAAGGCCAGAAATGGTCTTTTATAGGGAAAAATTATTTAAATGCCTTACAAATATTTGAGAAAATTTAGGAAAACTCAGAGGACATATATTGTCCATATATAAGAGTTTAAACATATGGTCATGTTCAAAATATTGGACAAAACCCTTCAAAACCATTTCTGCCTATTTCTAGCATTTGAAATATTTCTATAAGAAATATTTTCAATTAAATCCTAGAAAATTCCAGCAGGTCCCATATGTCCCGTGTGATGACCTAGCCAAGTTTCATCTCAATCCCAATAGTTTTGCTTCACAAAAGTATTCCAAAACCCCTTCTATCCAGAACCAAATTTGAGCAACTTTACATTGTAAAGTTTCTCCTTTTGGTCTCAAAACTTGTGGACATGTTCTAATCCCCAAATAATGATGTTAAACCATGTGGTGCATCAAGGGGAGAAGATACACTTGTGCAAATCCCCTCAAACCCATTTCTGTTGATTCCAAGAATTTAGTACTATTACATTGCCAAGTTTCCCCATTTGTCCCCAAACTTTTTGTGCATGTTATAATCCCTAAAATATGCCACCACATCAAGTGGTGAATTAGGGAGGATAGATTTTCTTAGCTAGATCTAAGCAACTCCATTTCTGCCCATTTCTAGGGTTTGAAACTTTTACATTGGCCACTTTCTCTAAATGTGGTCAAAACTTGTGATCAAGCTCATTTATACCTATTTCTCAATTCTGTTAACTCTCATGTCAATCACAGCAACTTAGCTAGCCCAAAACTCCATCAAACACCTTCTGGTAGAAAACCAAAACTAAGATTTTCACCTCTTCCATTGATCTCCTTAACCTTAAATTTTTGCCACAGCCTCTTGTAGATACCTTTCACCTCCAGTAAGTTTCCCTGGACATGGATCAATCATTCAGGGGGTAATACCCCAAGATTCCCCTCTGGACAACCCTTGCATTGCCCTCCCCCACCTCTATTTTCTTTCCCCTCCTATATCCTAGCTTCCTTGCACCCTAGGGAATCTCCAGTAAACCCCCATAGCTAGTGGACAAGGCGGGCGCGTCGAAAGCATCCTGGAGCACGCCATGAAGGCCATATGTGTGCTTTGGAGCGCACTACAGTGCACCCTGACACTGTAGCCGCCCCCAATCCGCGATCCCGACAGCCTCGTGCCTTCGCAGCATGTCCCCCGTGTCCCCCTCGACGTCCGCACCATGGTAGCTGGTCGGCCCCCTCCTCTCTCTTCTCCTCCCGTGCGTGCCCGGAGCCGCCCGACTTGGTTAGTGGCCGACCTCACACGCGCAAGGCCCTGGCGCTCCCCCGCTCCCTCTCTCCTCTCCCCTCGCCGTATACCTAGTCCACAAAGCCCCCTCACATGACCAGCTCACCTCGTGGCCTTTGACAGTGTTCGAGCCATGGCCATAGACCTGGCCTATGGTGCTCCGCACTGTGGCTACTTAAGACCTCCCCTAGACCCCCTCTTTGCTTCCTTTGCCTCTCGTATCTCCCGTGAACCTCCTGGACCCCCAGAACGACCTGCCATGTCCACCTCCTCTCCCCATGACCAACGACACCCTCTGCCGTGGCGGACGCCGAGCTCGTCCCTGACCTCTCTAGGGCCCGAGGGAAGCCCAGGCGCACGCCCCCCCGCTCTGAGCACTCCGGTGGCCGGAGCGTCACCAGAGGTGGTCGGAGCCGCCGACCAGACGCCGACACGTGCTCAACCCGTCTCCTCTGGCCACCCCCTATTCGAGCGAGAGGAGAGGGGTCGATCTGACGGGCAGGGCCCGTCTGTAAGCCACACTCGCTCGGGCCTGGTGGTTTAAGTTGACATGGCCTGCATCTAGCGCGTGGCCGAGCAGTTGGGCTGGCCCACTGCGCTTTGGTGCTAAGTTACGCCCAGTGCGTAGCTTAGGCCCTTTGGGTAATTTCCTATTTATCCCTTTTCTTTTCCAAGTAAAACAATAGAAATTCATAGAATATTCATTTGGACTCCAAATTTGGTGATTCAAATTCTTGGAAGCTTCTAAAATCTTGGCCTAACAAAATATGTGCATTGCACATTTTTTCATATTTTTTTCTAATAGTTCAAATTCAAATTCAAATTTGAACCATATAGAACCCCACTTTGCAAATTCGTAGGGACTTCTTATGAACTCCAAATGGAGTGATTCAAGTTCCTAGGTGTATCTAAATTCATGCACTAAGTGGTGAGCATTTTTCCTTACACTTATTCTGCTATGTCAATTATTGGGCCATTTCTTCATATGTAACCCACTTTGAAAATCCCTAGAATCTTCATCCCAACTCCAAAACCAGTGAAACCACTTTCTAAATTCTTCAAAAATCATGCCCTATTTGGTGAGTGCCTCCACTAATTTTTATAAAAATGTTTTCTGTGGACATCTTATAGGATCATCATTCCCTTCATTTCCACCATTCGAAACTCCCCCTTATCCCACATCTACCCAAACCTCCTTGGTTATTTCTATCATGACTAGAGGTGTCCAATAAAAATAAATCTCCTATTTATAGAGCACTTTTATTTTTTCCTTGCTGTGCTGCTTATTGTGGTTGTTTACCGACGGTAGTTGACGATATAAACGCAGTGCTCGAAGCGGACGAGAAGCATGTGAAGACCTCGAAGACGTTGCTAAGACAGGCAAGCAACCCTTTGACCATGACTATGAAAACTTTTATTGCATGACATATAACACTTTATTTCATTGTATTGATCATGATGATGTGGTATTTCCCTTCGGTGGGATGCCTCCGATACATTCTTGATGATACTTGCATCATGCATGACCCTACCTCCTTATGAGGGTTATGCGGGTGGGAGTAGGTAGGATGCTAGTAGTTGCTACGCAAGTGGGATGGGAATATGCATGGTGATGGAAACAAAATGATTTCCAAGACTTTTAGAAAACCCCGTCGGGTGCCACTAATGACCGAGGGTGAAGATGATGATGAGTTGGGCAACCACTTGAGACAGAAGTGGTGTACCAGAATAAGTGAGTGTGTGTTTTCGAAAATGGAGGGTTTAAGATCTGTCGACCGTCCCAACCTTACATGCACAACCACGAAACCCCTTATGGGACGGTGCTTTGTTGATTACTTTGGTGGGTACTAGCAAGGAGCCCGCATAACTAGTGGCGAGAGTGGCGTGGTCACTCTCGATATGGGGTCGTACCGGAATGGACGATCATGCACTGTCTTCACAGGCACCGGGCACACCGTTGTGTGCCCTCATGGATGATACATGTGATGTATATCATGAGGGATGGCACCAATGAGTGTACTCTTTGTTTAGTATCGCTAGGGGAAAGGCAATGTTCGGGCGCTTACGTCGAGTATGTTAAATACCCGAGTCGTGGATGACACGAAAGTTCCCAAATTCTTGTGGGTGAAGTGTGCAACCTCTAAAGAGTGTAAAACTATTCGAATAGCCGTGTCCACAGTCAAGGAAAGTTGGATGGTGCTTCTTAAGCCACGTCCATATGTTTTCGCAAACTTGGTGTGTGTGTGTGTGAAGTTGATAGAAGGATGATACTTGAGATAAGTCTGATGACTTGATGTGATGAACGAACATGAGATGTTCAACCCCTGCTTATGATGATATCAATAACTTGTTCATATGGATATCTGCCAACTGTTGGTGCATGCTTACGCAAGTTATTTGATCATGTCACTGCATTGAAAATTAGATTTATGCAAAATTACCTATTAGTGCTATATCATGCATTGTTATTGCCTTCTTCCAAACATGGGTTGCTTGCGAGTACATTAAAAGTACTCATTGGCTTGCCACTGGTTATTTTATTGGCCAGGCATGAAAGATCAGGTTATGATGAAGATTACCTTTGGGACGGACATGCGAGCTAGGACACTTCCCAGTCAGAATGCCTGTAGGGTTAAGGTAGATGGCATGGGTTGACGCTATCGTTGAAGATTTCCGCTGCAATCATATGAACACTTGGCCATAAAGGCCATATTTGAGTAAACCGGTATGTAATGGATGTAAGACTCTTGCTATTCAGTTTTTGTGTGTTCAGTGAGCATTGATCTCTGGGATCACTGTGCACGTACATTTGGTGATCATGACTTATGAGTCGGGGTCCCCATAGAGCTGGTATCAGAGCCATCCTGACTGTAGGAAGCCCTTAGTTAGCATGGACGTTAGTTAGGAAAAAACTCATTTTTCCAGACCCTTCAAAATCACTTACAAAACCTCTATATTCCTCACCTCTCCTAAATTTTCAAAGGAAGCAAAGATTTTTGCCTTAGCATTTCCACCATCTTTTCTCTTGACTCTTCTCGTCTTCTTTTCAAAACTTTGCAACGGTCGTTAGTATCATCATGTCTGTGACCACTGGATTCCTTGAAATCCTTGTGGGTAAGATGGACGGAAGCCACCTTGCCAACCTTTTCCCCACATATCTTGGACACAAGCTGGCCACCCTAGACAAGGAGCTACCAACGGAATATACCTTCTCGAATGATGAGGATGTCAAGACTTAGATGATAGTGACAACCTCGACACAACTCCAGGATGATGCCACCCTGGCCTTCGATGACCAGGGCACAAGACATGCAATGTCATGATATGCATCGCTAATAGAGCAACCCTGTCCTTTCCGTTGTTATATCAATAACCACCCGTGGATGAGAAGATCGCCATTTGGTGTGCCTCACTATAGTGAGCAGGAAAACGGTTCTCATCATCCCCCTCGCTTGGTGCCGATGATATCGTCAACGTGACCGACATGATAAAACTCTACCATGGCTTCTTAATGTCATTGCATAAAAGATTACCTATCTGGAACCCTTGATGTCTTAGGAAGACAAGGGGGCATTGTCACAATTACGAAGACACGAGAAGACCCTGTCAACAACAGACGTGAAGAATCACCTTCGTTGTCAACTCAATAGACCCGAAGTCGTCAAGGACTATTCAGGCACGACCAGGACCGTTATGATGACCAACAACAAGAGACACAACGACACCTGAAGAAGACCCAGAAGACTAAGCAGACTCCTCTTCAAGACGCGAAGCAAGCACAACTACTGAGTCCGAGGACCCCTAGGGTAGGATGAGTCGTGTATCCCCCATGCGAAGTCGCGTCCGTATGATGGTTCAAATGGAACCATGATGTGTGTTGCTTGTTTTGCTTGTTTGTGCTTTGGTGTAAGTCACACTTTTTCCCTAGGCAACAAGTGCATGACTATATCACCTACCTTACCTTGATGTTTGTGTTTGGCCTTTTCAGCACTTGCACTATACTACCCCCTTAGGCACTCTCCTCTATGCTACTTTCCCTCTTCCCCCTCTCATCAACTGAAGACCGGCAAGACAAGATGCACCAAGGATCCACCTCGATAAACAACTACCACTGAAGACTTTTGAGGACAACCTATTCAACCAGACATAACCCCGTAGGGATTAGGCTCTTCCCTCAAGACTAGAAACCCCTCCCTTGCCCAACCTAGACCTCACAAGCTCCCCCACCACAAACCTACGATCACATGTTTAATACACGGATTTGCCAGAGCACTTATTGAGCTTCAGTAACCCCTGCTTAGCACTGGGTTCATTACAGAGCTAGTGATCATAGTGAACAAACATCCTTCATTCTTACGCTAGCACTAGAACCTTGATGCCATAGGAAGGATCATTCTAAGGGTATACAATTTGTGGATAATGATTTGATTTACCCATAATAGATATCTTGAGGAAGCAGTTGAGACCCTTTGGTGGATTACGAGGCTTAATGTTGGTAGACGAACTTGGTGGGTCAAGATTGATAGAGTAGCATAACTTACTTGTACCTTGAGCAAATTGGATTAGTAGGACAAATATGATCATAGGCTGAAACTCTTGGTGGATTAATGACTTGACTTTGGCAAGTAATGTAGATAGTGGAGTAATGGTGATATGATGGTGACTGGAGTACTAGTAGGAAGCTCTTACTAGATGTAAAACTTGGATTTAAATAGGTGATCCTACTAGGTGCTCGAGATCAATTAAACCACATGGTTCGGAGTAATTTGGATTTAGTCCAATGATCTTGATAATGATGCCATGTTTCTCGGTGGATGATAGTAGAAGGAATCGGATGATGTTAGGGATCTATATAAGCTCAACCTTGGAAGTTTAGCTGGTCATGAGATTGGAAGTTCATGTATATACTGTGATAATAGTCCTTGCAATGATATGTCGATTATATGAACTCAAGGAGATTATGTTGGACACCATCGATGTTGGATGTGTAGCAGTAATGGATCATGTAATAGTGGATGATATTCATGGATCGATTAAGTTGGATTCATACGAAGGAAACAAGACCTTGGATTGGTCTATTACGAGTTTCCTTAGCATAGTAGTGTAGTACCTTAGACCTTGGATTGGTAGTGTCATGATCAAGCTTAGCAGCTTGTAAATTATCCTGATGATTTTTATATAGGGATATATGTAAGTTAGCTCTAGTATACATATGAGATTTTTGGTATAGTCCTTCTCTCAAAACCTTGGAGATATGAGTAGCATGAGTGACATTGGAGTTGATCTATAAGAGATGATACTGTCGGAGATATAGGGCGGTTTTGTCTGAAGTAATAGGTAGGACTATTGGCATCTAATATTTGTGCTCGAGGATGAGATGGTAGACGTTCACTCACATCCTAAGGTCCTTGAAACCTCTAAGCCCTACTAATCCACAATGTCTTGGTTCTAAGTCATTTGATTATGGCCGATACTCCACCAAACATGTTCATATGGAAGGTGGCCATGAGGACCTATATTATTGGACCACAAACCCATGGACAAGTGACCACCTGGAACAAACGACCGCCTCTCTCACACATCCCATGAGCAATGTGTTTATGAGGTATGTGGAGGAATATGTTGTTATCCTCATGGATGACATACTTATTTACCCAATGAGAGGAAGGAACACCTTAGTCCTGTTTGGACCAGCCCCAGGAACACCAATTACCATGCCTCTCGATTATAAGGTTTCACCTTAAAGGAGTTGGACTCCGCAAAGCACCCTCCCTACAAAAGAAGACTTTCTTTCCCAAGCAAGATGAAGAACCACTATGATTGCGGAGCCAGGACAACGATGAAGAAGAAGCAGAAAGAAGTTAACCACCACTCCTCTGCCGGCTACATCAACTAGACTACATCCCAAAGCAACGACGTCCCAACATGATGAAGCCCTTGCATAGTAAGAGGGTTGAAGAACCCCTTGTTATGACTGGTCATCCATCAGTTCCTGACTAGGAAGGAACCGAGGAGTGGATAACACCCCTCACTCCACTTTGATAGTGTACGATGAGCATGATGTCCCTACTCCCTTCAAATGCCTGGAATGGAGAGGACGACTGTCATGACTTCGTTATCATCCCTTTTTAGACAATCTAGGGCGTAAACCGTGACTCGACAATGGTAAGACACCTGTCAAAGGTAGTTCACCCCACTTGCCAAGCATCAGACCTTGGGGATTAGATGGATGATCTATACTCTGAATAGTCAGCTTATCTAGAACCCCACTAAAACCTTCCCAGATGGTAGAACCCATTTTGCTACCAAGTCTCTAAGCTTAGTCCTAGGGACGAGACTCAGCACAGACCTTGCCACGGAGAAACGAGTAGACGAAACACTCAAAGACCCTCCAGAAACATGCGTCCATGATGATGAAGACAAATGACCAAATAAGAATGAAGAATCTACATGGGAAACTTACTCAAGCAGAAGATGTCGATGAGAAGCCCACGATGACGCACCTCAGCACTCTCAAGGATGGAGACCACCTATGACTGAAGATCCCCTGCTTTAAGGAAGATAAGGACTTCCCCATCAACGAGAAGCTACACCAAGACCCAACCCTTCTATTCTAATGCGACACATCCAGATGTCAATAACCAACATGAGCAGTCCTAGGACCAGCACACAAACACACTACTTGGCCAAGTATTCCGACTTTGGGATACACACGCAAGCCGAGCCCTTGCTAGAACCCCGTTCACCCTTAGACAAAGTCAACAGTACACTCGGATACATATCATCAAGCACTTCAAGATCCAGAAGAACAACCACGCCTGAGCAGAAACAACATGGAATGTGAAGTCTACCTCACCTCTGAATGCCCGCATCAGCACCTAGCCTAGGAATCGCGGGGACGAGATTCTTGTCAGGGGGGTAGGTCTGTCACACCTTGTGTTTTTCCTCATGACTAAGTTATCATGACTCAAAAATTAGAGCCAATTAAAACTTTTTGAGTGCATTTGAATGCTTGACTTGTGTGTTATTTGCTTGCCTGTTTGATTGCTTGCTAGTGCTCTATAATTCATAAAACATCCTCCTACCCTCAAGAACTCTTTTCCTTTATCCCAACTCTTGTCCAATGATCATGCCATGTGAATGGGACTTCAAAATATTTTTACAAAAATTTATTTTGGCCAAAAAGCATTTATTTAAATTAGGTTTTCAAAACCCCCTGATTTGAGATTTGCACTACAAGTCCCCAAATTGGATGGATCCTTTTTCCCCAAATGCTTTATTTGAAGCCCACTATATATAAGATTTGCAAAACCACCAAATATTAGTTTTAAAGGTTATTTTACTATTTTATTTAAATGCTTTTTCTTAAGGCCAGAAATGGTGTTTTATAGGTAAAAAGTATTTAAATGCCTTCAAAATATTTGAGAAAATTAGGAAAACTCAGAGGACATATATTGTCCATATATAAGAGTTTCAACACATGGTCATGTTCAAAATATTGGACAAAACCCTTCAAAACCATTTCTGCCTATTTCCAGCATTTGAAATATTTCTATAAGAAATATTATCAATTAAATCCTAGAAAATTCTAGCAGGTCACATATGTCCTGTGTGATGACCTAGCCAAGTTTCATCTCAATCCCAATTTTCTTGCTTCACAAAATTATTCCAAAACCCCTTCCGTCCAGAACCAAATTTGAGCAACTTTACATTGTGAAGTTTCTCCTTTTGATCTCAAAACTTATGGACATGTTATAATCCCCAAATAATGATGTAAACCATGTGGTGCATCAAGGGGAGCAGATACACTTGTCCAAATCCCCTCAAACCCATTTCTGTTGATTCCAAGAATTTGGTAATATTACATTGCCAAGTTTCCCCATTGGTCCCCAAACTTTTTGTGCATGTTATAGTCCCTAAAATATGCCACCACATAAAGTGGTGCATTAGGGAGGATAGGTTTTCTTAGCTAGATCTAAGCAACTCCATTTCTGCCCATTTCTAGGGTTTGAAACTTTTACATTGGCCACTTTCTTTAAATGTGATCAAAACTTGTGATCAAGCTCATTTATACCCATTTCTCAATCCTGTTAACTCATGTCAATCACATCAACTTAGCTGGCCCAATACTCCATCAAACATCTTCTGACAGAAAACCAAAACTAAGATTCTCACCTCTTCCATTGATCTCCTTAACCTCAATTTTTTGCCACAGCCTCTTGTAGATACCTTTCACCTCCAGTAAGTTTCCCTGGCCATGGATCGATCATTCAGGGGGTCAAACCCCAAGATTCCCCTCTGGACAACCCTTGCATTGCCCTCCCCCACCTCTATTTCCTTCCCCCTCCTATATCCTAGCTTCCTTGCATCCAGGGAATCTCCAGTAAACGCCCACAGCTAGTGGACAAGGTGGGCGCGTCGAAAGCATCCTGGAGCATGCCATGGAAGCCATATGTGTGCTCTGGAGTGCACTACAGTGTGCCCCGACACTGTAGCCACCTCCAATGTGCGACCCCGACAGCCTCGGGCCTCCTCAGCATGTCCCCGGGTCCCCCTCGACGTCTGCAACACGGTAGCTGGTCGGCCCCTCCTCTCTCTCCTCCTCCCGCGCGTGCCCGGATCCGCCTGGCTCGGCCAGTGGCCGGCCTCACACGCGTGAGGCCCTGGCGCTCCCCCGCTCCTTCTCTCCTCTCCCCTCTATGTATACCTAGTCCAAAAAGCCGCCAAACACGACCAACTCACCTCCGTGGCCTCTAGCGGCATCTGAGCCATGGTCGTAGACCTGGCCTATGGTGCTCCGTGCTGCGACTACTTAAGACCTCCCCTGGCCCCCCTATCTGCTTCCTTCACCTCTCCTCTCTCTCGCGAACCTCCCGGACCCCTAGAACAACCTCCCATGTCCACCTCCTCTCCCCATGACCAACGACACCCTTTGCCGTGGTGGACGCCGAGCTCGGCCCCAACCTCTCTAGGGCCCGATGGCAGCCCAGGCGCACGCCCCCCCGCTCTGAGCACTTGAGTGGCCGGAGCGTCACCGGAGGTGGCCGGAGCCGCTGACCAGACGCCAGCGCACGCTCGACCCGTCTCCTCTGCCTGCCCCCTGTTCGAGCATGAGGAGAGTGGTGGATCTGATGGGCGGGGCCCATTTGTAAGCCACACCTGCTCGGGCCCGGTGGTTTAAGTGGAGACGGCCTAGGCTTGTCGCTGCTTTCTTGCGCGGAAGGCGTACTCCGCAGAGTACGCCTTCGACGTGGCCTGCGTCTAGCGCGTGGCCGAGCAGTTGGGCCGACCCACTATGCTTCGGTGATAAGTTACGCCTAGTGCATAGCTTAGGCCCTTTGGGTAATTTCCTGTTTATCCCTTTTCTTTTCCAAGTAAAACAATAGAAATTCATAGAATATTCATTTGGACTGCAAATTTGGCGATTCAAATTCCTAGAAGCTTCAAAAATCTTGGCCTAACAAAATATGTTCATTGCACATTTTCCATAAATCTTTTCTGATAGTTCAAATTCAAATTTGAATTTGAACCATATAGAACCCCACTTTGCAAATTCCTAGGGAATTCTTATGAACTCCAAATGGAGTGATTCAAGTTCCTAGATGTATCTAAATTCATGGACTAAGTGGTGAGTATTTTTCCTTACACTTATTCTGCTATGTAATTATTGGGCCATTTCTTCTTATGCAAACCACTTTGAAAATCCCTAGAATATTCATCCCAACTCCAAAACCAATGAAACCACTTTCTAAATTCTTCAAAAATCATGCCCTATTTGGTGAGTGCCTCCACTAATTTTTATAAAAATGTTTTCTGTGGACATCTTATAGGATCATCATTTCCTTCATTTCCACCATTCGAAACCCCCCGTGACCTGCATCTACCAAAACCTACTCTTGGTTATTTCTATCATGACTAGAGGTGTCCAATAAAATAAATCTCCTATTTATAGAGCACTTTTATTTTCTATTTGTTGTGTTGCTTATTGTGGTTGTTTACTGACGGTAGTTGACGAGATAAACGGAGTGCTCAGAGTGGACGAGAAGCATGTGAAGACCTCGAAGACGTTGCTAAGCCAGGCAAGCATCCCTTTGACCATGACTATGAATTTTTTATTGCATGGCATATAGCACTTTATTTCGTTTTATTGATCATGATGATGTGGTATTTTCCTTCGATGGGATGCCTCCAATACATTCTTGTTGATACTTGCATCGTGCATGACCCTACCTCCTTATGAGGGTTATGCGGGTGGGAGTACGTAGGATGCTAGTAGTTGCTACGCAAGTGGGATGGGAATATGCATGGTGATGGAAAAATAATAATTTCAAAGACTTTTGGAAAACCCCGTCGAGTGCCACTAATGCCCGAGGGTGAATATGATGATGAGTTGGGTCACCACTTGAGACAGAAGTGGTGTACCAGAATAAGTGAGTGTGTGTTTTCAAAAATGGAGGGTTTAAGATTTTTTGACCGTCCCAACCTTACATGAACAACCATGATACCCCTTATGGGACGGGGCTTTGTTGATTATTTTGGTGGGTAGTAGAAAGGAGCCTGCATTACTAGTGGCGGGAGTGGTGTGGTCACTCTCGATACGGGGTCGTACCGGAATGGACGATCATGCGCTGTCTTCACAGGCACTAGGCACACCGTTGCATGCACTCATGGATGATACATGTGATGTATATCATGAGGGATGGCACCAATGAGTGTACTCTTTGTTTAGTATCGCTAGGGGAAAGGTAATGTTCGGGTGCTTACCTCGGGTATGTTAAATACCGCGAGTCGTGGATGACACGGAAGTTCCCCGAGTCTTGTGGGTAAAGTGTGGAACCTCTGCAGAGTGTAAAACTATTCGGATAGCCGTGTCCACAGTCAAGGATAGTTGGGTGGTGCTTCTTAAGCCACGTCCAGATGTTTTTGCAAACTTGGTGTGTGTGTTTGTGTGGAGTTGACAAAAGGATGATACTTGAGAATTGACATAAGTCTGAAGACTTGATGTGATGAACGAACATGAGATGTTCAACCCCTGCTTATGATGATATCAGTAACTTGTTCATATGGATATCTGCCAACTGTTGATGCATGCTTACACAAGTTATTTGATCATGTCACTGCATTGAAAATTAGCTTTATGCAAAATTACCTATTAGTGCTATATCATGCATTGTTATTGCCTTGTTCCAAACATGGGTTGCTTTTGAGTACATTCAAAGTACTCATTGGCTTGCCACTGGTTATTTATTGGCCAGGCATGAAAGATCAGGTTATGATGAAGATTACCTTGGTGATGGACATGTGAGCTAGGACGCTTCCTAGTCAGAATGCCTGTAGGGTTAAGGCAGATGGCATGGATTCATGCTATCATTAAAGATTACATCTGCAATCATATGAACACTTGGCCATAAAGGCCATATTTGAGTAAACCGATATGTAATGGATGTAAGACTCTTGCTATTCAGTTTCTGTGTGTTCAGTGAGCATTGATCTCTGGGATCACTATGCACGTACATTCGGTGATCACGACTTATGAGTTGGGGTCCCCATAGATCTGGTATCAGAGCCATCTTGACTGTAGGAAGCCCTTAGTTAGCATGGACGTTAGTTAGGACAAAACTATTTTCCCAGACCCTTCAAAATCACTTACAAAACCTCTATATTCCTCACCTCTCCTAAATTTTCAAAGGAAGCAAAGGTTTTCGCCTTAGCATTTACACCATATTTTCTCTTGACTCTCCTCGTCTGCTTTTCAAAACTTTGCAACAGTCGTTAGTATCCTCATGTCTGTGACCACTGGATTCCTTGAAATCCTCGTGGGTAACATGGAAGGAAGCCACCTTGCCAACCTTTTCCCCACATATCTTGGACACAGGCTAGCCACCCTAGACAAGGAGGTACCAATGGAATATACCTTCTCGAAGGATGAGGATGTCAAGACTTATATGATAGTGACACCCTCGACATAGCTCCAGGATGATGCGACCCTGTCCTTCGATGACTAGGGCACAAGACATGCAATGTCATGATATGCATCACTAATAGAGCAACCCTGTCCTTTTCATTGTTATATCAGTAACCACCCGTGGATGAGAACCTCGCCATTTGGTCTGCCTCACTATAGTGAGCAGGAAAACAGTTCTCATCATACCCTGCTCTTGGTGCCGATGATATCATCAACATGATCGGCAGGATAATGGCACGCGCGTCTCGAAAAGCGGAGAGACTTGCGACGCAGTAAAGGGAGGCTCATCGGCGTCACACCTCATAAAAGGGAAAAAACCCCGAGCCCTATTCATGCTTCCCATTCGCATCCCTCGCTTCCTAAATCTTCCCAAGCTCCAAGAGCCCAGATTCAGTTCTCCCTCAATCTCTCCCCTGAGCTCAGCCATGGCTAGTTGGGACTCCATGGAAAAGTGGGAGGCCTCCACGGTCACCGACAAGGACATCCGGGAGTTAAAGCACATCAGCTACCTCCCTGCCAATGTCTCCATCGTGCTCCAGAGGCGAAACAGGTGGTCCCCACCCCAAAGCCGGGTGAGAGGGAGGTGTTCATCCCCCACTTCCTTCGAGGACTAGGCTTTTCATTCCACTCCTTTGTCAGGGGTCTTATGTTCTTCTAAGGACTGGATTTCCATGATCTTCCCCCGAACTCCTTCATGCATATCTCGGCATTCATCCTTGTCTGCGAAGCCTTCCCGCGGATCGAGCCACACTTTGGCTTGTGGCTCAAGGTATTCAACGTCAAGCTGAAGATAATCGTAGGTGAGCACGCAGACTATGGAGGGGTGGTAATCAGCAAGCTCCCCGCGTCGAGTGGCCGATCGGTACCTTCATCGATACAATCAAAATCTGGTAGAAGGAATGGTTCTATATCACCGAACCAAGGGACGAGGGCTGGGTGACACCTACAGAGTTTAGATCTGGACCTCATACGAGATTAACCTCGTGGCTCAGGAAGGGCCTCGACTGGGGGTCAGACGCAGAGGTGAAATCGCTACAGAAGCGTATTTCCTCGATGGTCGCGACCAAGATAAAGCTAGTTAATGTGGTCCAGGTCATGGTACGACTCCGTCTTCTTCTCTGCCAGCACCGGGCCTCCCTAATGTGGGCTTATCAGCTCGAGGACGAGCCTACCATGCGCCAACTCTTCTGCACTACCCACCAGAAGTTGTGGAAGGCATTATTCAAGCCCGAGAAGAGTTGGCCAATCGAGGAAGAGGACTCGGCCCTAAGCGCAGATAACCCTCCTACCCAGGTACGATATAATTTTAATGCTCTAGCCCTGTTGTCTGAAAAAGAGCTAAACAACCTCCCTCTTATCTTTGCAGAAATGGTTGAGCAAGGCCGCAGAAATGAACTGCCCGGCCCCACAGTCCGAAGACCCCAGGTCGGATTTGTTGACGGCGATGCTCGTCGTGGCACCGTACATAACGCCAGAGAAGAAGGAAGAGAAGAAGAAGACCAGAGAAGGCCTTCGTATAAGGGACCTATCGGACACTATGTTTGAGGAAACCCATGCCTCCTCTACTCATGAGGAGGAGCACGAGGACGTGGGGAAAGGCGATTCCCCCTCACAAGAAAGAGGGTAGCGTCGCCGTACATCGCGGAGGATCTACCTCCTCCTACCCCAAAGAGGACGTGTCGGCCGAGGTTAATCCTGGCCGAAGATAGCTCGGACTCCGACGCTGAGTCCGAGGAATTTGAGAAGGTTCCCCAAAGGAACCTAAGGGTCAAGCCCCCAGCCCAAAGGTATGAATCCGAAAACCCCCGAGGTCATTTATGTGAAGCTTTTAATGTTTTAAATGAATGAATGCCTTTTAATCTGCATCCCACCATGCGTTCTCCCCACTGACTAAATATCAAATGGGGAGTCTCCACCCATCGAGCTGGCGGAGAGTGGGACTGCCTCACACCCCATTCCTCCACGGGCTTCGAAAGAGGCCGTGAAGGTGTCATCGCGCCAGGCTCCTTCAGAGACGAACACAGGTGGTGGGAGCGATGATTTCATGGCCGAGGTTAATGCCTCGACCACCGAAGACCAGGGGGAGGAAACTCTCCTGGCCGCTAAGGAGGGAGGATGGAGGAATGTCCAGTCCTCTCCAAGGACATCTCGGGAGCGCACTATGCCTCTAGAGCTACCGACTCAATCCCTCGTCAGAGATTGGGTTGTCCGAGCACCACCGGTGCCACCCATTACTAGGTGGCCGGTGGTGATCGAGGAGGTTCTATCAAGCGCCTCCACCTCCGAGGATCACCACACTCTTATGGGTGCGGTTTTGCAAGGCATTCAACCTGTTGATAGTGGACTAAAAGAGGCCTTCAATGGTCTCTTGACGGGCTTCAAGGTGAGCCACGCAATACCCTTTTCTCAAAAAATTTAATTTTATTTAGTTTGTGCTATCTTTATATATATAGTAGCCCCGAGCCCTGGGTGGGTTTGAAAAACCCACCCGGGGGTCAAATACCCAGTAGTGACCAACGATGCACAAGGCACCATTGTTGGGAGACGTAGTAGTAAATCAAAATTTTCCTACGCGTTCACCAAGATCCATCTATGGAGAAACCAGCAACGAGCAAGGGGAGAGTGGATCTTCATACCTTTGAAGATCGCTAAGCGGAAGCGTTACAAGAACGCGGTTGATGGAGTCGTACTCGCAGCGATTCAGATCGCGGTAGATCCGATCAAGTGCCGAATGGACGGCACCTCCGCGTTCAACACACGTGCAGCCCGGTGACGTCTCCAACACCTTGATCCAGCAAGGAGGAAGGAGAGGTTGGGGAAGGGCTCCAACAGCAGCACGACGGCGTGGTGGTGGTGGAGTAGCAAGGTATTCCGACAGGGCTTCGCCTAAGCGCTGCGGAGGAGGAAGAAGAGAGGTAGGGCTTTGCCGTGAGAGAGAGATCAAATCTTGTCTCAAAACATCCAAAACCTCAAGTATATATAGGAGGAGGGACGTGGAGGGCTGGCTTGGCCTCTAATCCAAAGAGGAGATGGCCGGCCGAATTAAAGGGAGAGTCCACCTCCCACAAGGGAGGTGGATCTCCTCCTTTTAAATCCTTTTTGCCTTATCTCCTTATCTCCAGCCACATGGGCCTTTAGCAAAAGTATTTCCCAGCCCAATAAGGGCTGACACACTTTATCTAACAGCCCATGAAGTCCTCTGGTCGTCACACCCCTCCCGGGGGTCCTCCGGCACCCTCCCGGCACTCCCGGTACAATACCGATGAGCCCGAAAACTTTCCGGTGACCAAAACTGGACTTCCTATATATCAATCTTTACCTCCGGACCATTCCGGAGCTCCTTGTGACATCCGGGATCTCATCCGGGACTCCGAACAACCTTCGGTAATCACGTATACCATTTCCCTATAACCCTAGCGTCATCGAACCTTAAGTGTGTAGACCCTACGGGTTCGGGAGACACGTAGACATGACCGAGACACCTCTCCGGTCAATAACCAACAGCGGGATCTGGATACCCATGTTGGCTCCCACGTACTCCACGATGATCTCATCGGATGAACCACGATGTCAAGGATTCAATCAATCCCGTATACAATTCCCTTTGTCTATCGGTATGATACTTCCCCGAGATTCGATCGTCGGTATCCCCATACCTTGTTCAATCTCGTTACTGGCAAGTCTCTTCACTCGTTCCGTAATACATCATCCCGTGGCTAACTCCTTAGTCACATTGAGCTCATTATGATGATGTCTTACCGAGTGGGCCCAGAGATACCTCTCCATCACACGGAGTGACAAATCCCAGTCTCGATTCATGCCAACCCAACAGATACTTTTGGAGATACCCGTAGTGCACCTTTATAGCCACCCAATTACGTTGTGACGTTTGGCACACCCAAAGCATTCCTACGGTATCCGGGAGTTGCACAATCTCATGGTCTAAGGAAACGATACTTGACATTGAAAAGCTTTAGCAAACGAACTACACGATCTTGTGCTATGCTTAGGATTGGGTCTTGTCCATCACATCATTCTCCTAATGATGTGATCCCGTTATCAATGACATCCAATGTCCATGGCCATGAAACCGTGACCATCTATTGATCAACGAGCTAGTCAACTAGAGGCTCACTAGGGACATGTTGTGGTCTATGTATTCACACATGTATTATGGTTTCCGGTTAACACAATTATAGCATGAACAATAGACAATTATCATGAACAAGGAAATACAATAATAACCATTTTATTATTGCCTCTAGGGCATATTTCCAACAACCATTTGTCACGCACTGTTCTAAAAGGCCTTAAGAGGACCGAGCACAGAGTTATGTTCTGACGGCTCGGGAGTTTGAACGCACCTAACCTCTTTATTTTTTTTATTTTTTTTGTAGGCCTCGTCATCGGCGGCGGCCGTTAATGCCGTGGAGCTTTCCGAGCTAAATCGGAAGCTCAGGAGCTCTAAAGAGGAGCTTGATAGCCTAAATAAGAGGTCGATGAGGCGCAAGGTAAGCCAAATTGTAATATCTAGGCTGTCTATCGTTAGTGATCTGCACCGGTAACCCAGTGTAATTATTTATTTATTGCTTCCATAGTTTCGGCTGTGGAGGTTGAGAACCTCAAGACTGAGCTGAAAAAGATGAAGCAGGAGGCCACGGATGAGAAGGCGACAGCCGAACAAGCAGCCGCCGCCCTATCCTCTTTAAAAACTGCGAGCGAGAAGCATGCGACCCGGGTGGAGGAGGTGCACCAGGAGCTCAAGGGTGCCAGCACAAAGTGCGAGGCCCTTGAGCAGAAGGGCAAAGAGCAATCGACCGAGATATCCACGCTGAAGTATGAGCTCCAAAAGGAGCGAGTGGACAAGCGGTTCTTTGAAGAAGTCCGCCAAGTCAAGGCGGTCATGGATGGTAAGCCGTATATACTATAGTGTGCCTTTGGTGGTAGCAGGTTTGCATTGCTGACCTATGTGTGGCATTCCTCAGGCGCCTGTACGAACCTCCAAGAGAGTGCGGCAGATGCGAACAAGTTCTATGCTTCACGGGAGGAGGATGATGAGGCTCGGCTATTCTGGGCACAGTTTGAGTCCCCCAAGCACTCTCCTCTTCTGCAGATGAAGCAACTGATGGAGCTGCATAGGATGGCGGAGCCGGCCATGAAGGATCTCTACATCCGGTTGTGGCCTGAAGAGCCGTTGCCGAGTAGCTACTTTGGCTTGGTGCGGAAACTGGGTGATGCCGCACCTCAGATTGATGCACTAAAGCGTTCTACATGCATCGAGGGAGCTCGGATGGCCTTTGCAAGGACCATGGTGCACCGGCCGAAGCTCAAGCCTACTGAGATGGCCACCGCACCTCCGCCCCCTGGAAAGGAGCATAGGCGCCTCAAGAAATACTTCTCCGCAGTGATGGAGGGTGCTCGGGCGATAGAGGCCCAATGCTCTAAAGATGTTTTTTTATGAATGAGCATGATACATCTCCGTCGTATCTATAATTTTTATTGTTTCATGTCAATATTCCACAACTTTCATATACTTTTGGCAAGTTTTAATACTATTTTTGGGACTAACATATTGATCCAGTGCCCAGTGCCAATTCCTGTTTGTTACATGTTTTTTGTTTTGCGGAATATCCATACCAAACGAAGTCCAAACGCGATAAAAACTAACAAATTTTTTTTGGAATATATTTGATTTTTGGGAAAAAGAATCAACGCGAGACAATGACCGAGGTGACTACAAGCCAGGGGCATGGCCTACCCCCCTGGCCACTCCCTGGGCCCTTGTGGTCACCCCGTAAGGCGGCAGGTTCCCTTCTTCCGCCACAAGAAAGCTAATATCCGGAGAAAAAATCCCCTCAAAATTTCAGCCCGATCTGAGTTATGGATCTCCGGATATTTAAGAAACGGTGAAAGGCCAGAATCTGGGAACACAAAAACAGAAAGAAATAGAGAGGGAGAGAGATCCAATATCGGAGGGGCTCTCGCCCCTCTTCCTCCATGGAGGCCATGTACCAGAGGGAAAACCCTCCTCCCATCTAGGGGGGAGGCCAAGGAAGAAGAAGAAGGAGGAGGGGGGATCTCTCCCCCCCTCTCTCTCTCTCGGTGGCACTGGAACACCCTCGGGGCCATCATCGTGATATCATCTACTCCAACGACTCCGTCATCTTCACCAAGACCTCCATCACATTCCCCCATCTACCTACAAAGGTCCACTCTCCTGCAACCCGCTATACCCTCTACTTGAACATGGTGCTTTATGCTTCATATTATTATCCAATGATGTGTTTCCATCCTATGATGTCTGAGTAGATTTTTGTTGTCCTATGGGTTGATTGATGATCATGATTGGTTTGAGTTGCATGTTTTATTATTGGTGCTTTCCTATGGTGCTCTCTATGTCGTGCAAGCATGAGGGATCCTAGCTGTAGGGTGTTGCAATGTGTTCATGATTCGCCTATGGTGGGTTGCTTGAGTGACAGAAGCATAAACCCGAGTAGGTGGGTTATTGCATATGGGAGTAAAGAGGACTTGATACCTTGTAATGCTATGGTTGGGTTTTGACTTAATGATCTTTAGTAGTTGCGAATGCTTGCTAGAGTTCCAATCATAGGTGCATATGATCCAAGTAGAGAAAGTATGTTAGCTTATGCCTCCCCCTCATATAAAATTGCAATAATGATTACCGATCTAGTTATCGATTGCCTAGGGACAATTCCACAACTCCTACCACCACTTTTCCACACTCGTTAAACTAAATTAATTGTTACTTTATCTTAGCAGCCCCTAGTTTTTATTTACGTGCTCTTTATTATCTTGCAAGCCTATCCCGTTACACCTACAAAGTACTTCTAGTTTCATACTTGTTCTAGGTAAAGCGAACGTTAAACGTGCATAGAGTTGTATCAGTTGTCGATAGAACTTGAGGGAATATTTGTTCTGCCTTTATCTCCTCATTGGGTTCGACACTCTTACTTATCAAGAAAGGCTACAACTGATCCCATATACTTGTGGGTTATCAAGACCTTTTTCTGGCACCGTTGCCGGGGAGAAATAGCATAGGGTGTATATTCTCGTGTGTTCTAGTTTTCTTTATCACTAAGTAATTTTTATTTTCTGTTCTAAGTTGTTTTCTATCTTTAGATATGGGTAGGAAACCTAGAATACCAAAAAAATAGTTGTACTTGCTGCTCAAAAAGTTGAGGAACCACTAGTGTTCCGTACCACCGAAGAATATTACTTGGGTCATCTTCGATCCACTTGTGCTCGTGCTGAAAACCCAACTAGCTAAGTTGAGGGAAAATCATTAAATGAGCATGCTCATTATGTGCAACACCACATATCTCAAAAAGGGAAACTCTTGTGGCATCAAATTAATACTTTGTGTTGTTATGCTTGGAACTTGTGTGAATTGCATGATTTTACTTGTTGTTCTAAAGAAGCTAAAAAAACACCTTCCCTACCAATGTGTGTTTAATGATAATGAAATATTATCCTCTTATGCTAAGGAGGCCTATTGCTATAATGATGTTGAATAAATTGAAGAATTTGTTGCTTGTAAGGGTGCCTATGAAATTGCTTCTTTCATTGAAAAGTATGATGCTACTCTTTACAAATATGAAATTTTTGCCATACTTAAATATTGCTATGAAAACTATGCTTCTAATTCTTATGTTAAAGAGTTTATTGAATGAATGAATGTTGCCTTGTAAGGGACTAATATTGTGTAGGAATCCATGGAAGAAGAAATTCCTGACACTGTGAGCTCATTAGATGAAAAAGATGACGAGGAGAGCGAACAACAAAAGGAGGAAGAGCGGATTAGCTACCCATGCCCACCTTCTAATGGGAGTAACTATTCAACTCAGACATTGTTTAATTTCCCTTCATGCTTACCGAAGGATGAATACTATGTTAATTGCTATGATCCCTTGGATTCATTTGAAATATCCCTTTTTGATGAAATTGATGCTTGCTATACTTGTGGCCATGATGCCAATATGAATTATGCTTATGAAGATGAAATTACTATTGTTCCTTATGGTAAGCATGAAATTGTTGCCATTGCACCCACACACGATAGGCCTATTATCTTTTTGAATTCTCCAAACTACACAATATCGGAGAAGTTTTCACTTATTAAGGATTATATTGATGTGTTGCATTTTCCTATTGCACATGATAATTTTGATAAATATAATATGCATGTGATTGCTGCTCCTACTTGCAATTATTATGAGGGAGGAACTACATCTTCGCCTCTCTATGTTTCCAATATGATATAATTGTAAGAAACTGTTTATACTAAGCATTGGCCTTACTTTGTGTGCATGAATTGTTCTTTTATGACATGCTGATGCGTAAGAAGCGAGTTAGACTTTGTTTTTGCATGTTATATGTTACTTTGTGATCACTACTTAATTACAAAGCATTGCTAATTAAAATTGGCTTTGATATACCTTGAGATCCGGGTGGATCCACTACTTGAGCACTTTATGCCTAGCTTAATGGCTTTAAAGAAAACGCTGCCAGGGAGACAACCCGGAAGTTTTAGAGAGTCATTTTAATTATGTTGTGTGCTTTTATATAATTTTAAAAAATAAAGTGGGGAACTTAATTTTTTTTGAAAAAGAAAGGTGAAAGTGAGAAAGACGAGCAACGTTGAAGTGGGGGCTAGCCTTGAACTTTGTTCATGCCCATGGAAACTTTGTGAATCTTGATTATAGAAACTTTTCAGCAAAAATAATTATCCCCTTGTACAAATCCATTGTATTATAAAAATAATGTGCCAAGATTTTCCTTTAGGATGATTAGATTGCTTGTTTGGTGTGTGAAGTGCAAAAACAGAAACTTTGGCTGTAGTGCGTGGATTTACATTTTTACTAAAATGTCAAAAGTTTTTGAATTTTTTACACAGTACTTCTATGAAATTATTTTATTTCCCTATTTTTTCAGATTTTTTAGAGTTACATAAGTATGGTGAATATTCTGATTACTATAGACTGGCCTGTTTTTGACAAATTCTGTTTTTGGTGCATTGTTTTGCTCGTTTTGATGAAACTATCGATTGTATCAGTGGTATAAGCCATGCAAAAGTTATATTACGGTATCTACAATGCAAAAAACAAAATATGAATTGGTTGGCAACAATACTTAAAGTGGTGATTTGTTTTATTATACTAACGGATCTTACGAGGGTTTTGTTAAGTTTTGTGTGATTGAAGTTTTCAAGTTTTGGGTGAGATCACGATGGATGAAGGGATAAGGAGTGGAAAGAGACTAAGCTTGGGGATCCCTGAGGGAACCCAAGGTAATATTCAAGGACTCCCAAGAAACTAAGCTTGGGAATGCCCTAGAAGGCATCCCCGCTTTCTTCTAACAACCATCGGTAATTTTACTTGGACCTATATTTTTATTCGTCACATGATATGTGTAAATCTTGCAGTGTCATGTTTTTTTCTTTTTTCTTTTAATAATGCACCATGCTGGTATGAGAAAGTCCTTGGTTGATTTGTACAAGGCTCTTTGCTCCTCACTTGTATCTTTTGAGTATGGCTTTATATAATGCTTCATGTGCTTCACTTATATCATTTGAAGTTTGGATTGGCTGTTTCTCTACACATAGAAAACCGCCATTCATATAATGCTATTTTGCTTCACTTATATTTGTTAGAGCGTGGGCATATCTTTTGTAGGAAGAAATAAACTCTCATGCTTCACTAATATCTATTTAGAGAGTTAACATGAGTTAGTCATTCACATGGTTAGTCATAAAATCCTATATAAAACTTGTAGATCAACAAATATGATGTGTTTGATTCCTTTCAAAAGTTTTGAGATATAAAGATGGTAATATTAAGAGTCATGTTAGGAAGTAATTGTGAATTGGTAAAAATAATTGTGTAAAGGTTTGTGATTCCCGTAGAATGCACGTATGGTGAATCGTTATGTAAGGAAGTTGGAGCATGATTTGTTTATTGATTGTGGTCAATAGAACTTGAGGGAATATTTGTTCTAGATTTAGATCCTCATTGGGTTCGACACTCTTACTTATCGAGAAAGGCTACAACTGATCCCCTATACTTGTGGGTTATCAAGACCTTTTTCTGGCGCCGTTGCTGGGGAGCAATAGCGTAGGGTGTATATTCTCGTGTGTGCTTGTTTGCTTTATCACTAAGTAATTTTTATTTTCTATTCTAAGTTGTTTTCTATCTTTAGATATGGGTAGGAAATGTAAAATACCAAAAAAATTAGTTGTACTTGCTGCTCCAAAAGTTGAGGAACCACTAGTGTTGCGTACCACCGAAGAATATTACTTGGGTCATCTTCGATCCACTTGTGCTCGTGCTGAAAACCCAACTAGCTTAGTTGAGGGAAAATCATTAAATGATCATGCTCATTATGTCGACACCGCATATCTCAAAATGGGAAAATCTTGTGGCATCAAATTAATACATTGTGTTGTTATGCTTGGAACTTGTGCGAATTGCATGATTTTTCTTGTTGTTCCAAAGAAGCTAAAAAACACCTTCCCTACCAATGTGTGTTTAATGATAATGAAATATTATCCTCTTATGCCAAGGAGGCCTATTGCTATAATGATGTTGAACAAATTGAAGAATTTGTTGCTTTTAAGGGTGCCTATGAAATTGCTTCTTTCATTGAAAAGTATGGTGCTACTCTTTACAAATCTATTTTTTTGCCATACTTAAATATTGCTATGAAAACTATGCTTCTAATGCTTATGTTAAAGAGTTTATTGTAAGAATGACCGCTGCCTTGGAAGAGACTAATATTTTGCAGGAATCTATGGAAGAAGAAATTCCTGACACTGTGATCTCATTAGATGAAAAAGATGACGAGGAGAGCAAAGAACAAAAGGAGGAAGAGCGGATTAGCTACCCGTGCCCACCTTCTAATGAGAGTAACTCTTCGACTCATACATTGTTTAATTTCCCTTCGTGCTTACCGAAGGATGAATACTATGTTGGTTGCTATGATCCCTTGGATTCATTTTAAATATCTGGGGAGAAGAAGATTCTGGGAGTTCGGACTGAGACCGAGCTCGTTTGTCAACCTTACGTGCCTTTATGGCAGATTTCGGTGTTGGTCGATCGTCATCGTAATGGAATTCGGCCGCCAGGGCCAATGCATGTTCCTTAGTTTGGAGGGAATGCTCTATGTTGCCGTTGACAGTAATGAACCCCTTGGGTCTGGGCATCTTGAGCTTGAGGTATGCATAGTGTGGGACGACATTAAAGTGAGCGAACATTGTGCGTCCCAGCAGGGCGTGATAACCGCTACAGAAAGGGACAATGCCGAAGATCAAGTCCTCACTGCGGAAGTTGTCGGGCGAACCGAACACTACTACCAGGCTCACAGAGCTCGTGCACCGGGCTTCGACGCCTGGGATCACTCTGTTAAAGGTAGTGTTGCTAGGTTTGATCCTTGATGGATCTATACCCATCTTTTTCACCGTGTCTGAGTACATCAGATTGAGGCTACTTCCTCCATCCATTAGGATGTTAGTGAGGTGATACCCATCGATAGTGGGGTCCAGGACGAGGGCCGCTGAACCCCCATGACGGATATTGGTCAGATGGTCTCATATATCAAAGGTGATCGGGTGTGCCGACCATGGGTTATACTTTGGGGCTACAGGCTCTACGGTGTAGAGCTCTCGAAGGGCGCGCTTCCTCTCCTTTTTGGGTATGTGAGTGGTGTATATCATATTCACAGTCTTTACCTCTGGAGGGAACTGCTTTTTTCCTCCATTGCTCAGACCGTGGGGCTTGTCATCGTCCTCGCTGTGTGGGCCCTTGCCTTGCTCTTCGGCTGTGAGTTTGCCAGCCTTTTTGAACACCCAACAGTTATGGTTGGTGTGGGTGGCGGGCTTGTCTTGGGTGGCATGGATCTGGCAAGGCCTCTCCATGATTTTGTCTAGTAGGGTAGGTCCGTCACGATTGCCTTTAGAAGGCTCCTTCCGTTGCCCGGATCGGGGGTTGAGAAAACTGGCGTTAACAGCCATGTCGTCGGCATCACCGTTGTTGTGCCGGCATTTACTTTTCTTGTGTTGTGGTTTACTATTTCCCCCCTGGACTTCGGAGGTGCCGGGGTCTTCGGGGTTGTGGCTTCGTCTAGCTAGCCAATTATCCTCGACCGTGCAAAAGCAGGCCATGAGTGATGTAAGGGCATACATGGTCCTAGGCTTGTCCTGACCGAGCTGGCGAGTCAGCCATTCGTCCCGAATATTGTGCCGGAAGGAGGCTATTGCCTCGATGTTTGGGCAATCGACAATCTGGTTCTTGGTGAAGAACTAATTCCAAAATTGTCGAGCCGATTCACCTGTTTTATGGACAACATTGCTTAGGTCAGAGGAGTCCGGCGGTCATACATAGGTGCCCTGGAAGTTAGATTGGAATGCATCCTCGAGATCTTCCCAACTCCCGATAGAATTTTTGGGGAGGCTGTTTAACCAGTGCCGAGCTGGCCCCTTAAGTTTTAGGGGCAGTTACTTGATGGCGTGGAGATCATCTCCTCATGCCATATGAATGTGGAGGAGGAAATCCTTGATCCATACTGCTGGGTCAGTTGTCCTGTCGTATTGCTCTATGTTCATGGGTTTAAACCCTTCCAGAAACTGATGTTGCATCACCTCGTCGATGAAGCATAGTGGGAGGGCAGCGCCTCTGACCCGGGCTATGGCGCGCCACTAGTCAGTGCCTGATCTAGCCTGGTTTTGTTCCCGACCTCTATTGTTGCGGTCGAGCCAAGGCTGGTATCTGTCCCGTATATCTGGGGAGTGCCCTCTAGATCCGTAGATGGATCTTGCGTGTCCTGTTCTATAATCCGGGCCGTGTCATAGGTCATACCTGTCCTCAGGCTCTATTTTCTCTTTCCCCTTCTATGGGGTATCGCCGGCCTATAACCGGCGTCGCCAGCCGTCCTATCTCATCCTTGGGGAGGGCAGTCCAGCTGGTCGTATGGAGTGTGCTTGGGAGATGGTGTATTAGCAAGCTCATCGTCGAATTGCGGTAGCAGCCGTTAGCATGGATAGATCTTGGCTTGGTCCAATAGACCGGTACCGTACCCTTCCTCGGTTGATCGAACCTTCATCCATCTATCATTGAGGGTATCCTGTTCGGCCTAAAGCTGCTGTTCTTTTGCCTTCAGGCTTCGGGCAGTGGCTATAAGCTATTGCCTAAACCGCTCCTGATCCTCAAGGTTTTCGGGGACGATGAAGTCTTTGGCTTCCAGGCTGTCCTCCTCCTTGATAGGGGGAGGTAGTTTTCATCCTCGAAATTGTTTAGATCCTCGAGGTCGCGCTGATCTTTCGGCCTCTCCTGGTCCTCTAGTGGCTGTTCGGGGATTTCGGGTCGCCGAGATCCTCTGGGGTATCATTTTCCCTGGTGCCAGCAATGGTTTCCCTTCCCTTTTTTGCCTTTGATTGTTTTTGCAGTTTCCGGCGCCTTGATGGCTCTCGGCCGATTTATCGCCATTGTTTACGGGTGTGTGTTCGCCCTTATCGGCTGGAGTATCCACCATGTAGACGTCATAGGTGGAGGTGACAGTTCATCACCTGGTGTTGACGGGGGCGGGAGCATAATCCTCTTCATCCATGTATTCTGCCTCCTCGGAGGCGTAGTCCAACATATCGGTTAAGTCTTCGATAGTGTCTACTAAGTGGGTGGTGGGTGGGATGAAAAATTCTTCTTGATCTGCCTTCAGACCGATCTGAGCGTGGATTGGGGTTGGGTCATCAGTGATTTTCATCGATAGGATCCGATCTAGAGCCTTGTTTACTGTTGAGAGCTTGATTGGTTCAATCTGCCCAGAGCTTTCGGAGTTAACCTCCGATGCGTCCGCACAAGGAGTGTGCTCGGTAGGATCTAACCCCCGACCATCCGATACTATGACCGGATCCAGACTAAAAGCCGGATCTTTGTCGGGATTGATCCCGTGGGCAGGGTTGAGAGCAAAATCCGAAGTCAAGGCCTTGGATTCCTTGGGTGCGTCAGATGAGATTGCAAGCCTGGTGAGCAAAAGATCACCCTGAGAGTCTACGAAGAACTCTAGGTTCCCGAATCTGACCTCTTGTTCAGGGGTGAAAGTCCCGTCCCGGCCAAGACGGCTGGTCGAGTCGGCGTGCAGCACGACGTTGCCGAAAGCGAAGATCTGTGTAGGGGCAAAGGAGTCCATGTTGCGGACTTCCTTGCTAATGACTAAGCGAACCATCGATTCCTTTGGCGATCATAGCGGAACTCTCAATGAAAGCACCAATGTCGGTGTCAAAATCGGCGGATCTCGGGTAGGGGGTCCCGAGCTGTGAGCCTAGGATCGATGGTAACAGCAGACGATGTTTACCCAGGTTCGGGCCCTCCTATGGAGGTAAAACACTATGGCCTGCTCGATTATATTGATGTGTATGAAGGTTACAAAGTTGATCTACCTCAAGACCGAATAGCTAAAACCCTAGATGAGCTTCTATGCCCTACATTTTAAAACCCTCCCGGTTTATATAGACACCAGGGGGTACTAGGGCACATGATAGGTCTCCTGCCGGGGATGGAGATGCCAGTTTCCTCATCTTGACTTGGAGTGCATGACGCGCCTTTGAGACTTCCTTCTAGAACACGGGGTCGTGGCGTATCTGGCCCTTCCTGCGATAGTCAGAGAGAGGCCACCAAGCCGGCCTATTGGGAGATAGGCCAGCGGCCCGAGGACCCCTTAGTCCAGGACTCCCTCACGAGGTAGGTGGAGTCCTCCCAGGACTCCCTTCCACTTAGCTTTTCCCCAAGTTTCCCTATGACCCTGCTCTTGGGTCATTAATGAGCCAAAATATACCATGCACCACATATGACCAAACGATAACATGGGCTACATAAGTGCCAAAAGTATTAACAAGTTAAAAGCATGGCACATGACCCACGAAACGGTAATGTAATGAATTCACATAGGTCCTAACACTGGTGCAGCGATGTGCTATACAAACGGTTTTAACCCCCTTTCCACGACAGAGTTTTAAACCGCCGCCTTGCATGTGTGTGTGATAGCGGGAGGGGGGGGGGTCCATCCCACACGATATAGAAACATCGCATGCAATATGGAACAAGAACTCAAATGTTCGGCATTAGAAAGCGTATGCGATGTGCGCATCTATCTGAAACGAGAATTTTCGGTAAATCATTTGAGATATGTCATATTTCCCATATGGGCCATCCTGGCTACTCGTGTGGGATGGCATTACCATCACACACGCTATTATCCGGTGCATCGTTTACGATGTGTGTCGCATCACAGATGGTTCATGATTGTAAAGCGAGTATGATAAAGGACTATCACACACATTTCATTCTACGTGACTGTTTGTGATAGAATCTAAGAGTGCATACAATTATCCTTATAAAACCGTATGCGAAAGTTGAATCTATCCACACGTTATTTCATTCGTACTACCTGTGTCAGATGAAGACCTATCACAGGTGTTCTTCAATAACCAACATTTATGATGGGCACGACATCATAAAGAGTTGATGATACCAAATCGTATGTGATGAGGAGACTATCACAAACACTTGATAAGAAGTAAAAAGTAAATGTGTGGGCTGGTGTTCTTAATCTCACACGTTATTTCTTCGGTAATCGTGTGTGCAGTAGAGATTCATCGGACATGTCTTGAGTGAAGAAACATGTCTGATCTGTGTGCAATGTAATAGCCCATAGAGCATAATTTATCCCTAATGTAATACCTGCATTTAAAATTCGCATAATTTAAAATTAAAAGGAAGAAATCAATTGTTTCATATCAGATCATGATTACAAATATTGGTTCAAGAATGAATGCATAATTCGATTTACATGTACACATACTCAAGAACTATAGAAACACCAGTTCTCAAAAAAAGGAAAACTACAGAAGCACCAAATGAAGAATGATTCAACCACAATTGTATTAAAGACAGTAAAGGGAGGGCCGAAAGATATTCTGGTTGCTGGAGAAGCTAAAGCGGATTGCGCATATTGTTCCCTCCTCCATGCCTAACGCACGCACAACTCTAGGCCAACCCTAGTGCGATGGCCGCTCGCCCATCCTTCACTGTCTTCATTTTGACTTGTTGATACTCATTGTACTCTTAATGAAATACTTTAACCTTTATTGCATGTCTACCAGTCACATACTTTGCGAGGTATTCTTGAGTAAGCTGCTTTGGGAACCACTGCAAAAGAAAAGGATTCAGACATTGTTGCGTGACAATTCATTATAGTCGGTACTAACAAAAGGCTACAGAGTTTGTAGTTACCATCCTACAACTCACTATTGTGTTCCATAGAGCATAAACAAATAGATTAATCGTTCGTGTATTTTCCCTAACAATCCTTATCTGTTTCTCACTTGATGCCGGTTCATGAATATTTCATTGTCCAACACGCAAAAAGGGTCCAGGCATGGAGCTTTACCAAGGACATATGTACCTACAAGCATCAAGTCTATATTAGAAGCTAAAATACGATTGCTGAATGATAATATAATACTCCCACGGTTCCACAATGTGTCGCATATAAATATTTTGTGAAGTCAACATTTATTAGCTTTGACAAAAACATATACATCTAAAATTCCAAATACATCTCACCAGATACATCACATAATGTACTTTCATATTGTATACATTTTGGTGTGGTAGATATAAATAGTATTCTCTATAAATTTGTTCATAGTTTGCAAAGTTTGACTATTCAAAATTTTTATAAGCACTACATTACGGAGCAGAGGGAGTATAAGACGAGGGATAAAACTAACCTCGGTGGAAAGCGTCGACCACTCCCATTGTTGTCCCGTGTAAATACAAAAAAAGTCATGATAAATACAACAAACTTAACATCAACCAAATATAGCCAACGTAAATAACGTCATCTCCAAATGTTAGCTTGAATGTGTTGGTTTCATCATGCAATAAGGCAGATAAAATATGCAGCGAGTTTAGCTACAATAAGCTTAGGAGCGACCAAATATTGTAATCAAACAAGTATTTTTGAAAATGAACAGAATGTCGCTCGTGCTTAAATGTCATGCTAGGTAAATGTTTAAAAAGGGAATAAAGGGCAAGTGTTAACTACACACTACTAGGGAAAAGCTTATAGGTAGACGCTTACTAGTAGCACGGGTTTATACCCCTCGCTATTGCTACTTACTAGTAGCGCGGGTTTATACCCCCTGCTACTACTATGTTGATAGTACTAGCGCGGGTTTATGACCCTCGCTACTACTAAGTGGTCTCTACCGTGCCCCCGGTCCATGCCATAGTAGTAGCGAGGGGTATAAACCCGCGCTACTTCTAAGTTGATATTAGTAGCGCGGGTTTATACCCCTCGCTACTACTAAGTGGTCTCTACTATGCCCCCTCTGGAACATTGCCATAGTAGTAGCGATGGGTTATACCCCTCGCTACTACCTAGTACAAGGTAGGTTAACAGCCCCGAAGTCCCCATATCCTCCCCCGAATCCCTCCTCTCTCCTATCACTCTCCCCCTCTCTTCGATTCATTCCTCCCCTCCTCTCATGCATTGCCGCCGCCACCCAACACCATCCCATCTCCTCCTGACCTCGCCGCCACCGGCGATGGCCCCCGCTCTCTCCTCCACTACCCCGTCAGCCCTGCCCTCTCCTCCTCCCATCCCGTACCCTCCCCTCCCCTCTAGCTGCAAGAAGGTCAGTCGGCGGCCATGGTTCCCGCCTGCAGGTCCACCATGGGCTTCGACCTGGAGCTCCAACTTGTCCCAACAATCGCGTGACGGGACATACATGTGCTCTTGCTTGGCCAACGACCCCATGGAGCTCCTCCTCTCCTTGTGCTTCTTCTCGCATGAGCAACACTACTCGTCAAGCTAGGTCCTCTCTTGCCCATCTCCGATTTTCTCTTCCCTTCCCTTACCCCCTCTAATGGGTTTCCTTCCCATCCGCCGGTGTACATGATGGCTGAGGGAGTCCTAGATTGGGGGGTCCTCGGATATCCGACCTGTTGTCTACGGGCCAGACTTATGGGGTACTCACCGAACACTGGATGGTTTGAAGGCCTAGTTTCAAGGATGGAAGCTTCGAGGAACACGACTTGCATTCCACGTTTGATGTAGTAATAGGCATGTTTATCTCTTCAACATGTAACCGACCATGTGTAAAACCCTAGGCCTCCTCGACATCTATATAAGCCGGAGGGTTTTAGGAAATACAGGCAGGATAACTCATCTAGGGTTAGACATACGATCTCTAGGTAGATCAACTTTGTATTCCCGTACACCATCAATACTATCAAGCAAGACGTAGGGTATTACCTCCATTGGAGGGCCCAGACCTGGGTAAACTTGTGTCCCCTTCGTCTCCTGTTATCGTTGATCCTAGTCTCATAGTTCGGGGCCCCTACCCGAGATCCGCCGGTTTTGACACCGACATTGGTGCTTTCATTGAGAGTTCCTCTATGAGCGAGATGGAATTGACTCCTCGCTTGGTCATCAACAAAGAGGTCCGCAACATGGACGTTTTCGTCCCCGGGCAGATATTTGCCTTTGGCAGCGTTGTGCTACATGCTGGTTCCACCGGCCATCTAGGCCGTGTGGAGAACTTTGCCCCCGACCAGGAAGTTAGATTTGGAAACCTAGAGTTTTCTTTCGACTCTCGAGGCGACTTGTCACTAATCGGCTCACGGCTTCGCCCGTAACCCCCAAGGTCTCGGAGGCCTTAACTTCGAGACCCTTCGTCGGACATGCCAATGTGGTCACCCATGGCGGCAGTCCGATCTTTAACCCCGGCCTGGCCATCAAGCCATATGACCGGACATGTGTTCCTACTGAACACTCCCCATGGGTGGGCTTCATGGGGGTTAACTCCACGAGTTCTGAATAGATGGATCCGCTCGGGCTGTCAGCGGTCGATGAGGCCTTGGAGCAATTCTCGTCGATGAAGATCACTGACGATCCAGCCCCGATCTATGCCCGGCCCGGTTACAGTTTGGGAAGGGACATATTTTTTGACCGACCCACCACCCAGTTGATAGCCATCCTCGAAGACTTAACCGACGGGCTAGACTATGCCTTCGAGGAGGCAGAATACATGGGTGAAGAGGACCGTTCTCCCATTCCCCCTAACATCGGGAATTGGACCGCCACTTCTACATATGACGTCTACATGGTAGATACTCCCGCCACGAATGGCAACAACATGCCTCACAATGATGGCGACAAAGCGGGCGACACACCATCAAGGCGCCGGAAATCGCATAAGCTGTCCAAAAGCAAAAGGGAAGAAGAGCTATTATCAACAGCAGGGATGGCAACGCCCCTACCGATCACGATCATCCCGATGTGCCCGGGCACCCGTTTGAGGGTCCGGACGAACCTGCAGACCAAAATGACCCCAATATCGTCAAGAACCCTGAAGGCGACGATTACCTCCCCCCATCAAGGAGAAAGACCTACCAGAAGCGGATGACGTGTACATCCCTGATAACCTCAAGGACCAGGAAGAAATCAGGTAGTGGCTCATAACAACGGCTCGTAGCCTAAAGGCCAAAGAGCGGCAACTCAAAGCCGGATAGGCCGACCTCACTGATCGATGGTTGAAAGTCCTCTCAGCCGAGGAAGTATACGGTGCTCGTCTATCAAACCAGTGCAAAAGCTACCCTCAGAGGAGGCTGCAGCCACAATTCAACGATGAGCTCACTAACACTCCGTCTCCACATCATACCACTTATGACGAGCCGGACCGCCCTCCTTGTGGGCGTGACAGAGCTGCTAAAGACACCGGTTATGTACCGGCGATGCCTTGAAGACAGGGTAAGGAGCCATTCGAGCCCTATTACCGGTTCGACCTACGCAACGACTTAAATCACAGGGCAGGTCGTGCAAGATCCTACAGATCTAGAGATTACTCACTAGATAGACGGGGAGAATACAGACAATGGTTCGACCAAAATAATAGAGGGCCAGAACACAACCGATCGATTACAAACGCCGAGTACATGCGGGACATAGCTCGGGTCAGAGGTGCCGCTCACCCATTGTGCTTCACAGATGAAGTAATGCGGCATCAGTTCCCCGAAGGGTTTAAACCCGTAAATATAGAGCAGTATGACGGGACCACTGACCCAACCATATGGATCGAGTACTTCCTCCTCCATATCCATATGGCACGAGGAGATGATCTCCATGCCATCAAATACATACCTCTTAAGCTTAAGGGGCCAGCTCGGCACTAGTTAAATAGCCTCCCCAAAAACTCCATAGGATGCTGGGAAGACTTGGAAGATGCGTTTCGCTCTAACTTCCTGGGGACTTATGTCCGCCCGCTGGACTCTTCCGACCTTAGTAACATCGTCGAGAAGCCCGAAAAGTCTGCCCGATAGTTCTGGAATCGGTTCTTAACTAAGATGAACCAAATTGTCGATTGTCTGAACGCCGAGGCCATTGCCTCCTTCCGGCACAATATCCGAAACGAATGGCTGGCCCGCCAGCTAGGCCAGGACAACCCTCAGGCTATGTCCGCCCTTACCTCCCTCATGAGCCGCTAGCAAGATGCAACCACAATTCTAAAGATCCTGTGGCACCTAAAGCTCAGGATGGCAACTCAAAGCCGGAGTGCAATAATAACAAACGCCAGCACAATAGCAACGATGCCGATGACATGACGGTTAATGACGGATTCCGCAACTCCTGACCCGGGTAGCGGAAGAAGTCCCCTAAAGGCAATCATGACGGACCCACTCAGCTCGAGAAGATCATGGACAGGACTTGCTGAATTCATGGAACTTCGAAGAAGCCAGCTAATCACACACACCGCAATTGTTGGGTGTTTAAACAGGCCAGAAAAATACAACCCAAAGACCAGGGCAAGAGCTCGGGCAGTGAGGACGAAGAAGAGCCTCAGGGTCCAATAGGTGGCGGTCAGAAGAAATTCCCTCCCGAAGTCAAAACGGTGAATATGATATACTCCACCCACAAACTTAAGAAAGAGAAAAAGCAGGCCCTTCGGGAGGTCTATGCCGTGGAGCCTATAGCTCCGAAGTATAACCCATGGTCAGCATACCCGATCACCTTCGACCGGTGCGACCATCCAACCAGTATCCGACATGGGGGCTCGGCTACCCACGTCCTAGACCCCATTATAGATGGGTATCACCTCACTAAAGTCCTAATGGAGAGAGGAAGTAGCCTCAATCTGATTTACTCAGACACAGTGAAGAAGATGGGTATAGATCCGTCAAGGATCAAACCTAGCAGCACTACCTTCAAGGGAGTGATCCTAGGTGTTGAGGTCCGATGTACGGGCTCTGTAACCCTAGAGGTTGTGTTCGGCTCGCCCGATAACTTCCATAGCGAGGACATGGTCTTCAACATTGTGCCCTTTCGCAGCGGCTATCACGCGCTGCTCGGCCGGATGGCATTTGCTTGGTTCAACGTGGTCCCGCATTACACATACCTCAAGCTCAAGATGCTGGCCCCCAAGGGGGTCATCACTGTCAACAGCAATACAGAGCGGTCCCTTAGAATGGAGGAACATGGACTGGCACTGGCTACCGAATTCAGCTACAAAGATGACCGACAAGCTTTGGCATTCGCCATAAAGGCACGGAAGGTCGGGAAGCGAGTTTAGATTCAGGCCAAACACTCCGACCCTCCTTCCTCCCCTCAATAGGGACTCGCTCCCCACCGCAAAACCTCAGGACCAGCAAAGTAGGTGCCGAGGATGCACAACTTTGCACTTAAGATTCCATGGGTAGCGGTGGGGAACTTACGATAGGCGTTCGGTTGTTCCGAACTATTACCATCAACATGTCTTCGGACAAACTGCAGGTGCTCCTAAAAGAGGCTGCCCATGGCGTAAAGCTCACCTTTAACAAAACGGCCTTTCAAGATTTTGTTCGCAAAGTCCGCCCGCACCAACACCCATCAAGGTACATCCAAAGTAGGAGTCAACTAGCAACAAGGCATATTGAAGGCGGCCGGTCACCAATTGAAGACCCCTGGTACAACAACTCCTACAGGACTTTATTTCTTATCACATACTTGTAAACAACTGCTTCGGCAATCCGAGTTATAAGAGTTGTTGAGGAAACGCAAAATTGCATGGCGCACGTACGCCTTATTTGTCCTGTTTTCGGCATATACTTTTCCCCCTCCCTCTTCTCGTAAACCTATTCGGTATGACTCAAGGTCACCGGCTAATAGACCGGGGAATCGATTTCAAACACAAATCGCCTTAACCATTGTGTGTTCGTCGTCTTGGCATTTTCTTTATAAGCATCGGTTCTGAACTATGTCTTTGGTCATTAAATTGGGTTGCCCGGCTCCTATGCTTGCCCCTTTATGTTCTGCTCGTTCGGCTAAAAGGGCAAAGGGAGCACCCCTACGATTGTGCTTCCGGATAGTCCGGTCAAGCACCTCAGCGGAGAAATCTGAAAACGGACTATCATAGTATGCGTGACCCGATCTGTGAACCCCAAGTTAGAAGTATTACAATTCGACCTTCGTAAGCGGTTATTCCATGTTATACGAGGAATTTGCCCTTTGGGCAAACACTATGATGTCGGCTTCGGCCTCGGCTCGTCCGAACATTGCAAAAACTCCGGTGGCTAATTGTACGCTCCCCACAGTCCTTTTCGCGCTCCTTCAGTTAAGTGAAAGAAATAAAGTATAATAGTCCGATTGCCTAGTCTGCCACACTAAATTGCCTTTGGGTTCCTATAATTTGTCTAAGGAACACAGTGCATTGGCATAGACACCCCATGTAGTATCTACGTCGGGGTTGAAGCCGATGACTCGCATCTTTCAGTATCAAACAACCATACGTGAGTTATAAAGGAATGCAAAAACAATATAAGTGCAGATACTAATATCATTGACAATTATAAACCAGTCTTCGGACATATTACAAGCTCATTCAAATATTTTTTTCGCCTGAACATTGTGACGCTATCACCCGCACACTCTCCATTACTCCATCGAAGTAAAGCTCGGGGCGTTGGTGCTCCTTTCCGGGCGGCAGTGGATCAGTGGAAACCTTCATCGGATTGAGCCTCGGCCAGTGCACTTTGGCCTTGGCAAGGGCCATCTGGACTCCTTCGATGTAGGAGGAATGCTTGATGGCATCGAGGCGGGGCATTGCGTCAATCAGCCATTGCACCAGGCTGAAGTAGTTGCCTGGGAGTGGCTCGCCTGGCCATAGGCGGATGTAGAGGTCCTTGATGGCTGGCTCCGCCATCCGATGCATCTCCATCAGCTGTTTTAGCTGCTCCACCAGAAGAGGAGGACACTCGGGGGCTCCAAATTGTGCCCAGGACATCCGAGCTTCGTCTGCCTTTCCCCTCGAGGCAAGCAACTGATTGGCGTCCGCCACGCTCTTTTGGAGATCGGCGGCCGTGCCTAAGGGTCGCCACACCCGAGTCAGCAATTCGAATTTGCTATCTCCGAACACGCACTTTAGGGAGTACGGCTTACCATCGGCTATCTCCTTGGCTTGGCGAACTTGTTCCTCGAAGAACCATCCGTCCACCTGCTCCTTCTGGAAATCGGACTTCATGGTGGACAGTTCGGCCGAGATCGCCATATTCTTTTGCCCCAAGGACTCGCATTTGTTGCCAGCGTCCTTGAGATCATCCTATATCCCCGCCACACGAGCCTGGTGTTTATCACTGGTGGCTCGTAGGGCAGAGAGTGCGGTGGCCGCTTCCTTGGTCGCTGCCTTCTCCACAGCCGCTTCATCTTTGGCACATTGAAGCTCAGCCTTGAGTTTTTCAATCTCTTTCGACGAAGCTGCTTCACGATGCGACTTTATTAGGAATCTGCATTGACAGTATTCGGGAGAATGCATCCAACCGTAGTTCGGACTTACCATGTGCCTCGCCGAACCTCTTGTTGAGGGCTTCCACCTCATCCTTGGAGCGCTTGAGCTTCCGATGTAGCTCATGCAGCTCGGCACCATTTTCCGACGCCGCTGATGATGAAGCCTACATTACACAATTCGTACATCACATCAGCACTCACTTCCCGAAATCAAAGTTATGACCCCTAGGTGAGATTGTTCATCTCACCTAGGGCTCGTGGGCTGCCATGACTACAGTATAGATAAATAAAAAATACTTAGCAAAATCCTGGGTGACTTACTTGAAAGCCCGCAAGGACACCTTTGAAGGCCTCCTTCAGTCCATTATCAATGGACTGGATGCTCTGTAGTATCGCACCCATTAGGGTGCGGTGCTCCTCTGGGATGGAGGCGCTTGATAGAACCTCCCCCATGGCCGACCACCCGGTGGTCGGCTGTGTCGGGGATAATCGGATTTCCCGATCACCCACCGGGGATTGGACCAGTGCCTCCGGAGGCATAGTGCGCTCCAGAGACATCCTTGCAGGGGATTGATGGCCCGTCCGTCCAGCCTCTTCGGTGTCTGGACGGGGGATGGTCCCCTGGTCTTCGGTGGCCGAAGCATTAGCCTCGGCCAAGGGAAGATCTCCCTCGCCCCCTATGTCCGCCTCCATTGGAGTAGGCCGGGACGACACCTACACAACGTCCTTCGTAGCGCCTGGAGTGGGAGGTGCGAGGCATCCCTGCTCTTTGCTAGTTCAGCGGGTGGGGTCTCCCCATCCGATACCACCTCGGTGGGAATGATGCGCGCGGGGCTATAGGACCAATAGCCTGCGTGTCAGCAAACTCTGAATTTATTGATTATAGGAAGGAGGGTCTTCGGATCTTAACCTGGATGGAGGGGGATTGACCCTGAGGCTACTTCAGGGAACCTCCTTGCCATCTTTAGATGCGGAGCTCGAGTTCGAGCTGTCGTCGGACAAGATCATCCACACTTGCTGCGCCCTCTTCGGGGATGGAGAGGCTGCCTGCCCCAGGGCATCCGAAGTCGCCGCTCTCTTCTTGGGGTGAGGGAGATCGTCTCCCCACTCGCTCTCGACCTCCTCCTCTCCAGCCTCCTCCTGATTCGAGGAGGAGGGCATGTTTTCGGAAGTAGCATCATGCCGATCCTTTATGCGAGGGCTAGCCCGAACTGGTTTCTTCTTCTTCTCCTTCTTCGCGGGAGCCTCGTATGGCTTCTCCACGAGCATCTTGGCTAACAGCCCGGTCCTCTCATCTTTGGGCTGAGGAGCCAAACTGTTGATGTTGATGGCTTTCTTCATCCATCTCTGCATAAACATATTCGACATAGGGTTATGGACCTTCTATGTATAGAGCCAATCGGGCTAGGACAAATTGTACCTCTGTAGGATCGAAAGTAGGTCTATAGGGGGGGTGATTAGACTACTTGACCAACTAAAAGTTTTGCCTTTTTCCCAATTTTAATTCTTGGCAAGTTTTAGCATTCATAGCATATCAAGTAACACCCTACACATGCATGTCTAAGAGTGTAGCAACGTAAAGTAAATACATTGCACATGTAAGTAAAGAGAGGGTTAGGAAAGCAAACACAAGTGATGAAACGAGGATTTTTCCCGTGGTTACGATAGGTGGTGCTATGTACGTCCACGTTCATGGAGTCTTCAATCCATGGAGGATAACGGTCGCGAGAGTCCACGGAGGTCTCTACCCATGGAGGGTTCCACGAATAAGCAACCTTGACTATTCCATGCGGCTTCCGTCCATGAAGGACTAGCCTCACTATGGGTAGATCTTCATGAAGTAGGCGATCTCCTTGCCCTTACAAACTTCTTGGTTCACTCCACAACACGAAGTAGGAGGCTCCCAAGCGACACCTAACCAATCTAGGAGGCACCACCCTCCAAAAGGTAATAGGCTCGGTAATGACGATGAACTCCTTGCTCTTGCGCTTCAAGATGATAGACTCCTCAACACACAATCACTCTCTCAAAGATTTGGCTTGGTAGAAGAGATGGTATTGGTGGAAAGCAGCTTGGGGAGGCTAGAAATCAAGATCCATATGGTTGGAGTGGAAGATCTTGACCTCAACACAAGGGTAGGTAGTTCTCTCTCAGAAAACTGAGTAGGGTAGGTATGGAATAGTTATGAGTGCTTCTCTTTCGAGTGGGTGGTGGTGAAGGGGTATATATAGGCATCCCCAAAAATCCAACCGTTACACACAAAATGACCATCTCGGTGACACCGATGTGTAAATCTGGGTGGTACCGAAGAGACCAAAAGTGGCAACTTTTGAATCTCGGAGGGACCGATATACAATTCTCGGTTGCATCGACAAGGTGACCAATGGTCAAACTTGCCAATCTCGGTGACGCCAATTCACCATTTTCGGATGGACCAAAAATGTGAACTTGCATAACAGAATCTTGGCAACCCAACTCGGTGGCACTGAGTGCAGTGTCGGCTGCACCGAAGTGTTAGGTTTTGGCCAAGTCCGTCTAGGGTTTAGAATCGGTGGCACCGGGATAGGAATGTTGGTTGCACCGATTTTGCATATTTGGCTTAGGACAGACTTTGGTGGGAGAGTTTGTGGATGTTTTGGTGACTGTCACTTGTGCACGTTTGAGCATATTGTTCACCATCAAAACTTTACCCCCTTTTAATAGTATTGGCTTTCCTATGGACTCAAAGTGATTTCTCACAAATGTAAAATGTAGAGTCCTCTTGCTTGAAGCTTGGCCAACCTATTTCCTTGCATCTTGGGGTAATTCGACAATCCTTTGGCCATCCCTATCATTGAACTTGTCCTGGAATATACTTGCTGGAAACATTAGTTCAATGACTTATATATTGTTATTAATTACCAAAACCACCAAGGGAGCAAATGTGCTTTCAATCTCTCCATTTTTGGTAATTGATGACAACATATAGATCAAAGCTTCGACAAAGATATAATCATGGAATATAATCGTCGCTTTGAGAAGTATGTGATAATCAAGATCTCCTCCTAAATTTGTGCATTATTTTTAAATTTGCGTTTGAATGCAAATGCACAATCGATTAGGTACATGGGCTACTTCTTACATGTCACATACCACTTGGTGGTGTGCGAGAGTAATTGGAATGAATATCATAGCACTACAATCAACCAAATATGAATGCTCATCACATAGGCATTAAGATGATAGGAAATAGTAGCATCACACATCATCAAGCATGTATCAAAAGACTACCACAGTAACCAAAAGCAATTGTTTTGAAAAAGCAACAAACACCAAACGCTCTCTCACTCGAAGCCTAATGATCTATATAAACTTCTCCCCCTTTGGCAACAAGTTACCAAAAATTTCAAAGGCATATATCTAATCGTTCTTGGGCTGATCTCCTCCGATTGTCGATGAAGGAGTCGAGATAACAGCGTTGGTGAAGCTCTCTGCAGATGTCGTGGATGGAGATAAAGTGGTTACAAGAGGAACTGGAGCTGATGGAGCAGGAGCTATGCTGATAGTAGCAGGAGTTGATGAAGAGGGCCTCAAGTCTGGTGCAGGCACTGTGGTTGATCTAGCCTGAGTAGTGAACTGGGTGCCTGGCCTGAGAGGTGATCCATCCTCCTCCTCCTCCTCATCATCTGAAGTAGAAGAGACCCGAGGGATGTGCATGGAGTCAACTTCCTTCTGAAGCTCTGTAACTGTCTTTGACAACTTGCCCACCTTGTTACCAAGAGTCCTGATCCTTGTCTCAAAGATCCTCACAAGACTGTTCTGGATGTCCAGAATCCCCTTGGTATCCTTCTGCATGCCCTAAACGACTAAGATTAGAAGATCCATTTGCTCGTTTCTGGATCTGGGGGCTTGAGCACTAGCGGCTCGAACTGCTTCTTCCTTTGCCTGTGATGTAGCAAATGTGGGATGATTTGGGTCCGTCACCATAGCATTATCCTCAAGTTCTGGCTGTAGGGGCAGATGTGGACGATCTAGAGCAAAAATATGCTTCTCCAACTAAGGGTTGATAAGCAACTGGATGTAGGGTGCATAAGAGCAAGAGCACTTTTGATCAGCAGCAACCCTCTTGATTGTCTCAACTATCAAATCCATGACTCTAATCCTGGTGTTCCTGTCAAGGTGTCTCAACATGTTTATGGAGTAGCCTCGGATCATCTTATCATCTCCTGACTTGGGCTTCAAGGTATGCCTCAGAATAGTGTTCATGGTACGGTGGCCTGCTTGCATATAGTAGATGGATCCTAGTTTGTGTGATTGCACCTTGTCTGCAGGGATATGAGTATACATATCCTTCATGGCATTGTGACTTGCCTTGGGTTCTGAGTATACATCCAGATCACCTTCCTGATCATTTGGAACTCCTAGAAGTGCAGCACACTCCTCAACAGTGGATTCATACCTTGCTCCTTTAGTCATCCATACAATTCTAGCATCTTCCTAGAAATGAGCAGTGGAGTAGAATTGCATGATCATCTCGTCGTTCCATGCAGTAAGCTCTCTTCCAATGGACTTATCTAGACCAATGCAATGGAAATTATCTTGGACACTTGGAAAGTATTCCACATTCTCCTTAATGAATTTCCAATCGACATATCTCATGTCGCTAACAGCTGGGCTCTTGTCAAGCAGCACTATCTCATAAAAGTCCTGTTGCTCTCTGGTGTAGAACCTATAGTCAACAACAATTTTCTTCCTTTGAGCATAAGGATCTATGGCTCTCCAGGCTCTCAATCCTGAGTCTTTCCTCTTCTTCATGTCTTAAGCAACTAAGTGGCTAGCATCATGTACTGGAAGATGTGGTCCGAGTTTCATCAAAGTAGTCAAGTCATCATCATCTTCAAGTCTAGAGGCAGTCCCCTTGTTCTTCTCAGAAGCTAGAATGTCTCTGGTAGTCCTCTTGGACTTCTGTGCAGCAGCTTTCTTGGAAGCATGCTTGGTGCTCTTGGAAGTGCCAGTCTTTGGCATAGCATCAACCATAAGCTTCTTGGCTTTCTTCTTGGGAGGGGCTTTCTCAACATGCTCTTCCTCCTCTTCCTCAGTAGCAGCACCAGCAGCCACCTCTGGATCTTCATACATGGAGGTAGGCCTGCCAATCACATGGATAATCCTCTTTCTGGATTTATTCTCCCCTGCCTTCTTAGGCATTGCCTTCCTTGGGGGATCAACAGATATTGTGGCTCTAGCACTCTTATGTGCTTTGATAGTCTCTGAGCTGGCATAGACCTTGCTGACAACTCTTCTGGAAGAAGTAGCTTCAGTTGCTGACTTCTTAGCAGCCTTTTCTTGCTTCTTGGCAAGAATCTCCTTAGGAATGAAGTCTGAATCTTCTTCATCAAAGTTTAGCTTCTTCCTGGTCCTGGTGGCAGCCTTGGGCAACCCATGAGAGCTGGGGTGCCTGGATCTGAAAAAGAACTAGGCTGCAGACCTTGTTCCTGTGGTTCAGTTATGTAGAACCACTCTTTATGCCACCCCTTGATGGTGTCGATGTGGGTGACCGCCGGCCACTCAATGCACGTGAGATTGCCGATGACGGCACCATCGCAGTCGGCGTGCTTGCCACCGAGGCACTTCGTCTTAATGTTGAAAACCTGCAGCCAGAGCCCGATGTGTGGCTCGATGTGCAGGAATGCCCCGCAAAAGAGGATGAAGGCGGAGAGGTGGATGATGGAGTTCAGTGGGAGGTCGTGGAAATCGAGGCCATAGAAGACTGTTAAACCCCTGACGAAGGGGTGGAGCGAAAGCTCAACCCCCTGATGAAGTGGGGGATGAACACCACCTGCTCGCCTGGCCTCGGGTGGGGATCGCTTGTCCCTTCTCCGCTGCGCGATGGGGGATGTCGATGGGAAGATAACCGACCTTCTTGAGGTCGGTTATGTCCTGGTTGTTGAATGTGAAGACTTCCCACTAGCCGTTGGAGCCCGCCATTGTTCATCTTGGAAGCGGGGGTGGTGAATCCTAGATCTGTGCTCTGGAGACGCGGGGGAATAGGAGGCGGAGAAGTCAAATGGAGAGTGTGAGGGGCCTTCGGGGTTTTCTTTCCCCTTTTATGAAGTCTATCGATTTGGGCTCCCCTTGCCACACTGTTAATCCCTCCACTTACCAAGACGCGTGAACCGTTGCGGGCGTGTGATTAAGTATATCCCGTATAAAACGGGAGCCGATTGACATGTTGATTGATCGTGTGGATGGAATGGCCTCGAACCGCATCGAGTGCCTATAACTGGCCTATCGGTCATGGTGGTCTGTGACCTTTCTTTAGAGAGGTCGTCATGAAGCATTATCATATTTCCTTGATGCTTGGCCTTCAAAACCAAGTTATCTCACATGATTCGGACATGCCACTATACGGAAAACTACTTATCATCGGAGGCCGAACTATGGTTCGACAGAAAGGAACTCACCTCGCAAGCCGAAGACTCTGTTCACGAAGTAATTGGAGCTGAAGACCCTTGGCGTTGGAGGCAAGTTCGGGGGCTACTGAGGGAGTCATGGATTAGGGGGTCCTCGTATATCCGACCTGTTGTCTAGGGCTGGACTATATGGGATACTCACTGAACACTGGATGGTTTGAAGGCCCAGTTTCTAGGATGGAAGCTTCGAGGAACACGGCTTGTGTTCCATGTTTGATGTAGTAATAGGCATGTTTATCTGTTCGGCATGTAACCGACCATCTTTAAAACCGCCTCCTCGGCATCTATATAAGCCGGAGGATTTTAGGGCCTAGAGGCAGGATAACTCATCTAGGGTTAGACATACGATCTTGAGGTAGATAGCTACTTCTCGAGCATGCGTTGGTTTCCCGTGAAGAGGAACAAATTGATGCAACAAAGTAGATAATTATTTCCCTTAGTTTTTGAGAACCAATGTATCAATCCAGTAGGAGACACAAGCGAGCCACCAATAGATATACCCACACAAGGAATCAAACTCTTGCACCCAACGCTATAAAGGGGTTGTCAATCCTTTCAGGGTTATTTGCAAGGATGAGATCTAGTAGAGATAGATATAATAGGATGCTTGAACGGAAAGTAAAACTAAAAGTAAAAATAGTGTAGAAAGTATTTTTGGTGTTTTTGGTTTTAGATCTGAAAATATAATATGGAAAATAGACCCGGGGGCATAGGTTTCACTAGATAGCTTCTCTCATGATGGCAAGTATTACGGTGGGTGAACAAATTACTGTCGAGCAATTGATAGAAAAGTGAATAATTATGAAGATATCCAGGGCAATGATTATGCATATAGGCGTCACATCCATGTCAAGTAGACCGAAACGATTCTGCATCTACTACTATTACTCCACACATCGATCGACTCCTGCCTGCATCTAGAGTATTAAGTTCATGAAGAACAGAGTAACGCGTTAGGCAAGATGACATGATGTAGAGGGATAAAATCAAGCAATATGATGAAAACCCCATATTTTTACCCTTTTATGGCAACAATACAATACGTGCCTCGCTACCCCTACTTTGTCACTAGGTGAGGACACCGCAAGATTGAACCCAAAACTAAGCACTTCTCCTATTGCAAGAATTACCAATCTAGTTGGCCAAACCAAACCAATAACTCGAAGAGACTTGCAAAGATATGAAATCATGCATATAATAATTCAGGAAAGACTCAAATAATATTCATGGATAATCTGAACATAAACCCACAATTCATCGGATCTCGACAAACACACCGCAAAAGAGTATTACACCGGATAGATCTCCATGAAGATCATGAAGAACATGGTATTGAGAAGCAAAGAGAGAGAAGAAGCCATCTAGATACTAGCTATGGACCCATAGGTCTGTGGCAAACTACTCACGCATCATCGGAGGGGCAATGGAGTTGATGTAGATGCCCTTCGTGATCGAATCCCCCTCCGACAGATTACCGGAAAAGGCTCCAAGATTGGATCTCTCGGGAACGGAGGCTTCTGGCAGCAAAAAAGTGTTTTCGTGCCTTGATTTGATAATGATGGAATATTTGGGTATTTTAGGCCGAAGATTAGGGTTAGGGGAGTTGCCAGGGGCCCACAAGCCTGCCCGGCATGGGGTACCCCCTGGCTGCGGCAAGCGGGCTTGTGGCCCCGTGGTAGGTCCTCTGGCTTGGTTCTCAATTCGCGTGGCTTCCTTTTATTCCAGAAAAAATCATTCCGGAGGTTTTATTCCATTTGGACTCCGTTTAATATTCCTAAACCGCGAAACTCAAAAACAAGGAAAAAACTGAAACTGGCACCAGGCTCTAGATTAATAGGTTAGTCCCGAAAATAATATAAAATAACATATTAATGCATGTAAATATCCAAAACAAATAATATAATAGCATGGAACAATCAAAAATTATCGATATGTTGGAGATGTATCATCATCCCGAAGCTTAATTCCTGCACGTCCTCGAGTAGGTAAATGATAAAAACAGATTTTTTGATGTGGAATGCTACCCAACATGTCTATCCATGTAATATTATTTATTGTGGCATGAATATTCAGATCCGTAAGATTCAAAACAATAGTCTAATATTGACATAAAAACAGTAATACTTCGAGCACACCAAGAAGGTAGTCGTGTCCTTTCGAAATAACATGGCCTTAGAAAGTTATCCCTACAAAATCATATGGTCTGGCTATGCTCCATCTTCCCCACACAAAGTATCTAAATCATGCACTGAACAAGTCAAGCAATTGTTTCACACTTTTGGTGTTCTCAAACCTTTTCAACTCTCACGCAATACATGAGCATGAGCCATGAATATAGCATTATAGGCGGAATAGAATATGGAGGAGGTGCAAAGGAAAAAGGAGAAGATAGTCTCACATCAACTAGGCGTATCAACGGGCTATGGAGATGCCTATAAATAGATATCAATGTGAGTGAGTAGGGATTTCCATGCAACAAATGCACTTAGAGCTATACGTGTATGAAAGCTCAAAAAGAAAACTAAGTGGTCGTGCATAATGAATATCCACTAGTTATATGAAAGTGACAAAATAGGAGACTCTCTATCATGAAGATCATGGTGCTACTTTGAAGCACAAGTGTGGAAAAAGATAGTAGAAATTGTCCCTTCTCTCTTTCTCTCATTTTTTTATTCTGGTGGGCTTGTTTGGCCTCTTTTATTTTTTTGGTTTGGGCTTCATTGGCCTCTTTTATTTTTTGTAAAGTCCGGATACTCGTCCCAACTTGTGAGGGAGTCATAGCCTCCATCATCCTTTTCTCGCATGCGACAATGCTCTATTAATGAAAAATCATCACACTTTTATTTACTTATAACTCAAAGGAAAAGAAATTAAAACTCGATTTCTATGACAAGATATAACTCTATATGCAATATGAAGTGATGATGCAAGTCATAGAAAAACTACATGGTGGAAGTTGCATGGCAATATATCTCGGAATGGCTATGGAATTGCCATAATAGGTAAGTATGGTGGCTGTTTTGAGGAATATATGGTGGATGTTTTGAGCAAGGAGGGTTTGATGTACCGGCGAAAGTTGCGTGGTACTAGAGAGGCTAGCAAAGGTGGAAGGGTGAGAGTGCGTATAATCCATGGACTCACATTAGTCATAAAGAACTCACATACTTATTGCAAAAGTCTATGAGTTATCAAACAAAGCATTAGACGCATGCTCCTGGGGGAGAGGTTGGTAGGAGTTAACCATCGCACGCTCCCGACCCTCACACAAAGGTCGACAATCATTAAACAAATCATGCTCTGACTTCGTTACATAACGGTTCACCATACGTGCATGCTATGGGAATCACAAGCTTTAACACACGTATCTCTTCAATTCACAACTACTCACTAGCATGACTCTCATATTACCATCCCTATTATCTCAAAACTATATGCAAGGAATCCAACTTCTCGTAGTTGTTAATGCACTTAATATGAAAGTTTTTATTATCCCTCTTGGATGCCATTATATTAGGACTAAATTCATAACCTAAAAAAATTACCATGCTTTTAAGAAACTCTCAAAATAATATAAGTGAGGAATGAGAGTTCAATAATTTCTATAAAATATAACACCACCATGCTCTATAAAGATATAAGTGAAGCACTAGAGCAACATTGCCTAGCTCAAAAGATATAAGTGAAGCACATAGAGTATTCTAATAAATTCACGATTCAGCGTGTCTCTCTCAAAAGATGTGTGCATCAATGATGATTGTGGCAAACTAACAAGCAAAGACTCATATCATACAAGACGCTCTAAGCAAAACACATATCATGTGGTGAATAAAAATATAGTCTCAAGTAAATTTACCGATGGATTGAAGACGAAAGAGGGGATGCCTTCCGGGGCATCCCCAAGCTTAGGATTTTTGGTATCCTTGAATATGACTTGGGGTGCCTTGGGAATCCCCAAGCTTAGAATCTGACCACTCTTCATTCCATAGTCCATCAAATCTTCACCCAAAACTTGAAAACATCACAACACAAAACTCAACAGAAAACTCATGAGATCCATTAGTATAAGAAAAATAAATCACCACTTTAGGTAGTTTTGTGAACTCATTCTTTATTTATATTTTTGTAACACCTACTGTATTGTAACTTTTCCATGACTCACACCCCCCGATACGACCCATATATACATCAAAATAAGCAAACAACACAAAGAAAACAGAATATGTCAAAAACATAACAGTGTGTAGCAATCTGTAAACTTCGAATACGTATGGAACTTGTCACATCCCTGTCTAGGAGTCATAGGAACATCATGTGTTTGCATCATGTTTCAATTTGGCATCAACTTGAAATGGGGAGCTAAAGAAACCCCAAGCTCACTTTGAATCAAAACAATTCAAATTTGGTGAAAATTCAACAAATCCAAAATGCCCACTAAAAGTGTTCCCTATGTCTGGTAAATTTGGACATGATTATAACAGGGATCATTTCAATTATTTAAACAATCAAAGCAATTTAAAAATAAATGATAAAGCCTCTGAAAATACTAAATAAAGCATTTATCATTATTTTAGTTTTCAAATATCCTGAAACTTTTAGGAGAAGTTTGAAATATTCAAACTTGATTATATAAAATATTGGGATACTTTTGAGATAACATTTGTACCTGAAAATAAAATAATACAAATAATAGAAAGTAGAAAACAGAGAATAAAAAGAAATAGAAAGAGGAAAGGCTTACCTAGCCACAGCCCATCAGGAGGCCCAGCCCACCAGGGGCAGCCCCGTCTTCTACCTCTTGCCAGAAGGCAGAGGAGAAGTAGGGGACGACGCCCGCGGTGGTGGCGCCACGCCACCTGCCTGCCTGGCTGCCCCCTCGTCGCGCTGGTGAGCTAGGAGACCTCGCCAGTGACGTGCTGGCCCCCTCTCCTCTCCATTTCCCCCTGGTTCCCCCTTTCCCCTCCTCTGCCGAGCGGCGCCGTAGCCGCCGCTCGTCGCTACCGTAGCCTCCGGCCTCCCCTCGCCCCTCTGCCGTGCCCCTGAGCATCGCCGTGACCCCCTGGTCCTCCCCATGGAGCCAGAAGATCCTGGGAGACCCTCGAAGCCGCCGTCGTGGTCATCTGCAACCTCGGGACCCGCGGGAGCTCCGTCGTCGATTTTGCCACAGCCAGCTCATCCCCGAGCCCGCTAAACCCCCTACAGCTCTCCCAGTGAGCACCCCGTCCTCCTCCCTCTCTCCCCTAGTCTCTCCATGCTCCCTGGCGTCCTCCCCGTCGTGGCCGTATGGGTGCCGCCGTGGAAAGTGCTTTCCGGCGAGCCTCCAGCGACCCCAAGCCCCCCTGGCCAGCCCGCTAGATGCGGCCGAGCATGGGCTTTCTCCCAGTGCTCTCTAGTGTGATCGAAACCCCCTAGCGGCTTCCGGCGAGCCTCTACCGTGTCGGATGGTCGCCCTTGACCACCCTCCGGCCGGTGCCGATGTGGCCAGCCGGTTAGCCTCTAACCCCCTGTTTAATTGGCTAGTGACGCTGACAGTGGGCCCCAGGGTGGGTCAAACCCCCTAGTCAGCGTGGATGTTAAGCCTAAGACACTGACGTGCGGGCCCCACATGTCGGGTTTGACTCTGGCCCGGTCAGCTGACCAGCTAACGTCATAGTGACGTTAGGCTGATGTCATTTTCCCCTTCTCTATTTTAAAAATAATTCCAGAAATTATTCAAAACTTCAAAAATTCATATAAATTAATCTATAAATCAGATGAAAATAATTTATATATGAAAATTTATCAGAAAAATTCAATGAATCCAATGGTGCTTTTGTCATGCATGTTAGAGCAATCTAAATAGGTGAACACTAACATTTACTAATAGGTTAGTATATGGAATTGAAATAAAGAACGATTTTGAATCTATATTCAACTTCATTTAAAATCAACATGAACACTAGTTGCATTAGCTCATCCATACATGCTATCATGCCATGATCATGCATCATATTGTTGCACTTGCATGTGTTGATTGTTTCCTATCTGCATTGCGGTAGGCCCTGCTTCTGAGGATACCCCCGAGTATCCCGACGAAGGAGAGAACCTTTCCGCTACCCAGCAAGGCAAGCAACCTCTTTTATCATCCCGATAACATCCTACTCTCTCACTCCTGCTCTTGTTTATTGCAGTAGGACAGTCGATCACATGTCAGTCATACACGGTAGATGATCCTATTCTGCTGCATAACCTGACATGGTCACAGTAAATAGCTAAACCTTGCAACCTAGCATACCTAGTAGATGCTTGTGCCATGATGTGCTTAGCTTACTTTGCCTGCTATGCTTGCTATGCTTAGAGTTGTGTCAGGTCTAATTCATCTGGGTGATGAACTGAGTGAAACGATGTAGTTCTAATGTGTAGATATAATGATGAACTCGATTTGGTAAAGGTAGCGATGAGAGGCTATGTAGGAGTACATAGAGCGTTGTCTTGTTGGGACCGTTCTTAGGAACCGAGTTCCGTGTTTGTGATCCAAGACTAGTTACTACCACATGCTGGGCCCTGAAATATGACCCCGCTCGACTTATCATTCGCTTAGTCCTTGGTCCAGGAGTTGCAAGTAGTTTCTAGTGTTTATAGCATGCTGGAGGCTATGCGTAGCGCTGACCCTAGGGGTGGGTTACGACGCGGTAGGCAGTGGCACGGTGTACCAAGGGTCACCCGAATGGTGGGCTTGAGTACCCTGCGCACATCGTTTGGGGCCATAGCGGAAACTTTGGCCGGACTTCCGTGCGGGTTCAGTCTCAAATAGGCGATAGCCTGGACTAGAGGTCTTATGTGATTCATGGTCGTGGCCGACTCCCTCGCTGGGTATCTGCTTGAAGGTTGCCGAGGTGCATGGTTTTATGAGCACACATCGATAAGTGGCGAGAATGTGTGTTAAGAAGTACACCCCTGCAGGGTATGAAACTATTCGAATAGCCGCGTCCTCGGATATGGACTACTTGGAGAACTTATGTTGTTCATAGATAATCAAATGGATACTTATAAAAATATCAAGACAAGTGTGAGTACCGTGGATGGCACTCTCCCAGGAGAGGGAAGTGAATCCATGGTGATGTATTGTTGTGGAGTTAGTGGACTCGTGTGTGATATCTAAAGTTGTAACAAAGAGTTAAAATTTGAGTAGTGTAGGTTAGCCATGAGTTAAAGCTGGCATTGCTGCATAAACTCCACCACTTCCTAGGGATACATGAGCATGATTAGACTAGGTCTGTTTTAAAGACTTGCTGAGTACGTTTGTAGTCACGTTTGCTTAATAAATGTTGCAGATGAAACCCATGACCCATTAGGTGGGTTCTATCTAGATGTCGACGATGCCGAATAGCTAGTGTCCTAGCTACGACCTTTGCCCTGTGGCGGGCTGTAGATAGTCAGGCCATGTGCCTTTTCTACCCCTTTCATCTGTCTGTACTCAGACAGCTTATGCTTCCGCTTGGTTTGTATGAACATGTTTGTATGACTTGAGTGTCGGGTCGTGTGACCCCTATCTGTAAGAACGTATTATGCAAGGCTCATCCGAGTATCTTAGATAAAAGTCATGTTGTTGTATGGTTATGTTGTGATGCCATGGTTGTATCTATGCATATCGGGCATGTCGTGCGTACGTGTGACGTGCAATGGTATGTATGGGATCCGACACCTAGTCGTGTGCCTTTAGTAGTACTCTTTACGGGAAACTGCCTCTTTGTGCTTCCACCGAGCCATGGTAGCTTGCTACTGCTCCAAACACATTGATTGACCGACATGTATCCTTCTTTGCTGCTGTGTCTGTCCCTTCCGGGAAATGTCTCGCAGTGTAATGGAGTCCTTGTAGCTTGCTACGACTCGTCTACACACGCTTGAGGCCGACACCTGCATTGCTGGGTTACGTATGCCTGTTTCCGTATGGATGTGCCGCTTGGGTTCTTTGACTAGATATGTTGTCCCGAGTTCTCTGTCGTTTGATTGCCAGCGACATGTTTACATATGTGAGCCAAAAGGCGCAAACGCTCCCAGCTAAGGTAAGGCTGCAGCCGTGGAACTTACCGTGCATGAGGCCGCAAAGTGATGTGATATGTTACAGTCTGGATTCATATGACATAGGATCGGGGTCCCGACAGCGTTGGTATTAGAGCCTGACTGACTGTAAGACTACCAAGCCAAACCGGTTGAAGTTGAGTCTAGAAACACTATAGAAAAGTAGGGGAATTGATTGTGGAAGGGAATGTAAGGCTCTTTTTACTCCTCTTCCCAAGTTATTCTGTTCTGAGTCATTCTCATCTTTTCTATGGGGATAGGAACTAGGCTGCTCATCCATTGCTTAGGATGCCGAGTTACTAACCATGGACCACTAGCTAGCTTGTTTGCAAGTGAATATAGGCACTTAAGTATTGTTGGTGTGAAAAACAGATGGAGAAGAGATTTGAGTCTAGAAAGTCGAGTGGTTATGCTTTTCCAATCTTTTGGAGTTGTCTCAAAATCCTTTTTGAGCAATTACATCCGTTATGCTGTCCAATTTCTGCTAGAGTCTCTAATGTCTTTGCATCATTCTCTGTTTCAGATGCCCCCTCGTCCTTCCTGTCAGGTGGTCCGTCAGACCATGTGCATCAATGTAACGGGTCACACGACCATGTTGGTTAGAGTTATGATGGAGGTTGGATACCGTTGGTACCCGGAGTACTCAGTGGAGGAACAGTATCGAGATTTCAACCAGAGTCAGTATCTGTGTACCGTCAAGATTTATCCTTCATACCCTGGAGCTGCAGAGCCGCTTCACTGGACTTATGGTTTAGGTGTCACCATAGATATGGCAGTTCAGGAGGCCGCTTACACCATGCTGACTATCATGAGGTTTCACCATGGTCTACTTCAGAACACAGAGTTTTGTTATGTTCCTTCTTCTGTGGGAGGAGAGGATGGTTATCTTAGTGCAGCCTACTATGATCATTCCCATGAGGACCCTAGGCTGCAGGTGACCGCTCAGATGTTGGAGAACAGGGATCGTGATGCACGCGCCCTTCGCATGGAGCTTTATGCTACCCGTGCACGTCTTTGGACAGCCCTGACGCAGTTGGCACCTGTCGTGCAGACAGGCTATGGAGATTTGGAGATGCTGACCCCATCGCGGACTCATCTGCCAGCACACATAGAGTGGCCCGATGTTGGAGGCATCACCCCTCTTCGAGGACCGCTATTGCCGTCAACAAGGAGACCAAGGCCACATCCATGTCCTTATGGCTCCCAGGGATCATAGGCTAGAGTGTTTCCAGATCCTCAGGTTCAGCTCCCTGGTCATGGGGGTAACCTGTATGAGGCATTCTATGGTGATGCTTGAGTACGTGGATGTTAGTTCTAGTATGGTAGTAATCATATCGCCATAGTCCTGCGTGTCTTGTGGGATATGATGAGGTTGAGAGTTGAGTTCCGGAGGTGTAGATAGATAATGTATAGGAAGCTTGTAATGCCTCCGATGAGTTGTGTCACCTCTCCGTAGTTGTATTTCAGCTTGGCTTGTACTGAACTATGTCATGGTGTGTATGAATCATGGTGTTCATATGACAGTTGTTTTACCATGTTGACTGGTGTTTACCCTGCATGCCATGTTGTCCAGTACATTCCTTATCTTATGTCTTAGAGTTTTTGTTCCCTATGATTAAGCTATGGGTTTGTTTTCCCAGGATGGTGGCAACTAGGAATAACCCCGTGCCTGCCCCTGAGCAGGGCGAGGGAAGCCAGCCAAGGCAAGAGGATCTGCCACACGAGCGTTCCATGGCGGAAGTAATGCTAGAAGCTGAACGGAACAAGAGGGAGACCAACAGGCTGTTGGAAAGAATCGAGCAGAACACATCACGTGCTCCCCGCAATGATCTCAATGATGGCGTATCACTTGGTGATTTCATCAGACTGTGCCCACCCAAGTATCATCATTCGGTCGACCCACTCGACGCGGATGACTGGCTGACTAGCATGTATCGCAAGATCCGGGCTGCCAATGTGACCGATGCCAACAAGGTGACCTTTGCAACTTACTTTCTAGAAGGACCCGCCAATCTGTGGTGGGAAAATTTTGAAGCCATGCGTCCCGCAGGCCCCGCATCAACTTGGACGGAATTCAGTGCAGCCTTTCGTACCCATCACATCCCGGAAGGGCTGATGGATCGTAAGAGAGAGGAATTTTGTGCCTTCACCCAGGGAAGACTGTTAGTGGATACTTATAGTAGTGAGTTTGGAAACCTTGCTCGCTATGCTCCTGAGGAAGTTTCTACTGATGCCAAGAAGCAGGCTAGGTTCCGCAAGGAACTTAATCCTAAGCTCCGTCGAGATCTGCGCCTGCATGAGTGCACCACTTTCCAGGCTCTCGTCAACAAGGCAATCAATGTCGAGACTGGACAGACTAATTATGAGGCCACGAGAAAACACAACCGTGACTTCAACCCTGCATCTGGCTTGAGCCCCAATAAATGCCGGGTCTGGGTGCCCAACGCAGCTCTGCCGCCAAGATACAATGCAAGGCCATCCTTCCAGGCGCCTCGCCCAGCTCAGCCTAACCCTCCAGTAAGGCCATTTGGAGGACCGCCTGCAAATGTTGCACCCCATGCCACCGTGGTCTGCTATAAGTGTGGAGAACCGGGATACTACGCCCGTGAGTGTCCCTAGTATAATGCTAAGCCCGCTGGACGTGGAAAGCCATGAAAAGCCTTCTTTGTGAAGCCAGCTCCTGCTCGTGGACGAGTGAACTATCTGTCTGCTGAGGAAGCCCTTGAGGATCCTGATGTTATCCTAGGTACGCTCCTGGTCAATGGTCATCCAGCATCTGTTCTCTTTGATACTGGGGCATCTCATTCCTTCATCTTAGAAAGTTATGCACAGTTTCATAACATGTGTTTTTGTGATATGCCTACTCCTTTAGTAGTTCAGACTCCTGGTTCAAAATGGCAAACTTCTAGAGTGAGCCATGATAATGAGATTCTGGGGGATAGATTAGTCTTCCTAGCATCTTTGATAGCCCTCATGTCTCCGGACATCAATATCATTCTAGGTATGGATTGGATGAAAGCCCACTATGCCAAGATTGATACCCATTCTAGGAATGTTCAACTTGCACATCCATCGGGTGAGATAGTTAATGTCTCCACTCGAACAACCAAGCGCCAACTCTATTCCCTCATTACTAGCCCCCTTCCAGAGTTAGAAGATATTCCGGTAGTCCATGACTTTCCGGATGTCTTTCCAGAAGAACTGCCAGGAATTCCTCCTATCAAAGATGTTGAGTTTGTGATAGAGCTCATCCCAAGGACTGTCCCAATAGCCAGAAGACCCTATAAGATGGCACCCTTAGAACTAGCCGAACTTAGGATCCAACTCGATGAGGCTTTGAAGAAAGGTTTCATCCGTCCCAGTTCTTCTCCTTGGGATTGTCCCGTCCTCTTCATTAAGAAGAAGGATGGTTCGGATCGGATGGTTGTGGATTATCGGCCAGTGAATCTGGTCACCATTAAGAACAAGTATTCGCTCCCCAGGATCAACGACTTTTATGATCAACTCATTGGATCCTCTGTCTTCTCCAAAATGGATTTGAGGTTGGGATACCATCAAATCAGCATTAGGAACGGGGACATTCCAAAAACGGCTTTTATTACTCGTTATGGCCAATACGAGTACACCGTCATGTCCTTCAGTTTAACCAATGCCCTAGCCACCTTCTCTCGCTTGATGAATTCGATCTTCATGGAGTATTTAGATAAATTCATCATGGTTTACCTCGACGATATACTCATCCACTCAAAGAACGAACAAGAACATGCCGAGCATCTAAGGCTGGTATTGATGAAACTTCGAGAGCACCGTCTGTATGCCAAATTCTCCAAGTGTGAATTTTGGTTGCCAGAAGTGACCTATCTGGGCCACGTGATTTCTGGTAAAGGTATTGCTATGAATCCCGAGAGAGTTCAGGCCGTCCTTGATTGGACTCAACCTGAATCGGTTAAGCAAGTTCGGAGTTTCCTTGGCTTAGCGAGCTATTGTCGCCGCTTTGTCGACAATTTCTCCAAGGTTGCAAAACCTCTGACTGAACTCCTCAAGAAAGATAAAAAGTTCGAGTGGACTCCACAATGCGAGCACGGTTTTCAGGAGTTGAAAAGACGACTGACCTCTGCTCCTGTTCAGGTGCCACTAGATTTCTCTAAGGACTTTGTTATCTATTGCGACGCCTCGCGACAAGGATTAGGTTGCATTCTCATGCAAGATCGTCATGTGATTGCATATGCATCTCGACAGTTACATCCACATGAGGATAATTATCCAACACATGATCTTGAGCTTGCAGCTGTAGTCCATGCACTAAAAACCTAGCGACATTACCTTCTGGGTAATCGTTGCGAAATTTTCACCGATCACCAAAGTCTAAAATCACCCAGCCGGATTTGAATCTCAGGAAAAGACGGTGAGTTGAGTTGATCATATATTACGACTTAGGGATAACTTACACCCCGGGGAAAGCCAGTGTCATGGCTGATGCACTAAGTTGTAAGACTTATTGTAACAATCTCATGTTACAACAAGGTCAACCATTTCTCCATGAGGAATTTCAGAAGTTAAACCTCCATATTGTTCCTTAAGGATTCCTATCCAACTTGGTGGCGAAACCTACTCTTAAGGATCAAATTGTAGCTGCCCAGAAGCGTGATAAGGGTATTTCCCAGATCAAAGAGAACCTTGTTAGCGGTATCACTAAGGATTTCTCTATTGATGATCAAGGTGTGGTGCTCTTCCAGAACCGTTTGGTGGTTCCCAAGAGCCAACATCTTCGGCAGGTGATTCTTAAGGAGGCTCATGATTCTCCTCTCTCAATTCATATGGGTAGTACCAAGATGTATCAGGACCTACGCCAGAGGTTCTGGTGGACTAGGATGAAGAGAGAAATTGCTCAGTTCGTTGCTAACTGCGACGTTTGTCATCGCGTGAAAGCAGAACATCAAAGGCCTGCTGGCACCCTTCAACCTTTAGCTATTCCCAAATGGAAATGGGATAAGGTCAGTATGGATTTCATTACCGGATTTACCAGGACCAAGAGAGGGAATAATGCTATCTTTGTGGTCATCGACCGTCTTTCCAAAGTGGCTCATTTTCTTCCTGTTCGGGAGAGCATAACTGCTAGCCAACTAGCAGAGTTATATGTTTCTCGAATAGTTTCTCTTCATGGTGTTCCTTTGGAGATTAACTCAGACCATGGAAGTATCTTTACTTCCCGATTTTGGGAAAGTTTTCAAACCGCTATGGGGACTCATCTATCCTTTAGCACCACTTTCCACCCACAATCAAGTGGTCAAGCCGAGCGAGTCAATCAAATCCTTGAAGACATGCTCCGAGCTTGTGTTATATCTTTCGGTATGAACTGGGAGAAATGTCTTCCATTTGCCGAGTTCGCATATAACAATAGTTATCAATCAAGCTTGGGCAAAGCCCCTTTTGAAGTTCTCTATGGATGAAGGTGTCGAACACCTCTTAACTGGTCGGAAACCGGAGAGAGGCAACTCTTTGGCTCGGATATGATCCAGGATGTAGAGGAGCAAGTTTGCATTATTCGTGAAAAGTTGAAAACAGCCCAATCTCATCAAAAGAGCCAATATGATCACCGTCATAAGGCTGTGACCTATGAAGTTGACGAGAAGGCTTACCTTCGGGTTACACCTCTGAAGGGCACCCGTCGATTCGGTATCAAGGGCAAGTTGGCTCCTCGTTACATTGGACCTTTTGGCATTCTTGCTAAACGAGGAGAGGTTGCCTAACAATTGGAACTTCTGTCGCATCTTTCCAAGGTTCATGATGTCTTCCATGTCTCGCAACTCAGGCGTTGCTTCTCGGACCCTGTCCGTGAGGTAGACCACATAGCGCTTGAACTCCAAGATAACCTTACATATTGAGAATACCCTGTTCGTATTCTTGATCAAGCTGAGCATACCACTCGGCGTCGGCACATCAAGTTTCTCAAGGTTCAGTGGGCACACCATTCTGAAAAGGAGGCCATGTGGGAAAGAGAAGATCGTCTTCGACTAGAGTACCCTGCGCTCTTCCCGGCGACTTCAAAACCTCGGGACGAGGTTCTTTTGAGTGGGGGTGAGTTGTCAAATCCCTATCTAGGAGTCATAGGAACAACATGTGTTTGCATCATGTTTCAATTTGGCATCATCTTGAAATGGGGAGCTAAAGAAACCCCAAGCTCACTTTGAATCAAAACAATTCAAATTTGGTGAAAATTCGACAAATTCAAAATGCCCACGAAAAATGTTCCCTATGTCTGGTAAATTTGGACATGATTATAATAGGGATCATTTCAATTATTTGAAAAATCAAAGAAATTTAAAAATAAATGATAAAGCCTCTGAAAATACCAAATAAAGCATTTATCATTATTTTAGTTTTCAAATATCCTGAAACTTTTTGGATAAGTTTGAAATATTCAAACTTGATTATATAAAATATTGGGATAATTTTGAGATAACATTTGTACCTGAAAATAAAATAATACAAATAATAGAAAGTAGCAAACAGAGAATAAAAAGAAATAGAAAGAGGAAAGGCTTACCTGGCCGCAGCCCACCAGGAGGCCCAGCCCACCAGGGGCAGCCCCGTCTTCTACCTCTTGCGAGAAGGTAGAGGAGAAGCAGGGGACGACGCCCGCGGCGGTGGCGCCACGCCGCCTGCCTGCCTGGCCGCCCCCTCGTCGCGCTGGCGAGCTAGAAGACCTCGCCAGTGACGTGCAGGCCCCCTCTCGTCTCCATTTCCCCTTGGTTCCCCCTTTCCCCTCCTTTGCCGAGCGTCGCCGTAGCCACAGCCTCCGGCCTCCCCTCGCCCCTCTGTTGTGCCCCTGAGCATCGCCGCGACCCCCTGGTCCTCCCCATGGCGCCAGAAGATCCCGGGAGCCTCTCTAAGCCGCCGTTATGGTCATCTTCAACCTCGGGACCCGCCGGAGCTTCGTCGTCGATTTTGCCGTAGCCGGGTCGTCCCCGAGCCCGCTAAGCCCCTGCAGCTCTCCCAGTGAGCACCCCGTCCTCCTCCCTCTCTCCCCTGGTCTCTTCGTGTTCCTTGGCGTCCTCCCCATCATGGACGTACGAGCACCACCGCGGAAAGTGCTTTCCGGCAAGCCTCCGGCGACCCTAAGCCCCCCTGGCCAGCCTACTCGATGCGGTCGAGCACGGGCTTTCTCCCAGTGCTCTCTGCGCGCTGATCCGAGCTCCCTAGCGGCTTTCGGCGAGCCTCCGCCGTGTCGGATGGTCGCCGGTGACCACCCTCCGGCCGGTGCCGACATGGCCAGCCGGTTAGTTTTAACACCCCGTTACTCCTGGCGGGATCTAGACTAGCCCCACAGACCAACACTAGTCTTTCCTGCGCACTTTGTCCTCACTCGTGCGCACCCGGGACCAACTTCCTGGTTGGTCACCCATCCTAGAATCGCTCCAAGCCAAGCACGCTTAACTTTAGAGTTCTTTTCGAGTGGGCTCCCAGAAAAGAAGGAATTCCTTGTTGATATGAGTAGTCTATCATTCCTATTAAGCCAGGCTCTCACATACACCCTCACTCAAAGGAATCGACGTCCTCGTCGGCTCATCAGGAATGTTCCCTTTTGGCACACGTATGCGCGTCTAGTCCGGCACATGTGCCATGCTGTGTGCCACGACGGGCCACACACGCCATACGCCACATGCCCATGCACCTGACCCGTGCATGCCCGTGAGCTCCGATACCAATTATAACACCCCGTTACTCCTGACGGGATCTAGACTAGCCCCACAGACCAACACTAGTCTTTCCTACGCACTTTGTCCTCACTCGTGCGCACTCGGGACCAACTTCCTGGTCGGTCACCCATCCTAGAATCGCTCCAAGCCAAGCACACTTAACTTTAGAGTTCTTTTTGAGTGGGCCCCCGAAAAAAAGGAATTCCTTGTTGATATGAGTAGTCTATCATTCCTTTTAAGCCAGGCTCTCACATTAGCCTCTAATCCCCCCTGTTTAATTAGCTAGTGACGCTGACAGTGGGCCCCAGGGTGGGTCAAAACCCTTGGTCAGCGCGGAGGTTAAGCCTGAGACACTGACGTGCGGGCCCCGCACGTCAGGTTTGACTCTGGCCCAGTCAGCTGACCAGCTAACGTCATAGTGACGTTAGGCTAGTGTCATTTTCCCCTTTTCTATTTTAAAAATAATTCCAGAAATTATTCAAAACTTCAAAAATTCATATAAATTAATCTGTAAATCAGATGAAAATAATTTATATATGAAAATTTATCAAAAAAATCCAATGAATCCAATGGTGCTATTGTCATGCATGTTAGAGAAATCTAAATAGGTGAACATTGACATTTACTAATAGGTTAGTATATGGAATTGAAATAAAGAACGATTTTGAATCTATATTCAACTTCATTTAAAATCAACATGAACACTAGTTGCATTAGCTCATCCATACATGCTATCATGCCATGATCATGCATCATATTGTTGCACTTGCGTGTGTTGATTGTTTCCTCTCTGCATTGCGGTAGGCCCTACTTCTGAGGATACCCCCGAGTATCCCGACGAAGGAGAGAACCTTTCCGCTACCCAGCAAGGCAAGCACCCCCATTGATCATCCCGATAACATCCTACTCTCTCGCTCCTGCTCTTTTTATTGCATTAGGACAGTCGATCACATGTCAGTCATACACGGTAGATGATCCTATTCTGCTGCATAACCTGACATTGTCACAGTAAATAGCTAAACCTTGCAACATAGCATACCTGGTAGATGCTTCTGCCATGATGTGCTTAGCTTACTTTGCCGGCTATGCTTGCTATGCTTAGAGTTGTGTCAGGTTTGATTCATCTGGGTGATGAACTGAGTGAAACGATGTTGTTCTGATGTGGTGATATAATGATGAACTCGATTTGGTAAAGGTAGCGATGAGAGGCTATGTAGGAGTACATTGCTGGTTGTCTCATTGGGACCGTTCTTAGGAACTGAGTTCCGTTTTTGTGATCCAGTGCGTAGCGCTAACCCTAGGGGTGGGTTACGACGCGGTAGGCAGTGGCACGGTGTACCAAGGGTCACCCGAATGGTGGGCTTGGGAACCCTGCGCACATCGTTTGGGGCCGTAGCGGAAACTTGGCCGAACTTCCGTGCGGGTTCAGTCTCAAATAGGCGATAGCCTGGACTAGAGGTCTTATGTGATTGACGGTCGTGGCCGACTCCCTCGCTAGGCATCCGCTTGAAGGTTGCCGAGGTGCATGGTTTTATGAGCACACAACGATAAGTGGCGAGAACGTGTGTGAAGAAGTACACCCCTGCAGGGTATGAAACTATTCGAATAGCCGCGTCCTCGGATATGGACTACTTGGAGAACTTATGTTGTTCATAGATAATCAAATGGATACTCATAAAAATATCAAGACAAGTGTGAGTACCGTGGATGGCACTCTCCTAGGAGAGGGAAGTGAATCCATGGTGATGTATTGTTGTGGAGTTAGTGGACTCGTGTGCGATATCTAAAGTTGTAACAAAGAGTTAAAATTTGAGTAGTGTAGGTTAGCCATGAGTCAAAGCTGGCATTGCTACATAAACTCCACCACTTCCTAGTGATACATGAGCATGATTAGACTAGGTCTGTTTTAAAGACTTGCTGAGTATGTTTGTACTCACGTTTGCTTAATAAATGTTGCAGATGAGACCCAGGACCCATCAGGTGGGTTCTATCTAGATGTCGACGATGCCGAATAGCTAGTGTCCCAGCTACGACCTTTGCCCTATGGCGGGCTGTAGATAGTCAGGTCATGTGCCTTTTCTACCCCTTTCATCTGTCTATACTCAGACATCTTATGCTTCTGCTTCGTTTGTATGAACATGTTTGTATGACTTGAGTGTCGGGTCATGTGACTCCTATCTGTAAGAACATATTATGCAAGGCTCATCTAAGTCTCTTAAATAAAAGTCATGTTGTTGTATGGTTATGTTGTGATGCCATGGTTGTATCTAAGCATATCGGGCATGTCATGCGTACGTGTGACGTGCAACGATATGTATGGGATCCGACACCTAGTCATGTGCCTTTAGTAGTACTCTTTACGGGAAACTGCCTCTTTGTGCTTCCACCAAGCCATGGTAGCTTGCTACTGCTCCGGACACATTGATTGACCGGCATGTATCCTTCTTTGCTGCTGTGTATGTCCCTTCGGGGAAATGTCTCGCAGTGTAATGGAGTCCTTGTAGCTTGCTACGACTCATCTACACACGCTTGAGGCCGACACCTGCATTGCTGGGCTACGTATGCATGTTTCCGTACGGATGTGCCGCTTGGGTTCTATGACTAGATATGTCGGCCCGGGTTCTCTATCGTTTGATTGCCAGCGACATGTTCACATACGTGAGCCAAAAGGCGCAAACGGTCCCGGCTAAGGTAAGGCTGCAGCCGTGGAACTTACCGTGTGTGAGGCCGCAAAGTGATGTGATATGTTATAGTCTTGATTCATATGACTTAGGATCGGGGTCCCGAAAGAACTGTAAACATTCTGAAAAATTAGTAATACTAGTGAAATTTGTATATAAATCCTGTGTAAAAATTTCAGATCAATTTGACTCTCTGAAAAATTCAGATAATTGCTGGACTGATCGCAAAAGTTTCTGTTTTCCAGCAAGATCAAATCAACAACTACCATAGATCACCCCAAAGGTTTTACTTGCCTCAAACACTAATTTAAACACAAAAACACAATTACTGCAGAAGTAATAATGTGCCAAACACACCAAAACAGAAGCAAAACACATAAAGCAAAATAAAATTGGGTTGCCTCCCAACAAGCGCTATTGTTTAACGCCCCTAGCTAGGCATAACGATTTCAATGTTGCTCACATAAAAAGTAGTAGTTGAGATATGCAAAAGAGCATCATGAATAGAAGTAAAAACACGTTTAAGTCTAACCCAATTCCTATGCATAGGTATTTTGTGAGCCAACAATTTATGGGAACAAGAATTAACTAGTATAGGAAGGCAAAACAAGCATAACTTCAAAACTTTGAAAACATAGAGAGGAAACTTGATATTATTGCAATTCCTACAAGCATATGAACCTCCCTCATAATAAATTTCAGTAGATTCATGAAGGAATTCAACAATATAACTTTCATATAAAATTTTCTCTTCATGATCCACATGCATGCAAAGTCATGACCTCTCCAAACCCACTTTTATCAAAAATTTCATAAGATTGAACACTCTCCAAAATAGTGGGATCAATAATGCCTAAAGTTGACACTCTTCCAAACCCACTTTTAATATCATATTCATCACGAGTATTAAATAAATTATCAAGATCATAAGAAGAATTATCACTCGAATCATGATCATTGGAATAAGTAGTGGTCATGGCAAACTCATCAAATATAGCATCCCAAGCTTCTAGTTTTGCATATCATTAACATAATTGACATTAATAAAATTTATAACAAGATCATTGCAATCATGCTTTTCATTCAAGAAAACATCGTGAATCACTTCATCACAATTTCCAGATTCACGAATATCAAGCAAAACTTCATAGAGATAATCAAGTACACTCAACTCACTAGCAATTGGTTCATCATAATTTGGTCTTTTGAAAAGGTTAGCAAGTGTATGAGGATCCATAAAAATATATTTTTAGCAAGCGAAGATGCAAGCAAATAGGAAGCACATGGCAACACAAGCAAACAAAAGAGATTCGACGAGAAAAAGGCAAACAACAAAGAGGGCGAATAAAATGGCAAATTAGTGAAGTGGGGGAGAGGAAAACGAGAAGCCAATGGAAAATAATGTAAATGAAAGAGATGAGTTTGTGATGGTTACTTGGTATCCTTGACTTGCTATGTATCTCCCCGGCAACGGCGCCAGAAATCCTTCTTGCTACTTCTCGAGCATGCGTTGTTTTCCCGTGAAGAGGAACAATTTGATGCGGCAAACTAGATAAGTATTTCCCTCAGTTTTTAAGAACCAAGGTATCAATCCAGTAGGATATACAATCGAGCCACCAATAGATATACCTGCACAAGAAATCAAACTCTTGCACCCAACGCTATAAAGTGGTTGTCAATCCCTTCACGGTTATTTCCAAGGATGAGATATAGTAGAGATAGATATAATAGGATGCTTGAACGGAAAGTAAAACTAAAAGTAAAAATAGTGCATCAAGTATTTTTGGTTTTTTAATTTTAGATCTGAAAATATAATATGGAAAGTAGACCCGGGGGCCATAGGTTTCACTAGATAGCTTCCCTCATGATGGCAAGTATTACGGTGGGTGTACAAATTACTGTCGAGCAATTGATAGAAAAGCAAAAAATTATGAAGATATCCAAGGCAATGATTATGCATATAGGCATCACATCTGTGTCAAGTAGACCGAAACGATTCTGCATCTACTACTATTACTCCACACATCGACCGACTCCTGCCTGCATCTAGAGTATTAAGTTGATGAAGAACAGAGTAACGCATTAGGTAAGATGACATGATGTAGAGGGATAAACTCAATAAATATGATAAAAACCCCATCTTTTTACCCTTGATGGCAACAATACAATACGTGCCTCGCTACCTGTCGAGGATATACCCCACGGTATGACCCGGCCAAGCGACTCACATCAGACCTGGTCAAGACGTGGTGTTTTATTGATGACCCGGCAAGCGGGTCGCAGGACGACCAGGCCCAAGACCCGGCGTGCAAGCCGGCACTAGGCGGATCACAAGAGAAGGCCCAAAGAGAGAAAGGATTTCCTCACAAAGGAACCAAGACCCGGATTAGGATTCATGAAAGACTAGTCCTAGTCCTACTGGGAGTAGGACTCTATTTGTAAACCTACCTTCTCCACTTATATAAGGAGGGGTAGAGCGCCCTTAGAGAGACACGTTCACAAGTCCACAAGTTTAGACAGACACAAGAGATTAGAGATAGACAGGTTTGAGGCTCTCATGATTAGAGGTAGCAAATAACACCCTTGTAACCAAGAGATCTTCTTCATCATCAATACTAGACAAGCAGGACGTAGGATTTTACCTCCATCGGAGGGGCCGAACCTGGGTAAACCCACGTCTCCCGATTCCAACAAACCCCTTAAGGTCGCCACATAGTTGCGCTTCTGCCCGAACCTAAGTCCGTTCACCCGGACATCTACCGTGACAAATCCACGACAGTTGGCGCCCACCGTGGGGCCCGCGCGTGGTGATGTTGTGTTCTTGGAAGGAGCTATTCAGGGATCAAAAAAGCTTCCAGTTCATCGGATGAAGAAGATTCAAGAAATTAAGGTTCCATCAGGTGCGCCGCCACAAGGTTGCCAGGTTGACAGACGATTCAATCTATAGCCAGATCAAAAAAATTGGAGCACTCGCACGTCGGTGAGACCGACGTGGTTTCCATCAAGAGCCGCCATGATTTGAAGAGCGTGGACACAATTTTCTATCCACAATGGATGTACAGGATCACTTCAAGACCAGAGGCACAATAATTGTTACTAGATCACGATCAAACCAGCACCTCAACACAAAAAGCAGAAAGGAGAAGAAAAAGAAACAGTCCGCGCAACAGTCGACGACCCGGAGTCAGATTTGGCCACAAAATCGGTTTCCGCCTTGAACTGCTCCTATGTAACTCCGCTGCTGATCGCCGCCCCGATTCGTCCGATCGCCGCCCCGATTCACCTCCGCTACAACTTTGCTTGCCTTGAGCCACCATCATGGCCCTTCCTACGCGCGCTCTGCATCTCGCATTGGCCACATCCTCGCTCACCCGCCTCCAACCGGCAGGGAAGGAGCGTGTTGGTGATGGGTGGCGCGGGTTTCATCAGCACCCACACATACGGTGCTGCAACTGCTGGAGATGGGCTACACTGTCATCGTTGTCCCCTAAGTCTGCAAGAGTTAAGTTTAGATCAGAAAATGCCATGGAGTTCTAGAATGAGGATGAAAAGTGATTAGTTCAATTAGGCATGCGTCATCGGTGCTATTCTTTATAAGGAGTCTAAAACTGTGCTGATGGCAGCGGTGCCATTTTTTCTTGGCCGAGCTTTGATCAGTCTGTTACACTGTGAATTGGCCAAGGGATGCTAAGAGAAGGAGCAAGCTGATTGGGTCATGGTGCCCACGCCGGATCGTGCAAGCCAGAGAGAAAGTAATTCATGCAAGGGAGAGAGAGAGAGGCAAAAATCGAAGCCTTGCATACATACAGTAACTACAAGAAGCTAGTTGGCCATGTACTATAATTTCTCGTGCAGTTGCACCTAATCCTACCTCGGACTCCACGATTGGAATGGGGGACATAAAAACCCGGATGGAGGTAGTATATTTTTCATCAGAATATTATTCAATATCAGCGTCCGTGTACATCCGACAATAAAAACCAAGTGCTATCTTTTCCATCTATTGATCAGTACCTATTAAGAAAATTGAAAACAATTACTTTGTCCTACAATATTTGTACGCAGGAAAATTATTCAAGTGGCATTATGCCGTGGAGATGGAGTGCATGCCAGCATCTTACGGTACTGGTATTCATCTGCGGCGCGTCACCCAACGGATGCGCGTGAACCGCTGCCCTCATCGTCCACTACATTAACATGCCAGGGAAGCGCCTGCTTGTTCGTCCGACCAACGGATGTGCATGAGCCGCCCAATGGACGCGGCAAGCCACTGTACCCGCGGTATGGTTTTCACTAACAACACCGTGGCCGTCTCTCGACATCCGCACAGGCTTACAACGCCATGGCCGTCTCTTGCCATCCGTGCCGGCTTACAACGCCGTGGCCGTCTCTCACCATTCGCGTCGGCTTACAACGCCGTGGCCATCTCTCGCCATCCGCGCCGGCTTACAATGCCGTGACCGTCTCTCACCATCCGCGCCAGCTTACAACGCCGTGGCCGTCTCTCGCCATTCGTGCTGGCTTACAATGTTGTGGCCGTCTCTCACCATCCACGGTGGTTTATAATGTCGTGGCCGTCTCTCGCCATCCGCGCCGGCTTACAACATCGTGGCGTCTTTCACAACAGCACTGGCTTACAATGCCGCGGCTGGTTTCTACGTCTACATTAACACACAAGTGGTTGCATACACCAGTACAAGCCGCCCCATGGACAGTTCTAAATCGTCGCCCTACGGTCCAATCTATATTGGCATAATAGTGTCGGGCTCACCTATATGAGCCGCCCAATGGACGAGCGCAAGATGCCGCCCACAGTCTGATTCTACCTCAACATATCGGGCAGTGTTCGTCTATACGAGCCTCCCAAACGGACAGGCATGCAAGTCACTGCTACTACATTTTGGTTAAACTTCAACAGCCAGTCGGGACGAACCATCGACCGGATTATTGAAGAAGTTCATACGGGATCGCCTATAACCCGCCACGATCAACCTCAACCTTCAGTGGAGATTCTCAAACCGCCTCTTCGAGTCAACTTAAGACTTGAGGGGCTACAGACACGGCGAGACACATTTGATCGTTTTTCAAAGAGAACCCTGGGTCTTTGCAAGAGAAAACCCAATCCTAGGGGCTATTGAATTATTGGTGGAAGAATTAAAAAGTTGCCCAAGAGGACAAACCGCCGAGATACACCGTTTAGACATGGGTGCCCAGATACATTGGATCATCATAAAGTTACTTGGAGGCCTCTGCCGTTTCACGTATCTCAGTTTGCATAACAAGGTCATCTAGGGAGCTTCCAACCCACCAGGTTTAGCTTATCAGACCCTATTGATCGGCTCTTAAGCCAAAGTCAAGCGGGTTATATACCCAAAAGTTGACTCCGTTAACAAGGTCATTTAGGGGGCTTCCAACCCACCGGGTTTAGCTTATCAGACCCTATTGATCGGCTCTTAAGCCAAAGTTAGGCGGTTTATATACCCAAAAGTTGACTCCGTCAAAAGGGGCATCTAGGGGGCTTCCAACCCACTGGGTTTAGCTTATCAAACCCTATTGATCGGCTCTGAAGCCAAAGTCAGGCGGGTTATATACCCAAAAGTTGACTCCGTCAACAGGTCATCTAGGGGGCTTCCAACCCACCGGGTTTGGCTTATCAGACCCTATTGATCGGCTCTTAAGCCAAAGTCAGGTGAGGTATATACCCAAAAAGTTGACTCCGTCAACAAGGTCATTTGGGGGCTTCCAACCCATCGGGTTTAGCTTACATACCCTCTTGATCGTCTCTTAAGCCATTGCAAGTTCGAGTTAAACCTGTGTGTAAACCGATGCTACTCCGCTACATGACCCGCCGAACTCTTACCAGTTAATCTCGCCTAGAGACCCTGAGCCGGTTCAAAGAGGTTGACGACCAATATAGATAGAGACCCTATACTGGTTAAGGTTAAACTGGCGGCTCTTGTCACGTGAGGGCCGGTTTACGGAAAGCGAGGATAAACTCTCTCATCTACTGTCGACTCTCCGCTATGTGGCCCGTTTCGTACTCTTAGACAGTTAATCTTTTAAAGACCCTGTACTATTTAAGGTTAAAACGACGGATTTATGTCACGTGAGAGGCAGTTTATGGGCTACCAGGGTTCTCATGCCCTGCCACGTCTCTTTTTGGGACGTTACGCTCCCATCAGTTAATCTCGCTAAGAGACCCTGAGCCGTTCAACAAATTTGATGGCCACTTTCGATAGAGACCCTATACTGTTAAAGAGTTCTAGTAGCGAGTCCACCTAGAAGAACCGACATATGAGTTATCTAAAAAGCAAGAACATCATACATTGCATCATACATTGCATCATACATAGCATTATACATTGCACCATATTCACATGTTATGCCGGCTTATCAAGCCGGGTCAGAACAAGATTATGAAAGAAGGAGCAAGGCTATGAAAGATTTAACATCTCCGGGTTGTCCTTTTTCAAGCCACCCTTACATCAATACAGAACATATTCTGTCTTGTTTATTTTTGCAGGTCTTGTCTACTCTCTCCATTAATTTATATAAGGTGTATTTGTTTTTTCAAAAGTCAAACGAGTGCATGTTTGACCGGGGTTTTGGAAAGATGTATCAATATCCACAATACGACATTTATATCATTTGATTCATCATGAAAAGTAGTTTCATATTTTATATTCTAGGTATTCTAGATGTTATTCTCTATAATATTGGTCAAAGATTCACATGGTTGACTTGCGCGGAAATCAATACACCTTATATTCTGAAACAGAGGGAGTATTAAGATGAGCTGCCGTTAGATTGGAAAGTTGATTATTCTTGAAGAGCCGCCCTATCAGATATAATGTCGTGTCATCTATTTGACCGGCTCTCTGATTTCTTCAATTGTGCTCTCTGGTAATGTACAACACTCATGGATTTATCATATATATATTTGTCGGGTTGCACCGCAACTGTGAGCAAGGATTTCATATCAAAGACAAAGGAATTATTCCAGGATATTCATTCCGGGTAATATTACACCCACGGTCAAAGATTGATTCAAATTAGATCAACATCAGTTCCAAGAGAACTTATGAAGTGCATTATGATGAGTCGTACTACTCTCACACAGTCCCGAGTCGCCGCAGGCAGACAACCCGGCACTTGGGGGCTACACTATTCAATTTCAGTTTATATCAAATCTGCAAGTCCCATGTCGCTGCAAGCACGCACCATGGCACTTGGTGGTTAATGCAAGCCAGTTTTCAAATCATTACATTGTCAGCAAGACCCTATTATCTCAAGGAGATGAGTTGGCCTTTCTATATATTTCTAAGTCCCAGCCTAGTAATTCTTATTGACCCGACACTTGGGGGCTACACCGCTCAGATCAAATTTTCTAAAGTCCCAAGTCGCTGCAGGCATGCGACCCGACACTTGGGGGCTACAACATTCAGTTGTTTAAACAGATTAAGAGGTTCAAATTGAAGACCCGACGCATCACATCCTGATGAGCCGGCCCTTGGGGGCTACTCCTGCTAAAGTTTCATAAGGATAAGGAAGTTATAAGTCCCACGTTGCTGCAGGCAGGAGAACCCAGTACTTGGGGGCTACACAATCACATATATTATTGCAAAGCGCCAAGTTATCATGGATAATCTTGGAGCTTGGGGGCTACACGTAATATGGACATATCAAAAACTTTGAGGAGAATTTTCAGGATGTTAATTATGGAGTTCAGTTGTTAGACCCGGCATCACCAACATTAATGACCCGGCGTTGTCAAAAGATCATAACCTGCCAGAGTTTATATAAGCCGCCCTGCTTCACAACAATGGAAGTCCCGATCTACGTCATGAGGATTTCTAATTTTCAAGATTTTCATTAATCCAAAGCATTGGAAGCCGACTCAATGGAATATGGGTATTATATTCCCAATATTTTTCAAAGGACACTGACAAGCAAGACGTTTTTCAAGGCGACTCGTTCATATGCATAAAAGACCCGAATTTCCGAGGAGCCACCTCATAAGCCGGCCAAAGGAGCAAGCCGACCACTTAACATATTTACTATTCTTATTTCAGGAGGTTACCATGAATAAATTCAAGATAACATGGGGGCTAATGTCGGGGATATACCCTACGGTATGACCCGACCAGTCGACTCATAGGAGACCTGGTGAAGACATGGTGTTTTATTGATGACCCGGCAGGCGGGTCACAGGACGACCAGGCCCAAGACCCAGTATGCAAGCCGACTCCAGGCGGCTCACTAGATAAGGCCCAAGGATAGAAAGGATTCCCTCACAAAGGAAACAAGACCCGGATTAGGATTCATGAAAGACTAGTCCTAGTCCTACTGGGAGTAGGACTCTATTTGTAAACCTACCCTCTCCACTTATATAAGGAGGGGTAGAGCGCCCTTAGAGAGATAGGTTCACAAGTCCACAAGTTTAGACAGACACAAGAGATGAGAGATAGACAGATTTGAGGCTCTCGTGATTAGAGGTAGCAAACAACACCCTTGTAACTGAGAGATATTCTTCATCATCAATACCAGACAAGCAGGACGTAGGCTTTTACCTCCATTGGAGGGGCCGAACCTGGGTAAACTCGCGTCTCTCGATTCCGACGAACCCCTTCAAGCTGCCACATAGATGCGCTTCTGCCCCGAACCTAAGTCCATTCACCCGGACATCTGCCGTGACAAATTCACGAAACTACCCCTACTTTGTCACTGGGTGAGGACACCGCAAGATTTAACCCAAAACTAAGCACTTCTCCTATTGCAAGAATTACCAATCTAGTTGGCCAAACCATACCAATAACTCGAAGAGACTGGCAAAGATGCAAAGATATTAAATCATGCATATAAGAATTCAAGAAATACTCAAATAATATTCATGGATAATCTGAACATAAACCCACAATTCATCGGATCTAGACAAACACACCAGAAAAGAGTATTACATCGGATAGATCTCCATGAAGATCATGAAGAACATGGTATTGAGAAGCAAAGAGAGAGAAGAAGCCATCTAGCTACTAGCTATGGACCTGTAAGTCTGTGGTGAACTACTCATGCATCATCGGAGGGGCAATTGATTTGATGTAGATGCCCTCCGTGATCGAATCCCCCTCCGACAGATTACCGGAAAAGGCTCCAAGATTGGATCTCTCGGGAACGGAGGCTTCTGGTGGCGAAAAAGTGTTTTCGCGGCTTGTTTTGATAATGATGGAATATGTGGGTATTTATGGGCCGAAGATTAGGGTTAGGGGAGTTGCTAGGGGCCCACAAGCCTGCCCAGCGTGGGGTACCCCCCTGGCCGCGGCAAGCGGGCTTGTGGCCCCATGGTAGCTCCTCTGCCTTGGTTCTCAAGTCTCGTGGCTTCTTTTTATTCCAGAAAAAATCATTCTAGAGGTTTTATTCCATTTGGACTCCGTTTAATATTCCTTATTCGCGAAACTCAAAAACAAGGAAAAAACAGAAACTGGCACTAGGCTCTAGATTAATAGGTTAGTCCCAAAAATAATATTAAATAGCATATTAATGCATATAAAACATCCAAAATAGATAATATAATAGCATGGAATAATAAAAAAATTATAGATACGTTGGAGACGTATCATAGATCAACTCTGTTTTCCCATACGCCATCAATACAATCAAGCATGACGTATGGTACTACGTCCATTGGAGGGCCCCAACCTGGGTAAACTTGTGTCGCCTTCATCTCCTGTTATGGTCGATCCTAGTCTCACAGTTCGGGACCCCCTACCCGAGATCCACCGGTTTTGACACCGACAATGGCGATGCCTTATCTCCTCCCCATCTTCGGCTAACGGTGCAGATGACCTAATCCTCGAAGCGTCCCTCTTCTGCAACATGGGTCACAACTTTTTTTGGTTTTTGAAATTAATAGTAGTAGCGCGGGTCACAGACATGCGCTACAGATTGTTAGTAGTAGCGCATGTGGCACCCGCGCTACTACTAACACAAGTACTAGTAGCGCGGGATGCACCGCGCTACTACTACTAGTTAGTTGAAGCATCGTAGTAGTAGGACGGGCACACGCACTACTACTAGCTGTTTTACCCACACTACTACTAGGCCTTTTCCTACTAGTTACACCTTGCATAACAGGTGGTATTGATGAAATTGAACTGTACAGTTCATACTTGCACATGATGAACATCATATCGTGAATAATTGAAATAAATAAGGCATATATGCTTACTGCAACAACCAAATATATCCATTGAAAACTGGACAAATGCTCCCTGCAACCAACCTATCAACATAAATATAGAAAAGCAAGACATCTGCTTGAAAACAGTACAAATGCTCACTTCAACCAACCTAACAATAAAATACAAAGAAACAAGGCATATGCTCACTATAAACAACCAAACATAGAAATTCGTGAAATTTAACTGGTCAATTCATACTTAAACATCAAATAGCCCTATTGAAATATGTAGTTTTGCATAACTAATATAATTAAACATGGCATAGTTATCGCATGGCAAAAACTACTACAACAATGGGTACGAGAGGGCTAACTAGAAAAGTATGATTTTCTCAAAGGATGTTGCCTCGATTGTCATGGATGGACTCCTTCCACTTGGAATTCATGGTACCGAGTGTGTGCTCCCTGATGTCGCAGATGGGCTGTTTCCACTTGGAATAGTCATATTAGGTACCCTTTTCATGGTCTTGGTCGATGAGATATGACTTTGTAGCTAGGGATCCCAAGCCACTGCCATAGAACATTTACTTCAGAAGTGATAAAATGGGTTCGATGGAGTTTAAGTATCACAAATCCTTAACCGCGAGGTAGAGGAGATCAGCGATAGGTCCTTTAATGAGATTGATGATAGTTGAACCAGAAGCATTGCTGGTGGTCCTCTTAACCTGTGAGATGGAACGCATGAAGCTATCGCTTTTGTCAAGCTTGATGTCATACTCGACTCTCCTGAGATATAGGAGTACGCGAGCTCGCATACTTGAAGAATTCAACAAGGCAACGTAGTCAATGTGCTCGCAGGCTTCCATGATGAGGTGTTCCTCCTAGATCAACGGGTCGGCACGAACAGTGGCCACCTCACCATCGTCCAACGGAGAGGCCATGATAAACCTCCTTTTCGCCATATGCTCCTCGGGATGCTTGGGATACGTGGTCGGGCTTAGGCTATGACTCTTTGGAGTACGGATGGGGATATGGGGGAAAGGGACTCTGCATGCCTCATCTAAAACTCAAGGCGGCGAGGGTATATGAGGATCAGTGGGTAACATGAACTTATGTAGCTATGATGCTCGAGTAGACCGGCTGAGATCGGTAGAGGAGGGCGATGGCGGAGGTAAGCTAGGATTCAAGCGGGGGAGAAAGGGTAGGGGTCGATATGTGTGGACTATGGAGGGGGGTGGGGGGTGTTTGCGGATATAACGTGACTATTGAAAATTTTAGTAATGGTGGGTGGAGATGGTGGTGGACGAGAGATGGCGTCGGTTCAAATGCCTTGGCAACTAAAATTTTACTATAAGGTCGGTGGTGGACGAGGGAGGGCGACCATTGAAATAGAGCTGCCACTTAAATTTGGGTTGAGGAATTGAAGCATTGCGGTAGCAACCAACATCACACACGGTCCAAATATAATAAGTTTGTATCTTGTAATGAAATGCCGCGAATGTGAGAGCAACCAACATCGCAGACGGTCCAAACATAATAAGTTTGTACGCTATAACGTAATGCCGTGAAAGCATCAATTTTTGCATTGCTAAGGCCTAGTAGCTTTTTGAGATTTCCCAAGGTGGATTGCTGCTAATGAAGCTGCAAATTTTCCTGTCCTACATTCTTGTTCATGGCACGCTGTTCATCCACATTTTCAGACACAAATATGAAATTCATCCTAAATTTCCACACGCCCACAAACATATGACACAAGCATTTGGCTATTTTCACCAGAAAATGCCTAATTTTGAAGCGGAATAGTTGAATTTAGTTCATGCGCTCACTAATTTACAAAAAGTTCACCAATTTACATGTAGATGAACTGCACAAAATACTCACTATGCCATGGATGTATACAAACACCGCACCACCACCGTCATCATGAACTTCCATGGCTCGAAAGGAGTTTTCATAGGAACTCATCAAGTCGATGATCTCCTCTGGTCGTTGTCGCCATCGGCAGCCGCGACAATGGCGGCTGGCCGTTAGCCAATATGGAGGCCAGCTTGTTGGAATCCCCTATCCCATCGGCGGTGGCCGCGACAGCTGGCGGTTGGCCATTGCCCACCATGGCGGTCAACATGTCAGAATCCTTTATCACATCATCGTCCAACAATATTAGGTCAGCGCCATACACGTCCTCATGGTTGAGCACTGGTTCCATTTGGTGTGTGTGGTGGTGTCGGCAAGCTATCAACAGAAAGAATAAGCTGAGAGCCATCAACGACGGGATCTTTTATAGATCGATGTTGAGTTTGGGCTTTTACTGTGCGCACTACCCCTTTGCTGATTTTAGAGGGCACGAGCATTGCATAGTCTGGCGCACCCGTGTATGATGTGGATACAGTTCCGGACAGCTGTTTCATCAGATTCGTTTTCTATTTATATATACCATCATTTGCGAAAAAATGCAAAAAACAAGAGATATGGTCAAATCACAACCACACCATCTAGTTGCCCAAATATAAATGTACAAATATGGTGGTGTCATGTTCAAATTCCCAATGCACAACTTTGATGTGCCACGTGATGCATATGCGTGCATGCCTAAAAGCGTCGGGAGTGACAGAAAAGGGTCCATGAAATAAATGTAGGGTGTTTTCCCCGCCACTATGTGCCGGAGGAAGTAATCCTATGAATGCATGACCTAGCTCAAACTTTGTCTCATATTTAGCGATGCATGTGTTGCCATAAGACAACCAAGAGAATATATACCTTAATTTTGGTCAAACCATCCCCTCCTGTTGTCGGTCAAGAGGGATATAGATTGTGCGGGACCATGGGTTGATGCATCGTCAAGGATCAGGTTAGAGGGACTAGAAGAGCAACATCACATGGATGTGGCAAAATATATATATGAAAAGGGTGGTGAGGTGTTTAAATACACAATGCATAATACTTTGATGTGGCATGCACCTTACTTGCAAAAGTGGACATACCCCCTTGCATATGTACATACATACAGACCATAGAGTGCCTCCCCCACCCCACCCCACCCCCACACCACACACACACATGTACACTTCGTGTCAGCGGGACTCATGCACTCATATATACTAAGGTCGGATATGTACAACATGACCTACCATAACACGGACCGAGGGAATCTATGTTGGTAAAACCAGCCCCTCTTGTTATTGGTAAAAAAGGTATAAACAATGTGCGCCGGCCCACATATGGTGTGTCGCCGAAAACTGCACGGGAGGGGCCAAAGCACAAGAACCACCTGCTTGTGTGTATATATGAAGAGGTTGTGCGTGTGATGTGTTTTAATTACCCAAATGTACAAGTTTGATGTGGCGCCTACCTCACGAATCAAATAACCCCCATGGAAGCTAGGTAATAAATAAAGGACAACGCACATAGGGTGTCGGCCCATACCCACCACTTCGCGCACGTTGGAGGGAATTAATCATGAGAAAGCGCGAGCTGGAAGTTTGCTCAGACATGACACCATGACCCACTGTAACAAGAACCAAGACGAATAAATTCCTGTTCAGGTACCCCTCCCGTTGTTGGTCTAAGGGATGACATATAGACCCTAGGGACCCATGGATAGGTGTGTCGTCAAAAACTGCACAAAGATACATGCATGGTTGGTCAGAAGACCACCACCACCTTCATGCGTCCCAAATATATGTACACATGTGACGTGATGTGTTCAAATCCCCAATGCACAACTCTGATGTTGCACCATCTAGTTGAAAGACATATGAGCGTTGGTTCCCCCAATTAAAGCTGGCAAGAGGGAAACCAACGCATTTGCTCAATTGTGGTCTGGCGTGTGCATGCCACCACCTATCGTAACACAAACAAAGAAAAGCCAGTCATGGTCAACCTGTCTCATTATGGGTCAAAGGGACAGACCATGGAAAACTTAGTTAATTTTAATGTGTGCCTCCAAAAGTTTGTCAAGAATTAATGCAACAAAAACTCTTTAAAATAAAATGCATGCACATTATATGTTGAAACAACAGATCTTATTGAAATCAATAAAAAACACAAAATATGGAATTTACAAAAAACATTATCAATATTCAGAAAACTACAAATCTTATTGAAATAGATAAAAAGGCACACCATATTTTGAAATAACAAATTTTTAAAACAAGAAATAGCAAAATATGAAGAATGTTTGAGGGAGTGGAGGGAGACTGTTTGAGGGAGTGGCAGGAGCAGCATGTTTGAATAGAACACCATTAATATAAAAATGATAACTTAGGAAAGAAGGAAGGTTGCGCTAGCATGACATGTGCGCACACAGTGCTTACAGACGTATGGGTGCCAGATGGTTGTCTAGAACATCTTTAAATTATTCGTGGTCCGTTTAGCCTTTTTATGCATTAACTTAGTTTTCTATGCATTTAATACGCATAATTCAAATTTGAACTAGAACTGCAATCTTCGGTGCACCAAAACGGGTTGAAAAATCATATTTGTGTCCTTGGGTGCATGTTTATGTCCCATGCAAGAAATAGGAATTAATTTCAAACATCTTGGGATTGTGGCTAGGACACAAACATTGAGAATCTTGGTTTTTAATTTCTCGTAAATCCAAAACTCGTCCGAAATTAATGAAAATTATCTCGGTGTCATGATAGGGCTCATTATGTCGTGGTAAAGAAATCGACCAATTTTGGGACAACTTTTGGGGAAAGATTCTTACAAATCAGAGCTTCTCACAAGAATAATCGTGGTTTGTATAGGGAACATGTCAGCTCTGTAGGGGGGAAACAACATTCAGTGCCTCTTCCCACCTTGAATGTTTTTCTAGAGGCAACATAGAACAATACGAGTGTTGTGCTAAAATATGGAATTATTCGTGGTTCGTTTGACCTTTTTTGTGCATTAACATTATTTTTTATGCATTTCATCCGGACAAATTTGAACTACAACCGCATACTCCAGTCCACCAAAATGGGTTGCAAAATCATATTTCTGTCCTTGGGTGAATGTTTAGGTCCCATGCAAGGAATGGGAATGAATTTCAAACATCTAGGCTTCGTGGCTAGGCCGCAAACATTGAGAATCTTGGTTTTTAATTTTCTGTAAATCCAAATCTTGTCTGAAATTCATGAAAATTATCGTAGTGTCATGACAGGGCTCATTTATGTCGTGGTAAATAAATTGACTAATTGGGGACAACTTTTGGGGCAAGCATGTTACAAACCGGAGCTTCTCACAAGAATCATCATGGTTTCGTCAGGGAAAGTGTCACCTTTGTGGGCGAAACGACATTCAGTGCCTCTTGTCGCCTTGAATTTTTTCTATAGGAAACATAGAACAATATGAATGTCATGCTAAAATATGTAATTATTCATGGTTCATTTGGCCTTTTTGTGTAGTAAATTAGTTTTCTATGCATTTAATACGCATAATTCAAATTTGAACAACAAACGCATTCTCCGGTGCATCAAAATGGGTTGAAAAATCATATTTGTTTCCTTGGGTGCATGTTTATTGTTCATCCAAGAAATGAGAATGAATTTAAACAACTAGCCATCATGGCTAGGCCTCAAACATTGAGAATCTTGCATTTTAAATTCTTGTAAATCCAAAACTCATCTGAAATTCATGAATATTATCCTGGTGTCATGATAGAGCTCATTTATGCCGTGGTAAAGAAATTGAGCAATTTGGGACAACTTTTGGGGGCAAAGATCTTACAAACTAGAGCTTCTCACAAGAATCATCATGGTATCGATAGAAAATGTGTCACCTTTGTGGGAGAAATGACATTCAGTGCCTCTTCTCGATTTGATTTTTTTGAGCCAACATAGAACAACACAAGTGTCGTGCAAAAATATGGAATTATCCATGGTTCGTTTGGCCTTTTTTATTCATTAGTTGATTTTCTATGCATTTAATACACATAATTCTAATTTAAAGTACAAATGCATGCTCCAATGCACTAAAATGGGCTGAAAATCATATTTGTGTCCTTGAGTGCATATTTAGGTCCCATGCAAGGAATGGGAATGAATTTCAAACAACTCGACACATGGCTAGACCGCAAACATTGAGAATCTTGGTTTTTAAATTTCCGCAAATCCAAAACTCGTATGAAATGCATGAAAAGTATCATGTTGTCCTAACACGACACATTTACACCATGGTATTAAATTGACCAATTTGGGACAAGTTTGGGGCAAGCATCTCACAAACAGGAGCTTCTCACGAGAATCAACATGGTTCGATAAGGAACATGTCACCTTTTTGGCGAAACGACATTAGGTGCCTATTCTCGCCTTGAATTGTTTTCTTGAGGCAACATAGAACAATACGAATGTCGTGCTAAAATATGGAATTACTCATGGTTTGTTTGCCATTTTTATACATTAGTTGATTTTTTTATGCCTTAATAGACATATTTCAAAATTTGAACTACAAGCACATGCTTAGGTGCACCAAAATGGGTTGAAAAATCATATTTCAGTCCTTGGGTCCCATGCAAGGAATATGAATGAATTTAAAACATCGTGTCATCTTGTCTATGCCGCAAACATTGAGAATCTTGGTTTTTAAATTTCAGTAAACCCAAAACTCGTTTGAAATTCAAGAAACTTATCCCGGTGTCGTGACATGGCACATGTAGGTTGTGGTACCGTATGTTTCGTAATTTGAGAAGGCACGCATATGAGTAGGCAACATAGACATTTTGGAACATATAGTTGCCACGTTATAATCGCAAGGATGGAGGTGTCTTCAGAAATGGTGGTGCCATATGTTTTATGTTAATCGTGTGTGTTCCACTAGACATTTACATGGTGCCAAACATCCCATTTTTTTTAGTGGAAAGGACGTGTTGTGCGGGAAGTTGTTTGGTTGGACTAGATGTGTGCGAGAAGTCCGTCGCACAGGCTCGATGGGACGCATGCGAGCTGTCCGCCGCGTTGACTCGACGGGATGCATGCAAGCAGTGTACTTAGTAGGCTCATGAGGAATCACACCTTTTACCACCACCCTCCTCCTGCCTTGCTCCCAGCTTCTGAATTAATGGAGGCTTACCCATTGTTTATCATGCGGTTAATGCACCTAGACAGAGGAAGTAGTTTGCTTGTGATCCCATTGCCCAGCTCATTGTAACAATTGTTTTGTTCGTGCCTCACCGAGAACATGATATTTAACCTATTTTCGACTTGTATACATTTACCTACAAACGACAAATTGGCAATGGCAATGGATAATAATTTTCTTACATATTCAGGGTAATTTAAAATGCCACATGCGATAACTCCCCAAAGACACGGGGGCAAAAGAACAAGGAAGATGACACAGAAGAAGGAAGGCACATACAACGATTTGGGCCACTACTATTTAATTCTTGATGGGTTGCTAGGCGCGGAGTTCCTCCATCTCCTCCTTAATCGCTTCCACGACCTTCATTTCCTATTGCCTCTCCTCAGCCATCTTCCGCATTGCGACAATGGCACATGATTTTTTTCTCTAGAGCGTCGATTTTCTCCTTCACATACGCATGACTTTGCTTGGTATGAGCCAAGAATTCCTACACTGACTGCTCGTGTTGGATGCGGAGCTTTGCCAAGTCATCCATAAGTACCTTAGCAAGGCCTTTCAGCTTCTTTGTCGAGGCACTGCTCTGTTCATGCATCTTATTCCAGCTAGCAGTCAGCTCCTTCTTCTTGTCGTGCTCGTTGCGGAACTTCACCTTCTCACCCGAAAGTTTCACGATGAAGTCGGTCGCCTTGTTAAGCATGACATTGTTGTAGAGACCCAATCCAAAAATCAGAGTCTCTACGTATATCGTGCTAGTCCCTAGATCTAACTTGCTAGTACACATAATACTTGATGAAATAATACAGAGTTCAATCACACACCGTATTACATTGAGGTCCTCAAAAGAGTATTTATTGAGAAGCTTCAAGCTAAATGTGTCCATCAACTCCACTGGCAAAAACTGAGTGCAGAACAATGACCTACCACACCTTAATCCTCATCGAAAAACTCTGCAACATGAGACGTTACAGCCGTGAAGTTCAGGACATGGAATATGCTAGTAGTGTCACACTATAGAGTAATTATAATATTTATATTTCTGTACGCAATTTTGGCTATCGTGGAGGTTCTAAGTTTAATTTTGCATAAAGCTAATTTTTTCTACAACAAAGGAATATATTTTTATTTACTACCAAGTTTATGCCATTATTGAGAAGGTTCCTACAACTCAATTCCCAAAATTCCCAAGTTATTAATAACCCAATTCATTAATCAAATAGAGTGATGAGATCAACCAATAATTCACTTCTAGATACTCACATTTGTCCATAAATGGGGACACGGCTAATCATGTTCAGTTTATACACTCTGCAGAGGGTTGCACACTTTTCCCCACAAGACTCGAATACCTCCATGATTGAAGATCGAGACAGTCTTTCTGAATGTGTTCCCCTTAACCCTAGATAGGCCGGTACACCTACTTTCCCCTACATCTACTAGCCTGCCCAGGAAGGCTCACACAAACTTACGCAAATATGCCAGATCCCATAATGGCTTGTGGCTGCACACGGAAGTTTCTACGCATGAAATATCATATGGTCCCTTTGAACCTGGGTGGCATTCCATAGGGTGATCACATGGGTCCTCTAGGATCCCCTAGGTGTTGGAAATATGCCCTAGAGGCAATAATAAAATGGTTATTATTGTATTTCCTTGTTCATGATAATTTTCTATTGTTCATGCTATAATTGTGTTAACCGGAAACCATAATGCATGTGTGAATACATAGACCACAACGTGTCCCTAGTGAGCCTCTAGTTGGCCAGCTCGTTGATCAATAGATGTTCACGGGTTCATGACCATGGACATTGGATGTCGTTGATAACGGGATCACATCATTTGGATAAGGATGTGATGGACAAGACCCAATCCTAAGCATAGCACAAGATCGTGTAGTTCGACTGCTAAAGCTTTTCCAATGTCAAGTATCATTTCCGTAAAACATGAGATTGTGCAACTCCCGGATACTGTAGGAATACTTTGGGTGTACCAAACATCACAACGTAACTGGGTGGCTATAAAAGTGCACTACGGGTATCTCCGAAAGTGTTTGTTGGGTTGGCACGAATCGAGACTGGGATTTGTCACTCCGTGTGACGGAGAGGTATCTCTGGGCCCACTCCGTAAGACATCATCATAATGAGCTCAATGTGACTAAGGAGTTAGCCACGTGATGATGTGTTACGGAACAAGTAAAGAGACTTGCAGGTAATGAGATTGAACAAGGTATAGGGATACCGACGATCGAATCTCGGGCAAGTATCATACCGATAGACAAAGGGAATTGTATACAGGATTGATTGAATCCCCGACATCGTGGTTCATCCGATGAGATCATGGTGGAGCATGTGGGAACCAACATGGGTATCCAGATCCCGCTGTTGGTTATTGACTGGAGAGGTGTCTCGGTCATGTCTATATGTCTCCCGAACCCGTGGGGTCTACACACTTAAGGTTCAATGACGCTAGGGTTATAGGGAAATGGTATACGTGATTACCGAAGGTTGTTCGGAGTCCCGGATGAGATCCCGGATGTCATAGGAGCTCCGGAATGGTCCAGAGGTAAAGATTGATATATAGGAAGTCCTGTTTTGGTCACCAGAAAGTTTTTGGGCTCATCGGTAGTGTACCGGGAGTGCCGGGAGGGTGTCGTAGGACCCCCGGGAGGGGTGTGACGACCAAAGGATCTTATGGGCTGTTAGATAAAGTGTGACAGTCCTTATTGGGCTGGGAAGACATTTGCTAAAGGCCCATGTGCATAAGGATAAAGAGATAAGGCAAAAAGGAGTTTGAAAGGAGGAGATCCATCCCCTAGCTCGGCTGAACCTGTCCTCCTTGGAGGAGGGGCCAAGGCAGCCCTCCCTCTCCCTCCTCCTATATATACTTGAGGTTTTGGCTGTTTTGAGACAAGATTTGATCTCTCTCTCCCACGGCGCAGCCCTACCTATCTTCTTCCTCCTCCATAGTGCTTAGGCGAAGCCCTGTCGGAATACCTCGCTGATCCACCACCACCACGCCGTCGTGCTACTGTTGGAGCTCTTCCCCAACCTCCCCCTCCTCCTTGCTGGATCAAGGCGCAGGAGACGTCACCGGGCTGTACATGTGTTGAACATGGAGGCGCCATTGTTTGGCGCTAAGATCGGAGTCCACCGCGATCTGAATCGCTACGAGTATGACTCCACCAACCGCGTTCTTGTAACGCTTCCGCTTAGCGACCCTCAAAGGTATGAAGATGCAATCTCTCCCCACTCATTGCTGGTTTCTCCATAGATAGATCCTGGTGATTGTAGGAATTTTTTTGATTTACTACTACGTCTCCCAACACTAGGGCAAGCAAGAAGAATCAATTAAAAACGTTTTATAAAACGAAAGTTATGGCCTATTTAAGATAGAACTTAAATCAGCCCAGATTCAGTTTTTATATAAACAAAAGAAATTTTTATTAGTTCTCTGGATACATATAAGATGCAAAAAACTTTATCAAAAATAATTTCTCAAAAACCTATTCTAAATAAAATTTATACCCAAATTAGTGCTTAATAAAAATCTATTTGAATACGAAATTTAAGAGTTCAAAAATATATTTTTGTTAGTTCCACGGGATAGATGGGATTCTTGTTGAAACTGTAGCAAAAGAATCATCTATATCGGAGTTGTAAAACTAAAGATACAAAAAAACTAATCTGAGATCCAATCTAAAAATGAGAATTTCTATGAAAACGCTAAATTATGGCCAGATGACAAGTGTCGTGATATCATTGGCTGTTGGGTGTTTACTGCAGTGCTAAAAAGTGGACAACTTTCTGGCATAGGTGGCTAATAATAAAAAATGCGTGTCGGTTCGACCTAAACCAAAAAAACGATCTATAGCGATTTGCTAAAAAACAGAATACGAACAAAGGAGGGGAAACTTTGTTTCTACTCCCGAGCTCAAATGCACCTGCCTGAGAAAAAATTTCATAAAAATTTCAAAAAAAATCAGAAAAATATGAATTTCTTTTGTGAGAAACATTGACAAAATTTATAGGTTCCTGCAAAATGTCATCATTCAAACACATTTGTGGAAGTCGCAGCAAAAAAAACAGTACTTCAAAATACTTGTTTCGAAAGCATTTTTGAAGTACTGATTTTTTCCGCGACTTCCACAAACGTGTTTTCATGATGAAATTTTTCTGGCATGTAAATTTTTTGTCAATCCTTCTCACCAAAAAAATCATATTTTTCTGATTTGTTTTGAATTTTTTATGAGTTTTCTTCTCAGGCAGGTGCATTTGAGCTCGGGCTCAAAATAGCTGCGTCCCAAACGAGGGAGCTCTCGTTGCTTACAAAGAAGAAATAAGGCGTGGCAGGAAAGAAAATGGCGCTGGGGCCGCGGCTCCGGTGAACAACAGCGTTAGCGAGGTTATCCAATGGATGTGGGACATCAGGGGCGATCGATTGTTTTTGAAGGTGGAGGTTGGGGATGATGGAGTCGAGCGGGGCGTCGAGATGAAGTCCGTGAACTATGGCGGCGTTGCGAGGTCGATGCGGTGGCTCCGGTGCTTCCTAGACGTCCATACCATGTCAAAGAGATCCCCAACGATGAGGGATAGTAGACTACGGAAGGAGGGGTTTCGGTGATGCTTACACGCGTCGGAACTAACCGCCGAACTGCCTCGGCTCCGACAGGAACCAATTGACGGGAGCTCCGAGTATAGGTGGTTTCGGGCGAAGTGGTTTGGGGGAATCGGCGAGGAAGACCTTGGTATTTTTAGGACATCTTTCTTAGACGAGGGGAAGACTAGAGATAGGATTTGTACGAATTTGAGCTGAAGTGAGCATCCGAGCCTCGGCTCCGGCGAGAACCAAACGACGGGAGCTCTCCGTATAGGTGGTTTCGGGCGAAGTGGTTTGGGGGAATCGGGCGAGGAAGACCCCGGTATTTATAGGACATCTTGCTTAGGATAGGAGAAGACTAGAGATAGGATTTGCACGAATTTGAGCTGAAGTCAGCATCCGGTTCGTCAGCTGCAAGGTTTTTATTTCGTGAGGAAGAAGGACTTCGGTGGGTCCCTCTGTCAGAGAAAAAAAATTAAGAGAGAGAGGTATTCGAGAGAGAGAGAGAGATGCGTGCGAGCGAGAGGTGGCGGTGGCTCGGGAGGTTGCTCCTCGCCACGAGCTGCACGAGCGCTAACGCTACCGCTCGCTGGGCCGGCCGGTGCGCCGGCTTGGCCATAGATTGTTTTGTTAAATAAATTTGTTTTTTGCAAAAACAAAAACAGGGAAAACTATACTAAATAAAAAATAAAGTATAATGTATTATATACAAAAACGATGAGAAAATAAATCTTAAATTGTGAACTTTTTTAAGGAAAAATTAAAAACTTATAAAACAATTAATTTGAAAAAATAAGATAAAATAAAATTTGACTTTCAAATAAATTGGCACTATTTTCTTGTGACTTTTGGGGTTCATGTTACTTCCTCTATACTTTTTTAATCAAAGTATTTTGTCAGGAATTTGTGAATAAAATTCAAATGCCAATTGACATGAAGTCAAATAATAATAAAATAGAAATTTAATTGCCACATTCATTTCAATCAAAATGCATAGATGCTTAAGATAAATCTCGTCCTCGATATTCGGGTTGGCTAGCAAAAACGTGTGTGTGGTCCTATCGGAGGTCTTCTTCTCGTTCCGAGGTGGCTTCTTCCTTGATGACCTTCTTGCAGGTAACTCGGTTTGCTGTCTCAAGAATCTTGATGGGTTTCTCCTCACAAGTCAAGCCACCATCCAACTATATCACCTTAGAGGCATCATGTATCTGAGAGGAATATTGACCATCTCTACATGGCACTTCTTCAACTAGGAAACGTGAAACACATCATGAACTCCCGACAAAGCTTTTGGAAATTCCAACTTGTATACAACTTCACCCATGCGTTCCAAAACTCCATATGGCCCCACAAATCGTGCTGCTAACTTTCCTTTGACTCCAAATCGTTTAACTCCTCGAAGCGGCGATATGCGATGATAGGATCTCTCTCCGACTTCATAGGTTAACTCTTTGCATTTAGTATCGGCATAATTCTTCTGCCTCGACTAGGCTACCTTGAGTCTATCACGGATCAACTTGACCTTCTCTTTTGAGTCTCTGATACATCTGGTCCGAATAATTTATAGTCTCCAACTCCATCCCACATCAATGGTGTTCTACACCTCCTTCCGTACAATCCTTTGAAAGGGGCCATTTTAAAACTGGTTTGGTAGTTGTTGTTGTATGATAACTCTACATACGGCAAATTATCGTCCCAAGTAGATGCATAGTGTAGTTCACAAGCTCTCAACATGTCCTCTAGAATCTCATTGACTCTCTCGGTCTGCCCATCTGTCCGTGGATGAAAGTTTGTACTGAATTCTAGTCTAGTAACCAAAGTTTCATGTAACTGCTTCCAAAACTTCAAGGTAAACTATGTTCCTCTATCTGATATGATGGTCCTCGGAACTCCATGCAGACATACGATCCTGGTCATATATATCTTTGCCAGCTTAGCACTCGTATAGGTGGTTTTCACGGGGGAGAAGTGAGCTACCTTGGTCAAGTAATCAACTACTACCCATATGGAATGATAACCTGAGCGAGTCCTTGGTAAACCTGTGATGAAGTCCATGCCAAGTTTATCCGACTTCCAATCGGGTATCGACAATGGCTGAAATAATCCAGCTAGCTTGTGATGCTCTGCCTTAACTCTCCGACAAACATCACATACTGCTACATATTTTGCAATATCCTTATTCATACCTGTCCACCAGAAACTTTCCTTCAAGTCGAAATACATCTTGGTGTTGTCTAGGTGTATCAAGTAAGGCGAATCGTGAGCCTCCTGAAGAATTAACTTCCTGATCTCTGGGTCATTGGGCACATATATACACTGCTCAAACGATGGCTCTCTGTTCATCCTCACGAAATGTTGGAAATATGCCCTAGAGGCAATAAATAAAGTGTTTATTATTTTATTTACTTGTTCATGATAATCGTTTATTATCCATGCTATAATTGTATTAATTGGAAACATGGATACATGTGTGGGTACATACACAAACACAATGTCCCTAGTATGCCTCTAGTGAACAAGCTCGTTGATCAAAAGATGGTTAAGGTTTCCTAGACATGGACATGAGATGTCATTTGATAACGGGATCACATCATTGGAATGATGTGATGGACAAGACCCAAACTACAAACGTAGCTTATGATCGTGTCAGTTTATTGCTATTGTTTTCTACATGTCAAGTATATGTTCCTATGACCATGAGATCATGCAACTCACAGATATCGGAGGAGTACCTTGTGTGTATCAAACGTCACAACGTAACTGGGTGACTATCAAGGTGCTCTACAGGTGTCTCCGAGGGTGTCTGTTGAGTTGTCATGGATCAACACTGGGATTTGTTACTCCGTGTGACGGAGAGGTATCTCAGGGCCCACTCGGTAATACAACATCACAATAAGCCTTGCAAGCAATGTGACTAAGAATTAGTTACGGGATCTTGTATTACGTAATGAGTAAAGAGACTTGCCAGTAATGAGGTTGAACTAGGTATGGAGATACCGACGATCGAATCTCGGGCAAGTAACATACCGAAGAACAAAGGGAACATCATATGGGATTAACTGAATCCTTGACATAGAGGTTCAACCGATAAAGATCTTCGTAGAATATGTAGGAACCAATGTGGACATCCAGGTCCCGCCATTGGTTATTGACCGTAAAGGTGTCTCGGTCATGTCTACATAGTTCTCGAACCCGCGGGGTCTGCACACTTAAGGTTTGGTGACGTTTCGGTAGTATAGAGTTGTGTATGGTGGTGACCGAAGTTTGTTTGGAGTCCCGAATGAGATCCCGGATGTCACGAGGGGCTCCGGAATGGTCCAGAGGTAAAGATTCACATATAGGAAGTCCTGTTTTGGTCGCCGGAAAAGTTCCGGGCTTATCGGTAGTGTACCGGGAGTGCTGGTAGTGTATCGGGAGACCTTCGGGAGGGGTATTTCGACCCAAGAGGCTTCATGGGCTGTGGGAAAGTAATAACCAGCCCTTAGTGGGCTGGTGGAACAACCACAATAGGCCCATGTGTCTGTAAGAAAGAAACCCAAAGGAAAAAGGTGGAAAAAAGGCAAAAAGGAGGAATCCTAGTCCTACTAGGAGTGGAGGAGGAGAGTCCTCCTCCACCTCCCACTTCGGCCGAAGCCTCCAACGCTTGGAGGCAAGGCTGCCTCTCCTACTCCCTCCCTCCTATATATACTAGTGGATTTCTAGGATTTTGCACTAGTTTTTTCAGCCACGTGCAACCCTAATCTCTAGTGCATAGTTTCTCCTCTAGATTGGATTTCTGCAGTGCTTAGGCGAAGCCCTGCCAAAATTGCTCCACCACAATCGCCGGAGCGCCGTCAGGCTGCTGGAGAACTCTTCTTCCTCTCCACTCCCTCTTGCTGGATCAAGACGGTGGAGGTCGTCATCAAGCTGTACGTGTGCTGAACGCGGAGGTGCCGTCCGTTTGGTGCTAGATCGGAAGGATCGTGATCAAGTTCGTGAGACGGATCGTGATCAAGTTCGTGGGACGGATCACGATCGGATCGCGGGACGGATCGTGATTGGATCATGTGAAGCACGGCAATTTGGATCGCGAAGATGTTCGACTACACCAACCGCGTTTATTAACGCTTCCCGCTTAGCGATCTACAAGGGTATGTAGATCCACTCTCCCTCTCGTAGATGTAGATCACCATGGATAGATCTACGTGTGCGTAGGATTTTTTTTTGTTTCCCATGCAATATTCCCCAACAGTGGCATCATGAGCTAGGTCTATGTGTAGATGAGATCTCGAGTAGAACACAAAAGGTTTGTGGGTGTTGATGCTTAGATTGCTTCCTCTCTTGGTCGGATTTTGGTTCAGCAGTATTGTGAGATGAAGCGGCCCAGACCAACATTACTCATACGCTTATGAGAGACCGGTTCCCTCGATGCAACTTGTTGCCTAGATGGCTTGCGGGTGGCAGTTTCTCTCACTTTAGTTGGATCGGATTCGACAAAGGCGGTCCTTGAGAAGGTTGAAAAGCAAATTATGTATCACCATTGTGGTTTATGCGTAGGTGAGAATCGTTCTTGCTAGAAACCCGTAGCAGCCACGTAAAACATGCAACAACAATTAGAGGACTTCTAACTTGTTTTTGCAGGGTATGTTGTGATGTGATATGGCCAATTACATGATGTGATATATGTGATGTATGAGATGATCATGTGATGTATAGAATTTCATGACATGCATGTCGATGAGTACGGCAACCGACAGGAGCCATAAGGTTATCTTTAATTATTGTATGACCTGTGTGTCAATCATTAAGCGCTATGTAATGCTTTACTTTATCGCTAAACGGTAGCAAAAGTAGTAGAAAGCATGGTGGGCGCGACAACCTCGATGGCGACATGTTGATGGAGATCAAGATGATTGAGATCATGGTGTCATGCCGGTGACGATGGAGATCATGCCGGTGCTTTCATGATGGAGATCAAAAGCACAAGTTGATGGCCATATCATGTCACTTATGAATTGCATGTGATGTTAATCCTTTTATGCACCTTGTTTTTCTTAGTATGACGGTAGCATTATAAGGTGATCCCTCACTTAAATTTCAAGATAAATTGTGTTCTCCCCGAGTGTGCACCATTGCAAAAGTTCGTCGTGTTGAGACACCACGTGATAATCGGGTGTGATAGACTCTACATTCACATACAACGGGTGCAAGCCAGCATTGCACGCGCAGAACACTCGGGTTAAACTTGACGAGCCTAGCATGTACAGACATGGCCTCGGAACACAAGAGACCGAAAGGTCAAACATGAGTCATATAGTAGATATGATCAACATAATAATGTTCACCATTGAAGCCACCTCAACTCACGTGATGATCGGACTTGAGTTGGTGGATTTGGATCATGTGACACTCAGATGACCCGAGGGATGTCAATTTGAGTGGGAACTTTAGTAATTTGATTAACTAAACTCATTATCTTGAACAATAGTCTAAGTAAACTTTGCATATTTATGTTGTAGATCAATGGCTCGCGCAGTAGCACCCCTAAATTTTAATGCGTTCCTAGAGAAAGCTAAGTTGAAAGATGATGGAAGTAACTTTGTTGACTGGTCTCGTAATCTGATGATTATCCTCACGGCTTCCCAGAAATCATATGTCCTTGATGCATCGCTTGGTGACCAACCAGAAGACATGACCTCCGAAGACGTTAAGAACGCTTGGGAGACACGTACTAGAGATTACTCAGTAGTTCAGTGTGCAATATTGTATGGCTTAGAACCGGGACTTCAAAGACGTTTTGAACATCATGGAGCATATGAGATGTTCCAGGAGTTGAAGTTTATCTTTCAGAAGAACGCCCGGATCGAGAGGTATGAAACATCCGATAAGTTCTATGCTTGCAAGATGGAGGAGAACGGGTCTATCAGTGAACATATACTTAGAATGTCTGGGTTTTCAACTTGTCTAGCGGAGTTGAGAATTGCCCTTCCGCCAGAGGCGATCACTTACAGAGTTCTTCAATCACTGCCACCTAGTTACAAGAGCTTTGTGATGAACTATAACATGCACGGGATGAACAAGTCAGTCGTCGAGCTGTTTGCGATGCTAAAAGTCGCTGAGTCTGAAATCCAGAAAGAACATCAAGTGTTGATGGTCAATAAAACCACTAGTTTCAAGAAAAATGGCAAAGTCAAGGGCAAGGGCAAGAAGGGTAAAACCAAGAAGGATGGCAAAGCAGTTGCTACTCCTGTAAAGAAGCCCAAGCATGACCCAAGCCAGAAACTGAGTGCTTTCATTGCAAGGGAACTGGTCACTGGAAACAGAACTGCCCCAAGTACCTGGCTGACAAGAAGGCGGCCAACGACAAACAAGGTATATATGATATACATGTTATTGATGTGTACCTTACTAGATCTCGTAGTAGTGCCTGTGTATTTGATACCGGTTCAGTTGCTCACATTTGCAACTCAAAGCAGGAACTACGGAATAAACGAAGGCTGGCAAAGGACGAAGTGACGATGCGTGTGGGAAATGGTTCCATGGTTGATGTGATCACCGTCGGCATGCTCTCTCTTCGATTACCATCGGGATTAGTTATGAACCTGAATAATTGTTATTTAGTGCCTGCGTTAAGCATGAACATTATATCTGGATCTTGTTTATTGCGAGACGGTTACTCATTTAAATCAGAGAATAAAGGTTGTTCTATATATATGAGTAATATGTTTTATGGTCATGCACCCAATGTTAGGGGTTTATTCATATTAAATCTTGATAGTGATGACACACATATTCATAACATTGATGCCAAAAGATGTAGAGTTGATAATGATAGTACCACTTTCTTGTGGCACTGCCGTTTAGGTCATATCGGTGTAAAACGCATGAGCAAGCTCCATGCTGATGGACTTTTGGAGTCACTTGATTTTGAATCACTTGACACATGTGAACCATGCCACATGGGCAAGATGACTAAAATGCCGTTCTCTGGAACATTGGAACGGGCGAGTGACTTATTGGAAATCATACATACTAATGTGTGCGGTCCAATGAATGTTACAACGCGTGGTGGATATCGTTATTTTCTCACCTTCACTGATGACTTAAGTAGATATGGGTATATTTACTTAATGAAACACAAGTCTGAAAAATTTGAAAAGTTCAAGCAATTTTAGAGTGAAGTTGAGAATCATCGTAACAAGAAGATTAAGTTCCTGCGATCTGATCGAGGAGGTGAATATCTGAGTTATGAGTTTGGCAGTCACTTAAGATAGTGTGGAATTGTTTCACAGTTGACACCGCCCGAAACACCACAGCGTAATGGTGTGTCCGAACGTCGTAATCAAACCTTATTATATATGGTGTGTTCTATGATGTCTCTTGCGGATTTGCCAATATCGTTTTGGGGTTATGCATTAGAGACAACTGCATTCACTTTAAATAGGGCACCATCAAAATCCGTTGAGACGACGCCATATGAACTATGGTTTGGCAAGAAGCCAAAGTTGTCGTTTCTTAAAGTTTGGGGATGTGATGCTTATGTCAAAAAGCTTCAGCCTAAAAAGCTGGAACCCAAAGCGGAAAAATGCGTCTTCATAGGATACCCAAAAGAGACAGTCGGGTATACCTTCTATCTCAGATCCGAAGGCAAAGTGTTTGTCTCTAAGAACGGAACATTTCTTGAGAAAGAGTTTCTCTCGAAAGAATTGACTGGGAGGAAAATAGAGCTTGATGAGGTTATTGAACCTTTACTTCAACCATAAAGTAGCGCATCATAGAAAGATGTTTCTGTGGAACCTACGATGGTAGAAGTGGAAGTTAATGATGATGATCATGAAGCTTTGGATCAAGCTGCTACTGAACCTCGTAGGTCGACAAGGCCGCATACTACCCCTGAGTGGTACGGCAACCCTGTCTTGGAGGTTATGTTGTTGGACAACAATGAACCTACGAGCTATGGAGGAGCAGTGATGGGCCCGGATTCGGAGAAATTGTTAGATGCCATGAAATCCGAGATGGGATCCATGTATGAAAACAAAGTACGGACTTTGGAAGTATTACCTGAAGGGCGAAAGGCCATTCAGAATAAATGGATCTTTAAGAAGAAGACAGACGCGGACGGTAATGTCACCATCTATAAAGCTCGACTTGTGGCAAAGGGTTTTTCACAAGTTCAAGGAGTTGACTACGATGACACTTTCTCACCCGTAGTGATGCTTAAGTCTGTCACAATCATGTTAGCAATAGCTGCTTATTTCGACTATGAAATTTGGCAGATGGATGTCAAAACAGCGTTCCTCAACGGTTTCCTTGAGGAAGAGTTGTATATGATGCAACCCGAAGGTTTTGTCGATCCAGAGAATGCTCACAAAGTTTGCAAACTCCAGCGATCCATTTATGGACTGGTGCAAGCATCTCGGAGTTGGAATAAGCGCTTTGATGAGGTGATCAAAGCGTTTGAGTTTATACAAGTTTACGGAGAAGCTTGTATTTATAAGAAAGTGAGTGGGACCTCTATAGCGTTTCTAGTATTATATGTGGATGACATATTGCTGATTGGAAACAATATAGAAATGCTGGAAAGCGTGAAGGAATATTTGAACAAGAGTTTTTCAATGAAGGACCTAGGAGAAGCTGCTTTCATATTAGGCATTAAGATCTATAGAGATAGATCGAGACGCTTAATAGCACTTTCACAGAGCACATACCTTGATAATGTTTTGAAGAAGTTCAAAATAGAACATTCCAAGAAGGGGTTCTTGCCTGTGTTACAAGGTGTGAAGTTGAGTAAGACTCAATGCCCAGTAACTGCAGAAGAATGAGAAAACATGAGTGTCATCCCCTATGCTTCAGCCATAGGCTCTATCATGTATGCAATGTTGTGCACAAGACCCGTTGTCAGCCTTGCCATAAGTATGGTCGGAAGGTTTCAAAGTGATCCTGGAATGGAGCACTAGCAAGCGGTCAAGAATATTCTTAAGTACCTGAAAAGGACTAAGGAAATGTTTCTCGTTTATGGAGGTGATGAAGAGCTCGTCGTAAAGAGTTACGTCGATGCAAGCTTTGACACTGATCCGGACGACTCTAAGTCTCAAACTGGATACGTATTTATTCTTAACGGGGGAGCGGTAAGCTGGTGCAGTTCCAAGCAAAGCGTGGTAGCTGATTCTACATGCGAAGCGGAATACATCGCAGCCTCGGAGGCGGCGAAGGAAGGTGTCTGGATGAAGCAGTTCATGGTAGATCTTGGAGTAGTGCCCAGTGCACTGAATCCAATGAACTTGTTCTGTGACAACACTGGTGCCATTGCTCTGGCCAAGGAACCAAGGTTTCACAAGAGGACCAGACACATAAAGCGACGCTTCAACTCCATCCACGATTACATCATGGAGAAAGACATAAATATTTGCAAAGTGCACACGGATATGAATGTTGGAGACCCGTTGACTAAACCTCTTCCAAGGGATAAACATGATCAACACCAGAACTGCATGCGTGTTCGATTCATTACAATGTAAATCACATAGTGATGTGAACTAGATTATTGACTCTAGTGCAAGTGGAAGACTGTTCGAAATATGCCCTAGAGGCAATAAATAAAGTGTTTATTATTGTATTTCCTTGTTCATGATAATCGTTTATTATCCATGCTATAATTGTATTAATTGGAAACACGGATACATGTGTGGGTACATAGACAAACACAATGCCCCTAGTATGCCTCTAGTGAACTAGCTCGTTGATCAAAAGATGGTTAAGGTTTCCTAGCCATGGACATGAGATGTCATTTGATAACGGGATCACATCATTGGGAGAATGATGTGATGGACAAGACCCAAACTACAAACGTAGCTTATGATCATGTCAGTTTATTGCTACTGTTTTCTACATGTCAAGTATATGTTCCAATGACCATGAGATCATGCAACTCACAGATATCGGAGGAGTACCTTGTGTGTATCAAACATTGCAACGTAACTGGGTGACTATAAAGGTGCTCTACAGGTGTCTCCGAGGGTGTCCGTTGAGTTGGCATGGATCAACACTGGGATTTGTTACTCCGTGTGATGGAGAGGTATCTCAGGGCCCACTCGGTAATACAACATCACAATAAGCCTTGCAAGCAATGTGACTAAGTGTTAGTTATGGGATTTTGTATTACGGAATGAGTAAAGAGACTTGCCAGTAACGAGGTTGAACTAGGTATGGAGATACCGACGATCGAATCTCGGGCAAGTAACATACCGAAGAACAAAGGGAACATCATACGGGATTAACTGAATCCTTGACATAGAGGTTTGACCGATAAAGATCTTCGTAGAATATGTAGGAACCAATGTGGACATCCAGGTCCCGCCATTGGTTATTGACCGTAGAGGTGTCTCGTTCATGTCTACATAGTTCTTGAACCCGCAGGGTCTGCACACTTAAGGTTTGGTGATGTTTCGGTACTATAAAGTTGTGTATGGTGGTGACCGAAGTTTGTTCAGAGTCCCGGATGAGATCCCGGACGTCACGAGGAGCTCCAGAATGGTCTGGAGGTAAAGATTCATATATAGGAAGTCCTGTTTTGGTCGCTGAAAAAGCTCCGGGCTTATCGGTAGTGTACCGAGAGTGCCGGTAGTGTATCGGGAGACCTCCGGGAGGGGTATTTCGACCCAAGAGGCTTCATGGGCTGTGGGAAAGTAATAACCAGCCCTTAGTGGGCTGGTGGAACAACCACAATAGGCCCATGTGGCTGGAAGAATGAAACCCAAAGGAAAAAGGTGGAAAAAAGGCAAAAAGAAGGAATCCTAGTCCTACTAGGAGTGGAGGAGGAGAGTCCTCCTCCACCTCCCACTTCGGCCGAAGCCTCCAAGGCTTGGAGGCAAGGCTGCCTCTCCTCCTCCCTCCCTCCTATATATATTAGTGGATTTCTAGGGTTTTGCACTAGTTTTTTCAGCCACGTGCAACCCTAATCTCTAGTGCATAGTTTCTCCTCTAGATTGGATTTCTGCAGTGCTTAGGCGAAGCCCTGCCGGAATTGCTCCACCACTATCACCGGAGCATCGTCAGGCTGCCGGAGAACTCTTCTTCCTCTTCACTCCCTCTTGTTGGATCAAGACGATGGAGATCGTCATCAAGGTGTACGTGTGCTAAACGCGGAGGTGTCGTCTGTTCGGTGCTAGATCGGATGGATCGTGTTCAAGTTTGTGAGACGGATCGTGATCAAGTTCGTGGGACGGATCGCGGGACGGATCATGATTGGATCGCGGGACGGATCGTGATTGGATCGCGGGACGCACGGCGATTTGGATCGCGAAGACGTTCGACTACACCAACCGCGTTTCTTAACGCTTCCCGCTTAGCGGTCTACAAGGGTAAGTAGATCCACTCTCCCTCTCGTAGATGCTCATCACCATGGATAGATATGCGCGTGCGTAGGAATTTTTTTGTTTCCCATGCAACATTCCCCAACACGAAATCCTTCTGCCTTTCCTTGGTCTATTCTTTCCTTTATCTTTGTAATGCCTTTGTCCGTCTTCTGGGATCCTCGTATTCTTCCCAAAAAAAGTGGACTGAATTTCCATTACGGCAACAAAGCCTCTCGGAACTATCTCCAAATGGAGATCTCTAAAATCATCGGCTAAATCATGTGGTAATCCTCCTGTTGTGAGAGTATTGACATAACTCTTACGGCTCAAGGCATCGTCCATGACGTTGGCCTTCCCTAGGTGATAATGCAATCTCATGCCGTAATCCTTTATGAGCTCCAACAATCTCCTTTGCGTGAGATTCAACTCCTTCTGCATGAAGACATATTTCAGACTCTTGTGATCTGTGTAGACATCACAATTATTACTGATAAGGAAGTGTCTCCAGTTCTTAAGTACGTGTACTATGGCTTCTAACTCCAAATCATGTGTGGTGTGGTTCAATTCATGAGGCCAAAGCTAGTGCGATGCATACGAACAGCTCCATGTCCCTGACGTGAAGCGTCGCAATGCACTTGAAAATCCTTGTGTATATTTTCTGCAGAATTGGCACTGGGGCTATAACAATCCTCGTCCAACTAAACTTGGTGTCTTTCTTCAATAACTCTGTCATGGGATTCATGAGCTTGGACAAATTCTCAACATACTTCCGATAATATCATGCGAGTCCAAGGAAACTGTGTATCTCTCCGACAGAGGTGGGTGCCTTACAATTGGTGATGGCTTTAACCTTGGAAGGGTCTACTTCTATTCCTTCTCCTGATACAACATGTCCAAGAAATCCGACTTCCTTCAACCAAAACTCGCATTTGCTGAACTTGGCGTATAGCTAATGTTCCCTAGGCTTCTCGAGAAGCAAGCGCAAATGTTCCATGTGTTCTTCTTCATCTTTCGAGTAAACCAATATGTCATTTATGAATACCACAACGAACTTATCCAAGAACTCCATGAATACCTTGTTCATCATGCTCATAAAATAGGCAAGGGCATTAGTCAAAGCAAAAGACATGACCGTATACTCATAAAGCCCATACCTCGTGGTAAAAGTTGTCTTTGGTATATCCTGCTCTTGGATCTTCAGTTGGTGATATCCTGATTGGAGATCAATCTTGGAGAATACACTAGCTCCGACTAGCTGGTCAAACAAATCATTGATCATTGGCACCGGGTATTTGTTGTTGATCGTCACCTCGTTCAACGCATGATAATATACTACCATTCTCACGGATCCATCCTTCTTCTCAACTAGAAGCATTGGGGATCCCTAAGGTGATGAACTCAGTCGAATATAACCTTTCTCCAATAATTCCTTAATCCGTATTCATTTGTCCAAAGTCCTTAGCATGAAGTGTACATTCTTTTTCCTTGGTTCTTGTGGTCTTACCGATTACTACCACAATTAAAATGAGATGTACAAATGCATGCATAGACCATATTTTCTCATATCCTCGAAAATGGCCGGAGATCTTTGTTTGTAGGTTTTTTATATCTATGCCCCTGGTTCCTTAGCTCTACTCATTCATCCTAGTGCTCTTAACTTTTGCTCAGTTTTCCCAACTTCCTTGCCCGAAACCCTCAGAACAGGTCACAACGGATGTTGCCATCGGGTCAATGGCTTGACCGTTAACTCTAACGAGTGGGACCGCGGTGGACTGTGTCACCCGTTGGACCTGACAAGTGGGGCTGTGTTGGGCGGTGTCGCTGTTCGACCATGGTTTTGTTGGGCCATCCCTCGCATTAAACCGCCTGCGCGTGCCGCCACGACAGAAGCCTGCTATGCATGCACCCAGCAAGCCTACCTACATGGGTCGATGCGCGCCGCCATGATGCATCGACCAAGCCTGCATGCGCCGATGCGTGTTGCCACGATGCACTGACTAAGCCGCTTTTGTGCACGCCAGCCGCCACAGATGCAGTGATGGTCGCTGCTGCTGGTTACTCTCTTCTCGCACGCTTGTCTGCTCGATTTAGAGCATCGTTTTTACGATCAATTTCAGCCTTTTCGTTGGGCTGCATGCACTAGGTGGTAACCAACAAGCGAGCTCTCTAAGAAAACAATCAACAAATATGTAGATAGGGCCAACAAGCCCATAACATGATCACATAGTTCAAACTAACAAGAACATAATAATAGAATAGATAGAAAACTTAATAAAAGGGCCAACAAGCCCATATCTCCAACATAGTTCAATTACAACTTAATTAACATAACATAGATTAAGAAAACAGATAGAGGGTTTAGAGCCCTAGCCGCCGCCTTGTCCACCTCGCTCCTCCTTCGTGCGCCCTTCACTGCTCCTTCGGGGCATTGTCGATGGGGTACGGAAGAGTGTGCATGCGCGACGCGGTGGGGAAGATGTTGGTGTACTCCATAAACATGTTGTGGCTGGTGAAAGCGATGAACTCGCAGCCACACCAAAACACCCGGCCGAGGAGGTAGAAGGCATCGAATGTGTTGGTGAAGTGGGCAACGAGAGCAACCACCACCCCGTTTTGGATGACCTAGTCGACGCAGAACATCGTTGGAGATCCCCGCGGGAGGTGTCTGTAGCCGCCCCCGAGGAAGAACTCGGTGAAGTTCCTTGCGGTCCTCCACCTTGATATCACTCACACACGTAGTGTGCGCTCAACTTACATGTAGGTAGGGTAGAGCCTCTCCGGCACGGTGGGTGGGAAGCGGTAGGTTGGTCCAGTGTACTGCATGGCTGAGGGATGTGTAGAAGAAGGAGAAGGGGGCGAAGAGCAAGAAGGGCAAATGGCAGAGGATGGGAGATGGATGAGGGATGGCAGAGGCAGAGGGTGGCTTAAATAGCCATAGTGCTATGTGTTATTTGGCCGTGGCAATAACGGGGTCAAATGTGAAGTAGCTCATTTTCAAACCCACCGTAGCATCGGGAGTGTACACGCGTGGGAAACGGTGGTTTGAAAAGAAGAAGAAAAAGAAGCTAATTGCACGCGTGCGAATCCATGGTCATATATATATTATATGAACAAATACATCACAAAAAATCCCCAAAAAATATACTATATGAACAAAAAGAGACAACTTTTTAATAGTTTGTGGCCATTTTGCATCATAAAAATAAATTTGGCCCTTATAAATTTGGCCATTTTGCATTTGTATAGACCAAAAGAACTAAATTTTCTACGCAATGTCATTTGTTGTGTAATGTAAAACGATGCAACCAAGAAACAGAGCCAGCACGTTCACAAGAAACAGAGCAAACGATGCAAAAAAAATGATGCAATTTGATGGCCCAACCAGAGCTTGGTTTCCTTTTGGACCCAATAACAATTCGACGGACAGGATCCATTTTTTTGCGGAATCAGTGGTGGGCGAGCAGGCGAGCACAACCAATAGGATCGCCTCTCGCGGATTGCCCCACGATCCAACGATGCGGAGCCGTCCTTGTGATCCAACGACACTAGCATATGATCGGATGGCTGACGTTCGGAGCTAGGGTTAGGCGAAACCCCACGGGGTATAGAGGGATTTTGAACTAGTCAACGGGGTTTCGAAGGCTTTGACTGAGCATAACTAATTTAAAAAAAAATCAAAAAATATGAAACCTTCGTTGTTTGTCGTTTTATAAGACACACTAACGAGGAAAAATACTAAACTTGGTCTACGGTCATTTTCATGAAAAACCCTAGCTGGCATGATCGAGGTCAAATTAGCACCATTAATTTAAAAAAATCAAAAAAATATAAAACCTGCGCACAATGTTGTCTTATGTGTCATGTTACCAAGCAAAAATCTTAAACTTGGTCTATGGTCATTTTCATGAGAAAACCTTCACACATATGAGCTATCACGTACAAGATTTCGTAGAGTTCAAGGAGAGAAGGTAGGGTTACCTAGAGGGTTTGAAGTTTTTTAAAAAATCCAAAAAATAACCAAAGCTTTATTTCAAAGTGAATAAGAAGGATCTGAACTTAGTTTTCCATTTTCATATTTTAAACGTGTTTTTAATAGTTTTTATATTAAAGCATGTTTTTTCAAAAGAAATTGTAAAAATATGAATATTAATTCAAAAATAGTGAGACTTCAAATCTACACTATATAGATTGAATAGGTGTTAATAAAAAACATTTGGCTCATTTAGAGTAGGTCCAAAAAACTTGATTACATATGGGTTGTTTACCCTAGCCCGGGAGCTCATTTGGAGCACATTTCTCAAAGTCAAATTTCTTTGACATCTAAATCACCTCAAATTTTGCACCCACAATCTCCTACACAAACATAGATAGTTTGCCAAGTTTTGTTTTGCATTTTCTTGAATTTATACTGTCCTGTGGAATGTCAGTTCAAAACATCAGATAATGAGACATGCTGGTGGGAAAAAGCATGCATTTGAATATAAAACATGAGACAAATAATTTTTGTACTCCTTTATTACAAAGATCATTACATCTTCATTCAAATGTTGTTTTTTGCTCTGTTATTGGAATATTTGATAAATGATGGACTATTTGCTCTTTTTTCTTATTCTTTGCAACATGTCTGATCAGTGAAGCAACAGTGAAACAACATGTGTGATCATTGCAGCACCTAAACTTTGAAAATAAACACTGAAACAAATCATAGCAGGCAAATTTAAAAACACACAAATAAGCAATATAGATAGCCACATGCATATATAGAAGACCACATAGTACCATACCATCTATAGAACACATCCAGATCACAAACAAAGTTCCCAAACAACCAAACACACAAAGTTCACATTAAAACACATCGTCACATCATCAATTAGTTTGGAATGGGAGTCAGGACTTTCGCGAGGGCAACATCCTGGCCCCTGATCTTGTAGTCCTCGCCGTGGATGGCTACATCTTCTACATGAGCTAGAAGGTGAACGAAGCGGCCGGACTTTGGCTTTGCCTTGGTGGTGGAGTAGGGGCAACGCCAAATTTTGGTCCTCCTCTTGTAGTAGTAATCATCTCCCTTGGACCTGATCTTCTCCTCTTCATTCTCTTTGAAGGACTTGAAGTTGTCCACATCCACATCTTCTCTAGAGATGTACTACACACACGAATGAATTTAGATATATAGATATATTATAGTTTCATATACACCATGTCAAAGGAACTAGGGTAAATGAACAATCTAAATTTCAAGCAGGCTTACCTCACAATCTTTGTCAGATCCAGCTTCCTCTTTTTTCCCCAACCATCATCCTCCTGAATAAACAATTACATCCCATTGAAAAGTTAGATATGAATTTTACATTGGTCATAGGGCTAATATACTATGATCCTATTTGCATCTTCCATTGTCATGCACACACATTGAAGAACAGAGCTAATATAAGTACATATTGTGGACAAATTTATATACTAATGAATCAAATAACTTCTTAATCAATGGATTCCATTTGGACATATGACATTCAAAAGCCCAAACCGAGTAGCATTCAAAAACAAATCTAATGGAGACCCAATCTAATAAGCATACATGTCTGTAGCATTAAAGCCCCAATCTGTGAGCATTAAAAACAAAATCTAATAAGCATACATCTATGTAGCATTGAAGCACAGAGATCCCTATCTCTCATATAGATCTATCTAGCATTTTTGCAAAGAATGTAATCCAAAAAACCCTAGTACAAAAACCCCAATCCCCCCCCCCCCAATACAGAAAACCCCGGCCCATCTGTCAAACCAACTACTCTAACCATCTGAACTACCATATGAATCACAATCTAACCAATGCAACTAACTCTACAAGCTAATATCCTAAAGCAAGTGCAAATACCTCATGCTCCTCACCAGGCTGCGCATCGGGGGTATCGGGATGGACTGCGCCGCTCGACGCCGTCACCTTCTGCAGCGCTAAGGCGGAGCCCGCCACCTACTTCTCCACATCCACAATGGTTGCGAGTTTCCCCACACCGCCGTGGATGCCACCAATGTCCTTCACTTCATCTGCGGTCACCGCGCCCTGCAGCTCCACTACATCTCCAGCCACTGCGCCGGCGTCACCATGAGCTTCCGCCATCGGACAGATGGAAGCGATGAAGGTGAGGAAGAGGATGCGGTGGGGGAGAGCGAGACGGTGCGGTGGAGGCAGTGGAGGAGAGCAAGACGACGCCGGTGGGCGAGAGGAAGACAATGCGGCAGGGAGGGGATTTGGGGGGAAATGGTAGGGGTGATGGAGGTGGTTTCCCCTCTTTATATGATGTGACATTTTGGGAAATTCCCATGGACATGTGCTACCCCATGACCGTGGTTAGCTGCAAGCACGGGAGCGGCCCCACTCGTCAGAGTTAACGGTCAAAGGCATTGACTCGACGGCAACGTCCGTTGTAACCTATTCTGAGGGTTTCGGGCAAGGGAATGGGGAAAAGTGAGCAAAAGTTAAGAGCATGGGGATGAATGAGTAGAGCTAAGGAACCAGGGGCACAAAAATAAAAATCGCTTGATTATATAGTGAAAACTCATACAAGTTAACATAGGAAATCATGACACGTTAATTTGTATTGACTCGTGAACTAATTACAATGTCTGAGACTTGCGTTACATAATTCAACTCCATAACCTCTTGAAAACAAGAGTGATACTTATTGCCATCATCAAAATCTCAACTATTCAGTCCTAGCCTTCCTCTTCTCTGGACATTTATTAGCATAATGTCCCGCTGCCTTGCAATGGAAACAAATGACTTCCAACTAGTCTCGGGACTTCCTGGTGATGGTGTTTCCTCTTTGGGTTCTCTACCTCTTTTCTGGGCATCGGTCAGTGTAGTGACCTAATTCCTTGCACATGAAACACATGATATGACTCTAGTCCTTCTCTATAGAAATTGGGTTGTTGTAGGGATGTCTTCAATTTCTCTTCCTGGAGTTCCTTGTTCCGATCAATTCTTCTATTTCGTGTGGATCAAGCTCCACTTTTTTGTCGGGAAGTCTCCCAGATATTCTTAGCTCCTCTTTGTGCAATCCTATGAAAAATGTCCTTCTTCTCCACATGAATAGAAAGCATTGGAGAAATAATTGGTTATGCCTTGTCCATCAGGGTCTTCAACATCTTCCTTCATCACATATTCTTCTAAAATCTTCTTCAAGGTTTCCTTCATTGCTTCTTTTCTGCTGCTTGACTACTTATTGCACCTTGGGGTAAATGTGGCACTAAGCTAAGTAGTGGGTGGTTCCTTCACACAAGAAACAAGTCACCTGACTAGTTGGGTATTCCTCAGCTGGGTGAGTTTGTTCACAATGAGGGCCATCCTTGTGTTCTTCATGGGTGTGTTATATTTCTCCATAGATCTTGCAAGCACACGGATTCTTTATCGGGCTATCACAGTGCTTTCGGATGAGACGGGATCTTAACAGAGTCTTCTTGAATTCCTCCCAGGTTTTTGCTCCATTACATCCTTGTATGGCTTGATGCATTTTCCACCAGGTTGCAACACTTTTTGCAAAGTACTGAAGAGTGTATTGAATCTCATACTTCCTTGCAAACAAGGTGTTCCAAAAGCGATTCTCCATGTTCTGAATCCATCATTCTGCCTCCAACTGAATCATTGGTCTAGAAAATATAAGTCCATCTTCATTCATCATCTATTGGGTCCAAGGGTTTTGGGATGTTACAATTGCTCTTCTACAACATCTTCACCAAGCCGCCGATTGATGGAGTCCTGGATTAGGCGGTCCTCGGATAGCCAACCTATTGTTATGGGCCGGACTATGAGGGATACTTACCAAACATCGGAAGATTTGAAGGCCCAGTCTCCAAGATGGATGCTTCGGGAAGCACGGATTGCGCTCCATGTCTAATTTACTAATTAGGCATGTTTATCTCTTCAGCATGTAACCGACCATGTGTAAACCATAGGCATCCTCGACATCTATATAAGCCGGCGGGTTTTAGGGTATAGAGGTAGAGCAACTCATCTAGGGTTAGCTATACGATCTCGAGGTAGATCAACTCTGTAACCCCTAACATCATCAATACAACCAAGTAGGACGTAGGATGTTACCTCCATAGGAGGGCCCGAACTTGGGTAAACTCACATCCCCTCCGTCTCCTATTACCGTCGATTCTAGTCTCACAGTTCGAGACCCCATACCCGAGATCGACGATTTTGACACCGACATTGGTGCTTTCATTGAGAGTTCCTCTGTGAGCAAGATGGAATCGACACCCCGCCTTGTCATCAACGAGGAGGTCCGCAACATGGACGTTTTCGTCCCCGGACAAATCTTCGCCATTGGCAGCATTGTGTTGCATGTTGATTCTGCTGGCCATGTAGGACGCATTGAGAACTTTGCCCCCGATCGAGAGGTCAGATTTGGAAACTTAGAGTTCTCCGTCGATTCTCGGGGTGACTTGTCATTAATTGGGCTCACAGCTTCGCCTGTAGCCCCCGAGGACTCTGGGGCTTTAACCTCGAGCCCCTTCTTCGGACATGCCAATGGGGTCACCCACGGCGTTGAGCCGATCTCTTGTCCCGGTCCTGCCATCAAGCCATATGACCGAACATGTGTTCTTGCCTAACACTCCCCATATCTGGACACCGTGAAGGTTAACTGCACGAGTTCTGAACAATTGGATTCGAGCGGGCCCTCAATAGTCGACGAGGCCCTGGATCGATTCTCGTCGATGAAGATCAGTAACAATTCAGCCTCAATCTATGCTCGGTTCGGTTACAGTGTGGGTGGAGACGCATTTTCAACCCACCCACCACCCACTTGATAGCCACCATCCAAGATTTAACCGACGTGCTAGACTATGCCTCTGAGGAGGTAGAATACATGGATGAAGAGGACTGTGCTCCCACCCCCGTTAACACTGGGAGTTGGACCGCCACTTCTACATACGACATCTACATGGTGGATACTCCTGCCACCAATGGCGACAACACGCCTCACAACAACATCGACAAATCGGGCGATGCGCCATCAGGGCGCCGAAAATCGCATAAGCGGTCCAAGTTAAAAAAAGGGAAGAAGAGCTATTATCAGCAACGGGGACGGTAATGCCCCTGCTGATCATGACAATCCCGATATCCCCGACCACCCGTTTGAGGGTCCTGAAGGGCATGAGGACCCTGAAGGCGATGAGTACCTCGCCCCCGTTGAGGAGGAAGATATACCGGAAGCCGATGACTTGTACTTCCCTGATAACCTCGAAGATCAGGAAGAAGTTAGGTAGCGGCTAATATCAACGGCTCGCAGCCAAAAGGCTAAGGAACGACAACTCAAAGCGGAACATGCTGAACTCAATGATCGATGGACGAAAGTCCTCTCAGCCGAGGAAGTATACGGCACTGGTCTGTCAAACCAGCCCAAAAGCTATCCTCAGAGAAGGCTGCTGCTGCAATTCGATGATGAACTTACTAATGCTCCATCTCCAGACCATACTCCGTATGACAAGCCGGACCGCCCCCCTCGTGGGCAGGACAGGACGACTGACGACGCCGGTTATATACCGGCAATGCCTCGGAGATGGGCTAAGGAGCCATTAGAGCCCTATGAAAGGTTCGACATGCGAGATGACCTGGATCATAGAGCAGGCCGCACTAGATCCATCTATGGATCCAGAGAGTACTCGCCCGATAGACATGGCGAATACAGACCATGGTTCAACCTAAACAACAGAGTCCGGGAATGCAACCGGCCCCATACAGACGTCGAATACAGTCGGGACGTAGCATGGGTTAGAGGCACCGCTCACCCACTATGCTTCACAAATGAGGTAATGCGGGATCAGTTACCTGAAGGGTTTAAACCCGTGAATATAGAATAGTATGACGGGACCACTGACTCAACTTTATGGATCGAGGACTTCCTCCTCCTTATCCACATGGCACAAGGAGACGATCTCCATGCCATCAAATACCGCCTTCTTAAGCTTAAGGGGCCAGCTCGGCACTTGTTAAACAGCCTCCCTGAAAACTCCATTGGATGCTAGGAAGACCTGGAAGATGTGTTCTGCTCTAACTTCCAGGGAACCTATGTCCACCAACTGGACTCTTCCGATCTCAGCAATGTCGTCCAGAAGCCCGGCGAGTCCGCTCAACAGTTCTGGAATCGGTTCTTGACTTAGAAGAACCAAATCGTTGACTGTCCGGATGTTGAGGCCATAGCCTCCTTCTGGCACAATATTCGGGATGAATGGCTGGCCTGCCAACTAGGCTAGGACAAGCCTCAGACTATGTCCGCCCTTACCTCCCTCATGACGTGCTTTTGCATGGGCGAAGATAACTGGCTGGCAAGATGCAATCACAATTCTGAAGATCACGTGATACCTGAGGCTCGGGATGGCAGATGAAAGCCAAAGTGCAATAAGAATAAGCATCGGCACAATAATAGTGATGCCGATGACATGACTGTTCGTACCAGATTCTGTAACTCCTGACCTGGGTAATGAAAGAAGCCCCCTAAAGGCAATTGTGACGGACCCACTCAGCTTGAGATGATCATGGAAAGGCCCTGCCAAATCCATGGGACTTCGGAAAAGCCTGCCAACCACACACACCACAACTGTTGGGTGTTCAAACAAGCCGGCAAGATACCACCCGAAGACCAAGGCAAAAGCTCTCGCAGCGAGGACGAAGATGAGCCTCGGGGCCCAATTGGTGGCAGACAGAAGAAATTCCCTCCTGAAGTCAAAACGGTGAACAAGATATACGCCACCCATATACCGAAGAAGGAGAGGAAGCATGCCCTCTGAAATTTCCATGTTGTGGAACCCGTAGCCTCGAAGTACAACCCATGGTCGGCATACCTGATCACCTTTGATTGGCGTGATCAACTGACTGGTATCTGCCTTGGGGGTTCGGCGGCCCTCGTCCTAGACCCCATTATAGATGGGTATCACCTCACAAAGGTCCTAATGGAAGGAGGAAATAGCCTTAACTTGATTTACTCAGATACGGTGAAAAAGATGGGCATCGCTCCGTCAGGGATCAAGCCAGTAGCACTACCCACAAAGGAGTGATCCTAGGTGTTGAGGCCCGATGCACGGGCTCCGTAACTCTGGATGTTGTGTTCGGCTTGCCCGACAACTTTCACAGCGAAGATTTGATCTTCGACATTGTGCCCTTCTGCAACGGCTATCACGCACTGCTTGGGCGGATAGCGTTCGCTCGTTTCAATGCGGTTCCACACTACGCATACCTCAAGCTCAAAATGCCGGTCCCCAAGGGGGTCATTACTGTCAACGGCAATACAGAGTGCTCCCTTAGAACCGAGGAACATGCATTGGCCCTAGCGGCCGAATTTAGCTACAAATAAGATCGACAAGGTCCGACAGCCGCCATAAAGGCACATAAGGCTTGGAAGCGAGTTTGGTTTCAGACCGAAAACTCAGATCCTTCCTCTTCCCCTCTATAGGGACTTGCCCCCCACCACACAACCTCAGGACCAGCAAAGTATGTGTTGAGGAGGCACAACTTTGTACTTAAGATTCCATGGGTAGCGGCGGGGAAATTGAGATGGGTGTTTGGCAGCACCGACCTGCTACCATCAACATGTCTCCGGACAAAATGCAGGCGCTCCTAAAAGAGCCTGCCTACAATGTAAAGCTCACCTATAATTCGGTGGTCTCTCAAGATTTTGTAAGCAAAATCTGCCCGTCGAACACTAACACCCATCAAGGTGCATCTAAGAGCAGGAGTCAACTAGCAAGGGGGCATATTGAGGACGCCAGGTAACCAATTGAAGACCCCCCGGTACAACAACTCCTGTATGCTTTTATTTTCTTTTGCATACATGTAAACAGTTGCTTCGGTAATCCGAGTTATAAGAGTTGTTGAGAAAATGCAAAATTGCGTGGCGCGAGTTCGCCTCATTTGTCCTGTTTACGGCGCATATTTTTTCTCCTTTCCTCCTCTTCTCGTGAACCTGTTTGGTATGACGCGAGGTAACCGGCTAATATACCGGGGGCTCGAGTTAAACACAAATCGCCTTATCTATCATGTGTTCGGCATCTTGGCATTCGCTTTATATGCATCGGTTCCGAACTATGTCTTTGGTCAATAAGTTGGGTTGCTCGTCTCCTATGCTTGCCCCTTTAAGCTCCGCTCGTTCGGCTAAAAGGGCAAAGATAGCACCACTACAATTGTGTTTCTGGATAGTCTGGTCAAGCACCTCAGGGGAGAAAGCCGAAAACGGACAGTCATAGTATGCGTAATCCGATCTGTGAACCCCGAGCTGGAAGAATTATACTTCAATCCTCGTAAGCGGTTATTTCATGTTATACGAGGAACTTGCCCTTTGTGCACACATTGTGATGCCGACTTCGGCCACTTCTTTCGAACATCACAACAGTCCGGTGGCTAATCGTACGTTTCCCGTAGTCCTTTTCGCGGCCCTCCGGCTAAGTGAAAGAAATAAAGCACTATAGTCTGATTGCCTAGTCTGCTGCACTATACCGCCTTCGGGTTCCGACAACACGGCTAAGGGACACAGCGCATTGGCATAGACACCCCATGTAGTATCTATGTGGGGGCTGAAGCCGACGACTCGCATCTTTCAGTATTTAACAACCACATATGAGTTATAAAGGAATGCAAAACCATATAAGAGGAAATACTAATATCATTAAAAGTTAACACAGGTCTTCAGACACGTTACAAGCTCATTCAAACATTTTTCACCCGAACACTACGACGCTATCACTCGAGCACTCTCCGTCACTCCATCGAAGTATAGCTCGGGGCGTCGATGCTCCTTCCCGGGTGGCAGCAGGTCGGTGCGACCCTCATTGTATTTAGCCCCAGCCAGTGCACTTTAGCCTTAGCAAGGTCCATCCAGACTCCTTCGATACAGGAGGAGTGCTTGACGGTGTCGAGGCGGGGCGTAGCAGCGATCAGTCTCTACACCAGGCTGAAGTAGGTGACTCGTAGAGGCTCACAGGGCCATAAGCGGATGCAGAGGTCCTTCATGGCCGGCTCCGCCATTTGGTGCAGCTTCATCAACTGTTTCAGCTGCTCCACTGGAAGAGATCGGACGCTCGGGGGCTCCGAACTGTGCCGAGAACATCCGAGATTCATCTTCCTCTCCCCACGAGGCGAACAACTGATTCGCGTCCGCCATGCTCTTTTGGAGATCGGCAGATGCGCCTAAGGATCGCCACACCGGGTAAGCAATTCGAATATGCTATCCCCGAATACGCACTTTATTGAGTACGGCTTACCGTCTGCTATTTCCTTGGCTTGGCGCACTTGCTCCTCGTAGAACCGTCTGTCCATCCGCTCCTTCAGGAGGTCAGTTTTTGTGGTGGTCAGTTCAGCCGAGCTCGCCTTATTTTTATGCTCCAAGGCCTCGCATCTCTCGCTGGCATCCTTGAGCTCCTTCTGGACCACTTCCACGCGAGCTTCATGCTTGCCATTACTGGCCCGCATGGCGGAAAGTGTGATAGCCGTTTCCTTAGCAGCCACCCTCTCGGCAGTCGTCTCGTCCTTCGTGCGCTGGAGCTCGACCTTGAGCCTCTCCACCTCCTTAGCTGAGCCTGCGCATGCAGTACACAAATATAACAAAGCTGGATTGATAGTATTTTGACTAAAAGACTCAGTCGAAGGCATTCGGATTCTGTTTCGACATACCTTGAGCCTCGTCGATCCTTCGGTTAAGGGCCTCAGCTTCGTCTTTAGAGCGCTTCAGCTTTCAATTTAGCTCTTCTAGCTCGGCGCCATTTATGGTCGCCGCCGATGATGAACCTGCATTACACACAGAATTAATACATTACATGGGCTCTCAATTCCCGAATTGTAGACAATCCGATCATATGTTGGGTTATTCTAACATGCTGGACACTTAAAGTGCTTCCAGGGCGGTATTGGATTCAGACGTGACCCCTAGGTGAGCTTTTTCACCTCACCTAGGACTCGGGGGCTGCCATGTATACAATGTGAATAAATAAAAATATTTTGCAGAATAAACATCGGGTGACTTAATTGAAAGCCCGCAAGGAGACCTTTGAAGGCCTCCTTCAGTCTGTTGTCAACAGACTGAATGCTTTGTAGTATCGCACCCATAAGGGTGCGGTGATTCTCGAGGATGGAGGCACTCAATAGAGTGTCCTCCATGGCTGACCACCCATCGGTCGGTGGTGCCTGTGATGACCGGATTCCCCGATCACCCACCAGGGATTGGACCGGCGCCTCCGGAGGCATAGTGCGCTCTGGAGACATTCTTGGGGGGGACTGAGCACCTGCTCGTCCGGCCTCCTCAGTATCCGGGCGAGGTGCTGCCCCCGGTCTTCAATGGCCGCGGCCATGGTGCCATCTCCCTTGCCGCCGATGTCTGCCTCCATAGGTGTGGGCTGGGACGACACCTTCATGATGTCTTTCGTGGCGCCTGGAGTGGTGGGATATGAGGCATCCCCGCTCTCCGCTAGTTCGGCGGACGGGGTCTCCCCGTCCGATATCACCTCGGTGGGGATAACACGCGGGGGGGGGGGCTGCAAGGCCATTAACCTTCATATGGCAAACTATAAATCTACTCATAATAAACAAGAGGGTCTTTGGATAACTAACCTTTTTGGGGGAGGCTTGACCCTTAGGCTCCTTCGTGGAACCTCCTTAGGGTCTTTAGACGCGGAGTTCGAGTCTAAACTATCATCGGATAGAACCACCCGCGTTTGCCGCGCCGTCTTCGGGGCAAGAGAAGCGACCTGCTCTGGGGCGTCCGAAGACCCTGCTCTCTTCCTGGCACGAGGATAATTGCCTCCCCTCACCCTCGACCTCGGCCTCCTCCTCCTCTTCTTCTTCCTCCTCCTCAGCCTCCTCCTGATTTGAGGAGGCGGGGGTATCTTCGGATGCGTCATGAGGCTGGTCCCTGATGCGAAGGCGAGCCTGGCCTGTTTTCTTCTTCTTCTCTTTCTCCGTGGGAGCCTCGTAAGGCTTCACCACGAGCATCTTGGCTAACAGCCCGGTCCTCTCGTCTTCAGGATGAGATGCCGAACTGTTGATGTTGACGTCTTTCTTCATCCATCTCTGCTCGAACATGTCAGATAAGAGGTTATAAGAATTTTCTATGCAGTGAAGCCGACTAAGCTGGGGTGTATCGTACCTCGAAATTGAGCTTGGCGGCGTGCAGACCCTTGTCCTCCTCCTCGGAAGGCCAGCTCTTCATTGATTTGAAGAGCGCCTTCCACAACTTCTCCCGCGTAGTGCGGAAGAGATTCTGGACTGTGGGCTCGACTTCGAGTTCTTGAGCCCACGGGGGGGTGTCCCAGCGCTGGAAGGGGAGGATGCGTCTTCAGAGCATCACCTAGACCACATCGGTCAACTTGGTACCTTCCTCGACAAAAGAGCGGATGCGCTTCTGCAATCGGTCACCTTCTTGCCCGATCCCCACACAGGGCCCTTTTTGAGCCATGAAGCTAGTCTGGTGGGGGGACCGGATCTGAATGCGTTGGCGGGCAGCTGACCCTCTTCTTGTGGTTCAGTGACGTAGAACCACTCCTTTTGCCACCCCTTGATGGTGTCGATGAGGGTGCCCGACGGTCACCTAACGTGGGTGAGGTTGTGAATGACAGCCCCGCCGCAATCCGCGTGCTTGCCGTCGACGCACTTGGGCTTGATGTTGAAGACCTACAGCAATAGCCCGAAGTGTGGCTCGATGCGCAGGAAGGCCTCGCAGACAAGGATGAACACCGAGATGTGCATGATGGAGTTTGGCAGGAGGTCATGGAAGTCGAGGTCGTAGAAGAACATTAGCCCCCTGACGAAGGGGTGGAGTGGGAAGCTCAACCCCCTGATGAAGTGGGGGATGAACACCACCTCTCGCCTAGCTTGGGGATGGGTATCACTTTGGCCCTCCTCCAATGCGCGGTGAGGGATGTTGGCAGGGAGGTAGCCGGCCTTCTTGAGGTCGAGTATGTCCTTGTTGGTAACCGTGGAAGCTTCCCAGTGGCCATTGGAGCCTGCCATTGCTGAGCTCGAAGGTGGGGGCGGAGAGACCAAGATCTGTGCTCCGGAGGCGCAAGGGAATGGGACGCGGAGAAGTCGAATAGAGAGCGTAATAAAGCCTTTGGGGTTTTCCTTCTCTTTTTATGAGGCCTATCGATGTGGACTCCTCTCACTACGTCGTGAATCCCTCCACTTTCTGAGACACGCGAGTCGTTGCGCGTGCGTGATTAAGTATATCTCGTGTAAAATGGGACATGGTCAGTATATTGGCAGATCGTGATGATTAAAACGGCCTCGAGCCACGAATCGAGTCTATGCAACTGGCCTAGTGGTCATGGTGGGTCGTAGCCTTTCGTCAGAAATGTCATCAGAGGGCCATTGTTTACCCCCTAACATTTGGCCTTCAAAGCCAATCAATTTATAGTATTCGGACGTGCCACTAAACGGGAGACTACTTGTCATCGGAGGCCGAACTATGGTTCGGCAGGAAGGAACTCACCTCGCAAGCCGAAGACTCTATTCGCGAAGCAGTTGGGGATAAAGACCCTTGGCATTGGAGGCAAGTTCGGGGGCTACTAAGGGAGTCCTGGATTAGGGGGTCCTCGGATAGCTGACCTATAGTTATGGGCCGGACTATGACGGCTACTTACCAAACACGGAAGATTTGAAGGCCTAGTCTCCAAGATGGAAGCTTCAGGAAGCACGGCTTGCGCTCCATGTCTGATGTAGTAATTAGGCATGTTTATCTCTTCGGCATGTAACCGACCATGTGTAAACTGTTGGGAGACGTAGTAGTAAATCAAAATTTTCCTACGTGTCACCAAGATCTATCTATGGAGAAACCAGCAAACGAGTGGGGAGAGATTGGATCTTCATACCTTTGAAGATCGCTAAGCGGAAGCGTTACAAGAACGCGGTTGATGGAGTCATACTCGTAGCGATTCAGATCGCGGTAGATCCGATCAAGTGCCGAACGGACGGCACCTCCGCGTTCAACACACGTGCAGCCCGGTGACGTCTCCAACACCTTGATCCAGCAAGGAGGAAGGAGAGGTTGGGGAAGGGCTCCAACAGCAGCACGACGGCGTGGTGGTGGTGGAGTAGCAAGGTATTCCGACAGGGCTTCGCCTAAGCGCTGCGGAGGAGGAAGAAGAGAGGTAGGGCTTCGCCGTGAGAGAGAGAGAGATCAAATCCTCTCTCAAAACATCCAAAACCTCAAGTATATATAGGAGGAGGGACGTGGAGGGCTGGCTTGGCCTCTACTCCAAAGAGGAGAGGGCCGGCCGAATTAAAGGGAGAGTCCACCTCCCACAAGGGAGGTGGATCTCCTCCTTTTAAATCCCTTTTGCCTTATCTCCTTATCTCCAGCCACATGGGCCCACATAGATGGTCTTGGCCGACCCAATATGGGCTGGCACACCTCCTCTAAGGGCCCATGAGGTCCTTTGGTCGTCACACCCCTCTCGAGGGTCCTCCGACACCCTCCCGGCACTCCCGGTACACTACCGATGAGCCGGAAAACTTTCTGGTGACCAAAACTGGACTTCCTATATATCAATCTTTACCTCCGGACCATTCTGGAGCTCCTCGTGACGTCTGGGATCTCATACGGGACTCCGAACAACCTTCGGTAATCACGTATACCATTTCCCTATAACCCTAGCGTCATCGAACCTTAAGTGTGTAGACCCTACGGGTTCGGGAGACACGTAGACATGACCGAGACACTTCTCCGGCCAATAACCAACAGCGGGATCTGGATACCCATGTTGGCTCCCACGTACTCCACGATGATCTCATCGGATGAACCACGATGTCGGGGATTCAATCAATCCCGTATTCAATTCCCTTTGTCTATCGGTATGATACTTGCCCGAGATTCGATCGTCGGTATCCCCATACCTTGTTCAATCTCGTTACTGGCAAGTCTCTTTACTATTTCCATAATACATCATCCCGTGGCTAACTCCTTAGTCACATTGAGCTCATTATGATGATGTCTTACCGAGTGGGCCCAGAGATACCTCTCCGTCACACGGAGTGACAAATCCCAGTCTCGATTCATGCCAACCCAACAGATACTTTCGGAGATACCCGTAGTGCACCTTTATAGCCACCCAGTTACGTTGTGACGTTTGGCACACCCAAAGCATTCCTACGGTATCCGGGAGTTGCACAATCTCATGGTCTAAGGAAACGATACTTGACATTGAAAAGCTTTAGCAAACGAACTACACGATCTTGTGCTATGCTTAGGATTGGGTCTTGTCCATCACATCATTCTCCTAATGATGTGATCCCGTTATCAATGACATCCAATGTCCATGGCCATGAAACCGTGACCATCTATTGATCAACGAGCTAGTCAACTAGAGGCTCACTAGGGACATGTTGTGGTCTATGTATTCACACATGTATTATGGTTTCCGGTTAACACAATTATAGCATGAACAATAGACAATTATCATGAACAAGGAAATACAATAATAACCATTTTATTATTGCCTCTAGGGCATATTTCCAACAGTCTCCCACTTGCACTAGAGTCAATAATCTAGTTCACATCACCATGTGATTAACACTTACATCACCATGTGATCATATCATCATGTGATTAACACCCAATAAGTTCTGGGGTTTGTTCATGTTCTGCTCGTGAAAGAGGTTTTTTAGTCAACGGGTCTGCGACATTTAGATCCGTGTGTAACTTGCAAACTTTCCATGTCATATTTGTAGATACTACTCCCATGCTCCACTTGGAGCTATTCCAAATGGCTGCTCCACTATACGTAGCTGGATTTCTACTAAGAGTCATCCGGATTGGTTTTAAAGCTTGCATCATCGTAACACTTTACGATGAACTCTTTATCACCTCCATAATCGAGAAATATTTCCTTAGTTCTCAAGTTACTAAGGCTAACTTTGACCGCTGTCCAGTGATCCACTCTTGGATTACTCTTGTACCCCTTGACAGACTCATGGCAAGGCACACACAGGTGCGGTACACAGCATGGCATACTATATAGAGCCTATGGCTAAAGCATAGGAGATGACACTCGTCTCTTCTTTATCTTCTGCCGTGGTCGGGTATTGAGTCTTACTCAATTTCACACCTTACAATACAGTCAAGAACTCCTTCTTTGACCCATCTATTTTGAACTCCTTCAAAAACTTGTCGAGGTATGTCTTCGTCGAAAAAACTTATCAAGCGAATAGATCTATCCCTATAGATCTTGATGCTCAATAAAATAGTAGCTTTATCTGGGTCTTCCTTTGAAAAAAAAAACCTTTTCAAACAACCCTTCATGCTCTTCCAGAAATTCTACATCATTTCCGATCAATAATATGTCAACTACATATTCTTATAAGAAATTCTATAGTGCTCCCACTCACTTTCTTGCAAATACAAGTTTCTCATAAACTTTGTATAAACTTAAACACTTTGATCACCTCATCAAAGCATATATTCCAACTCCGAGATTCTTGCTCCCTAACATTTTGCCTTCAAAGCCAATCAATTTATAGTATTCGGACGTGCCACTTAACGGGAGACTACTTGTCATCGAAGGCCGAACTATGGTTCGGCAGGAAGGAACTCACCTCGCAAGCCGAAGACTCTATTCGCGAAGCAGTTGGGGCTAAAGACCCTTGGCATTGGAGGCAAGTTCGGGGGCTACTAAGGGAGTCCTAGATTAGGGGGTCCTCGGATAGCTGACCTATAGTTATGGGCCGGACTATGACGGCTACTTACCAAACACGGAAGATTTGAAGGCCTAGTCTCCAAGATGGAAGCTTCAGGAAGCACGGCTTGCGCTCCATGTCTGATGTAGTAATTAGGCATGTTTATCTCTTCGGCATGTAACTGACCATGTGTAAACCCTAGGCATCCTCGGCATCTATATAAGCCGGAGGGTTTTAGGGTCTAGAGGTAGAGCAACTCATCTAGGGTTAGCTATACGATCTCTAGGTAGATTAACTCTATAACCCCTCCCATCATCAATACAACCAAGCAGGACATAGGGTGTTACCTCCATCGGAGGGCCCAAACCTGGGTAAACTAGTATATCCTCTGTCTCCTGTTAGCGTCGATTCTAGTCTCACAGTTCGGGACCCTCTACCCGAGATCCACCGGTTTTGTCACCGACAACGATCACCTCCTCTTTCTCACCGAGCTCAACTCGCATGTTGTCACTGGTTGAGGAGTCCAACACTACCATGTCATCCAGTTTGCCTCCAAGGTGAATGCGCATGTGAGATCCCTCGTTTCTTTGCGAGAGATCATTCGAGGCCTCCGCGGTGCCGCCGTACATCTCTGCTATGGTTAACGCGGCTAGACGGCGGGACCTCTCTGTTCCTTCTGTAGCCTTGGTCTTGGATGCCTGGTTATATCTCAACATAAAACTCCTATTACTGGCAATGCTAGACGCAAGGAACAACTAAAAAGAAAGGCATGTTTTGGGGCTGATCAGGAGAGGAATGTGTAGTGATTTTCTACTAGGTTGTTTTATACCTACAAGTAAACAGGAGCTTAGTGGGAACACGTTTAGGTTTGGTAGGTGTGAACATATTTGCAACTAATTATAGTGGTAATTTGGAATGTGAAGGGAAACAAGATTTATTGATGATTTTCGTTTCGAAGCTCAAAACGGTAAAAACCGTGTGGGATGGTAGACCTGGGCCGGCATTCTCGAATGTGAACGTGTCTGTCCACTATCACACACGGTCCACACATCCTCATCGTGCCCCCTCGATAGGACGGCAAACTTCCCACGAGTGCCACCCATAAGTGAACAAACGGTTTGATACGCTACATGGGCCTTTTCCTATGGTTTATTTGATGTGCGACTGATACATCTCCAATGTATCGATAATTTATGAAGTATTCATGTCATATTCACCTATGTTTATAATACTTTTATATGATTTTTGTGCACTTTATATGATTTATTTAAAACTAACCCGGATTGACGCTATTTCTAGCAGAACTACCGCGGTGTTGTTTTTTGTGCAGAAATAAAAAGTTCTCCAAATTCAAAGAAACTTTTTGACATTTTTTGGAACAAAAGAGGCACTAGAAGCTTCGTGGGAGGGCCAGAAGAGCCACAAGATGGGCACAACCCACCAGGCCGTGCCAGGCCCCTATGGCGTGGGCTAGTGTCTTGTGCTCCCCTCGTGGCCCATCTTCGCGTGAAACCGACGCTAAAAAATCCTATATATTCAGAAACCACCAGAAATAACCCTAGACTCCTCGTTCCACCGCAGCAACTCCTTGTATCGACAAAAAACCAATCTAGAGGCATTCCAGTACCCTGCCGGAGAGGGTAGATCATCTCCGGTGGCCATCTTCAACATCTCGACGGAGGCCACGATGAGGAGGGAGTAGTCCACCCTTAGGGCTGATGGTTTGTACCAGTAGCTATGTGTTCAATCTCTCTCTCTCTGTCATGTTATTGAGATGGCATGATCTTGATGTATCACGGGCTTTGTTAATATAGTTGGATCATATGGTGTTTTCCCCTCTTTATCTTGTTGTGATGAATTGAGTTTTCCCTTTGAGATTTTGATATTATCATATTGATACTTTTATGGATTGGAGAGAACTTGATGTATGTCCTGCATGCAGACACCCATAGTGACATTGGGATATTCAAGTGGTTCACTTGATATATGTTATTGCGCCAACTTGCGGATTCCAGTGACCTTGGGGATCTATTCATAGGGGTTGATTGCATGTTTTCATACCTTGGTCTCCGATAGAAATCTTGGGGCATTCTTTGAGGTTTTTTGTGTTGGATTGAGTATTACGAATCTGAAATTGTTTGATGTGTATCGTATAATTAACTGATGGATACTTATGGTGACATTGGAGTATCCTAGGTGACATTAGAGTTGGTTGATGCGTATCATATGGTGCTATTCTATTATGAACTCTTAGATAGATCGATCGGAAAGGATAACTTGGTGTTATTTTAGTACGAATTCTTGGATAGATTGATCGGAAAGGATAATTTTAAGGTGGTTTCGTACCCTACAAACAATTTATTCTTATGTTGTCTGCTAGATAAGAACTTTGGAGTGATTATTCATTGCACATTGAGGGATGGTTATGTGATCCAATTATATTAGCATTGTTGATAGACTACACTAGCGAAAGTATAGACCCTAGGACTTATTTCCAAGCATTTATACACCGTTTTGCTCACTGTTTTACACTTGCGACATTGCTGTTTTTATATTTTCAGATCACAAAAACCTATTTCTATCATCCGTTTTGCGCTTGTATCATCATCTCTTCGCCGAACTAGTGCACCTATACAATTTTCCATTATATAGGGTGTGTTGGGTAGACAAGAGATTGCTTGTATTTGATTGCAAGGTTGTTTCAGAGAGACCGTCGTCATCCTGCACCTCCGACGGATTGATAAACCTTAGGTCATCCACTTGAGGGAAAATTGCTACTATCCTACAAAACTCTGCGCTTGGAGGCCCGACATAGTCTACAAGAATGAAGTTGCGTAGTAGATATCAGTGACTCCTAATTGAACACAACAGCAGATTCAACCCCCTGGCCAAAGCCTTACTTTACCACACCAGAGACTTCGGTTCGATCCTAGACCAACCCCTTTTTCTTTCTCTCTTTAATTTGTAAACTCAAATGCCTTTTAAAATATTCTTATCTTTCAAAACCTAACTCTAAATCTTCTTTATCACTTACTTTTTTTGTAGATTCAAATGCCTTTTCAAATATTCAAATCTTTCAAGCCCTAACTCTAAATCTAACATGTTATATATGCAATTCGCTTAGAAAAATGTGTATATTTCAAATATGCTATCATCTTGCATGTTAATCATTTCTAGAACTCCTCGGGTAAAATACAAGATCATCTAATCATTATATTTTTACGCAACACCACTTAGCATGATGTTTGTCGTGTGGATATTTCAATAAATTTGTTGAAATCCTTTTTATTTTCTATTTTTTGCAAATTCATATGCCTTTTAAAATATTCTTATCTTTCACACTTTAACTCTAAATTTATTCTTTATCACTTGCTTTTTTTATAAATTTAAATGTCTTTTATAATATTCAAATCAGTCAAGCCCTCACTCTAAATCTGACATGTTATATATGGAAATCGCTTAGAAAAATGTGTATTTTAAATATGCTAGTATTTTGCATGTTAATTATTTTTAGAACTCCCTGAATACACTTCAAAAATCATCCAATCATTATGTTTTTATGCAACACCACTTATCATATTATTTGTCATGTGGAGATTTCAATGAATTTGCTGATATCCCGGAGTGTTTATAAGAGGGTGATTTTTTCCACCCATTCAACGCACATGCATGTTTGCTAGTAAAGACAAAAATGCCCAATGGAACGTTGGTACTTCATATAAGTTACGTACAAAATTTGTCGCGTTTACATGTTTTTAGCGACTTAAAATTGGGAAGAAGAAAACGAGAAAGAAAGGAGCGAATTATGGAACAATTGTTTCATTAATTAAAGATTGGGGTATTTATACCCTCAGTACAAGGCGGTTACAAAGGCGGCGGTTGCCAAAACATGGGCACAGTCACATCATGGATTTACATTTAGTTAACCTAATTGATTAATTCCTATCAAAAATGTTGATATGCGACATTTCCATACAGTTATAATAAACTAGGCTAAAAGGAAGCATTGGGCACCTTCCGACGAAGGTCTGTTGCACTCCATGGTTAGCAGCACCCTTTTAGCCATTCATTTTAAGTGTCCGGACCGACGACCATGGTACCAGTCTCCACCTGCGCAGCTAATGGGTCTGGTAGGCTCTTGGGGCTACTGGACTTCATCGAGTAGAGGTTGACATCATGCAATCACGTGCATGACAAGCCTGCCGCACCGCTCCATCTCCATGTTTTCCCACAGGTAGCAAATTCCAGCCATGACCTACCTCCACAAGATTTCACATTGGTATACCTCTACTTCCTCGGGGATGTCATGTCCGCCGCTGATGTGCTCGAGCCTGGCCATATAAACATCGAGATCGACGATGACGCGATGATTACCCAAAAATCTAGGGAATCATAACAGTCTTCGCGGGTAGTGTTACACCTTGATTTATTAACTCGACGCAAGGGGAACCAAATAATATTTATTGGTCTTAGGAACTAGTTTGTCAATCCAGCCACACCAAGAACATCTCTCTGCAGCAAAGTTTTAGTAGAACAACAAAATAGTAGTAGTAACGGTAACGATAACAACAACAGTTTTGTAGTCATTGTAATAGTAGCAACAATAATAGTAACTTAGCAAGATTCAATATATGAAAAGTGTAGGCACGTGGACTGCCAATGGTTAATGATTTAGATGACATCAATCATGTAACAGTTACACACCAAAGCAACACAGAACTAGCTCCAATTCATCAATGTAATGTAGGCATGTATTCCGCATATGGTCATATGTGCTTGCGATAAGGAAATCTAAGGCATAATAAGGCCTCCTTTTAATAGAGAACTGGAACAAAGCATTAACACATGGTGAATACATGAACTCCTAAAACTACTACAATCAACGGAAAGAATCCCAATTATTGTCACCTTGGGGTATGCGGATCAAGACACATAATAGGTTCATACAACTTCGAAGATAGGATCCAAATAACTCTTATATTCATGAAAAGATAATAGGTTCAGATCTGAACACATGGCACTTGGGACCTAGTGACAAGAATTAAGCATATCAAAATCATAGAAACATCAATCTCAGAACATAGTGGATAGTAGGGATCAAGCCCTATCAAACTTAACTTGATTACATGATCAATCTCATCCAATCTCACCACCGTCCAGCAAGCCTACAAAGGAATTACTCACTCTCGGTGGTGAGAATCATGGAATTGTTAATGGAGAAGGGTTGATGATGATGACGATGATGAATCCACCTCTCCGGAGCCCCAAACTGACTCCAGATTAGCCCTCCCAAGTTAGAACAGGAGGTGGCGGCGGCTCCGTCTCGTAAGACGTGATGAAAACTTCCCTCCTATTTTTTTCTCCGTAATCATGAATTTATACGATTGTAATTAGGGTTAGAGGAGCCACGACGTGTCCCTAAGCCATCGGTGTACACCTAGGGGGTGGGTGTCACGCCCAAGATGCAATCCTATCCTCATTTTGGCACGGGGGCCTCGACAGGGATAGAAGCGCATCTCGTCGTGTTGCAAGAATGGATATCATTGCAAGTACATGTACATAAGAGATGAGTATATGGAATTGGCTTACACTTGCCACAAGCTACATCAATACAACAACATATTCAAACATCATACGGAACAGCAGGGTCCGACTACGGACAAAATCAAACGACAAAATGGCATCCATCCTTGCTATCCCAGGCTGCCGCCTGGAACCCATCCTAGATTGATAATGAAGAAGAAGAACTCCAAACAAACAAGCATCGCGCTCATGTTCAATCATCGCATTACATGTACCTGCAATTGTTGTTGTAGTAATCTGTGAGCCACAGGGACTTAGCAATCTCATTTCCAATGGTATCAAGACTATTAAAGCTTAATGGGTGAGGTATGGTTAAGTGGTGAGGCTGCAGCAAGCGATTAAGCATTTATTTGACTGGGTAACTTACGAATACAGAAATTAAAGTATGGTGCTCTATGATAACGGACGTGAACTAGTAATGATCACTAACTGATCCTGAACACCTACTTACGTCAAACTTAACCCCACCATGTTTTCTCTCGGATAAGGACTCACGAGAAGAGACAGTCACGTTTACGCACACAGTTGCTGTACTTTATTTGAGTTTACTTCAAGTTTACTATGACCGGGTGTTAAATAAAGTATCCAAGTTTGCCACATAACCGCGGGCACGGCTTTCCGAAAGATTTAACCCTATAGGGGTGCTCCAACTCCTCCATTACAAATTAACCACATGCAGCGGGAATAACCTTGACCACGGATCTCGTGATCTTCCTAGGCAATTCTACAGGAAATCCGCCACCTCGATATAGCCCGAAGAAAAATCGGAATTCCTCACTCAAGATGTTCGAGAAAGGTAAAATAAATCCAGCAAGGCCGCCTGGCGTGTCGACGATCCCGATAGGAGCCACGTATCTCATTCTCAGGACACGATGGATTGGCCAAACTTTTGGTAGGCCAGTCACAGAGTTGCCCCTGGTAGCCACTGGCGATTGATGGGTTGGACCAACACTCATGAGGAGGACTGTCCCATGGGTTGATTAAATTATCCGCGCGTGCCAGCGGGTCCCTATGCAATTTATTAGTTATTGGGAAAATGTAGTACCAATGTTGGGCCTTCCTAGACAAGCTTTATCCTAACACGAAACTCAGGGGGTCCCCATAACAACCCCGAGCATGTTAGGAGCGCTCAATTATGGAACATAGCACCGGTTCACAAGTAACTAGGGGCGGCAAGAGTGGAACAAAACACCGAGCAAAAGGCCAAGCCTTCCACTCTTTACCAAATGTATAAGTGCATTAATTTAACTAGCAATAATATTGTGATAACAAAAGAATGTCCATGTTAACACATGGAAGCAATTCCACCTGCAGCTAAAACGCTACAAGAAAGGCTGAGCAAGCGGTAACATAGCCAAAAAAGGTTTTGCTAGGACGTGGAGGGGTTAGAGGCTTTCATGGCAATGTTTGGAGGCTTGACAAACAAGTGGTAGGTAGCAAGACATACCGATAAAAGCGGGACAACTAGCATAGCAATGATAGTAGTGGTATCTAGGGAAATGTGTCATCTTTCCTGAGATCCCGCTCGGAAGAAGAACGAGTCCATGAAGAAGATGATCCAACGTAGTCGAACGAATCCTCACACTCCAAACTCTTTCGGAATTCTATTGAGGAGAAGCAAACCGGAAACAACAATCAACACACGATACACCACAACATATGCATGATATGATGCGCAGACAAATATGATGCATGTCCGGTTTAATATGCAACGCATGGCATGGCATGGAAATAACACCAAACAACTACTACATATTAAGTGAAGTTCAATATGCAACGAGTTCCATAATGAAGAAACTCCACGTTCGAATTATTTAGTTCACTCTCGCTAGGTACTCATCAATATTAAATGTTTTTAACATGGGTGGTCATGGCATAAGGCAGAGATGGAATTAAGAAATTTTAAATGGAGAGGACATCATAAATATAACAAAATAATAACTCTCCATATTATGAGAAAAGTGGTTAATGTTGTTTATCAAGGCAAGAGGTGAAGCATGAACAACTAGATCATCTAGGCATTTTAAATGGGGCCGGAAGCAACATATAGCATTTTCGAAACATCCCATAAGCATAATATGAATTTGGTCCAGATATGTACTAACCATATTTTAGAGTTTTTATACAGCAAAAAAATGTCACCATGAGATTCTACACATTTTTCTAGTCAAGTTGCATATGTAAAACATTTGCATCAGAGCTACGGTTTAAAATTTATTAAATAAAGGAAATTATGCAAATTAAATGAAAACAGCGGGTTAAACATTTTTATCACATGAGAAACTTGGATATTGTGAATCTACATAAAATTCTAGTCAAGTTTCATATATAAAGTTTTTACATACGATGCCCGGTTGAAAAGTTATTAAATGCATGAACTACAAGGGTTTTTCTGCAATTCTGTTTTTCTGGTTAATTGGAAAAAAATCTTTGGACAAAAAAAATACAGACACAGGCCGAAAGCAGCGGCGCAACTTAACAAGGCTTCTCTAGGCAGGGGATAGGACATCGAGGCTCACAATGGGCTTGGTGGGCTGATGGGTCGGCGGTCGGCTTGGCGCGGCCCACATGCAGGAGCCCGGTCAATGGGGGGGCGCGAGCGGTTGCTCCTCCTCCCGATCCTGATCGGGGTGAGGGCATGACGGTGGCGGCCCTGCAACACCGGCGATGAGGGAGAAAGGGGCAGCGATGATGAGGCTTGCTGGATCTGGAGCAGGGATGGGCGGATCCGTCCGTTCCCGGTGGCGGATGGAGCTCCGGTGCAAGCTCGAAGCGACGGCGGCCATGGAGGATCCTGCGAGGAGGGAGAGAGAGAAGGTGAGGTGAGGGAGAGAAGAAGGAGTGGGAGGAGCACGAGGCAAGGGGCAGCAGGGGGTCGCCGGTGGTGGCTCGTCGGGGCTCCGGCGATGGTCGGCGGCGACGGGCGCACGCTCGCCCGATGGGGAAGCGGGGCTGGGCGGCTCAGGCAGCAGAGGAGCTCAGGAGCAGCTCGACGTATAGGCGGCGGAGATTCGGGCTTGGGGCGGTCCTCCAGATGGGCCTCGGTGGGCCCGGCGGCTAGGGGGAGGCTGCTGGAGGCGGCGCGGATCCCTATGCGGCTAGGGTTTAGGCCAACTTAGGATGGGGATGGGGTTTAAATAGGAAAGGGGCTAGGATTAGAGGTTTTTTGTCTGTTTTCGGGCCGTAGGATCTCGATCCGATGGCCGGAAGCGGAGAGGGGGCTAGGTGGGCTACGGTGGCTGTGTAGATGGGCTAGGTGGAGATGAGAGAGAGGTTTGTGGCCCGTGACACAATGTTTAAAACACCAAAAAACGTCTGATAATAAACCGAGGACGCACTGTTACGATTAACCGTTCGGGTAGCAAACGAACTCGGAGCGCGACGAAATTTGACAAACGGTCTACCTACACTGTAATAAGACCGCATGCCAGGTTTCGACCCAATCTGAGAATATTTTAGCGCGCTTTAAAAACGGGTTTTTAACGATGTCGTGGGCGCATGCGTGTGTGGTTGGTCTCGAAAGGTTGATGGCACGAACGGAGAGAACCAACAACTACTCACGGATGTAGGTTTTTGAAAGCGAGTGATGATGCTACACAGATGATGCGAATGATGCAATGATGAATGCAGCAATGAAACGAAACACAGTCGAGAATGGAAATAAAAGGGGAATCTTCTGGAGCATTGGTCCCGGGCTGTTACAACTCTCCTCCACTACACGAGGATCTTGTCCCGAGATCTAGAATGAGAAGGAGAAGAGAAAGAGCAAGAGTAAGAGGTAAAACTTTATTGCTTCTTTGACAAACGAGTGAAATCCACAAACCTTGAAGGTTACAAGGAGATGAAGAATGATAAGAGGAACAAGCAAGAATTCACAAGAAGTTTCGGCAGCACTTCGGTTGGATAGAGGGACAAAATTGATATGAAGGAAAGAAATTGAAAGAGAGACACCAAAATTCGGTTGGATTAGAATCAAAACTTCATAAGACAGAAGTATCATGAAAAGATTTCACAGCACTCCGGTAAAATGAATAAGCAAAGAAAGAACATGATCTTGATACAACACGATGATGGTTGAAAGAGAGCAACATGACAATGCCTCCGAAAGAAAAGAATAGAAACTAGATCATTGGAAGGAAAAGAATGGAGAAGAAAATGACAACTCCTACTACAAATGGATTTGAAAGCATATTTAGGAAGAAGAGATTGAATAGAGTTTTTGGAACACCAACAACGAAAAGAACAAGCTTGTTGTGGACTTATGGAAAACATCTCAAAATTATGAGGTGACAACCTACCACAACAGAAACAATTGATTGATTGAGAGCAACAAGATATTCAAAGCTTCTTTCACCAAGAGGTGGAGGAGACACTTGACTCATTTATAACACCATGATAGCAACAATCCTTAGGAAAAGCTTTAGGTGAAATCCAACCCAAGATAAATCCAAGAATACAAAATGGGTTTACTTATCTCATTCTTGGAAATTTTCCTTCGAGACTCCTTATAACCAAGAATTTAATAACACCATCTCAAAACACCATGGACAAGGAATTGAACTTAGAAACCCAAGATAGAGAACACTTGAGCACCTCCAACAAGAATCTTGATGAATACTTCGAGAAAGAACTAACTCCTTGAAGAACCACCATGAGGAACCTCCGGAAATGAGAGGATGATAGAAAAGAATTGAAGGTTGAAAAAGAACAAGATTGGGGCCTTCCAATGATTTGGATGAAGCTTCGCGACGAGATACTTGAGAAAACCTCGGAAAGAAAAAGATAAGCAACTTAGAATTGAGAATTGATACCATGAACAACCCCGGAAGAAGGATTGAGATCACCCTGACCAACAAGAATAAGAATTATGTTATGCTTATCCTTCATCCAAGTTAAATTGATTACAAGCAACAGATTTAACATACCACTTATTTTTCTTGCAAAGAATTGAAGAGAGAGAGAGAGAGAGAGATCACAAACTTGAAGAAGTCTTGAACGAGACACCGGGAGGAATTCACAAATGAATGAGCATACTACGAATGGATGGAGATACATGAGAACGAAGAGATCATGATCCACCTAATGGAAAACTTCACAAGGCACCAGAATAATTGAGATACGAACGAAGGAACAACACTTGAGAAGAATTTGAGAATGAAGCTGAAAGCTAAGAACGAATAAATCATCTAAAATGATGGCCTTCGGAGGATAGAGAAATGAAAACAACTCTGAATAGACCTGATAGATATGGGAGGAATTACTCATGATCAAACAATTTGGGAGGATACCACAAAGCTAAGGCCATGAATCTTCAAGAGAATGAGCAAAGATTTAAGAGAACCATTCCTTCGGTCTTCAATGTAGAGAATGATGACGAGAAACAACATGATGAGTTACTGAGACACTCCGGAATAAATGAATAAATAAGGTTGAGCCAACAATGAAAATGATTTAGAAGCGATCTTCGAGAAGGCACATGACTGATGAAATTCATTCTTATGTCATATTGAGAAGAACTTGAGGACCTCTCCGGAAAGATTAGATGAGCCAGGTAAGATCCCGGGGAAAAAGCTGTGGTTATGGGGCCACTCAAAGAAACACCGTTGAAATGATTGCTTAGAAAGAAAGATTGCACCAGTACAAATGAAAACTTGTAGATTTGAGAACCTCAAAATAATTTAAGAAGACATGAATGGAAATGAAAGTCTTCTGAGATATCTTCAGCACACCGGATAGAATAGAGAGGGATGAATAAGCAAGAGACGCTTCGATAAGAATTCCAACATGGGAGAGCAATTAGAGCATGGAAATGATATGATGAACACCGAGAATTTGAATTGAATCCACCGGAGAAGAATAACAACGAGAACAAGGAATATGAGGATAGATCTTGAAATATTAACTCCTACGAATCTCACCAAGAAATTACCAACAATACGGAAGAAATGACAGCGGAAGCATTGATGAAGAGAAAGGCACCTGGACGAGAATTAATCATTGAAGAAAAAGGGTGGGAGGGTGGGGAAACAAAGAAAACTTGGGACAGATGAAAAGAACTTCAGAAAGAAACATGAGGATTGATCTTGCAAATATCGTAGATAATTGAATATCTTGAAGAGGAGCGCACCGGTTGAAAAGAATTGATATGATAACTGTTGGGAGACGTAGTAGTAAATCAACAAAATTCCTAATTATCACCAAGATCTATCTATGGAGAAACCAGCAACGAGTGGGGAGAGATTGCTTCTTCATACCTCTGAAGATTGCTAAGCGGAAGCGTTACAAGAACGCGGTTGGTGGAGTCGTACTCGCAGTGATTTAGATCGCAGTGGATTCCGATCTCAGCGCCAAACAACGGCGCCTCCGCGTTCAACACACGTGCAGACCGATGACGTCTCCTACATCTTTATCTAGTAAGGAGGAAGGAGAGGTTGAGGGAGAGCTCCGGCAGCACGAGGCGTGGTGACGGTGGAGCTACGTGAACTCCGGCAGGGCTTCGCCAAGTGCTACGGAGAACGAGGAAGAGGAAGGGTAGGGTTGCACCGAGAGAGAGAAGTCATGTCTCAAATCAGCCCAAACCCTTGCATATATATAGGAGGAGGGAGAGGTAGGGCTGCCTTGGCCCCTCCTCCAAGGAGGAGAAGTTCAGCCGAACTAGGGGGAGAGTCCACCTCCCACAAGGGAGGTGGATCTCCTCCTTTTAAATCATTTCAGCCCTATCTCTTGATCTCCAGCCGCATGGGCCTTTCTATAAGGTCTTGGCCAGCCCAATAAGGGCTGGTACACCTCCTCTAAGGGCCCACGAAGTCCTATGGTCGTCACACCCCTCCCGGGGGTCCTCCGGCACCCTTCCGGCACTCCTGGTACACTACCGATGAGCCCGAAAACTTTCCTGTGACCAAAACTGGACTTCCTACATATCAACTTTTACCTCCGGACCATTCCAGAGCTCCTCGTGACATCCAGGATCTCATCCGGGACTCCGAACAACCTTAGGTAATCACGTATACCATTTCCCTATAACCCTAGCGGCATCGAACCTTAAGTGTGTAGACCCTACGGGTTCGGGAGACACGTAGACATGACCGAGACACCTCTCTGGTCAATAACAAACAGCAGTATCTGGATACCCATGTTGGCTCCCATATTCTCCACGATGATCTCATCAGATGAACCACGATGTCGGGGATTCAATTAATCCCGTATACAATTCCCTTTGCCTATCGGTATGATACTTGCCCGAGATTCGATCGTCGGTATCTCTATACCTTGTTCAATCTCATTACCGGCAAGTCTCTTTACTCGTTCCATAATACATCATACCGTGGCTAACTCCTTAGTCACATTGAGCTCATTATGATGATGTCTTACCGAGTGGGCCCAGAGATACCTCTCCGTCACACGGAGTGACAAATCCCAGTCTCGATTCGTGTCAACCCAACAGACACCTTCGGAGATACCCGTAGTGCACCTTTATAGCCACCCAGTTATGTTGTGACGTTTGGCACACCCAAAGCATTCCTACAGTATCCGGGAGTTGCACAATCTCATGGTCTAAGGAAACGATACTTGACATTGAAAAGCTTTAGCAGATGAACTACACGATCTTGTGCTATGCTTAGGATTGGGTCTTGTCCATCACATCATTCTCCTAATGATATGATCCTGTTATCAACGACATCCAATGTCCATGGTCATGAAACCGTGACCATCTATTGATGAACGATCTAGTCAACTAGAGGCTCACTAGGGACATGTTGTGGTCTATGTATTCACACATGTATTATGGTTTCCGGTTAACACAATTATAGCATGAAAAATAGACAATTATCATGAACTAGGAAATACAATAATAACCATTTTATTATAGCCTCTAGGGCATATTTCCAACAGTCTCCCACTTGCACTAGAGTCAATAATCTAGTTACATTGTGATGAATCGAACACCCATAGGAATCTGGTGTTGATCATGTTTTGCTCATGAGAGAGGTTTAGTCAACGAATCTACGACATTCAGATCCATATGCACTTTACAAATATCTATATATCCCTCTTGAATGTAATCACGGATGGATTTGAAGCGGCGCTTGATGTGTCTAGTCTTCTTGTGAAACCTGGGCTCCTTCGCAAGGGCAATAGCTCCAGTGTTGTCACATAATAGAGTCATCGAGCCCGACGCACTTGGAATTACTCCTAGGTCAGTGATGAAATCCTTCATCCAGACTCCTTCCTTTCCTGCTTCCGAAGCAGCTATGTACTCCGCTTCACATGTAGATGCTGCCACGACGCTTTGCTTGGTGCTGCACCAGCTGACTGCCCCTTCGTTCAAAACATACACGTATCCGGTTTGCGACTTGGAGTCGTCCGGATCTGTGTCAAAGCTAGCATCGACGTAACCCTTTACGACGAGCTCTTCGGCACCTCCATATACGAGAAACATGTCCTTTGTCCTTTTCAGGTACTTCAGGATATTCTTGACCGCTGTCCAGTGTTCCGCTCCGGGATCACTTTGGTACCTCCCTACCAAACTTATGGCAAGGTTCACATCAGGTCTGGTACACAGCATGGCATACATAAAGAGCCTATGGATGAAGCATAGGGGATGACACTCATCTTTTCTCTATCCTTTGCCATGGTCAGGCATTGAGTCGTACTCAATCTCACACCTTGTAACACATGCAAGAACCCCTTCTTGGACTGATCCATATTGAACTTCTTCAATATCTTGTCAAGGTATGTTCTTAGTGAAAGACCTATGAGGCGTCTCGATCTATCTCTATAGATCTTGATGCCTAATATGTAAGCAGCTTCTCCAAGGTCCTTCATTGAAAAACATTTATTCAAGTAGGCCTTTACACTTTCCAAAAGTTCTATATCATTTCCCATTATCAGTATGTCATCCACATATAATATGAGAAATGCTACAGAGCTCCCACTCACTTTCTTGTAAATACAGGGTTCTCCATAAACCTGTACAAACCCAAACGCCTTAATCACTTCATTAAAGCGAATGTTCCAACTCCGAGATGCTTGCACCAGCCCATAGATGGACCGCTGGAGCTTGCATACCTTGTTAGCATCTTTAGGATCGACAAAACCTTCCGGCTGCATCATATATAGTTCTTACTTAAGGAAACCATTAAGGAATGCCGTTTTGACGTCCATTTGCCAGATCTCATAATCATAAAATGCGGCAATTGCTAACATGATTCGGACAAACTTCAGCATCACTACGGGTGAGAAAGTCTCATCATAGTCAATGGCTCGCTTATCATCAGGCAAGTTCACAAAAGTCCATACTTTGTTCTCATACATGGATCCTATCTCGGATTTCATGGCCTCAAGCCATTTGTTGGAATCCGGGCCCGCCGTTGCTTCTTCATAGTTCGAAGGTTCACCATTGTCCAACAACATGATCTCCAGGACAGGGTTGCCATACCACTCTGGTGCGGAACGTGTCCTAGTGGACCTTCTACATTCAACAGTAACTTGATCTGAAGTTTCATGATCATCATCATTAACTTCCTCTCAAGCTAGTGCAGGCTCCACAGAAACAACTTCCTGTGCTACGCTACTCTCCGGTTCGAGTGGAGGTATAATTACCTCATCAAGTTCTATTTTCCTCCCACTTACTTCTTTCGAGAGAAACTCTTTCTCGAGAAAGGATCCATTCTTGGCAACAAAGACTTTGCCCTCGGATCGTAGGTAGAAGGTATACCCAATAGTCTCTTTGGGATATCCTATGAAGACGCACTTTTCCGCTTTGGGTTCGAGCTTCTTAGGTCGAAGTTTCTTCACATAAGCATCGCATCCCCAAACTTTTAGAAACGACAGCTTAGGTTTCTTACCAAACCATAATTCATACGGTGTCATCTCAAGGGATTTTGATGGTGCCCTATTTAAAGTGAATGCGGCAGTCTCTAATGCATATCCCCAAAACGATAGTGGTAAGTCGGTAATAGACATCATAGATCGTACCATATCTAATAGAGTGCGATTACAACGTTCAGACACACCATTTCGCTGAGGTGTGCCAGGCGGCATGAGTTGTGAAACAATTCCACATTTCCTTAGGTGTGTGCCAAATTCATGACTTAAATATTCTCCGCCACGATCAGATCATTGGCACTTTATTTTCCTATCACGTTGATTCTCTACCTCACTCTGAAATTCGTTGAACCTTTCAAAAGTTTCACACTTATGTTTCATTAAGTAGACATACCCATATCTGCTCAAGTCATCAGTGAGGGTGAGAACATAATGGTAGCCACCACGAGCCTCGACACTCATTGGACCGCATACATCGGTATGTATTATTTCCAACAAGTCAGTTGCTCGCTCCATTGTTCTAGAGAACGGAGTCTTGGTCATCTTGCCCATGAGGCATGGTTCGCATGTGTCAAATGATTCGAAATCAAGAGACTCCAAAAGTCCATTAGTATGGAGCTTCTTCATGTGTTTGACACCAATATGACCAAGGCGGCAGTGCCACATGTAAGTGGGACTATCGTTATCAACCTTACACTTTTTGGTACTCACACTATGGACATGTGTAACATCACGTTCGAGATTCATGAAAAATAAACCATTGACCAGCGGGGCATGACCATAAAACATTTCTCTCATATAAATAGAACAACCATTATTCTCATATTTAAATGAGTAGCCATCTCTCATCAAGCGAGATCCAAATACAATGTTCATGCTCAAAGCTGGTACTAAATAACAATTATTAAGGTTTAACACTAATCCCGAAGGTACATGTAGAGGTAGCGTGCCGACGGCGATCACATCGACCTTGGAACCATTCCCGGCGCGCATCGTCACCTCGTCCTTTGCGAGCCTCCGCTTATTCCGCAGCTCCTGCTTGGAATTACAAATGTGAGCAATTGCACCGGTACCAAATACCCAGGAGCTACTACGAGCGCTGGTTAGGTACACATCAATAACAAGTATATCACATATACCTTTAACGTTGCCGTCCTTCTTATCCGCTAAGTACTTGGGGCAGTTCCGCTTCAGTGACTGGTACCCTTGCAATAAAAGCACTCAGTCTCAGGCTTGGGTCCATTCTTGTTCTTCTTCTTCTCGGCAACTTCCTTACCGGGCACGGCAACAGCTTTGCCGTCCTTCTTGAAGTTCTTATTACCCTTGCCTTTCTTGAAACTAGTGGTCTTATTCACCATCAACACTTGATGCTCCTTTTTTATCTCGACCTCCGCTGATTTCAGCATCGAGTACAACTCAGGAATGGACTTCTCCATCCCCTACATGTTGTAGTTCATCACAAAGCTTTTGTAGCTAGGTGGAAGCGACTGGAGGATTCTGTCAATGACCAAGTCATCCGGGAGATTAACTCCCAGCTGAGTCAAGCGGTTGTGTACCCTAGACATCTTGAGGATGTGCTCACTGACAGAAATATTCTCCTCCATCTTACAGCTGAAGAACTTGTCGGACACGTCATATCTGTTGACCCGGGCATGAGCTTGGAAAACTAGTTTCAGCTCTTGGAACATCTCATATGCTCCATGTTGCTCAAAACGCTTTTGGAGCCCCGGTTCTAAACTGTAAAGCATGCCGCACTGAACAAGGGAGTAATCATCGCAGCGAGAATGCCAAGCGTTCGCAACGTCTTCCTTTGCTGGGAGAAGGGTGGGTCACCTAGTGGTGCATCAAGGACATACAATTTCTTGGAAGCTATGAGGATGATCCTCAAGCCACGGACCAAGTCCGCATAGTTGCTTCCATCATCTTTCAACTTGGTTTTCTCTAGGAACGCATTGAAATTGAGGGTGACATTCGCGTTGGCCATTGGATCTACAATATATATTGTAAAGATAATTTTAGACTAAGTTCATTATAATTAAGTTCACATAATCAAATTATTTAATGAACTCCCACTTAGATAGACATCTCTCTAGTCATCCAAGTGACACATGATCCATGTCAACTAGCCCGTGTCCGATCATCACGTGAGACGGACTAGTCATCCATGGTGAACATCTCCATGTTGATCGTATCTTCTATACGACTCATGTTCGACCTTCTGGTCTTCCATGTTCCGAGGCCACGTTTGTACATGCTAGGCTCGTCAAGTCAACCTAAGTGTTCCGCGTGTGTAAATCTGGCTTACACCCGTTGTATGCGAACATTAGAACCTATCACACCCGATCATCATGTGGTGCTTCAGAACGACGATCCTTAGCAACGGTGCACAGTTAGGGTGAACACTTCTCTTGAAATTTTATTGAGAGATCATCTTATTTACTACCGTTGTTCTAAGCAAATAAGATGTAAACATGATAAACATCAGATGCAATCAATATAGTGACATGATATGGCCAATATCATCTTGCTCCTTTGATCTCCATCTTCGGGGCACCATGATCATCACTGTCACCGGCACGACACCATGATCTCCATCATCATGATCTCCATCATCATGATCTCCATCATTGTGTCTTCATGAAGTTGTCTCGCCAACTATTACTTCTACTACTATGGCTAACGTTTAGCAATAAAGTAAAGTAATTACATGGCATTTATGATTGACACGCATGTCATACAATAAAATAAGACAACTCCTATGGATCCTGCCTGTTGTCATACTCATCGACATGCAAGTCGTGAATCCTATTATAAGAAGATGATCAATCTCATACATCACAATGCATCATATCACATTCTTTGGCCATATCACATCACAAGGCATATGCTGCAAAAACAAGTTAGACGTCCTCTAATTTATAGTTGCAAGTTTTTACGTGGCTGCTATAGGTTTCTAGCAAGAACGTTTCTTACGTATGCCAAAACCACAACATGATATGCTAATTGCTATTTACCCTTCATAAGGACCCTTTTCATCGAATCCAATCCGACTAAGGTGGGAGAGACAAACACCCGCTAGCCACCTTATACAACAAGTGCATGTCAGGCGGTGGAACCAGTCTCACGTAAGCGTACATGTAAAGTCGGTCCGGGCCGCTTCATCCCACAATACCGCCGAATCAAGATAAGACTAGTAGTGGTAAGCATATTAACAAAATCGACGCCCACAACAACTTGTGTTCTACTTGTGCATAGATTCTACGCATAGACCTAGCTCATGATGCCACTGTTGGGAGACGTAGTAGTAAATCAAAAAAAATTCTACTTATCACCAAGATCTATCTATGGAGAAACCAACAACGAGTGGGGAGAGATTTCATCTTCATACCTTTGAAGATCGCTAAGAGGAAGCGTTACAAGAACGCGGTTGGTGGAGTCGTACTCGTAGCGATTCAGATCGCGGTGGATTCCGATCTCAGCGCCGAACAATGGCGCCTCCGCGTACAACACACGTGCAGCCCGATGACGTCTCCTACGTCTTGATCCAGCTAGGAGGAAGGAGAGGTTGAGGGAGAGCTCCGGCAGTATGACGGCATGGTGACGGTGGAGCTACGTGAACTCCGGCAGGGCTTCGCCAAGTGCTACGGAGAACGAGGAAGAGGAAGGGTAGGGCTGCACCGAGAGACAGAGAAGTCGTGTCTCAAATCAGCCCAAACCCTTGCATATATATAGGAGGAGGGAGAGAGAGGGCTGCCTTGGCCCCTCCTCCAAGGAGGAGAGGTTCGGCCGAACTAGGGGGAGAGTCCACCTCCCACAAGGGAGGTGGATCTCCTCCTTTTAAATCATTTCAGCCCTATCTCTTGATCTCCAGCCGCATGGGCCTTTCTAGAAGGTCTTGGCCAGCCAAATAAGGGCTGGTACACCTCCTCTAAGGGCCCATGAAGTCCTATGGTCTTCACACCCCTCTCGGGGGTCCTCCGGCACCCTCCCGGCACTCCCGGTACACTACCGATGAGCCCGAAAACTTTCTAGTGACCAAAACTGGACTTCCTATATATCAAAATTTACCTCCGGACCATTCCGGAGCTCCTCGTGACATCCGGGATCTCATCCGGGACTCTGAACAACCTTCGGTAATCACGTATACCATTTCCCTATAACCCTAGCGTCATCGAACCTTAAGTGTGTAGACCCTACGGGTTCGGGAGACACGTAGACATGACCGAGACACCTCTCCGGTCAATAGCCAATAGCGGGATCTGGATACCCATGTTGGCTCCCACATGCTCCACGATGATCTCATCGAATGAACCACGATGTCGGGGATTCAATTAATCCCGTATACAATTCCCTTTGACTATTGGTATGATACTTGCCCGAGATTCGATTGTCGTTATCTCTATACCTTGTTCAATCTCGTTACCGGCAAGTATCTTTACTCGTTCCGTAATACATCATCCCATGGCTAACTCCTTAGTCACACTGAGCTCATTATGATGATGTCTTACCGAGTGGGCCCAGAGATTGGGCAAAAGAATTATCAATCCCACAACATATGAGAACACTTAGGAAAGATATGAAATCACCACTTGACATCAAAGCAACTCTAATTACCACATACAAATCAAAACAAAGGATGGGGCTTATGAAACAAAACAGAACAAATTCATGACAGAGATTCTGCTTGATATTTTCGTGGTAAGGTTCACACAGGCTCGATCATACATTGGATTGTCATATTGAAATGACGCTCGAATATGCTCCAAAGGCGTAGCGAACTACAAAGCTTGACGAAGCATATCTGATGACATATATCGAGACTGTCCTCTGTAGGAAAGACCGTGCACAAACGAATTCACTAGATGTCGAACCCCAACCTCACATCATGATCTGTTGGAAGATAACCTAGGTAACTACTTGAATTCCCACCGAAGAACTCCCAAAACTTTCCTGGTTATGCAATCAGGTGTTGGGGATACAAGGAGGAAATATCTCACACAACTAACAAGTCCTACACCCCAACTATATCCATTCTTCAACACATAACCAGAAGCTTCGAAAACTCAATTATCTCGGACCCTCGAAAACACAAAGATACTAAGAATGGAAATACATCCGAAATCTCTCCACCAGTACTGGGGATGCCGGACTCCTCTCGCCACTACTAGTATTGAAGCAATTTCGAACATCCTCCGTCTTGAGATACTAAGGAAACTGAATGATAATGATGTGCCAAGAATCCCTTGGAGCTCTACTCCTCGATAATAGGAGGCACCAAGTACAGAACTCCGTCACATCGGCATCATATAGATTCCAAAATATCCGCATGATCCTAATTTTTTTTTGTCTGAGAAGAGGGTAGAATCAAAATTCCTAAGTCGATTACCTCACCAGAGCATAGAAGAGGAGTAAAAAGAATCCTACTCTCCGATATAACTAGACTCAAAATAGTTTTCACTAGACTTGACTCGACCAAGTTCGATCAATCAAGGGGGCTCCTAGGTCGGTACAGGCTCTGATACCAACATATCACGCTTAAGATGCGATCCTATCCTCATTTTGGCACGAGGGCGTCGACAGGGATAGAAGCGCATCTCTTCGTGTTGCAAGAATGGATATCATTACAAGTACATGTACATAAGAGATGAGTATATGGAATTGGCTTACACTCGCCATAAGCTACATCAATATCACATCAATACAACAATATATTCAAACATCATACAAAAGAGCAGGGTCTGACTACGGATGAAATCAAACGATAAAATGACATCCATCCTTGCTATCCCAGGCTGCCTCCTGGAACCCATCCTAGATTGATGATGATGAAGAAGAACTCCAAACAAACAAGCATCACGCTCACGTTCAATCATCGCATTACGTGTACCTGCAACTGTTGTTGTAGTAATCTGTGAGCCACAGGGACTCAGCAATCTCATTTCCAAGGGTATCAAGACTATTAAAGCTTAATGGGTGAGGTATGGGTAAGTGGTGAGGCTGCAGCAAGAGACTAAGCATTTATTTGAGTGGCTTACTTATGAATACAAAAATTAAAGTATGGTGCTCTACGCATAACAGATGTGAACTAGTAATGATCACTAACTGATCCTGAACACCTACTTACATCAAACATAACCCCACCGTGTTCTCTCCCAGATAAGGACTCACGAGAAGTGTCAGTCACGGTTACGCACACAGTTGGTGTATTTTATTTGAGTTTACTTAAGGTTTACTATGATCGGGTGTTAAACAAAGTATCCAAGTTTGCCACATAACCGCGGGCATGACTTTCCGAAAGATTTAACCCTGCAGGGGTGCTCCAACTCATGCATCACAAATTAACCACACGCAGCGGGAATAACCTCGACCACGGATCTTGTGATCTTCCTAGGCAATTCCACAGGAAATCCGCCACCTCGAGATAGCCCGAAGAAAAATCAGAATTCCTCACTCAAGACGTTCGAGAAAGGGAAAACAAATCTAGCAAGGCCGCCCGGCATGATGACGATCCCGATAGGAGCCACGTATCTCATTCTCAGGACATGACGGATTGTCCAAACTTCTGGTAGGCCAGTCGCAGAGTTGCCCCTGGTAGCCACCAGTGGTTGACGGGTTGGACCAACACTCCTGAGGAGCACTGGCCTAGGGGTTGATTAAATTATCTGCGGGTGCCGGTGGGTCCTTATGCAATTTATTAGTTATTAGGCAAATGTAGTACCAATGTTTGGCCTTCCCAGACAAGCTTTATCCTAAAACGAAAATCAGGGGGTCTCCATAACAACCTCGAGCATGTTAGGAGCGCTTAGTTATGGAACATAACACTAGTTCACAAGTAACTAGGGGCGGCAAGAGTGGAACAAAACACCAAGCAAAAGGCCAAGCCTTCCACCCTTTACCAAGTGTATAATTGCATTAAATTAAATAGCAATAATATTGTGATAACAAAAGAATGTCCATGTTAACACATGGAAGCAATTGCACCTGTAGCTAGAACGCTATAAGAAAGGCCGAGCAAGCGGTAACATAGCCAAACAAAGGTTTTGCTGGGATGTGGAGGGGTTAGAGGCTTTCATGGCAATGTTGGGAGGCTTGAAAAACAAGTGGTAGGTAGCAAGACATAACAATAAAAGCGGGACAACTAGCATATCAATGATAGTAGTGGTATCTAGGGAAATGTGTCATCTTTCCTGAGATCCCGCTCAGAAGAAGAACGAGTCCATGAAGAAGACGATCCAATGTAGTCGAGAATTCCTCATACTTCCAACGCTTTCGGAATTCTATTGAGAAGAAGCAAACCGGAAACAACAATCAACACACGATACACCACAACATATGCATGATATGATGCGCAGACAAATATGATGCATGTCCGGTTTAATATGCAATGCATGGCATGGCAATTATGCAAATTAAATGAAGACAGCAGGTTAAGCATTTTTATCACATCAGAAAGTTGGTATTGTGAATCTACATAATATTCTAGTCAAGTTTCATATATAAAGTTTTTACATACGATGCCCGGTTGAAAAGTTATTAAATGCATGAACTACAAGGGTTTTTCTGCAATTCTGTTTTTCTCGTTAATTGGAAAAATCGCTGGACAGAAAAAAAAATACAGACACAGGCCGAAAGCAGCGGCGCAGCTTAACAAGTCTTCGCTAGGCGGGGGATAGGGCATCGGGGCTCACAGTGGGCTTGGTGGGTTGATGGGCCGCAGTCGGCTTGGCGCGGCCCGCACGCAGGAGGCCGGTCAACAGGGGGCGCGAGCGGTTATTCCTCCTCCCGATCCCAATCGAGACGAGGGCATGGCGGCGGTGGCCCTACAACACCGGTGACGAGGCGGCAAGGGGCGACGACGACGAGGCTTGCCGGATCTGGAGCGGGGATGGGCGGATCCGTCTGTTCCCGGCGGTGGACGGAGCTCCGGCGCGAGATCGAGTCAGCAACGGCCATGGAGGATCCAGCGAGGAGGGAGAGAGAGAGAGCGGGTGAGGTGAGGGAGAGAAGAAGGAGAGGGAGGAGCATGGGGCAAGGGGCGGCAGGCTATAACCGGCCTCGGCTCGCCGAGGCTCCGACAACGGTCGGCGGCGACGGGCACGGGCTCGCCCGACGGGGAAGCGGGGCTGGGCGGCTCGGGAGGAGAGAAGATCGGGAGCGGCTCGGCATACGGGCAGCGGCGATTCAGGCTTGGGCGGTCCTCCAGATGGGCCTCGGTGGGCCCGACGGCTACGGGGAGGCTGCTGGCGGCGACTCGGAACACGACGAAATTTGCCAGACGGTCTACCTACACTATAATAAGACCGCACGCCAAGTTTCGACCCAATCCGAGAATATTTTTCACGCGCTTTAAAAACGGTTTCTTTAAAGATGTCGCGAGCGCGTGCGTGTGTGGTTGGTCTCGGAAGGTTGACGGCACGAACGGAGAGAACCGGTAGCTACTCATGGATGCAGGTTTTCAAAAACGAGTGACGATTCTATGCAGATGATGTGAATGATGCAATGATGAATGCAGCAACCAAACGAAACACAGACGAGAATGGAAATAAAAGGGGAATCTTCCGGAGCATCGGTCCCGAGCTATTACAGTGGGCACGCCTTGTTGGTTGGCACCAACATGTGCCCCCTCTAGTGGGTCTTCGCTCCAATAATTCTTATATTTCCAAGAAAAAACCCACAAAAAGTTTTGTCCGATTCTGAGAACTGTTATTTCTGCAAAAAACAATAACACCATGGCAGTTGTGCTGAAAAGAATACCAGTCCTGAATTAGTTTTATTCAAATCAAGCAAATTAGAGTCCAAAACAAGAGCATAAGTATTTTAAAAAATCTATACGTTTGGGATATATATATATATATATATATATATATATATATAAACAATATACTGATCACGGGATGAGAATAATATTCTGATAACTACCTGACTCGTCCGAGCAGTAGCACTTGAACTTCCCGAGTGCTAGTTTGAACTTCTTGTAAAAGTGTCCAAATTGGGCTTACAATTTACCGTTTGAAAGGTATGAACAACAATATAACAGCCTAGGTCTAATTTTTAGCAAAATGTACAAGGTTAAGAGCAGTTTTGAAAACCGTTTTTGTTCATACAAAAAACGTGAATTGTATTTTTATGCTATTTCTAAACCATTTATCGGAATGAGACAAATGAGATGGCGTTGGATAGATGCTGCAAATCCTCTCATTTTACATGTTGAACATTTTCCCAAATTCCCTACGGATTAAGAGCAATTTCAAAAATAGCGGAATTTTGAAAACCGAACAGTCGGGTTCGTATTTCGGGGTTAATTTGAAAATGGCTTGTCCTATCGACGCATATGATATGGAGTTGGAAATCTTAAGAAAATGTGCATCTTTCCATGTAAAAAGTTTGTTCTAACTATGATCGTTTTAAAAGTAATTTGGAAAATGGCCGAATCTATACCGAGTGTGTATTTTCACATTATTTTCTCAACGGTTTGTCAAGATGAGTCAAATGATATGACGTTGGAAATGAAAATGGCTAAAAACATTTTTTGGATATAATTTTTACAAATTTTATTGGAATGGGACAAATAATATCCCACTGAATTGCTACGGTAAATGCGAAACTTTTTCATGTAGATGGTTTTCTCTGATTCCTAGCCGTTTTAAGCAATTTTGAAAATGGCGATGTCACGCATTTTGCCTTTTATCGCGAAACGGACTCTTCGAAAATGCACCGCGTGAAGAACTTGAACTTCATCGACACATTTACCTGAACTTCACTCTGTTTCTTCACGTACTGTTTTTACTCGTAGCTCTCCATCCACTCACCGAAATTGAGCAAGTGATATACCGATGGAAATCTGCTGTAAACACGCAACTTTTCCGTATTGATCATTTTTTCCATATTCGCGGCGATTTAAAAGATTTTCATGTGAAATTCATTCGGTGTAGTTGTTGAACTTCCTGCTGTTTTCACGTTGAATTTATGTCGCTTTTTTCGTTTGTAATTTCTCACTCATTCGTCGGTGTTACACAAATGATATTTCTTTTTGTACAAACCCATCTCACAATAATTTTCTGAATTTCTCCGACCGAGGACTTGAACTTATAGCAACAAAAAATTTGGACCTTGCATTTTTATTCATCGTTCTCACATTAAACACACACCATGTAGTACGTGAACTTTCTCCGTTTTTATAATTTGAATTTATAATTTTATTTTTTTGAAATTGAATTGCTCCCAAATAGTATCTGACTTCTTTATGGATTGAGAGAATTATTTTTAAACTAAAAAAACAATTTCTTTTTTGTGTTTTTGAACATGAAAATACAAGGTGAACCTCTCTTGCAAGAATTTTTTTACTTTCCCGAATAGAGCACTTGAACTTCTTGCAATAACCATTGTAAGCTTTTAGTTTTTTATTCTTTTATTCTTATCTGAAACGCATTCTTTTTAGTACTTGAACTTGTCGTTGTTTTCACTATGAACTTCTATCACGATTTTGTTTGAAGTTCTCACTTTTACTAATTTAGTGAGGAAAAGAATATGGGTTGCTTTAAATTCAAACTTGAACTTGTCAGCCTTTTTTATTTGAACTTCTTCATTTTATTCCTTAGTAACGAGAAACAATCTGAGTTTTTCATAAACTAGGAATTATGTAGCTGTTTTTTTAGCATATCCACTTATGTGCGAACTTACCGGTTTCTTGTTTTTGAACTTCCTTTTTTTTCCTTTTTAATTTAAATTTGAAGCTCTCTTTTCTCTCTCTCTAGTAACGAGGAAAATTAGGAGTTTATATTAACCATCGAACTTATTTGTTTTTTAATTTGAACCTCTTTATTTTATTATTTAGTAATAAAAATCCAAGGTTTATCATAAAAATCAAATTGTTTGATTAATTTGATTCAACCTTCTAGTAATAGTTGAACTCTGGGAGCATGAATACATGAACTTCTTCGGCACATATTGTTTTCTACCGTAAAATAGATAAAAACACATGCTAGGGAGAAACTAATGTCAAATTATACACCCAATTTTTTTTAAGTGTTGAAATTTTTCTAAGAAATCAATTGGATTTTATTTTGTATTTATGAATTTGAAACATGTTCTCCATTTGAAATAAAAAATCGAATGATTTTTTGTAACACACGGTGAATTATTCTTGTGTTTTCATAGTGACAGCTAATAATATATTGAATTTTCGCATGGGACTAATTATATTATCCTAGCAAACACATGCGAGGCCGCCGTTGAGTTCGGTCATGGAGGCGCACACTTCTTTTATAAATATTTATTTTTCTGTGCATAACATTTTTGCCAATGTATCGTCATACTCCTGTTTTGTATGGGATCTTTTTCCCTTGTGCAAATTACATACAGGCATACGAGAAAAGAGAATAAATCCAAGTTCGAAGCAAAGTACATACGTGCACCACTTATAGCTTGCACACTAATCTCAACAACTACACATGGACAGAGCGAAAAATGCCACTGCAATTCTTTCCAAACTACCGATTCAAACAGAACAAAAGCATGGACTTGTTTATAGTACAAGCAAAGAGAGATTGATGTATAGTAGTAGTAGAACTTTTCATATAGCAGTAGTAGAACTTCGGGACGGACGACGTATAACTGTAGTGGAATTTGGCATACAACCATAGTAGAACTTCAGGGCGGCCGTCATATAACCCTAGTTGAACCTGGTGTAGCTATAGCAGAACTTCATAGAAACATCGTTGAACTTGGCGTATGAAGTGAAAATTACTGAAACATCTACCAGATAGTAATACATAAAGCAAGTTCACATTAGCACTAGATCTTTGTGAAAGAAGAAAATGTGCTAGAACAAGAGAACTAGTACTCTTATAAAGCTAGCAGAGATAACACCTAGCAAGCAAGCAAGCAAACGCTTTACCCTTTCGACTTTCCACTGCTTTTCCGAGCAAGGTGCATGCATACAATGCAACGCAGCTGCACATGCTGATTTCGCCGCCCGTCTCCGTACAAAGCCAGTCCCCACGCGGTGACGACGACAACGCCGATGGATCGATCGCCGACTGCCTCGTATCTCATCCTCTGCGCTTTGCGCTTTTGCTTGCGGGGATGGCATCTCGTAGCCTGGCCCTCGTCTCCGTCCTTCTGCACCGGCACGCAAACCCATCGTCAGCTTCTGCTCAGCTTAATTTTTTTACGGGTTAAGAAGTGAATTGGGTGTGAGCATTTGTTGAAACGGGAAAATTCCATAGTACAATTTCAGAGTCATGAGATAGAATAAACCATTCCAGAGTCATTCTGAACTCGTAGCATTTTCCCATGAATTTGACGAATCCCATGAACTCCTATGTCGAACAGGTGCACAAATAGAAACAGAAATTGAGAGACATACATTTCAGAATTAACAACCATAGCTAGCTTCAATACCTTCAGACAGAAGCTCAGATAAAAATGTGCCTGCCGTTCTCCCTCACTGTCCGCAATAGAAATACAAAAATTAGAACAACGACAGGTGAAATGCACAAATTAGGGAGGAGACCATGGTCGGGCAGCATGCTGCCGGTCGTGCCTTCCGTTGGTGGCATGTGTCTGCGACAGTGAGAGAAGGTACCGGGGAGGTGGTTGTTGGAACAGCGGTGGGTTGTTCGCTGGTGCGTGGTGGCCGGTGTATTACGATAGAGGACGTGCGTGGTAGATGGGGGCGACGGCTCCATAGGCAGGTCGCGGCGGCGCTCTAGGAAGGCGGTGTCGGCATCCTAGGAAGGTCGTAGAGGCGCCCTAGGAAGGTCGCGGCGGCACGCTGGGAAGGTCGCGACGGCAAATCCGGGAGGGCGCGTGGCGGCGACAGTGCCCGGTGAGGTGGCGCGGCGGTCCAGGGCAGGGCTGGAGGTCGGGATCCGGGGATCGCCATGGGAGGGAGGGTGGTATTTCCAGCCGCCATGGGCAGCCCAGCCCGGTCAGCCTGGCCCGACCCGGCCCGACCCGACCTTGCTCACTGGTCGGGCTCGGGCCTAGATTTTAAGCCCGGTGGTCGGGCCGGGCCGGGCCGGGCAAGGGTCTGATGAAGCTGAAAATTACGTCTAGTCGGGCCGGGCCTACCGGGCTGGGTCGGGCCCGGGCCTGGGTTTTTAGCACCGGGCTTTTTTCGGCCCGGCTCGAGATTTGCCCAGGTATATTTCCAGCACTTCGCGGCAACAGGACTAGGCGGGATCCGGGGCGAGGGGGATCCCGGTGGGAAGTGGAGGGGCGGGTCGAGGGGAGGTGGTGAGGAGCTAGTATGACGACGCGTGGGGTGGGGTGGTGCCACGGCCGGTGGTGGGGAGATTGTAGCAGGGGCAGAGCTATATCGGGGGTGGCTGGGGATCGGGGAGGAGGTGGTGGGCGAGTGGGATTGGGGTTGGGCTTTTTTTTTCATGGGTTCCAAAGGACCTCCTCGCGCCCTATATAGTACGGGTGTTATCATAATAACTATTTGATCCTTGGATTAGAATATATATATATATATATAAATGTTTCGTACGATCGGATGTAGTTACTTTCACTTTTGTTTCATATGTTCTAGATAGTATCTATCATATCGGAGTATATGCACGCGTAGTACGTAGTATATAACAATGTTTAGGTAGTATATATACTACCTTTTACGTAATATGAAGGTAGTATGTATCATATTTTGAACATGTTTTTTTCGTATAAATATGTACCTATTTCATGTATCTAATAAAAACTATGGACGCCCTTGCAATTTTTTTAGACTATCTTAAATATAATATATGAACATACTAAAAATAATAGGGTAGTATATACTATAACAAGGTAGTATATATGAGACGTGGGAGTAACTACACCCGGTCGTAACATATATTTTTCATATATATATATATATATATATATATATATATATATATATATATATATATATATATTGTTCCGGTTTTCAGCATAAATCATAAATGACCATATCTATGATAACAATTAAACACCATATTCATTCTTGGCAATAACATAACCAACTAGAGAGCAATAATAAAATATCTCATATGTCAACATTTGTAAAAACAATCATGATATAATATGATGATATGGTATCTCGTTAGCTTTTTCTGACACCGTAAAACATAAATACAGAACACCTCTAAGATCCAAGTAGCATCTAAATATTGTAATTCGGGATAGAAAAGATCCAGTCATGCTCACATCCAACATTAACTATACTCAATGGATATGAATGAAAATAGTGCTCTCATGTCTGGTGCTTTTAGTAAAAAACTGATGACTCGAATTAAAGAAAATCACATAAAAGTAAGTAGAAAGGCCCTTCGTAGAGGGAAGCATTGACATGTAGAGGTGTGAGAGCTCAGGGTTTAAACATGGATGAAATTGTAATTTTGGGTGGTGTGCTTTTCCTGTAACCGTCACGATAGAGTTTTCAATATCTTCCATGCTAAACACATTATTGGCGGTTCCCAAGCGAAATTGTAAAGTTTAAGCCATGGCTGACCGAATACACGGGTGCCTTCCAACATATCAACTGTCCCACGAGTTTTGCTCCATATATTTTTGATTATGTAGGACTGGACATTCCCTTTTACCATTCTCTCTCGTGCAATGATAGGCAAATAAACTCCCACCTTGAGAATAACCTGCGTAGCATGGAAGATAATAACTGCCCCATCACTCCATGAGCGGTATGAGCACATAAAACAAATGTTTGTTTGAATGTTTAGAGGTGGCACGTGCAACTTGGAACGACAGGGTAATACCGCATATAGGTAGGTATGGTGGACTCATTTGGAACAACTTGGGTTTTGGAGTGTGCATGCACAAGCAGTGCTCCCGCTTAGTACAGGTGAAGTATAGCAATAGATTCAGAAGCGACCAGCTAGAGAGCAAAAATGGTCATAATCATGAATTATGAATAATTAACACTGGACATTAGCATGAGTAGGTTATGAACACTCTAAATTTAAATATCATGAAGGCTGCATTGGTTTTGAATCAACTACGTGTTTACACATGGGCCAAGTCAAGCCACTCGAATTACTCAGAGGGAAATAGCATAGTACCATACCACATCGTAACCATTTTAATGTATGTTGACACATAATATAAATCATTATCCACTCTTAGCTATTTAAGCATGGCATTAGCAACTATAATATCTAATTGTCATCATAAACAGGTTTACTCATAATATGGTGAATCAATACCAGCTTCCTTTACCACGATCACTACATCAAATATCCTTGTTATTGTCTTTCACTTGCACGACCAAATTATGTCATAATAATAATAGTTCAAATGTTCCATGGACTAAGCTGGAATCTACAAGATATTTTATGCAAAGGATAAGACAATGTAATATTGGCTCTTCTATTAGATCAACAATAGTAATACCATCTACTCCTTATGTAGGATTTGTTCTTGTTCATGCTCAGTTACATAACGCCTAATAATACCATCTACTCCTTCTTTATATAAATGTGGGTCATCCCAAAAGTAATGTCTCAAGGCAAAGAATAATTTGTTTCTTTTGTTGGTATGTGAAGTTAGGCGGTATATATTTAGCAACAACGTAATTAGCATAATCCGCATACCAAGGACTATTGCAAGAAGTTGAAGGATTTATAACAACTAATTTCTCATTAGGAAACTATTGGTGGGTCATCAAGAACATTTTTCATCCTAGACAAATTATCTTCTATGGGGGTTTCAACTCCCTTCCTATCAACAATTTGCAACTAGAATTCTTTTAATAGAAGAACCCACCTAATTAGTCTAGGTTTAGCATCTTTCTTTTCTATGATATATTTAATAGTTGCATGATCGGTGTGAATTCTTACTTTATAGTCAATGATATAAGATCTGAACTTATCACATGCAAACACAACTGCTAAAAATTCTATTTATGTGGTAGCATAGTTCTTTTGAGTGGTGTCTAGAGTTTTACTAGCATAGTGATTAAAATTCAATTTCTTATCAACTCTTTGTCCTAGAACGACACCAACAACATACTCACTAGCATCGCACATTATTTCAAAAGGTAGCTTCCAATCAGGTGGTTGAACAATAGGTGCAGAAATTAAGGCTTGCTTAAGTATTTCAAAGGCTTCTACACAATCCTCACTAAAAATGTAATATATTTTTGCAAAATATTGGTAAGAGACCTAGAAATCTTAGAGAAATCTTTAATAAATCTTCTATAGAAACCAATATAACCAAGGAAACTTTGAATACCTTTGATATATTTAGGACATGGCACTTCCTCAATTTCATCAACTTTAGCTTTATCTACCTCAATACCTCCTTCAGAGATCTTATGCCCAAGGACTATACTTTCATTCACCTTAAAATGTCACTTCTCCCAATTCAATACAAGATTAGTTTCTTCACAACTTTGCATAACTTAATCAAGGTTGCTTAGGAAATCATCAAAAGAGGTTCATAAATGAAGAAATCATCCATGAATACCTCAACAATCTTTTCACCAAAGTCAGAGAATATAGCAGTCATACATCTTTGAAAAGTAGCAGGTGCATTGCATAAACCAAAAGGCATACGTCTATAAGCATAGGTTCTAATAGGACAAGTAAATGTGGTTTTCTCTTGATCTTCTTGTCCTATAGATATTTGACAAAAACTAGAATACCTATCTAAGAAACAAAAGTTTGTGTGCTTAGACAATCTTTCTAGCATTTGATGAATAAAGGCAAGGGATAATGATCTTTTCTAGTAGCTTTATTGAATTTCCTGGAATCAATTACCATCCTATAACCAGTTACACTTCTTTGTGGGATAAGTTTATTTTTATCATAGGAACACCGTTTATGCCTCCTTTCTTAGGAACACAATGAACATGACTTACCCATCTACTATCAGCTATAACATAAATTATACCCGCCTCCAGAAGCTTTGATATTTCAGTTCTTACCACATCCTTCATCTTAGGATTGAAACTACATTGATGATCAACGAAGGGCTTAGCTTCTGGTTCCATATTAATCTTGTGCTCACATAAAGTGGGACTAATGCCCTTAAGATCACCCAGAGTATACCCAATTGTGGCACGACGCTTCCTGGGAACTTTAAGTAGTCTCTTTAGTTCATGTTTTGAAAGGTTAGCACTAATAATAACATGATATATCTTATTTTCATCAAGATAAGCATACTTGAATGTATCAGGTAGTTTCTTTAATTCAAACACATGATCACTCTTAGAAGGTAGAGGGACTGCCAAGGTTTCAACATGCAAATTATGTTTAAGGATAGGTGCTTGTTTAAAGAAAACATCATCTATTTAATTCTATCTTTAATATGCATATCATTTTCATGGTCTGGCAGATATTGTTCTAACGAATCAATAGGAGGCATAATGAGCGAAGCAAGACCAACTGATTACACTTTATTAGAAGATTCTTCATCATTCATATATCTACTAAACTTGGAGAAATTAAATTCATGAGATACATTACCAAAGTTAACATTAACCATTCCCCTATTGCAAGAAATTTTGGCATTAACAGTATTCAGGAAAGGTCTACCAAATTTAATGGGACAAAAATTATCTTTTAATGAACTAAGGACTAAGAAATCAGTGGCGTATTTGATCTTACCACAAAAGACTTCAACATATCTAACAATCCTAAGTGGTGACATAGTCTCTCTATTTGCAAGCTTAATAGTAGCATCAATATCTTCTAACTAAACAGGTGCAATATCATGCATAATTTTTGGATAAAGATTAAATGGAATGGCACTAACGCTAGCACTAGTATCACATAGGCCATGATAACAATGATCTGCAATCTTAACAGAAACAACTGTCATCCAACAACTTTTCTATGTTTATCTTTAGAATCTTGTTTAGCAATATGCTTCATTACAAAATTATATAACATGCTCGTCAAGATTGTTAACTAATAGACCCTTAATCAATACGAATTTAGGTTCTATGTTTATTTGTTCAGAGGGTCTATGTGGTTTGCTATTACTTTTATTAACCACGATTGCAACTTTAGCATGTTTTACAATCCTAACAGGAAAAGGTGGTTTCTCAATATAAGCAGTAGGCACAACTAGATCAACATTATAAATGATTGTTTCTTCTTTAGATAGAATAGGTTCCTTACTAGTTTATTCAATAGGTGGGTGAAATTTAAACCACTTTTCCTTAGGGATATCAACATGAGTAGAAAATGGTTCACATAAAGTATTTGATATCTCATAGTCAAGTCCATACTTCGCTCTAAACGTATGAAAGCCTTCAGTTTCTATAACATATTTAACACAATCAAACTTAAGATTTATACCAAACTCTTTACCTTTGTAGATTTCCCAATCTTAAGAGTGGCATTTAATTCTTTCCAAAAGATCCCATTTAAATTCAATAGTTCTCTTTATAAAGGAACCAATAGATGAAGTATCAAGCATTGGTTGATTATCATGATAAAGTCAAGCATAAAAGTTTTGTAAGATTATTTCCCTTGAGAGCTCGTTATTGGGGCATGTGTGCATCATTGGTTTAAGCCTCCCCCAAGGTAGTGCATAGGATAAAATTTCTAATGGAATTCCAGCTTCAATTGGTTCCAATCCCATGTACCGACATCATCCAATAGCATATACCAAATCAATGTGTCTCCCTCCAACGATAAAGGTAAAACCTTCTTCTTAACACCACCTTCGGATAAACCCGCAAGCTTAAATAATCCACAAATTTCATCTATATAGATCAAGTGCATATTAGGATATACCGTTCCATCTTCCGCGTAAAGATTACCTAGGAGTTTCTCTAACATACCCGAAGGAATTTCATAGTAAATATTTTCAGTAGGTTGAGGGGCGGATCTTGCCACTTCCGGTCGAGGTGAAGATACCCCGAACATGTTGGAAATATGCCCTAGAGGCAATAATAAAATGGTTATTATTGTATTTCCTTGTTCATGATAATTGTCTATTGTTCATGCTATAATTGTGTTAACCGGAAACCATAATACATGTGTGAATACATAGACTACAACATGTCCCTAGTGAGCCTCTAGTTGGCTAGCTCGTTGATCAATAGATGGTCACGGTTTCATGACCATGGACATTGGATGTTGTTGATAATGGTATCACATCATTAGGAGAATGATGTGATGGACAAGACCCAATCCTAAGCATAGCACAAGATTGTGTACTTCGTCTGCTAAAGCTTTTCAATGTCAAGTATCGTTTCCTTAGACCATGAGATGGTGCAACTCCCGGATACCATAGGAATGCTTTGGGTGTGCCAAACATCACAACGTAACTAGGTGGCTATAAAGGTGCACTACGGGTATATCCGAAAGTGTTTGTTGGGTTGGCACGAATCGAGACTGGGATTTGTCACTCCATGTGACGGAGAGGTATCTCTAGGCCCACTCGGTAAGACATCATCATAATGAGATCAATGTGACTAAGGAGTTAGCCACGGGATGATGTATGACGGAACGAGTAAAGAGACTTTCCAGTAACGAGATTGAACAAGGTATAGAGATACCGATGATCGAATCTCGAGCAAGTGTCATACCGATAGACAAAGGGAATTGAATACGGGATTGATTGAATCCCCGACATCGTGGTTCATCTGATGATACCATCGTGAAGCATGTGGGAGCCAACATGGGTATCCAGATCCCGCTGTTGGTTATTGACCAGAGAGGTGTCGTGGTCATGTCTACGTGTCTCCCAAACCCGTAGGGTCTACACACTTAAGGTTCGATGACGCTAGGGTTATAGGGAAATAGTGTACGTGGTTACCGAAGGTTGTTCAGAGTCCCGGATGAGATCCCGGACGTCACGAGGAGCTCCGAAATGGTTCAGAGGTAAAGATTCATATATAGGAAGTGAGGTTTCGGTCACCGGAAATGTTTCGGGCGTCACCGGTAGTGTACCGGGACCACCGGAAGGGTTCCGGGGGTCCACCGGGAGTGGCCACTGGCACCAGATGGCTGCTTGGGACACAAATGGGAGGGAACCATCCCCTAGGTGGGCTGGTGCGCCACTCACAAGGGGCCCAAGGCGCAGCAAGAGGTGGAAGGGGGCAAACCCTAGGGCAGATGGGCCCTAGGCCCATCTAGGGCACCGCCCCTCCCCTCTCCCACTCTGGCCGCCGGCCAGATTGCCATCTGGTGGATGCCACACCACCCTAGGGTGCAGCCCTCCCTCCCCTCCTCTTATATATAGTGGGGATTTTGGGGCTGCCAGACACACGGTTTTCTTCCTCTCTCGGCGCAGCCCTACTCCTCCCTCTCCTCGTTCTCCGTAGCGCTTGGCGAAGCCCTACCGGAGTCCACACAACTCCACCGTCACCATGTCGTCATGCTGCCGGAGCTCTTCCCCAACTTCTCCTTCCTCCTTGCTGGATCAAGGCGTAGGAGACATCACCGGGCTGCACGTGTGTTGAACACGGAGGTGCCGTTTTTCGGCACTGAGATTGGAGTCCACCGCGATCTGAATCGCTATGAGTACGACTCCACCAACCGCGTTCTTGTAACGCTTCCGCTTAGTGATCTTCAAAGGTATGAAGATGCAATCTCTCCCCACTCGTTGCTGGTTTCTCCATAGATAGATCTTGGTGACACGTAGGAAATTTTTTGATTTATTACTACGTCTCCCAACAGAACAAGCCCCTCAAAGGATTATCTTCCATAGTAACAAGTAACGATAAATTTCGGCACATAACAGAAGTATTTCCTTACCAAATTCTACTTACCAAAGGCGATTCACTCCCCGGAAATGGCGCCAAAAAAGTGTCTTGTTGACCCACAAGTATATGGGATCATTCATAGTCCTTTCGATAAGTAAGAGTGTCAAACCTAGTGAGGAGCACAAGGAAATGACAAGTGGTTTTGGTACGAAGTTTTTGCAAGCAGTAAAAGTAACGATGATAGATAGTTTTATAGCAAGGAAAGTCATAACAAGTAACAAGTAAGAAAACTAGTAATAGTGCAGAGAGGTGGCCATTATATTGCAAAGGATAAGCCGGAGCATACTATTATATAAAGCAAAGCGCTCTTGAGGACACATGGGAATTTCGTCTAGTCATGTTTCATCATGTTTAGTTGATTCACACTCGCTACTTTGATAATTTGATATGTGAGAGGACCGGTGCTAGGGTATTGTTCTTACTTGAAAAAACAACCCGCTTATGATTACCCCACCTCGCAAGCATCCACAACAACGAAAGAAGACTTAAGATAAATCTAACCATAACATTAAACATGTGGATCGAAATCAGCCCCTTACAAAACAACTCACAAATTAGGGTTTAACTTTTGTCACTCTCGCATCCCATCATCTACTTATCATTCCCAATGCTTTCCTTTAGGCCAAATTATGGTAAAGTGGCATGTAGTCAACGTCCACAAGACACCACCAAAGGAAGAGCGACATACATATCATCAAAATATCAACGAATACCAACATCACATGATTATTTAAGACAAGACATCTCCCATGTCCTCAAGAACGAATGTAACTACTCACAAAGGATCAACATGTTCAAGATCAGAGGTATAATGAGTATGCTTAAGGGTCTGAACATATAAAGTTCCACCAATTAAACCAACTAGCATCAACTACGAGATGTAATCAACATTACTAGCAACCCATAGGTACCAATCTAACATTTGGAGACAAAGATTGAATACAAGAGATGAATTAGGGTTGGAATGAGATATTGCTGGTGAAGATAGTGATGAAGATTGGTCCTCTCGCGATGGAGGAAGTGTCGGGGATGATGATGGCTTTGATTTACCCCTCCCGGTGGAAAGTTTCCTCAGCGAAATTGCGCAGAAGGAGAGCAAACGTGTTGCTGCCCAGGTTCCGTCTCAAGACAGCGGTGCTTCATCCCTAAAGTATTATTGTGATTTTTTCTAGGTAAAATGGTATCATATAGGACAAGATGGGTCTCGAAGGCTTGCTAGGTAGCCCACAAGCCACTAGGCGTGCCCTAGGGGGTAATGTGTGCCCCCATAGCTTGTGGCTATGTGCTGGGTCCCCTCTAGTGGATTCCTTCGCCAATAATTTTTATGTCTTCCAAAATAATTATCCATCAATTTTTATCTCATTTGGAGTTCCACAGAATATCCATCTTTCTGGTGGTCCTTTCCAGTACAGAATTCCAGCTGTCGGCAATCTCCCTCTTTGGGTGAAACTTGCAAAATAAGAGAGAAAAGACATTAGGATTGCATCATAAAGTGTAATAATGATTCAAAAAATAATAAATACCAACAAAATACATGACGAAAAATGGACGTATCAAACATTGGGATCGGCCCCTACGAGGGTCATCGGAACACGAGCTCAAATCTAGGTCTGGTGTGGGATCGAGTCCCTGTTCAGATCGATCTGAACCCAAGGACAGGGTGGATACTTGATCCATGTATAGGGCAAGTTCTGAAGCGGGAACAGATTTAGGGTCATGATCTACAACTGAAAGAGATGGATTCGTGCTAGAGGTTGGACCCGCCACAGTGTTGGGCAAGGGATCAAGGTTGGGGGCGGTTCCCAGATAACTACGACTGATAGGTTTCCCAACCGATCTGGGCCCAGCCAGAGAGAGCGAGGTCTCCGCGGGTGTTGACGGTGTACTCCAAGCTACCGAACATGACCACTTGGTCGGGGGCGAAGCTCTCTTCAGCCAAGGCGGCCGGTGGAGCTAGCATGAAGGACCACGCTCCCAAATGCGAAACATGGCAGGGGAAGAAGATCTCACCACAACTGATGTTGTTGTTGGTCTGAAGTCGAGCCATTGATCTGGATGGACCACATAGCGGGACTTGCATTGGCCACCAATGTCGGTGTTAAAATTGACAGACCTCGGGTAGGGGGTCCCAATGTGTGGATCTAATAATAATGGTAACAAGGAGAGTAGGGAGACAATGTTTACCCAGTTTCGGGTCCCCTTGAAGAGGTAAAACCCTATGCCCTGCTTTGATTGTATTGATGATGAGGTATCGAGTACAGGTTGATGATCTACTAATAACCCACAAGTATAAGGGGTCGCAATAGTCGTCACACGGGTAGTATTTCACCCTAATTTATTTGTTCAACACAAGAGGAGCCAAAGAATATTGATTGGTCTTAGCAGTTGAGTTGTCAATTCAACCAAACTTGTGATATCTCTCTAGAGAAAAGATTTTAGTAGCACGGCAAAATAGTAGTAGTAACAGTAATAGTAACAACAACAATTTTGTAGTAGTTGTGACAGTAGCAGCAACAAAATTAACCTAGCAAGATTCAGTATATGAAAAGTGTAGGCACGTAGACCGATGATGGATAATAATTTAGATGATATCAACCATGTAATAGTTACACACTAGAGCGAGACAGAACAAGCTCCAATAATATAATGTAGGCATGCATTCCGTATATAGTCATACGTGCTTGCAATAAGAACTTGTATGACATCTTTTGTCCTACCTTCCATGGGGTCCTAATGGAAACTAAGGGATATTAAGGCCCTATTTCAATATAGAACCAGAACAAAGCATTAACACATGGTGAATACATGAACTCATTAAACTAAGACAATCACCGGAAAGAATCCCAATTATTGTCACCTTGGGGTATGCGGATCATGACACCTAATAGTTGCATACAACTTGCAAGATAGGATCTAAAACACTCTCATATTCATGAAAACAAAATATTCAGATCTAAAATCATGGCGCCCAGGGCCTAGTGACAAGCATTAAGCATAGCAAAGTCATAGGAACATCAATATTAGAGCATAGTGGATACTAGGGATCAAGCCCTATAAAAATAACTCCATTACACGATCAATCTCATCCAATCCCATCACCATCTAGCAAGACTACAAAGGGATTACTCACTCCCGGTGGTGAGCATCATGCGGATCTTGGTGAAGAAGGGTTGGTGATAAGGACAACAATGAATACCCCTCTTCTTAGCCCCAAACAGACTCAAGATTAGCCCTCCCGAGGAAGAACAAGAGGTGGTGGCGACTCCGTCTTGTAAAACGCAATGAAAACTGCTCTTTGATTTTTTTTCGTAATTGTGAATTTATAGGACTGGAATTAGGGTCGGGGGAGCCACGTGGCCCCCAAAAGCTAACATGGCACACCCTTTTGGCTTGTGGCCCACAGGCAGCCCCCTCCGGAAGGTCCATGCACCAAATTCCTCATATATTCGAGAAAAATCCACAAATTTTTTGTCCGATTCCGAGAACTATTATTTCTACACAAAAATAACACCAAGGTAGTTCTGTTAAAAATAGTGTTAGTCTGGGATATTTTCATTCAAATCATGCAAATTAGAGTCCAAAAGAAGAGCAAAAGTGTTTGGAAAAGTAGATACTCCCCCAACCTTAACTCATTGCTTGTCGTCGTGCAATTAAGTTGATCAATTGAATGTGATAAAGAAAACTTTCACACACTCATTTTTCTCATTGCTATATATATGCTTATCTAGTGTTCAATTTTTTTAGCATAAATCATAAATAACCATATCCATGATAGCAATTAAACATCATATTCACTCGTGGCAATGCATAACTAACTAGCAAAAAATAATAAAATATCTCACATGCCAACAATTTGTCAAAACAATCATGATATAATATGATGGCATGGTATTTCGCTAGCCCTTTCTGGGACCGCTAAACATAAATGCAGAGCACCTCTGAGGTCCAAGCAGCGAAAAAACATTGTAATTCAGGGTAGAAAAGATCCAGTCATGCTCACATCGAACATTAACTATACTCAATGCATAAGAATAACAATAGTGCTCTCTGGTCTGGTGCTTTTAGTAAGAAGATGATGAGTAGAGAATAAAAACAAAATTACAAGAAAGTAAATTGTCACACCATGTGTTTTTCCTCATGACTAAGTTAACATGACTCAAAAATTAGGACCGATTAAAACTTTTTGAGTCCATATGAATGATTGACTTGTGTGCTATTTGCTTGCTTGTTTGCTTGCTTGTTGGTGCTCTATATTCATAAAAAACCCTCCTACTCTCAAAACTCTTTACCTTGATCTAAACCATTGTCCAATGATCATACCATGTGTATAGGAACTAAAATTATTTTTATCAAATTTTATTTTGGCCAAAAACCATTTACTCAATTTAGGTTTTCAAAACCCCCCTAAATTGAGGTTTGTATTACAAGTCCTCAAACTGGGTGGATTATTTTTCCCCAAAGGATTCATTTGGAACCTAATATATATATATAACTCCCCCAAACCACAAAATATTATTTTTAAAGATTATTTTCTTATTTTACTTAAAGGATTTTTCTCAAGGCCAGAAATGGTATTTTATTATAATTTTTTTATTTTTATGCTTTCAAAATAGTTGAGAAAATTTAGGAAAACTCAATGGACATATATTGTCCATATATAAGAGTTCAGACACATGGTCATGTTCACAATATTGCACAAAACCTTTCAAAACAATTTCTGCCTATTTCAAGCATTTGAAATATTTCTATAAGAAATATTCTCAATAAATCCAAGAAAATTCTAGCATGTCACATATGACATATGTGATCATTGTGCCAAGTTTCAGCTCAAGGAAAATTGATTTGGTTCACCAAAATATCCCAAAACCCTCTCTGTCCAGATCCAAATTTGAGCTACTCTATATTGCCAGTTGTCTACCCTTATGTTCAAACTTTGTGGACATGATCTAATACTCCAATAATGCATACACACCAAGTGATGCATCAAGGAGAACATATGCACTTGTCCAAATCCCCCCAAATCCCTTTTCTGCTGATTTTAAGAATTGGAAATTCTTGCATTACCAAGTTTCCCTATTTGGTCCCAAACTTTTTGGGCAAGCTCTAATACCCAAATAATTCCACCACACAAAGTGATGCATTAAGGATAATAGCTTAGCATGACCATATCTATAGAAACCTATTTCTGTTTGTTTCTAGGGTTTACCAAGTTTACATTGGCAACTTGCTTTAGATAATCTCAAACTTGGTGATAAGCCCTATTTTTAACCACCATTTGATCATGTTAAATATCAAGGCAAGTAGGATTCATTTACTTGGCCAAAACACCATAAAACACCTTTTAGTCATTTCTACAAGTCATTGTTTCCACCCTCAAAATTAGCTTTCTACAAATTTACCTACTTAGTGCTATATCATGCTCTGTTGGACCTTGTTCCAAACATGGGTTGCTTGCGAGTACATTCAAACTACTCATTGGCTTGCCACTGGTTATTCTATTGGCCAGGCATGAAAGATCAGGTCATGATGGAGATTACCTTGATGATGAACATTCGAGCTAGGACGCTTCCTAGTCAGAATGCCTGTAGGCTTAAGGCAGATGGCATGGGTTCATGCTATCGTTGAAGATTTCCGCTGCGAGATTATGAAGATTTGGTCATAGAGGCCATTTTGAGTACAACAGTATGTAATGGATGTAAGACTCTTGTTATTCATTTTTTGTGTGTTCATTGAGCATTGATCTCTAGGATCGCTGTGCACGTACACTCGGTGATCAAGACTTATGAGTTAGGGTCTCCACAGAGCTGGTATCAGAGCCATCTGACTGTAGGAAGCCCTTAGTTAGCATGGATGTTATATAGGACAAAACTATTCCCGAGACCCTTCAAAACACTTGGAAAGGCTACCATATTTATCACCTCTTCAAAGCTTTCAAATAGACTGAAGGATTGTGCCTTAGCACTTCCACCATTTTTCTTTTTGGCTCTCCTCGTCCAATTTTCAAAATCTTGCAAACGGTTAATAGTACCCTTATGCCACCGACCACTAGATTCCTTGTAATCCTCGTGGGTGACCCCGAAGGGAGCTACCTTGCCAGACATTCACACAAGTTTGATGACACCACAACAAGACAATACCAACGGAAGATACTTTCTCAAGGGATGAACGGATTAAGACTAGGAAGATGGTGACACCCTCGATACTGCCCCAGGATGATGCCACCTCGGCCTATGATGACCAAGGCAAGAGATATGCAAAGTCATTATATGCATTGCTAATAGAGCAATCATGTTATTACTAATGACGTGTCGGCAACCACTGGTGGATGAGAACCTTGCCATTTGGTCCGCCTCACTATACTAAGAAGGAAAACGGTCCTTAGCGTCCCCCGCTCTTGGTGCCAATGATATCGCCAACGTGACCGACAGGATACAACCCTACCATGCCTTGTTAATGTCATTCCAGAAAAGATTGCCTACCTGGAACCCCACTAGTAGAATGTCGATCAGTAGTCCCGGTCGGGATGTGCCTTTAGTACCGGTTCCCCAACCGGTACTAAAGGGTCGGGACTAAAGGTCCAGACCTTTAGTACCGGTTAGACCACGGACTGGTACTAAAGGCCCACCACGTGGCTTCCTGCATGGGCTGGTGGTGGAGGACCTTTTGTATCGGTTGGTGATACCAACCGATACTAAGTGTTCTGTTTTTTGTTTTCGCTTTTAATTAGGTTTTAGTTTTCCTCTCTATTTATTGTGTTTTCCATTCATTTCAAATTTATTTTACGGTGCTACATACTTTAAACATTAACTACACAAGTTGATGCATATATATATATGTAATATAATATACAATATCTCATACACAGTATATATACAAATGGAATTACACATCCATATATATTCTGGGACTTATAACTTAAGGCCCAAAACCCGGTCGGGACTTATAACTTAAGTACACTGATTTGCTGGCATTATTGAGGTGGCGGTAAGTAATAGTGCTCTCCATTTACATCAATGACATGTTGAAGAAAAAATGCCGCAAATTCCTATTGAAGTGCTACAAAGCGTTTCTCGGGTGAGAGCTTTGACATCATCTACCAAACCTGGAGTTGTCTTTCACGTGTTCCTCTGCGACGTATACGGCCTTCGGTCTGGATGCGAATGTTCTCGCAGAGGAAGTATCCACATAAATTTGTCCCCTATGGCTGCTTCGCGCATTTTGCAAAAGAATAGAATTCAATAAGATAATTAATAATCAAGCATGTGATAATGGTATTGAAACTAGAATTAAAGAGATGCGCGGACCTAGTAGTACTACTTAATTACCTGCATCTTTTTCCACTTCAGCTTCGGTTTCCATTGACGATCGTGATGGTTTTTTTCTATCATCTTTTTCCAAACACTATGCGACAAAGAAAAAGAACGAAAGAGTTATTATAATTACTTTTGATATCAGGAAATGATGAAAGAAAGCGAGGTCGATAAAGATTGAAATTACCGTTCTATCATAAAATACAAGTCCACGTATGATTGTTCTAGTGTATCTAGTGAGTCGTACACTTGAACAAGTCCATCCGCGAGGATAATATTTAGGAGGATATAGTGGTCTCTGCGCAGAAGTTTATATAATTAAGCAGGCATGCATATAACTCATCAACTACACTTGATAGCGAGCTAGTAAGCAAAAATAGAATGAGCAGTATACAAGAGAGTAAAGACTCACCCCATGTTGTAAGGAAATATTATAGTAGATTTGGTATTCATTAGTGCCTCTAGAAAATTTTCCAAGAGATCTTCTGTGTCCTTGGCATAATGTTTTACCACATGACCATTAACGATACTTGGGTCGATGAACCCAATGTCATCGATTCCCTCTTGTTTCAATTCCCACATCTTCAATCTGCATAATAGCATAGAAAAGAACATATATAGTGAGGATAAGCCAATGAACGATATCTTAGCTAGAGACTTAAACTATTAAAGATATAAATCACTTACAGACAATAACAACTGATGAGAGTTTTGTCGATAGAGTCCATGTGGTATAACTGGAAAAGTTCTGAGAATTCAAGACATATGTCACATGCATTGACGTAATGCTCTTTTCTTAATTTGACCATGACCGCCGTCGCCCCTCGCTTTGCTTCACGCAGGTACCAATCATGCAACCATCGCATCGCAGTTGGTAGTTCCTTGTACTGGTCGGGTGTGACAAGTGGTTTTTCGATGGCATATTGGATTGCGTACTCAGTTGCACCGTACCCGCGGATTTCCTCGTTGCCAAGGATTTGGCCAAGAGTGAGACCTGCAGCCTTTGCTTCTTCGAGGTCGATTGGGTTGCCTTGCACGTCGACTGGTTGGATGGATTTCTTGCTTGGATTGGTACTCACCTTGAGTGGAGAGATCGATTGCTTGGATTGTTCTCTGAGCTAGGGAACTGTTTTCCCGCTAGTAGTACCACCTATCGTTGATGTCGTACTTCCCGACTTCTTCCTTGGGCTGGGCCAACTTCTTTGCTCACTTGCCTTCTGAATCTGTCGCTCATAGTCTGCTGTCATACGCTCGACATATGCCGGGGGTCAATCAATAAAGTGTTCCATAAAGTGCTCTTGGACTTCCTTGGGTATTACCTCCTTTGGCGGCACGGTCTTCTTCGCAAAAAAGGCTTTCACTTGGCGATCTCTTTCAATTTTGTTTTCCTCTGGTGTCATGTTGTAAGGCAGCTTCCTTTTAGCCGGAGGCTCGGGTTTCTTCTTTGCTTTCTTCCGAAGAGGACTGCTCCTGGCCTTCCTCTTTTGGGAGCCCTGCTGGCGGGACCACGCTCGAGGTGGAGTCGGCTCACGCGGCGGAGATCGATATCGATGATATGGACTCGCGTCGTGCTCCGTCCCGAGGTTGGGAGGACTGCTGGCGAGGTGGGGAGGACTGCTAGCAAGGTGGGACGCCACTCAATGTGGGGAGGACTGCTGGGGAGGTAGGGAGGACTGCTGGCAAGGTGGGGAGGACTGCTGGCGAGGTGGGGAGGACTGTTGGCGCTACGATGCCTCTGGCTGGGATCCCTCGCGCTGGACATCGATACTCGGAGGAGCCGGTGGCCTTAGCACCGAGTGTGGAAAGACGATGCAGTCCTTACTCCATAGAATGAGACCACGGCCGGCTTCTGCCAGTGTGGACTCCCTCTCACCTCCAGGGATGTCAAGCAATAGTTCATCATATCCTGGCTCTATTGCATCCACCGCGACACGAGCATACCCAGCTGGAACCGGATTGCAATGCCAGAGAACATCAGGTGTATTTGGTAAAGCATAGCCCGTCGCGACCCGCACGGGTATGTTCTTCATTTTCTGGATTAGCTCACAAGATGTCTTCTCGGTGATATCATCCATGGGGGTGTGACCCAGCGGTGCCCCGCGGAACCAACGCTGCTTTTCGGCAGTGTAGATGGGACGGGTTCTGATGCCTCCTACCGCGGAGTTGCCCTTTGCTGGGTCAGTACCTGTATTTGCAGCTGCTGCTGCTCGTACTTCTGTTCCAACTTTGAAAGTCGGTCTGCTTCCACCTTCTTTTTTCTCGAACGGCTTTTATAACTTTCCTTCCATCCCGCAAACCCCTCATACCACGGAACAACGCCCATGCCTCGTGTCCGTCCTCCGTGTTCGGGATTCACGAGGGCGCATGTAAGCTCGTCGTTCTCTCTATTAGGGTGAAATCGTCCTTCTTGGGCAGCTTTTATTGCTTCAATCAACTTATCTAATGCATGCTTCAGACTGGCAAGTGCAATAATCTTCCCTGTTGCTGGGTCCAACTTTCCCCCATGCACAAGAAACCAATTCCTGCACCTCCGGGGCCAATGGAAGGTTACTGGAGTGATCCCTTCAGCATGCATCTTATTCTCTAATGCATTCCACTTAGGAATGGCTGACTTGTATTCACCTGTCCCTAGTTTATGGTGATACTTTTTTTCTCCGCATTTATCTTATTCTTTGCCGACTTCTCCATAGCAGCTTCCGATGTCTTGTACTCGATAAATGCATCCCAGTGATTCCTTACCTTCTCATATATTCCTATGAATTCGGGCACCTTCTGGCCTCTAGCGTTGTACTCGGTCCATAATCTTTTCTTCCAAGTCTGGAACGCGTCGACCATCTTATGGAGAGCAAATTCCTTGACTTTGTCCCTTTGGCGCTCCGAGAGAGAATCTGGTAGGATGAAATGCTCCATGAGATCTTGCCAAAGGGTATCTTTAATTCTTGTATCGACATAATTCACTCCTAGTTTTGGGTTGTTTGGTTGAATCCATTCTTGCATTGTGATTGGGACTCCATCCCTAACAACAACTCTGCATTGACGCACAAATGTCTTGGCATTGGCTTCAGGGTGAGTCACTGCGCCATCGTGTTTGAAAGCAGCAAGATTGAGCTTTACATTGCCGTCCAATATTTTGGCACCGCCTCGTACCTTTCTACTAGATTGGCTCGATCTAGAGGGATGATAATTAAAAGAAAAAATATTTGTTAATATATATATATATATAAATCAATTAATACACATGTAATGATCACCAGAGGCTAATATGTGTATATACCTCGCCGGACATTATTAGTTGTTCCGGATTTTGGAACATAAGTTGTTCTTCCTCGGCCTCACATCCATCACCGTAATTCTTCAGATATTATGAGCCATCATCATCATGTGATTCACCCAGAAGGTCCGCTGAGTTTTTGGAGGAGCGCATCATGTCGAAGATGTCCTCTTCATGAGCTCTACCAGTATTGTCCTTAGCTTAATAACTAATCCATAATAATATAGATAAAACAAATTAGTATTCAAATTAGAATGCATTCAAGATGCAAAATAACTGATAGTTAATTAATAATGCATCATCGAATACATATATAGTAGTTCTTAGAAAAGATCTCATCTCATAATCTCGGATAATTGTTAATACATCGGCTAATCCATCGATCTAGCTAATACATCATAATAATACATATATAGTAGCTAATATATCGATCTAGCTCGAACCCTAGCGCCCGGCGTATATCGGGGCAGGCGGTGGACACCGAAAGAGAAGGAACCATCACAGGAACATAGCTGTAGTGAGATCCCTGAAGAATCTGCCAGGTATTGTCAGACCTGGCCTCCAAAGCTGCCATGTAGCGACGGACGTGCTCGTTCTCCTTGCTGACATGGTACTGTACCACCTCCGTGGGGGACTCAAGCCTCTGAAAACTCCGTGGCCCATGCGGCCGCCACCATAGAACCTCCGGGTCGACGATGGGCTGGCTCCTCACCAAGCTACACCGCCCGGAAGGCAGCACCTCCCAGTACCAGCCCGACAGAGCCCAATCCTTGACAGGGCCCCTCGGCTCAAGAAAGTGACCTCCTCCGGTGACTCGACGACGAGGATGCGGGATCGGCATCGTTGATGTCGAGAAGAAACATTTAATTATGAAAACAAATTAAATAAAACTTAGCAAAATTAACACTTAGCATCTAACAAATTAAATAACACTTAGTATCTAACAAAATTAACACATACCCTAATGACCTAAGGATGACCTACCTACCTAACTAACTAAACTAACTAAACTAACCTGATAACCTAACTAACTAACTAACTAAATAGGGGTGATGTGTCGTGGTCGGGGTCAGGGTGTCGGGGCTGTCGTGTTAGGGTGTCGGGGGTGTCGTGTCGGGGTAGGGGTGCTGTGTCATGGTAGGGGGTGCCGTGTTAGGGTATCATGTCAGGGTCGGGGTGTCGGGGGTGTCGTGTCGGGGTTAGGGTGCTGTGTCGTGGTCGAGGGTGCCGTGTCGGGGTGTCGAGGTGTCGTGTCGGGGTAAGGGTGTCGGGGGGTGTCATGTCGGGGTCGGGGGGCCTAAACTAAACCTAAACTAAACTTAAAACTAAACTAAACCTAAACTAAATTAAACCTAAACTAAACCTAAACTAATTAAATTAAACTAACTTAAACCTAAACTAACTAAATTAAACCTAACCTAACTAAATTAAACCTAAACCTAACATAACTAAATTAAACCTAAACTAAATTAAACCTAAATTAAAACTAAACTAACTAAACTAAACTAACTAGCCAATTAACTAACCTAATAACCTAATACTACCCTAATAACCTAAGAAAATAACTAAATTCATAGAAAAAACAGGAAAAATGGAGGGGCGGCCGGGCACTCACTGGAGCCGGAGTTGGGTGGGGGCTGCCGAGGCAGCATCAGGGCGGCGGGCGGTGGGGCGGCGCGCGACGTTGGGGTAGCGCGCGGCGTCGGGGCGACAGGGTCAGGGCGGCGGCGACAGCAATTTCCGGCAGCCTGGCAGCGCGCGAATGACCTTCTCCCGGTGTGTGGCTCGCACCGGGACGAGGGAGATACTGTTTATACTGCAGGACCTTTAGTATCGGTGCGTGGCTCGCATCGATAGTAAATACCCTTTAGTACTGGTGCGAGCCACGCATAGGTACTAAAGGTCCTCCCTAAAACCGCGCGGGGCGGTGGACCTTTAGCACCGGTGCATGGCTCGCGCCGGTACTAAAGGTTTTTTAATTCATTATTAGTTATTATTTTCAGAAAAACCCCTAAACTTTAAAAAATCATAGAAAAAAAACTATGACTTCAATGGAAATAAATAATATATGAAAAAATATCAGAAAAATATAAAGAATCTATTTATGGCGTTTCCATGCATGTTTGAACAACTTAAGCTGCTGTATAAGACAATTTGATTAAATGGAATTTGAAATGTCATATCTCGAGTTTGAAAAGCAGTACAAATGAAATCTGAAAAGGTTGTAACTTGGCATGACATCATAATTTCACCCACATAGCAACTTCTAAAGAGTTGAGAGGGTTACGGCAAAAACTAGATGCACTTCGTGTACAAATTGGACAATCTATTTCGAAGTATGAGGGTTTCGGACGAAAACTCATCTATTACAAATGGATTTCATTTTTAATAACTTATTTTAACTCCATACTTTTTGTGTGTTCAATATGCACCATTCAAAGGCACATCATCAATTTTCAACCCTTTCTGACTTCATTTGATATTTTCCATGCATTTAATGATTTATTTTGAGCTAAATGACCCTGATTTTGAAAAGCAGTACAAATGAACTCTGAAAAGGTTATAACTTGGCATGACATCATAGTTTCACACACATAGCGACTTCTAAAGAGTTGAGAGGGTTACGACAAAAACTGGATGCACTTCGTGTACAAATTGGACAATCTGTTTCAAAGTATGAGGGTTTCGGACGAAAACTCATCTATTACAAAAGGATTTCATTTTTAATAACTTATTTTAACTCCATAATTTTTGTGTGTTCAATATGCACCATTCAAAGGCACATCATCAATTTTCAACCCTTTTTGACTTCATTCGATATTTTCCATGCATTTAATGATTTATTTTGAGCTAAATGACCCTAAATTTGAAAAGCAGTACAAATGAACTTTGAAAAGGTTGTAACTTGGCATGACATCATAATTTCACCCACACAGCAACTTCTAAGGAGTTGAGAGGGTTATGGCAAACACTTCGTGTACAAACTGGATGCACTTCGTGTACAAACTGTTACAAAGATACCATGCTAGAAAATGCATGTATGTCCTGCACATAGAAAGTGATGACGGTGAAGCCGGTCACATCCCAGGGTGGGATCTCGCGGTGTAAGAATTTTTCTGCGTGTTTGTCCCTTCCTTATGATTGCGCCGCAACCATGGAGAATCTTCATCATTTAACATGATGCTTGGGTCAGTCTTCACTCTAAAGGGAGGGATTTCATGAAACTTTTCATAATCCTCTGACATGTCTGTCTTGTCCTCCACTCCCACAATGTTTCTTTTCACTGAAAGAACTATGTGGTGCTTTGGCTCATCGTATGATGTATTCGCTTCCTTATATTTTTTTTCTCCTTGGTTTGCTAGACATGTCCTTCACATAGAAAACCTAAGCCACATCATTGGCTAGGACGAATGAGTCGTCTGTGTATCCAAGATTGTTGAGATCCACTGTTGTCATTCCGTACTGCGGGTCTACCTGTACCCCGCCTCCAGTATATTTGAACCATTTGCACCGAAACAAAGGGACCTTAAGATCAGGTCCATAGTCAAGTTCCCGTATCTCCTCTATGTAACCATAATATGTGTCTTGAAAGCTAGTTGCATCATAGCGGACACCCCTGTTTTGGTTGGGGCTCTTTTTATCTTGGGCGATCGTGTAAAATGTATTCCCATTTATCTCATACCCTTTGAAAGTTGTTACAGTCGAACTTGGTGTCTTGGCCAACCAGTACAGTTCATCTGGAACATCATTGTCATTGATGAGCTTTGTTTGCAACCAACCGGCAAAAGTCTTCATGTGTTTACATTCAATCCAGGGGTCAGACTGCTCCGGGTTCTTGGACCGTAAAATATCCTTGTGTTCCTCCATATGGAGTCACCAATGTGGAATTTTGTAGAACCATGTAGTGTTCTTGACTGAAAGAAATACAGGACCTAGAATGTTAATCTCTTCGACTAGGTGAACTAGAACATGCATCATAATATTGAACAAGGATGGAGGGAACACCAACTCGAAACTGACAAGACATTAGACCAGGTCATTTTGTAACCTTGGTAGGATTTCTGGACCGATTACCTTCTGAGAAATTGCATTGAGGAATGCGCATAGCTTCACAATGGCTAATCGAACATTTTCCGGTAGAAGCCACCTAAGTGCAACCGGTAGTAATTGCGTCATAATCACGTGGCAGTCATGAGACTTTAGATTTTAATTTTTTTTCTCTGCCATATTTATTATTCCCTTTATATTTGACGAGAAGCCAGAGGGGACCTTGATACTGAGCAGGCATTTAAAAAAGATTTCCTTCTCTTCTTTCGTAAGAGCGTAGCTGGCAGGACCTTGATACTGCTTTGGAGGCATGCCGTCTTTTTTGTTAATTCTTTGCTTGTCCTCCCATGCCTCCGGTGTATCTTTTGTCTTTCCATACACACCCAAGAAGCCTAGCAGGTTCACACAAAGATTCTTCGTCAAGTGCACCACGTCGATTGCATTGCGGACCTCTAGGGCTTTCTAATATTCAAGTTCCCAAAATATAGATTTCTTCTTCCACATGGGTGCGTGTCCGTTGGCGTCATTTGTAACAGATTGTCCGCCAGGACCCTTTCCAAAGATTACCTGTAAATCCTTGACCATTTCAAATATATATTCACCAGTATGGAGGCCAGGCTTCTTCCAGTTATCTGGCTCACCTTTGAAATGGTTGCCTGCCTTTCTTAAGATATGCTTGATCGGTAGAAATAGATGATGTCCCAGGTACACATTCTTCTTACATTTATCCAAATATATACTTTCAGTATCATCTAAATAGTGTGTGCATGCATTGTATCCCTTGTTTGTATGTACTGAAAGGTTACTAAGAGCAGGCCAATCATTCATGGTTACAAACCGCAATGCTCGTAGGTCAATTTCCTTCTATGTGTGCGCATCCCACACACATACACCTGGTTTTTTCCACAACTATAAAAGTTCATCAACTAGTGGCCTTAGGTAGACATCAATGTCGTTGCCGGGTTGCTTAGGGCCTTGGATGAGCACTGGCATCATAATGAACTTCCGCTTCATGCACAATCAAGGAGGAAGGTTGTAGATACATAGAGTCACGGGCCAGTTGCTGTGACTGGAGCTCTACTCCCCAAAAGGATTCATGGCGTCTGTACTAAGACCAAACTATAAGTTCGTTGCATCAGCTGCAAAGTCCTCGAACTCCCTCTCAATTTTTCTCCACTGTGACCCATTAGTGGGTGCTCTCAACATCCCGTCTTTCTTACGTTCTTCTTTGTGCCATCACAACAACTTGGCATGCTCTTTGTTTTGGAACAAACGTTTGAACCGTGGTAGTATAGGAGCATACCACATCACCTTGGCAGGAACCCTCTTCCTGTGGCGTTCGCCCTCCACATCGCCAGGGTCATCGCGGGGGATCTTATAGTGCAGTGCACCGCATACTGGGCATACATCCAAATTCTCGTACTCCTCACCGTGGTAGAGGATGCAGTCATTAGGGCATGCATGTATCTTATGCACCACTAATCCTAGAGGGCAGACAACCTTCTTCACTTTGTACGTACTTTCAGGCAATTCGTTATCCTTTGGAAGCATCTTCTTTATCATTATCAACAATTCTTGAAATCCCTTGTTAGTTACACCATTCTTCGCCTTCCATTGTAGCAATTCTAGCGTGGTACCCAGCTTTTTCTTGTCATCTTCAAAATTTGGATACAATAATTTCTTATGATCCTCTAACATGCGTTTCAACTTCAACCTCTCCTTATCATTTTCGCTGTTTCTCTTTGCATCAGCAATGACCCGACCCAAATCATCAGCAGGCTCATCTGATGCCTCTTCTTTAGCTTCCCCCATTGATGCCTCTTCTTCAGCTTCCCCCATTGTTGTATCGGCAAAAGGATAGTTGTCATCATCCTCTTCTTCTTCATTGTCTTCCATTATAACCCCTCTTTCTCCGTGCTTGGTCCAACAGCTATAGCCGGACATGAAACCGGACTTTAGGAGGTGGTAGTGAAGGGTTTTTGAGGTAGAGTAATTCCTATCATTCTTACAGTCACGACATGGACAACACATGAAACCATTCTGCTTGTTTGCCTCAGCCACACGAATAAAATCATGCAGGCCATTAAGAAACTCTGGACTTAGTCGGTCATCGTACATCCATTGCCAGCTCATGTTCAGTACACAACATCGAAGTGACCAAATTAATACAACTTCATCATCACATTACAATCAAAAGTAGAGCTAGCAGTGACCAAATGTTATTACTTCAAATAATAGACACTTATAGTTCATATATACATTTCATAAAACAACATACAACTATCTAAAACATGTAAATGCAACAACAAATGCGATCATAATCGCAACTAAAGTAACAGTTGAGCCAACGACATAATGATACCAAGCCTCTTTATCAATGGCATATTTTCTAATCTTTCTAAGCTTCAAGCGCATTCCAGCCAGCTTGTTCTTGTGATCATCGACGATATCGGCAACATGCAACTCCAATCCCATCTTCTCATCTTCAGTTCTTTTCAATTTTTTCTGTCAAATGATCAATTTATTTTTTAGCTTGTGTTAATTTCTCGAGCAGAATTGCATAGTCGGTTGGAACTTCTGGTTCAACTACTTCCTATAGATAAAAACATCTACATCAATTTGGTGGCATAATTAATTGTCATAGACATTAGATGATGTGTGAAATAGTTATAAACGATAATGACATACCACATCTGAATCATAGACTGGACGAGGGATGACGTGGGCGGATACCATAACCATGACACTATAAAATAACTAACAATAATACAAGTAAGTAAATCATACACGCATCTATCTAAATCATACAAGTAATTAAAAAAAGGTTTTAAGAAGAACAAGAAGCTCACCAAGGTGACCGGTGACGCGACGAGACGGTGCGGACGATCGACGGTGGTTAGGACGGCCGTTGATGGAAAGGCACCAAATAAACCACACCTACACATATGCAACCTAACAAGTTAATTTGAGCTCAAATTGCATATAAATCAAATAAACTCCCACATAATGATCACTCCTCCACAACCTATCTGAAACCCACAAATCACATATCTTTGAGCATACCACGAGCTAATCTAGCAATGAGAGATGAAGGAGCAAAGTTGCTAACCTTTATGAACTCTTGGATAGATGGGGTGCCTTTAAATCTTGACAAATCCTTGGAAAAATGGAGGATGAGCTTCGAGCACGAAGAAGAACAGGGGAGAAAACAGAGAAATGATCGAGCCCCTTCGATCGGCTGCGGACGAAGCGTATATGTAGGAAGTCTTTAGTACCGGCTCGTGGCACCAGCCGGTACTAAAGGTTGCCCTTTAGTACCGGTTGGTGTCACCAGCCGGTACTAAAGGTGCATGCGGGGCCCAAGTCTGACCAAAAGCCTGCCACGCCCCCTTTAGTACCGGCTCGTGACACGAACCGGTACTAAAGATCACTCATGAGCCGGTACTAAAGGTTGCCCTGCTCCTGGCCGTTGGAGCCGGCACGAACCGGGACTAATACCGTCTTTAGTACTGACTTGTAACCAGACCGGGACCAATGCTTGGGATGAAAGGTCTGTTTTCTACTAGTGCCCTCAACATCTCAGAAGATAAGAAGGCATTGTCAAGACTACGAAGACACTAGAAGACCCTGTTAACAACAACTGTGAAGAATCACGTTCGTCATCAACTCACCAGACCAGAAATCGTCCAGGACTCTTCAGGCGCAACCAGTATCATTTTGAAGAACAACAACCAGAGACATAGCAACACCTGAAGAAGACCCATAAGACTAAGTGGACTCCTCTCCAAGATGTGAAGCAAGAACGACTACTGAGTTCAAGAACCCCTAGGGTAGCATGAGTCGTGTATCCCCCATGCGAAGTCGAGTCCGTATGATAGTTCTGATAGAACCATGATTGTGTGTTTCTTGTTTTTCCTTGTTTGTGCTTTGGTATAAGTCACACTTTTGCCCTAGGCAACAAGTGCGAAACTATATCACCAACCTTACCTTGATGTTTATGTTTGGCCTTCTCGGCACTTGCTTGATTGCACTTGCACCATACCACCCCCTTAGGCACTTCCCTCTATGCTACTTTCCCTCTTCCCCCTCTCGTCAACTGAAGACTGGCAAGACAAGATGCACCAAGGATCCACCTCGACGGACAACTAGCGTTGAAGACTTTGACTACAGTGTACTCAACCAGACCCAACCCCATAGGGTTAGGCTCTTCCCTCAAGACTAGAAACCCCTCCCCACACTAGACTAGATCTCACAAGCTACCCCAGCTCAAATCTCTGATCACGTGCTAGATACACGGGTTTGCCAGATCAGCTGTTGAGCATCAATAACCCCTCCTTACCGTTGGGTTCGTTTTGGGACTAGTGATCATAGTGAACATACACCTTTCATCCTTAAGCTAGCACTTGAACTAATTATGCCATGGGATAGATCATCTTGAGGATAAATGATTAGTAGACTAATCACTTGACGAGGCTAGAGTAGATGACTTGAGGAAGCAATTGAGACCCTTTGGTGGATTGCTGGATTTTCTGGATGATCGGGAGATGGATGGACCGAGTTGATAGAGTAGCATAACATACTTATTCCTCGAGTAACTTGTATTAGTAGGATAAACATGATCACAAGCTGAAATTCTTGGTGGATTAATGACTTGACTTTGGCAAGTCATGATTGATAGTGGATTGATGGTGATATGATAGTGATTGGAGTAACTAGTTAGGAATTCTTACCAGATGTAAACCTTGTATTTTAATAGGTGATTCTAATATGTGCTTGAGATCAATTAAACCACATGGTTCAGAGTAATTTGGATTTAGTCCAATGATCTTGATCATGATACCATGTTCCTCGGTGGATGATAAGTAGGATGAATCAGATGATGTTAGGAATAATTTAGGGATCTATATAAGCTCGGCCTTCGAATTAAGTTGGTCATGTGATTGGAAGTTCGTGGATCTACTGTGATAATTGACGTTACAATGATATATGGATTATATGAACTCAAGGATATTATGTGGGACACCATCGATGCTGGTTTTGTAGTAGTAATGGATGATGTAATAGTGGATGATATTCGTGGATCGATTAAGTTGGATTCGTATGAAGGAAGCAAGATCTTGGATTGGTATAACATAGTAATGTAGTGCCTTAGATCCTAGATAGGTCAGTAGGACACTTGGATTTTTCGTGTCACAATCAAGCTTAGTAGCTTCTATGCTTCCCGAGGATTTTTACATAGGGATATATATGACTCAACTATAGTATACATATGAGATTTTTGGTATAGTCCTTCTCTCAAAACCTTGGGGTTGAATAGAATTTTTTATGTTGGAGTTGACTTGTACAAGATGATGTCCTCACTGATATAAGATGATTTTGTTTGAAGTAAATAGTAGGACTATTGGCATCGAAAGAACTGTGCTCGATGATGAGATGTTAGGCGTTCACTCACATCCTAAGCTCCTTGAAACCCTGAAGTTTTACCGAGCCACAATATGGTCGGATTATGACCATAGGTCTTGGCTCTAAGTCATTAGACTATGGCCAATACTCCACCTCGGACACCACCAATCCTGTTCAATAGGAAGGTGGACAAAAAGAACTAGATCACGTTGGATCACGAACCCTTGAAATAGTGACCGTTCAGAGCAAATGCCTACTCCTCTCACATATCCCATGAGCAATGAGTTTATGTGATACTTGGAGAAATAGTTTGTTGTCCTTCGGGATGACATACTTATTTACCCAACAAGGGAAGGAACACATTAGTCCTGTTTGGACCAGCCCCTGGAACACTAATTACCATGCCTGTCCGGTATAAGAGTTCACCTTGAAGAAGTTGGACTCCTCGAAGCACCCTCTTTGCAGCCAAAGGTACTCATACCTAAGCAAGGTGAAGAGCCACTACGATTGAGAAACCACGACGAAAAAGAAGAAGCAAGAGAAGTCAACCACCGCTCCTCTCACTACATGAATCAGGCACTTTGTTGTCTGCCATGGCAGCCGCAAAGGCACAAAGGCGGATGGCAAAGGAATTTGCCGCCCGCTAGCGGACAACAAAATTTTGGGCCTAGCAAGCTCCGACAAAGGGGTTCTTTGTCGTCTGCTTCGGCCCAGCGGACGGAAATTTGTCGTCCGCTTCTAGACAGCAAAGGCCCTAGACGACGTATGATTGACGGCGCCACCTTTAGGTGGATAACGGACCCCCCGCTTTGTCGTCTGCTACCCGCCCCCTATTTGCCGTTTGCCACCCGCCCCCTTTTTGCCGTCTGCCCGCCCTTTGCCGTCTGCCGCTCGCGCCCCCCTTTGCCGTCTGCCGCCCACGCCCCCCTTTTTCGTCTGCCGCCCGCGTCCCCCTTTGCCGTCTGTCGTGGACGACAAAGAGGCAAAATGGCCCCAGCCTGGTTTTCCCAGGTTTCATAGGTGGCCGCCATGTGGAACCTTTGCCGTCCGGGGCAGGCGGCAAAGGCCCTTTGCCGTCGGTGGCAGACGGCAAAGTTCCTGTATAGGCCATTTTTATTCTATTTTTGCCATATGGATATGATCATCCAACAAACATACCAAATCAGAAGTGCAAGTTTCACCATATTACAATAGTTTCATCTATCCATACATGTTTTCATCCATATTACAGTAGTTTCATCTATAGGTAGCAAGTTTCATATTGCTCATCAATACAAAACCAAAACAGATAGTAAACACAAACACTCCATAAATGCAAGCTTCCGTGAAGTGAATCAAATCTGAAAAATGGGAAATAGGAAAGTTAGAAGAAGAATACTAGAAGAAGAAGAAGAAGACGACGATGAAGAAGATCTAGAACAAGAGCAAGAACAAGAGCAATCATTTTTCTTCTCTTTCTCTTTCTCCTCTTGTTTTTCTTCTTCTTATTGCTTATTTGTGTCATTTTAGAGCTAACCTAGGTAATTATCACATTTTTTATCCAACTAAGCTTATTGTGTCATTTTTCAAGAAAATAAGCTAAGTCTATGGCATCTATGAGGATACCAAGTCTATTATGTCATTGTTGAGTTAACTAAGCTTATTATGTCAATGTGGAGGAAACAATGCTAAGTATAGGTCATTTTAGAGCTAACTTAGGTACAATATGTCCTTTCAGAGCTAACTTAGGTACAATATGTCATTTTGGAGGTAAGTAAGCTTACTATATCATTTTAGACGAAAGAAAGATAACTTAGGTAAAATATGACATTTGTATAAGTGCTAAGTTTGTCATTGTGCTAAGCTTGTCTAAGTGATATGTTTGTCTTTGTTTGAGAAAATGAGCCAAGTAAGTGGCATATTAGGGCTTACCGTCCTCATCATCATGGAGGTGAAGCACCAAGGTTGCTCGGTCGTGTGATGCGTCTCAGGAGTTATGTTGTACCAAAGATCATTTGCGTTAGCATGATGACGCTGAAATGTTAAGACCAGTAACTAATGAACATGGAAATGAAACTCACCATTCTAGCTGTGGTAATGACTAGCATTGGCGGAGGGGTCTGGCCGGTCTTCTCACACAAAGTCTGCACATTTGGTTTTGCCAAGTCAATCATATTGGTTACTAATGGAAAGAACATGTAGTGCATGATTTGGCTAATATGAACAAGAAACTTAGCACGATGAGATCGTACATGGCCCGGTTAGACGCATTGTTCCGTGCCCTCTCCTCTTCCAACAACCTAGCCATCCTATCCTCCAGATCCCTCTTCTCCTCCGCCACCTGCCGGGCCTGTTCCGCCAGAAGCACCTGGGTTGTCTCTCTCTCTTTCTGCAGATCAGCCTGCAACACAACTCCTCGTTAGCATTGTAATCATCTTTATTCGCACACACAATGTAGTGGTGGGAAGCTATCTTAGTCCGTATGACAAACCTCGATGGTGAGCTAGACTAGCCATGGACGAGGCGGCATCTCAGGATAGGAGCTCGTTTGGCGCGCCTTGATTTGTTGGAGAGTGCTCGAAGACCATATATGTCCATCTCCAATGGATATCGAGCCATGGGGCCTCCCGTGGACAGCTATCATCACCAGGTATGGATCAATAGGATGTTGGCTCGGGTTGAAGTCCTCCCCATTCACCGCCTTCCCCACATCTCTGTACCTCACAAGCTTATGGTGGGAGGAGATATTGGTGAAGTTCTTGGGATTATCGAGGTCAAACTCAGAGAATGCCTTGACCTTCCTGTATGAGGCAGTATGGCCATGGCATAGAGGTCGTACACCTCCGGCACCTCCGTCTTATTGTGATGAGCCTACAAGGGAGGAACAAAGTATCAATAATGGGTAAACCTAGTACTACAAGAATGAATTGCAGGAATCATGACGCAAACCACATACCGAGTTCCGCCCGAACTGATAAATGTTGGCGCTGCCTTGATGGTGTGGCACACCTTCCATTTAGGCACGCCGTGCCTTGGCATCATCGTGGATGACTCGCCATTGGTCACAACACCATTCATTCACCAATGACTCCCAACGACCCGTATTATCTGCACACCATCTCGGGGGCACCTAAGTTAGTAAAGAGAAATTTGAGAGCTACACCTACAAATCAAAGCAAAGGAAACTAAGTACAATGCCTGAAGAATTGGTAATTGCCTTCATGTACTGCACCTTGTCCAGAAACTTTCGACGAGACGACGAATTGACCTTCTTAATATGCTGCGAGGCGTAGTAGTCTCGAACATCCTGTACCCGAGCCTCGTGCCATAAGTTCTATAGTAGGGCTTCCACTTATAATCGGTAAGCTTTGCCGCGGCCTCCTCATATCCCTCCTCACACCTGTAGAAGGTCTGCAATCAAAAGAGACAACACTAATTAGTACAATAACTAGCTATTATTGATTTGTAACTCAGTAGAGGAGAAATTACCCAGAACTTCCTGATGACCATGTCGGCCCTTGTGTGGCACAACAAACCGTCGACCATCTCCTCCGGTGGGACCGGGGTAGCCAAGTAGTGCTCCCATTTCAATCCTACCTCTTCTTGCTGACCCTCGCTGGGAAACGTGACAAACCTCGGGACGTTATGCCGTAAAATCACACCAAAGATGGAGTTGGGCCCGCGAACATCCTTCGCATGAATCCAACCCCTGCAGTATGACAAATCCAATGCATTAGATATGTGAAGAAACATGAAGTGAAAAGGTTTAAAAAGAGTAAATGCACTTACTTCAGCGACTCAGGCTTAATCAGCCACCTCTGCTTGTGGGTCGCTGGCACGGGTGGGAGCCGTGTACACCCACGCTGGTAGATGGTGCCCTCAACCACCTTGTCCCCTCTATCAAAAAGCTGATCCCTGCCACCATCAGCATGGCCACTCGGCTCCATCTGATGTAGATCCGTCCAGGTGTCCCATCCGGTGGAAGCCTGTGGAGTCTCGTAGGACGAAGCATCTGGCACAGGAGTCTCGCAGGACGAAGTGTCTTTCACAGGAATCTCGTGGGTCAAAGCGTCCGGGATAGAAGGATCATCAACTCGAGGCTCGTGTAAAGGAGTCCTTGTAGCCTCCACCTCAAACGAGTCCACCATAGCAGTCCTGTCCTCGGGTGAATCAACTCAGGATGGTGGCGAGGAAGGCGTAGCAGCCTTCATACCTCTCCCGTGGCCACCACGTGTAGCCTTAGGATCTCTCTTCTTCCCCCGACCTCCTCTCTCGGTGGGCAACTTCACGTATGAAGAAGTGCTCTCGCATGACCTAATACTGTCGTACAAAGCTCTCTGGAGAGTTTGGGGGTGGAATGGAAGTACCCCTCCCACCACGCACCGACGAAGGATCCTCGGATCGCTCTCGACCCGCGCCCACCATATGACAAAGAGTAAACGAAGTTAGTACAACATAAAAAAATTGAATACCGACATTAATAATAATATGTATATATATAATTTGAGTGTATCATCATTATGTATACCTGACATGAACTAATAATAATCTTCGTTGTCTATATATGCTCTAGGATCCATAAATGCATCATCATCATCACTATCATTAATAAATGCATCATCATCACTATCGGGAGAAACATGTGTAAGTCCTCCTTTATGTAATCGGTCAAGCATTGAGAGGTCATCCACAACAATAGCCTCTTCTTCTTCCGTCTCTTCTTGTTCTGGCTTAGGGGTGAAGTCGGATTCACTGTTGCTGTCTACCTCAATGTTTTGGGGTGAAGTAGAGCGGTTCTTGAAACGTTTTTTGGAAGGACGTGTTTCTTGGAAGAATTCTCCTTCATATGTGTCTGGGTTAATGTGAGGTTCATAATCATCTTCATTGAGGGGAGGTGGTCTAAAATGTGGCGACACATCATAAACAACATCCCAATCATTCAGATTTGGATCAGTTTGGCAGGCCCACGGTAGATAGAAAACTTGGGTTGCCTATTGAGCCATAATATAGACGTCGGGAACATATAAATGGGTGTTTTGTTTGATTTCGACTAGCCCTATATGTTCATGAGTCCTTCTAGTCTGCTTGGGCTGTAACCAATAACATTTGAAGACTACGAAGTTTGGTCTGTTATCACCAAAGAATATAAGTTCATAAATTGCTTCAACTCTTCCATAATACTCGACACCTCCTTCGCCGACAGTAGAGACACAACAATTTGTAGACTTTTGATTGGCCATAGATAGATCTTTGCCAAAAGTACGAAAGCGATACGCGTTGATGTTGTATTTGTCGAATGAACGGACCTTATAGTCAAAACCATTAGCGACTTGTCTCAATTTGGCGTCCATAGACTCTGAATTGGCCTACAAGTTCGATAAAAAAGGAATTTTGCATTGGCCGCAAATTAGATGAAGAAATGAAATGGTCTAATGGAAATTACCGTTTGTTTGAACCAAGAGATGAACCGGGATAGCCGCCTCCATGCTTTGCCAGAAGCTCATACTCTTCGATGGAATCCTTTTGGATCACCGCTCCATCCAAGAATTTGGCGACGTATTGACTGCATCACATATCCGGGAATAAGAGCATTTCAAAGAATTAGAAGTTGCAAAACATGTACCAAGAACTTACTCGATGTATGACTGTACTTCTGTTAGGTTGCTGAAGATCTACAACAAAATGACCCACCATTCTTTGACATCCAACGTTATTCCTTTCGAAGCACCGACTGGTGTGAGCTTCCCTTGGGATAGGCCGAGGTTGGATCAAACTTTTTCACGGTCGCCATCACTGTACCGAGGCTTCGAATTATGCAAATGCAATTCTTGGCTTCGTAGTGTGCTGTCATGAAGTTTGCCGCCTCCTCAGTAATGAATGCCTTGGCCATTGATGCTTCAATTCTGCGTTTATTTTTACATTTTGCTCAAAGCGTCTTCTGCATCCTCTCAGTTCCAAAGCACCAACGATTTTGGACGCCCCCCCAATCTTGCCTCGGTCGGGAGATGCAAAATCAAATGTTGCATTGGATTAAAGAAGCCCGCTAGAAAGATCTTTTCTAACTTGCAGATCAACTCCAACGCCAACTCTTCCAGTTCATCTAGCACGTCAGGCGATAGTTCTTTCGCACAAAGAGTGTGGAAGAATAGGTCATCTCTGCTAGTACTAGCCATTCATCCTTAGGGATAAAGCCACGCAACATCACCGACATTACCCGTTCAAGCCATATGTGCCAATCATGACTCTTGAGATGAAATATTTTCAATTTCTCAAGACTCGCTCCCCTCTTTAGATTCGCTGCATACCCATCGGGGAACATCAACTCCATTTTCACCTCCAAGAGCATTTCCCTCATAGTTGGCCTTCGAAGATTGAAACATGCCTTTAGCTTCCTCCAGTTCTTCTTTCCTAATGGTTGCCACATGTTTTGTAACGGTCGTCGCATGTTTTGTAACGGTCTATCACATAGAGCCTCCTGGTCGACTTTAGCCTTAGGATTATCCTTTGTCTTTGCCTCTATGCCGAAAAATGTACCAAAAAGGGCATCAGCGATATTATTTTTAGTGTGCATCACGTCGATGTTGTGTGGGCAAAGGAGTTCTTTAAAGTAAGGCAGATCCCACAAGCATATCTTGTGAGTCCAGGCGTGTTTCGTATTATACCCTTTGAAATACCCTGGATGTATTGGATCCGGCTCGAGAGCGTTTATCTGATCCAGGGTCTATTGGCCTGTCAATGCAAGTGGTGCAAAGTTTTTGACAACTCTACATTTCATGAAATTCTTCTTGTCTTTACTGAACTTCTGGTGAGGATCCAGGAACTGTCTATGCAAGTCGAAGCAAGAATACTTGTGACCCGCCTACAGCCAACGGAACTCAAGTGCTACCTTGCATGTGGGGCATGGTAACCTTCCATGCACACACCAGCCAATGAATAGCGCATACGTCGACAAGTCGTCGTCGAGTACATGTACCACACATGCATTTTGAAGTTTTTTGGAAGCGGCGTCATATGTCTTGATCCCATTATCCCAAGATTCTTGCAATTCATTCTTAAGCGGCTGTATGTACACATTCATATTATTCCCGGGATAGTTGGGCCCTAGAATTATCAACGTCAAGAAAATGTTCTTTCTTTTCATAATCTCTTCAAGGGGAGATTGAGTGGAATGAAAAATATAGGCCAACAACTGTATTGGGTTGTCGTCATACCAAACACTTGGAACCCATTCGTGTTGATGGCAACTCAAGGATGCCTTGGCTCTACCACTTTATCCTTATGTAATGCATCAAAGTGCTTCCACGCAAAAGAGTCTAAAGTGTGTCCCAACATCGAATTCCCATCTGCATCTAGTTTAGTTCTTTTGCCCAATTTATGCCATGTCATCTATCTGGCCGTCTCTTTAACCACGAAAAGACGTTGAAGTCTTGGTATGATTGGCAGATACCGAAGAACATTAACTGGAATTTTGGTCTGACTCTTCTCACCCATACCGTTGTCTACCACAACATACCTGGAAGACATGCAAATGAGACAATAGTTCAAGCCCGCATACTCAAGCCTAAATAAGGCACATCTATTCACACATGCATCTATCTTCTCTCATACGACATCTTAAGCGCACGTAGGATTTTGTCCGACTGGTACATGTTTGTTGGCAATACATGGAGTTTGGGTAGAAAGCGTCCAAATATCGTCATCATAACATCGTAGCATTCTCTGCCTATGTTGAACTGATCCTTCAGAGCCATTACTTGCTCGATGGCATCCAGCTGACAATGCTCAGTGGGCTCGTGGAGAGAACGTTTTGAAGACTCCAACATTTCATAGAAGGCTTTTGCAGATTCCTCCATCTTATCATCCGAATCCTGAGCATCTTCAAAGTCTTGCATGATGTCTTTGATATTGGTACCATGCTCATCGGTGCGACAATGAAGAACCTCAGCTCTGGCACGTTGGGCAGACTCACCATGAAATCTCCACACCGTATAATCAGGCGTAAAACCCCACTTCTGCAAGCGTTTACCCATTTCATCCCATGTCCACTTTCTATGGTTGTCACACCAGACACAGGGGCACCAGGTTATTTCCTGGCCATTTGCAAATGCGGTGCTCAGAAACCACTTGGTTTTTGATAACCATTCAATGGTCATTTATTTTTGACTAGGGTGACCGGTGTACATCCAAGCACGTGTTGGGAAACGTAGTAGTAAATCAAAAAAATTCTACGTGTTCACCAAGATCCATCTATGGAGAAACCAGCAATGAGTGGGGAGAGTGCATCTTCATACCTTTGAAGATCGCAAAGCGGAAGCGTTACAAGAACGCGGTTGATGGAGTCGTACTCATGTCGATTCAAATAGCAGAAAGTTCCGATCCAAGCGCCGAACGGACGGCGCCTCCGTGTTCAACACACGTACAACCCGGGGATGTCTCCTCCTTCTTGATCCAGCAAGGGATGAGGAGAAGTTGAGGGAGAGCTCCGGTAGCACGATGGCATGGTGGCGGTGGAGCTTGCGGTTCTCCGGTAGAGCTTCACTAAGTGCTACGGAGGAGGAGGAGGTGTAGGAGGGGGAAGGGTCGCGCCAACGGAAGAGTGTGGCTGCCCTCCCACCCCCCACTATTTATAGGGGGAAGGGGAGAGGGGGTCGCCCCCCCTAGATCCATCTAGAGGGGGGACGGCCCCCAGGGGGCATCAGCCCCCAAGGTTTTCCAACCCTAGAAATGGGGGGGCAAGGGTTCCCAACCCTAGAGAGGGGGCATCGCCCCCTAGTTGCCTTTGGCCCTTGGGGGGGCGCACCATCCCACTAAGGGGCTCGTTACCACCCAACTACAGCCCATTAGGTCCTCCGAGGCAGGTGGACCCTCCCGATGGACCCCTGGAACCCCTTCGGTGGTCCCGGTACAATACCGATAAACCCCGAAACCTTTTTGGTGACTGAAACTGGACTTCCCATGCATAAATATTCACCTCTAGACCATTCCAGAACTCCTTGTGACGTACGAGATCTCATCCAGGACTCAAAACAACTTTTGGTAACCATATGCAATTCCCATTACAACTCTAGTGTCACCGAGCCTTAAGTGTGTAGACCCTATGGGTTCGGGAACCATGCAGACATGACCAAGACACCTCTTTGGTCAATAACCAATAGCGGGATCTCGATACCCATATTGGCTCCCACATGTTCCATGATGATCTCATCGTATGAACCACGATGTCGGGGATTCAATCAATCCCGTATACAATTCCGTTTGTCCATCGGTATGTTACTTGCCCGAGATTCGATCGTCAGTATCCCTATACCTTGTTCAATCTCGTTACAGCAAGACTCTTTATTCGTTCCGTAACACATCCTCCCGTGGCTAACTCCTTAGTCACATTAAGCTCATTATGATGATGTCTTACCAAGTGGGCCCAGAGATACCTCTTCGTCACACGGAGTGACAAATCCTAGTCTTGATTTGTTCCAACCCAACAGACACTTTCGGGGATACCCGTAGTGTACCTTTATAGCCACCCAGTTATGTTGTGACGTTTGGAACACCCAAAGCATTCCTACGATATCCGGGAGTTGCACAATCTCATGGTCTAAGGAAATCATACTTGACATTAGAAAAGCTTTAGCAGACGGACTACACGATCTTGCGCTATGCTTAGGATTGGGTCTTGTCCATCACATCATTCTCCTAATGATGTGATCCCGTTATCAATGACATCCAATGTCCATGGTCATGAAACCGTGACCATCTATTGATCAACGAGCTAGCCAACTAGAGGCTCACTAGGGACATGTTGTGGTCTATGTATTCACACATGTATTACGGTTTCCAGTTAACACAATTATAGCATGAACAATAGACAATTATCATGAACAAGGAAATACAACAATAACCATTTTACTATTGCCTCTAGGGCATATTTCCAACAGTCTCCCACTTGCACTAGAGTCAATAGTCTAGTTATATTATGATGAATCGAACACCCATAGAGTTCTGGTGTTGATCATGTTTTGCTCGTGAGAGAGGTTTAGTCAACGGATCCGAGACATTCAGATCCGTATGTACTTTACACATATTTATATCTCCTTTCCTGAATGTAATCACGAATGGAGTTGAAGCGATGTTTGATGTGTCTTGTCTTCTTGTGAAACCTGGGCTCCTTGGAAAGGGCAATAGCTCTAGTGTTGTCACAGAATAGAGTCATCGGGCCCGACGCATTGGCAATCACTCCTAGGTCGGTGATGAAGTCCTTCATCCAGACTCCTTCCTTTGCTGCTTCTGAAGCAGCTATGTACTCCGCTTCAAATGTAGATGTCGCCACGATGCTTTTCTTGCTACTGCACCAGTTGACTACCCCTCTGTTCAATATATACACGTATCCGGTTTGTGACTTGGAGTCATCCGGATCTGTGTCGAAGCTAGCATCGACGTAACCCTTTATGACGAGCTCTTCGGCACCTCCATATACGAGAAATATGTCCTTGGTCCTTTTTAGGTACTTCAGGATATTCTTGACCGTTGTTCAGTGTTCCGCTCCGGGATCACTTTGGTACCTCCCTACAAAACTTATGGAAAGGTTCACATTAGGTCAGGTACACAGCATGGCATACATAATAGAGCCAATGGCTGAAGCATAGGGGATGACACTCATCTCTTCTATATCCTTTGCCTGGTCGGGCATTGCGTCGTACTCAATCTCACACCTTGTAACACAGTCAAGAACCCCTTCTTGGACTGATCCATATTGAACTTCTTTAATATCTTGTCAAGGTATGTGCTTTGTGAAAGACCTATGAGGCATCTTGATCTATCTCTATAGATCTTGATGCCTAATATGTAAGCAGCTTCTCCAAGGTCCTTCATTGAAAAACACTTATTCAAGTAGGCCTTTACGCTTTCCAAAAGTTCTATATCATTTGCCATCAGCAATATGTCATCCACATATAATATGAGAAATGCCACAGAGCTCCCACTCACTTTCTTGTAAATACAGGGTTCTCCATAAACCTGTATAAACCCAAACGGTTTAATAACCTCATTAAAGTAAATGTTCCAACTCCGAGATGCTTGCACCAGCCCATAGATGGACCGTTGGAGCTTGCATTCCTTGTTAGCATCTTTAGGATCGACAAAACCTTCTGGCTGCATCATATATAGTTCTTCCTTAAGGAAGCCATTAAGGAATGCCGTTTTGACGTCCATTTGCCAGATCTCATAATCATAAAATGTGGCAATTGCTAACATGATTCGGACGGACTTCAGCATCGCTACGGGTGAGAAAGTCTCATCGTAGTCAACTCCTTGAACTTGTCGATAACCTTTAGCGACAAGACAAGCCTTATAGGCGGTCACATTACCATCCGTGTCAGTCTTCTTCTTAAAAATGCATCGCTTATCATCAGGCATGTCCACCAAAGTCCATACTTTGTTCTCATACATGGATCCTATCTCAGATTTCATGGCTTCAAGCCATTTGTTGGAATCTGGGCCCGCCATTGCTTCTTCATAGTTCGAAGGTTCACCGTTGTCCAACAACATGATCTCCAGGACAGGGTTGCCGTACCACTCTAGTGCGGAACATGTCCTAGTGGACCTTCGAATAGAAACTTGATCTAAATTTTCATGATCATCATCATTAACTTCCCCTCCAGATGGTGCAGGCTCCACATAAACAACTTCCTATGCTGCGCTACTCTCCGGTTCGAGTGGAGGTACAACTAGCTCATCAAGTTCTATTTTCCTCCCACTTACTTCTTTCGAGAGAAACTCTTTCTCTAGAAAGGATTGGCAACAAATACTTTGCCTTCCGATCTGAGGTACAAGGTATACCCAATGGTTTCTTTGGGGTATCCTACGAATATGCACTTTTCCGCTTTGGGTTCGAGCTTCTCAGGTTGAAGTTTCTTCACATAAGCATCGCATCCCTAAACTTTGAGAAATGACAGCTTAGGTTTCTTTCCAAACCATAATTCATACGGTGTCGTCTAAACAGACTTAGACGATTCCCTATTTAAAGTGAATGCGGTAGTCTCTAATGCATATCCCCAAAATGATAGCGGTAAGTCGGTAAGAGACATCATAGATCGCACCATATCCAATAGAGTGCGATTACGATGTTCAGACACACCATTTTGCTGAGGTGGGCCAGGCGGCGTGAGTTGTGAAACAATTCCACATTTCCTTAGGTGCGTGCCAAACTCGTGACTCAAATATTCTCTGACACGATCAGATCGTAGGCACTTAATTTTCCTATCACGTTGATTCTCTACCACACTCTGAAATTCCTTGAACTTTTCAAAGGTTTCAGACTTGTGTTTCATTAAGTATATATACCCATATCTACTCAAGTTATCAGTGAGGGTGAGAACATAACGGTAGCCACCACGAGCCTCAACGCTCATTGGACCGCATACATCGGTATGTATTATCTCCAACAAGTTAGTTGCTCGCTCCATTGTTCTGGAGAACGGAGTCTTGGTCATCTTGCCCATGAGGCATGGTTCGCACGTGTCAAACGATTCAAAATCAAGAGACTCCAAAAGTCCATCAGCATGGAGTTTCTTCATCTGTTTGACACCAATATGACCAAGGTGGCAGTCTCAAATGTAAGTGGGACTATCGTTATCAACCTTACACTTTTTGGTACTCACACTATGAACATGTGTAACATCACGTTCGAGATTCATCAAAAATAAACCATTGACCAGCGGGGCATGACCATAAAACATTTCTCTCATATAAATAGAACAACCATTATTCTCAGATTTAAATGAGTAGCCATCTCGCATCAAACGAGATCCAGATACAATGTTCATGCTCAAAGCTAGTACTAGATAACAATTATTAATGTTTAAAACTAACCCCGAAGGTAGATGTAGAGGTAGCGTGCGGACGATGATCACATCGACCTTGGAACCATTCCCGACTCGCATCGTCACCTCGTCCTTTGCCAGTCTCCGCTTATTCCGCAGCTCCTGCTACGAGTTACAAATGTGAGCAACTGCATCGGTATGAAATGCCCAAGAGCTACTACGAGCGCTGGTAAGGTACACATCAATAAAAAGTATATGACATATACCTTTAACGTTGCCGGCCTTCTTATCCGCTCAGTAGTTGGGGCAGTTGCGCTTCCTGTGATCGGTACCCTTGCAATAAAAGCACTCAGTCTCAGGCTTGGGTCCATTCTTGTTCTTCTTCCCAACAACTTGCTTACCGGGGGCGGCAACTGCTTTGCCGTCTTTCTTTAAGTTCTTCTTACCTTGCCTTTCTTGAAACTAGTGGTCTTCTTTACCATCAACACTTGATGATCCTTTTTGATCTTGACCTCCGCTGATTTCAGCATCGAGTACAACTCAGGAATGGACTTCTCCATACCCTGGATGTTATAGTTCATCACAAAGCTCTTGTAGCTAGGTGGGAGCGACTGGAGGATTCTGTAAATAACCAAGTCATCTGGAAGATTAACTCCCAGTTGAGTCAAGCGGTTGTGCAACCCAGACATTTTGAGTATGTGCTCACTGACAGAACTATTCTCCTCCATCTTACAACTGAAGAACTTGTTGGATACATCATATCTCTCGACCCGGGCATGAGCTTGGAAAACCAATTTCAGCTCTTGGAACATCTCATATGCTCCGTGTTTCTCAAAACGCTTTTGGAGCCCTGGTTCTAAACTATAAAGCATGACGCATTGAACCAGGGAGTAATCATCACATCGCGACTGCCAGGCGTTCATAACGTCCTGAGCTGCTGGGAAAATGGGTGCATCACCTAGCGGTGCATCAAGGACATATAATCATTCTAGAAGCTATGAGGATGCTCCTCAAGACATGGACCCAGTCCGCATAGTTGCTTCCATCATCTTTTAGCTTGGTTTTCTCTAGGAACGCATTGAAGTTGAGGGCAACATTAGCGTTGGCCATTGGATCTACAATATAGATTGTAAAGAGAATTTTTAGACTAAGTTCATGATAATTAAGTTCACATAATCAAATTATTTAATGAACTCCCACTTATATAGACATCTCTCTAGTCATCCAAGTGACACATGATCCACGTCAACTAGACCGTGTCCGATCATCACGTGAGACGGACTAGTCATCAATGGTGAACATCTCCATGTTGATCGTATCTTCTATACGACTCATGTTCAACTTTTCGGTCTCCCGTGTTCCGAGGCCATGTCTATACATGTTAGGCTCGTCAAGTCAACATAAGTGTATTGTGTGTGTAAATCAGGCTTACACCCGTTGTATACGAATGTTAGAACCTATCACACCCGATCATCATGTGGTGCTTCGGAACAACAAACCTTAGCAACGGTGCACAGTTAGGGTGAACACATTTCTTGAAATTTTAGTGAGAGATCATCTTATTTAGCTACCGTCGTTCTAAGCAAATAAGATGTAAACATGATAAACATCACATGCAATCAATATAGTGACATGATATGGCAAATATCATCTTGCTCCTTTGATCTCCATCTTTGGGGCACCATTATCATCACTGTCACCGGCCCGACACAATGATCTCCATCATCATGATCTCCATCATTGTGTCTTCATCAAGTTGTCTCGCCAACTATTACTTCTACTACTATGGCTAACGATTAGAAATAAAGTAAAGTAATTACATGGCATTTATGATTGACACGCAGGTCATACAATAAAATAAGACAACTCCTATGGCTCCTGTCAGTTGTCATACTCATCGACATGCAAGTCGTGAATCCTATTACAAGAACATGATCAATCTGATACATCACAATGCATCACATCACATCCTTTGGCCACATCACATCACAAGGCATATGCTCAAAAAACAAGTTAGACGTCCTCTAATTTGTTGTTGCAAGTTTTTACATGGCTGCTATAGGTTTCTAGCAAGAACGTTTCTTACCTACGCCAAAACCACAACGTGATATGCCAATTGCTATTTACCCTTCATAAGGACCCTTTTCATCCAATCCGATCCGACTAACCTGGGAGAGACAGACACCCGCTAGCCACCTTATGCAACAAGTGCATGTCAAGCAGTGGAACTGGTCTCACGTAAGCGTACGTGTAAAGTTGGTCCGGTCCGCTTCGTCCCACAATACCGCCGAATCAAGATAAGACTAGTGACGGTAAGCAAATTAACAAGATCGACGCCCACAACAACTTGTGTTCTACTCGTGCATAGATTCTATGCATAGACCTAGCTCTGATACCACTATTGGGAAACATAGTAGTAAATAAAAAAATATCTACGTGTTCACCAAGATCCATCTATGGACAAACCAACAACGAGTGGGGAGAGTGCATCTTCATACCTTTGAACATCGCAAAGCGGAAGCGTTACAAGAACGCGGTTGATGGAGACGTACTCGCGGCGATTCAAATCGTGGGAAGATCCGATCCAAGTGCCGAACGGACGGCGCCTCCATGTTCAACACACATACAGCCCGGGGACGTCTCCTCCTTCTTGATCCAGCATGGGAGGAGGAGAAGTTGAGGGAGAGCTCCGGCGGCATGACAGCATGGTGGCGGTGGAGCTTGCGGTTCTCCGACAAAGCTTCGCTAAGTGCTACGAGTGTGGCTGCCCTCCCACCCCCCACTATTTATAGGGGAAGGGGAGAGTCCCCGACCCCCTAGATCCATCTAGCGGGGGGGCCTGGGGGGCATCGGCCACCTAGGGTTTCCAACCCTAGAAAGGGGGGTGGGCGGCGGCCACCCTAGGGTTCCCAACCCTAGAGAGGGGCCATCGCCTCCCAGGGGGGGCATCGGCCCCTAGTCGCCTTGGGCCCTTGGGGGCGTACCAGCCCACTAAGGGGCTGGTTCCCACCAAATACAGCCCATTAGGTCCTCCGGGGCAGGTTGACCCTCCCGATGGACCCCCGGAACCCCTTCGGTGGTCCCGGTACAATACCGATAAACCCCAAAACCTTTCCGATGACTGAAACTGGACTTCCCATATATCAATATTCACCTCCGGACTTTTCCGGAATTCCTCGTGACGTCCGGGATCTCATCCGGGACTCCGAACAATTTTCGGTAACCATATACAATTCCCATTACAACTCTAGCGTCACCGAACCTTAAGTGTGTAGACCCTACGGGTTCAGGAACCATGCAGACATGACCGATACACCTCTCTATTCAATAACCAATAGCGGGATCTGGATACCCATATTGCCCACATGTTCCATGATGATCTCATCGGATGAACCACGATGTCGGGGATTCAATCAATCACGTATACAATTCCCTTTGTCCATCGGTATCCCTATACCTTGTTCAATCTCATTATCGGCAAGTCTCTTTACTCATTCCATAACACATCATCCCATGGCTAAATCCTTTGTCACATTGAGCTCATTATGATGATGTCTTACCGAGTGGGCCCAGAGATACCTCTCCGTCACACGGAGTGACAAATCCCAGTCTCGATTCGTGCCAACCCAATAGACACTTTCAAGAATACCTGTAGTGTACCTTTATAGACACCTAGTTATGTTGTGACGTTTGGCACACCCAAAGTATTCCTACGATATCCGGGAGTTTCACAATCTCATGGTCTAAGGAAATGATACTTGACATTAGAAAAGCTTTAGCAGACAAACTACACGATATTGCGCTATGCTTAGGATTGGGTCTTGTCCATCACATCATTCTCCTAATGATGTGATCCTTTTATAAATGACATCCAATGTCCATGGTCATGAAACCGTGACCATTTATTGATCAACGAGCTAGCCAACTAGAGGCTCACTAGGGACATGTTGTGATCTATGTATTCACACATGTATTACGGTTTTCAGTTAACACAATTATAGCATGAACAATAGAATATTATCATGAACAACGAAATACAATAATAACCATTTTATTATTGCCACAAGGGCATATTTCCAATAGCACAATCACTCATCTTGCCTACCTATTAAACACACATGATATATATATATATATGTATAATTCATCATCTATATTCATCCGTTAATCAAGGTTGTCAATTTTTTACGTCCATGCAACCTACACGCTAATAGGTAGATATAGGTCCTAATCCCACTCGAGTATGTGTAGATTGGGTTCGTTTTCCCATGATGTGCTCTGGATCTGACGCAGAATTTCGGCAACACCTCCTCGTTGTTCTCCTGATAAACGTCTCGATAATAAGTAGAGAGGATGTGTACCCGGAGAACAACAGGGAGGCACTAAAGAAATTCCACATCAGATCCAGAGCACAGCAAACGAGGAAACGAACCCAATCTATACATACGTGGGCTGTCCATGGATAACGTTGGACAATTCGAAAGGATGGCGGTTATAAATATGCAAAGACATGCATATTTATAGATGCTGCCCTTTCGAATGGGAGACACATACTGGTCATGCATACTGATGATTGAAGACATGTATAGCTAGCAAGTTTCATTGGCGCGAAGACCGAAACCGTGCAAATTAAAGGGCTGGGGGAGGAGATGTCATTTGTGCTCACTCACGAACGCAGCAGGGGAGCTCATCCAACGCACGAGGAGGTCATCGAACAACAGACCCTCGTAGCGATGAAACAACTGCACGTTGAAATGAAACTCGATCAACACAAATATGATGTTTTCCATAACGAAATTGAAAAAATATAAGACCTAACACGTAATTTACAAAACTATGACCCCGTCATCATCTGTGTTGGGGTTCTTGGCGGGGCGTCGTGTCGGGGTGTCATTTTCTTCTTCTTCCCGTTCTTCTTTTTCCCCCTCTTCTTCTTCTTCTTCTTATCTTTTTCTCTTCTTCTTCTTCTTCTTATTCTTCTTCTTCTTCTTCTTCCTCTTCTTCTTCTTCTTTTGATTATTCTGATTCTTCTTCTTCTTCTTCTTCTTCTTCTTCTTCTTGTTCTCTTCTTATCTTCTTCTTCTTCTTCTTGTTCTTCTGCTTATCTTCTTCTCTTCTTCTCTTCTTCTTCTTCTTCTTCTTCTACTTCTTCTTCTTCTTCTCCTTCTTCTTTGTCTTCTTCTTCTTCTTCTTCTACTACTACTACTACTACTACTTCTTCTTCTTCTAGTTTTTTTTGTTTTCTTGTTTTCTTCTAAGTTTTTCTTTTCTATCCAAGTTTTTTCTAACCTAGTAAACTAACTAACTAACTAACTAAAAAATAAACTATAACTATGTAATTTAACAAAAAAACATAAAAATAAACTAACTAAAAAAACAGGAAAAAGGAAAAAAAGTGAGGGGGGCGGCGGCCGGGCACTCACCGGAGTTGTGTGGGGATGGTCGGGGCGGTAGTGGCAGCCGGGGAGCCGTGGAAAGGGGGGAGCTGCGAGGAGGGGGCAATGCCGGGACCAACAAGGGGAGGGGGCAGCATGGGGGGTCCTCCCAGGGGAGGGGGCGACACAGGGAGAGGCGTGGTGGCGTGGTGGTCGGGGTGGCACAGGGAGGGGCGCGGCAGTGCGGTGGTGGGGCGGCGCAGGGAGTGCGGTGGCGCGATGGTGGGGGCGGCACGGGGAGGGGGCGGCATGAGGGAGCCATAGAGGGGAGGGGGGTGTTCCGGTGGTGGGGGCGTGTGTGGGGGTGGACGGCGACGGGGCGATGGGGGGAGTAGGGGGGTCGGCAGCTGTCGTCGTTTTCTCACGACTGATGCCATGGGTAGGATTATCGAAGGTGGTTGGGGCCGGAGGACGCCGACGGGCTTCGGGAGAGGAATTAGGTACAAGCGGTGACTGACACACGATGTACCCAGGTCCTGGGCCCTCCAAGGGAGGTAATACCCCTACTCCTGCTTGATCTAGTTGATCGATGAGGAAGGGGTACAATGGCGCTCCTTGAGCTGTATCTAGAGGTGGAAGGAGGAGGAGCCGGCTCCCCTTCCCTTGCTACGGAGGTGGTTGTGGAATGAGGTGTTCCTTGGTGTGTGTGTGTTCTCGTCTGTCTGTTGCTTGCCTTTGCATGGGAGGCTCATGTTGGAAATATGCCCTAGAGGCAATAATAAAATGGTTATTATTGTATTTCCTAGTTCATGATAATTGTCTATTGTTCATGCTATAATTGTGTTAACTGGAAAACGTAATACATGAGTGAATACATAGACCACAACATGTCCCTAGTGAGCCTCTAGTTGACTAGCTCGTTGATCAATACATGGTCACGGTTTCATGACCATGGACATTGGATGTCATTGATAACGGGATCACATCATTAGGAGAATGATGTGATGGACAAGACCCAATCCTAAGCATAGCACAAGATCGTGTAGTTCGTTTGCTGAATCTTTTCAATTTCAAGTATGGTTTCCTTAGATACCGTAGGAATGCTTTGGGTGTGCCAAATGTCACAACGTAACTGGGTGGCTATAAAGGTGCACTACAGGTATCTCCAAAAGTGTCTGTTGGGTTGGCACGAATAGAGACTGGGTTTGTGACTCCGTGTGATGGAGAGGTATCTCTCGGCCCACTCGGTAAGACATCATCATAATGAGCTCAATGTGACTAAGGAGTTAGCCATGGGATGATGTGTTACGGAACGAGTAAAGAGACTTGCCGGTAACGAGACTGAACAAGGTATAGAGATACCGACGATCGAATCTCGGGCAAGTATCATATCGATAGACAAAGGGAATTGTATACGGGATTGACAGAATCCCCGACATCGTGGTTCATCCGATGAGATCATCGTGGAGCATGTGGGAGCCAACATGGGTATCCAGATCCCGCTATTGGTTATTGATCGGAGAGGTGTCTCGGTCATGTCTACGTGTCTCCCGAACCCGTAGGGTCTACACACTTAAGGTTCGATGATGCTAGGGTTATAGGGAAATGGTATACGTGATTACCAAATGTTGTTCGGTGTCCCGGATGAGATGCCGAACGTCACGAGGAGATCCGGAATGGTCTGGAGGTAAATATTGATATATAGGAAGTCCAATTTTGGTCACCGGAAAGTTTTCGGGCTCATCGGTAGTGTACCGGGAGTGTCGGGAGGGTGCCGGAGGACCCCCGGGAGGGGTGTGACGACCAAAGGTCTTAGTGGGCCCTTAGAGTAGGTGTGCCAACCCTTATTGGGCTGGCCAATACCTTCTATAAAGGCCCATGCGGCTGGAGATAAGAGATGGCTGAAAAAGGTTTAAAAGGAGGAGATCCACCTCCCTTGTGGGAGGTGGACTCTCCCCCTAATTCGGCCGAAGCTCTCCTCCTTGGAGGAGGGGACAAGGCAGCCCTCCCTCCCTCCTCCTATATATATGCAAGGGTTTGGGCTGATTTGGGAGACGACTTCTCTCTCTCTCTCGGTGCAGCCCTACCCTCTGTCTTCCTCGTTCTCCGTAGCGCTTGGCGAAGCCCTGCCGGAGTTCACGTAGCTCCACCGTCACCATGTCGTCGTGCTATCAGAGATCTCCCTCAACCTCTCCCTCCTCCTTGCTAGATCAAGGTGCGGGAGACGTCACCAGGCTGTACGTGTGTTGAACGCGGAGGCGCCGTTGTTCAGCGCTGAGATCGAAATCCACCGCGATCTGAATCGCTGCGAGTATGACTCCACCAACCGCGTTCTTGTAACACTTCCGCTTAGCGATCTTCCAAGGTATGAATATACAATCTCTCCCCACTCGTTGCTGGTTTCTCCATGGATAGATCTTGGTGATCGTAGAATTTTTTTTGATTTACTACGTCTCCCAATAGTGGCATCATGAGCTAGGTCTATGCGTAGAATATATGCACGAGTAGAACACAAGTTGTTGTGGGCATCGATTTTGTTAATATGCTTACCACTAGTAGTCTTATCTTGATTCGGCGGTATTGTGGGATGAACCGGCCCGGACCGACTTTACACGTATGCTTACGTGAGACTGGTTCCACCGCCTGACATGCACTTGTTGCATAATGTGGCTAGCGGTATCTGTCTCTCCCACCTTAGTCGGATTGGATTCGATGAAAAGGGTCCTTATGAAGGGTAAATAGCAATTGGCATATCATGTTGTGGTTTTGGCATAGGTAAGAAACGTTCTTGCTAGTAACCTATAGCAGCCACGTAAAAACTTGCAACTACAAATTAGAGGACGTCTAACTTGTTTTTGTAGCATATGCCTTGTGATGTGATATGGCCAGAGGATGTGATGTGATGCATTGTGATGTATGAGATTGATCATGTTCTTGTAATAGGATTCACGACTTGCATGTCGATGAGTATGACAACTGGCAGGATCCATAGGAGTTGTCTTATTTTATTGTATGACCTGCGTGTCAATCATAAACGTCATGTAATTACTTTACTTTATTGCTAAACGTTAGCTATAGTAGTAGAAGTAATAGTTGGCGAGACAACTTCATGAAGAAACGATGATGGAGATCATGATGATGGAGATCATGGTGTCGTGCCAGTGACAGTGATGATCATGGTGCCCCGAAGATGGAGATCAAAGGAGCAAGATGATATTGGCCATATCATGTCACTATATTGATTGCATGTGATGTTTATCATGTTTACATCTTATTTCCTTAGAACGACGTTAGTAAATAAGATGATATCTCAATAAAAATTCAAGAGAAGTGTTCACCCTAACTGTGCACCGTTGCTAAGGATCGTCGTTCCGAAGCACCACGTGATGATCAAATGTGATAGGTTCTAACGTTCGCATACAATGGGTGTAAGCCAGATTTACACACGCGATACACTTAGGTTGACTTGACGATCCTAGCATGTACAGACATGGCCTCGGAACATGGAAGACCGAAAGGTCGAACATGAGTCATATAGAAGATACGATCAACATGGAGATGTTCACCATGGATGACTAGTCCATCTCACGTTATGATCGGACACGGGCTAGTTGACATGGATCATGTGTCACTTGGATGATTAGAGAGATGTCTATCTAAGTGGGAGTTCATTAAATAATTTGATTACGTGAACTTAATTATCATGAACTTAGTCTAAAATTATCTTTACAATCTATATTGTAGATTCAATGGCCAACGCGAATTCCACCCTCATTTTCAACGCGTTCCTAGAGAAAATCAAGCTGAAAGATGATGGAAGCAACTATGCGGACTGGGTCCATGATTTGAGGATCATCCTCATAGCTTCCAAGAAATTGTATGTCCTCGATGCACCGCTAGGTGACCCACCCCTTCTCCCAGGAGAGCAAGACGCTGCGAACGCTTGACATTCTCGCTGCGATGATTACTCCCTTGTTCAGTGCGACATGCTTTACAATTTAGAACCGGGGCTCCAAAAGCCTTTTGAGCAACACGGAGCATATGAGATGTTCCAAGAGATGAAGCTGGTTTTCCAAGCTCATGCCCAGGTCGAGAGATATGACGTCTCCGACAAGTTCTTTAGCTGTAAGATGGAGGAGAATAGTTCTGTCAGTGAGCACATCCTCAAGATGTCTGGGCTTCATAACCGCTTGACTCAGCTGGGAGTTAATCTCCCGGATGAGTCGGTCATTGACAGAATCCTCCAGTCGCTTCCACCTAGCTACAAGAGCTTTGTGATGAACTACAACATGCAAGGGATGGAGAAGTCCATTCCTGAGTTGTACTTGATGCTGAAATCAAAAAGGAGCATCAAGTGTTGATGGTGAATAAGACCACTAGTTTCAAGAAAGGCAAGGGTAATAAGAACTTCAAGAAGGACGGAAAAGTTGTTGCCACCCCCGGTAAGCAAGTTGCCGGGAAGAAGAAGAACAAGAATGGACCCAAGCCTGAGACTGAGTGTTTTTATTGCAAGGGTACCGGTCACTGGAAGCGGAACTGCCCCAGGTACTTAGCGGCTAAGAAGGACGGCAACATTAAAGGTATATGTGATTTACTTGTTATTGATGTGTACCTAACTAGCGCTCGTAGTAGCTCCTGGGTATTTGATACCGGTGCAGTTGCTCACATTTGTAACTCCAAGCAGGAGCTGCGGAGTAAGCGGAGACTGGCAAAGGACGAGGTGACGATGCGCGTCGGGAATGGTTCCAAGGTCGATGTGATCGCCGTCGGCACACTACCTCTACATCTACCTTTGGGATTAGTGTTAAACCTTAATAATTTTTATTTAGTACCAGCTTTGAGCATGAACATTGTATCTGGATCTCGCTTGATTCGAGATGGCCTCTCATTTAAATCTGAGAATAATGGTTGTTCTATTTATATGAGAGAAATGTTTTATGGTCATGCCCCGCTGGTCAATGGTTTATTTTTGATGATTCTCGAATGTGATGTTACACATGTCCATAGTGTGAGTACCAAAAAGTGTAAGGTTGATAACGATAGTCCCACTTACATGTGGCACTGCCGCCTTGGTCATATTGGTGTCAAACGCATGAAGAAGCTCCATAGTGATGGACTTTTGGAGTCTCTTGATTTCGAATCATTTGACACGTGCGAACCATGCCTCATGGGCAAGATGACCAAGACTCCGTTCTCCGGAACAATGGAGCGAGCAACTGACTTGTTGGAAATAATACATACCGATGTATGCGGTCCAATGAGTGTCGAGGCTCGTGGTGGCTACCGTTATGTTCTCACTCTCACTGATGACTTGAGTAGATATGGGTATGTCTACTTAATTAAACATAAGTCTGAAACTTTTGAAAGGTTCAAGGAATTTCAGAGTGAGGTAAAGAATCAATGTGACAAGAAAATAAAGTGCCTACGATCTCATCATGGCGGAGAATATTTAAGTCACGAGTTTGGCACACACCTAAGGAAATGTGGAATTGTTTCACAACTCACGCCACCTGGCACGCCTCAGCGAAATGGTGTGTCTGAACATCGTAATCACACTCTATTAGATATGGTCCGATCTGTGATGTCTCTTACCGACTTACCGCTATCATTTTGGGGGTATGCATTAGAGACTGCCGCATTCACTTTAAATAGGGCACCGTCAAAATCCGTTCAGACGACACCGTATGAATTATGGTTTGGAAAGAAACCTAAGCTGTCGTTTCTAAAAGTTTGGGGATGCGATGGTTATGTGAAGAAACTTCAACCTGAGAAGCTTGAACCCAAAGCGGAAAAGTGCGTCTTCATAGGATATCCCAAAGAGACAATTGGGTATACCTTCTACCTACGATCCAAGGGCAAAGTCTTTGTTGCGAAGAATGGATCCTTTCTCGAGAAAGAGTTTCTCTCGAAAGAAGTAAGTGGGAGGAAAATAGAACTTGATGAGGTAATTGTACCTCCACTCGAACCGGAGAGTAGGGCAGCACAGGAAGTTGTTTCTGTGGAGCCTACACCGGATGGAGAGGAAGTTAATGATGATGATCATGAAACTTCAAATCAAGTTACTATTGAACGTCGAAGGTCCACTAGGGCACGTTCCGCACCAAAGTGGTACGGCAACCCTGTCCTGGAGATCATGTTGTTAGACAACGGTGAACCTTCGAACTATGAAGAAGTGATGGCGGGCCCGGATTCCAACAAATGGCTTGAGGCCATGAAATCCGAGATAGAATCCATGTATGAGAACAAAGTATGGACTTTGGTGGACTTGCCTGATGATAAGCGAGCCATTGAAAATAAATGGATCTTTAAGAAGAAGACTGACGCGGATGGTAATGTGACCGTCTATAAGGCTCGGCTTGTCGCTAAGGGTTAGCGACAAGTTCAAGGAGTTGAATACAATGAGACTTTCTCACCCGTAGCGATGCTGAAGTCTGTCCGAATCATGTTAGCAATTGCCGCATTTTATGATTATGAGATCTGGCAAATGGACGTCAAAACGGCATTCCTTCATGGCTTCCTGAAGGAAGAACTGTATATGATGCAGCCGGAAGGTTTTGTCGATCCTAAAGATGCTAACAAAGTATGCAAGCTCCAACGCTCCATCTATGGGCTGGTGCAAGCATCTCGGAGTTGGAACATTCGCTTTAATGAGGTGATTAAAGCCTTTGGGTTTGTACAGGTTTATGGAGAACCCTGTATTTACAAGAAAGTGAGTGGGAGCTCTGTAGCATTTCTCATACTATATGTGGATGACATACTAATAATGGGAAATGATATAGAACTCTTGGAAAGTATAAAGGCCTACTTGAATAAGTGTTTTTCAATGAAGGACCTTGGAGAAGCTGCTTACATATTAGGTATTAAGATCTATAGAGATAGATAGAGATGCTTCATAGGTCTTTCACAAAGCACATACCTTGACAAGATATTGAAGAAGTTCAATATGGATCAGTCCAAGAAGGGGTTCTTGCCTGTGTTACAAGGTGTGAGATTGAGTATGACTCAATGCCCGACCACGGCAAAGGATAGAGAAGAGATGAGTGTCATCCCCTATGCTTCAGCCATAGGATCTATTATGTATGCCATGCTGTGTACCAGACCTGATGTGAACCTTGCCATAAGTTTGGTAGGGAGGTACCAAAGTGATCCCGGAGCGGAACACTGGATAGTGGTCAAGAATATCCTGAAGTGCCTAAAAAGGAAAAAGGACATGTTTCTCGTATATGGAGGTGCCGAAGAGCTCGTCGTAAAGGGTTACGTCGATGCTAGCTTTGACACAGATCCGGACGACTCCAAGTCGCAAACCGGATACGTGTATGTTTTGAACGGAGGGGCAGTCAACTGGTGCAGCAACAAGCAAAGCGTCGTGGCAGCATCTACATGTGAAGCAGAGTACATAGCTGCTTCGGAAGCAGCAAAGGAAGGAGTCTGGATGAAGGAGTTCATCACCGACCTAGGAGTAATTCCAAGTGTGTCGGGCCCGATGACTCTATTCTGTGACAACATTGGAGGTATTGCCCTTGCGAAGGAGCCCAGGTTTCACAAGAAGACTATACATATCAAGCACCGCTTCAACTCCATCCGTGATTACATTTAGGAGGGAGATATAGATATTTGTAAAGTGCATACGGATCTGAATGTCGCAGATCCGTTGACTAAACCTCTCTCATGAGCAAAACCTGATCAACACCAGATTGCTATGGGTGTTCGATTCATCACAATGTAACTAGATTATTGACTCTAGTGCAGGTGGGAGACTGTTGGAAATATGCCCTAGAGGCTATAATAAAATGGTTATTATTATATTTCCTAGTTCATGATAATTGTCTATTGTTCATGCTATAATTGTGTTAACCGGAAACCGTAATACATGTGTGAATACATAGACCACAACATGTCCCTAGTGAGCCTCTAGTTGACTAGCTCGTTCATCAATAGATGGTCACGGTTTCATGACCATGGACATTGGATGTCATTGATAACGGGATCACATCATTAGGAGAATGATGTGATGGACAAGACCCAATCCTAAGCATAGCACAAGATCGTGTAGTTCGTTTGCTGAAGCTTTTCAATGTCAAGTATCATTTCCTTAGACCATGAGATTGTGCAACTCCCGGATACCGTAGGAATGCTTTGGGTGTGCCAAACGTCACAACGTAACTGGGTGGCTATAAAGGTGCACTACGGGTATCTCCGAAAGTGTGTATTGGGTTGGCACGAATCGAGACTGGGATTTGTCACTCCGTGTGACGGAGAGGTATCTCTGGGCCCACTCGGTAAGACATTATCATAATGAGATCAATGTGACTAAGGAGTTAGCCACGAGATGATGTGTTACGGAACGAGTAAAGAGACTTTCCGGTAACGAGATTGAACAAGGTATAGAGATACCGACGATCGAATCTCGGGCAAGTATCATAGCGATAGACAAAGGGAATTGTATACGGGATTGACTGAATCTCCGACATCGTGGTTCATCCGATGAGATCATCGTGGAGCATGTGGGAGCCAACATGGGTATCCAGATCCCGTTGTTGGTTATTGACTGGAGAGGTGTCTCGGTCATGTCTACGTGTCTCCCGAACCCGTAGGGTTTACACACTTAAGGTTCGATGACGCTAGGGTTATAGGGAAATGGTATACGTGATTACCGAAGGTTGTTCGGAGTCTCGGATGAGATCTCGGATGTCATGAGGATCTCCGGAATGGTCCAGAGGTAAAGATTGATATATAGGAAGTCCAGTTTGGGTCACCGGAATGTTTTCGGGCTCATCGGTAGTGTACCGGGAGTGCCGGGAGGGTGCCGGAGGACCCCCGGGAGGGGTGTGACGACCAAAGGACTTCGTGGGCCTTTATAGGAGGTGTGCCATCCCTTATTGGTCTGGCCAAGACCTTCTAGAAAGGCCCATGCGGTTGGAGATAAGAGATAGGGCTGAAAAAGGTTTAAAAGGAGGAGATCCACCTCCCTTGTGGGAGGTGGACTCTCCCCCTAGTTCGGTCGAAGCTCTCCTCCTTGGAGGAGGGGACAAGGCAGCCCTCCCTCTCCCTCCTACTATATATATGCAAGGGTTTGGGCTGATTTGGGAGACGACTTTTCTCTCTCGGTGCAGCCCTAGCCTCTCACTTCCTCGTTCTCGATAGCGCTTGGCAAAGCCCTGTTGGAGTTCACGTAGCTCCACCGTCACCACGCCGTCGTGCTGCCGGAGCTCTCCCTCAACCTCTCCCCCCTCCTTGCTAAATCAAGGTGCGGGAGACGTCACCGGGCTGTACGTGTGTTGAACACGGAGGCGCCGTTGTTCGGCGTTGAGATCGGAATCCACCGAGATCTGAATCACTGCGAGTACGACTCCACCAACCACGTTCTTGTAACGCTTCCGCTTAGCGATCTTCAAAGGTATGAAGATGCAATCTCTCCCCACTTGTTGCTAGTTTCTCCATGGATAAATCTTGGTGATCGTAGAATTTTTTTGATTTACTACTACGTCTCCCAACAGCTCCGGGGGGGAGGGGTTATAGGCGAACCCCCCAGATTACAATATGGGTGGAAAGCCGCAGGGGCAGCTTGTAGCCTCTATAGCCGGCCATGGAGCCCCTAGCTATACGGTCTCATCCCTGGTAGGGCCCGCCGGCTGGGAGGTCTCGTCGAGATCTGGAGGGGCCCGCGTGGTAGGTCCCAACAATGGTCACTTCATGGCACGGGTCGTCCTTTGGGGCATTGCCTTGTGGCAGCCGGCCGCGGTAAGTGGTATGGGCGGCTGCATTGTAGCCACGCCGGGGCAGGTCATGGAGTGGTTGGAGATGTGCCGACATTGTTGGAGGCCCGATCACGGTCAGCCGAAGTCAGCGGCACTATTGCCTCCACTGTAGCCATATGGGCGCTGACTCCCGTCGAGATGGGGGCCACTATAGCCGCGCACGTCTGGGCTGTGGGATCCAAGGCCGGTCAGCTAGGGGGTCAGGAATCCTTGCCCCCAGTCGGCAAGCCTAGCGGAGCCGGCCAGGCATAGCCGGCAGGACCCAGCCGGCGTGGCGTAGCCTGGGTGCAATTTGGGCTGTAGTGGGAGGCGGCTCGCCCTTCAATCGTTTCAGAAAGTCAGAGTAGTGGGTCGCTTTAGGCTACCCCGGGGTTATCCCTCGACAGTAGTCCACGAAGCAGGGGTGGCCTGCCATCGAGCCGTTGCAGACCTTGCTGGCTTGATCATCGCCTTAATGCTTCGACCCGCTTCGAAAGCCGGATGTCGATGGACGGTCGGACGCCGGCTACGCAGCCGATCGATGCTTCGAGCGCCACCATGGACGCCTTGTCGGGCTGTACATCCTCGCCACATGCGAGATGTAACGGGCCGCAACCTTGACAGGCCGCGTGGCAGACAAGACCGGACTCGGAGGCGGGGCCCGCCCAGGCCACGGCCTCGGCCCCCAAGTGCGGATCTTCTTCGATTTGGGCCGTCGGTTGGCATGCCCGAGAGCAATAACTGCCATCCCGCACGCGACGGGGATTGTGGGGGACATGCACAATGAATCCACCTCCCACGACCCTCCGAGCGGGGTTTGAATGGGGAGGGGAAGGGGAATGGAACGACACATTCGTTCCCCTTGCCCTCGTCGCTTCGCACTCATCACCCTCCTCCTCCCGCTCCGAGAGAACTAGAGAAAGAGAGCGAAGCCCGTGCCTTTCGCTATGCCCCCACCGTCGCCGCCGGGGTCCGCCTAGCAGCCGAGCTCCCGCGCCCGCAAGCCCCTCGAGGAGACATGGCGACCAAGGAGGCATGGGGCGGCAGCATCGTTGATGAGCAGTTCATCAAGCACCTCCACCACCGCCGCAAGCTGCTGTCGTAGGAGCTCATGAAGGTGCGCATTGCCGGGCCGGAGAATTCCCCGGCCCCACGGGACGGCAAGGTGGTCGTCTTCCCCGAGCACTTCCTTTGTGGGTTCGGGCTGCCGGCGAGCACGTTCTTCCGGCGGTTCTTGACGCAGTTCGGCCTGCAGCCGCACCACCTCGCCCCCAACGCCGTTCTGCAGCTGGCGGCCTACGTCACCCCCTGCGAGGGGTACCTAGGGGTGGAGCGAAGGCTTGACCTCTAGTTCCGCCTCTTATTCCTCAAGAGGCAGACGACAAAGGATCTGCTGACGAAGGAGGCATTCATGACCGCCTGCGGGGTGCTTTGATCCGCATCCGCGAAGGAGCCGGCTTCCTAAAGCTCCCGCTGCAGGAGTCGGTGAAGAACTGGTAGTGGGGGTTCTTCTATGTGATGAAAGTGAATCCAGAGGAGGACCACATCAACCTCCCCGACTTCATCATCATGCCACCGATGGCGATGCTGAACTGGCGGATGGCTCCGCCTCAGGCCCTAGAGATAGCGGACCAGCTCTGCGAGCGGGTGCTACACATAACCAGGTCGGAAGGCCTGAAGGTGTCCAATCTGCTGACGGCGATGGTGGCATGCCGGGTGTAGCCGCTACAAAGCTAGCCGCACCTTATCTGCGAGATGGGGGGCAACACGACCCCTGCTGGCTCTCCACAAAGGAGCTGAAGCCGGTTCATGTGGCGCAGAGGGTGAACGCCATCTCCTCAGCGGAGCTAAAGGAGGGGAGCTGGAAGTGGGGGAAAACCCCATACAACCGGAATAAGAAGGGGAGAGGAGAAGAAAGAACCAGGGGAACGAGATTAGGGTGAGCGTGGCTTACCCGATGATGACGGGGACCGCCCTCCTCGTGGGGCCCGTCGGGACGACCAGCCTAATCTTGTCGCCGCCTCCGTGGCTGCTGCCCATCTTCTCGGTGGCAGCCCGTTTAGGTGCCGGCCCGGGGTTGGCCACCTGCTTCCCCTTGCCACCGGCCACCACGTCGTCCTGTACGGGCTCGTCACCGAAATGGAGAAGATGCCTCCTTGGCGGCGCTGTGGCTTCGTCCTTCGAAGCCTCGACATCCTCCGGAGCCTCTGCATCGTGCGACTCCTCCGACTCATCATCATCGTCAGTCCAATACCGCAAATTTAGACGCGGAGGGGACACACCCATCAACTCGGTCGCCTCCCTCTCCGTCTTCCCCCAGCTTCGGATGCGCCGGCTCGATCAGAGTCGGCCGACTCCACGTCGTCGACATCCTCCACATCCTCGAGGTCCGAGTCCGCCATGTCGACGACCGGCTCCCCATACTCCTACAACTAGGGGAAAACCTGCAAGCATGGAGATTCTTTTCACTATCAAATCAAGGCGGCACCTCCGGTGGGGAAAAGGAGGATGAGCCGGCTGAATTGCTTACCGGAAGGGAGCTGCCAGGACCCCGACAAGTGACGCCACGGGAACGCCACCGCCAAGAACCGCCGAGGAGGGGAGAGCAAGGCTCGATGTGTCACACCCCTAGATTTAGCATGCACTAGGATCCATGCTTGTGATTGCATCATGTTTAAATTCTTTTGAACTTGAAATGGGGATGATAAAAATCCTAGAACAATTTGAATTCAAATAGGCTCAAGCAAAATATTTTTCATTGATCAAAAGTAGCTCTGAAAAATGTTCATCTTCTCTGGAATAATGTGGCAACATAAACCAGGGGTGGTGCACATTTTACAAATGTCATTTTGTATATTGAATTAAATCAATAATTATTCAGATTGGGTATTTTAATTGCTATAAATATTTTTATAGCTCCAATAAATTTGAAACTTGGCCAGGGCCTTTGGATATTTTTCTTTAGTGCCCAGAAAAAGTTTCATATTTTGATTAAATATTATAGTGCCTAACTAAAACAAATGCAATAACAGAAAATAGAAAACAGGAAAGAAAGAAAAAATAAAAAAGAAGGAGGCCCAGGAGGAGCTAGCCCAGCTGGCCCGGCCAGCCTCCACTATCTTCAACCTCCAGCCAGTAGGCACGAGGGCGTGTGCCCGCGACGTGCCGGCACGCGCGCGGCCACCTCCTACTTGCCACCGAGGCCGGAGGCAGCTACGAGCGCCAACGCGATGCCCCAGAACCCCCTCGAGCCATTCTTTCTCTACCAATCGCTCTCTCTCGCTCTCCGCCTCTGCTCTACTCTCTCCTGCCGCTCGACCGAAGCCGCCGTCGATCCGCCGTCGCCGTGCATCCCCGACTGCTCCACCGGCGCCAGAAGCCCCTCGGTGAGACCTCGGTCCTCTTCCCCTAGCCTCCGACCGTTTTCCCCTTCTAGCCCCTCCATCCATCGGGTCCGAGATGATCTTGCCACCGGCCATGGCGTAGCCATGGCCACAACAGCCACATCTCGCGCCCGACCCCAGATTCGTGCTCAGGGCGCTCTCAGCAACCCCTAACCGCCCATAGCCCCTTTGTTCGCAGCCCTAGCTTCGACCCCATGCTCCCCGAGCTCTGGCCGCCGTATCCGTCGTCGCCGGTGACACTACAGGCCGCCCCACGAAGCCCCGTCGGCTGGGATGGATGCGACTCGCTGCCCGCGTCCGATAGCGCCGCTTTCCGTGCCAAATGGTGGCTGGAATCGCGTCTCCAGCGAGCCTCCGTCGTCGGATTGGTCGCTGCCGGCCAAACTCCAGCGGGGCCGACGTGGTGTCCATTAGCGCTAATCCTCGCGCCTAATCAGCCCCGTAGAGGCAGACTAGTGGGCCCCGCAAGCGGGTCAAACCCCAGTCAGTGCGGGATTTGACCCTGCTTAGCGGTGGGTCACTGACCAGTGGATCCCGCTGGTTAGTTTAACCTGGACCAACCATTGGACCAGTCTGACGTCAGAGTGACGTCAGGCTGACGGAATAATTTCAATTTTGGATTTAAATAAATTCCGGAAAAAACTAAAAACTTAGAGAAATCATATAAATTAATCTGTAAATCAGATGAAAATAATTTATATATGGAAATTGATAAGAAAAATTCAATGAATCCATCAGTACCATTTTCATGCATGTTAGAGCAACCTAAATAGGTGAACTTGGACATTTTAGCTCAAATACATTATGGAACTCCATATATGAAGTTGAATTTGAACCTTGAGTTCACACTTACTTCATTTAAACTTGTTGCTACATGCATTAGCTCAAACACATCATATTGCCATGTCATATTCATGCATCATATTGTTGCATTTGATGTGTATTGATTTGTTCCCCCTTCGATGGTTGTTCTTCGTGTTAGGCACTGTTCCGGAGGATGCGGTCGAGTATCCATCTGAGGAGCAGTAACGTGGGATCGTCTTATTAGGCAAGCAACCCCCTTGAACATATCCGATACAATCCCACTCTCTCGCTCTTGCTCTCACTTATTGCATTAGGACAAAATGATTCAACTTTTACATGTTCCGGTAGTTGAACCCATTCCTCTGCATGACCTGTCATTGTCACAGTAAATAGTTGAACCATGCAACCTAGCATACCTGGTAGATGCTTTAGCCATGTTGTTCCTTTAACCTGCTATTCTAGCTATGCTTAGAGTTGTGTCAGGTCTGATTCATCTGGGTGATCAACCGGAGTGAACTAAACTTGTTTCTGATGATGAGAGTTAAGTTGTGAACACAATTTGGTAAAGGTAGTGATGAGAGGCCATGTAGGAGTACATGGCGGGTTGTCTCATTGGGACCGTCCTTAAGAACTAAGTCCTATGTATGTTGGCCAAGACTAGCTACTACCGCACATTGGGATCCTTAATTGACTCTCTCGACTTACTAACCGACTTGATCTCTGTCCAGGAGTTGCAACTAGTTTCTGGTGTTTGTAGGATATGCTAGTAGTCTACCTAGTGGCACCCCGTACAGGTGGGCTTGGGACAGACTAGGCATTTTGGCCTGGTGTACCAAGTGTAGTACCATACGTCGAGGTGGGCTTGGGAACCCTGTACGCATCGTTTGGGGTCGTTGAGGAAACTTTAGCCGGACTTCCTTGTGGGTTCAGTCTCAAATAGGCGATAAACCTGGACTAGAGTCTTGTGTGGTTAGTCAGGTCATGGCCGACTCCCTCGCTGGGCTTCCGCTTGAAGGTTGCCGAGGTGCCTTTTTACGAGCACATGACGGTAAGTGGAGAGAGCATGTGTGACGAAGTACACCCCTGCAGGATAATCAATCTATTTGAATAGCCGCGTCCGCGGACATGGACTACTTGGATACTTATATGGTTCATAGAAAATTAAAAGAGTTACTCTCGTAGGAAGACGGGAGCGGATCCATGCTGGTGTATTGTTGTGGTGTTAGTGGACTTGTGTACGCTTCACAAACCATTTCAAAGTTATGAAAATCGTAGTACAGGATATCCAACGAGTCAAAGCTGGTTTGCTGCATTGAACCCCACAATTTGCTTGTTGATACTGATGCATATGTAGTTAGTTCTGATGTAAGACTTGCTGAGTACTCAGTACTCATTGTTTCTCAATTATCTTTTTGCAGAGGAGACTCTAGTCTTGCTAGTGGTTTCTATGATAAGATTGATGTTGGTCATTTAGCTTGGGAATCCCAGCCAGAGGTCTGGCTCCTATGGAGGGCCTTGTAGATAGACAGGTTTCCTCAGCCTTCTTCTTTTCTACATGTCTGTACCCAGACATGTTAAGCTTCTGCTTGTTGTTTGTACGATTTTTGTGTTGGGTCATGTGACCCCTGCTTGTAATATCACACTATCTTGGCTCTTATGAGCCTCCTAAATAAATGTTGTGTTGTTGTATGGTTATGTTGTGATGCCATAGTTGTATCTATGCATATCGGGCATGTCGTGCGTACGTGTGACGTGCAACGATATGTATGGGATTCGACACCTAGTTGTGTGCCTTTAGTAGTACTCTTTACAGGGAACTGCCTCTTTGTGCTTCCACCGAGCCTTGGTAGCTTGCTACTGCTCCGGACACATTGATTGACCGGCATGTATCCTTCTTTCTGCTGTGTCTGTCCCTTCGGGGAAATGTCTCACAGTGTAATGGAGTCCCTATAGCCTGCTACGTCTCATCTACGTGCAGTGATGACATTTATGTCCCACGGCATAATGGAGTCCTTGTAGCTTGCTATGACTCGTCTACACACGCTAGAGGCCTACACCTGCATTGTTTGGTTACGTATGCCTGTTCCTGTACGGATGTGCCACTTGGGTTCTACGACAAGTCATGTCGACCCGGGTTCTTTGACATTTGAATGCTAGCGACATATTGCATATGTGAGCCAAAAGACGCAAACGGTCCTGGCCCAAGTAAGGTGGTAGCCATGGAGTTAACCGTGCGTGAGGCCACAAAGTGATGTGATGTGTTACATGCTGGATTCTTATGGCTTAGGATCGGGGTCTCGACAGTGTTGGTATCAAAGCTGACTGACTATAGGATTACCAAGCCAAACTGGTCGATGTTGAGTCTAGCAACTCTTTAGTTATATAAGGGAGTTAATTGTGGAAGGGAATGTAAGGCTCTTTCTATTCCTTTCCCCATGTTATTCTGATTCTGAGTCACCCTCTCCTTTTCTATGGGGATTAAGAACTAGGCTTCTTATCTATCTACCAGGATCTCATGTTACTATTCCATAGACTTATAGGAATGGTTGATCTGAGTTGCAATCCAGTCCTCGAGTGTTATTTGTGTAGCTTGCTAGCTCAATCAGAATCTTGAGATGGTTGTGTTAAGGTGTCGTGGTGCCTAAATCTTTTGCAGGATGTCTCATTGTAAGCATTCACAGCTGTTATGCTGTCCAATTTTCCCTAGGATTTCTTTGAAGATCAATGCCTCTGCATTCCCTCCTATATTTTGGTATGCCGTCATGTCTAATCCTAGTTTCTCATTATCAAGATGTCCCGAAGTACCCAAGCTGCCATTGGTCGCAAGAAGGGCCAGAAACGTGGAACTAGAGATGTTGAAGTTCTGTCGGATTCACCTTCGTTGGCAGAGTTCATGTTAGACATTGAGAAAGACAAGCGTGAGTCAAATCGCTTGCTGGCACGTATTCAAGAAAACAACACGCATCAATGTGCTGGAACAGTGACCATCCGTGATTTCATCAAGTTGTACCCACCCACCTTCCATCACTCCATTGAGACACTAGATGTAGATGATTGGCTCTGTAACATCACAAACAAGCTGCGTTCCGCGAATGTGGCTGAGGCTCACAAGGTCACCTATGCTACATATTTCTTGGAGGGTCCTTCTAGTATATGGTGGGAGAACTATGAGACTATAATTCCAACTGGCCAGATTCCTACCTAGAAAGAATTCACAAAGGTTTTCCGTGAGCATCATATTCCTCAGGGTCTCATGGACCGAAAGAGGGAAGAGTTTTGTAACCTTACCTAGGGTAAGATGGCTGTAGATGTTTACAGTCGAGAGTTTGAGAACCTTGCACGTTATGCCACAAAAGAAGTGTCCACGGATGCCAAGAAGCAAGCTAGATTCAGGAAGGGTCTCAACCCAAAGTTGCGTCATGATCTTCACCTGCATCATTGTGACACCTTACAAGCTCTTGTGAACAAGGCCATTAATGCAGAGATAGCCCAGTTCACCTATGAAGAATCTCGCAAGCACAACCGTGATTTGGCTTCTACCTCGGGTCCTGGATCTCAGAAACGTTGGATTTCGGTTCCGAACTCATCACTTCCTCCTAGATATGCATCGAGGCCATCCTGTGTGGCGCCTCGTCCAACTCAGCCAAATGCTCCACCCAGACCTATTGGTGGACCACCTGTCAATGCGATTCCACGTCATACTTCTATGATTTGCTACAAGTGCGGAGAACCAGGCCACATCGCTCGCAATTGCACCCAGTCCAATGGTGTTCCACCTCAGTCTGGAAAGTCTGTTGACCGTAATAAGCCACCAGTCAAGGTGATCCATGCCAAGCCAACCATCACTGAACAAGGATGTGTGAATCACGTCTCAACCAAAGAAGCTAATCATGATCCAGAAGTTCTCCTTGGAACGTTCCTTGTCAATTGCCATCCGACATCAGTTCTGTTTGATACTAGAGCATCGCATTCCTTCATCTCGGAAGGCTATGCCCGGTTGCACGACATGTCATTTTGCGATATGCCAACTACTCTTGAAATTCACACTCCAGGGTCTAGATGGCAGACCACAAGAATAAGCCATGGAAACGAAATCTGTGTTGATAGACTTGTATTCCTTGCTTCGTTGATAGCTCTCAAGTCTTCAAATATTAATATCATCTTGGGTATGGACTGGATGATAGCTCACCATGCCAAGATCGATTGCTCCACCAGGTTCGTTCAGCTTACGCATCCATCTGGCAAGATAGTCCATGTTTCAACACGATTTGCAAAGCGTCAGCTCTATTCACTCAGTGCCAACCCTCTTCCCGAGCTTGAAGACATACCGGTAGTAAGAGATTTTCCGGATGTATTTCCAGAAGAATTGCCAGGCATTCCTGGTGACAGGGATGTAGAGTTTGTGATAGACCTCATCCCAGGAAATGTTCCAATTTCCAGAAGACCTTATAAGATGGCACCTTTGGAATTAGCTGAGCTCAAGAAGCAACTTGATGAGTCCTTGCAAAAGGGTTTCATTCGACCTAGCTCTTCTCCTTGGGCTTGTCCCGTTCTCTTTGTGAATAAGAAGGATGGAACGAATCATATGGTTGTGGATTACCGACCCGTCAATTTGGTCACAATAAAGAATAAGTATTCGCTCCCCAGGATCAATGATTTGTATGATCAACTTGCTGGATCTTCAGTGTTCTCCAAGATGGATTTGAGGTTAGGCTACCATCAAATCAAGATTAAGAATGGAGACATTCCCAAGACGGTGTTCGTCACTCGTTATGGCCAGTACGAGTACACAGTCATGTCCTTTGGACTAACCAATGCTCCAGCAACATTCTCCGTGGATTACCGACCCGTCAATTTGATGAACTCAATCTTCATGGAATACTTAGATAAGTTCGTCGTGGTTTACCTCAATGATATTTTGATTTATTCGAAGAATGAAGAAGAACATGTTGAGCACCTCACACTTGTGCTAGAAAAACTCAAAGAGCACCGTATTTATGCCAAGTTCTCCAAGTGTGAATTTTAGTTACCTGAAGTGACCTATCTAGGTCATGTGATCTCCGGAAAGGGCATTGTAGTCAATCCTGAAAGAGTTCAAGCCATTATCGACTGGACTCCACCTGAAACAGTTAAGCAAGTTAGAAGTTTCCTTGGTTTAGCAAGCTATTGTCGCCGCTTCGTTGAGAACTTCTCCAAAGTTGCCAAGCCTCTGGAGGAACTCCTTAAGAAAGATAAGAAGTTTGAGTGGACCCCACAATGTGAGAACAGTTTCCAAGAACAGAAGAGACGTTTGACCTCTGCTCCCGTGCTTGTGCCAGCTGACTTCTCCAAGGACTTTGTCATTTATTGTGATGCTTACAGACAAGGACATGGATGTGTTCTTATGCAAGACCGACAGGTGATCGCCTATGCATCCCGACAGTTGCACCCACATGAGGAAAATTATCCAACACATGACTTGGAGCTTGCAGCAGTAGTCCATGCACTTTAGGTATGGCGACATTACCTTCCTGATAATCATTGCGAGATTTACACAGATCACCAAAGCTTGAAGTATATATTCACTCAACCAGATCTGAATCTCAGACAAAGACGATGGTTGGAGCTGATTACGGATGACGACTTAGGAATTACTTACACCCTAGGCAAGGCAAATGTCATGGCGGATGCGTTAAGTAGTAAATCCTATTGCAACAATCTTATGCTGCAACAAGGTCAACCCCTTCTTCATGAGGAATTTTGCAAGCTTAACCTCCACATTGTTCCTCGCGGATCATTTTCAACCTTTGTTGCAAAACCTACTCTGGAGGATCAGATTATAACAAGCCAACAGTATGATGCGGGTATTACCCGGATCAGGGGTAATGTTGAAAAGGGAATTGCTGGTAGTTTCTCCGTTGATGATAGAGGTGCAGTATATTTTGGGAATCGGTTGGTAGTTCCTAAAAAGCAACAACTTTGAGAGTTGATCCTTAAGGAGGCTCATGAATATCCTCTCACCATTCACCCTGGCAGCACCAAGATGTATCAGGACCTACGCCAAAGGTTCTGGTGGACCAGAATGAAGAGGGAAATTGCTCAAATCATTGCTAATTGCGATGTTTGTCATCGCGTGAAGGCAGAGCATCAGAGACCTGCTGGGACCCTTCAGCCTTTAGCTATTCCTGAATTGAAATGGGATAAAGATGAAATGGATTTCGTCACCGGATTTCCCAAGACCAAGAAAGGAAATAATGCAATCTTCGTGGTTATTGATCGCCTTTCCAAAGTGGCTCATTTCCTTCCTATCCGAGAGAGTATCATTGCTAGTCAGTTGGCGGACTTGTATATCTCTCGAATAGTGTCCTTGCATGGTGTTCCATTGGAAATCAATTTGGACCGTGGAAGTCTTTTCACCTCTCGATTTTGCAAAAGTTTCGAGAATGCTATGGGAAACCATCTCTCCTTTAGCACTGCTTTTCACCCTCAGTCAAGTGGTCAGGTTGAAAGAGTCAATTAGATTCTCGAAGACATGCTCAGAGCTTGTGTCATCTCATTCGGAATGAATTGGGAGAAGTGTCTTCCATTTGCCGAGTTTGCATATAACAACAGCTACCAATCCAGTCTGGGCAAAGCTCATTTTGAAGTTCTTTATGGACGAAGATGCCGAATCCCTTTGAACTGGTCAGAGATTGGGGAAATACAATTCTTTGGGCCAGACATGATCCAGAAAGCAAAAGAGCAAGTTCGCGTTATTCGCGAAAATCTCAAGACAGCTCAGTCTCATGAGAAGAGTCAGTATGATCGCCATCATAAGGAAGTAACTGATGAGGTGGACGAAAAGGCTTACCTTCGGGTTACTCCTCTAAAGGGTACCCATCATTTCGGTATGAAGGGAAAATTGGCTCCTCATTACATTGGTCCTTTTCGCATTCTTGCTAAACGAGGAGAGGTTGCCTACCAATTGGAACTGCCCCCGCATCTTTCCTGAGTTCATGATGTCTTCCACGTTTCTCAACTCAGGCGTTGCTTCAAGGATCCTGTCCGTTAAGTGGACTACGAAACGCTTGATCTTCAAGATGATCTTTCATATCGAGAATATCCTGTTCATATTCTCGATCAAGCTGAGCGTGTGAGCCGATGTCGGAATATCAAGTTTTTGAAGGTTCTATGGTCGCATCATTCTAAGAATGAAGCTACCTGGGAGCGTGAAGATCGTCTTTGATTTGAGTATCCGACTCTTTTCCCGTCGACTCCAGAATCTCGGGACGCAATTCTTTTAAGTGGGGGTGAGTTGTGACATCCCTATCTTTAGCATGCACTAGGATCCATGTTCGTGATTGCATCATGTTTAAATTCTTTTAAACTTGAAATGGGGATGATCAAAACCCTAGCACAATTTGAATTCAAATAGGCTCAACCAAAATATTTTTCAATGATCCAAAGTGGCTCTGAAAAATGTTCATGTTCTATGGAATAATGTGGCACATAAACTAGGGGTGGTGCATATTTTACAAATGTCATTTTGTCTATTGAATAAATCAATAATTATTCAGATTGGGGCTTTTAATTGCTATAAATATTTTTATAGCTCCAATAAATTTGAAACTTGGCGAGGGCCTTTGGATATTTTCCTTTAGTGCCCAGAAAAAGTTTCATATTTTTATTAAATATTATAGTGCCTAACTAAAACAAATGCAATAACAGAAAATAGAAGACATGAAAGAAAGAACAAATTAAAAAGAAAGGAGGCCTAGGAGGAGCTGGCCCAGCTGGCCCGAAAGCCTCCACCGTCTTCAACCTCCTGCCAGTAGGCAGGAGGGCGTGTGCACGCGGCGCGCCGGCACGCGCGCGGCCACCTCCTGCTTGCCACCGAGGCCGGAGGCAGCTAGGAGCGCCAGTGCGATGCCCCGGAACCCCCTCGAGCCGTTCTTTCTCTCCCTACCGCTCTCTCTCTCTCTCTCGCTCTCCCCCTCTCCTGTGCTCTCTCTAGCCGCCCGATAGAATGTCGGGACCCCGATCCTAAGTCATAAGAATCCAGACTGTAACATATCACATCACTTTGCGGCCTCATGCACGGTAAGTTCCACGGCTGCAGCCTTACCTTACCCAGGACCGTTTGTGTCTTTTGTCTCACGTATGTGAACATGTCACTGGCAATCAAACGATAGAGAACCCGGGCCGACATAACTAGTCATAGAACCCAAGCGGCACATCCGTACGGAAATAGGCATACAAAACCCATCAATGCAGGTGTCAGCCTCATGCGTGTGTAGACGAGTCATAGCAAGCTACATGGACTCCATTATGTCGTGAGACACAAATGCCATCACTGCACGTAGACAAGTCGTAGCAGGCTACAGGGACTGCATTACATCGCGAGACATTTCCCCGAAGGGACAGACACAGCAACAAAGAAGGATACATGTCGGTCAATCAATGTGTCCGGAGCAGTAGCAAGCTACCATGGCTCGGTGGAAGCACAAAGATGCAGTTTCCCGTAAAGAGTACTACTAAAGGCACACGACTAGGTGTCGGATCCCATACATACCGTTTCACGTCACATGTACGCACGACATGCCCGATATGCATAGATACAACCATGGCATCACAACATAACTATACAACAACATGACTTTTATTTAAGAGGCTCAGATGAGCCTTGCATAATATGTTCTTACAGATATGGGTCTCATGACCCGACACTCAAGTCATACAAACATGTTCATACAAGCTAAGCAGAAGCATAAGCTGTCTGAGTACAGACAGATGAAAGGGTAAAAAGGCACATGGCGTGACTATCTACAGCCCGCCACAGGGCATAGGTCGTACCTGGGACACCAGCTATTCGGCATCGTCAACGTCTATAAAGAACCCACCTAATGGGTCCTGGGTCTCATCTACAACATTTATTAAGCAAACATGAGTAGAAACATACTCGGCAAGTCTTTAAAATAGATCTAGTCTATTCATGCTCATGTATCAACAAAGGGAGTGGGGGAGTTTATGTAGCAATGCTAGCTTTGACTCATGGCTAACCTATACTACTCAATTTTAACTCTTTGTTTACATTTTAGATATCGCACACGAGTCCACTAACTCCATAGCAATACACCACCATGGATTCACTTCCCTCTCCTGGGAGAGTGCCATCCATGGTACTCACACTTGTCTTGATATTTTTATGAGTATCCATTAGATTATCTATGAACAACATAAGTTCTCCAAGTAGTCCATATCCGAGGACGCGGCTATTCGAATAGTTTCATACCCTGCAGGGGTGTACTTCATCACACATGCTCTAGCCACTTATCGCTGTGTGCTCATAAACCACGCACCTCGGCAACCTTCAAGCGGATGCCCAGCGAGGTTGTCGGCCTTGACCGTCAATCGCGTAAGACCTCTAGTCCAAGCTATCACCTATTTGAGACTGAACCCGCACGGAAGTCCGGCCGAGGTTTCCGCTACGGCCCCAAACGATGTGCATAGGGTTCCCAAGCCCACCATCCGGGTGACCCTTGGTACACCGTGCCACTGCCTACCGCGTCATAACCCACCCCTAGGATCAGCGCTACGGACGGCCTCTGGCATGCTATAAACACCAGAAACTACTTGCAACTTCTGGACTATGGACTAAGCGAATGATATGTCAAGAGGGTCAATTAAGTATCCCAACATGTGGTAGTAACTAGTCTTGGATCACAAACACGGAACTCAGTTCCTAAGAACAGTGCCAATGAGACAACCCGCTATGTACTCCTACATAGCCTCTCATCGCTACCTTTACCAAATCGAGTTCATCATTATATCACCACATCAGAACAACATCGTTTCACTCAGTTCATCACCCAGATGAATCTGACCGGACCCAACTCTAAGCATAGCAAGCAAAGTAAGCTAAGCACATCATGGCACAAGCATCTACCAGGTATGCTAGGTTGCAAGGTTTGACTATTTACTGTGACAATGTCAGGTTATGTAGCAGAATAGGATCATCTACCGTGTATGACTGACATGTGATCGACTGTCCTAATGCAATAAACAAGATCAGGAGCGAGAGAGTAGGATGTTATCAAAATGATCAAAGGGGTTGCTTGCCTTGCTGGGTAGCGTAAAGGTTCTCTCCTTCGTCGGGATAATCGGGGGTATCCTCAGAAGCAGGGTCTACCGCAATGCAGATAAGAAATGATCAACACACACAAGTGCACCAATATGATGCATGATCATGGCATGATAGCATGTATGGATGAACTAATACAACTAGTGTTCAAGTTAATTTGAAATGAGTTTGAATATAGGTTCAAAATTGTTCTTCATTTCAAATTCCATATATTACCCTATTAGTAAATATCCATGTCCACCTACTTAGGTTTTTCAAACATGCATGACAATAGCACCATTGGATTCATTGGATTTTTCTGATAAATTTTCATATATAAATTATTTTCATCTGATTTACAGATTAATTTATATGAATTTTTGAATTTTGAATAATTTCTGGAATTATTTTTAAACTAGAAAATGAAATAATGACATCAGCCTGACGTCACTATGACGTCAGATGGTCAGCTGACCGGGCCAGAGTCAAACCTGACATGTGGGGACCACATGTCAGTGACTCAATCAATTAACTGATTAATTAAAACTAATCCTAACTAATTAACAGATCTGGGCCCACATGTTAGTGACAGATTAGGTTAATTAAACTAACTAATTAATTTTCTTAATTAAGATTTGACTACTAGGTCCAGGCCCCACCTTTCAACGATCCAGGGACGGTGGAGGGGGTCGGAATCCCTCCTCCGGCGACCAAATGGACGGCAGAGAGCGCTCGGAGAGCCTACACTCCACCGCGCTTCGATCTAGCCCTAAACCAGAGGCTGGGGTGGTCGGGATCGATGCGGGCGTCGAGGGCAGCGGCGGCCGGAGCTCGGGCAAGAAGGGCACGACGTCTACAGGGCACGCGAGAGAAGGGGAGAAGAGGAGGAGCACCAGCGGCTCACCGAGGTTCCAGCAGAGGCGACGACGAGGTTGAAGGAGGTCCGGATGAGGCAGAAAGTCGGGGTGGAGCTCCGGTGACCGGCGGGGAGGAATGGCGATGGCGCCGTGTAGAGGGGCTCCCTGCGTCTTCTAGGATCACGGGGAGGACGAGGAGGAAGCGGCGCTTCTCGGGGGCTACCTAGCGAGGCGAGGTGGCGGCTAGCGCGACGGCGGCAAGCTCGAGCAGAGCTCGGCTATGGCAGAGTAGGGGGAAGAGAAAGAGAGCGAGAGGGAGAGCTCACAGAGGGAGAGGGAGAGGGGAAGGAGGCCATGGCGAGGGCCTCGCACTGGCGCCCGCCCAGCCCTCCAGGCCAGCAGCCAGGCAGGGAGGAGGTGGCCGGCGTGTGGCGACCACGCGCCGAGCGTCCTTCTGGCCAGAGGTGGAAGAAGACCGGTTCGCCCCTGGTGGGCTGGGCTGGCTTCTTCCCTGGCCCAGGTAGGCTTTCCCCCTTTTTCCTTTCTTTTTATATTCTGTTTTCTATTTCCTGTCATTTGTGTTATTTTAATTTCAAGCACATAAGTTATTTTAAAATATCCCAAATGTTTTATCTATTGATGTTTGAATATTTCAAACTTTTCTCTAAAGTTTGAGGATATTTGAAAACGAAAATAATGATAAATAGTTTATTTAATATTTTTAGAGGCTTTATCATTTATTTCTAAATTGCTTTAGGTATTCAAATAATTAAAATGATCCCTGTTATAACCATGTCCAAATTTACCAGACATAGGGAACATTTTTAGTGGGCATTTTGGATTTGTTGAATTTTCACCAAATTTGAATTGTTTTGATTCAAAGTGAGCTTGGGGTTTCTTTTGTTCCCCATTTCATGTCGATGCAATAGAATGAAACATGATGAAAGCACATGCTATCCTAGGACATCTAGCTAGGGATGTGACAACTCACCCCCACTCAAAAGAATCTCGTCCCGCGATTATGAAGTCATCGGGAAGAGCGCGGGGTATTCTAGTCGAAGACGATCTTCTCTTTCCCAGGTGGCCTACTTTTCAGAATGCTGTGACCACTGAACCTTTAGAAACTTGATGTTCCGACGCTGAGTGGTATGCTCAGCTTGATCAAGAATACGAACATTTTATTCTCGATATGTAAGGTTATCTTGGAGATCAAGCGCTACGTGGTCTACCTCACGGACAGGGTCCGAGAAGCAATGCCTGAGTTGCGAGACGTGGAAGACATCATGAACCTTGGAAAGATGCGGCAGAAGTTCCAATTGGTAGGAAACCTCTCCTCGTTTGACAAGAATGCAAAAGGGTCCAATGTAACGAGGAGCCAACTTGCCCTTGATACCGAATTGATGGGTACCCTTTAGAGGGGTAACCCGAAGGTAAGCCTTCTCGTCAACCTCATAGGTCACAACCTTATGATGACGATCATATTGGCTCTTTTGACGAGATTGGGCTGTTTTAAACTTTTCACGAATAATGCGAACTTGCTCCTCTACATCCTGGATCGTATCCGGGCCAAAGAGTTGCCTCTCTCTGGTTTCCGACCAGTTAAGAGGTGTTCGACACCTTCGTCCATAGAGAACTTCAAAAGGGGCTTTTCCCAAGATTGATTGATAACTATTGTTATAAGAAAATTCGGAAAATGGAAGCCACTTCTCCCAGTTCATACCGAATGATATAACACAAGCTCGGAGCATGTCTTCGAGAATTTAATTGACTCGCTCAACTTGACCACTTGATTGCGGGTGGAAAGCAGTGCTAAAGGATAGATGAGTCCCCATAGCGGTTTGAAAACTTTCCCAAAATCGGGAAGTGAAAATACTTCCACGGTCTGAGTTAATCTCCAAAGGAACACCATGAAGAGAAACTATTCGAGAAACATACAATTCCGGTAGCTGGCTAGCAGTTATACTTTCCTGAACAGGAAGAAAATGAGCCACTTTGGAAAGACGGTCGATGACCACAAATATAGCATTATTCCCTCTCTTAGTCCTGGGAAATCCGGTATTGAAATCCATACCGACTTTATCCCATTTCCATTCAGGAATAGCTAAAGGTTGAGGGGTGCCAGCAGACCTTTGATGTTCTGCTTTCACGCGACGGCAATTGTCGCAGTTAGCAACGAACTAAGCAATTTCTCTTTTCATCCTAGTCCACCAGAACCTCTGGCGTAGGTCCTGATACATCTTGGCACTACCCAAATGAACTGAGAGAGGAGAATCATGAGCCTACTTAAGGATCAGCTGTCTTAAGCGTGTGCTCTTGGGAACCACCAACCGGTTCTGGAAGAACACAACACCATCATCGTTCTTCGAGAAATCTTTAGTATTTCTGCTAGCAATATTCCCCTTGATTCGGGATATACCCTTGTCATATTTCTGGACAGCTACTATTTCATCCTTAAGATTAGGTTTCGCCACCAGGTTGGATAGGAATCCTTGAGGAACAAGTTGAAGGTTTAACTTCCGAAATTACTCATGGAGAAGTGGTTGACCTTGTTGTAACATCAGATTGTTACAATAAGACTTACGACTTAGTGCATCAGCCATGACATTGGCTTTCCCCGGGGTGTAAGTTATCCCTAAGTCGTAATCTGTAATCAACTCTAGCCACCGTCTTTGCTTGAGATTCAAATCCGGCTGGGTGAATATATATTTTAGACTTTGGTGATTAGTGTAAATTTTGCAATGATTACCCAGAAGGTAATGTCGCCAGGTTTTTAGTGCATGAACTACAACTGCAAGCTCAAGATCATGTGTTGGATAATTATCCTCATGTGGACGCAACTGTCGACGTGCATATGCAATCACATGACGATCTTGCATAAGAATGCAACCTAATCCTTGTCACGAGGCGTCGCAATAGATAACAAAGTCCTTAGAGAAATCAGGTGGCACCAGAACGGGAGTAGAGGTCAGTCGTCTTTTCAACTCCTGGAAACTGTGCTTGCATTGTGGAGTCCACTCGAACTTTTTACCTTTCCCGAGGAGTTCAGTTAGAGGTTTTGCAACTTTGGAGAAATTCTCGACCAAGCGGCGACAATAGCTCGCTAAGCCAAGGAAACTGCAAACTTGCTTAACCGATTCAGGTTGAGTCCAATCAAGGACGGTCTCAACTCTCTCAAGATTGACGGCAATACCTTTACCAGATATTACGTGGCCCGGATAGGTCACTTCTGGCAACCAAAATTCACACTTGGAGAATTTGGCGTACAGGCGGTGCTCTTGAAGTTTCATCAATACCAGCTTTAGATGCTCGGCATGTTATTGTTCGTTCTTCGAGTAGATGAGTATATCGTCGAGGTAAACCACAACGAATTTATCTAGATACTCCATGAAGATCGAATTCATCAAGCGAGAGAAGGTGGCTGGGGCATTGGTTAAACCGAAGGACATGACGGTGTACTCATATTGGCCATAACGAGTAACAAAAGCCATTTTTGGAATGTCCCTGTTCCTAATTCTGATTTGATGGTATCCCAACCTCAAATCCATTCTGGAAAAGATAGAGGATCCAGCGAGTTGATCATAGAAATCGTTGATCCTGGGGAGCTCATACTTGTTCTTTATGGTGACCAGATTCATTGGCCGATAATCCACAACCATCCGATCCGAACCATCCTTCTTCTTGACGAAGAGGACGGGACAAGCCCAAGGAGAAGAACTGGGATGGATGAAACCTTTCTTCAAAGACTCATCGAGTTGGATCTTAAGTTCAGCTAGTTCTAAGTGTGCCATCTTATAAGGTCTTCTAGCTATTGGGACAGTCCCTGGGATGAGCTCTATCACAAACTCAACATCTCTGTAGGAGGAATTCCTGGCAGTTCTTCTAGAAAGACATCCGGAAAGTCATGGACTACCAGAATATCTTCTAATTATGGAAGAGGGATAGCATTGAGGAAATAGAGTTGGTGCTTGGTTGTTCGAGTAGAGACATTAACTATCTCACCCGATGGATGTGTAAGTTGAACATTCCTAGAATGAGTATCAATCTTGGCATCGTGGGCTTTCATCCAATCCATGCCTAGAATGATATTGATGTCTGAAGACTTGAGGGCTATCAAAGATGCTAGGAAGACTAGTCTATCCACCCGAATCTCATTATCATGGCTCACTCTAGAAGTTTGCCATTTGGAACCCGGAGTCTGCACTACTAAAGGAGTAGGCATATCACAAAAATACATGTTATGCAACTGTGCATAACTTTCTGAGATAAAAGAATGAGATGCCTCAGTATCAAATAAAACAGATGCTAGATGACTATTGATAAGGAGCGTACCTAGGATAACATCAGGATCCTCAAGGGCTTCCTCAGCAGACACATAGTTCACTCGTCCACGAGCAGGAGTTGGCTTCACAAAAAAGGCTTTTCCTGGTTTTCCACGTCCAGCGGGCTTAGCATTATTCTGGGGACACTCACGGGAGTAGTGTCCTGCTTCTCCACACTTAAAGCAAACCACGGTGGCACGGGGAGCAACATTGGCAGGCGGTCCTCCAAATGGCCTGATTGGAGGGTTGGGTTGAACTGGGCGAGGCGCCTGGAAGGATGGCCTTGCATTGTATTTTGGCGCCAGAGCTGCATTGGGCACCCGGATCCGGCGTTTATTGGGGCCCGAGCTAGATGCAGGGTTGAAGTCACGGTTGTGCTTTCTCGTGGCCTCATAATCCGTCTGTCTAGTCTCGGCATTGATAGCCTTGTTGACGAGAGCCTCGAAAGTGGTGCATTCATGCAGGCATAGATCTCGGTGGAGCTCAGGAGTCCCTAGCGGAACCTAGCCTGCTTCTTGGCATCAGTAGAAACTTCCTCAGGAGCATAACGAGCAAGATTTCCAAACTCACGGCTATAAGCATCCACTGACAGTCTGCCCTGGGTGAAGGCACAAAATTCCTCTCTCTTACGATCCATCAGCCCTTCTAGGATGTGATGGGTACGAAAAGTGGCACTGAACTCTGCCCAAGTTGGTGCGGGGCCTGCAGGACGCATGGCTTCAAAATTCTCCCACCACAGATTGGCGGGACCTTCCAGAAAGTAAGTTGCAAAGGTCACCTTGTTGGCCTCGATCACATTGGCAGCCCGGATCTTGTGATACATGCTAGTCAGCCAGTCATCCGCGTCGAGTGGGTCGACCGAATGATGGTACTTGGGTGGGCACAGTCTGATGAAATCACCAAGTGATACGCCATCATTGAGGTCATTGCAGGGAGAACGTGTTGTGTTCTGATCGATTCTAGCATCCTGTTGGTCTCCCTCTTGTTCCTCAGCTTCAAGCATTACTTCCGCCAAGGAAGGCGCATGTGGCAGATCCTCTTGTCTTGGATGGCTTCCCTCGCCCTGCTCATGAGCAGGCACGGGGTTATTCCTAGTTTCCACCATCCTGGAGAAACAAACCCACAGCTTAATCATAGGGGACAACAACTCTAAGACATGAGATAAGGAATGTACTGGAAAACATGGCATGCAGGGTAAACACCAATCAACATGGTAAAACAACTGCCTTATGAACACCATGATTCATACTCACCATGACATAGTTCAGTACAAGCCAAGCTGAAATACAACTACAGAGAGATGACACAACTCCTCGGAGGCATTACAAGCTTCCTATATATTATCTATCTACACCTCCGGAACTCAACTCTCAACCTCTTCATATCCCACAAGACATGCACGACTGTGGCGATACGTTTACTACCATACTAGAACTAACATCCACGTACTCAAGCATCGCCGTAGAATGCCTCATACAGGTTACCCCCATGACCCGGGACCTGAACCTGAGGATCTGGAAACACTCTAGCATGTGATCCCTGGAAGCCATAAGGACACAGATGTGGCCTTGGTCCCCTTGTCGGAGGCAACAGCGGTCCTCGAAGAGGGGTGATGCCTCCAACATCAGGCCAGTCTACGTGTGCTGGCAAATGAGTCCGCGATGGGGTCAGCATCTCCAAATCTCCATAGCCTGTCTGCACGACAGGTGTCAACTGCGTCAGGGCTGTCCAAAGATGTGCACGGGTGGCATAAAGCTCCATGCGAAGGGCACGTGCATCACGATCCCTGTTCTCCAACATCTGAGCGGTCACCTGCAGCGTAGGGTCCTCATGGGAATGGTCATAGTAGACTGCACTAAGATATCCATCCTATCCTCCCATAGAAGCAGGAACATAGCAAAACTCGGTGTTCTAAAGCAGACCATGGTGGAACCTCATGATAGTCAGCATGGTGTAAGCGGCCTCCTGAACTACCATATCTATGGTGACACCTAATCCATAAGTCCAGTGAAGTGGCTCTGCAGATCCAGGGTATGAAGGATAAATCTTGACAATACACAGATACTGACTCTGGTTGAAATCTCGATACTGTTCCTCCACTGTGTACTCTGGGTACCAACGGTATCCAGCCACCATCATGACTCTAACCAACATGGTCGTGTGACCCGGTACATCGATGCACCTGGTCAGACGGACCACCTGACGGGAAGGACGAGGGGGCATATGAAACAGAGAATGATGCAAAGACATTAGAGACTCTAGCAAAAATTGGACTGCATAACGTCTGTAATTGCTCAAAAAGGATTTTGAGACAACTGCAAAAGATTGGAAAAGCATAACCACTCGACTTTCTAGACTCAAATCTCTTCTCCATCTGTTTGTCACACCAACAATACTTGAGTACCCACATTCACTTCCAACAAGCTAGCTAGTGGTCCATGGTTAGTAACTCGGCATCCTAAGGAATGGATGAGTAGCCTAGTTCTTATCCCCGAAGAAAAGATGAGAATAACTCAGCATAGAATAACTTGGGAAGATGAGTAAAAAGAGCCTTACGTTCCCTTCCACAATCAATTCCCCTACTTTTCTATAGTGTTTCTAGACTCAACTTCGACCGGTTTGGCTTGGTAGTCCTACAGTCAGTTAGGATCTGATACCAACGCTGTCGGGACCCCGATCCTCAGTCATAAGAATCCAGACTGTAACATACCACATCACTTTGCATCCTCACGCATGGTAAGTTCCAAGGCTGCAGCCTTACCTTAGCCGGGACCGTTTGCGTCTTTTGGCTCACGTATGTGAACATGTCGCTGCAAATAAAACAACAGAGAACCCGAGCTGACATAACTAGTCATAGAACCCAAGTGGCACATCCGTACGGAAACAGGCATACATAACCAAACAATGCAGGTGTCGGCCTCAAGCGTGTGTAGACGAGTCATAGCAAGCTACAGGGACTCCATTACATCATGAGACACGAATTCCATCACTGCACGTAGACGAGTCGTAGCAGGCTACAGGGACTCCATTACACCACAAGACATTTCCTCGAAGGGACAGACATAGCAGCAAAGAAGGATACATGTCGGTCAATCAATGTGTCCGGAGCAGTAGCAAGCTACCATGGCTCGGTGGAAGCACAAAGAGGTAGTTTCCCGTAAAGCATACTACTAAAGGCACATGACTAGGTGTCGGATCCCATACATACTGTTGCACAACACACATACGCACGACATGCCCGATATGCATATATACAACCATGGCATCACAACATAACTATACAACAACTTGACTTTTATTTAAGAGGCTTAGATGAGCCTTGCATAATATGTTCTTACACATAGGGGTCACATGACCCGACACTCAAGTCATACAAACATGCTCATACAAGCCAAGCGGAAGCATAAGCTGTCTAAGTACAAACAGATGAAAGAGTAAAAAGGCACATGGCCTGACGATCTATAGCCCGCCGCGGGGCATAGGTCGTAGTTGGGACACCAGCTATTCGACATCGTCAACGTCTAGAAAGAACCCACCTAATGGGTCCTGGGTCTCATCTGCAACATTTATTAAGCAAACGTGAGTACAAACGTACTCAGCAAGTCTTAAAACAGACCTAGTCTATTCATGCTCATGTATCAACAAAGGGAGTGGAGGAGTTTATGAAGCAATGCCAGCTTCGACTCATGGCTAACCTACACTACTCAATCTTAATTCTTTGTTTACATTTTAGATATCGCACACGAGTCCACTAACTCCATAGCAATACACCACCATGGATTCACTTCCCTCTCCTGGGAGAGTGCCATCCATGGTACTCACACTTGTCTTGATATTTTTATGAGTATCCATTAGATTATCTATGAACAACATAAGTTCTCCAAGTAGTCCACATCCGAGGACGCGGCTATTCAAATAGTTTCATACCCTGCAGGGGTGTACTTATTCACACACGCTCTCGCCACTTATCACTGTGTGCTCATAAACCATGCACCTCGGCAACCTTCAAGCGGATGCCCAGCAAGGGAGTCGGCCACGACCGTCAATCGCATAAGACCTCTAGTCCAGGCTATCACCTATTTGAGACTGAACCCGCACGGAAGACCGGGCAAGGTTTCTGCTACGGCCCAAAACGATGTGCATAGGGTTCCCAAGCCCACCATCCGGGTGACCCTTGGTACACCGTGCCACTGCCTACCGCGTTGTAACCCACCCCTAGGGTCAGCGCTACGCACGGCCTCCAGCATGCTATAAACACCAGAAACTACTTGCAAATCCTGGACTATAGACTAAACGAATGATAAGTCAAGAGGGTCAATTAAGTAGCCCAACATGTGGTAGTAACTAGTCTTGGATCACAAACACGGAACTCAGTTCGTAAGAACGGTCCCAATGAGAGAACCCGCTATTTACTCCTACATAGCCTCTCATCGCTACCTTTACCAAATCGAGTTCGTCATTATATCACCACATCAGAACAACATCGTTTCACTCAGTTCGTCACCCAGATGAATCTGACCTGACCCAACTCTAAGCATAGAAAGCATAGCAGGCGAAGTAAGCTAAGCACATCATGGCACAAGCATCTACCAGGTATGCTAGGTTGCAAGGTTTGACTATTTACTGTGACAATGTCAGGTTATGCAGCAGAATAGGATCATCTACCGTGTATGACTGACATGTGATCGACTGTCCTAATGCAATAAACAAGAGCAGGAGAGAGAGAGTAGGATGTTATCGAAATGATCAAAGGGGTTGCTTGCCCTTGGTGGGTTGAGGAAAGGTTCTCTCCTTCGTCGGGATACTTGGGGGTATCCTCAGAAGCAGGGCCTACCGCAATGCAGATAAGAAACGATCAACACACGCAAGTGCAACAATATGATGCATGATCATGGCATTTTAGCATGTATGGATGAGCTAATGCAGCTAGTGTTCAAGTTAATTTGAAATGAGTTTGAATATAGGTTCAAAATTGTTCTTCATTTCAAATTCCATATATTACCCTATTAGTAAATGTCCATGTCCACCTACTTAGATTGTTCTAACATGCATGACAATATCACCATTGGATTCATTGGATTTTTCTAATAAATTTTCATATATAACATATTTTCATCTGATTTACGGATTAATTTATATGAATTTTTGAAGTTTTGAATAATTTCTGGAATTATTTTTAAACTAGAAAATGAAATAATGACATCAGCCTGACGTCACTATGACGTCAGCTGGTGAGCTGACCGGGCCAGAGTCAAACCTGACATGTGGGGACCACATGTTAGTGACTCAATCAATTAACTGATTAACTAAAACTAATCCTAACTAATAAAAGATCTGGGCCCACATGTCAATGACAGAGTAGGTTAATTAAACTAACTAATTAATTTTCTTAATTAAGATTTGACTACTAGGGCCCGGCCCCACCTGTCAGCGACCCAGGGTTCAAACCCCTGACGGTCAGACAGGTTGACTCGCCGGCGTTGAGCCGGCGGCGACGTCAGGGATGGCGGAGGGGGTCGGAATCCCTCCTCTAGCGACCAAATGGATGGCGAAGAGTGCTGGGAGAGCCTAAGCTCGACCGCTGTTTGATCTAACCCCAAACCAGAGGCTGGGGTCGTCGGGATCGACGCTGGCATCGAGGGAAGCGGCGGCCGGAGCTCGGGCAAGAAGGGCGCGGCATCTACAGGGCACGAGAGAGAAGGGGGAGAAGGGGAGGAGCACCAGCGGCTCACCGCGGTTCCAGCAGTGGCGACGGCGAGGTCGGAGGAGGTCCGGACGGGGCAGAAAGTCGGGGCGGAGCTCTGGTGACCGGCGGGGAGGAACGGCGATGGCGCGGTGTAGAGGGGGTCCTGGCGTCTTGTAGGATTACGGGGAGGATGAGGGGGAAGCAGCGGTTCTCGGGGGCTACCTAGCGAGGCGAGGGGGCGGCTAGCGCGACGGCGGCGAGCTCGAGCAGAGCTCGGCTATGGCGGATCAGGGGGAAGAGAAAGAGAGCAAGAGGGAGAGCTCGCAGGGGGAGAGGGAGAGGGGAAGGATGCCACGGCGAGGGCCTCGCGCCGGCGCCCTCCCAGCCCTCGAGGCCAGCAGCGAAGCAGGGAGGAGGTGGCCGGCGTGTGGCGACCACGCGCCGGCCGTCCTTCTGGCCAGAGGTGGAAGAAGACTGGTTCGCCCCTAGTGGGCTGGGCTGGCTTCTTCCCTCGCCCAGGTAGGCTTTCCCCCTTTTTCCTTTCTTTTTATATTCTGTTTTCTATTTTCTGTCATTACTTTAATTTCAAGCACATAAGTTATTTTAAAATATCCCAAATATTTTATCTACTAAAGTTTGAATATTTCAAACTTTTCTCTAAAGTTTCAGGATATTTGAAAACAAAAATAATGATAAATGCTTTATTTAATATTTTTAGAGGCTTTATCATTTATTTCTAAATTGCTTTAGGTGTTCAAATAATTAAAATGATCCTTGTTATAACCATGTCCAAATTTACCAGACATAGGGAACATTTTTAGTGGGCATTTTGGATTTGTTGAATTTTCACCAAATTGGAATTGTTTTGATTCAAAGTGAGCTTGGTGTTTCTTTTATTCCCCATTTAATGTTGGTGCAATATAATGAAACATGATGCAAGCACATGCTATCCTAGGACATCTAGCTAGGGATGTGACACCGAAGCCTCCGTCGATCTGCCGTCGCCTCGCGTCCCCGACCGCTCCACCGGTGCCAGAAGCCCTTGGGTGAGGCCCCGGTCCTCTTCCCCCTAGCCTCGCCGCCATTTTCCCCTTCTAGCCCTGCCAACCGTCGGGTCCGATATGAGCTCGCCGCCGGCCATGGCGTAGCCATGGCCACAACAGCCACAACTCACGCCCGACCCCACATTTGTGCTCAGGGCGCTCTCAATAGCCCCTAGCCACCCCTAGCCCCTCTGTCCGCAGCCCTAGCTTTGACCCCATGCTCCCCGAGCTCCGGCCTCCATAGCCGTTGTCGCAAGCGACGCTACGGGCCGCCCCGCGCCGTCCCGTCGGCTGGGATGGATGCGGCTCGCTGCCCGCGTCCGATAGCCCCGCTTTCCGTGCCAAATGGTGGCCGGAATCGCGTCTCCGGCGAGCCTCCGCCGTCGGTTTCGTCGCCGCCGTCCAAACTCCGGCGGGGCCGATGTGGCGTCCATTAGCGCTAATCCTCGCACTTAATCAGCCCCGTAGAGGCTGACCAGTGGGCCCCGCAAGCGGGTCAAACCCCAGTCAGCGTGGGATTTGACCTTGCTTAGAGGTGGGTCACTGACCAGTGGGTCCTGCTGGTTAGATTGACCTGGAACGTCACTGTGACGTCACGCTGACGCAATAATTGCAATTTTGGATTTAAATAAATTCCAGAAAATAGTAAAAACTTAGAAAAATCATATAAATTAATCTGTAAATCAGATGAAAATAATTTATGTATGAAAATTGATCAGAAAAATTCAATGAATCCATCTGTACCATTTTCATGCATGTTAGAGAAACCTAAATAGGTGAACTAGGACATTTCAGATCAAATACATTATGGAAGTCCAAATATGAAGTTGAATTTGAACCTTGAGTTCACACCTACTTCATTTAAACTTGTTGCTAGATGCATTAGCTCAAACACATCATATTGCCATGTCATATTCATGCATCATATTGTTGCATTTGATGTGTATTGATTTGTTCCCCTTCCATGGTTGTTCTTCATGTTAGGCACTATTCCGGAGGATATGGTCGAGTATCCATCTGAGGAGCAGTAGCGTGTGATCATCTTATCAGGCAAGAAACCCCCTTGAACATATCCGATACAATCCCACTCTCTCGCTCTTGCTATCACTTATTGCATTAGGACAAAATGTTTCAACTTTTACATGTTCCGGTAGTTGAACCCATTCCTCTGCATGACCTGTCATTGTCACAGTAAATAACTGAACCATGCAACCTAGCATACCTGGTAGATGCTTGAGCCATGTTGTGCCTTTAAACTACTATGCTCGCTATGCTTAGAGTTGTGTCAGGTATGATTCATCTGGGTGATGAACCGGAGTGAACTGGATTTGTTCTAATGATAAGAGTTAAGTTGTGAACACGATTTGGTAAAGGTAGCGATGAGAGGCCATGTAGGAGTACATGGCGGGTTGTCTCATTGGGACCGTCCTTAAGAACTGAGTCATGTGTATGTTGTCGAAGACTAGCTACTACCGCACATTGGGATCATTAATTGACTCTCTCGACTTATTAACCGACTTGATCTCTGTCCAGGAGTTGCAACTAGTTTGTGGTGTTTGTAGGATATGTTAGTAGTCTACCGAGTGGCACCCCATACATGTTGTTTGGGACAGACTAGGCATTGTGGCCTAGTGTACCAAGCGTAGTACCATCCGTCGAGGTGGCCTTGGGAACCCTGTACACATCGTTTGGGGCCGTTGAGGAAACTTCGGCCGGACTTCCTTGCGGGTTCAGTCTCAAATAGGCGATAAACCTGGACAAGAGTCTTGTGTGTTTAGTCAGGTTGTGGCCGACTCCCTCGCTGGGCTTCCACTTGAAGGTTGCCGAGGTGCCTTTTTACGAGCAAATGGCGGTAAGTGGTGAGAGCATGTGTGACGAAGTACACCCTTGCAGGGTAATCAATCTATTCGAATAGCCGCGTCCGCGGACATGGACTACTTGGATACTTATATGGTTCATAGACTATTTAAAGGGTTACTCATAAAAGTTTCAAGACAAGTGTGAGTACCGTGGATGGCACTCTCGTAGTTAGACGGGAGCGGATCCATGGTGGTGTATTGTTGTGGTGTTAGTGGACTCGTGTATGCAGCACAAAACTTTTTAATGTTATGAAAGTCGTAGTACAGGATAGCCACCGAGTCAAAGCTGGCTTGCTGCATTGAACCCCACAATTTCCTTGTTGATACTGATGCATATGTAGTTAGTTCTGATGTAAGACTTGCTGAGTACTCAGTACTCACTATTGCTTAATTATGTTTTTGCAAAGGAGACTCCAGTCTCGCTAGTGGTTTCTACGATAATATCGATGTTTGTCATTTAGCTTGGGAATCCCAGCCAGAGGTCTGGTTCCTGTGGAGGGCCTTGTAGATGGACATGCTTCCTCAGCCTTCTTCTTTTCTAGATGTCTGTACCCAGACATGTTAAGCTTCTGCTTGTTGTTTGTATGATTTGTGTGTTGGGTCATGTGACCCCTGCTTGTAATATCACACTATGTTGGCTCTTATGAGCCTCATAAATAAATGTTGTGTTGTTGTATGGTTATGTTGTGATGCCATAGTTGTATCTATGCATATAGGGCATGTCATGAGTACGTGTGACGTGCAACGATATGTATGGGATTCGACACCTAGTTGTGTTCCTTTAGTAGTACTCTTTACAGGGAACTGCCTCTTTGTGCTTCCACCGAGCCTTGGTAGCTTGCTATTGCTGCGGACACATTGATTGACCGGCATGTATCCTTCTTTGCTGATTTATCTATCCCTTCGGGGAAATGTCTCGCTGTGTAATGGAGTCCGTGTAGCCTGCTATGACTCGTCTATGTGCAGTGATAACATTTATGTCCCATGGCGTAATGGAGTCCTTGTAGCTTGCTATGACTCGTCTACACACGCTTGAGGCTGACACATGCATTGTTGGGTTGCGTATGCCTGTTCCTGTACGGATGTGCCACTTGGGTTCTACGACTAGTCATGTCAAGCCGGGTTCTTTGACGTTTGAATGCTAGCAACATATTGCATACGTGAGCCAAAAGACGCAAACGGTCCCGGCCCAGGTAAGGTGGCAACCATGGAGTTAACTATGCGTGAGGCCGCAAAGTGATGTGATGTGTTACATGCTGGATTCTTATGGCTAAGGATCGGGGTCCTGACATGATGCGACCTAGAGGCGGCCCAGCAGGAGCTACGCACCGAGGGGCACCACCTGTGTGAGGAGGCGGCGAGGAAAAGGGCGCCATCGGGGAGGCGGCCGGCCAGTCGAGGGAGCCGTTCCCCGAGGGCTGGGAGAGGCTGTCCAAGGACCGCCACGACCCCACGCGACAGGCAGAGGCGGACGCGAAGGCCATGGAGGACGTGCGCGCGGCGGCTGGTGCTGGGGCGGACCGCGCGAATGGCGAGGAGGAGGACGCGGTTCGCGGCGCGGATCCCCCAGGGGCAGACGACGTGCCGCCGGGGGCGAATTGCGACGTGGATCCTTCAGGGGAAAATGATGTGCCGCCAGGGGCGGAGTGTCCCCTGGATGCGGAAGTGGCGGCCCCGGGGGTGCCTGCTCCTGACATGCCGGCTCCGAAGGTGCCGCCTCCGGAGGCTCTGACTCCAAAGGTGTTGGCTCGTGATGACCCGGCTCTGGGAACATCGGCTCCCTGGTCGAACCGAACGGGAGAGGCCGGAAGCGGAGGACCAAGGCAGGAAGCTGAGGCACCCGAGGGGTCAAGCGGCGTAGGCTCCTCGTCCGGGGCCGTTGGCAGGATGCTGCCTGGAGGAGTCGGCCCCCTGGTGACCTCAGGCAAGGGAGGGCCAACAGACGCGGGCCGGCCACAGCAGAGTTGGGCTACCGCCAGCCGCCCGGTCGTCGGGGATCCGTTGAATGCTCTCGGGGTGGCGGTGTATGCTATGATCGAGGCGTTCTCCGCTTGTCATGCCCAGACGGTGCAAGACGCGCTGGCAGCCAACGACCGGTTGGTACAGCTGGAGTAGACCGTCACGGTAAGCTCCCCTCTTTTCTATCTTTTTCTTGTTCTTGGTGTTTTCTCCAGTGGGGGCACGTTTGCGCACCCACTTGGTGTAGCCCTCGAGACTCGAGCCGGCTGTGGCATAGGCGGGTCGAGTCTAATGATGCATCACATCTTTGTTGTTTGAAGGCAGCGCATGACCGTCGGGTGACCGCGTACAACTCCTTGCTCAGCTGGCCACCCTGTCCTAGGATCTGCGAGGTAAGGCCTTCATGATTTCCAAGGCGGGGGCATAGCCCCCGGGATTCGAGCCGGTCGTCGCGGAGGCGGGCCAAAGCCCCTTCTTATTTTCTTGTCTTCTTATTGAGATTTCTCCGTCCCGGGCAGACACCAACACCGAGATGGTCGACCTCCAACGCCAAGTCGTAGAGCATGGCGATCGACGGAACTCCCTGACCGCGGAGTGCAAGCGCTCCGCCAGGAGGTGGCTCAGTTGTAGGCGGAGGTGGCCGAGCGCGAGGCGGTCCACCGCTAGGAGCTGACAGACCGCGAGGCGGCCCACCGCCAGGAGCTATCGGACCGCGAGGTGGCCCTTCGCCAGCAGGCAGAGGAGCGGGAGCGCGCCCATCGCCAGGAGCTAGAGGCCAAGGACGCCGCGCTGGCAAAGGCGGCTAACGAGGTGCAGGCGGCTCAGGACAAGCACGAGCACCGGCTCCAGGAGTGGTCTGCCAGGGAGTTGGAGCTGTAGGAGAAGGGGCATGGGATAGACCGCATGCTGCATGGTGAGTCCCTGTCGTCTTGTCCTTTCCGCATGCTCGTTTCTGATTTTGGTTGGTCTGATCGTTCATCTTTCTTTTTCTTCTTCTCCTCTTAGGGCTCTTCCCTGGTACGCAGTAGGTCGCTGAGGCGGCCGTGGCAGCCCATCGCGAGGGACAGCGAGAGGTGGGGGTCGCCATTGGGCCGCATGCCCCCTGGACCCTGACCGAGGTGGGGATTCGCCGCCAGGGCGAGACTGGAGGAGGTGGTTTGCGCCCTGAAGAGGCTCCAGGTGGCCGGTGAGGCACTGTTCCACACCCTCTTGCCGGGGGCGGCGGAGCCGGGCTCCATGAGTCGGGTATCGAGATAGCTGGAATTCGGGACCGCGCGGGTGAACGCCTGGAGGGCCTCCGCGGCCCGCGCCGGTGAAGACATGGTCCTTCGCGTCGCGATGTCATGGTACCCCGAGCTGGACCTGAGCCTGCTCACGGCCCAGCGTGCCGGCACCATCTCAGATCTGGAGGCGGTGGCTGATGTGCTAGTCGTGCGCGCGAGCGACCTTGCATCCTTCGCCGTGTGGGATGAATACATCCCCGAGCGTCGAGAAGACGGCATGATGGTCTCGGAGGATCAGTACGCACTCGCGCTGGATGACCCGGAGGGGAGCAGCACAGAGACGAACGATGAACACGCCAGTTCCAGCACTGATGGCTACGCCGACTCCGAACCGGCTCAAGACCCGGAGGCGGGAGCCGCCACAGGAGGTGATGGAGGGGAAGATGGAGCGGATGCCACCTAGAGCCCTTTTTATCCCCGCTCTTTTGATAGAAATCCAATTCCACCCACTAGGGGTGTAAATGTAATGAACTCGTGGCCGTGGGCCTTTTAAGTTTTCATGAAGTTTCTAGTTGCTGCAATGTTTGTTCTTATGTGTGCTAGCTTATCCTTTCCCTTGTTTGCCCCTTTGGTTCCGTTTGCTCAGGTTCTTCTTCCCCCTGGTTTCGGCCCCAACAGCCCGACAGCCGGGAGCCGATCTATAGCTGGGACGGGGCATCCTCCTTGAAGGAGCCGACTCTGAGTTTGGGAACCGCGAGGGCCTTTCCGGTAAGTCAAGCAACAGAGGCGACAAAATGGTCTGGCTAGACCTAGCCGATGCCCCCCGAGCGGTCAACCTTTCGTGTGTGCTAAGTTTCGTCGCCCACGACCCCGTCAGCCGGACAGCCGGGAACCGGTCTGTAGCTAGGAGGGTGGGAGGACTTGTTCGGCCCACACTACTTGATCTACTTCGAGGGAGGATTTTAGGACTAGCCGGCGAGCCCCCGGGGCCGGGAGCCGGATCCAGGGGCCGGCGAATTGAGTCGAAAAGTTTTGAAATGAAGCGACAGGGGGCGTGTCCCAAGAGCCGGCTTGGGGCACCCATTGGATTCATAAGCCCAAAAGGGAAGGATACATACATACACTAGTTCCTAGCAGTAAAACGGGCGGAGGAGCGCCACATTCCATGGGCGCTTCGTCTCCACGCTAGAGGCATCTCTCTTGCACTTCTGCGGCTTCTGGGCATCTATCAGGTAGTACGCGTTGTTGTGCAGCGCCTTGCTGATGATGAACGGGCCCTCCCATGGGGAGGACAACTTGTGATGGTTGGCCGCTCGCTGGATCCGCCTGAGCACCAAGTCTCCTTCATGGAAGGAGAGTGGTCGGATGCGCTTGTTGTGGCAGTGCCGGAGCTTCTGCTGGTAGATGGCTGTCCGACTCAAGGCGAGTTCATGTGCTTCTTCAAGCAGGTCGACTCCGCCTTCTCTTGCCTCCCTCGCATCCTTCTTCGTGTACAAAGCGACCCGAGGCAAGTCGAACTCGATGTCGGTGGGGATCATCGCCTCAAACCCATACATGAGAAATAAGGGAGTGTAGCCGTTCGATTGGTTAGGCGTGGTCCTAAGGCTCCAAAGGACAGCCGACAACTCCTTGATCCAGCAGCCGACTGACTTGACCAGTGGCGACACAAGCCGGGGCTTGATGCCGACCAGGACCAGGCCATTTGCCCTCCCGATATGGCCGTTCGACTGTGGATGCACAACGAATGCCAAGTCGAGCCGGATGCCTTTCTTGGCACAGAAACGTCCTCGTGCGCCCTTGGCGAAGTGACAACCATTGTCGGTGATGATGCTATTGGGAACGCCGTAGCGAACCGTGATATCTTCGATGAACCGGACGGACATGGGGCAGTCCAACTTCTTGATCGGCCTAGCCTCAATCCATTTGGTGAACTTTTCAATGGCTACCAGCAGATGTGTCATGCCGCCTCGGGTGGTGGTCTTGAAGGGACCCACCATGTCCAGGCCCCAGACGGCAAATGGCCACGAGAGGGGGATGGTCTGGAGGGCCGTAGCCGGTAGGTGTCTTTGCGTGTTGAAGCGCTGGCAGCCCTCGCACTCATCGACTAGCCGCTTGGCCCCTTCCAAGCCGGTCGGCCAGTAGAATCCATGGCAGAAGGCCTTGGCCACCAGGGTCCTGGAGGCGGCATGGTGCCCGCACTTGCCCTGGTGGATGTCGAGGAGGATCTCCTGACCCTTTTCCGGCTCGACGCACCGTTGGAAGACGCCGGTGGTGCTGCGATGAATGAGATTGCGGTTGATGATGCTGTAGGCCGGGGCTCGGCGCTGGATTCGCCTCGCCGTGGCCTCGTCAGGAGGGAGCTCTCCGTGTAGAAGGAAATCCAGGATAGTCTGGGCCCATGAGGGAGCCGAGACGGGGGCTGGCCCGGGAGCCCCCGGGCCGGGGTAATCAGCCCTCGGGACTGGTTCGCCAGACCATGGGACCGGCTCGCCAGTCCCCTTGGCATAGACGGCAGGATGGGAGTCGATCATCATCATGACTGTTGTGGCGTCGGAGCTGGCCGCTTTAAATGCAGCCGGCTGGATAGTTGGAGCTAGTGCCACCGGCTGGGTAGCCGGTGCTGATGGGACCGGCAAGGTAGCCTGAGTTGATGGAGCCGGCGGCGAAGATGCCGGTGGAGCAACCGGATTTGCCGACGGGCCGGCAGCGTCAGCCGACATGAAGATGGACTCCAATTTGGGGCAGGGCTTGATCGATGGCTTGAGCAGCCATTCGAGGGAGACACTTGTTGGGATGGCCTGCCAAGTGGAGCCGATATTCGCCAGCATGTTGGCCGCCTTGTTGTCCGCCCGCAGGACATGGTGGAACTCACAACCTTCAAAGGAGCCGATGAGCTGCTTGACGAGGAAGTGGTAGCTGGCCATGTTGGTGTCACTGGCGTCCCATTCACAATAGGCCTGCTACACCACGAGGTCAGAGTCGCTGAAGCACAAGGTGCCCCTGATGCCAATATCCTTGGCGAGCCACAGACCATGGACGAGTGCCTCATACGCGGCCACATTGTTGGAGGCGGCAAAATGAATCTAGAGTGCGTACTTGAGTTGGTCACCTTTCGGAGAGGAGAGGACTATGTCGGCTGATACGTCTTCGTCGTATCTATAATTTTTGATTGTTTATGCCAATATTCTACAACTTTCATATACTTTTGGCAACTTTTTATACTATTTTTTGGGACTAAAATATTGATCGAGTGCACAATGCCTATTCCTGTTTGTTGCATGCTTTTTGTTTCACAGAAAATCCATATCAAACAAACTCCAGACGCGATAAAAACTTACAGAGATTTTTTGGAATATATGTGATTTTTGGGAAAAAGAATCAACGCGAGACGATGCCCAAGGAGGTCACAAGCCTGCTAGGCGCGACCCACTCCCTGGACGCGCCCTGGGGGCTTGTGGCTACCGCTTAGGTCGGTGGAGCTGTCCTATGGCCACAAGAAATATATTTTTATAAGGAAAATCCCCTCAAAATTTCAGCCCGATCGGAGTTACGGATCTCTGGATATTTAAGAAACGGTGAAAGGCCAGAATCTGGGAGCGCAGAAATGGAAGGAAACACAGAGAGGGATCCAATATCGGAGGGGCTCTCGCCCCTCCGCCGCCATGGAGGCCATGGACCAGAGGGGAAACCCTTCTCCCATCTAGGGGGAAGATCAAGGAATAAGAAGAAGGAGGGGGGCTCTCTCCCCCTCTCTTCCAGTGGCACCGGAATGCCGTCGGGGCCATCATCGTGACGGCAATCTACTCCAACAACTCTGTCATCTTCACGAACACCTCCATCACCTTCCCCCATCTATCTACAGTATGTTAGCTTATGCCTCTCCCTCATATGAAATGGCAATAATGATTACCGGTCTAGTTATCGATTGCCTAGGGACAATTCCGCAACTCCTACCACCACTTTTCCACACTCGTTAAACTAACTTAGTTGTTTCTTTATCTTAGCAGCCCCTAGTTTTTATTTACATGCTCTTTATTATCTTGCAAACCTATCCTATCACACCTACAAAGTACTTCTAGTTTCATACGTGTTCTAGGTAAAGCAAACGTTAAGCGTGCATAGAGTTGTATCGGTGGTCGATAGAACTTGAGAGAATATTTGATCTACCTTTAGCTCCTCGTTGGGTTCGACACTCTTAGTTATTGAGAAAGGCTACAATTGATCCCCTACACTTGTGGGTTATCAAGACCTTTTTCTGGCACCGTTACCAGGGAGCAATAGCGTGGGGTGAATATTCTTGTGTGTGCTTGTTTGCTTTATCACCAAGTAGATTTTATTTTCTGTTCTAAGTTGTTCTCTATGTTTAGTTATGAATATGGAACACGAAATACCAAAAAAATTAGGTGTACTTGCTACTCATGGAGATGGGGAACCTCCTAAACCCTCGATGCTCGTTATGTGAAAGATATTATGCACTACTTTAATAATGCTGAGAAAACTCCATTCAACTTGATAATGAGATACGCGTTGGATCAACGTGAATACTTTAGGGATTATCGCTTTTCTCAAAAAGGGAAACTGTTATGGGATCAGATTTATATGTTGAAATGTTATGCTTGAAATCTATGCCAAAGATATGATTATACTTGTTGCTCTAGGATGAAGGCTCCACACCTTCCTTTTTCATGTTGTAACATCCCAAAATTTCATTCTGGAATGTTATGAAATATAGCTTTGCATCATCATCATCATTGCTTGAATATATGAATTTGTTGAAATGCTTCTTCTGACTTTCTGAAAGTCCCTTTCTATTTTCTCTAAGTTGCTTTCACCTAATTGAAAACCCTTGGAAAAAAGTTCAAAATAAGAGGGAGGAACTTGACACTCCACACCAGGGACTTCTTGGTGATTTATTTGATCAATAAAAAACAGGGGGTATTTTGAAAAAAATATTTGCAAAAGCTTTTAAAACCAAATAGGCAATTTCTGAAAATATTTTTTTTCAAACTATTCAAATGACAGAATAAAAATGTTCAATAAATGGCATTTATTCTTATGTCAATTTTGATATGTAGTTTTCCTATATTTGGAATTAAATCGAAGGCATTAAATGAATTTTACTGCGCTGGTATTTGAAAATAGGAAAAACTTTAAAGCGTTTAAGACCCAGTCGGCCCATCTGTCTTTATTCCCACCCCGACTTTCCTTTCCATCGACCACCGACGCTCTCGCACTTCTCTCTCCCTCGCTGACAGCGGACCCCACCCCGACCGTTCGCTGCATCAGCGCGGCCGTCTCCCACCTCGTGCCCGCAACCATCGCCGGTGATCCCTCCTCACCGGATCTCTCTCCCTTTCCTTTCCCTCGCTCCACCGCGCCCCTATATAAAGGCGGCCACCCTCCGCACTCCATTCCACCCGAAACCCCTCTCTCTCCCTCGCCGGAATGCTGCCAACGAGCTCGCCGGAGTTCCTGCACCCACCGAACCTCCCACCGCACCTGGCCGTCGCCACACTCCACCCCACTACCTCCCGTAGCCACCAATCGACGCCGGACGCCCGCCGCCGTCGCTTGGACCTCTCCGACGTCGCCCTCGACCACCGGAGCGACCTCCCCAACCAGCTTTGACCACCGGCCACCGCCATCCTCGCACGGAGATCTCCCCCCTGTAAGTCGCCGGATCCTCTCTAGACCGTCGGATCTATAGAGAACGACCCAGATTAGATCTAATTTAAACGCGAACCGTTTTTCTCTATGGATCGGCCACCGCTCGTTAGACACCTAGCGCTCACGCTAGCAGCCAATAGGAAGTTGCCACGTAGCCTCGACCATCCGTTAGTTTTATTTTATTTTCTGTTCTGTTTTTAGAAAACAGATTGCTTTCTGATTTTGTTTTGATTATATCTTTTAAACTATTTAGTGTTTTTAGTTAATTCCTTTTGCATTAGGTCACATATTTCATGTAGTTTCACCCTTTAGTCTTAGATTTTAAATTAGAACTCTAAAATTTGAATTTAATCAAATTTGCTCAAACTACTCAATTCTGAATAACTAGAGTTTAAAAATAGATTTTTGTATCAATCTTTTTGCTACTGCTTGATATTAGTTAGGACTGTGAGCATGCTTAGTTTGAGAATTTTTTTAAGATAAATTTGTTTAGTGTTTTAGCTATAAACAGAATCTACCTAGTGGCTAGTATAGTTTAAATAATTTAGTTTTTAGTTAGTTTAAATCTAAGTTAGTCATATTTTGTTTTAGTAGGTTCTGTTGTTTCAACTTTAGGTGATTGACTTGCTGTTAAGAAAAATGTAATTTGCTAGTTTATTTCTATATAGTTATAGAAATATTTACTCTTTTTCAACTAGGTTTAATTTGATTAAAACAAACTAGTTAGTAATAGTTTCCTTTAACAAAGTTTTAGATAATTAAATTCTGTTTTCTAAGAAAAGTTTTAGTAAATTCTTTTGTGTTAGGAGAATTGTTTTATTAATAAAATTATAGTTTATTTCACTCTATGGTTAATAAACTCTAGCCCACTTCATGTAGTAGTGTTTATCAAAACTTTTAAAACCCTACTAAGATTTTTCTTAACAAAACTTTAAATGGATTTAATTCTGTTTCTTAATAAAATATTTCTATTGTTCTTTTCTGTCAACTATTGTTTTGTTAATACCTATAATTCTATGTTGTTAGAAGTAGTTTACCCATCAACTTTAGAAAACCCAAACTATGTGTTGATCTTCTTTTCTTTTGATTGTGCCTTGTTTTGTCTTGAGTGATTACTAGTTCATTCCTGATTTTTTGTGAGTTACAATATTTTGTTGTATGCTTATTGAGTGCTCTTGTTTGATTTGTTAGATCATCCGGAGTGTGAGGCTTGTTACCTAGAGTCTCTCGAGTACGAAGATCGTCAATCAGGCAAGTCACTTTGAGCATGTTTACCCATGTTTTTATTGCATTAGTTCTACCATCCCCCCCCCCAATTGCATGCAAAGTAGGTAATTGGAAACTTGGTTACTTGTTGTAGTATCATGTGGTAGGCACCCCTTAACCTTTGACACATGGCCCCGGGAAACGTTAAATTAGTCATGCTATGCTTTTAGTAGACGGGGGTTGGTTGTGTGATTCATGAGAGTGCGAGATAATAATTTCAAGACCTACTATGATGATCAAGACTTCAAGATTTCCAAGTTTTCAATATACCTCTAGGTGGATGATGGTTGAACGGCGCCCCGGAGAAACCAGTGGTTAGCCTAGGTGATGCTGAAGATGTGCCAGTATTCATGCGGAAAGGTCCACCCAGGCACAAAGAGATGGATGGACGCTTCAAGACCCAAGGCTTACCTGCACAGCCAGAAGCCATTATGGGCTCTGGCTTGGTTGGATATTGTGGCGACACTGGACAGGCGGTGCTACGAGATGTAGAAGAACGGTAGGAAAGGATGGGCACCGACAGAGTCTCAGTGGGACCCCTTAGAAGACCATGTTTTGATCATCCGTTCCTCAAACACCCTGAAGTGCGAGGAATCCAACGGAGGCGATCAAATCTTGTGGGGAACGTGTGCAAAACTCTGCAGAGTACTCAAAACCTAATCGATTAGCCGTGTCCACGGTCATGGACGAATTGAGCCAAAGGAACTGAAACTTCCGGAACCCTCAACACAATTAATATGATGATGTGGGTATTAATAACTTGGGTATGAGACTTGGTTGGTGGAACCATCTCATTAATCAACCAACCTAGTAATAATTTTGCTTAGCCCTCTCTTGATGTAGGAAAATTGGCTTTACGCAAAAACTTACTACCCCACCTGCCATATATGCATGTAGATTAGATGATTATCTTTTCACCACTATCTTGTGACTTTGCCGGCATATTCCATATGCTGACCTACACGGCTGCAACGTATCATGTTGCAGAGTATTTTTCCGACCAGGAGTGAGGATACGCTCTACGCTCGGTGAGATGCCCTTGGAGTCAGATGGACTTCACTACCTTTGAAGCTTCCGCAAGATTTATATATTCTCATGAGTTGGCCTTCAGCCACTTTATTGTAATCTTTATTGTAATAAAGGACTCGATATGAGATTTACGATTAATAAATGTTGTGTGATTTTCCTTTGATATATACATTGATGTACCGTGTGTGTACCAGCATGATCTTGGGATGGTACGGAAACACCGGAGATTCGACCTTTCAGGTCGGGTCGCTACACATGTAAATTTAATGATAATGAAACATTAACTTCTTATGCTAATGGTATTTATGATTACTATGATGTGAAACGAATAAAAGAATTCTTAGCTTTTAAGTGTGCTTATGAAATTAAATCTTTGTTTGAAAAGTGTGAAAATTATGATGATGTTGTTTATAGAATTAAAAATTTTGTTATACTTAAATATTTCTATGAAAATCTATTATATACTTAAAACAATAGAAAACGAACTATGGTGATTGAGATGTAACAACGGTGAAGATTAAAGGACATAGATCTATTTTATTACAGAACACAAAAAGACACGGACATCTCCTCTTTTTCTTTGCGGGTAGGGACATCTACTTTTTTCGGCAAGTCGTGGCTACACATATGTCTACATTCATTCACTTAGGAAAGAAACTTGGAGTTGTAATGTAGCTACACATGATTAAGAAAAAGCTATCTGCACGTGCCCGTGTCTGACTAAGAGTAGAGTCAAAATAGCTAGAGTTATCTGTAATCCCATTACGCAGATTCCAAGAAGTATAAATCATGCACGTTGCATATTGCGAACAAATCGTGTCCCATGTACGCATGGTTTCCTTTTTTCGATGGATACGTATGCATGCGTTGCATGGGGGTGCAAACTCGACTAGCTATGTATATATGTTTGTTTCATGTAGATTAAATATTTGTCTCTCTTTATTATATAATGAGTCACAATTGTGAATGATGATATTTTTAAAGTTAAATATAAAAGGCATATATGTGTCTTATATTGAGTGCGCTAAAATCGGACAAGATAGAAGTCCATCCGATTTAACGCACAGTGCTAAATAGCATTTGTACCAGATTTGCGGATGGACCTAATTAGTACATATGCACGCCATAGGGTTTGGAAGTCAGATTCCTACAAGCAACTTAATCATAGGATTCGCAGGACTTTTTATATTATGAGACGGAAAGAGTATCTTCGAAACAATGATCATCTCATTTAAGAATTGGAATATATTTATTTATAGTATATGAAATAGAAGTTTAATACTCCCCTATGTCAAAATATAAGATTTTTTTGGGTCTAGATTGAGACAAAAAAGAACGTCGTACGTTTCGAGGTACAGGGAGAAATATCAAAATTATATTTTAGAAAATAAAGAGAAAAAATACCAGCATGCATGCGTACATATGCACAAACACCATCGCATATAAAAAGTTTAATAAATAATATTTCCATCGGTCCAAGTTATTTTAAATGTCTCGCCATTAATGGAAACATCGTATCTAATGGAGTGAATAATCTACCTTGATCAGGCATAAAGGAAAAGGGCAGTGCTCTGTGCCGGTGCGCCGGCCGAAACTTTCGGCTGGCCGGACGTGGGTCGCCCGATCCGTTAGATTGGATCTGATTTGACCGTCAGATCTGTTCATGCAGCAAAAAACCTCGATCCAGCAAATTTCGGCCACGACGTAGCAAATTTCGGTCACGGATGCAGCAAAAATATGGTTGTAGCAAAAAATATCAACGTGGTCGTAGTAAAAAAATAACGTTGATGATGTGAAGTAGCAAAATAAAATGTGGTTTGTAGCAAAACAATCTGGTGAACTTTGGGTGCAACTCTGACGAACGTATATGCAGCTTTTTAGTGAACGGTTTTAGCAAAAATTGATACCGGTTGTAGCAAAAATTAACACCGGTTGTAGCGAAAAATCCGACGAACTAGGGTTGCAACCAGACGTATATGCAATTTTTTTAGTGGACAAATGTAGCAAATGAAAAACGCTTGTAACAAATTTGAATGCTAGTTGCAGCAAAGTTAGACGGAAAAAAAGCTACATGCCTAATCAACTGCATGTGCAGGTCGCGCGTGATCGGCCGAACGGTTTGGCCGGCACGCCGGCCACAAGCGTTCCCAAATGAAAATCTAGAGTTTGATCCACTAAGTGAAAAACCTCCTCTACTAGCTTAGCAACATATGGATTTTCATTGTATCTATAATTTTTGATTGTTTCATGCCAATATTCTACAACTTTCATATACTTTTGGCAACTTTTTATACTATTTTTTGGGTCTAACATATTGATCCAGTACCCAGTGCCATTTCTTGTTTCTTGCATGTTTTTTGTTTTGAAGAAAATCCATATCAAACGAAGTCCAAGCGCGATAAAAACTTACGGAGACTTTTTTTGGAATATATGTGATTTTTGGGAAAAATGATCAACGCGAGGCGATGCCCGAGAAGGTCACAAGCCTGCTAGGCGCGACCCACCCCCCTGCCCGCGCCCTGAGGGCGTGTGCCTACCCCTTAGGTCAGTTGGAGCTGTCCTTCGACCGCAAGAAATATATTTGTATCAAGAAAATCCCCTAAAATTTCAGCCTTATCGGAGTTATGGATCTCCGGATATTTAAGAAACGGCTAAAGGCCAGAATCTGGGAGCGTAGAAACAGAAGGAACCATAGAGAGAGATTCAATCTCGGAGGGGCTCACACCCCTCCACCGCCATGGAGGCCATGGACCAGAGGGTAAACCCTTCTCCCATCTAGGGGGAAGGTCAAGGAAGAAGAATAATGTGAGAGCCTGACTTAATAGGAATGATAGACTACTCATATCAACAAGGCATTCCTTCTTTTCCAGAAGCCCACTCGAAAAGAACTCCAAAGTTAAGTGTGCTTGGCTTGGAGCGATTCTAGGATGGGTGACTGACCGAGAAGTTGGTCCCGGGTGCGCACGAGTGAGGACAAAGTGCGCAGGAAAGACTAGTGTTGGTCTGTGGGGCTAGTGTAGATCCCGTCAGGCGTAACGGGGTGTTACAATTGGTATCAGAGCCGACCCTTGCAGTTACATGGGCATGCGCGGGCAAGGTGCATGGGCATGTGGCACATGGTGTGTGTGGCCCGTCGTGGCACACAACATGGCACATGTGCTGGACTGGACGCGCATACGTGTGCCAAAAGGGAACGTTCCTGATGGGCCGACGAGGACATCGATTCCTTTGAGTGGGGGTGTATGTGAGAGCCTGGATTAATTGGAATGATAGACTATTCATATCAACAAGGAATTCCTTCTTTTCCAGAAGCCCACTCGAAAAGAACTCCAAAGTTAAGCATGCTTGGCTTGGAGCAATTCTAGGATGGGTGACCGACCGGGAAGTTGGTCCCGGGTGCACACGAGTGAGGACAAAGTGCGCAGGAAAGACTAGTGTTGGTCTATGGGGCTAGTCTAGATCCCGCCAGGCGTAACGGGGTGTTACAAATAAGGAGGGGGGCTCTCTTCCCCTCTCTCCCGGTGGCACCGGAACGCCGCCGGGTCCATCATCGTGACGGCGATCTACTCCAACAACTCTGTCATCTTCACCAACACCTCCATCACCTTCCCCCATCTATCTACAGTGGTCTACCCTCCCGCAACCCGTTGTATCCTCTACTTCAACATGGTGCTTTATGCTTCATATTATTATCCAATGATGTGTTGCCATCCTATGATGTCTGAGTAGATTTTTGTTGTCCTATTGGTTGATTGATGATCATGATTGGTTTGAGTTGCATGTTTTATTATTGGTGCTGTCCTAGGGTGCTGTTCATGCCACGCAAGCGTGAGGGATCCCCGTTGTAGGGTTTGCAATATGCTTATGATTCGCTTATGGTGGGTGCCGTGAGTGATAGAAACACAGACCCGAGTAAGTAGGTTGTTTGCGTATGGGAATAAAGAGGACTTGATACCTTATAATGCTATGGTTGGGTTTTACTTTAATGATCTTTAGTAGTTGCGGATGCTTGCTAGAGTTCCAATCATAAGTGCATATGACCCAAGTAGAGAAAGTATGTTAGCTTATGCCTCTCCCTCATATAAAACGGCAATAATGATTGCCGGTCTAGTTATCGATTGCCTAGGGACAATTCCGCAACTCCTACCACCACTTTTCCACACTCGTTAAACTAACTTAGTTGTTTCTTTATCTTAGCAGCCCCTAGTTTTTATTTACATGCTCTTTATTATCTTGCAAACCTATCCTATCACACCTACAAAGTACTTCTAGTTTCATACGTGTTCTAGGTAAAGCAAACGTTAAGCGTGCATAGAGTTGTATCAGTGGTCGATAGAACTTGAGAGAATATTTGATCTACCTTTAGCTCCTCGTTGGGTTCGACACTCTTACTTATTGAGAAAGGCTACAATTGATCCCCTACACTTGTGAGTTATAACCAGCACCCAGGCCGGTCCTCATCTTCCAGCCATCAAAATGCATGCGCCAATGCACGGAGTCTGGAGGAGGCAGCACGAACTCGTTCTCTGCCCAGTCGATGAGGAAGTCGGCCATCACCTACAACTTGATGGCGGTACGCGGCTCGTACCGGATTTCGTGGTCGGTGAGGGCGATGACCCATTTGGCGATCCAGCCAGTGGAGTCCTGGCCGCTCATGATCTCGATGAGCGGGGCCATGCTCACCACGGTGATGGTGTGCTCCTAGAAGTATTGCTTGACCTTCTTGGTGGTGAAGTAAATGCGTAGAACATCTTCTGGTAGTGGGGTAGTTCTATTTGGAGGCGGAGAGTACCTCATTGAGGTAGTAGACGGGGAACTGGACCGGCAGAGACTTGCCCTCCTCCTGCCGCTCGACCACTTGGACGATGTTGATGACGCGTGTGGTCGCTGCAATGTAGGAGAGCAGGGGCTCCTTCTCAACCGGCATGACCAGGATGGGCGCGCTGGTAAGGGCCCGCTTGAGGCCATGGAAGGCCTCGTCCGCCTCGTCGGGCCAGTCGAACATGCTCGACTTCTTCATGAGGGCGTGGCCCGGATCGACTAGAGCCGTCTTACGAAGGAGCCCGTAGAGGGGTAGGGCCTTTTCTCCTAGTCGGCTGATGAACCGGCTGAGGGAGGCGAGGCAACTGGTGAACTTCTGGACGACGCGGAGCCGGGTCGGCTTGGGCATGCGCTCGATCGTGCTGATCTTCTCTGGGTTGGCTTCGATGCCACAATCGGACACGAAGAAACCCAAGAGATGGCCGGCTGGGACGCTGAAGACACACTTCTCTGGGTTGAGCTTGATCTTGTATTCACGCAGGTTCGCGAATATTTCCTGGAGGTCGTCGAGGAGGCTGAAGTGCTTCTTGGTCTTGACGAAGATGTCGTCAACGTAGACGTGGACGCTCCTTCCTATCTGACACAGGAGGCATTTCTGCATGTATCGCTGTAAGGTAGCGCTCGCATTCTTCAGGCCGAAGGACATGGTGATGTAGCATTAGGCCCCGAAGGGAGTCATGAAGGAGGTATTGAGCCGGTCCTTCGAGTCCAACTTGATCAGGTGGTAGCCGCTGTAGGCGTCCAAGAAGGATAGCAGTTCGCTTTCGGCCGTGGAGTCGACGACTTGATCAGTCCGCGGCAAGGCGAATGGGTCCTTAGGGCACGCCTTGTTCAGGCTGGTGTAGTCGATGCCCATGCGCTAGGTCTTGTTCTTCTTCAACACCAGGACTATGTTGGCCAACAGTCTGGGTGGAAAACTTCCATGATGAAGCCGGCTGCAAGCAGTCGGGCGATCTCTTCTCCTATAGTGCGCTGCTTCTCCTTGGAGAAATGGCGCAGGGGTTGCTTGACCTGTTTAGCATCCGGACGGACGTGAAGCTTGTGCTCGGCGAACTTCCTTGGCACACTGGCATGTCCTTGGGGGACCATGCTAAGATGTCCCGATTATCACAGAGGAAGTCGACAGGCTTGCCTTCCTATTTGCTGTCGAGGCGGGAGCCGATGGTGATGCACTGCGCGGGTTTGGCCGGGTCGAACGGGACCTACCTCATGTCCTTGGACGGCTGGAAGGAGGCCTCCCTGACCGACTACGAGGGAGGAGCTGGTACCGCCCGCCGGCTAGTGGCAAGGGCCGCGAGTTGGTCGAGCTGCCGCTTCTCGTCGCCTATCTCCAGGGCTTCCGCCAGCCGGCCACCATCTCGAGCGCACTCGATCGACATCTTGTAGTCGCCCGCGATGGTGATGATTCCCTTGGGACCCGACATCTTGAGCTTGAGGTAGGTGTAGTGAGGGACCGCCATGAACTTGACGAGAGCCGGTCAGCCCAGTAGTGCCTGGTAGGGACTGTCGAGGTCCACTACCTTGAACCATACCGGCTCGCGGTAGAAGTGGCCAGGACCGCCGAAGAAGACGTCGAGCTTGATCTTGCCGACGAGGGAGCAGGACTTTCCCGGCACGATGTCGTGGAAGACCGTTCGACTCGCCTGCAGATATTCTACTTTCAACCCGTTCGAGGTAGAGGATGTTGATGCTGCTGCCACCATCGATCAGCACCCGCGTGAAGTAGCAGGTGCGCCTCTTAGAGGCGATGGTGGCGTCGAGGACCAAGGCGTAGCTGCCGGGACTTGGCATCACGGCCGGGTGGTCAGCCCGGCTCCAGGTGACCGCCCTCTCCGACCAGTGCATGACCTAGGGAGTTGCCAACATGGTGGCGTTCACCTCACGGTGGAGCCGGCGCTAGTCGTGTTTTCCCATCTCTTCACTAGTGAAGATGACGTAGCAATCGTCCTGGTTGGGGAATTGGTCGTGCAGGCGATCGTCGTTCTGGGCCGGAGCCGGAGCCAGCGCCGGGGCGGCTGCTGGAGCCGGGGCTGGCACGTGGGCAGGCGGCGCAGGAGGAGCTGAAAGACCGCCCCTCGGGCCAGTCGCTGTGAGAAGCTGCACTGCCGGAGCGTGTGCATAGAGGGCTTAGCCCCAGAGTAGTTCTTGCAGGGGAGGTCGAGTATCTACTCGAACGTGAGCTTGGGCTACCAGGCAACCTTGTCGATGCGCTGACGCTGACAGGAAGGCTGGGCAGCCGACTCCTGCTCCTCGATGGTGGCGACCTGCTGGCTCCCATGGTGGGAGTCGGGCTTGTCATTCTTGTGCTTGTTGTTCTGCGGCTGCTAATTGTCGGCAGCCGGTCGTGACGCCGCCGGTGTCGGTGTTGCCTTGGCAGGCGGGGTTGTCTTGATCCGAATGGCAGAGTCGGCCGTGGTGTACTTGTCTGGCTTGCTCATGTGTTCGGCCAATGTAGTCCGCTTAGAGCATAGGATCTTGTGCTTGAGGGGAGTACCGTCGTGACAGCCTTCGATGAAGTACTATATGGCCTGCAGCTCGTGCACCCCTTCACAGGACTTGCGGAGCTCGGTCCATCGGGTGAGGTAGTCGCTGAGGGACTCATTCGGCCCCTGAACGCACATGGCCAGTTCACGGCGGCGGCTGGGCCGCTTGTAGGTGCCGGTAAAGTTGTGGACAAATGCCTCCTCGAAGTCTGTCCAGGTGTTGATGCTGCCGGCTGCCAGGCTGTTCAGCCAGGCGTGGTCCGAACCGATCAGCATGAGGGGTGCATAGCGGACACCACACGCTTGTTCTCCCTGGCGATGCCGACTGCGGTGGTGTATTCGATCAACTAGTCTTTGGGTTTGGCGCCCCCGTTGTACTTCGGGCTGTCCCGCGGGAGCGTGTAGCCGGGCGGAAATGGCTCGTTGCGGATCCAAGGGCCGAAACACGCCGGGTCGATTGAGCCCTCCTCCTCGAGGAGGGCCAACTGCACGAGTCGGTCGATGCGGAGACGGGCGTCATTTTCGCTCTGGGGGACCCAAGGTCCGAGCTGGGCCGAGTGTTCGGGGCAGACGGCAGGCGGGACTGACCGTGCCGGCTCATGCTACGGAGGCGGCGTATGCCCGCGGCTGTGCCGGCTTCCGCCAGCCGGTGCCTCGTTGCGGCGGTTGCTGTGTGCCGGGTTGTTGCTGTTCTAGCTGTTCATAGCCGGCTGCTCGTTCCCGGGCAACTAGGAGCGCCGGGGGTTGCTTGCCTCGTCCCGGCGGTCGGAGGTGTAAGGGGAATAGGAGTGCTGAGTCGGTTGACGGCCAGCAGTACCGACGCCCTTGCCCTTGAAACGGGGACCTTCAGAGGTGGCCCCGCCAGGCGTGAGCAGCTGTTGCTGCGTGTCGACGACGTCAATGAGGTCTTTGATGTGACTCTCACAGGTGGCATGCTCCTTTCCTCCAAGGTAGCCAGATCCTCGTAGGCTACCTTGGCAGCCCGCAGGTTGGCTGCGAGGGTGTCGTAGATGGGCATGTTGCCGCCAATGATTTCTGCGACCACACGGACGCGATCGCACACAACCCCACGCCGGTTGGGCACGGTGTTTGCCCGGGTGAGGACGTAGGCTGAGGCGTACTCCCGCTGAGCGGGCAGCTTGCGATGCCATGCGGCTACGAGGGCATTGGCATCCTCGAACAGCAGGCGGTGAGCCGCCTCTAGCTCGGCCATGGTGACATCGGGGTTCGCCATCGGAGCGATGGGGGTGCTCAGTCCTCGAAGGGCCGCGCCAAGCGGGTCAGAGGTGCCGGTGGGGCCGCGGTGGTGTCGTCCTCGGCCCGCACCCGGCCGAAAGAGGTGGCGGAGGTGATGGCCATCACTCCCACACGGACGTGGGAGCTACTAGACTGGGTCGCAGCGAGTGTTCCCATGGACGTGGGAGGGGTGGTGCAGTCGAGCACCTGGCTGGGGTACTCGTCGATGACTGGTGCTTCGGCAAGGCTTAGCTTGCTAAAGCGCTCGGTGAGCGCGTCGATGTCGAGCGTGAGGTCGACGAAGCTGCCCGCAGGGCTTGCCAGAGAAAGCCCCACGAGCCTGCAATTTCACCTAGACGTGCGGCGGCCATGGGAAGAGATGAAGGGTCCCGCTCGGAGCATGACTCCGGCCGACACCGCGTACGGCCCCATGGTGGGCGCCAACTGTCATCGTTTTCTCATGAAAGATGCCATGGGTAGGCTTATCAACGGTGATTGGGGCTAAAGGACGCCGAGGGGCTCTAGGAGCAGGATTAGGTACAGGCAGTGACTAACACACGATGTACCTAGGTTCGGGGCCCTCCGAGGGAGGTCATACTCCTAGTCCTGCTTGATCTAGTTGATTGATGAGGAAGGGCTACAATGGCGATCCTTGAGTTGTATTTAGAGGTGGAAGGAGGAGCAGCCGGCTCCCCTTCCCTTGCTACGGAGGTGGTTGTGGAATGAGGTGTACCTTGGTGTGTGTTTGTGTTCTCGTCTGTCTGTTGCTTGCCTTTTCATGGGAGGCTCCGGGGGGTTTTATAGGCCACCACCCGGATTACAATATGGGTGAAAAGCCGTAGGGGGTCCAACTGGCAAGCTCTCTAGCTGGCCATGGGGCCCCCAACTGTAGGGTCTCGTCGTCGGTATGATCCGCCGGCTAGGAGGTCTTGTCGAGAGCCGAAGGGGCCCACATGGTAGGTCCCAGCAATGGTCACTTCACGACACGGGTCGTTCTTCAGGGTGTCGCCTTGTGGCAACCGACCGCGGTCAGCGGTATGGCCGGCTGCACTGTAGCCACACCGGGCCAACTCATGTAGTGGTTGGAGGCGTGTCGACACTGTTGGAGGTATGGTCACAGTCAGCCGAAGTCAGTGGCACTATTGCCTTCACCGTAGCAATACGGGCGCTGACGTCCGTCGGGATGGGGGACACTGTAGCCGCACATGAGTGGGCCGCGGGAGCGAAGGCGCGACCGCTGGGGGGGGGGGTCAAGAATCCTTGCCCCTAGCCAGCAAGCCTAGCGGAGCCGGCCAGGCGTAGCCGGCAGGACCGAGCCGGCGTGGAGTAGCTGGCTAGGTGCAATCTAGGCTATAGGGGGAGGTGAAAGCACATTTGCTCCCTTGGTTGTTTTGGTAATTAATAACAACATATAAGTCATTGAACTAATGTTTCCACCAAGTATATTTCAGGAAATGTTCAATGATAGGATTCGCAAAAGGAGATTGTGGACATACCCCAAGATGCAAGGAAATAGGTTGGCCAAGCTTCAAGCAAGAGGACTCTACATTTTATATTTGTGAGAAATCACTTTGAGTCCACAGGAAAGCCAATACTATTAAAAGGGGGTAAGGTCTTGTTGGTGAACAATATGCTCAAACATGCACAAGTGATAGTCGCCAAAAACATCCACAAACTCTCCCACCAAAGTCTGTTCTATACCTACACTCAAAATCGGTGCAACCAACTTTCCCACAACGGTGCCACCGATTCCAGAACCTAGACAGACTCTGCCAAACCCTAGCCACTTCGGTGCAACCAATTCCATACCGGTGCCACCGAGTTTAGGTTGCCAACTTTCTGTTATGCAAATTAAAATTTTGGGTCCCACCGAGAATGTTGGATTGACGTCACCGAGGTTGGAAATCTGACCGTTGGTTACCTTATCGGTGCAACCGAGTTTCCTATATCGGTCTCACCGAGATTCCAAAGTTGCCACCTTTTGGTCACTTCGGTACCACCGAGAATAACACATCGCTGTCACCGAGTTGGTCATTTTGTGTGTAACGGTTGGATCTCTGGGGATGCCTATATATACCCCTTCACCACCACCTACTCAAGAGAGAAGCACTCAGAACTATTCCATACCTATCCTATCAGATTTTCTAAGAGAACCACCTACCCTTGTGTTGAGGTCAAGATCTTCCACTCCAATCATAAGGATGTTGATTTCTAGCCTCCCCAAGTAGCTTTCCACCAATCCCATCTCTTACACCATGCCAAATATGTGAGAGAGTGATTGGGTGCTGAGGAATCTATCATCTTGAAGAACAAGAGCAAGGAGTTCATCATCATTACCGAGCCTGTTACCTTTTGGAGGGTGGTGGCACCTAGATTGGTTAGGTGTTGCTTGGGAGCCTCCTACTTCGTGTTGTGGAGTGAACCAAGAAGTTTGTAAGGGCAAGGAGATCGCCTACTTCGTGAAGATCTACCCATAGTGAGGCTAGTCCTTCGTGGACGGAAGCCGTTATGTAATAGTCAAGGTTGCTACTTCGTGGACCCTTTTGGGTGGAGCCATTCGTGGACTCTCTCGACTGTTACCCTTCGTGGGATAAAGACTCCATAAACATGGATGTACGATAGCGCCACCTATCGGAACCACGGGAAAAAACATCGTGTCTACAATTGCGTTTGATCTTCCTACCCTATCCCTTCTCTACATGCTTGTTGTTACTTTCCGCTGCTATATACTCTTAGACTTGCATGTGTAGGGTGTACTTGACTTGCCATGAAATGCTAAAAACTTTCAACCCTAAAAACTTGGTATAGGCAAAACTTTTAATTGGTCAAGTAGTCTAATCACCCCCCCCTCTAGACATACTTTCGGTCCTACAAGTGGTAACAGAGCTTTGGTCTCCATTGCTTAGGTCTCACAACCTAGGAGAGTATGGCGTCTAGGTCTTACGCCTGGGGGGATCTAGACTGGCTCCAAAGACCAACAGTTGTCTTTTCTACGCACTTTGTCCTCACTTGTGCGCATCCGGGACCAACTTCCCAGTCGGTCACCCATCCTAGAATCTCTCCAAGCCAAGCACGCTTAACTTTGGAGTTCTTTTCGAGTGAGCTTCCGAAAAAGAAGGAATTCCTTGTTGATATTAGTAGTCTATCATTCCTATTAAGCCAGGCTCTCACATACACCCCCACTCAAAGGAACCGACGTCCTCGTCGGCCCATCAGGAATGTTCCCTTTTGACACACGTATGCACGTCCAGTCCAGCGCATGTGCCATGCTATGTGCTACGACGGGCCACACACGCCATGCGCCACATGCCCGTGCACCTGGCCCGCGCATGCCCATGTAACCGCAAGGGTCGGCTCTGATACCAATTGTAACACCCCGTTACGCCTGGCGGGATCTAGACTAGCCCCACAGACCAACACTAGTCTTTCGTACGCACTTTGTCCTCACTCGTGCGCACCCAGGACCAACTTCCCGGTCGGTCACCCATCCTAGAATCGCTCCAAGCCAAGCATGCTTAACTTTGGAGTTCTTTTCGAGTGGGCTTCCGGAAAAGAAGGAATTCCTTGTTGATATTAGTAGTCTATCATTCCTATTAAGCCAGGCTCTCACATACACGCCCACTCAAAGGAACCGACGTCCTCGTCGGCCCATAAGGAACATTCCCTTTTGGCACACGTATGCACGTCCAGTCCAGCGCATGTGCCATGCTATGTGCTACGACGGGCCACACACGCCATGCGCCACATGCCCGTGCACCTGGCCCGCGCATGCCCATGTAACCGCAAGGGTCGGCTCTGATACCAATTGTAACACCCCGTTACGCCTGGCGGGATCTAGACTAGCCCCACAGACCAACACTAGTCTTTCGTACGCACTTTGTCCTCACTCGTGCGCACCCAGGACCAACTTCCTGGTCGGTCACCCATCCTAGAATCGCTCCAAGCCAAGCATGCTTAACTTTGGAGTTCTTTTCGAGTGGGCTTCCGGAAAAGAAGGAATTCCTCGTTGATATGAGTAGTCTATCATTCCTATTAAGCCAGGCTCTCACAATATTCTTGTTCGTGTTGGCTTGCAAGGTGAGTTCTTTGCGGATGGACGGGAACCGGATCGTGAAGCGACCGCGGATGAGTTAAAGATGTTGCAACTCAATGCTCAAGCATGCGACATTTTATTCAACTGCTTATGCCCCGAAGAATTCAACAAAATCAGCCGTCTTGAGAATGCAAAAGAGATTTGGGATACTTTGGTTGATATGCACGAAGGAACCGAGTCCGTGAGAGAATCCAAGTTAGATGTTCTTCAAGGTCAGCTTGACAAGTTCAAGATGAAGGATGGTGAAGGAGTCGCAGAGATGTACTCTAGGCTAGCTCTCATCACAAATGAGATTGCCGACTTAGGAAGTGAATAAATGACCGACAAATTCATCATCAAGAAGATACTTAGAGCTTTGGATGAGAAATACAATACCGTGTGCACATTGATCCAAATGATGCCAAACTACAAAGATCTCAAGCCTATGGAAGTCATTGGAAGGATTGTTGCTCATGAGATGACACTCAAAGATAAGGAAGAAATTCATCACAAGTCTAGCGGTGCTTACAAAGCCACAAGTGATGCTCCTGCAACTTCAAGAAACAACCTTGTCACCAATGAAGAGATAAGCCTGATGGTCAAGAAATTCAACAGGTTCTACAAGAATAGAGGCAAAGAAAGAAACTCTAACTCAAGATAAGAAGAGAAGCGTTCATCAAGTCATGACCGCAATTGCTACAATTGTGGGAAGCCCAGACACTACTCAAATGAGTGCACGGATCCCTACAAAAGAAGAGAAGAGTCACCTCGAAGACGAAGCTCAAGGAATGAATCACCACAAAGAGAGAGAAGGAGTAGAGATGATCGTTATGAACAAAGACACTCAAGGAGAAGTAGAGATTCGGAGAAGAAGGACAAGTACACCAAGAGCTACACAAGAAGAAAACATCAAGCTCATGTTGGTGAATGGGTTTTCGGCTCCGACCCCGACAATAACTCTAAGAGAATCTATCACTCCGACTCCGACTATAGTCAAGATGACGGTGTTGCCGGAATTGCTCTAGTGACTACCAACTCCTACGATCTATTTGATTCACCAAACGAAGGGAGTGGAAGTTGCTTCATGGCTAAAGTCCACAAGGTATCACACCCCGAGTATCTTGATTTTGATAGTGATGAAGATGATTTACTTTGTGACGATGACTTGCTTTGTGATAAAACTAGTAATATTGATCAAAATGAACTTGATAATTCTCATGCTATTCAAGATGAGTCATTTGATGATGATAAGATGAAAAATAGGACAACTAACTAAAGAATTAAACACTCTTAACTTAGTTCATGAATCTACTCTCGAAGATCATAGAGAGCTTGTGAGAACTCATGAAAAGCTACGCTTCGAGAAGCTCAACTTGGAGCAAGAGCATGCGTTTCTCAAAGCTATCAATGACGATCTTCGAAAGAAGACTTCATCTTATGTAGCCAAACGACTACTTTTGTATACTTTCATGCCTCAAGTTAAAACTAAGCAATCTAGTAACAAAGGCAAGAAAGGTTCTTCATCTAGTAGATCTATTGATTCCACTAAAAATGCTAAACCCAATGATGTTGCTTCTAGTAGTTCTATTGATTCCACTAATGATGATTCTCTTAGCCAAGTTACAATTGAGCAAGAAAATGCTTTATTGAAAGGAATTATAGAAAAAGGTATCTAGAAGAGTCTTGCCGGATGTAAGCAATTTGAGGAAATTGTATGCAAGCACGGAGGATACCGGAGGAATCGTGGTGTTGGATACTTCAACGCTAATGGAGTTGAATGGAAGAAGGTCAATATCCCCAGCCCAAGTTTGTTCCTCAAAAGGAGAAGTATGAAAATGCTCTTCCCAAGGGTACAAACACTAAAGGTGACCTTCCACCACAAGACCACAAGCTCACGGGCAAGAACAAGCTTCAATAGGACATTGACTCATATGAAGATGAACCCCTAGATTTGGTGGAGTGGGTTCCCAAGGCTACTTCAAGCTCAACTACTACAAAGACTACTTCAACACCAAGGATCCCCATCAACTTGATGTGGGTCCCCAAGAAGAAGAACTAGTAAGTTCTTGAGGGGTGACTCCGCCAATGAAATTCACTCACATTCATTATTGGCAAGGAATTTTTGCACTCAACATCAACTCAATGCAATATTTCAAAGAGTCACACATTCCCTCAAAGTTAAGCAAGGGACAAGGTAATCAACTAATCAATGGACATAATAACATATGCTTTGCACTCCATGTCCATAGATATTCTTGTATTTGTCTCTTGTGTGTTGGGACTAACCAATGTAGGTGAGAGGAGTAAGGAAACAACAAGGATGCTCCCAACTCTTGGTGATCTTCATCAACATTGAGCATCCACAACTACCTCACCAACATGAAGTCTTCATTGACAAAACCCAAGGTTAGTTTATCCCTCTTACAAGGGGATGCCACATCAAGGGGGAGCTTTGCTCTAAGACTTGAGTCAAAACATCTCTTAGTATGTGACAACATTAAATGCTTTATGTAAAAGTGGTAACCCCACTTGTGCTTAAACGATGAGTATGATCTATGATAAAGTACTCTTACTTGGATCCTAAGTCAAATACTCATATATAGATGACTTCGTTATTGCCCAAGTGATTGGTAGATGCTAGTGTGGTTGTGCATGTTTGTCATGATTTCTTTTGACATCTTATTGTGTGAGCATGTTGGTCTGCATTTATTTTCTCATTCGAGGACATCCAATTGTTTCTATTTGGTTAATGATTTTCTATTTTGCGAATTGGATGGATAAGAATGCCTAGGACCACTCTTTAGCTATCTATGCTTTCTCACCTCATATTCCATTCATGTTGCATCACAAAATTTGAACAAGTGCTTTCCGATCCTTGTCCATCACTCGGAGTTCCGTATCGACAAGGACTGAACATTAAAACCTCCCGAGTGCATCTCGGTGGAACCTACCCAACAATCTCGGTCTAACCAAATGCCTAGGGTTGATCTGGTTTTCAATCTCGGTAACACCGATTTCATATTCTCGGTTACACCCAGTTTCCCTGTCAGCTGACAGTTGTGGAACTCGGTGACACCAAAAACATAAAATCGGTATCACCGACAGTGGAGGGTATATATGTTGTGGACCCCGATGCTTTGAAATTTCTATCTTCAAATGTCGCGCCTCAGAACTCTAAGTTGCCGCCTCAAGACCCCTGGTCGTCGCCCTTGTCATCATGCGCTCCTCTGCCGCCGCTAGGAATCGCTGCCGTTGACGAAATCTGCTCCATCGTCGCCGCTGTAAAGGATCCGCACCAAGCTAGGGTAAGGATTCGATCTCTAGTGCGCTCCCCATCCGATTCTTGCGCATTAGATACCTCTTAATCATCTATACACCCCTTGCACATATATCCATCCACTTAAAACTCCAAAATCTCGAGTTAGATAGATTTTCTAGGGTTTTGCCGTCGGCCCGATAAATCTTGGTGGAACCGAAATGAAAATATCGGTCTCACCGATATGCTTTTCAGTGAGGTTGAAAACTGACTCGGTGGAACCGAGTAGCTCTTTTCGGTCCTACCAAGAAGGCTGCCAAGTTCCTGTTAAAGAGTTAGTTTGTCTCGGCCCCACCAGAAATTTCTTTTTGGCTGCACCGATATCTATGTGACAGATTGCAAAACCTTTTGAAAACTCATTTATGAAATTTCAGAAACCAGCCTCATTGTGTGATGACTCATCTTCTTCTGCTCTCCTATACTCTATTCACAGAGACAGTATGTCAGGCTCAGAAGACAGTCAGAATTTGCCGGAGCAGGGAGTTGATATGAGTTTTGGAACAAGCCTAGAAGCCAGTTCTTTCTTAGATCCAGGCACCCCAGCTCTCATGGGTTGCCTAGGGCTGCCACCAGAACTAGGAAGAAGCTGAACTCAGATGAAGAAGACTCATATTTCATTCCTGAGGAGATTCTTGCCAAGAAGCAAGAGAAAGCTGCTAAGAAGTCTGCTACTGAAGCCACTTCATCTAGGAGGGTTGTCAGCAAGATCTATGCACTTGCCTCAACCTTCAAGGCTCATGAGACTGCCAGAGCAACTATTTAAGTTGAGGTCCCCAAGAAAGCTAAGCCTAAGAAGGCAGGGGAGAAAAAGTCTAGGAAGAGGATTATTCATGTGACTGGTAGGCCTACTTCCATGTATGAAGATCCAGAGGAAGCAACTGGTACTGTTGCTGAGGAAGAGGAGGATGAGCTAGCTACAAAGTCTCCTCCCAAGAAGAAGGCCAAGAAGCTCATGGCTGATGCTATGCCAAAAACTGGCACATCCAAGAAGGTTGCTGCTGAGAAGCCTAACAGGACATCCAGGTAAATTCTAGCTTCTGAGAAGAACAAAGGGACTACCTCTAGAGCTGAAGTTGATGATGACTTGACAACTTTGATGAAGCTCAGACCACATCTTCCAGTACACAATGCCAGCGACCCACTAGCTGAGGATATGAAGAAGAGGAAGGATTCAGGATTGAGAGCTTGGAGAGTTATAGATCCTTACGCCTAGAGGAAGAAGACAACTATGGACTATATATTTTATACCAAGGAGCAACATGATTTCTATGATACTGTGCTCTTTGACAAGAGTCTAGCTATGAGTGATATGCAGTATGTTGATTGTAAATTCATCAAGGAGAATGAGGACTACTTTCCAAGTGTCCAAGACAATTTCCATTGCATAGATTTCGCTGAGTTTGTTGGCAGAGAATTTACAGCTTGGAATGATGAGATGATCATGCAATTCTACTCCACTGCACATTTCTATGGAGATGGTAGAATTGTATGGATGACTGAAGGTGCAAGGTATGAATCAACTGTTGAAGAATGGGCTGCTATCTTAGGAGTTCCTAAAGCACAGGATGGTGACTTGGATGTATACTCACAATCCAAGGCTAGCCACAATGCTATGGAAAATATGTACAAGGAGATCCCTGCTACCAATGTGAAGTCTCACAGGCTAGGATCTATCTACTTTCTTCAGGCTAGCCTCCGCACGATGAACACCATTCTGAGGCATACTTTGAGGCCCAAGTCAGGAGATGACAAGATGATCCGAGGCCACTCCATCAATATGTTGATCCACCTTGACAGACACACCAGGATTAGAGTCATGGATTTGATTGTTGAGATAATCAAGAGGGTTGCTGCTGACCAGAAGCGCTCTTGTTGGTATGCACCCTACATCCAGATGCTTATCAATTCAAAATTGGATAAGCACATCTTTGCTCTAGATCATCCACATTTACCCCTACAGCCAGATCTCGAGGACAATTTTGTGGTGATGGATGCTGATCATCCCACTTCAGCTACAGCTCCGGCAGAAGCAGAGGCAGTTAGAGCCACTAGTGCTCAAGTCCCATGATCCAGGAATGAGCAAATGGATTTGTTGATAGCATCGGTTCAGGGCATGCTGAAGGACATTAAGGGGATTCTGGACAACCAGAACAGTCTTGTCAAGATCTTTGAAACTAGGATCAAGACCCTTAATGATAAGGTGGTCAGGCTGACTAAAATAGTCACAGGGCTTCAGCATGAAGTTGACTCCATGCACATCCCTCTGGTCTCTTCTACTTCAGATGACGACGATGATCATGATGATGAGGATGAATCACCTCTAAGGCCGGGCACTCAGTTCACCACTCAGGCCAGATCAGCCACAGAGCCTACACAAGACTTGAGGCCCTCTTCATTAGCTCCTGCTACTGTCAGCATAGCTCCTGCTCCATCTACTCCAGTTCCTCTAGCTGTCACTCCAACTCCATCCACCACATCCGCAGAGATCTTCGCCGACGCTGTTATCTCGACTCCTTCATCAACAACCAGAGGAGATCAACCGAAGAATGCTTAGATGTATGCCTTTGAACTTTTTGGTAACTTGTTGCCAAAGGGGGAGAAGTGTATATAGATCTTTAGGCTTCGAGCGAGAGAGCCTTTTGGTGTATGTTGCTTTTCAAAACATTTGGTTCCTTTGGTTTGACGTGATATACTTTTGTGTTTATGTGTGATCATACGTTGTTATGGGTGATGCTACTATTTCCTATCATCTTAATGCTCATGTGATGATCATTCACCTTTGCTTGATTGTGTTGTGCGTTGTTATTCATTGTAATTATTCTCGCACACCACCAAGTTGTATGTGACATGGGAGAAGTGCCCAATATACCTATTCGATTATGCATTTGCATTCAAACACAAATTCAAAATAATGCACAAATTTAGGGGGAGCTCTTGCTTATCATATACCTCTCAAAGCAACGATTATATTCATTGATTTTATCATATGTCGAAGCTTTGATCTATATGTTATCATCAGTTACCAAAAATGGGGAGATTGAAAGCACATTTGCTCCCTTGGTGGTTTTGGTAATTAATAACAAAATATAAGTCATTGAACTAATGTTTCCACCAAGTATATTTCAGGAAATGGTCAATGATAGGATTGGTGGAAGGAGATTGTGGACATACCCCAAGATGCAAGGAAATAGGTTGGCCAAGCTTCAAGCAAGAGGACTCTACATTTTATATTTGTGAGAAATCACTTTGAGTCCATAGGAAAGCCAATACTATTAAAAGGGGGTACGGTCTTGTTGGTGAAAAATATGCTCAAATGTGCACAAGTGATAGTCGCTAAAAACATCCACAAACTCTCCCACCAAAGTTTGTTCTATACCTAACACTCAAAATTGGTGCAACCAACTTTCCCATACCGATGCCACCGATTCCAGAACCTAGACAGACTTTGCCAAACCCTAGCCACTTCGGTGCAACTGATTCCATACCGGTGCCACCGAGTTTAGGTTGCCAACTTTCTTTTACGCAAATTCACATTTTCGGTCCCACCGAGAATGTTGGATCGGCGTCACCGAGATTGGAAATCTGACCATTGGTCACCTTATAGATGCAACCGAGTTTCCTATATCGGTCTCACCGAGATTCAAAAGTTGCCACCTTTTGGTCACTTTGGTACCACCGAGAATAACACATCGGTGTCACCGAGTTGGTCAGTTTGTGTGTAACGGTTGGATTTTTGGGGATGGCTATATATGCCCCTTCACCACCACCTACTTGAGAGAGAACCACTCAGAACTATTCCATACCTATCCTATCAGATTTTCTGAGAGAGAACCACCTACCCTTGTATTGAGTCAAGATCTTCCACTCCAATCATATGGATCTTGATTTCTACCCAAGTAGCTTTCTACCAATCCCATCTCTTCCACCATGCCAAATCTGTGAGAGAGTGATTGGGTGCTGATGAGTCTATCATCTTGAAGCACAAGAGCAAGGAGTTCATCGTCATTATCGAGCCTATCACCTTTTGGAGGGTGGTGCCTCCTAGATTGGTTAGGTGTCGCTTGGGAGCCTCCTACTTCGTGTAGTGGAGTGAACCAAGAAGTTTGCAAGGGAAAGGAGATCGCCTACTTCGTGAAGATCTACCCATAGTGAGGCTAGTCCTTTGTGGACGGAAGCCGTTATGGAATAGTCAAGGTTCCTACTTCGTGGACGCTTTTGGGTGGAGCCCTTCGTGGACTCTCGCGACCATTACCCTCCGTGGGTTGAAGACTCCATAAATGTGGATGTACGATAGCGCCACCTATCGGAACCATGGAAAAAATCATCGTGTCTACAATTGCGTTTGATCTTCCTACCCTATCCCTTCTATACATGCTTATTGTTACTTTCCGCTGCTATATACTCTTAGACTTGCATGTGTAGGGTGTACTTGACTTGCCGTGAAATGCTAAAAACTGTCAACCCTAAAACTTGGTATAGGCAAAAGTTTTAATTGGTCAAGTAGTCTAATCACCCCCCTCTAGGCATACTTCTAGTCCTACAAGTGGTATCAGAGCTTTGGTCTCGATTTCTTAGGTCTCACAATCTAGGAGAGTATGGAGTCTAGTGAGGGAATTTATCACCGTAGAGGTCCATACTTTGGTGGCACTAATTTTGCTAGTTGGAAGCACAAAATGAAAATGCATATTCTTTGTCATAACCCCGCCATTTGGGTTGTTGTTCGTGTTGGCTTGCAAGGTGAGTTCTTTGCGGATGGACGGGAACCGGATTGTGAAGTGACCGCGGATGAGTTGAAGATGTTGCAACTCAATGCTCAAGCATGCGACATTCTCTTCAACTGCTTATGCCACGAAGAATTCAACAAAATCAGCCATCTTGAGAATGCAAAAGAGATTTGGGATACTTTGGTTGATATGCACGAAGGAACCGGGTCCGTGAGAGAATCCAAGTTAGATGTTCTTCAAGGTCAGATTGACAAGTTCAAGATGAAGGATGGTGAAGGAGTCGTAGAGATGTACTCTAGGCTAGCTCTCATCACAAATGAGATTGCTGGCTTACGAAGCGAAGAAATGACCGACAAATTCATCATCAACAAGATACTTAGAGATTTGGATGAGAAATATGACACCGTGTGAACATTGATCCAAATGATGCCAAACAACAAAGATCTCAAGACTAAGGAAGTCATTGGAAGGATTGTTGCGCATGAGATGACACTCAAAGATAAGGAAGAACTTCATCACGAGTTTAGTGGTGCTTACAAAGCCACAAGTGATGCTCCCGCAACTTCAACAGGTTCTACAAGAATAGAGGCAAAGAAAGAAACTCCAACACAAAATATGAAGAGAAGCGTTTGTCAAGTCGTGACCGCAATCGCTACTATTGTGGGAAGCCCGGACACTACTCAAATGAGTGCATGGCTCCCTACAAAAGAAGAGAAGAGTCACCTCGAAGACGAAGCTCAAGGAATGAATCACCACAAAGAGAGAGAAGGAGTAGAGATGATTGTTATGAACGAAGGAACTCAAGGAGAAGTAGAGATTCAGAGAAGAAGGACAAGTACACCAAGAGCTACACAAGAAGAAAACATCAAGCTCATTTTGGTGAATGGGTTTCCGGCTCCGACTCCGACAACAACTCTGAGAGAAGCTATCACTCCTACTCCGACTATAGTCAAGATGACATTGTTGCCGGAATTGCTCTAGTGACTACCAACTCCTACGATCTATTTGATTCACCAAATGAAGGGAGTGGAAGTTGCTTCATGGCTAAAGGCCCCAAGGTATCACACCCCGAGTGTCTTGATTTTGATAGTGATGAAAATGATATACTTTGTGATGATGACTTGCTTTGTGATAAAACTAGTAATATTGATCAAAATGAACTTGATAATCCTCATGCTAGTCAAGATGAGTCATTTGATGATGATTAGATGAAAATAGAACAACCAACTAAAGAACTAAACACTCTTAAGTTAGTTCATGAATCTACTCTCGAAGATCATAGAGAGCTTGTGAGAACTCATGAGGAGCTACGCTTCGAGAAGCTCAACATGGAGCAAGAGCATGCGTTTCTCAAAGCTATCAATGATGATCTCCAAAAGAAGACTTCATCTTATCTAGCGAAACTACTACTTTTGTCTACTTTCATGCCTCAAGTTAAAACTAAGAAATCTAGTAACAAAGGCAAGAAAGGTTCTTCATCTAGTAGCAACAATAAAAATGCTAAACCCAATGATGTTGCTTCTAGTAGTTCTATTGATTACACTAATGATGATTCTCGTCACCAAGTTACACTTGAGCAAGAAAATGCTTTATTGAAAGTAATTATAGAAAAAGGTATCTACAAGAGTCTTGCCGGATGTAAGCAATTTGAGGAAATTGTACGCAAGCACGGAGGATACCGGAAGAATGGTGGTGTTGGCTACGTCAACGCTAATGGAGTTGAATGGGAATAAGGTCAATATCCCAAGCCAAAGTTTGTTCCTCAAAAGGAGAAGTATAAAAATGCTCTTCCCAAGGGGACAAACACTCAAGATGACCTTCCACCACAAGACCACAAGCTCAAGGGCAAGAACAAGTTTCGAGAGGACATTGACTCATATGAAGATGAACCCCTAGCTTTGGTGGAGTGGGTTCCCAAGGCTACTTCAAGCTCAACTACTACAAAGACTACTTCAACACCAAGGATCCCCATCAACTTGATGTGGGTCCCCAAGAAGAAGAACTAGTAAGTTCTTGAGGCGTGACTCCACCAATGAAATTCACTCACATTCATTATTGGCAAGGAATTTTTGCACTCAACATCAACTCAATGCAATAGTTCAAAGAGTCACACATTCCCTCAAAGGTAAGCAAGGGACAAGGTAATCAACTAATCAATGGACATCATAACATATGCTTTGCACTCCATGTCCATAGATATCCTTGTATTTGTCTCTTGTGTGTTGGGACAAACCATTGTAGGTGAGAGGAGTAAGGAAACAACAAGGATGCTCCCAACTCTTGGTGATCTTCATCAACATTGAGCATCCACAACTACCTCACCAACATGAAGTCTTCATTGACAAAACCCAAGGTTAGTTTAACCCTCTTATGAGGGGATGTCACATCAAGGGGGAGCTTTAATCTAAGACTTGAGTCAAAGCATCTCTTAGTATGTGACAACATTAAGTGCTTTATGTAAAAGTGGTAACCCCACTTGTGCTTAAACGATGAGTATGACCTATGATCAAGTAATCTTACTTGGATCCTAAGTCAAATACTCATATATAGATGAATTCGTCATCGCCCAAGTGATTGTTAGATGCTAGTGTAGTTGTACATTCTTTTGACATATTATTGTGTAAGCATGTTGGTCTGCATTTATTTTCTCATTCGAGGACATCCAATTGTTTCTATTTGGTTAATGATTTTCTCTTTTGCCAATTGGATGGAAAAGAATGCCTAGGACAACTCTTTAGCTATCTATGCTTTCTCTCCTCATATTCCATTCATGTTGCATCACAAAATTTGAACAAGTGCTTTTCAATCCCTCTGTGTGGAGCACTCGGAGTTCCGTATCGACAACGACTGAAAATTAAAACCTCTAAGTGCATCTCCGTGGAACCAACCCAACAATCTTGGTCTCGCCAAATGCCTAGTGTTGATTTGGTTTTCAATCTCGGTAACACCAATTTCATATTCTCGGTTAGACCGAGTTTCCCTGTCAGCTGACAGTTGTGGAACTCAGTGACACCGAAAACATAAAATCAGTATCACTGACAGTGGAGGGTATATATGATGTGGACCCCGACGCTTTGAAATTTCTATCTTCAAATGTCATGCCTTAGAACGCTAAGTTGCTACCTCAAGACCCCTGGTCATTGCCCTTGTCTTCCTCCGCTCCTGCGCCGCTGGGAATCGCCGCCGTCGATGAAATGTGCTCCATTATCGCCGCAGTAGAGGATCCATGCCAAGCTAGGGTACAGATTCAATCTGTAGTGCGCTCCCCATCCAATTCTTGCGCATTAGATACTTGTTAATCATCTATGCACCCCTTGCTCATATATCCGTCCACTTAAAACTCCAAAATCTTGAGTTAGATGAATTTTCTAGGGTTTTGCCGTCCGCCCGATAAATCTCGCTGGAACCGAAACGAAAATATCGGTCTCACCGATATGCTTTTCAGTGAGGTTGAGAAATGACTCAGTGGAACCGAGTAGCTCTTTTCGGTCCAACCAAAAATGCTGCAAAGTTCCTGTTAAAGAGTTAGTCTGTCTCGACCCCACCGATATCTATCTAACAGATTGCAAAACCTTTTGAAAACTCATTGCTCAAATTTCAAAAACCAGTCTCATTTTGTGATGACTCCGCGGGTGCGGGGCGGCTGACAGCGGGTGCGTGGGGGCGGGGGAGGCCGGTGGCGGGGCTACCGATAGCGGGGGGCGGCCTGCGTCGAGGCGAGAGGGGTGGTGGGGAGTGGATCGAGGCAAGAGAGAGAGTGAGCAAAAGAGAGTGAGAGGGGATGGGGTGGTGGCGGGTGTGGGGGCGGCTGTTACTAGCCGTCAGCTTTGCCGTCTACGAGCGGATGGCAAAGAGTCTCTAGACAAACAGCAAAGATCAAGCATATGGCCCACCACCCCCACGGGTCTAGTGGGGCCCAGGTGGGGTCTTTGTCGTCTGCCTTCAAGGTCTTTGCATCAACTGGCTGACGGCAAAGCCCTGGCGGATGGCAAATGGTTTCTTTACCGTCAACCATTTCTTTGCCGTCCGTTCCTGCTCAGGTGATGGCAAAGGTTCTCTTTGCGATCTGGCAGCAAACGGCAAAGAGCTAGTAGACGGTAAATTGCTGAATTCCAGTAGTGTCTACCAACTGCATCAACTAGACTATATATAGAAGCATCGACATCCAAGGATGATGAAGACTTTGCACATCATGAGGATTTCTAGAACCCCTTGTCTTAATAGTCTCCTAGTAGTTCCTGACTAGGAAGTAACCAAGAAGTTGACGGTGTACGGTGAGCAGGACATCCCTACTACCTTCACATGCATGGAGTAGAGTGGACGACTTTCATGACTTCGTTACCAGCCCCTTTTTGGTCCAATCATGGACGTAAACCTGACTGGATCATGGTGAACCACCTGTCCAAGGAATTTCATGCGCTTGCTAAAGCCTCCGACCTTGGGGACTAGGTGACTGTTCTATACTTCTGGTTAGTCAGCTTATTTAGAACCCCTCATGAACCCTCTCAGATGGAACGGACCATTTTGCCGTCAAATGTCTAAGCTAGTCTTAAGGATGAGACTCAACCAAACCTTCCCACAAATGGCTACGGAGAGACCAATAGACCGAACACTCGAAGACCCGTCAGAAGCGTGCATCCGTGATGACAAAGACAAATGGCTGGAGATAAATGAAGAACATGCCTAGGCAACTCACTCAAGCAAAAGATCTCGACGAGAAGATGATACGTCTCCAACGTATCTATAATTTATGAAGTATTCATACTATGTTTACAACAATTTTATACGTTTTTTGTATGATTTGATTAGAACTAACCCGGACTGATGCTGTTTTCAGCAGAACTACCGTGGTGTCATTTTGTGTGTGCAGAAATATAAGTTCTCGGAATGGGCTAAAAATTTATGATGATATTTTATTGACCAAAAGAGAGCCCAGAAGCACAAGAGCCGGGCCAGGAAGTGGACGAGGACGACACAATCCCTCTAGGATTGCCCTACCAGCAACGAGGGTGCTTCGGGCTTGTGGGCCCCTCGGGCACCCCCTTGACATGAGAACGACACAAATATTCTTACAAATAGCCAAACCTCCGAAAAGAACCCTGGATCGGGAGTTCCGCATCCGCAAGCCTTTGTAGCCACGAAAAACAAATCGGGAGCCCGTTCTGGCACCCTGCCAGAGGGGGAAACCATCACCGGAGGCCATCTTCATCATCCCGACTGTCTCCATGATGAGGAGTGAGTAGTTCACCCTCGGGGTTGAGGGTATCTACCAGTAGCTATGTGTTTGATCTCTCTCTCTCTCTCACGTGTTCTTGAGATTACACGATCTTGATGTACCGCGAGCTTTATTAATATAGATGAATCATATGGAGTTTTCCCCTCTCTATCTTCTTGTGATGAATTGAGTTTTCCCTTTGAAGTTTTCTTATCGAATTGAGTCTTTAAAAGATTTGAAAACACTTGATCTATGTATCGTGATGGGATATCCATGGTGACAATGGGATGTTCTATTGATCCACTTGATGTATGTTTTGGTGATCAACTTGCGGGCTCCCTGACCTTGGGAATCTATGCATAGCGGTTGGCATATGTTTTCGTCTTGACTCTCCGATAGAAACTTTGGGGCACTCTTTGAAGTTCTTTGTGTTGGATTGAACCTGATGAATCTGAAATTGTGTGAATCATATCGTATAATCAAGCCCATGGGTACTCATGGTGACATTGGACTATGTAGGTGACATTAGGGTTTTGGTTGATGTGTATCTTAAGGTGTTATTTTAGTATGAACTCTAGGGAGGTTTGTGACACTTATAGGGATAGCTCATACGATTGATCGAAAAAGATAACTTTGAGATGGTTTCATACCCTACAATAATTTCTTTGTTTGTTCTCCGCTATTTGTGATTTTGGAGTGAGCTCTTTGTCGCATGTGAGGGATTTACATATGATTCAACTATGTCAGTATTGTTAAGAGACCTTGCACTAGTGAAAGTATGAACCCTAGGCTTTGTTTTAAAGTATTGTAATACCATTTTTGCTCACTTTTGTTACTTGCTACCTTGTTGTTTTTATATTTTCAGATTATAAAAAATTATATCTACCATCCATATTGCACTTGTATCACCATCTCTTCGCTGAACTAGTGCACCTATACAATCTGCCATTGTGTTGCGTGTGTTGGGGACTGTCGGTGTCAAAACCGATGGATCTCAGGTAGGGGTCTCGAGCTGTGAGACTAGGATCGATGGTAACAAGGGACAAAGGAAACAATGTTTACCCAGGTTCGGGCCCTCCTATGGAGGTAAAACCCTACGTCCTGCTTTATTATATTGATGATATGAAGGTTACAAATTTGATCTACCTCGAGATCGAATAGCTAAACCCTAGCTGAGTTGTTCTCTGCCCTACAATCTAAAACCCTCCTGCTTATATAGACGCCGGGGGTACTAGCGTTTACACATGGTTGGTTGCACATCAAAGGCACAACATGCCTATCTATTGTCAAAAACTTGGAGGACACGCCACGTCTCCTTGAAGCTTCCACCCCTGACGACGGGGCCTTTGATCATCCAATGCTCAGCCAGCGGCCCACATTGTCCGGCCCATGGGAAACAGGTCGGCCATCCGAGGACCCCTTAAACCAGGACTCCCTCAGTAGCGCCTGGACTACCCTCCAACGCCGAGGTATATCGGGACAATCTTGCGCGCCGAAGTCTTCGGCTTGCGAGATCACTACAAGAACATGCCGAGCACCCCTAGCTCTTCCTCTCTCCCTTATGGCTCCCATCCCGGGGATTGGACAAGCTGCTCTGTATCCCTCGTTCGACTACGCAACCTCAAGACCCAAGGGTATCTTCCTTCCTCGGATCTAGTGGTTACCCATGTTGGTTTGACTTCGTTCAACAGTGAAGCCTTCGCGGAAAACTTCCCCAATCCTCAAAAGGGGGAGCGTGTAAGTTTTGTACCCTTCCTCTTGCGGAGTCTCGGGTTCCCCATTCATCCATTCGTGAGGGGATTATTGGACTTCTATGGGATCCAGCTCCATCATCTCACCCCAGGGTCCATTCTGCATATCTCGGGCTTAGTTGCCCTTTGTGAGATGTTCCTTGGCTGCGAGGCACACTTTGAATTGTGGAGGAAGTACTTTTGCCTCGTCCCTCGCACTCGGGACAAGACAATTTTAGAGGTTGGAGGAGCCGAAATATGGCGCATACCGTGGATGGGGTATCTAGTGGGAACACCGAAGGAGTCCAAAGAATGGTCTTCAGAATGGTTCTACATGGAGGACGTTCCCCTATTCGATCTAGCTCGGAGGGGTTTGCCCGAATACTCCGACGCCCCTTCGAAGAAAAGGTACAACTATCGACCGAAAAGCTCATCCCAAGAGGACGGTGCCGAAATGCAATGCTTGGGTGCCCACGTGAGGCTGCTAGCTCATCATAAGTTGACCATGATAGATGTGATGCCTGCCGCCATCACCCGATGTGTCCATCCCCTTCAGCAAAGAATACACCCTTTGTGGTGTTACAACGGTACAAGCGACTCCACTCGCTCCCAACGGTTGGGACCCGCCAATTAAGCAGCATTAGCAGTTGCACTGGCCGACCTATACAAAGGGGAGAAAGAAGACTTTGTCCGGCTACCGACCAAGGAGGGCTACTCAAGTCACAACCCCATCAAACAGCTGAGCCTTTCAACTCTGTGAATTGACTTCCAATTTTACATTTATCCCTTTCTGATCAAAGCCTTTAATCTCTGTATATAGGAATGGAGGAGCTTTGCCGAGATAGTTAATTGTCCGCCCCCAACCCGAGAACTATTCTCGCGATGACGATCCGGGATTTCATGACGACCTAGATTTGTTAGTTGAGTTCGAAAGCGGGGTCTTCTACCAAGAGAGCCTTGATCGCTCCAAGGTAGTTATCATAGCCTATTACCCTGGATAATTCCCTTCCCCTACTAAAGGCAAGAAGAATAAAAATTCGTCCCGCAAAAGGAAAGCATCCTCTAACGACCCAAACATGCCAGCTCCTGCTCCCAAGCATCGTTGGTCCGCGCGACATACATTGACAATGGCGGTAATGCCTGGAACAGAAAGCAACAGGGATTCGTCAAATGAGCCAGTCGTGGGGACATGCCCGACCACTTGCTCAAATCAAATGTACTTTGTTCGGCTGCTTAATTTATCATTACAATCGATAGGACCTCACAGGAGATACCATGTCAAAATACTTAGGCAACGAGCTCAGTTATCTCATGCCGAGGACGTTGCTAGGGTGTCTGGCAATGCTCCCGACTCCAGATCTTTGGCTCATGCTGAACCCACTACGGAGGTCCCTATGGTCAATCAGGCCCCTGAAGACTCCGAGGATGTGGTATCATTTAGTAAATCCGAGGCAGAGAGCACACTGGGTCACCGAAGGCGACGAGAAGCCCTGTGCCACCCAGCGTTCTCCAAACAAGAGTTCAATGCCCTACACTCGGCCGGCGCATACATCAGAGCTAACCGAGCTGAGTTTAGGGAGGCCATGAAACTGGTATTATCCAGCCTACAGGTGAGTGATCGGTTATAAGAATCCAAACACACCTGTAAACCCAGTAGCCCCCGAGACTTGATTTGGTTAGAATGACCAAATTTAAGGGTCCGCGTAATGCTTTACTGATGATGCAGGCCACCAGGCAGCAGAACGAGCAACTGTCCAATGAATTGGAGGCGAGCCAAACACAGGTGGAGACCGTGATGGACGAACTTGAGCAAGTGAAGATTTTTACCCGAGAGGCGCATGGTGAGTATATTTGTTATGCTGATCTTAGTATATAATCCCATGCTGACGCAACGGTACTTTGTAGCAGCTGAATCAATAGGGAATTTGCAAAAGGATTTTGATGCAGCGCGAGAATCTCAGAGGCATGTTGAGTCCTAGCATGAGGCCGACTGTCTTTCATTTCAATGAAACCTTGAGGAGAAGAACCACCTTCAAGCGGAAAACGGACAGCAGGCTGAAGAAATTGAGAGCTTAAAGCTCAATTGGCCCAGGCCCAAGAAGAGAACCAGAAATTACAGAGGGGCATGTTTGGTAAGTGTGATTCTAACATCAGACGGTACTTCTTATATATGAAGTATAATGGACATGCCTTGACTCATGTATAGGTCTCTTATCTCGGCGGCCCGAAGAAAAGATCGGATCCTACTAGGGAAGCCTTCTCAACGAATTGTCTGCCCATCATGAGCGGGCTCGGAAGGCCATGAAGAGCATGATAAAAGCGCTGTGGCATGCCGAGCAACCTCCGGAGGAGATAACCGAACTAGTTGATCGATTCAAGGGAGCCCGAAGTCGGTTCGAGCTATGGAAGACATTGTCTTGCCTAGAGGGAGCACGATAGGCGTGGGAGATGATCAAGACCCGTTATACTAGCCTTAACCCTGAGCATATGGCTCGGGTTGGGCCAGTAGGGTCATATGGGCAAGAAGTGCCGCTTCATTTGGTGTACGACCAAGTGATGCCCGCCGCCCGTCTCTCGCAAGAAGATTGCTCCCTGGACGCCTTAATTAATAGACAATCTCAACCAACAGCCAGATGTATGATTATATGTAACCATGTACTGATAATCAAGAAATTTCTCCATCCGTGCTGTAAACTTTGTCTTAATAGGCCATCGGGGTTGACCTCCCGCGCTAAGAGCTTGGGAGTGTTCCTTATAAAATATCACTTGAGGAGAGTGAATTATGTTCGGGGAACCAGGCAATATGGCCATTTGTTTGAACAGACAAAAAGCACACAGGGAGATATGTTATATTATTGTTTAGCGTAAGAAATATCTTCCGAAGAAAATAGTACCTCTATCGATACCTTTCTTCAGGTTGCTGCTACGTAAATCGTAGATAGTAAGGCCGTATACTACTAGTATGCGACTAATGGCTTTTGTGAGAAAAGAAGCCCGAGTATTGGTGACAATGACCATAATCTCTTTTGGTGCTTCCATCATAGCCGACCAATTTTCTGCTACAGATAGCTAGCTTTTGGCTTCACCTCCCTGAGGTACGTATCTAGATGACCCAGTGGTAACAATCGTAGAGGTGCTCCCTTTACCCTCTAGCCGAACAATCGGGAACGTAGAGGGTAAGCACAGTTGCGAGGCAACCCAGCTTGGCAAAAATCTTAGTTTGAATTGATGCATATAATGGCTTAAAATCAACAAGGGAAACATGCATACATAATAAATGTGGATAGGTGCTTAGAGTATAAAATCATTGGCTTCGGGAAGAAACCCCCAGGTGCTATGGTCGGATTTAGAAATTAAGGATGTATGCCGAAAATATTAATACAAGATCGGTTGAACCGAGCATAGACTTGGGAAGAAAAGGAAAAAAATCAAACTTGCCAAAAATCAAGGTGGGAGGGAAAGGAAAAAAATAAAGAAAAAGGAAAGAAAAAGGAGGTAAAGGGTAAAGAGTATGACGACACCGGTTTATCCATAGAAGCGCCAAAGACGAGCTGCATTCCATGGGTTTGGTTCAATGTGGTTATCCTACGGGTTTCGAAGATGGTAAGACCCTCCCGCGAGTACTTCATCGATTATGAAGGCCCCCTCCCATTAGTGGTTGAGTTTATGCTTCTACTTCTTTGGGAGCTGTAAGACGAGTTCATCCACATTATACGCTTTTGCCCTGACCTGTCTACTCTGGTAACATGGGGCCTGCTGTTGATAAAAAGTAGAGCGAGCCCGAGCTATGTCGCGCTCTCCTTCTAAGGCGTCCAGGTCATCCTACCGATATAACTCAGCCACCTTTTCCTCATTCATGCGCACCCTTGGTGGGTCGTGAATAATGTCACAGGGGAGGACTGCTTTTGCCCCATAGACCATGAAGAACAGTGTGTATCCCGTTGATCTGTTCGGGGTGGTGCGTAGGCCCCATAGAACGGAGTCAAGCTCCTCTACCCCATGACTGTCAGACTCTTGAAAAGATTGGAGCAAACGTGGTTTAATGCCACTCATGATGAGACCGTTTGCTTGTTCGACTTGTCCATTGGTTTGCGGATGATACACCAATATTTGCGCACGAGTCTTTGACCTCTTGGGCTGTGAAGTTGGATCCATTGTCCATTATTATACTATACGGGATGCCTTAACGGTGTACCACACCAGATATAAAGTTGATTACAGGTCTGGACTTGTCTGATTTGACAGGTTTTGCCTCTATCCATTTGGTGAACTGTGGGGACCCCGACTCATATTTAGTCCATAGAGAGGATTGGCCAAGGATTGGAGGAGAAATCTATGGGGACCCCGACTCATAAGTCGAGATGATCGAATGCACATGTACAGTGATCATAGAGATTAATGCTCACTAAACACACAGAAGCTGAATAACAAGAGTCTTACATCCACATTTAGCGTCTTAAACAATAACGACCATGAAGGTCAAGTCTTACGTAGATAGGGCCACACAGGCCAATCACTTAAAATAGAACAAGCAGCGGAAATCTTGGTCGAAAGCATGAACCCATGCCATCTACCTTAACCTACAGGCATTCTGACTGGGAAGCATCCTAGTTCGCATGTTCGTCTCCAACGAACTCTTCAACATAGTCATGTTCTTCCATGCCTAGCCAATTAAATAACCAGTGGCAAGCCAATGAGTACTTTGAATGTACACGCAAGCAACCCAAGATGTGGAACAAGGTAATAATGATGCATGGTATAACACTAAGCAGGTGATTTTGCGGAAAGCTAATTTTGTATGCAAATGACATGATCAAGTAACTAGTAAGCATGCATCAACAGTTAACAGATGTCCATGTGAACAAGTTACAGACATCACCATATGTAGGGGTTGAACACCTCATGTTCATTCATCATGCTAAGTCATCGGACTTAGTTCATGTGATCTTTGTGTCACCATCACATCCATACTCACACCAAGTTTCACGAAAACATCCAGACGTAGTCTAAGCTGCACCACCCAACTGTCCCTGACCGTGGACACGGCTGTTCGAATAGTTTTACACTTTGTAGAGGTTGCACACTTTACCCACAAGACTCGGGGAACTTCCGTGTCATCCATGACTCGAGGTATGTAACGTACCCGAGGTAAGCAACCGAACATTTCCTTTCCCATGGTGATACTAAACAAAGAGTCCACTCGTTGGTGCCATCCCTCATGATATACAACACTCGTATCATCCATGAGGACACGCAACGGTGTGCCCGGTGCCTGTAAAGACAGCGCATGACCTTCCACTCAGGGATGACCCCATCTCAAGAGTGACCACTTCACTCTTTCCACTAGTAATGTGGGCTCCTTGCTAGCACCAACCGTAGTAATCAACAAAGCCCCGTCAAATAAGGGGTATCGTGGTTGCGCATGTAAGGTTGGGACGGTCGACAATTCTTAAATCTAATCTGTTTTCGAAAACACACCCTCAACTTGTTCCGGCACACCACTTCTTTCTCAAGTGGTCACCCTTCTCATCATCATCTCCCTCGGGCATTAGTGGCACCCGACGGGGTTTTCGAAAGTCTTTGAAATCATTTCTTTCCTCCCATTACTATGCATAAATCCCGATCCCACTTGCGTAGCATCTACTAGCATCCTAACTAAACCCACCCACACAACCTCATAAGGTGGTAGGGTCATGCACGATCCAAGTGTCAATGGAAAGGTACGGAGGCATCCCACCGAAAGGGGAACACCACATCACATGATCAATTATGATGAAAGTAAAGAGCTATATGCCATGCAATAAAATGGTTTCTTATCATGGTCAAAGGGCTGCTTGCCTGGCTCAACAAAGTCTCCGGGGTCTTAGAAGTCTTCGGGTCCACCTTCATCAACAGCGCAATCTATCGTCGCGATAAAATAACGATAAAAATAAGCAACACACAAAACAAAGCACTCAAACTACTACAAAAATGTTAGCCTACACTGATAAATACTAAATATCATACTAAAAATACTCTCCTAGGTTTTTGTTGTGAAAAATATTTTAGAAATAAAATAACACAGGCAAAAAGGTGCCTAAATATAGGTCTTAAAATAAAACAGTACTAAAAATAGTTTCAAACATTTTTACAAATGGCACTACAAAATTCTAGGGATTATTTTATGAATTTAGGTGAAGGAATTATTGGATTTGGAATAATATTCTACACTGTGGGGATTTTTGAAGTTGCATGAAAAATGAAAAAGGAAAAAGAAACGGCCACAGTGCCCTGGCCGGAGGAGGCCAGCAACTGGGCCGGCCCATAGGCCAACCAGCCCAGGCAAACCGGCGCGCACGCGCGCGTTCGAACCTGATGGCTAGGCCCCGAAGTCCAGCGACAGAGAGAGGAGGTGGAGGGTGGTGAGGATGACAGGCGGGCCCCGCCTGTAATCTCCAACCTCATGACAGGGAGGCCGGCGTGCTCACCAGCGATGATGCAGGGCACGGCGGCAGCGAGCGAAGGCGGGGATGGGATCAGCGTCGACCCGATGTTCCTCTAGAGGTCGAAGGAGCACTTGGGGCGGACGGAGTCGCCGGCGACGAGCTCCTGCAGCAGAGGGCGCTTCGGGAGGGGTCACCGAGGCCGTCCCGTCCTGCAAAAATGACGGGAGGAAGAGGGGACATCATCAGCATGGCGAGGGAGGACCAACGGGACTGGAATGGGGGCTGGAGGGGCTCTATACCCGAAGATTGACGATGAGGTCGCCGCGACGGTCCTCGGCCTGATTCTGAGCACACAGGCTACGGGAGGTCCTCGGAGCGCAGGACGGCTACTAGGGAGAGGAGAGAGAGAGCACAGGGGAGAGAGGGTCCGGGAGGCCTTTTTATAGCGGGGGCACGAGTCCACCGACGAGCCATGTGCCGGGGAGGACGTGGCCGAGGCCAGAGGGAGAGGGAGACTCGCGGGGCTGCTTGGGGGCGTTCCTGGGGCTGGTCTACGCCGAGTGGGAGAAATGGAAGAGAGAGAGGAGGGCGCGTGTGTTTGGTCATGAGTTGGCCGAGCCGGGCGGCGCTCGGCACGCACGGGAGGAGGGAGGAGGAGGATGAGAGAGGAGGGGCCCGACAGAGTGGTGTGTCACGGACACCGAGGGCACCTTGGGGGAAACGTGGGGGAAGCCCAAGGTGGTCAGGGACGGCCATTGGGCAGTGGCTATTGTCACTAACCAACCTGGGCAACCCCAGGACCAGCACAAAGACACACTACTTGACCACATATTCCGACTTTGGAATACACACGCAAGCCAAGCCCTTGCCAGAACCTCGTTTACCAAACCCTTGACCTCTAGGCAAGCCCAACCTAGTGTAAGGACTCCGTTCACCCCTAGAAGGAGTCGATGATGCACTCGAAGCTATATCATCAAGCACTTCAAGACCAATGGAGCAACCACATTGGAAAAGAAGCCACATGGGAACGTGAAGACTACCTCACCTCTGAATTTCCCCATCCTTCCCATGCCTAGCCTAGGAATCTCAGGTACGAGATTCTTGTAAGGGGGTAGGTCTATCACACAAATGACTAGGTTAACATGACTCAAAAACTAGGGCCAATTAAAAATTTTTGAGTGCGTATGAATGTTTGACTTGTGTGCTATTTTCTTGCTTGTTTGATTGCTTGCTAGTGCTCTATAATTCATTAAAATCTCTTCTACTCTCAAAACTCTTTTCCTTGATCTAGAACTCTTGTACGATGATCATGCCATGTGTATAGGACTTAAAAATATTTTTATCAAAATTTATTTTGACAAAAAAGGATTTATTCAAATTAGGTTTGCAAAAAAACCCTGAATGGAGGTTTGTACAACAAGCCCTAAAATTGGGTGGATCCTTTTTCCCCAAAGACTTTATTTTGAACCTACTATATATAAGACTTCCCAAAACCACCAAATATTAAGTTTAAACATTATTTTCCTATTTTATTTAAAGGATTTTTCTTAAGGCCATATAAGGTTTGTCATAGGGAAAATTATTTAAATGATTTAAAAATATTTGAGAAAAATTATGAAAACTCAGTGGACATATATTTCCATATATATGAGTTTCAACACATGGTCATGGGCAAAACTCCTCAAAACCCTTTCTTCTTAAATCAAGCTTGTGAAATATTTCTATAAGAAATATTATCAATAAATTCCAAGAAAATTATAAAAAGTCATAATTGTCATATGTGATGATCTGGCCAAGTTTCATCGTAATCACAATTGATTTGCTCCATCAAAATATTCCAAAACCTTTCTTGTCTAGAGCCCAATTTGAACAACTTTACAGTGTGAAGTTTATTACCTTGACCCCAAACCTTGTGGAAATGTTCTAATACTCCACTAATGCATCCACACCAAGTGGTGCATCAAGGAGAACAGATTCACTTGTCCAAAACCCCCAAATCCATTTCTACTGATTTCAAGAAAGTGAAATCCTTGCATTATCAAGTTTCCCCATTTAGTCCCAAAATTTTTGGGCATGCTATAATGGCCAAAATATGCCACCACCTCAAGTGGTGCATTAAGGAGAAGAATATTTCTTAGCTAGATCTAAGAACTCCATTTCTTCCCATTTCTAGGGTTTACCAAGTTTGTGTTATCAACTTTCTTCATTTGGGCTCAAAACTTGTGATCAGGACTAAATAGACTTGTCATTTAACCCTGGTAAATATCAAGGCCATAAAATTCCTTTACCTAGCCCAATCATAGCACAAACAACTTCAGTCATAAGCTTGTGGACAAGCAAAGTGGGCCCAAAAAGATTCTCCTTGTCTCTAACTTTTTACCACAGCATGGTCTAGCCCCCTTATACCTCCAGTAACATTGCCATGCCCTCTGATCAATTATTTGGGGGATAACTCCCTCATTCTCCCTCTCTTTTACCATGGAAAGACCTCTTCTTTCCCCTCTCCCATTATTCTGTTCATAAAAATGCCCCCAAATCTTTCCAAAGCATCATTTGCATCAACCCAAACCCAAATATGGCATACTCATGTGGGAAATATGAGCAGTACCTCTAAAAATAGATTTTGGCAGGAATTGTAGCCTTGAACTACAAGTACCTTGTGCATTGATCTCCTTGAGCTGAAAATTGGTGGACATATAGTCCTTCCATTCCTATGACCAGTAGACAAGGTTTTATCCATAGTGCCCTCCAATAAAAACTATTTTCCTAAGCCCCAAGTTTACTGCTACAAACTTACCTCGTGTAGAAATCAGAGTTACTCAGCTGCGCATGGGTCCAACCTTCACCAGAAAAGCTTTAACATGCATGTCTCACCCTCCATACATCATTCACCAATCAAAAGCTTGCTCTGGACAAGTATTAGCGTGGTGACCACGTAAACGGCATGCAGCAACCGCACTCTACCGACAAAACTTGTCCAGTAGCTCTTGCTTGGCTCTAGTTGAGCATCCACGCATGCCAAGGGGACCCTCCCTGATCTCCCATGCCCCTCCTTGACATCAGCAACTGTCCAAGAGCACCAAGGGCATCCGAGGCCAACCGAGCTCCCCCTCATCGCCCCTATACTTCTACCCCTCCTCAAGCTAGACGGTGCCCCTAGGACACCCCATATACCCCCTAAGGTCCCCCAGACCGGACCCTCCTACCGATGTGCCCTCATCGTCCCCCACGACCGCCATTGCCATCGTTCGGCTCTGCCCGAATTGGAGCGAGCCAACCCTCCCGTGCATCAACCTCTACCTCCAGAGAGACCCCCGCACCGACTCTATCTTTTGTTGACACCCCATGACTCCCTCTTCACCGTCGTGGCATGCTCCACTGGAATGCCGGTGCTGCCATCCGCCCCTGCCGATGAGCTGCTTGCTCCGGGCGTTCCCGCAGCCCCGGCGACCATCCCCAGGGGCGGCATGAACTGGGGAATCCACCTGTACCGCCGGCTCGACGCCAGGTGTGGCTGGGCAGCTGTAGCCATGGTGGCCAGCGCCCCCCTCTCTCTCCTGTCAGGGGGAAGAAGAAGGGGACAGGGGAGAGAGAAGGATCCTGGCGGGGCCTGCCTGTAAGTGACCCGAACGGTCGGGCCCGCACATAAGTGGAGATGGCCTCCCGATTCTGCGCCTCTTCGCGGTGAAGGCGTATTTCCTGGAATACGCCTTCAGCGTGGCATGCTGCTTGCCTGGTCGAGCCACTAGGCCGACCCATTTGAAGATCTGCGCCCTGTGCGCAATATAGCCCTTAGGTGTAAATTTGTTTCCTTTTCTCTTTTCTAGAGTACTTTAAAATTCATAGAAAAATCATTATAGTTGCAAATTTGGTGATTCAAAATCCTAGATATTCCTAAAATCATTTCCTATCCAAATATCTGCATTGAACATTTTTCCTGCAAAGTTTTCTATAGAGGTCAAATTCAAATTTGCATTTGAACTATTAAAAGCCCACATTGTAAAATTCCTACGGGATTCAAATCAACTCCAAATGGAGTGATTCAAGTTCCTAGGTGTCTATAAATTCGTACCCTATTTATCTAGGCATGGTTATCAGTTTTCCCATGCCCTTATTCTGCTTGGCCAAATAAATACTCCCTTTTCCCATTCATTTCCTGCTAGGAAGTTCATAGGAAAATCCTCACAACTCCAAATCCAGTGAAAACACTTCCCACATGTTTCTAAAATCATGCCATATTTGTTAGGTTCATCCACTCGTTTTTGTTAAAACATTTTATGTGGACACCTTATAGGACCATCAATTCCTTCATTTCCACCATTCAAAAATACCCCTTGATCCACATCCAATGAAACCTTCCTGATTATGTTTCTTGTGACCCAAGGTGTCCAAGAAAAATAAAACTCCTATTTATAGAGCACTTTTATTGTCTGTCTGTTGTCTTGCTTATTACGGTTGTTTCCGGCGATAGTTGACGAAGTAGATGAAGTGCTCGGAGTGGACGAGAAGCATGTGAAGACCTCGAAGACTTTGCTGAGCCAAGCAAGCAGCCCTTTGACAACGTTAAGAAACCATTTTTATGCATCTCATATAGCACCTTATTCCTTATTGTTGATCATGTGATGTGGTGACCACTTCGCTGGTATGCCTTCGTTACCTTTACCATTGATACTTGCATCGTGCATGACCCTACCATCCTTATGAGGGTTGTGCGGGTGGGAGTAGATAGAATGCTTAGTTGATGCTACGCAAATGGGACGGGAATATGCATGGTCATGGAAACAAAAGTATTTTCAAAGACTTTTCGAGATACCCGTCGGGTGCCACTAATGCCCGAGGGAGATGATGTTGAGTTGGCTAACCACTTGAGAAAGAAGTGGTGTACCGGAGAAAGTTGTGTGAGATTGTGTGTTTTCAAAAATGGATTAGATTTAAGGTCTTTTCACCGTCCCAACCTTACATGTGTGACCACTCTACCCCTATATGGGAAGAGGCTTTGTTGATTACTATGGTTGGTGCTAGCACGGAGCCCGCATTACTAGTGGTGGGAGTGAAGTGGTCACTCTTGAGACGGGGTCGTCCCGGAGTGGAAGGCCATGCGCTCTCTTTACAGGCACCTGGCACACCGTTGTGTGCCCTCATGGATGATACATGTGATGTATATCATGAGGGATGGCACCAACGAGTGAACTCTTTGTTTAGTATCACCATGGGAAAGGAATTGTTCGGGTGCTTACGTCGGGTATGTAATATACCGTGAGTCATGGATGACACGGAAGTTCCCCGAGTCTTGTGGGTAAAGCATGCAACCTCTGCAGAGTATAAAACTATTCGAATAGCCGTGTCCACAGTCATTGGACAGTTGGAGGTCCTTCTTAAACTACATCCAGATGTTTCCTCAAAACTTGGTGTGTGTATGTGTGGTGACAAGGATGATACTTGATTCGATTCGAATGACTTTACATGATGACTGAACATGAGACGTTCAGACGATACATGAGACAAGCCTGAGGACTTGGTGTGAAGGTTGAACATGAGATGTCCAACCCCCTTCTTATGATGATGACTGTGACGTGTTCTTATGAACACATGTCTATGGTTGATGCATGATTACTTAAGTCACTTGATCATGTCATTGCACTCAAAACTAGCTTTCTGCAAAACTTACCTATTAGTGCTATATCATGCATTGCTGTTGCCTTGTTCCAAACATGGGTTGCTTGCGAGTACATTCAAAGTACTCATTGGCTTTCCATTGGTTATTTTATTGGCCAGGCATGAAAGATTAGGTTATGATGAAGATTATCTTGGTGACGGGCATGCGAGCTAGAACGCTTCCCAGTCAGAATGCATGTAGGGTTAAGGCAGATGGCATGGGTTCACGCTATCGTTGAAGATTTCTGCTGCAAGCATATGAAGACTTGGCCATAAAGGCCATATTTCAGTAAACAGATATGTAATGGATGTAAGACTCTTGTTATTCAGTTTCTGTGTTCAGTGAGCATTGATCTCGAGGATCACTGTGCACGTACATTCATTGATCAAAACTTATGAGTAGGGGTCCCCACAGAGTTCGGTGGACTCACCCCCGCCTATTTAAGGCCTTCACAGAGCCCTCTCTTCCCTCCTCTGGCCCTCTCTCCACCCCCATTGCTCGCACGCAGAGCCTAGCCCCTCTCTTCCCCTCTGCACTCAGGATCGAGCCAGACATTGTCGCGGCATTGTTCTCCGGGTACCTCCCTCCTCCGGCCCCCATTCCTGTCCCATTGGGTTCCCCTCAGCTCCCTGACCCATTCCCCTCATTTTCCCTTCGTTTGGTGTGCAGGGTGACAAGCACATCCTCCTCCCGAAGCTCCTTCACCATGGCCATCTCCCCGCCGGCGACTCCGGCCACCTCCGGCCGCCCTTCCACCTCCAGGAGACCGGCGGCTCAATGCAGAGCCCGTCCCCGCCTCTAACTCCCCTCGTCGTGCCTCCTTCCATCGCCGGTTAGCCTCTTCCCCTCTGTCCCAAGGTGAGAGAAGGATCTGACAGGTGGGACCCACCTGTCGGTCTCTCTCTCCCTCTCCCCCGCTCTCTCTCCCCCCTCGCGGTCGCTGACATCCGGGCCCCACGCGTCTGGTTTGAACATGGCCACGCATGAGGCCGGCTGGCTGGCCAGCTGGGCCGGCCTAGCCATGGGCCGCCTCTGGCCAGGGCACAGTGTGACAGCCCAAGTGCTGCTCCTACCTTTTATGGCATGTAACCTATGTGAACCTTGTTGTCATGTGTTGAATGAATTGAGTTTGCCCTTGCCATGTCATCTCATGCATCATGCATCATATCTTTCATCATCATGTCTTGCATATTCTTTTATGTGGTTTGTGTTTGGTTGTGTTGGAGTGGGCGTCTTCTCCTTTCCCCTCTCTTATTCTCTTCAAACAAACAAACCTCTATCTCTTTTATTCCATTGTCATTAATTAGTAGAATTAATTTCTAAGTTAAATTTTTTTAAATGTTGAGGAGGTAGTCAACAATATTTTAAGTCTATGTGTGTTGGCCTTTTGATGTTTTGAGCTTTATGTTATTGGGGCTTTAAATTAAAAGGGGTTGTTGGTTAATAAAACCATTTAATTTAATGGAGCTAAAAATCAACTAGCTAATTTTATAAAATAGGTCTTATTTCCTTGCATGCAAACGTATTTTTGTTTTGCTAAAAATCCTTCTATTTCCTCTGGGTTTTTTACTTCGTGTGGTTGTTTTTATTTTAATGAAAAACCCTGGAGTTTTTTCTTTTTGGTGGAGAGAGAGCCGGTTCTTGGGCCTGCCTTCCTTCCCTCACAGCCCATCCCGCTCGCGGGAACGGCCACCTGCTCCATTGGTGTCTTCCATCAGGTTCAGAGAGAGGGGTGTGAGCGTGTTTCCGCCATCTGCTATCGTCGTCGCTGTGCTGTCAGCCCGTGTCTATTTAGCCTACCTTCGGCGTGCGTGCCCTCCTCTAGGGTTCATCTTCCTCCTTCCAACTGCCGCCATCTCCTCTCCCATCCTTCCTCTCCCTTCTTCTCCGTCTTCTTCTGGGTTCAGAGAGAGCAGAGAGAGTTCAGAGGGTTGCGCCGATCGTCCTCGCCGTCGCCTTCGCGCCTCCGGTGGCCCTTGTCGCCGGTGGAGATGGCATGAAGCACGGGGCCGTCGTCCATGTTCCAATCCCGCTGCTAGGACGTGAGGAGCACCTCCCTGCGGTACCGCTTCGCCGTCGCCGTCGTCCGCAAGGGAGCGGCTCATCGCTGGCGATCTTCTTCCCCTTCGTTGATGTCGCGTCTTCGCGCTTCTTCCTCCCCTTTGCCGCGTCTAGCCGACATCGTCCTCCCCTTGGTGAGCGCCGCATCCCCCTTGTGTAGCCTGCGCGTCGCCGTAGCCTACTCACTGCCGCCGTCTGCCAAGGTTGGGCCTTGAGCTTGCCTCCGCCCTCCTCGTCGCGAGACAAATAGAGCGATGCCCCCCGTAGGTTCCTGCTTAGATCTTGGCCGTCAACATCGCTGGAAGACCGTGGAGTCCCCGGATTTTGGACGACTTCGTGCCTGTGTCGCCGGGCGTGCGAGTTTCAGTTTCGTCAGTTTTGTGTGAAGGGTATGTATATGTAGTGAAGCCCCTCCCTTTGGTCGTATCCGTTTCGATAGCGTAGTGGTAGCCGGTTCGCTGTGAGCTCGGGAGGTTGGGGGTTCAATCCCCAGCTTCCCCCTGTTTTTCCTTTTTTGGATTGGTGGGATCTCGAGTGTGGTGTTCGGATCCGGTGTGATGCTCGGATCTAGTGTGTTGTATTGTGCGTATGTGAAGATCTGGTGTGGCTACAGCCAAGATCTAGTGTGGCCGTGCTGTGCATGTGTGTGTGTGTGTATGGATCTGGTGTGGTGCCAGATCCATGTGTGTGTCCATGTGTGGATGTGTATGTGTGGTGTGTTTGAGTGTGTGTCTGTGTGACAAGTGGGCATGCCCCACTTGTCATACACTAAATTAAATTGTGTGTTTTATTGTTTTATTGTTATAATTAGATCATTTCCAATTAGAGTAATAATTCCAAATCTGGACATGATCATTTATGCACATGAGTATATTAGGTAAGTTTTCACTTATAGGTATGCATGTCATTTTGCTATGTAGTTTTTGTCATAATGCTCCATGTGACTATATGAGTATGATACATGAATTTGGGGTAGAAAAATCTTATGAATCCATTTGTGATATTGGTTTGGTCTTTTGATCAAGTGTGACAAAATGTCATTTTACCCCAAAGTGTCATTTTGTCATTTTTGTTATATTTAATCCATGCATGCTATGATGTTTGTGCCAACATGAATATGTTATTCCTTGATGAGTAGAATGCCATGGTATTTATCTTTGTCATGATAAACTTGCAAATGAGTGGGAACCATGCTCTAAAGTAGCCACTAAAATGTTGCTGTTTTCAACCATGCTAAATATTTCTAAGTCTGAAAATCTGGTAATATTTTTATGCCATGAAGAGTGGTTGCTATCTTGTGATATGTTGTGAATTAGCTCAAGCTCAGTGCCAGTGATTTGAAGTAGATGTTGTGTTCTATCATCCTGTTAATTTTCATGCCATGAGGTGGTCTCTATCACCATTAGTTTCTGCTGTCAACTTGCTAATATCAGATTAACTCAGATTCCAGAAAACTATTATTTTCACTAAGTCCTAGAATTCTGTTTCATCTTGTCAACTTGTGGGTTTCATGCTTATTGATGTGTGCCTCCATTCCTGGTTGTGTAGCTGGATATGTTGATAAGCATGTTATGTAGTTTATGTCCATACCTTGTTTGTGGCTAGAGACTTCATGTAGCTCAAGTTGTTGGATGTGAAAGTTGCTATGTTGTTGTTTTGTGGCAGATTGTTTGTTTTAGTGTTTTGTGACTTGTGGGAGCTATACTCCATGGAATTTCTTGATCCTTGGCTCTATTGTGGTAGGTTTTTCATTGCCTAACCAGTGGCTACCTTGGAATGCCAAGGAATAGCCCATGATCTTCTTGTCTTGTGTTTTGCCTTCGTATCTTGTCGTGAGCGTAGCGTGAGAACTGTAATTACGTTTCTTATGTTCTACATATGCATTTGTATCGTTTTTGCATGATGCATACATATTTGCCATGTTCATGCATTTATAAATAACTTAACATAAGGTTTTGTACAGATTCATTAATAATCAATCCTTTGCATGTGAAACATGACTAGTTAGGATTGCCATGCTAAAACTCTTCACATAAGCATGCATCATTCTTGATTGTGCATTGCACCTTGGTTGCTTGTTTATTATTGCTGTTTCTTTTGGGTAGACGCGAACGTTGAACCCGAGTTCGAAGATCCAGGAGAGTACCACTACGAGGACCCACTACTTGTCCCTCTGAAGAACCAACAGGCAAGATGATCGTACCCGGATCCTGATACTATTTTTGCTTGCTAGTTGTCTCGCTCTTATCATTACTTTTGCGCTACCTACCACTTGAATTTAAAGCTTCCTACATTGCCATAATAGCCTCTAACCCCTTCCACATCCTAGTAACCTTTGTTTGGCTAAGTTACCGCTGCTTACCCCTCTTATAGCATTGTAGTTGCAGGTGCAGGTTGTTTCCATGTGATAACATGGATGTCTAGCATATCACAATATTATCTGTTATTTAATTTAATGCACACACACACACACACACACACACACATATATATATATATTGGTATTAGTGGAAGGCTTGGCCTTTTTCTAGGTGTTTTGTTCCGCTGTTACCGCCATAGTTTCTTGTTACTGGTGTTATGTTTCCATACTTTGCGCTCCTAACATGCTCGGGGTTGTTATGGGGACCCCCTTGTTTATTCGATTGACATTAAAACTTGTCTGGCAAGACCCAACTTTGGTACTACATTTGCTTAACAACTTAATAAAATTTTCATAGGGCTTTGCAACCCCGTGGATAATTAATCAACAACCCGAGCCAGTGCTCCTCATGAGTGTTGGTCCAAACTAGAGCCACTTGCGGGGCCACCTCGGGGCAACTTGAGTGATTTCTATCTGGCCGCCGTATGTAGTGTCCATCCGGTCGTGTCTTGAGAACGAGATACGCGGCTCTTATCGGGTTCGTCGACACGTGGGCGGTCTTGTTGGATTTGTTTTACCTTTATCAAGTGTATTGCGTGTGGGCTCTGACTTTCTTTGGGCTATCTTGAGGTGTTGGAATTCCTTTGGAGTTGCCTAGGATGATCACGAGATCCATGGTCGAGGCTATTCCCGCAGAGTGTGGTTAATTTATGATGGACTAGTTGGAGCACCCCTGTAGGGTCAAATCTTTCGGAAAGCCATGCCCACGGTTATGTGGCAACTTGGATATTTGTTTAACCCCCGGTTATAGTTAACTTGAAGTAAATTATAATAAAATACACCAACTGTGTGAGTAACTGTGATCGTCTCTGCTCATGAACATGAACCGATAGAGAACACTGTGGGGTTATGATTGACGTAAGTAAGTGTTCAGGATCTCATAGAGGTCATTCTAGATTCGATCGCTTATCGTAGACCACATATTTACTTTCATGTTTCGTAAGATTAGCCACCATAAATGCTTAGTGCTGCTACAAACTAAACACATACACCATCCCAACCTATAAGCTTGAATAGTCTCGGTACCCGGGCGCGAGATTGCTGAGTCCTTGTGGCTCACAGATTACTACAACAATCCAGGTACAGGTACAGATGAGGTCGTGCCAGATGACATGACGCAACTCTAGTGGGAGTATGACGAGGAATGCGGCAGGATGTACATGACGTATCCAGATGAGTAGAGAACCGTGGTCATGATCTTTGGGGCTAGCAAGACAGTATCATTGCATCTGCTTTGATCGTTTGTTTCCGTCCGTTGCCGGACCCTGCCTTCAGATTGATGTTTGAAGTCTTTGTGTGGAATTGTAATTTAGCATGTGCCGAGTGTAACCCAACTCATATACTCCTCTCTTCTTACATGTATGATGTAATGATGCTATACTTGCGAACGTCGAGATGCGTCTCTATCCCTTGTTGAGGCCCCCATGCCTTAATATGGATAGGCGCGCATCTTGGGCGTGACACACACTACCCTTTCTTTTCCTTTTTTCTTTTTCTGAGGCTTTTCTAAAAATTCCACAGGGATCAAAATAAATCCTATGACCATGATTCTTCAGCCTAAATTCCTATAATATTCCCTAGAGTTTTTTAGTGCCATTTATAAAAATGTTTGAAAACTTTTTATGTACTGTTTTAATTTAAAACCCCTATTTAGCATTATAAGCTCTTTTTTTAAATAGTTTTAAAAATCTTTCTAAGTTCAAAACCCTAGACAAATATTTTTAATATAGTCTTCGGTATTTATCGGAGTAGGGTAGCATTTTCATAGTGGCTTGTGTGCTCTGTTTTTGTGTGATGCTTATTTTTATCGTTATTTATCGCGACGATAGATTGCACTGATGACGAGGAAGTTGGACTTGAAGACTTCGAAGACCCCACAGACTTTGTGAGACATGCAAGCAGCCCTTTGACCATGTTAAGAAAAAATTTCATGCATGACATACAACACTTGTGGATTCGATGATTGATCATAATGAGGTGTTCCCCCTCTGGTGGGTTGCCTCTGATACTCTTACCTTTGACACTTGCATCGTCCATAACCCTACCACCTTATGAGGGTTATGCGGGTGGGTGTAGTTAGGATGCTAGTAGATGCTATGCAAGTGGGTTTGGGATTGATGCATAGTGATGGAAAGAAAGAGATGATTTCAAAGACCTTTTTTCGAAAACCCCGTCGGGTGCCACTAATGCCCGAGGGAGATGATGATGAGATGGGTGACCACTTGAGAAAGAAGTGGTGTGCCGGAACAAGATGAGGATGTGTTTTCAAAAAAGGAGGGTCTAAGATTTGTCGACCGTCCCAACCTTACATGTGCAACCACGATACCCCTTATGGGATGGGGCTTTGTTGATTACCTTGGTAGGTACTGGCAAGGAGCCTACATTACTAGTGGCAGGAATGGCGTGGTCACTCTCGATACGGAGTCATACCAGTATGTACGATCATTCGTTGTCTTCAAAGGCACCAGGCACACCGTTGGTCCCCTCATGGATGGTACGATCTGGAGCAAGGCTCATGTGATGTACATCGTGTGGGCTGGGTACCAATCGAGTGGACTCTTTGTTTAGTATCGCTAGGGGAAAGGCATTGTTTGGGTACTTACCTCGGGTATGTGATGTACCGCGAGTCGTGGATGACACGGAAGTTTCCCGAGTCTTGTGGGTAAAGTGTGCAACCTCTGCAGAGTGTAAAACTATTCGAATAGCCATATCCACGGTCAAGGACAGTTGGATGGTGCTTCTTATGCCACGTCCGGTTGTTTTCACAGAACTTGGTGTGTCTGTGGTTAAAACAGAGATGGTACTTGAGGCAAGTCAGAGGACTTGATGTGATGGATGAACATGAGATATTCAGCCCCTACTTATGACGATATATGTAACTTGTTCTTATGGATATTTGCCAACTGTTGATGCATGCTTACATAGTTACTTGATCATGTCATTGCATTCAAAATTGGCTTTCCGAAAATTACCTACTTAGTGTTATATCATGCATCATTATTACCTTGTTCCACAACTTGGGTTGCTTGCGAGTACATTCAAAGTACTCATTGGCTTGCCATTGGTTATTTAATTGGCCAGGCATGGAAGAACATGAGTATGTTGAAGAGTTTGTTGGAGATGAACATGCAAACTAGGATGCTTCCCAGTCAGAATGCCAATAGGTTAAGGCAGATGGCATGGGTTCACACTTTCGATCAAGTTTTCCACTACTTGTTCTATTTAAGTGTTTGGCCCTTGTGGCCCTATCTATGTAATACTAGACCTTCATGGTCTTTATTTGTGTAAGACGCTAAATGTGGATGTAAGACTCTTGTTATTCAGCTTTTGTGTTTTCAGTGAGCATTGATCTCTAGGATCACTGTACATGTGCATTCGGTGATCATGACTTATGAGTCGGGGTCCCCACAGCCATAAAGGCCATATTTCAGTAAACCGGTATGTAATGGATGTAAGACTCTTGGTATTCAGTTTCTGTGTGTTTAGTGAGCATTGATCTCTGGGATCACCGTGCACGTACATTCGGTGATCACGACTTATGAGTCGAGGTCCCCACATGGCTCCTTTCGACCCTCCTCACTCCCGCGAACCCCCAGGACCAGCCCCTTTCTCTCTCGTGCCCTCCTTCAACCTCCGTGGCCGAAGCCCCTCCACCGGCCACAACTCAAATATGGGCCACCCCGGGGCTCCCCCTCTTCCCCAGGCACTCCGGTGTCCTCTCCTCGCCGCATTAAGCTCCCTTACCACCTCCATTTCTCCTCTGGGACGGCGGGTGCCCAAAACCGAGGATGGTCGATGGCGTCCTCCGGTGCCATCCAGGCTGTCATCGCCTCGGACCCCCACAGCTCGTGCATAGCCCATGTACAGATGTGGCGCATCCTCCTGATCTCTCATGTGTGCCGAGCGTCATGACCTCCCCTGTCTCCCCTCAGCCCGAGTGGGAGGAGGGAGAAGACTCTATGGTCGGGGCCCACCTATCGATGACCCAGCCGGTTGGGCCCGCAGGTTTAAGTGGAGGCGGGTCGCTCGCGACCACCTCCCCGCTGAGAAGGCGTGCTCGGCTGAGCATTTGGGCCGGCCCAGGCCGTTTCCTTCTATGCTACGCCCAGTAGCGCAATTTAGCCTCTTGTAATTTCTACCCCTTTTTCTATTTTCCAGGGATACAAAAATAATCCCACAAAATTCATTTTTGCTCCAAATTTGATAATTCATGTTTCTACAAACTCCTAAAATCATGTTCTATCCCAAGATGTGATGTGCACATTTTTCATACAAAAGTTTCTTTAGAGTTCAAATTCAAATCTGAATTTGAACTATGATATGCCCCCTTGTAAAATCCATAATGGATTCAAATTAACTCCAAATGGGGTGATTCAAGTTCCTAGGTGTGTCTAAATTAATTCACTAAGTGGTGAGCATTTTTCCATACACTTATTTTGCTATGTCAATTATTGGGACATTTATTCATATGTGACCCACTTTGAAAATCCATAGGAAAATCATGCCAACTCAAATCCAGTGAAACCACTTCCCTCATGTTTCTAAAATCATGCCCTAATTGTTGGGTCCGTCCACTCCTTTTTACAAAAATATTTTCTGTGTACATCTTGTAGGATCATCATTTCCTTCATTTCCACAAAATCAAGACTCCCCCTTGATTCACATCCAATGAAACCTCCTTTGATATTTTTCTTATGGCTAGAGATGTCCAAGAAAAATAAAACTCCTATTTGTAGAGCACTTTATTTTCTGCTTGTTGTGTTGCTTATCGCGGTTGTTTCCAGCGACAGTTGACGAAGTAGACAAAGTGCTCGGAGTGGACAAGAAGCGTGTGAAGACCTCAAAGACTTTGTTGAGCCAGGCAAGCAACCCTTTGATAATGATGATGTGGTGTACACTTTAGTGGGATGCTTCCGATACTTTGCCGTTGACACTTGCATCGTGCATGACCCTACCACCTTATGAGGGTCGTGCGGGTGGGTGTAGATATGATGCTAGTAGATGCTATGCAAGTGGGATCAGGAATATGCATGGTGATGGAAACAAAATGATTTCAAAGACTTTTCTAAAACCCCGTCGGGTGGCACTAATGCCTGAGGGAAATGATGATGAGTTGGGTAACCACTTGAGAAAGAAGCGGTGTACCAGAGCAAGTGAGTATGTGTTCTCGAAAACGGATTAGATTTAAGATTTATCGACCGTCCTAACCTTACATGTGCAACCACGATACCCCTTATGGGACGGGGATTTGTTGATTACCTTGGTGGGTACTGGCAAGGAGCCCGCATTACTAGTGGTGGCAGTGGCGTGGCCACTCTCGATACGAGGTCATGCCAGTATGGACGATCATGCGCTGTCTTCATAGGCACCGGGCAAATTGTTGGACCATGCATGGATGCTATAAGTGATGTACAACATGTGGGCTGCGTACCAATCGAGTGGACTCTTTGTTTAGTATCACTAGGGGAAAGGCATTATTCGGGTGCTTACCTTGGGTATGTTATATACCGTGTGTTGTGGATGACACGTAAGTTCCCCAAGTCTTGTGGGTAAAGTGTGAAATCTCTGCAAAGTGTAAAACTATTCGAATAGCTATGTCCACGGTCAAGGACAGTTGGGTGCTGCTGCTTAGACTATGTCCAGATGTTTTATAAAACTTGGTGTGTGTGTGTGTGCGTTCGGAAGACAGAAGGATTATACTTGAGACAAGTCTAAAGACTTGATGGGATGAATGAACATGAAGTTTTCAATCCCTACTTATGATGATATCTATAACTTGTTCATATGGATATCTGCCAACTGTTGATGCATGCTTACACATAGCTACTTGATCATGACATTGCATTCAAAATTAGCTTTCCGCAAAATACTTACTTAGTGTTATTTCATGCATCGTTATTGGCTTGTCCCAAACATGGGTTGCTTGCGAGTACATTCAATGTACTCATTGGCTTGACACTGGTTATTTTATTGGTCAGGCATGAAAGATCAAGTTATGATGAAGATTACCATGGTGACGGACATGCGAGCTAGGACGCTTCCTAGTCAGAATGTCTATAGGGTTAAGGCAGATGGCATGGGTTCATGCTATCGTTGAAGATTTCTACTGCAATCATATGAAGACTTGGCCATAAAGGGCATATTTGAGTAAACCGGTATGTAATGGATGTAAGACTCTTGTTATTCAGTTTCTGTGTGTTCAGTGAGCATTGATCTCTCGGATCACTATGCACGTACATTCGGTGATTAGGACTTATGAGTCGGGGTCCCCGTAGAGCTAGTATCAGAGCTATCCTGACTGTAGGAAGCCCTTAGTTAGCATGGACATTAGTTAGGACAAAACCATTTTTCCAGACCCTTCAAAATCACCTACAAAGCCTCTATATTTCTCGCCTCTCTTAAAATTCTAAGGGAAGCAGAGGTTTTTGCCTTAGCACTTCCACCACTTTTCTCTTAGCTCTGCTCGTCTGCTTTTCAAAAACTTTGCAAATGGTAGCTAGTAACCTTGTGCCCCTGACCACGGGATTCCTTGTAATCCTCATGGGTAACCTGGAAGGCAGCCACCATACCAGGCAATTGCGGACATATCTTGGACCCAAGTTGGCGACATTAGACAAGGAGCTATCAACCGAAGATACCTTCTCGAAGGATGAGGATGTCAAGACTTTGATGATAGTGACACCCTCGACACTGCCCAAGGATGATGCCACCTTAGCCTTCGACAACTAGGGCACAAGAAATGCAATGGCATGATTTGCATCACTAATGGAGCAACCCTGTCCTTTTCATTGTTGTGTCAGCAACCACTTGTGGATGAGAACCTTGCCATTTGGTCTGCCTCACTATAGTGAGCAGGAAAACGGTCCTCGTCATCCCCCGCTCTTGGTGCCAATAATATCGTCAACGAGATTGACTTATGAGTTGGGGTCCCCACACGGGGACCCGTCGGGAGCCGAAGGGGCCCGCAGGTGGGTCCCGTGCTGGTCACTTCGCGCCATGGGTCGTCCTTCGAGGCGTCGTCTTGTGGTAGCTGGCCGTGGTCAACAGTACGACCGACCACGTTGCAGCCACACCGGGGCAGGTAATGGAGTGGTTGAGGGCATGCTAGCACTGTTCCGGCGCCCGGTCGCAGTTGGCCGGAGTCAGAGGCAGTGTGGCCTCCACTGTGGCCATGTGGGCTCTGACCCCCGATGGGACGGGGGCCACTATTGCCGCACGTATTTTGATAGTGGCATCCAATGTGCGGCCAGCTAAGGGTTCGAGGCTCTCCACTCCTAGCCAGCCGGCTCGTCGTAGCCGGCAACGCGGAGCCGGACTGTAGGGGGAGGCGGCTCGCCCTGCAGTTGCTTCAGGAGGGTGGTGTACAGGGTTGTTTGAGGCTACCCCGGGGTTATCCCCCTGACATGTTATGTCCAGCCCTTCCCCTCTCCTCTACCATATATAGGAGGCGAGGGGAAGCGTTTTGTCACAGCCCTAGGCCCCTTCTCCAAGGAGGGCCGGTGGCTAGGGAGGAAACTTGTCTCCCAGGGCAAGTGGACTCCCTCCCACTTAGGGTTTCCCCTTCCCCTTGTGCATGGGCCTTGTGGGGATGGTGCCCTTGTCCCAATAAAGCTAGGGTTCCCCCTACAGCCCATGCACACCCTAGGGGCTGGAGGGATCCTTCCACACTCCTCTAGAACCTTCCGGAACCATCCAGAAGCTTCCCAGTACAATACCGAGAAAACCTGAAACTTTTCCAGTAGCCAAAATATGACTTGCCATATATAAATCTTTACCTTCGAACCATTATGGAGTTCCTCGTCACGTTGAGGTTCTCATCCTAGACTCCGAACAACATTCGGTCACCAACGTACATATCCCAATACTACTGTAGTGTCGTCGAACGTTAAGCGTGCGGACCCTATGGGTTCGAGAATCATGTACACATGACCGAGACACCTCTTCGGTCAATAACCAATAGCGGGACCAAGATGTCCATATTGGTTCCTACATATTCCATTGGTATCTTCAATAGTCGAACCACGATGCCAAGGATTCAATCAATCTCGTATGCAGTTCCCTTTGTCCATCCGTATGTTACTTGCCCGAGACTCGATCGGCGGCATCTCCATACCTAGTTCAATATTGTCACCGGCAAGTCTCTTTACTCGTTCCATAATACAAGATCCTGTGACTAACTCTTTAGTCACTTGCAATCCCATTATGATGTTATATTACCGAGTGGGCCCTAAGATACCCCTCCGTCATACGGAGTAACAAATCCCAGTCTTGATCCATGCCAAGTTAACAGACACCCTCGGAGATACCTGTAGAGCACCTTTATAGTAACCCAGTTATGTTGCAACATTTGACACCCATAAGGTACTCTTCCGGTATTAGTGAGTTGCATGATCTCATGGTCATGGGAATAGAGACTTAACATGCAGAAAACAATAGTAATAAACTGACACAATCATATGCTACGTTTATAGTTTGGGTCTTGTCCATCACATCATTCTTCTAATGATGTGATCCCGTTATCAGATGACAACTCATGTCCATGATCAGGAAACCTTGACCATCTCTGATCAACGAGATAGTCTACTAGAGGCTCACTAGGGACATGGTGTTGTCTATGTATCCACACATGTATCAAAGTTTCCGATCAATACAATTCTTGCATGGATAATAAACAATTATCTTGAACAAGGAAATATGATAATAACTAATTTGTTATTGACTCTAGGGCATATTTCCAACAGTTTCCCACTTGCACTAGAGTCAATAATCTAGTTCACATCACCATGTGAGTACCACCCAATGAGGTCTGGGTTTTATCATGTTTTCCTTGTGAGAGAGGTTTTATTCAATGGTCTGCAACATTTAGATCCATGTTGTAACACCCAAGATGCGATCCTATACTTATTTTGGCACGAGGGCCTTGAGCCAAAAATAAGTATATGATCGCATCTTGGGCGATAGAAGTTGGTATCAGAGCATGTACCGACCTAGAAGCCCCCTTGATTTATTGAACTTGGCCGAGTCGAGTCTAGTGAAAAACTATTTTGAGTCTAGTTATATATCGGAGAGTATGTTTATTTTACTCCTCTTCTATACTCTGGTGAGGTATTCGACTTAGGAATTTTCAATTCTACACCTCTTCTCGCTCAAATTTTTTTTGGATCACGCGGGTATTGTTGGGATCGTTCCAATATTTTTGTGATGAGAACATTGCTGTTGGTGCCTCCTGACATTTAGGGGTTGTGGCAGTGTCCCAGGGAGTTGAGCTCTGAGGTGTTGTCGTCACATTTGTATCGTGGCAGTTCTAGAATACCAAAGGTCGCTAACATCGAAAACACTTCTATACTGTTTGTGGTGAGAGTAGTTGGCGCCACCCAGTACTGGGAAGAGCAGTCAAACATACGCCCACAACTAGTATATCAGATGTTTTTTTAAGGTCTGAGGTACATGATTTCTGAGGTTTTCTTGGTTATGTGTGGATGGATGGATACAGTTGGAGTGTAGGGCTTGTTAGTTGTGTGAGATGTTTTGCCTCCCTGTATCCCGAACACCCGATTGCATAACCAAAGATTTAGGAAGTTTTTAGGTGGGAATTCAAGTAGTTACCTAGGATTGTCCTTCCAACAAATGCACAGCGGGTTATGTATTGTTTCCGGCTTACGAAAGCCTCATCCTTTGTTTTGTTTCTAATATGGTAATTCGTGGTGCTTCATTGTCAACTGGTGATCTCATATCTTTCCGAAGTGGTGTTCTCATATTTCTATTGGAATGCTAATTCTTTTCCTCAATCAAGTTGTCATATCAATTCTTTTCATCCGGTGTGCTCTCTTCAAGTGAACTCAATCCTTTCAATACTTGCAAGATCAATCCTTGTATTTCTTTTCGGAGTTCGTCTCATCAGTATCAAGTTGTCTGTGTTTTTCCCCGCCCTCCCGCCCTTTTTCTTCAATGATTCAATTCTCATCCAAATGCCTTTCTTTTCATTGATGCTTCTGCTATCTTTTCTTTAGTATCGTTTTTGGTGACTCATTATGAAGATCCTCTAGTGATTCGAATTCATCATTTCGTTATTCTTATTTTCCTTCCTGGCGCATTCAATTCAAGATCACGGTGTTCTTCATATCTTTTTCAATCGCTAAATGCTTCCCCATGTCGGAAATTCTGTCTAAGTAGCTCTTGTTTTTCATCTCTCTCTATTCAATCCGGAGTGCTAAAGATATCTCAGAATACATTCATTTCCATTCATATCCTCTTAAATTATTTTGAGGTTCTCACCTCATCAAGTTCTAAATTTTTCTAGCGAAATATCTCTTTCTAAGCAATTGTCTCAATGGTGGTTTCTTTTGAGTGGGCCAATAACCCACAGGTTTTTCCCTAGGATCTTACCTGGCTCTTACAATCTTTCTGGGGATGTCCTCAAGTTCTTCTCAATATGACGTAAGTATGATTTTCATCAGTCATATTCCTACTCCCAGATCACTTTGAACTATTTTGTCTTCATTGGCTCAACCTTTTCTTTATTTTTATTTCGGAGTGGCTCAATAATTCTTGGTTGTGTTTCTAGCCATCATTTTCATCTTTGAAGATCGAAGGAGAGTTTCTCCTAAATCTTTGTCCGTTCTTTTCAAGAGTCATGGTTTCATCTTGTTGCTATCCTCTCAAATTCTTTTCGATCATGAGTAATTCGTTCCATATCTATCCGGAGCTTTTTAGAGTAGTCGTCATTTCTCAATCCTCCAAAGGCCATCAATTCAGAAGATTTCCTCGTTCTCAGTTTTCAGTTGCCATTCTAAAATTCTTCTCAATTGTTGTCCCTTTGTTCGTATCTTAATTATTTCGGTGCTTCATTCAATATTCCATCAGGCGTATCGTGATCTCTTCATTCTCATGTATCTCCATGCATTCGTGGTGTGCTCATTCATTTCAATTCTTACTGATGGTTCGTTCAAGAGCTCTTCAACTTCATGCTATCTCTCTCCAATCATTTCAAGAAGAATAAGTGGTATGCCAAATCCGTTGCTTGTCATCAATTTAACCTGATGAAGGATAAGCATAACAAAATTCTTATTCTAGTTCCATCAAGGTGATTTCAATCCTTTTTTCGGAGTTTTTCCCAAGTGATAATCGTTTATCTTCTAGAGTTCCAAGTTCTCTCAAGTATCTCATCGTGGAGCTTTATCTAAATATTTGCTAGTTTATAATCTTATTGTTTTCAACCTTCATTGTTTTGATCATTCTTTTGTATATAGAGGTTCTCCATGGTGGTTCTTCAAGGATGTAATTATTTCTCGAAGTGTTCTGCAAGTTTCTTGTTGGAGGACTTCAAGTATTCTTACTCTTGCATTCCAACGTGTAATTCGTTCTCTCTTATCTTTTGAGATGATGTTAACGCATTCTTGATTCATGAGGAGTCTCGAAGAGAATTTATCAAGAGTGAGATATGTAAACCTATCATTTCTTTCTGGGAGTTATCTTGGATTGGATTTCACCTAAGGCATTTCTTAAGGTTTGTTGCTATCATGGTGTTATAAATGATTCAAGTGTCTCCTCCACCTCTTGGTGAAAGAAGTTTTGCATATCCTGTTGCTCTCAAGCAATCAATTGTTTCTGTTGTGGTAGGTTGTCACTTCATAATTTTGAGATGTTTTCCATGAGCCCATAACAAGCTATTATTTTCATTGTTGGTGTTTCAACAACCCCGTTCAACCATGATTTTCAAATTAAATGGTGGTATAAGTTGTCATTTTCTTCTCTGTTCTCTTCTCTCAAAAGATCTAGCTTCTATTCTTTTGTTCCGGAGGCATTGTGGTGTTGCTCTTTGCAACTCACATCTAGTTTGGTTAAGATCATGTTCTTCCCTTGCTTGTCCATTAACCAGAGTGTTGTGAAATCTTTTCATGATCCTTCCATCTTATGAAGTTTTAATTCTAACCCAACTGAAGTTTGGTATCTCTCTTTCAATTTCTTTCCATCATATCAAATTTTGCCTCTCTTTCCTATTGAAGTGCTGCCCAAATTTCTTGTGAATTCTTCCTTGTTCCTCGTGTCATCCATCATCTTGTTGAAACCTTCCATGAGCATTGGTTTCACTTGTTTGTCAGAGAAGCAACTAAGTTTACCTCTTGCTCTTTCTCTTCCCCTTTTCATTCTAAGATCTCGGGACGAGATCTCTTGTAAGTGGAGGAGAGTTGTAACAGCCCGGGACCGACGCTCCAGAAGATTCCCCTTTGATTCTATTCTCTTCGCGTGATTCGTTTGGTTGTCGCATTCATTATCACATCATTTGCATCATCTGCATAGCATCGTCACTTGTTTTGAAAAACTTGCATCCGTTCGTAGTTATCGGTTCTCCCCATTGAGCGTTTCGATTCAACCACATATGCACGCGCCCATGGCATCATTAAAATATTGTTTTTAAAAGTGGGTATAAAATATTCTCATATTGGGTCAATAGTTGGCTTGCAGCCTTATTATATTGTAGGTGGCCACCTGCCAAATTTTGTGGCAATCGGAGGTCGTTTGATACCCCAACGGTGGAATGTAGCAGCACCGTCATCGGTTTATTTGTTGGACGATTTTGGTTTGTAAAACTTCGTTCCGGGCCGAAATTCTCTCTCTCATCTCAGTCGAACACCACCCTACATAGCCCACCTAGCCCAGCCTAGCCCCAACCCGCAACAGGAACCGTCCGATTTCGATCGGAGGGTCGAAAATCGGGCAAAAAAACCTAACCTAGTCTGCCTTGCTATATAAGCAACCCTACCCTGCCTAATTGGCAAAACCCTAGCCTCCCCTTGATATCTGCACCACCCCAAGCCTTCTGGTCGCCGAGAATGGTCTGCCCTTGTCTGGATCTGTCCGTTCCGCACCTTGTCGGCATCCTTCCATGCTTTCTCGAGCCCTAGACGATGTCGTTGACCCGCTGCCATGGCCGCAGGACTCTCTTTCCCGCTGTGAGCACCACAACTGAAGCTGCGTGTTTTTCCCTAGATCCGTTCTGGTATATAGAGGTTATTTAGTGTGTGAACTATTTTGATTCACGAGCACATGAGTGGCCGAGTTGGCTAGCGTAGCCAGGCACAAGCCCACAATCCTAGCAGTCCTGGGTTCGAGTCCCCTTTTTGCCTTGTTTTGTTTCAGTATCCACACGCCCACGCACACCAGCGCACACTCGGGCCGAATCCTCCTGGGCCACTGCACTTTGCTGCAATTCGGCCCATGCATATTTTTTCCCTCTTGCGATTTTGTCAATAATCAAGACATGCATAAATTATAGATTTTGCCACCATTTTAAAATGCCTATAATTATATATTCATGCATCCAAATAAAAATGGCATATACATAATATGTTCAGAATTTGTGTAGTTTAACAATACGCAACTTTCAACCATGATACCAATACTTAAACTTGTTGTTTGCAATTATTTGCCTAATGACGTGCTAAAATGGTTTATATCATAACTATTTAACCGTAGCTTTGATTTTAATGTTCCACATATGTATCTTGCCTAGAAAAATGTGTAGAATAACATGGTGGCATTTATTTTGCAGTTCAACAACTATAAAATATGTTGAGGACAAATCTGGAGTAAATTTATAACATGCATATGGGGTCATTTCGAAAATACTATAAATTGTTTCCGACCTCATTTAACATGCCTAGATAGATAGTTTATTTATGCTTCACCTCTTGCCATGTTTAACAACATTTAATATTGTCGTGTACCTAAATGAGAGTGAACTAAATATTCGAATGTGGAGTTTCGTCAATATACAATTCGTAGCATATTGATCTTCACTTAATGTGTAGAAGTTGATTGATGTGCTTTGTCATGACATGTATAAATTGCATCATATTTTTTTTGTGCATCATGTCATGCATTGTTGTGGTGTATCGTGTGCTCATTATTTGTTTTGAATTGCTTCTTCTCGATAGAGTTCCTAAAGCATTCGGAGTGTGAGGATTAGTTTGACTACATCTCGTTCGACTGCTTCACAGATCATCTTCTTCATGGATTCGTTCTTCTTCCAAGCGGGATCTCAGGCAAGATGACACATTTCCCTGGATACCACTACTATCATTGCCATGCTAGTTGTCTCATTTTCTACCGATGTGTCACGTTACCTACCACTTGTATGGCAAGCCTCCCAGCATTGCCATGATAAGCCTCTAACCCCTCCACATCCCAGCAAACCTTTGTTTGGCTATGTTACCGCTTGCTCGGCCCTTCTTATAGCGTTTGTAGCTGCAGGTGCAATTGCTTCCATGTGAAAACATTGCAATTGATGTGCTTTAATTTAATGCACTTATATACTTGGTAAAAGGTGGAAGGCTTGGCCTTTTGCTCAGTGTTTTGTTCCAATTTTGCCGCCCTAGTTACTTGTGAACCGGTGTTATGTTCCATATCGAGCACTCTTAACACGCTTGGGTTGTTATGAGGGCCCACTTGATAATTAGTTTTGGGATAAAACTCTTCTGGCAAGGCCCAACATTGGTACTACATTTGCCTAACATAATAATACTGATAATAAATTTGATGCATAGGGAGTTAGCGCTACCCGAGGTTCGTTATTCAACATAATACAGGAGGGCCAGTGTTGCTGGTGCTGGTCCAAACTAGAGCATCACGCTGGCTACCTGGGGTAACTCGGGACGTTAGTTACTGTACACTTAGCTCATCCACCGTATCCTAAGAATGAGATATACGCCTCCTATTGGGATTGTCGACACGTCGGGCGGCCTTGCTGGATTTTTTTTACCTTTCTCTAATGTCTTGTGTACCGACTCTAAGGATACCTTGGGCTATCTAGAGGTGGAGGTTTTCCGGTGCAGCTCGTGGTAATTTGTGATGGACTAGTTGGAGCACCCCTGGAGTATTAAATATTTTTGAGAAGCCATGCCCGCGATTATGTGGAAACGTGGAAACTTTGTTTAATACCCGGTCATAGAAAACTTGAAGTAAACTCTAATAAAATACACCAACTGTGTGTGTAATCGTGACTATCTCTGCTCATGAGTACTTATCCGAGAGAGAACACAGTGGGGATATGTTTGACGTAAGTTGGTGTTCAGGGTCACTTAGTGATCATTACGAGTTCACGTCTGTTATGCGTAGACCACCATACTTTAATTTATGTATTTGTAAGTTAGCCACTCAAATAAATGCTTAGTTGCTTGCTATAGCCTGACCACTTAACCATTCCTCACCCATTACGCTTCTCTAGTCTTGATACCCTTGGAAATGAGATTGATGAGTCCCTATGGCTCATAGATTACTGCAACAACAGTTGCAGGTACAGGTAATGTGATGATTTGATGTGAGCGTGATGCTTGTTTGATTTGGAGTTCTTCTTCATCATCATCAATCTAGGATGGGTTCCAGGCGGTAGCCTGGGATAGCAAGGATCGATGTCATTTTATCGTTTGATTTCGCCCGTCGTCGGACCCTGCTCTAATATATGATGTTTGAATAATTTTTTATATTGATGTGATCTTGATGTAGCTTGTGGCGAGTGTAAGCCAATTCCATATACACATCTCTTCTGTATATGTACTTGTAATGATATCCATTCTTGCAAAACGACAAGATGCGCTTCTATCGCCGTCGAGGCCCTCGAGCCAAAATGAGGATAGGATCGCATCTTGGGCGTTATGCGTGTGTACTTTGCAAATCTATATGTCATACTGTAGATGCTGCTACTACACTCCACATGGAGCTATTCCAAATGACTGTTCCACTGTACGTATCCGGATTGCTATTGAGAGTCATCCGGATTGGTGTTAAAGCTTGCATCAACGTAAATCTTTACGACGAACTCTTTATCACCTCCATAATAGAGAAACATTTCCTTAGTCCTCTAGTTACCAAGGATACTTTTGAAAGTTGTCCAGTGATCCACTCCTGGATCACTTTTGTACCCCTTGACAGACTCATGGCAAGGCACACACCAGGTGCGGTACATAGCATGGCATACTATATAGAGCCTATGGATAAGGCATAGGGTACGACCTTCATCCTTTCTATTTCTTCTATCATGGTCGAGCTTTAAGCATTACTCAAATTCACACCTTACAAATCAGGCTAGAATTCCTTCTTGGACTGATCCATTTTTAACTCTTTCAAAATCTTATCAAGGTATGTACTCATTGAAAAATCTTATTAGGTGTCTTGGTCTATCTCTATAGACCTTGATGCCCAATATTCAAGTAGCTTTATCCAGGTCTTCCTTTGAAAAACTCCTTTCAAACAACCCTTTATGCCTTCCAGACTTCTACATCATTTTTTATCAAAGATATGCCATCCACATATACTTATCAAAAATTCTATAGTGCTCCCACTCAATTTCTTGTAAATAAAAGTTTCTTATAAACTTTGTATAAACCCAAAAGCTTTGATCACCTCATCAAAGCGTATATTCCAACTCCGAGATGCATACTCCAGTCCACAGAAGGATCGCTGGAGCTTGCATACATTTTAGCACCCTTAGGACTGAAAATCATTCTGGTTGTATCACATACAACCTTTCCTCAAGGAAACCATTAAGGAAACAATGTTTTTACATCCACATGCCAGATTTCATAATCGAAAAATGCAGCAACTGCTAACATAATTCCAACAGACTGTAACATCGCTACGGGTGAGAGAGTCTCATCGTACTCAACTCCTTGAATTTGTAGGAAACTACTTTGCGACAAGTTAAGCTTTATAAATGGTGAGATTTACCATGAGCATATGTCTTCTTCTTAAATATCCATTTGTACTTAATGGCCTGCCGTTCATCGGGCAAGTCTACCAAAGTCCATATTTACTTTTCATACATGGTTCCTATCTCGGATTTCATGGATCCTAGCCATTTGTTCGAATCCGGTCCCACCATCGTTTCTTCATATCTCGGGGGTTCACTGTTGTCTAACAACATGACCTCCAAGACAGGATTGTCGTGCCACCTAGGTGAGGTACGAGTACTTGTCGACCCACAAAGTTCAGTAGTAACTTGATCCGAAGTTTCATGATCATCATCATTCGCTTCCTCTTCAATTTGGTGTAGGCACCGTAGGAACATCTTTCCACACTGTACTACCATCCAACAGAAGTGACAGTTCAATAACCACATCAAGTTCTACCCCCCCCCACTCAATTATGTCGAGAGAAACTCTTTCTCGAGAAAGGACCCGTTTTTGGCAACAAACACTTTGCCCTTGGATCTGACAAAGAAGGTATACCCAACTGTTTCCTTAGCTATCCTATGAAGACGCATTTTTCTGTTTTGGGTTCGAGCTTATTAGGTTGAAACCTTTTCACATAAGCATCACATTCCCAAACTCTAAGAAATGACAACTTAGGATTCTGCCAAACCATAATTCATATGGTGTCATCTCAACGGATTTAGATGGTGCCCTTATTAAAGTGAATGTAGTTGTCTCTAATGCATAACCCCAAAACGATAGTGGCAAAATGACTAGAGACATCATAGTACACACCATATCAAATAGAGCACGACTACGACGTTCGGACACACCATTACACTATGGTGTTCCAAGTGGCGTGAGTTCTGGAAAAAAAATCCACGTTGTCTTATGTTGCATACCAAACTCGTAACTCGGATATTAACCTCCACGATCATATTGTAGACATTTTATCTTCTTTTCATGATGATCTTAAACTTCACTCTGAATTTGAATGAAATTTTCCAACATTTCAGACTTATGTTTCATTAAGTCAAATCATTAGTCAAGGTAAGAAAATAACGACATCCACTACACGCTTCAACACTCATTGACCGCATAATTCCACATGTATTATTTCCAATAAGTCACTTGCCCGCTCCGTCATATCGGAAAACGTGGTATAAGTCATCTTGCCTAAGAGGCATCGTCCGCATGCTCAACCGATTCGAATCGACTATGTCCAAACATCCATAAGCATGGAGTTTCTTCATGCGCTTTACACCAATATGACCTTTAGCGGCAGTGCCACAAGTATGTGGTACTATCATTTTTCACTTTGCATCTTTTGGCATCAATATTATGAGCATGTGTATCACTACGATCAAGATTCGATAAACCATTCACATTGGGTGCATGACCATTGAAGGTATTATTCATGTAAACAGAATAACCATTATTCGGTGACATAAATGAATAATTGTATTGCAATAAGATCGATCTAATCATGTTCATGCTCAATCAAATAACATTTATTTAGTTGCAAAACTATTCTCGAGGGCAGAGGGAGCGTGCGATAGTGATCACATCAACCTTGGACACACTTCCAACACACATCGTCACCTCGCCCTTAGCTAGTCTCGTTTATTATATAGCTTTTATTTTGATTTACTAACATTAGCAACTGAACTGGTATCTAATACCCAGGTGCTACTAGGAGTACTAGTAAGGTACACATAAATATCACGTATATCAAATATACTTTTGTTGACATTGTCAGCCATCTTATCTATCAAGTATGAAGGGAAGTTCCGCTTCAGTGACTGTTCTCCTCATAATAGAAGCACTTAGTCTTGGGTTTGGGTTTCTTCACTGGAACAACAACTCACTTTCCATTCATGAAGTTTCCCTTCTTTCCCTTGCCCTTCTTGAAACTAGTGGTTTCACTAACCATTAACATTTGATGCTCCTTCTTGATTTCTACCTTCTTCATGGTGTCAAATATTGCGATAGCTCAGGGATCATCTTTTCCATCCCTGGCATGTTTATAGTTCATCGTGAAGCTCTAGTAGCTTTGTGTCGGTGACTTAGAGAACTATATAAATCACTTTCTTATCTGGAAGATCAACTCCCACTTGATTCAAGTGATTGTAGCACCGAGACAATCTGAGCACATGCTCACCGATTGAGCAATTCTCCATCATCTTGAAGGCAAAGAATCTTGTTGGAGGTCTCATACCTCTCAACACAGGCATGAGCCTAAAATCAAATTTCATCTCTTGGAACATCACACTCCATGACATTCAAAATGTATTTGGACCCTGAATTCTAAGCCAAAATGCATGATTCACTGAACTATCAGGTAGTCATTGGAACGTGCCTGTCAGATGTTCACAACATCCACAGTCACCACTTGGGGTAGGTGCACCAAGCAGTGCATTAAGTACATAAGCCTTTTGTGCAGCAACTGACAACAATCCTCTGATCATGAACCTGTCCGCATAATTGCTACCATCATCTTTCAACTCTATTTTCCCTATGAATGTATAAGAAACATAGTGTAGGTACAGCGCGAGCTATGGATCTACAACATAATTTTGCAAAGACAACTTTAGACTATGTTCATGATAATGAGTTCAATTAATCATATTACTAAATAACTCCCACTCAAATCAACATCCCTCGGGTTGTCTAAGTGTGACATGATCCAAATCCACCAACACAAGTCCGACCATCACGTCAGATGATGTGGTGTCAATTGTGAACATCTCCATATTGAAAATATGTACTATATGACTCATATTCGAGCTTTAGGTCTCCTGTGTTCCGAGGCCATGTTTGTACATGCAAGACTTGTCAAATTTAACACAAGTGTTTCGCATGTGCAAAACTGGCTTGCACCCGTTGTATGTGAACATAGAGTCTATCACACCCGATCATCATGTGGTGCTTCGAAACGACGAACTTTCGCAACGGTTCACACTCAGGGAGAACACAATTTTATCTTGAAATTTTAGTGAGGGATCACCTTATAATGCTATCGTCATCCTAAGCAAAATAAGATGCATAAACGGATTAACATCACATGCAAATCATAAGTGACATGATGTGGCCATGAACTTGTGCTTTTGATCTCCATCTCCAAAGCACCGGCATGATCTCCATCATCACCGGCACGACACCATGATTTCCATCATCGTGTTTCCATCGGGGTTGTTACGCCAACCATGCTTCTACTACTATTGCTACCGTTTACCGATAAAGTAAAGCATTACATGGCGTTTAATGATTGACACACAGGTCATACAATAATTAAAGACAACCCTATGTCTCATACCGCTTGTCCTATTCATCGACATGCAAGTCGATATAAATTATTACAAAACATGATCATCTCATACATAAAATATATTTCATCATGTCTTTGGCCATATCAGATCACAACATTCCCTGCAAAAACAAGTTAGATATCCTCTAATTTGTTGTTGCATGTTTTACGTGGCTGCTATGGGTATCTAGCAAGAAAGATTCTTACCTATGCAAAACCACAATGGTGATAATTAAGTTGCCTTTTAACCTTCTAGAAGGACCGCCTCTGTCGAGGTTGATTCAACTAAAGTGGGAGAGATAGACACCCGCAAGCTATCTTTATGTAACAAGTTACATGTTAGTCGATGGAACCGGTCTCTCGTACGTGGACAAGTAAGGTTGGTCTGAGCCGCTTCATCCCACAATACCGTCGAATAAAGATAAGTCAAAGGAGGTAAGCAATCTTAACATCAACACCCACAAACTCGTTTGTGTTCTACTCATGCATATCATCTACGCATAGACCTGGCTCTGTACTGTTGGGGAACGTTGCATGGGAAAAAAAATAATTCCTACAAACACCCAAGATCTATCCATGGAGATGCATAGCTATGATAGGGGAGTGTATCTACATACCTTTGTATATCGCTAAACGGAAGCGTATATAACCCGGTTGGTGTAGGCATACTCTTCACGATCTAATCGCGATCTGATCCGATCTAGCGCCGAACGGATGACACCTCCATGTTCCACACATGTGCGGCTCGATGACATCTCCTCCTTCTTATCTAGGAAGCGTGGGAGGAGAAGTAGATGGGATATCAACCAGCATGAAGGCATGGTGGATATGGTGGTGGAGCAATCCCGGTAGGTCTTCGCCAAGCGCTATCGTAGAGGTAGGGCTGCCACCGGGGAATGGGATTGTTATGTCTAGCCCTCACCCTCTCCTCTACTATATATAGGAGGCAAGGAGTAGGGTTTGGTTGCATCTCTAGTCTGAAAGTGCGTTATATCGACTAGAGGGGGGTGAATAGGCGACTTTCACAAATTCATCACTTTAGGAATTTCAACTTTGAGGAATTTGAAATGTGATGAATAACTAGCAGTGGAATAAGTACTCAAGTGCATGAGGAACATAGCAACAACATAGTCATGATGATGAAATGAACATGCACGAGTTACAGGTAGCGTGATACAAGATAAGAAGTGATGAACAAGGTAACTTGAAGAATTTGAGGTGAGGAAAATGTGAAAGTCTTCAGTCAAATTCTTCAAACAGTAACGATAAATTTCATCAACAAGTATACAAGGAATAAGGGGGTTGAGGAAATAGAACCAGGTAGCTCAATGAAGATAATGGTTTGATGACGCAGTTCCAATTGTTGTGACAGTTGTACATCTAGTTTGGAGCGGTCTGGTATTTAAACCAGAGGACACACTGTCCCAGGACACATAGTCCTTACCGTATTCTCCTTGAGCTAAGGTCACACAGTCCTTTCCCCAACACTTGTGGTAATTCTTCAGGGTAGACTCCCAAAACCCTCACAAACTGGTCACCCGATGATCCACAATTTACTGCTGGATTCTCTAGACCAAGGTCACTTCGTGATCCCCAATTGACTGCAGGATGCACTAGACCATGACGCCTAACTGTCTGGAGGATGCACAGTCCTCAAAGGTAACAAGTGTCGGTTACACATAGGAATTTCTTTAGTGATGCTCAATCACTTTGGTTTGGTGGTTTGGTTGTGGGTTTTTCCTCACTGATGATTTTCTCTCAAAGTCCTCGAAGGATGGGTTGCTCTCAAATGAAAAGTGTCAGTTCTCTCTCGGAGCAGCCAACCAAATAGTGGTTGTGGGGGTGGCTATTTATAGCCAGGGTGCAACCTAACATGATAATACATAAATGTCCCCAATGATATGACCGTTATGTGGATGTTATAATTGGGGACAGCTGGCGCTAAGCACAACAACGGTCGGAAATTCGAACTATGAAAGTCCTCAGACTTATAATGTTCCTCACCTGTAGGCAATTCGCACTGGCAAAATCCTAACTCCTCAATCAGATCAATTTCCATAGAGACTAGAAGAACTTCGTCTCTGTCACTGAAGAACTTGACTGAACCGTAAAAGATTTCCAAAGGCTTCACTCGAAGGATTGGATACATTGAGGATTTTGGAGTTGAGCATCAGTTTGAAATTTTCCTTAGTATTACCTTGGCCCCCTTTAACAGTACGGTGTTTCCTATGACTCAAATAAAGGACATGAAACTACGAAAACAAAAGTCTTCACGCTTCATAGTCCTCGTTCATATCTTCAAGGTCACACCAACTTCCTCATTTTCAAACCTTCAGGGAATACCAAAGTCTTCAGCAAAGTCTTCACCAAAGTCTTCAGTTGAAGACATACATTTTTAGGGCTCGCTAATATCCGAATAAATCAAACTCCTCATCGACTTATAGAGCCTGTGTACACTCACAAACACATTAGTTCCTTAACCTATAAGTCTTCAATACACCAAAATCACTAAGGGGCACTAGATGCACTAATAATCTCCCCCTTTTTGGTGATTGATGACAAATAGGTTATGTTTTCAACGGGGATAATATTATGAAGTATAAATACTGAATTTGAGGAATTTGATTGCAAGATATAGAAGAACTCCCCCTGAAGATGTGCATATTTGAGGAATTTGCTTTGGACTGCAAATGCACATGGCAGGTTAAAACATGGAGAACTCCCCCTATATCTTGTAATTCATACACGCATTTAAACATATGATATGAAGAATTTGAAATGCGTGATGAAAATGGTGTCTGACAAAATTCAGCATGCGTGCATTAAGGTGCATGAGGAAATAAGCATGCGAGGAAATAGTTCAAAAGAGTCAGACCACCATAGGACTTAAGTTTACAACTCAACCAACAAAAGCTTCGGAAGAGCGAGAGTTCTAACTTAAACAAAAATAGCCCATATAAATAGACCCGCTTGAAGAGTAACTCAAATTTTCTCCCCCTTTGTCATCAAATACCAAAAGGGATGAAAAAGTGAGGACTAACGCCCCTTGAATAATTTCAACGTGTTGGTGAAGAAGGAGCTCCAGCGTTGTTGGGGTCGTTTGTCGATGCAAGGCCTACTGCAGTGTCATCAATGTCTTCATCTTCATCGCGCTCACATGATGAAGAATATGAACTTGTGACCATTAGAGGAACTTTAACCTTCTTGAATTTCTTCTATGGTTGACGAGCCCAGTCAGGATGTTCCTCAAGATCCAGCTCATTCAGTTCTCCAGGAGTAGTGAGGTGAGACAATATAGCCCAAGTGCGCTTGAGGGTTTCATGTGCATAGTAGTGAATCCTCTTCACAGAGTTTTGCGTCACTGTCATGTTTTGTACCATGTAACCAAGTTGACACTTTACCCACTTGTGATTGCAATCGACTTTCTAATGAAGACTTATTAGAAGTTCACGACCAGTCATCACACGTGGGGAAGACTCGTGAGGTTTTTGAGCTAAGGCCTTTGCTTCTAAGTCTTGAGTGGCAGTGTCATCATTGGTGGAGAAGGAAGCAACTTTGCAAAACTGTCCATCCAATGGACGAGTGCCTTCATCAATGAGCGCCTTGCCTTTTCCTTCCACTAATTCAATTGTGCTCTTGATGACTTCGATCGGAGGTAGGAAGCCAAAGTGATTCTGGAGATCAGCCTCAAAAGGAACTGAGGACTTTGCCCTGATGAATTTCATGATCCAAGGCGCATAAGGCTTCTGTTCGAATGGGGCTAGAGAAGCATTGGCCATTGTCCTCATGAAGAAATCATGGAAGTTGATGGGAATCCCATGGATGATGTTGAAGAGCATATTATTCATGACTCCCTCCACTTCTTCTTATTCTTCAGAATTGTGGCCCTTTTGAGGACATAGAGAATTTGTGAGTATGCGGTAGACCGTCCTGGGCACATATCGCAAATCCTTCACAAGGAAGGTTTTCTGTTGAGGCTTTCCAGGAATCAATATCTTCATCAGCACTTGCATCAATTGATTTGGAAGTGCAGGTTCATCAAACAGTCTACGAGCCTCATCTGAGGGAATTGGAACTGGTACACACTGAAGCAGTTCAGATGCTTGAGCAGTGAAGTGAGTTGATCCTATCATCCAGTCCAAAACCCAGGAGTTGATGTCTGAAGCATTTCCACTGATATGAAGTGTGGCATAGAACTGAAGGATGGGTTCTTCATTCCAGTCGCAGATGTCAACGCAGAAAGGAAGAATGCCTGCATCGTGAAGAACTTGGAGCACCGGTGTGAACGATGGAAGTGTTTCCATGTTCGCATGAGGAATCTGGTGGTGCTCGAAGACTTTCTTATTCTCAAACAAGACTGATGCATAGTAGTTCAGTTGAGTGGCAGTCCAGAATCTGCTTCGTCCGGCCCATGCTGAGTCATATGGATTTGGACCTGTGAAGAACATGCGCTTATTGAAGAAATTTCTCTTGATGAATTTGGGGCATGCTGAGCCTTTGAATGGCATTCTGGGCTTCGGTTGAATATTTGGCTTGAAGCGGCCTTTGATTTCCTTTGGAATAGGAGGAATTTCTTCAAACTAAAGAATTTGTAGAACTGTTTCCTTAGGGTGAGCTTGAGCACCAATGTCATCAGTTGTTGCAGCTGGAATTTCTTTAGTGACTTGTGTGGTCAGGTCAACAGATTCTTCATGAAATTATTTAGTCTGGGTAGGGGACTGAGGAATCTGTGTCAAAGCAGTAGTCACTGATGAATTTGGGTGTGCTGATTCCCAATATTCATCGTTGATGACAGGAGTTGTATTGCCAATGTCTACATCCTCACCAATTTCTTCAACACTAGCCTCTTTAGTAGTGAACTGAGGCTGGGGCGATGATGCCTTTGGAGTTGAAGCAATGTCTTCAACTTCAATTTCTTCATCAATCTGCTCTGTCGAAGTAGCAGAATGATCTTGATCTTCTTCATCTGGGATGACATAGTCAACCCCAAATGGTACAAGTTCATAGGCAGGTGCAGAGGAGATTGGTGTAGCATCAATGGGTCCAGTTGAAGAACTTGTAATAGTGTTCAACTTCTTCATAGCTGAGGATTCTGAATCTGATGTTTTTCTCTTTAGAGTCTTTTCTTCTACAGCTGAAATTTCTTCAGGCATGACTAATGTAGTCGCCCTGGTGGGTTTAGGTTCTTCAGGCGCAGCAAAAGCTTCAGCTGGCCTTTTAGTTTCTTCAGTTGGCCTTTTAGTTTCTTTAGCTTTAGGGTTGTCCTGGCATGGTCATCAATGGTCTAAATTTCTTCCGCAGGTCTGGGTATTGCTTCTGGTGCAAAAGCATTTTCATCAGCAGTCACATTAGGCTGAACAGTTTCATCAGCAGCCTGAGGAATTTCATCAGACTGAGGATTTTGTGGTTGCGATTGAGCTGCAACCCTTGTGTTGTGGTCCTTCACAACAGCTTGAGCAGCCCTGACGAATCTCACCTTGGTGCCTTTCCATTCAACATCATACCTGTCTTGATCCTCAGAGAGGGAGCGAATTTCAGACTGAACTGTGACGAGTTGATTTGGGGTCAATTTCATCACATTGTCTGTCAGAAACTGTTCTTTCCGAGCCATGTTCCTCTTAGCTCTCTCAGCTTGTTCTCTTTTCCATTTTTCTTCAGAAATGAAGTGGGAAAGGACATGGTCCACACCAAGAGGCAGGTTCAGTGAAGAAAGTGGGGTGTTTGGATCCTCATATCATATATCAATGAAATTGAGGATCATCTTGGGGTCCAGCATGAGAGGAACAGAGCTGCCTTTGGCTATTGCAGCTTGTTGCTGGCTCTCTCTGATGATTTTTTCAAGTTCTTCTTCATCAGCTTCATCATCATCATCCTCAGATCCTGAGGGTATCGTTACCATAGCTTTGCTTGTGTGAGGACTTGGTCTTTGACCTCGTCCAGCCGTTTTCTTCAGCTTCAACACTGTAGGGCTAGTTGAGGACTTTGTTGTAGTAGAGGAGCTTGCCGAGATCTTTGGAACTTTTGAGAATCCCTTAGTCCTCTTACATGATACCAGATGCACAGGCGTTGAGGATGTTGCAGCTGTAGCTGAGGACTGAGCAGCAATAGTACCAGCATCAGAGGCCTTTGAAGGTTGAGGCCTTTGGACTTGAGGAATCTGCTGTGATGACTTTGAGGTTGAAGAAGTTGACTTCACAGCAGATTTCTTCATCATTGATTTCTTCGGAGCACTTGCAGATGCTCCGACAGAGGCAGCAGCAGCAGAGTCTTCATTGAATTTCTTCACTGTGTATTTGTCTTTCCACACCAGCTTGGCTTGCTGTTTCTCCCATATATGAGGAAAGTCTTCACCAGTCTCGAGACTAGTGGGATCAGCAATTTGATTTTGAGCCAGGGGAGGCCTGCTGCAAGGAGGTTTCATAGCGATTTTCATCATGTATTTAGGAGTTACATAACGATATTCCTTCCATTCCCTTGCCCATCTCCTCTCTATTTTCTGCAGACGAATTTTTCTCTCCTTAGTTGTCTCTTTTCCATGAGTTTCCTCATCGGGTGTGTAGTATTCCTCATACACATCGTCTGGGATCTCAAAAGCAGTTTGTACATCAGGCTTCTTCCCACCTTTCTGTGGTTTCTTCCCATTAGCAATTTTCTTTAGCTGAGGAATTTGAGTTCTTGAGGATTCTAAAGAAGTGCACAGATTTTCTTCAAGAAACGCTGCAAATGAGTTAAGTTGATGAGAACCTAGTGATTCATGAGCGGACATGTTTGTACCTGTTAACAGAGTATAGGTGCGAGGAATTTGAACAGGTCATATGCGTTCTCAGAAGTTTTTCAATAAATTTAAGAGTGAGGAATTTGACCATGGGTGTCTTGAGGAATTTCACTAAGTGTTCTTTGTCTTAGGTTCCGGAGTTGTGCAAATTTTGGGAATTCACACAATTGAGGAATCTTGAAGAAAATCATAACTTAGGGAAAATCATCAAGTGTATGAAGATGTAAGGTGCTTTAGAATGAGAATTATGAAGAATAAACACCTTTTGAGGAATATTAAGAACATTTGTAGATTAAACAAGGGCAGTAAAAATAAATTTTATGTACCCTGGTGAAGAACACGACAAACTGAGAGATGAGATTGGGAAGTTCGTTAGTCCAGATCTCCCACGCCCTAGCTCGGTACAGGGAGACAGCTACAGCGGCGGCGGGATGAGGACTTCCGTGACCGATGCGAGTACGTTGACGGCGAGGTCGAGATAGTGAAGCTCTTCCACAACGATGGCGATGATTTCAGCGGCGACGCTAGGTTGGAACTCGGTTGAGAGAGGAAGTGAGTAACCGAGCATAGTGAAAGGGGGGTATTTATAATGGAAGTGAAAACCAATTTGTTCGAAGATTTTGGACAATATTTCCCCTAACCCTTGCTCTCCATGCGACATGTGTCACCCACGTTCTGAGTAGTGGAGATTGTGGGGGATCGTGGGTTACTAGTCGTGGGAATCGGAACCGTTTGAGCGGGAAATGCTGAAATTTTGTTAGCGAAAATTTTAAATTGTCCGTACGCAAATTCTTCAGCTGTCAAGGACACAGTGAACACTTTGAACGAGTTTCAAAGTAGAACACATATGAAGAATTTGAGAACAGACTAGGTTGAGTTTAGCATAGAGGGGGAAAGGGTCCGATCACATTTACTTAGATGAAAATCAATTTGAAGAATTAGCAATAAGTGAATGCTGTTGAGGACACTGAAAACTCATATATATATATATATAGGTATATAGTCAATGAAAAATATGAGTTTCATAGTTTGAAGAATTTGAAAAGTTGAGGAATTTGAAAATGTGAATAATTTGCAAAATGACGAAAAACTCAACTTTGAAGAATTTCAACTATGGTTGGTGGCGTGACCCACCGTATAAGAATGATGACTTCAGACACCGCGTACAATTGTTGTAGGGTTCTGAGAATCAAATTCTTCATTAATTTCTTCACACTTAGAGTGTTATTCTTCATTGATTGAAGACAAACGTTTCTTCATGTCTTGCACATCTAAGTCATCAATTTGCATATGTGTTAGGATGTGTGTCCTTTTTGAAAGAACATTAGAAGATTCTAAGATATTTAGCTCACACCGCAACTTGCAAAATCTCTTTTCATCCAGGGGCTTCGTGAAGATATTGGCTAGTTGTTCTTCAGTGGGAATGTGGTCGATGGAGATGTCGCCCTTGAGTACATGATCTTGAAGAAAGTGATGAGGAATATGGATGTGCTTGGTCTTGGAATACTGAACTGGGTTGTAAGCAATCTTGATGGCACTCTCGTTGTCGTAGTAGAGAGGCACATTCTTCAACTTGATGTCATAGTCCTTGAGGGTTTGCTTCATCCATAGCAGCTGAGCGCAGCATGAACCAGCATCAATGTACTCAGCTTCTGTAGTAGACAGTGAGCGCAGTTCTGCTTCTTTGAGGACCAACGGACTAAGGATCGTCGAAGGAAATGACATGCGCCTGAGGTTGACTTGCGATCCACATGATCTCCAGCATGGTCAGCATCAGAGTATCCGACGAGGTGAAGATTTGAGCCCTTGGGATACCATAATCCAAGCGTTGATGTGTGACCTAAGTATCGAAGTATATGTTTCATAGCCTGATGGTGTGATTCCTTCGGTGTGGCTTGGAATCGGGCACACATGCAAACACTCATCATAATATCATGCCTAGATGCACATAAATATAATAATGAGACAATCATTGAGTGGTATACCTTCTGATCGAAATCTTTACCATTTTCGTTGGTGCAGAGGTGGCCTTTTGATAGCATTGGAGTTTTGACGCCTTTGCAATCTTGCATCTTGAATTTCCTCAGAACATCCTTGAGGTATTTCTCTTGTGAGATGAAGATGTCATTGTCTTGCTGACGAATTTGAAGACCTAGGAAGAATTTCAACGCTCCCATCATAGACATTTGATATTCTTCACTCATCATATAGGCAAATTCATCACTATAACGTTTGTCCATACAGCCAAAGATAATATCGTCTACGTATATTTGGCATATGAACAGTTCATTGTCATAGGATTTTCTGAAAAGAGTTGGGACGAGTGAACCGGGTTTGAAGCCTTTCTTCATGAGGAATTCCTTCATAGTGTCGTACCATGCCCGAGGGGCGTGCTTGAGGCCATAGAGGGCCTTGTTGAGTCTGAAGACTTTGTCAGGATGCTTAGGGTCTTCAAAACCTAGGGGTTGAGCAACATATACTTCTTCCTAAAGCTTACCGTTGAGGAATGCACTTTTCACATCCATTTGATATAAGATGATAACATGATGGTTAGCATAAGCAAGCAATATGCGAATAGCTTCAAGTCTAGCAACAGGTGCAAAAGTTTCATCAAAGTCAATTCCCTCAACCTGTGTGTAGCCTTGAGCTACAAGACGAGCCTTATTCCTTACCACAAGGCCATTTTCATCTTGCTTGTTTCGGTAGATCCACTTGGTACCTATGATGTTTTGCTTGTGAGGATCTAGCCATTTGACAAGTTTCCACATGTTGTTGAGCTTGAATTGATGCAATTCCTCTTGCATAGCTTGAATCCACTCAGGCTCCTTGAATGCTTCATCAACTTTGGTGGGCTCTATGATAGAGACAAAGGCAAAGTGCCCACAAAAGTTAGTTAAATGTGAAGCTTTTGAGCGAGTGAGAGGACCTGGTGCATTGATGTCATCAATGATTTTGTCAATCTGCACTTCATTTGCAACTCTTGGATGAGTAGGTTGACGTGGCTGAAGATTTTCTTCAGCACCATTTTTTTCAGGTGTATCAGCATGAATGTCTTCATTCGTTTGAATGACTTTCTCAGTGGGTATGGCATCTTTGTAGCCTTCAATTTAATGGATTCCTCAGGAGACTGTTCATCTAACACGAAAGGTAGGTGCTCTCTTTGCGAGCCATCAGTTTCATCAAACCGCACATCTACAGTTTGAACAACCTTGTGGTGGTAGGTGTTGAAGAGTCTGTAGGTGTGCGAGTCTTTTCTGTAACCAAGCATAAAACCTTCATGTGCTTTCGGTGCAAATTTTGAACTGTGGTGAGGATCTCTAATCCAGCATTTTGCACCGAAGACTTTGAGATAACATACATTGGGTTTCTTGCCAGTCATAAGTTCATACGAAATCTTCTTGGAGAATTTGTGAAGATATAACCTGTTGATGATGTGGCATGCAGTGTCAATTGCCTCAGGCCAGAAGTGATGAGGAGTCTTGTATTCATCAAGCATGGTGCGAGCCATCTCAACAAGAGTCCTGTTCTTGCGCTCCACGACACCATTCTGCTGTGGAGTATAAGGGGCAGATAACCCATGAGTAATACCAAGTTCATCAAGATTATTATTGAACTCAGTCCCATTATCACTCCTAATATGCTTGATCTTGACACCGAAGTTGGTGGAGGCCCTTGAAGCAAATCGTCTGAAGACATCCTGCACTTCAGTCTTGTACAGAATAATATGCACCCAAGTGTATCGAGAGTAATCATCAATAATGACAAAGCCATACAAACTTGAAGAAGTTGTTAGTGTGGAGTAATGAGTGGGACCAAAGAGATCCATGTGAAGCAATTCAAAAGGTCGTGTTGTGGTCAAGATTGTCTTCGAGGGATGCTTGGATCTGGTCAACTTTCTAGACTCACATGCACCACAGAGGTGGTCCTTGAGGAATTTGACACCTTCGATGCCAATGACGTGCTTTTTCTTCACAAGCGTGTGCAAATTCCTCATACCAGCATGTCAAAATTGTCGATGCCACAACCAGCCTTCTAAGGACTTTGCAAGTAGGCATGTGGCAGGCTGAGGACCTGTAGAGAAATCAACAATATACAAGTCTCCTCTCCTAAAGCCTTCGAAGACTTTGGAATTGTCAGATTCCATGATGACAACACAACGATATTTTCCAAATACGACAATCATATCAAGATCACAAAGCATTGAGACAGACATAAGGTTGAATCCAAGGGATTCGACAAGCATCACCTTATCCATGGTTTGGTCCTTTGAGATTGCAACTTTACCTAGACCCAATACCTTGCTTTTTTCCCTTTGTCTGCGTAGGTGATATGCTTCAGATGAGATGGAGCAATTGGCAAATTCATTAGTAGATTCTTGTCACCAGTCATGTGGTTTGTGCATCCACTATCAAGGACTCACTCAGTAGCTTTTGGAGTATCATCCTGCAGATGAATTAGTACAACTTACGAACTCATATGCTTCAGAGTGAAGAATATGACATCAATTTCACCACACATGATTTCATCACACACTATAGTAAGTAAGTAGTATGGGGACGTGAGAAATGAAGAATTCATTTCTACAAGGTTAGCTTGCATCCTTTCAAGCATTTCCTCAGGTCTCCAGCAAATTCATCAGATGTTCGAATTCATCTGGAGACATGACCATGCATAAGAAATTAGTTCAATTTCTTCACCACCCACATCTGGAGGGGTGGCAAAGAGTTCATCATTCGGTGAGCACCATATGAGAAGGGAGGCATCGAAGGAACTGCGCTTCGTTTCACAGGGCGAGGGTTAGAGTACTCAAATGAATAAGCAAAGAAATTCTTCGATGACTTACGAACATAATGGTTTGAAGAATAATGCACATATTCATAACTCTTAGATTTTCCCTGCGAAACAGAAGCATTAGCGCGAGAATGATATTTTTGACAATTTGAGGAATTTGGTCCAAGTGAGGACTTTGGTCCATATGAGGAATTTGATCTGGGGTTCCTATTCTTCATGAGTGGTGTCGTGAGGACATTCACTTGAAGATTTTGTAGGTAGCTCTTGGGAACCCAGATTTTCTTCATAGGAGAGTCATTCCTGCAGTTAGTTCCAACAAATCTAGCAAATACTTCACTTTTCTGATTTTTGAAGAATTTGTAGTTGGAGTCAAGTGACTCATCAGAGGAATATGAAGTTTCACAAGTAAAGCCAGATAAAGTGGATGCATCTATAGAAGGTCCTTTCGCAGCAACCCATGAGGTTTTGGGGTACTGCTTAGGTGTCCAGTAGGATCCATCAGCGTTGAGTTTCCTCACAAAGGCAATACTCTCTTTCCTAGGGTTCCTGTTCAGAATCTGCTTTTTGAGGACATCACAAAGGGTTTGATGCCCTTTGAGACTTTTGTACATGCCTGTCACATACAATTCCTTCAACCCTGCATTGTCGTTAGTGATACTTGTGGTATCCTCAGATGAGAAATTTGAGACCACCGGAATAGTTGAAGAATTTGCAGTAATAGAAGCATTTGAACATTCAGGTGAAGAATTGGCAGTTTCACGTTTGATGCATTTCAAACAAGTTGGAACAAATACTTCCTGAGCGGTACTGATCTGTGGAGCCAGTAAGAAATCGTTTTCCCTTTGGAGAACTTCATGTGACACCCTCATTTTCTCAGGATCTTGCTTTCTTTGAAGAAATTCATAAGAAAGCTTCTCATGATCGGCTAAGAGGTCATTATGATGACTCTAAAGGTTATCATACTTTGTCTGAAGTCTTTTGAGATTGTCAGACAGAGTTTGAGTTCGATCCACTTCATTGTTCAATAGATCATTGCATTTGTCTAGCATTTTCTGAAGCTTTTCAAGTGCACTTTGTTGCTTAGTGGCTTGTTTAACAAGTTTAGCATAGCTAGGTTTCACAAATTCATCAGATTCACCTTCACTGATTCAGAAGAGGAATGATGTTTGTGTACCTTTGATCCTTTTGCCATGAATTAATAGGTGGGAGCATAATCATCATTGCTGACATCAGAGTAGTTGGAGTAGTCATATTCTTGATCGTTGAAGATGGACTTGCTAACGAAAGCAGTAGCAAGAGAAAGGCTAGCGATGCTAGATTCTGATTCCATCTTAGATTCTTCCTCAGAATCCATTTCCTTGGTGATGAATGGTCGATCCTTTCTGGAACCATTCTTCTTGTGCTTTGAGGACTTTGAAGATGAGGACTTTGCAGATGAGGACTTTGAAGATTTCTTATTTTTCTTCGAGTCATCAGAACTATCATCCTTGTATTTCTTCATCTTCTTTGAATCTTTTCCCAGAGAGGACAGTCAGAGATAAAGTGACCAGGCTTCTTGCAATGATGACAGGTTCTTTTCTTGTAGTCTTCTGAGGAATCTAATTTCCTCAAGCCACTTTTTGATGACTTTCCAAATCCACCTCTCCTTGAGAACTTATGGAATTTCCTCATGAGCATTGCTAGTTCCTGACTTAGTTCTTCAGGATCACCAAGGTTGTTGTCGAAATCTTCTTCTTCGGATGAGGAAATTGCTTTCGCCTTCAAAGCACGAGATCTTCCATAGCTTGGACCATAGAGGTCTCTCTTCTCAGCTTGTTGGAATTCATGAGTATTGAGTCTCTCAAGAATATCGGCAGGATCAAGTGACTTGTAGTCTCCACGTTCTTGAATCATCAAAGTCAGAGTATCGAAAGAGGAGTCAAGAGATCTTAGCAGTTTCTTCACCACTTCATGGTCAGTGATATCGGTGGCACCCAGTTCTTGAAGCTCATTGGAGATATCAGTAAGATGATCAAAAGTTTGCTGAACATTTTCATCGTCAAGTCTCTTGAAGCGGTTGAAGATATTGCGAAGAACATCAAAACGAGAGTCACCTTGAGTGGAAACACCTTCATTGACTTTGGACAGCCTATCCCAGATAAGCTTAATAGTCTCCAAAGCACTCACTCTGCCATACTAACCTTTGCTTAGATGGCCACAGATGATATTCTTCACTTGAGAGTCGAGTTGCTTGAATCTCTTCACATCAGCAGCAGTAACAGTGGGAGTGATAGAGGGTACACCATTTTCCACAATGTACTAGAGATCATTGTCAATAGCTTCAAGATGCGTGCGCATCTTGTTCTTCCAATAGGGGTGGTCAGTACCATCGAAGGTAGGACAGCCCTTGGAAACCTTGATCATACCTGCAATCGACATAACTAGAAATCCAGGTGGTTAAACCAAAATCACACAGATCAAGGGAGTACCTTCTCTAATACCAATTGAAAGTGTGTTATATCGACTAGAGGGGGGTGAATAGGTGATTTTTACAAATTCATCACTTGAGGAATTTCAACTTTGAGGAATTTGAAATGTGATGAATAACTAGCAGCGGAATAAGTACTCAAGTGCATGAGGAACATAGCAACAACATAGTCATGATGATGAAATGAACATGCACGAGTTACAGGTAGCGTGATAGAGGATAAGTAGTGATTAACAATGTAACTTGAAGAATTTGAGGTGAGGAAAACGTGAAAGTCTTCAGTCAAATTCTTCAAACAGTAACGATCAATTTCATCAACAAGTATACAAGGAATAAGGGGGTTGAGGAAATAGAACCAGGTAGCTCGATGAAGACAATGGTTTGATGACCCAGTTCCAACTGTTATGACAGTCGTATGCCTGGTTTGGAGTGGCCTAGTATTTAAACCAGAGGACACACAGCCGCAGGCCACACAGTCCTTACCATATTCTCCTTGAGCTAAGGGCACACAGTCCTCGCCCAACACTCGTGGTAAGTCTTCAGGGTAGACTTCCAAAACCCTCACAAACTGGTCACCTGGCGATCCACAATTTACTGATGGATGCTCTAGACCAAGGTCACTTCGTGATCCCCAATTGATGGCAGGATGCACTAGACCATGACGCCTAACTGTCTCGAGGATGCACATTCCTCAAAGGTAACAAGCGTCAGTTCCACACAGGAATTTCTTCAGTGATGCTCAATCACTTTGGGTTTGGTGGTTTGGTTGTGGGTTTTCCTCACTGATGATTTTCTCTCAAAGTCCTCGGAGGATGGGTTGCTCTCAAATGACAAGTGTCAGTTCTGTCTTGTTGCAGCCAACCAACTAGTGGTTGTGGGGGTGGCTATTTATAGCCAGGGTGCAACCTGACATGATAAGACATAAATGCCCCCAATGATATGACCATTATGTGGATGTTATGATTGGGGACAGCTAGCACTAAGCACAGCAACGGTCGGAAATTCGAATTATGAAAGTCCTCACACTTATCATGTTCCTCGCTTGTAGGCAATTCGCACTGGCGAAATCCTAACTCCCAGTTAGATCAATTTACTCAGAGACCAGAAGAACTTCGTCTCTGTCACTGAAGAACTTGAGTGAACTGTAAGAGTTTCCAAAGGCTTCACTCGAAGGATTGGATAGGTTGAGGATTTTGGAGTTGAGCACCAGTTGGAAATTTTCCTTAGTATTACCTCGGACCCTTTAACAGTACGGTGTTTCCTATGACTCAAATAAAGGAAATGAAAGTACAAAAACAAATGTCTTCACGCTTCATAGTCCTCATTCATATCTTCAAGGTCACACCAACTTCTTCATTTTCAAAGTCATTAGGGAATACCAAAGTCTTCACCAAAGTCTTCAGTTGAAGACATACATTTTAGGGGTCGCTAATCTCCGAATATATCAAACTCATCATCGACTTATAGAGCATGTGTACACTCACAAACACATTACTTCCTTAACATATAAGTCTTCAATACACCAAAATCACGAAGGGGCACTAGATGCACTAACATAGGCCCCTCCTGCAAGCAGGGCCGGCGTCTAGGGAGGAAACTTGCCTCCCAAGGCAAGTCGACTCCTTCCCACTTAGGGTTTCCCCTTCCCCTCGCACATGGGCCTTGTGGGGAAAGGGACCCTAGCCCAATAAGGCTAGGGCGGCCCGCCTACAGCCCATGCATGCCCTAGGGGCGAGAGGGATCCTTCCGGACTCCTCGGGAACCATCCCGGTACAATACCGGAATAACCCGAAACTTTTCTGGTAGCCAAAATATGACTTCCCGTATATAAATCTTTACCTCCGAACAATTTCAGAGGTCCTTGCGACGTTTCGGATCTCATCCGGGATTCTGAAAAACATTCGCTCACCAACGTAGATATCCCAATACTACTCTAGCGTCACCGCACGTTAAGCATGCGGACCCTACGTTAGAGAATGATGTAGACATGACCAAGACACCTCTTTTGTCAATAACCAATAGCGGGACCTGGATGCCCATGTTCATTCCGACATTTTCCACAAACATCTTCATTGATCAAACCATGATGCTAAGGATTCAACAATCCGTATGTAGTTCCCTTTGTCCGTCGATATGTTAATTGCCTGAGATTCGATCGTCGGCATCTCCATACCTAGTTCAATAACGTTACCGGGAAGTCTCTTTACTCGTTCCGTAATACAAGATCTCATGAGTAACTCTTTAGTCACATTGCTTGCAAGCCCATTACAATGCTGTATTGCCGAGTGGGCCCTCAGATAGCTATCTGTCATATGAAGTAACAAATCCCAGTCTTGATCCATGCCAACTCAACAGACACCCTTGAAGATACCTGTAGATCACCTTTATAGTCACCCAGTTACGTTGCGACATTTGATACACGTAAGTTACTTCTCTGGTGTCAGTGAGTTGCATGATCTCATGGTCACAGGAAAAAAATAGTTGACATGCATAAAACCATAGAAATAAACTGACACGATCATATGCTACATTTATAGTTTGGGTCTTATCCATCACATCATTCTCCTAGTGATGTGATCCTATTATCAGATGACAACTCATGTCTATGATTAGGAAACCTGGACCATCTCTGATCAACACATGGTAGTCTAGTAGAGGCTCACTAGGGACATGGTGTTGTCTATGTATCCACACATGTATCTGAGTTTCCAATCAATACAATTCTAGCATGGATAATAAACAATTATCATGAACAAGGAAATATGATACTAACTAATCTATTATTGCCTCTAGGGCATATTTCCAACATATCCATGTCCGACAATATCCCACTACCAAGCCACCGCTCGACCTCATCAGGTTGATTGTCGCTATCAATGCGGTGTCGATGAGGCAGGCATTTATGTAGGACTTGTCGGGGCACATGCTGACTCCAAGGAGAGGCCATCCTTGACGGGGAGCAAGACCAACATGATACCTCACGACGCATTCATTACGCGTGCCCTAATCCGTCAGGGTTAGGTATTGACCGCTATTGTAGACACTATTTACCGTGGTGTAGTTACCTTCCTAGCCATTTTGGTAACCCTTACCTATTAAAGGAGGTCCATGGCTACCTTTGCAAGGGTCAAAATCCAATCCATTTGCATGTGTAGCAGCACTTGCGAGCATCCTTGTTGGGTTGTAGTGCTATATATACTTTTGACACACTCATAGAAAACACACACATGACATAGGCTATTACACCTATGGGTGGCCTTAACCTGTCTAAACCCTCGGTGTGCTTTGGTTGGTGCTCCTCTTTGTCCATGGCGATCCTCACTATGAACCTCAAAGGGGACTCACTAGTCCCATAGATTGTCGTACTTCAACATCTTTGGCGCGCCAAGTAGGTGGGTTGTGTGTGTCAATCTTCACCAGTTTCTACGCGTCTTCATCACCATCTTCATTGATACCCATGGCACACAATAAGGCCAAGCGCGCGTCGGCAGTCACCCCGTCCTCGTCTAAGCTGCCTTCGCAGGCGGCCACAGGCGATGGCGATGGAGGCGAACACCATACTCAATGTACTGGTTAACACAACCACAACACTACATGCAGCTCTACGAGCCACAACCAGGACCCCATTGTTGTGACGTCTAGAGACGCACCAGCAGTGTCCAAGGGCAATGCTATAGTAGTAGCGGCAGCGGCGGTAGCAATGGTTAAGGCGAGAAATCCCTCGCATCCCTCGCAAGACAAACGCAACAAGCACCCGTGGAACAACAACAAACTCGGGTGGCGCACGAACAAGACCCTTGTGCATCATTCTCAGGATGCATAGGGCCAAGCGCATTGTCAACCTCCTGGCAATAACATGCAGTGTGTGTCGTGCGCGATAGCACTCTTCCTGACTCTGTAAGAAGCAAGAACGCCACCAATGCCTCATGACATGCCACGCCCAAGACCACATAGGAAGCTTTGGCACAAGCCCAGCTATTGTTAGACTTCCTTCCTATGCCGGAGAAGATGGAGGACCACCATCTAGAGGATGTTGAGCTTCGCTAACTGCGACAATCTAGAGGCGACAAGGCCCTTGCAAATGCGCCATGCGACGCTAACAAGGCCTGCTTTTGGGTGCAGCACTGACGGAGCACCTACGGTGCAGTCACCTCCGTAGTAGTAGTGACAACCAACCCGCCGGACCGACACAGCAGACGAAATGTCTTTCGTGTCATCGGATCTGCAGCAAGAACAAGATCAATGCCAAGTCTTGAAGGAGCGGCATAAGGAGGATGCCCGCACCACCATCGAGCACCAGTGGGAGGCACGTCATCGGTCAAATGACCGTGTTGATCCAGACGTGGATGAGCCTGCGTCCGAGGTACCCGACAGCCTAGCTTATCAGATAGGTTTCTCAACATTCACCCATGAGCTGCGGCAAGTCCGTCGGCCCTCTACCAAGACCTTCAAGACGGACTTGCCAGGCAAATAGGACGACAAGATTAGCATGTCAGAGGTACTCGGCATCTACACCATCGTGGTGCAGGTTGCTGGGGGCGTGACAAAAAAGTGATTGCCAACTACTTCTTGTTGGCGCTAAAACCCAACATGAGGAGTTGGTTTATGAACTTTCTGAAAGGGTCCATATCCTCTTGGGAGGATCTATACAATTAGTTTGTTGGCACAAACCACGGGGGGCACAAGCTCTTGAGGCAGCACGACAATCTGCATTTAATTCCGCAGAGAGATGGTGAATCCCTCCACAAGTACATCCAACAGTTCAGCCGTGTGCAACACAACATCCCGGACATCCATCCTGTCTGGGTAATTGATGTGTTCCACAGGAATGTACACAATATGTGTCAGGAGATGGGGATCAAGAAGGTGTGTGATATCACCGAGCTCTACTCTCTGGATGAGAGAAGGCTCCCCAGAGAGGATGCTGGCATGGAGGTCGACTCGACAATGAAGATGCGTCCACCTCCAATAAGAAGGGGTGGAAGCGCAACCTTAAGTGCAAAGGCAAGGCAGTTATGGCTCTTGAAGGCTCTAGCAGCCCCAACATCGGCAAGAAACACAAGAAAGAGAGTTTTGGCAAGGAGGCTGTGATACATCTCCAACATATCTATAATTTTTTTATTGTTCCATGCTGATATATTACCATTCTAGGATAATTTTTGGGCATTTGTTTACCAATTAATCATATTTCTAAGCACTAACCTATTGACCTGGTGCCGAGTGGAAGTTGCTGCTTCTGCATGTTTCTTACTTTTCGAGTTTACACCAAACGAAGTCCAATTGCCATGAAACTTTCTTATGATTTTTTATGGACTAAAAGAAGACTTGGAAGCTTCGGGAAGAGACTGGGAGGCACACGAGGGACCCACCAAACATCAGGGCGCGCCCTGGAGGGGCCGAACCCTGATCTGTGGTTGCCCCCTCATGGCTCTCTCAATGTCCCTCTATGACCTATAAATTCTCTAATAATCTAAAAACCCTAGAGGAGGTCCCAAAACACTTCTTACGCTGCCCCAAGTCTCTATTCTGACGGGATCCCATCAAGAGGTCTGTTCCAGTACAATGCCAAAGGGGGGATCGATCACGGAGGGCCTCTCCATCAACCTTGCTGCCCTCATGATAATGTGTGAGTAGTTCACCATAGACCTACGAGTCTGTAGGTAGTACCTTGATGGCTCTCTCTCTCTTGATATTCAATACAATGTCCATCGCATATTTTCCTTGATCTATCTGATGTAATCCTTTTGTATGGTGCGTTTGTTGGGATCCAATAAATTGTGAGTTTATGTTCAGATTATGCATGAAAACTATTTGAGTCAACATGATTACTATGATTCTTATTTGCATGATCATTATATATTCGTAATGCTCTCTGATCCATTGAGATTGTTTGGCCAACTAGATTGATATTTCATCGGTAGGAGTGGTGCGTTCTAGTAGGGTCAACCTGACAAGTTTCTATATCCTAGTGACAAAGTAAGGGACACGATATGTGTTTGTGTTGCTACTACTAAGAATAAAACGATGGGGTTAATTCATATTGATTGAGTTTACTTTGTCTACATCATGCCATCGTTCTCGAAGCTTTACTCTGTTTTACTTAATACTCTAGATGCATGCTGGACAGCGGTCGATGGGTGGGGTAATAGTAATAGGTGAAGGCAGGAGTCGGCTTATGTGCCTATGGACGTGATTCCTATATACACATGATCATTGCCGTGAAAATCGCATAACTATTTGCTTTTCTATCAATTGTCCAATAGTAATTTGTTTACCCATCATACGCTACTTCTATGAGAGATGCCACTAAAGAACACTACGGCCCCCGGGTGTGTTCACTTATATATTTACAAATGCTACTATTACCTTGCTTCCATCTATTTGCTTATATTTTATTATGAAATTTACAATTATCTACACAACTTAGTTGCATGCAAATAACGAGACCAAGGGGATTGACAACCATCTTGCTAGCGTTGGGTGCAAGTTGTTTGCTCTTTTGTGTGTAGCCGCTGAAGACGGTTGAGGATTGGTATTCCTATTGGTTCGGTAAACCTTGGTTTCATAACTGAGGGAAATATAGAACCACATTGTGCTGTGATAACCCGTTCCTCTTCATGGAAAACCAATGCAGATCACAAGTATCAGGAAGGATTTCTAGCGCTGTTGCCGGGGAATACCATCACCAACTATCAAGTAACTTCGCACAAATGTTGATTCACTTGTTCTTATTTTTATTTGTTGTTATATTTAGTTTGTCTCATAAAATCAAAAATACAAAATATGTATCTTTTCTTGTTAATAGTTTACTTGCCTAGCTATGCTATGTTTATCTTTGTCACACAAACAGAAGGTAAAAAGTAAAGATAAAGACTTATAAATCCACATAAAGTTTTCTACTTGGGTCATCTTCAATCCATTTGTGCTCGTGCGGAAATCCCAACTACCTTAGTTAATGGGAAATCATTATATGAGCATCCTTTCCTTGTGCGTCACCGGTTGTCTCAAAAGGGGAGGCTCTTATGGCATCAAATAAATGGTTTGTTGTGCTATGCTTGGAATCTATGTGAAATATATGATTTTGTTTGTTTCTCTGAGCACCCTAAAAAACACCTTCCCTACTTATGTGAGTTTAATGATAATGAAATTTGATCTTCTTATGCCAAGGGTGTTTATAGTTACTATGATATCGAACAAATTGAAGAATTCGTCGCTTTTAAGGGTGCTTATGAAGTTTCTCCTTTTATTGAAAAGTATGATGCTACTCTATAAAAATATGAAAAATTTCCCATACCTAACTATTGCGATGAAAACTATGGTTCTATTACCTATGTTTAAGAATTTATTGAGAAAATGACTGCTGCATTGGAAGAAAATTATGACTCCATTGATTGGATTGAAATATTCCCTCTTGATGAATGCTTGTTATTCTTTTGGCAATGATGCCAATATAATGATACGTATGGAGATGAACTTGATATAGTTCCTCATGTTGAAAATGGAATTCTTGCCATTGAACCCAAAAAGCACGATTGCAATGGTGTTACTGTAAATTCTGTTAATGCCGATTGTACTAGCAATATGCAAAGCTACAAGCTTGGGTATTATAATATTGTCATGTCCAATACCTATTGTCATGATCATGATTGGGGTGATGATGTTTCTTTTGATCTTGAAATTTTATTTAAGCCTCATGATGAATATGTAATGGATAAAAATGTTTGCAATAATATTGAAATTGCGTTTGAAGAGGTCATGACGTTAATGTCTATCCCACTACTTTGGAATATTGTAAAACTTTTGTGCATGTGGATCGTGGAGAAAATATCTTATATGACAGTTATATTGTTGAATTTGAATATGATCCTACATGTAATTATTATGAGAGAGGCAAATATGGTTATAGGAATTTTCATGTTACTCACATACCTCCCTTTGTGTTGAAATTGTTAATTCTTCACTCTTCATATTTGCATATGGAAGATTTCACTTGTCTTGAGAATTTGTTTACTTATAAAATGCCTATTCATAGGAATTATGTTAGACTTAAATGTGGTTTTCACATGCTAACTGATGCTCTCCTTATGTTTCAATTATTATCTTTCCTATGAGCATCATTACAATCACAAGCCTATCTTAATGTCTATAAAGAAAGAGCTTGTTGGAACACAACCCAATACCTTCTGTTATTTTGTGATAACATGATTACTGCCTATGTAATGATTATGTTTTTATGTTTTCATTAGTGTTTGTGCCAAGTAAAGCGTTTGGGATAACCCACAAGATGAGTAGAAATGATGCTGAAACAAAAAAGAAACTTTTGTCTCCGGTACAAGAATTTTCATTTTTACTGAAGTGTGACAATGATCTGAAATATCTACACAATATTTCTATACAAATTCTCCATTGTCGTAATTTTTCAGAATTTTTATAACAGTACTTAAAGTATCCAATATGTTGCTTATACTAACGGGTCTCACAAAGTTTTATTGAGTTTTGTGTGATTGAAGTTTTCAAGTTTTTGGGTGTTATCACGATGGACTACGAAATAAGGAGTAGCAAGAGACTAAATTTGGGGATTCCCAAGGTAATGTTCTAATGAAGACTCAAGCGTCTAAGCTTGAGGATGCCCGAAAGGCATCCCCCCTTTCGCCTCAATCCATCGGTATGTCACTTGGAGCTACATTTTTATTCATCACATGATATGTGTTTTGCTTGGAGCGTCGTTTGCTTTTGCTTGCTTTTACTTTCAGTTCGTCACAATAATCATTTGTCGTACAGACCTATAGCGACCCGACTTGAGACGGTCGAACCTCCAGTGTTTCCGTACCATCCCAAGATCATGCTGGTACACACACGGTACAACAATGTATATCAAAAGGAAAATCACAAAGCTTTATTAATCAAAATCTCATATCGAGTCCTTTATTACAATAAGGATTACAATAAAGTGGCTGAAGGCCAACTCATGAGATAAACTAAACCAAAATCTTGCGAAAGCTTCAAGGTAGTTGAGTCCATCTGACTCCAATGGCATCTCACCGAGCGTAGAGCATATCCTCACTCCTGGTCGGAAAAGTACTCTACAACATGATACGTTGTAGCCGTATAGGTCAGCATATTGAATATGCCAGCAAGTCACAAAATAGAGGGGTGAAAATTAATCATCTATTCTACATGCATATATCGCAGGTGGGGGAAATAAGTTCTTTTAGTGTAAAGCCATTTTTTTCCTACAACAAGAGAGGGAAAAATAGAAGTTATTACTACGATGTTGGTTCCTTAATGAGATGGTTCCGCCAACCAATTCTCATACCCAAGTTGTCATTAATACACACATCATCATAATTCTTTGTGTTGAGAATTCCAGATAGTTTCAGTTCCTTTGGCTCAAGTTGTCCATGACCGTGGACACGGCTAATCGATTAGGTTTGAGTACTCTACAGAGTTTTGCACACATTCCCCACAAGATTTTATCGCCTCCGTTGGATTCCTCGCACTTCAGGGTGTTTGGGGAACGGATGATCAAAACATGGTCTTCTAAGGGGTTCCTCTGAGACTCTGTCGAAGCCTATCCATTCCTACCGTTCTTCTACATCTCGTAGCACCGCTTGTCCAGCGTCACCACAATATCCAACCAAGCCAGACCCCATAATGGCTTGTGGCTGTGCAGGTAAGCCTTGGGTCGTGAAGCATCCATCCATCTCTTTGTTCCTAGGTGGACCTTTTCGCGTTAATATTGGATTCTCCAGCAACACCTAGGCTAACAACTGGATTCTCCAGGGCGCCGTTGAACCATCATCCACCCAGAGGTATGTTGAAAACTTGGAGTCTTGAAGTCTTGATCATCACGTAGGTCTTGTAATTATTATCTCAGAAATCTCATGAATCACACAACCAACCCCGTCTACTAATAGCATAGCAAAATTAAATCAACGTTTCCTGGGGCCAAAGTGTCAAAGGGTTGAGGGGTGCCTACCACATGATACTACATCAAGTAACCAAATTTCCAAATTTACCTACTTTGCATGCAAATGGGGAGATCGTAGAACTAATGCAATAAAAACATGGGTAAACATGATCAAAGTGACTTGCCTTGCTGATGATCTTCATACTCGAGTGACTCTAGATAACAGGCCTCACACTTCGGATGATCTAACAAATCAAACAAAGCACACAATAAGTATAACCACAACACCACTTACAACAATCAGCAAGGTAAACTAATAGTACTAGTACAAATCAATAGCACAATCAAAATAAAAGAAAACAAAAAATAGAAAACCTCTCAACTTTTGTGGCAAAACTTCTTCTAAAACAAAACAAGATCAGAATTGTTTTCAGCAACTAATAAATAAATCAACAGAAAAAATATTATAATTTTATTAGAAAACAGGAACTATTTCACCATAAAACTCTTGTGCAAAAGAATTACTACAAAACCTTTTACTAAACAATACTTATGGTGAAAACAAAGTTTACCTATTGAAAATAGAGCACAAAACAAAACAAAATATTTTTATTATCAGAAAATAATTCTCCTAATGTTGAACAATAGAAAACTAAAAGAGCTACAACAGAAAGTTGAAATAAAACAGAATCAAAACAAACTAAAATAAAAACTATTCAAATAAACCCTAAAAAGAACTAAACAGAATCTGGTTTTGCTAAAAACTCTAATCTAAAATATCCTAAAAATACTCAAACAGTTCAGGATGCTAAATCTAACTAATATAAAGTAGTGACAAAAAGAATAACTCAAAAATAAGTTTTTAAACTCAAGTTATTCAAGTTTTAGTGATTTGATCAAATTTAACAAAATTGAAATTTAAAAGTTCAAATTTGAAAACTAAAATGACAGACAAAAAATACATGGAATTTGTGACATGTTGCAAAAAGAATCAATCAAAAACTCTAAATATCCTAAAAATATATAACAAAAACAAAAACAAAACTATTCTGTTTTTCTAAAACAAAAACAGAAAAGGAAAAACTATCGTAACGGACAATGGCCTACGTGCCAGGATGTGATTGGCCAAAGCCGTGTGCGTGCGGGAGCTAGTGAGCGGGTGGCTGAGCGTTAACGGATACAGATTCGGGGATTTAAGTGATCTATTTCTACGCGTTGGATCTAGATCTGACGGTCTAGGGAGGGGCGGTGGCTTACAGAGAGGGTCGGGTGTCTCTGGTGACGGTCGACGGCGGCGGAGCATTGGAGGTGGTCGGGGACGGCGTCACGGTGGTTAAGGGTGGTGTCCTAATGGTCCAAACGGCGGCGGTGGTCCTCCGGCGCTCGTGGGTGGTGACGGTGGGGTGTGGGGTGAAGGGGGCGATGGCCACGAGCTCAGCGAGCTTCGATGGGGAGCCAAGCTCCAGCGAGGTGCGGGGCGGCGCTCTGGCGAGGGAGGTGGGCTTTCGGGGGGGATGGGGTGTGGCAAGGTAGGGGCGTTTTAAGGAGGCTGCGAGGGCTCAGGAAAATGGAAGGTGGAGAGAGATCCGACGCGGTGGGAACTCGTCGGCGAGGTAAGGAAGGTGGGGGAAGAAGGAAGGTGAGCGCAGGCAATCCGGGATCGGACGGTGGGTCACACACGACAAAGAGAGGGGGAGAGGGGTGCGGCATCGGTGGCTGGTCCGAATTAATTTCGGATCTGATCCGGGCTTGATTTGGTAGGTAGGCTACGGTGGACTTCTGAAATATGAAATATTTTCCTCTTTTCTAATTTACGGAGAAAGGAAACTACATTAGGGCAATGAAATCATTTCCAAAAATGAAAATTCACATATTAAAATGACCAAGGGAATAAATGCAATTTAATGAACATTTTTCTACGGGCAAAATAAATACTTTAAAAAAATTCAGAAAATGCCTAAATGGCATTTTAATTCCTTTTGCAATTAATTTTCAAATAACCCCCTGGGTTTTTATGGTTCAAAACTTCACAAAAAATGCCCCTGGTGTGGAGTGTCATGTTCCTCCTCTCACAATTGAAATATTTTAGGGTTTTGCAAATAGGTTGAAGTGGCAAAATAAAAAGAGCTATATTTTCAAAGGGAAAATCCAACATTTCATTTCACTCAAGCAATGTGATGATGATGCATAGCTATATTTCATAACATTCCAAAATGAAATTTTGGGATGTTACAACACCTATTTGAGAGAGACACACCTTCATCATAATTTGTTAGAATACTCTATGTGCTTCACTTATACTCTTTGAGCTTGATAGTTGCTCTAGTATTTCACTTATACCTCTTTGAGAACGCTGGCATGCAGATTTTGTAGAAATAATATGCTCTTGTTCTTCACTTATATTTGTTCGAGAGTTAATAAATAGTGATAGTAATTTGCATGGGTCATAATACTAGTCAAAAAATAATAGGTATTCAGTGAGTGATAATCAAAACCATCATGTAGAACATATAGAGAAATTCTAGGTTAATGACATTAATGTGGGAATATGAAAAAGGTGTGAGTTAAAAAATATTGATTCGTGGAAGTGTCAATATTAATATGTGTTAACTTGTCATTCATATAAAAATTAAATAGGCATGGTGATGATTTGTGATCATTTCTATTCCTCGTTGAAATCCTAGTTTCTTTCGAGTCGGGGGAGCACGATGGTTAACTCCTCCCAACGTCCTCCCTCGGGGCATGCGAGGAGTACTTTGATTTATGATAAAACTAATAAAACTTTGCAATAAGTATATGAGTTCTTTATGACTATTGTGACACCTTGGACTTACGCATCTCCACCTTCTCATATTTGCTAGCCTCTTCGGTACCGTGCATAGCCAATTCTCACCTCGAGGATCGGTGCAACATTCACCGGTGCATCCAAACCACGTGACATGGTGCGCTATGTTGCACATAAGCCTCATTATATGTTCCTTAAAACAGTCACCATACCTACCTATCATGCCATTTCCATAGCCATTATGAGATATATTGCCATGCAAATTCCATCATCGCTTCACATGACTAGTTCGGTCATCATCATATTGCTTTGCATGATCATATAGAGTTGACATAGTATTTGTTGCAAAGCCAATGTTCATCATATTTTTGATCCATGTCGCGCTAGATCTTGCACATCCCGGTAAACTGCTAGAGGAATTCATATAGAGTCATATCGTCCTATCAGTTTTTCATTCTGAGTTGTAAGTAAATAAATGTGTTATGATCATCCTTATTAGAGCATTGTCCTAGTGAGGAAAGGATGATGAAGACTATGATTCTCCCACAAGACGGGATGAGACTCCAGAAAAAAAACGGGGGAGGTCAAATGAGCTCACCATACATAAAAAAATATAAATGGGGGAGGAAAAAAGAAAAAAATAGAAAAAAGCCCACCATGAAAAAAATAAATATAAAAAATAAATGAGAGAAAAAGGGAGAAGATACTTTGCTACTATCCTTTACCACACTTGTGCCTCAAAATGGCACCATGTTCTTCATATCGAGAGTCTCTGATACGTCTCCAACAAATCTATAATTTTTGCTTGTTCCATGTTATATTATCAATCTACGATGTTTTACAATCGTTTTATAGCAACTTTATATCATTTTTTGGGACTAACCTATTGACATAGTGCCAAAGTGCCAGTTGTTGTTTTTTGCTTGTTTTTTACTTCGCGGAAAATCAGTACCAAACGAAGCCCAAACTTCCAAAAAAAATTGGAGATTTTTTTGGACCAAAAGACCCCAGATGGGCCAAACACCTGCTAGAGAGGAGGCCCCAGGTGGGGAACACGCACCAGGGCATGGCAAAGGCCCCTCGCACGGCCTGGTGGGTGCCCACCTCAAGACTCCCCTCCACCGACTATCGAGCCTATAAATTCAGAAATATTCGGAAAACCCTAGAGGAGTCGATGAAACACAATTCCAGCCGTCGCAAGTTCCAGAACTGCAAGATCCAATCTAACACCATCACGAAGGGGTTCATCTTCATCATAGGTTCCTCTCTGATGATGCGTGAGTAGTCCACCATAGACCTACGGTTCTGTGGGCAGTAGCTAGATGGCTTCCTCTCTCTCTCTATGATTCTCAATAGAACAGTCTCTTGGAGATCTATTTGATGTAATGACTTTTGCATGTGTTTGTTGGGATCCGGTGAATTTTGAGTTCATGATCAGTTTCTATCCATGAATATGATTTGAGTCTTCTTGATCTCTTATTTGCATGATTAATTATAGATTTGTATTTCTTATTCAAATCTTTGGTTTAGTTAGGCCAACTAGATCAATTTTCTTACCATGGGAAGAGGTGCTTTGTGATGGGTTCGATCTTGCGGTGTAATTTCCCAATGATAGAAGGGGTAGCAAGGCACGCATGTATCCTTGCCATTAAAGATAACAAGATGGGGTTTATTCCTACATGAATAGATCTTGTCTACATCATGTCACCATTCTTATTGCGTTACTCCATTTCTCCATGAACATAATACACTAGATGCATGCCGGATAGTGGTTGATGTGTGGAGTAATAGAAGCAGATGCAGGATCGTTTTGGTCTACTTATCTAGGACATGATGCCTATATAATGATCATTGCCTCGATATCATCATCATTATTTCATACTATATCAATTGCCCAACAGTAATTTGTTCACCCACCGTGCGCTATACTCATGAGAGAAGCCGCTGGTGAAACCTATGGCCCCCGGGTCTACTTTTCCATCATATTGCTTTCCGATCTATATTTTTCCTTTTTGTTTTCAGATCTATTAATCCAAAAATCCCAAAAATATCTTGCAGAACTTTTTTTACTTATTTTATTTTGTGTTCTTATGAGATCTATTTGCCAAAACAATCATTTCCTAATATATCTTTTTACCATTGACGGCTTGAAAGCCTCTCTTACGTGTGGGGTTACAAGTATTTGTTATTTGTGCGTAGGTGTTGTCTAGGTGGGTGTGTGATCTTCCTCTACGATTGATACCTTGGTTTCATAACTGAGGGAAATACTTACTTTCGATGTGTTGCATCATGCCTTCCTCTTTGGGAAAATACCGATGCAGTCTCAACCCTCGTCAAAGGAATTTCTGGCGCCGTTGTCGGGGAGGAAGCAATCTCATATAACAGGTCCCTAATCACAAATCTCATCACCTTGCAATTTACCAATTTACTGTTGGGAGACGTAGTAGTAAATCAAAATTTTCCTACGTGTCACCAAGATCTATCTATGGAGAAACCAGCAAATGAGCGGGGAGAGATTGGATCTTCATACCTTTGAAGATCGCTAAGCGGAAGCGTTGCTAGAACGCGGTTGATGGAGTCGTACTCGCAGCGATTCAGATCGCGGTAGATCCGATCAAGTGCCGAACGGACGGCACCTCCGTGTTCAACACACGTGCAGCCCGGTGACGTCTCCTACGCCTTGATCCAGCAAGGAGGGAGGAGAGGTTGAGGGAGAGCTCCGGCAACACGATGGCATGGTGGCGGTGGAGCTGCGTGGTACTCCGGCAGAGCTTCGCTAAGCACTATGGAGAACAAGGAGAGGGAGGAGTAGGGCTACACCAGGGAGGAGATGAACTCGTGTATTGTGCAGCCCCAAATACCTCCACTATATATAGGAGGAGGGGAGGAGAGGTGTTGCGCCCTAGGGTTCCACCCTAGGGGTGGCGGCAGCCTCCAGAAACCCATCTGGCCGGCGGCCAGGGCAAGGAGATGCGGAGGCGCCCGAGGGTGGGCCTTAAGGCCCATCTAAGCCTAGGGTTTGCCCCCTCCACCCTTGCTGCGCCTTGGGCTGGGGCGGGAGGCGCACCAGCCCACCTAGGGTCTGGCTCCCTCCCACTCTTGGCCCATGGAACCTTCCGGGGCAGGTGGGCCCACTTGGTGGACCCCCGGAACCCTTCCGGTGGTCCCGGTACACTACCGGAGACACCCGGAACACTTCCGGTAACCAAAACCTCACTTCCTATATATCAATCTTCGTCTCCGGACCATTCCGGGACTCCTCGTCACGTACGGGATCTCATCCGGGACTCCAAACAACCTTCGGTAACCACATACACTATTTCCCTATAACCCTAGCGTCATCGAACCTTAAGTGTGTAGACCCTACGGGTTCGGGAGACACGTAGACATGACCGAGACACCTCTCCGGTCAATAACCAACAGCGGGATCTGGATACCCATGTTGGCTCCCACGTACTCCACGATGATCTCATCGGATGAACCACGATGTCAAGGATTCAATCAATCCCGTATACAATTCCCTTTGTCTATCGGTATGGAACTTGCCCGAGATTCGATCGTCGGTATCCCCATACCTTTTTCAATCTCGTTACCGGCAAGTCTCTTTACTCGTTCCGTAATACATCATCCCGTGACTAACTCCTTAGTCACATTGAGCTCATAATGATGATGTCTTACCGAGTGGGCCCAGAGATACCTCTCCGTCACACGGAGTGACAAATCCTAGTCTCGATTCGTGTCAACCCAATAGACACTTTCGGAGATACCCGTAGCGTACCTTTATAGCCACCCAGTTACGTTGTGACGTTTGGCACACCCAAAGAATTCCTACGGTATCCGGGAGTTACACAATCTCATGGTCTAAGGAAATGACACTTGACATTGAAAAGCTTTAGCAAACGAACTACACGATCTTGTGCTATGCTTAGGATTGGGTCTTGTCCATCACATCATTCTCCTAATGATGTGATCCCGTTATCAACGACATCCAATGTCCATGGTCATGAAACCGAGACCATCTATTGATCAACGAGCTAGCCAACTAGAGGCTCACTAAGGACACATTGTGGTCTATGTATTCACACATGTATTACGGTTTCCGGTTAAAACAATTATAGCATGAACAATAGACAATTATCATGAACTAGGAAATACAATAATAACCATTTTATCATTGCCTCTAGGGCATATTTCCAACAGTCTCCCACTTGCACTAGAGTCAATAATCTAGTTACATTGTGATGAATCGAACACCCATAGCATTCTGGTGTTGATCATGTTTTGCTCGTGAGAGAGGTTTAGTCAACGGATCTGCGACATTCAGATCTGTATGCACTTTACAAATATCTATGTCTCCCTCCTGAATGTAATCACGGATGGAGTTGAAACGACACTTGATGTGTCTTGTCTTCTTGTGAAACCTGGGCTCCTTCGCAAGGACAATAGCACCAGTGTTGTCACAGAGTAGAGTCATCGGGCCCGACGCATTCGGAATCACTCCTAGGTCGGTGATGAACTCCTTCATCCAGACTCCCTCCTTTGCTGCTTCCGAAGCAGCTATGTACTCCGCTTCACATGTAGATGCTGCCACGACGCTTTGCTTGCTGCTGCTCCAGCTCACTACCCCTCCATTCAAAATATACACGTATCCGGTTTGTGACTTGGAGTCATCCGGATCTGTGTCGAAGCTAGCATCGACGTAACCCTTTACGACGAGCTCTTCGGCACCTCCATAAACGAGAAACATGTCCTTTGTCCTTTTCAGGTACTTCAGGATATTCTTGACCACTGTCCAGTGTTCCGCTCCGGGATCACTTTGGTACCTCCCTACCAAACTTATGGCAAGGTTCACATTAGGCCTGGTACACAGCATGGCATACATGATAGAGCCTATGGCTGAAGCATAGGGGATGACACTCATCTCTTCTCTATCCTTTGTCGTGGTCGGGCATTGAGTCGTACTCAATCTCACACCTTGCAACACAGGCAAGAACCCCTTCTTGGACTGATCCATATTGAACTTCTTCAATATCTTTTCAAGGTATGTGCTTTGTGAAAGACCAATGAGGCGTTTCGATCTATCTCTATAGATCTTAATACCTAATATGTAAGCAGCTTCTCCAAGGTCCTTCATTGAAAAACACTTATTCAAGTAGGCCTTTATACTTTCCAAGAGTTCTATATTATTTCCCATTATCAGCATGTCATCCGCATACAGTATAAGAAATGCTATAGAGCTCCCACTCACTTTCTTGTAAATACAGGGTTCTCCATAAACCTGTACAAACCCAAACGCTTTAATCACCTCATTAAAGCGAATGTTCCAACTCCGAGATGCTTGCACCAGCCCATAGATGGAGCGCTGGAGCTTGCATACCTTGTTAGCATCTTTAGGACCGACAAAACCTTCCGGCTGCATCATATACATTTCTTCCTTGAGGAAGCCATTAAGGAATGCCGTTTTGACGTCCATTTGCCAGATCTCATAATCATAAAATGCGGCAACTGCTAACATGATTCGGACTGACTTCAGCATCGCTACGGGTGAGAAAGTCTCATCGTAGTCAACTCCTTGAACTTGTCGATAACCTTTAGCGACAAGCCGAGCTTTATAGGCGGTCACATTATCGTCTGCGTCAGTCTTCTTCTTAAAGATCCATTTGTTTTCAATGGCTCGCTTATCATCAGGCAAGTCCACCAAAGTCCATACTTTGTTCTCATACATGAATCCTATCTCGGATTTCATGGCCTCAAGCCATTTCTTGGAATCCGGGCCCGCCATCGCTTCTTCATAGTTTGAAGGTTCACCGTTGTCCAACAACATGATCTCTAGGACAGGATTGCCGTACCACTCTGGTGCGGAATGTGTCCTAGTGGACCTTCGAATAGCGACTTGATCTGAAGCTTCATGATCATCATCATTAACTTCCTCTCTAGCCGGTGTAGGTTCCACAGAAACAACTTCCTGTGCTGCGCTACTCTCCGGGTCGAGTGGAGGTACAATTACCTCATCACGTTCTATTTTCTTCCCACTTACTTCTTTCGAGAGAAACTCTTTCTCGAGAAAGGATCCATTCTTGGCAACAAAGACTTTGCCCTCGGATCGTAGGTAGAAGGTATACCCAATAGTCTCCTTGGGATATCCTATGAAGACGCACTTTTCCGCTTTGGGTTCGAGCTTCTCAGGTTGAAGTTTCTTCACATAAGCATCGCGTCCCCAAACTTTTAGAAACGACAGCTTAGGTTTCTTTCCAAACCATAATTCATACGGTGTCGTTTCAACGGATTTAGACGGTGCCCTATTTAAAGTGAATGCGGCAGTCTCTAATGCATATCCCCAAAATGATAGCGGTAATTCGGTAAGAGACATCATAGATCGCACCATATCCAATAGAGTGCGATTACGACGTTCAGACACACCATTTCGCTAAGGTGTGCCGGGCGGCGTGAGCTGTGAAACAATTCCACATTTCCTAAGGTGCGTGCCAAACTCGTGACTTAAATATTCTCTGCCACGATCAGATCGTAGGCATTTTATTTTCCTGTCACGTTGACTCCCGACCTCACTTTGAAATTCCTTGAACCTTTCAAAGGTTTCAGACTTGTGTTTCATTAAGTAGACATACCCATATCTGCTCAAGTCATCAGTGAGGGTGAGAACATAACGGTAGCCACCGCGAGCCTCGACACTCATTGGACCGCATACATCGGTACGTATTATCTCCAACAAGTCAGTTGCTTGCTCCATTGTTCCGGAGAACAGAGTCTTGGTCATCTTGCCCATGAGGCATGGTTCGCATGTGTCAAATGATTCGAAATCAAGTGACTCCAAAAGTCCATCAGCATGGAGCTTCTTCATGCGTTTGACACCAATATGGCCAAGACGGCAGTGCCACATGTAAGTGGGACTATCGATATCAAATTTACACTTTTTGGTACTCACACTATGGATATGTGTAACATCTCATTCGAGATTCATCAAAAAGAAACGATTGACCAGCGGGGCATGAGCATAAAACATTTCTCTCATATAAATAGAACAACCATTATTCTCGGATTTAAATGAGTAGCCATCTCGCATCAAGCGAGATCCAGATACAATGTTCATGCTCAAAGCTGGTACTAAATAACAATTATTAAGGTTTAAAACTAATCCCGAAGGTAGATGTAGAGGTAGCGTGCCGACGGCGATCACATCGACCTTGGAACCATTCCCGACGCGCATCGTCACCTCGTCCTTGGCCAGCCTCCGCTTATTCCGCAGCTCCTGCTTGGAGTTACAAATGTGAGCAACTGCACCGGTATCAAATACCCAGGAGCTACTCCGAGCGCTGGTCAAGTACACATCAATAACAAGTATATCACATATACCTTTAATGTTCTCGTCCTTCTTATCCGCTAAGTACTTGGGGCAGTTCCGCTTCCAGTGACCGGTACCCTTACAATAGAAACACTCAGTCTCAGGCTTGGGTCCATTCTTGTTCTTCTTCTTCCTGGCAACTTGCTTACCGGGCGTGGCAACAGCTTTGCCATCCTTCTTGAAGTTCTTCTTACCCTTGCCTTTCTTGAAACTAGTGGTCTTGTTTACCATCAACACTTGATGCTCCTTTCTGATCTCGACCTCTGCTGATTTCAGCATCGAGTACAACTCAGGAATGGACTTCTCCATCCCCTGCATGTTGTAGTTCATCACAAAGCTCTTGTAGCTAGGTGGAAGCGACTGGAGGATTCTGTCAATGACCGAGTCATCCGGGATGTTAACTCCCAGCTGAGTCAAGCGGTTGTGAAGCCCAGACATCTTGAGGATGTGCTCGCTGACAGAACTGTTCTCCTCCATCTTACAACTAAAGAACTTGTCGGAGACTTCATATCTCTCGACCCGGGCATGAGCTTGAAAGACCAGTTTCAGCTCTTGGAACATCTCATATGCTCCGTGTTGCTCAAAACGCTTTTGGAGCCCCGGTTCTAAACTATAAGGCATGCCGCACTGAACAAGGGAGTAATCATCGCAGCGAGAATGCCAAGCGTTCGCAACGTCTTGTTCTGCTGGGAGAAGGGGTGGGTCGCCTAGCGGTGCATCAAGGACATACAGTTTCTTGGAAGCTATGAGGATGATCCTCAAGCCACGGACCCAATCCGCATAGTTGCTTCCATCATCTTTCAGCTTGGTTTTCTCTAGGAACGCGTTGAAATTGAGGTTGACATTTGCGTTGGCCATTGGATCTACAATATAGATATTAAAGGCAATTTTAGACTAAGTTCATGATAATTAAGTTCACATAATCATATTATTCAATGAACTCCCACTTAGATAGACATCTCTCTAGTCATCCAAGTGATACATGATCCATGTCAACTAGTCCGTGTCCGATCATCATGTGAGACGGACTAGTCATCAATGGTGAACATCTTCATGTTGATCGTATCTTCTATACGACTCATGTTCGACCTTTCGGTCTTCCGTGTTCCGAGGCCATGTCTGTACATGCTAGGCTCGTCAAGTCAACCTAAGTGTTTCGCGTGTGTCAATCTGGCTTACACCCGTTGTATGCGAACATTAGAACCTATCACACCCGATCATCACGTGGTGCTTCGGAACAACGATCCTTAGCAACGGTGCACAGTTAGGGTGAACACTTCTCTTGAAATTTTATTGAGAGATCATCTTATTTACTACCATCGTTCTAAGAAAATAAGATGTAAACATGATAAACATCACATGCAATCAATATAGTGACATGATATGGCCAATATCATCTTGCTCCTATGATCTCCATCTTCGGGGCACGATGAACATCATTGTCACTGGCACAACACCATGATCTCCATCATTGTGTCTTCACGAAGTTGTCTTGCCAACTATTACTTCTACTACTATGGCTAACGCTTAGCAATAAAGTAAAGTAATTACATGGCGTTTATGATTGACATGCAGGTCATACAATAATATAAGACAACTCCTATGGCTCCTGCCGGTTGTCATAGTCATCGACATGCAAGTCGTGAACCCTATTACAAGAACATGATAAATCTCATACATCACAATGCATCACATCACATCCTTCTGGCCATATCACATCACAAGGTATATGCTGCAAAAACAAGTTAGACGTCCTCTAATTTGTAATTGCAAGTTTTTACGTGGTTGCTATAGGATTCTAGCAAGAACGTTTCTTACCTACGCCAAAACCACAACGTGATATGCCAATTGCTATTTACCCTTCATAAGGACCCTTTTCATCGAATCCAATCCGACTAAGGTGGGAGAGACAGACACCCGCTAGCCACCTTATGCAACTAGTGCATGTCAGGCGGTGGAACTGGTCTCACGTAAGCGTACGTGTAAGGTTGGTCCGGGCCGCTTCATCCCACAATACCGTCGAATCAAGATAAGACTAGTAACGGCAAGCATATTAACAAAATCGACGCCCACAACTGCTTTGTGTTCTACTCGTGCATAGATTCTACGCATAAACCTGGCTCATGATGCCACTGTTGGGAGACGTAGTAGTATATCAAAATTTTCCTACGTGTCACCAAGATCTATCTATGGAGAAACCAGCAAACGAGCGGGGAGAGATTGGATCTTCATACCTTTGAAGATCGCTAAGCGGAAGTGTTGCTAGAACGCGGTTGATGGAGTCGTACTCGCAGCGATTCAGATCGCGGTAGATCCGATCAAGTGCCGAACGGACGCCACCTCCGCATTCAACACACGTGTAACCCGGTGACATCTCCTATGCCTTGATCCAGCAAGGAGGGAGGAGAGATTGAGGGAGAGATCCGGCAACACGATGGCGTGGTGGCGGTGGAGCTGTGTGGTACTCCGGCAGAGCTTCGCTAAGCACTACGGAGAACAAGGAGAGGGAGGAGTAGGGCTACACCAAGGAGGAGATGAACTCATGTATTCTGCAGCCCCAAATACCTCCACTATATATAGGAGGAGGGGAGGAGAGGTGCTGCGCCCTAGGGTTCCACCCTAGGGGTGGCGGCAGCCTCCAGAAACCCATCTGGCTGGCGGCCAGGGCAAGGAGAGGTGGAGGCGCCCTAGGGTGGGCCTTAAGGCCCATCTAAGCCTAGGGTTTGCCCCCTCCACCCTTGCTGCGCCTTGGGCTGGGGTGGGAGGCGCACCAGCCCACCTAGGGGCTGGATCCCTCCCACTCTTGGCCCATGGAACCTTCCGGGGCAGGTGGGCCCACTTGGTGGACCCCCCGGAACCCTTCCGGTGGTCCCGATACACTACCGGAGACACCCGGAACACTTCCGGTAACCAAAACCTCACTTCCTATATATCAATCTTCGTCTCCGGGCCATTCCGGGTCTCCTCGTCACGTACGGGATCTCATTCGGGACTCCGAACAACCTTCGGTAACCACATACACTATTTCCCTATAACCCTAGCGTCATCGAACCTTAAGTGTGTAGACCCTACGGGTTCGGGAGACACGTAGACATGACCGAGACACCTCTCCGGTCAATAACCAACAGCGGGATCTGGATACCCATGTTGGCTCCCACGTACTCCACGATGATCTCATCGGATGAACCACGATGTCAAGGATTCAATCAATCCCGTATACAATTCCCTTTGTCTATCGGTATGGAACTTGCCCGAGATTCGATCGTCGGTATCCCCATACCTTGTTCAATCTCGTTACCGGCAAGTCTCTTTACTCGTTCCGTAATACATCATCCCGTGACTAACTCCTTAGTCACATTGAGCTCATAATGATGATGTCTTACCGAGTGGGCCCAGAGATACCTCTCCGTCACACGGAGTGACAAATCCCAGTCTCGATTCGTGTCAACCCAATAGACACTTTCGGAGATCCGTAGCGTACCTTTATAGCCACCCAGTTACGTTGTGACGTTTGGCACACCCAAAGCTTTCCTACGGTATCCGGGAGTTACACAATCTCATGGTCTAAGGAAACGACACTTGACATTGAAAAGCTTTAGCAAACAAACTACACGATCTTGTGCTATGCTTAGGATTGGGTCTTGTCCATCACATCATTCTCCTAATGATGTGATTCCGTTATCAACGACATCCAATGTCCATGGTCATGAAACCGTGACCATGTATTGATCAACGAGCTAGCCAACTAGAGGCTCACTAAGGACACGTTGTGGTCTATGTATTCACACATGTATTACTGTTTCCGGTTAACACAATTATAGCATGAACAACAGACAATTATGATGAACTAGGAAATATAATAATAACCATTTTATTATTGCCTCTAGGGCATATTTCCAACATTTACCATTTTATTCGCCCTCTCTTTTTGCTTGCCTTTTTCTCACCAGATCTCTTGTTTGCTTGCAATCTTGTTCGCGCAGTCACGATGACTCGAGAAAACACCAAGTTGTATGATTTTTCCAATACCAATAGTAATGATTTTATTAGCACTCCTATTGCTCCTCCTGCCACCAGTGTGGAGTCTTGTGATATTAATGTCGCTTTGTTGAATCTTCTCATGAAAGATCAATTTTCCGGTACTCCTAATTAGGATGCCGCTTCCCATCTAAACACATTAGTGGAATTATGTGATATGAAAAACAAAAAAGATGTGGAAAATGATTTTGTGAAGTTGAAATTATTTCCTTTCTCCTTGCGGGTCGTGAATTTTTTTTGTTTTCTTCTTTGCCTCGCAATAGTATCGATTCTTGGGACATCTCATCGTTTTCTCATGACAGATGCCATGGGTAGGCTTATTGAGAGTGGTTGGGGCTGAAAGGACGCCGACAGGCTCGGGGAGCGGGATTAGGCACAAGCGGTGCCAGACACGCGATGTACCCAGGTTCGGCACCCTCTGTGGGAGGTAACACTCCTAGTCTTTCTTGGTCTCGTTTAGGCGGTGGTGAGATTACAATGGTGCTCCTGGAGCTGTATGGCTAGAGGAGGAAGAAGGAGCTAGGCTGCCTTTGTTGCCTCTCTACATGAGTGCGGTGTGGTGTGTTGATCGATCACCCCATGCATGGGGGGCTCCGAGGGGTTTTATAGGCCAACCCCCCGGATTACAATATGAATAGAAGGCCATGGGGGGCCTGGATGGCAGCCTCTCTAGCCGGCCGTGGGGGGCCCACGGTGAGGGGTCTTGTCGCTAGTAGGTCCCGCCCGCTGCAGGGTCCCGTCGGGAGCCAGAGGGGACCACAGGTAGGTCCCCATGTCGGTCACTTCGCGGCACGGGTCGTCCTTCGGGGCGTCATCTTGTGGATACCGGCCGTGGTCAGCGATACGACCGGCTGCGCTATAGCCACGTCGATGTAGGTAATGGAGTGGTTGAGGGCGTGCCGGCACTGTTCCGGCGCCCGGTCGCAGTCGGCTAGAGTCAGAGACACTGTTGCCTCCACTGTGGCCATGCGGGCACTGACCCCCAATGGGATGGGGGACACTATCTTCGTGTGTACTTTGACCGTGGCATCCAATGTGTGGCCGACTGGGGAGCTGGGGGTCCCCGTTCCTAGCCGGTCGGCTCGTCGTAGCCGACAGCATGGAGCCGGACTACACAGGGAGGCGGCTCGCACTACAGTCGTTTCTGAAGGTTGCTGTAGAGGGTCGTTTGAGGCTACCCCGGGGTTAACCCCCCGACAGTAGTCCCCGAAGCAGGGGAGGCCCGCCGGCAAGCCGCGGCGGACCTCGCCGACTTGAGTCCTGTGTTCCCGTTCCGCGGCACAATTCAGAAGCCGGGGTGCGCTGGCACGCAACGGCCAGCTCCGTAGTCGGCCGACTCTTCGTGCACCGCCTCAGGCGTTCCAACGGGCGGAGAAACCACACCAAGTAGGGGGTGTGACGGGCCGTAGCTTGACGGGCCACACGGCGGACAGGACCAGACCATGGGGCAGGGCCCTCCACGGCTGCGGGCTCGCCCACGAGCATGAATCTTCTGCGGCTCAGGCCGTCGGTTGGTGTTCCCGAACGCAATAACTCCCCTCCCGCTGGTGGCGGGGATCGTGGGGGTTGCATGCAATGAATCTGCTCCCCACGATCGGCCGCGCGGTGTTTATATTGCGAGGGGGTGGAACAGAATGGCGCATTTAATCCCCTCGCCCCCGTCGCATCGTCTTCCTCGTCCTCTTCCTACCTGCTTTGAGAGAGAGAAAGACAGCACAAAACACTCGCGCTCGCCATGCCGCAACCATCCGATGGTCAAGGGCTATCACGACTGTGCATCCGCCCCCGCCACCGCGACCGCAGGCCACCTCAGGACCCAATGGCGAGCAAGGGCGCGTGGGACGGAAGCGATGTCGATGAGCAGTTCATCGAGCACCTCCGCCACCACCGCAAGCTCCCATCGGAGAAGCACTTGGAGGCGCGCTTTGCCGGAGCGGAGAACTCCCCGGCCCCGCAGGAGGGCGAGGTAGTCATCTTCGATGAGCATTTCCTCCATGGGCTTGGGCTGCTGGCGAGTACCTTATTTTGGCGGTTCTTGACGTGGTTCAGCCTGTAGCTGCACCACCTCGCTCCATCCTACAGTTGGCGGCGTTCATCACCCTCTGCGAGGGGTTCTTGGGGGTGGAGCCATGGCTCGACCTCTGGTTCTGCTTGTTCTTCCTCAAGCGGCAGACAGTGAAGGACCAAGTAACGAAGGAGAAGGTCATGACCGCCTGCGGCGGCGCCTTGATCCACATCCTTAATAGAGCTGGCTTCCTGAAGCTCCCGCTGTAGGACTCGATGAAGAACTGGCAGTGGGGGTTCTTCTATGTGAACAACGTGAAGCCGGAGGACTACATCAACCTCCCCGACTTCGTCAACCAGCCGCCGGTTGCGATGCTGAACTGGCGGACGGCTCCGCCCTAGGTGCCCAAGATGGCGGACCGGCTCTGCGAGCGCCTACTGATAATGACAAGGATGGAGGTACTGAAGGCCTCTAACCTGCTGGCTGCAATGGTAGCGCGCTAGGTGCAGCCACTGCAGAGCCGGACACACCTGATCTGCAAAATGGGAGGGTGACACGACCCGTGTCGGCTCTCCACCAACGAGCTAAAGCCTATTCAGGTGGCGAGGAGGGTGAAAGCCATCTAGTCGGGGGGATAACCCTTGGGTACCGTCAAACAACTCTCTTCACCAACCTTTTGAAACGACTGTGGGGCGAGCCGCCTCCCCGTGTAGTCCGGCTCCATGCTGCCGATTATGATGAGTCGGCCGGCTAGGAGTGGAGACCTCCGGCTCCCCAGCCGGCCGCACATTGGATGCCACGGTCAAGGTATGCATGACAACAGTGGCCCCCCATCCCATCAGGGGTCAGCACCCGCATGGCCACAGTGGAGTCAATAGTGCCTCTAACTCTGGCCGACTGTGACCGGGCGCCAAAACAGTGTCGGCACGCTCTCAACCACTCCATTACTTGCCCCAATGTGGCTACAGCACGGCCAATTGTACCTCTGACCGTGGCCGGTTTCCGCAAGACGACGCCCCAAAGGATGGCCCGTGCCGCGAAGTGACCAGCATGGGGACCTACCTATGGGCCCCTCCGGCTCCCGACGTGACCCTGCAGCCGGCGGGTCCTACCAGCAACAAGACCCCTCATGCTGGGGCCCCACAGCCGGCTAGAGAGGCTGCCGGATGGGGGGTCGTAGCCTTCTATTCGTATTGTAATCCGGGGGGTTTTCCTATAAAACCCCTAGAACCCCCCCCCATGCATGGGGATCGACCAGACCGCACACCACACTCACGTATAGAGGCAACAAAGGTAGCCTAGCTTTTTCTTCCTTCTCTAGCCATACAGCTATAGGAGCACCATTGTAACATCGCCATCGTCTAACCTAGACCGAGTTGTACTAGTGGTGTTACCTCCCACGGAGGGCCCCAAACCAGGGTACATCGCGTGTCCATCATCGCTTATGCCTAACCCCGCTCTCGATCCCGTCAGCGTCCTTTTAGCCCCAACCACTCTCGATAAGCCTACCCATGGCATCTGTCATGAGAAAACGACGACAGTTGGTGCCCACCATGGGGCCATACGCGGCGCCGTTCGGAGTCATGCTCCGGCCGGACCCTTCATGTAACGCCCAAGATGCGATCCTATCCTTATTTTGGCACGAGGGCCTCGACAGGGATAGAATCGCATCTTGTCGTTTCGCAAGAATGGATATCATCACAAGTACATGTACAGAAGAGATGAGGATATGGAATTAGCTTACAGTCGCCACAAGCTAAGAGCAGGGTCCGACTACGGACGAAATCAAGCGATAAAAAGACATCCATCCTTGCTATCATAGGTTGCCGCCTAGAACCCATCCTAGATCGATGATGAAGAAGAAGAACTCCAAATAAAACAAGCATCGCTCTCATGTCAAAGCATCACATTACCTATACCTGCAACAATTGTTGTAGTAATTGCTGAGCCACGGGGACTCGGCAATCTCATTTCCAAGGGTATCAAGACTAGCAAAGCTTAATGGCTGAGGTATGGTTAAGTGGTGAGGCTGCAACAAGCGACTAAGCATTTATTTAAGTGGCTAACTTACGAATACAGAAAATAAGTATGGTGGTCTACGCATAATGGACGTGAACTAGGAATGATCACTAATTGGTCCTGAACACCTACTTACATCAAACATAACCCCACCGTGTTCTCTCTCGGATAGGGGCTCACGAGAAGAGACAGTCACGATTACGCACACAATTGTTGTATTTTATTAGAGTTTACTTCAAGTTTACTATGACCGAGTGTTAAACAAAGTTTCCAAGTTGCCACATAACCGCGAGCACGGCTTTCCCAAAGATTTAACCTTGCAGGGGCACTCCAACTCATCCATCACAAATTAACCACACGCCACGTTGGAATTCCTCAACCATGGAATCACTCGTAGCATTTGCGGAATCCCAATGGAAAATCTCAACTTTCAGATAGCCTGAAGTGTCATCGAAATCCCATGCGCAATACATTCAAGAAAGGTAAAATAAGTCCAGCAAGGCCGCCCGACATGCCGACAATCCCGATAGGAGACGCGTATCTCATTCTCAGGCCATGACGGATAAGCTAGTGTACGGTGTCCAGATAGAAATCCTCTGAGTTGCTCCGAGGTGGCCCCGCCCAGTGCTCTATTTTGGACCGGCACCAGCAGCACTGTCACCCCTGTATTATGTTCAATTAATCCACGAGGGGGTGATCCTCTATGCTTTAAAAATGTGATCAATATTATTATGTTGGGCAAATGTAGTACCAAAGTTGGGCCTTGCCAGAGAAGTTTTATCCTAATATGAAAATCAAGGGGGTCCTCATAACAACCTCTAGCATGTTAGGAGCGCTCAATTATGGAACATAACACCGGTTCACAAGCAACTAGGGCGGCAAGAGTGGAACAAAACACCAAGCAAAAGGCCAAGCCTTCTACCCTTTACCAAGTATATATGTGCATTAAATTAAATCACAATAATATTGTGATAACAAAGAATGTCCATGTTGACACATGGAAGCAATTGCACCTGCAGCTAGAAACGCTATATGAAGGGGTGAGCAAGCGGTAACATAGCCAAACAAAGGTTTGCTGGGATGTGGAGTGGTTAGAGGCTTATCATGGAAATGTTGGGAGGCTTGACAAACAAGTGATAGGTAGTGAGACATAACGATGGAAGCGAGACAGCTAGCATAGCAATGATAGTAGTGGTATCCACGGAAATGTGTCATCTTGCCTGAGATCCCGCTTGGAAGAAGAACGAATCCATGAAGAAGACGAGCCAACGTAGTCGAACGAATTCTCACACTCCGAACGCTTTTGGAACTCCATCAAGAAGGAACAATCCAAAAACAACAATCAACACATGATACACCACAACATATTCATGACATGATGCGCAAACAATATAATGCATGAAGATGCATGTTATGCATGACGTAGCAAAGCACAACAACAACTTCTACACATTAAGTGAAGCTCAATATGCAACGAGTTGCATATCGACAAAACTCCATGCTTGATTACTTGGTTCATTCCCGTTTAGGTACACATAAATGTTAAATGTTGTTAAACATAGCAAGACGTGAAGCATAAGTAAACTATCTATCTAGGCATCTTAAATGAGGTCGGAAACAACATATAGTATTTCCGAAATGACCCCATATGTTAATTTTGAAATTGGTCCAGATCTCATCTAACCATATTATATATTTTTTAAACAACAGAATAAAGTGTGCCATGTAATTCTACGTGTCGTTCTAGTCGATTTACATATATGGAACATGTCAAACGGAGCTACGGCCTAAAAGTTATGACACACACAAAATAAACATGACATGAATGCAAAATGCATGCAAATGAGAACCACAACACTTCAAAACATGGATGCAACATGATATGATGATACTATATGAAATTCTAATCAAGTTTCATGTATGGCATGCCTAAAACAGCGCTACGGTTCAACAACAAACACCCATACAAGGTCTAGTGCAAATCTGTCTAAAACAACAACATGGCATATTGCACGCAAGAAAAAAAACAAGCTACAAGATTCTAAAATGCACAAAATAAGCATGGGTCAGTAGCATATAACACACACTTCATTTCATCTTCCATATCATACTCAAAAGAGGCATGGATCACATGGTAGGAAGCTCAGAACATGGCTAATTGAAAACAGTTTCATACTTAGTGAAAATAGCAGTTTTTGACAGTGCAGTTTTTATCATGAAGGCATGTTGACAACAGTAAAACTACATGCTATAGGTCATATTATGGCATGAAACTTAGCAGCATGCTAGAGGACATTATAAGCAAAACACATGGCAAGACACCAACTAAATATTACAAATTCCAGACTTATAGCATGTTGGCAACAAGAAAATAATACCTAAACATGCATTACCATGGCAAGCAAAATGACCAGGGTCTAGTTCACATGTCAAAGGGCATATCTCATGTTGGCAACTATTCCAAATATGCATGGATTAAATCATACGAAATAAATAAAAGGGCATCATGTAAAAAATGGCATGCACACAAACTTTCTTAAATGACAAAACTAAATGCAGAATAAATTCTGTGGATTTTGCTACACCAAAAACATATATAATATGTATAGGTTCATGTAGAAAAATATGTCACAATTAATTACGCAAGTTATGACATAAACCTATTAGCAAGTTATTCATGCAATTAAATGCAACCATCACATCAAATATTTTTAGCATGCATGGAAAAGACATATAAAAATGCTACACATTTTATATGCAAGGTTTGATTACTTTCGATGCACGATCAAATAATTATGCACAATGCGACAAACATGATATTTATGCAAATTGAAATCAAACGTCACAATAAACCTTTTTTTCATGCATGAAAAAGGGATAATAATTAGTGTACATATAATTCTACACATTTTACAAATATCCAACATATTGATATGATGCACAGTTAATTATTTATCGACATTATAAAACTATGCATTTTTCTGTAATACACATAACTCACATGTTAAATAGACAAATTTGCAGCAGGAAAAAAATAGCATTTGGCCGAATCTGAACGAGGGGCCCAATAGTGAACATGGTCGCAACTTAGCTATACAGCGCACAGGGCGAAAAATAGCACTGGGTGGCGCCTCACCTTGCGGGCTTCGGCCCATGCGGCGGGGACGCTGGCAACTAGCCTTGGGGCGCGGCCACTGCTGGGCCTGGCGTGAGGCGCGGCCCACGCGCGGGGAGGAAGCCCATGCGGGCGCTGGCGAGCAGGAGGCGGGGTGCTCGTCCTCCTCATGCTCCCGCAACGAGGCAGGAGGCCATGGCGGGGGCGGTTGTCGGGGTCGGAGCTCCGGCGGGCTGAGGTGGATGGGCTGGCCGGAAACGGGCTGGGGGCGGCCGAATCCGGCGATCCCCGGCCGGATCTAGGCGGCGGCGAGCGGACGAGGGGCCGGCAGCGGAGCAGGGTCGTGGCAGCAGGCGGTTGTCGGGGTCGGAGCTCCGGGGGGCTGAGGTGGATGGGCTGGCCGGAAACGGGCTGGGGGCGGCCGAATCCGGCGATCCCCGGCCGGATCTAGGCGGCGGCGAGCGGACGAGGGGCCGGCAGCGGAGCAGGGTCGTGGCGGCGGGCGAGGCAAGCTTGGGGCCGACGCGATGGTTGGCGCAGCCGGCGGCGAGGGGCGGCTCCGCCGAGGTCCAGAAAGGGCGGTGGCTCTCCTGAGCTCCGACGAGGATGGGCTGCTTGGGAGTAGTGAGAGGCTCCTGGTTGCGGCAACCTTCGGGAGGAGCATTTCCATCGAGCGGCGGCGGATTTGGGTGGCTACGGCTTTGTGTTCGCTGGACGTGTCCGATTAGACCACAAACATGTCTGGTGGGTGGGGATTTGGGAGATTTGGACCCCTAATTTCGAATCTAAGTGCTGAAAATGATGGGGAAGGAGTGATTTCGGGATTGGAAGGATGTGGGGCTAGAAGGTGGGGTTTTTGAGGGGGTGGCTGTAATTATACATGGGGGAAACCCTAGAGAGTGAGGGGGGCTCTCTTTATGGGGTGGTTTATATATAGGGAATGACACTAGGGGGGTTGGACCTCGGCCGTCCGATCGCAATCCGATGACCATGAACGGAGGGAGGGTCTAGGTTGGGCTAGTGGGCTATGTAGTTGGGATAGGTAGGGATGAGAGGGAGGTTGCAGCGCGTGACACGAGGTTTGAAAACACCAAAAACGTCGGACGAATGAACCGATGACTCCGCTGCTATGGTTGATCGTTCGGGTACCAAACAGACTCTGATTGCAATGAAATTTGGCAGGCGGTATACCTAGAATATAACAAGACAGCACGCCAACATTCGACCCAATCAGAGAATATTTCATAAGCACTTTTAAAAACAATATTTTTATCGATGTCCCGGGCGTGTACGTGTGTGGTTGGTCTCAAAACGATCGATGACACGAAGAGAGAGAATCGACAGCTACGAACGGATGCAAGTTTTTCAGAAACGAGTGATGATGCTTTGCAGATGATGCGAATGATGCAATGATGAATGCGACAAGCAATTGAATCACACGATAACAATGGAATTAAAGGGGAATCTTCTAGAGTGTCGGTCCCGGGCTATTACACTTCACCACCCCCCTGGTCATCCCACGTCCGGGCGGAACCGCATGCTCGTGGGGCTTGCTCCGATAGGACCTACGAGCGACACTGCCGGCCTCTCCATTGAGTGCCCGAGAAGTGACCCCTCGCTCAACATCACTATGCTCACCGAGCGCGTCGGCAGGCTAAGCCTCGCCGACAAACCTGCGGCCGACGCATACCCTAGCTAGGTACTCGACTGCACCGACCCGCCATCGTCCGTGGGTGCATAAAGTTGATCTTGATTGCAAATAGTTCTTGCCAATAATGAATGTGAGTGAATTTCAGTGGAGGAGTCACCCCTCAAGAACTTCTCTAGTTCTTCTTCTTGGGGACCCACATTAAGTTAATGGGGATCCTTGTTGTTGAAGTGGAACTTGCAGAAGTTGAGCCTTTAGTGGCCTTGGGAACCCACTTCACTTAAGCTTGGGATTCATCTTCATAAGAATCAATGTTCTCTTGAAGCTTGTTCTTGTCCTTGATGTTGGTGTCTTGTGGTGGAAGGTCATCTTGAGCTTTTGTTCCCTTGGGGAGAGTATTTTCATACTTCTCCTTTTGAGGAACAAACTTGGGATTGGGGTATTGACCTTCTTCCCATTCAACTACATTAGCGTTGAAGTAGCCGACACCACGATTCTTTCGGTATCCTCCGTGCTTGTGTACAATCTCCTCAAATTGTTTGCACCCTTGAAGACTCTTGTAGATACCTTCCACTATAATCCCTTTCAAGAGTTCATTTTCTTGCTCAAGTGTAACTTGTCTAAGAGAAGAGTTAGTGGGATCAAGAGAACTACTAGAAGCAATATCATTGATTTATCACTTTTATTGCCACTAGTTGAAGAACCTTTCCTTCCTTTGTTACTATCTTGCTTAGACTTAACTTGTGGCATGAATGTAGATAAGAGAAGTCACTTTCTAGAAAAGAGGAAGTCTTCTTTCGAAGATCATCATTGATAGCTTTAAGGAACTCATGCTCTTGCTCTAAGTTGAGCTTCTCGAAGCGTAGCTTCTCATGTGTCCTTACAAGCTCTCTATGATCTTCTAAAGTTGACTTGTGAGCTAACTTAAGAGTTTTTAGTTCTTGAGTTAGTTTTTCTATTTCCAACTTATCATCATCACACGACTTATATACACTAGAGTGAGTACTAGCAAGTTTATTTTTACTCAAATTACTAGATTTTTCAAATAGCAAGTCATCTTCAATTAACAAGTCATCTTCATCACTATTGAAATCTAGATACTCGGGGTGTGACACCTTGGGGCCTTTAGCCATGAAGCAACGTCCACTCCCTTCATTTGGTGAATCAAATATGTCATAGGAGTCGGTTGTCACTAGTGCAAGTCCGGCAACACCTTCATCTTGACTATAGTCGGAGTTGGAGTGATAGCTTCTCTCGGAGTGGTTGTCGGATTCGGAGCCGGAAACCCATTCACCAACATGAGCTCTATGTTTCCTTCTTGAGTATCTGGTGGTGTACTTGTCCTTCTTCTCCAAGTCCCTAATTCTCCTTGAGGGTCTTCGTTCATAACGATCATCTCTACTCATTCTCTCTCTTCGCAGTGACTTGTCTATTGAGATTCGTCTTCTTGGTGACTCTTCTTTCCTCTTGTAAGGAGATGTGCACTCATTGGAGTAGTGTCTGGGCTTCCCACAATTGTAGTTGTTTCGGTCACGACTTGACGAACTCTTCTCTTCATATCTTGAGTTGGAGCTTCGAACTTTGCTTCTATTCTTGTAGAACTTGTTGAATTTCTTGACCATGAGGATTATCTCTTCATTTCTGACAAGGTTGTCGCTAGAGGCAGTGGGAGCATAACTTGTGGCTTTGTAAGCACTGCTACACTTGTGGTGAAGCTCTTCCTTGTCTTTGAATGTCATCTCATGAGCAACAATTCTTCCAATCACTTCTATTGGCTTGAGATCTTTGTAGTTGGGCATCATTTGGATCAATGTACAAACAGTGTCATATCAAACATCTAAAGCTCAAAGTATCTACTTGATGATGAATTTGTCAGTCATTTCTTCGCTTCCCAAGACGACAATCTCATTGGTGATGAGAGCTAGCCTAGCTTACATCTCAGCGACTCCTTCACCATCCTTCATCTTGAACTTGTCAGGTTGACTTTGAAGACTATCCAACTTGGATTCTCTCATAGATTTTGTACTTTCATGCATATCAATCGAAGTATCGCAAATCTCTTTTGCATTCTTAAGACGGCTGATTTTTTTTGAATTCTTCGGGGCATAGGCAGTTGAAGAGAATGTCACATGCTTGAGCATTGAGTTGCAACATCTTCAATTCATCCACAGTCGCTTCGTGATCGGGTTCCCTTCCTTCCGCAAATATTTCACCTTGCATACAAACACGAACAACAGCCCAAGTGGAGGGGTTATGACCAAGCAAATGCATTTACATTTTGTTCTTCCAACTAGCAAAATTTGTGCCATCAAAGTACGGACCTCTACAGTGATAATTTCCCTCACTAGATGCTATACTCTTCCAGGTTGTGCGACCAATGCAATGGAGACCAAAGCTCTGATACACTTGTAATGTCGAAAGTAGTGCTAGAGGGGGGTTGTTAGACTACTTGACCAATTAAAACGCTCTTTTTTAGCCTTTGCCACTCATCTTACCTGAAACACTCTTGTCGTTCCCAAACTTATGACCGGCTCTCCTGAGGCGGACGGCCCATCCCAGCTACAGACCGGTTCCCGGCTGTCTGGCTGGCAGGGCCGAAACCAAGGGGGGCAAGGCTTTGAGCGGACGGAACCAAAAGGGCAAAAAAAGGTAAGGCCAAGCCGACACGCTTAAAACAACATTGCAGCAATCACAAGCTTCTTAAAAATTTAAAGGCCCACGGCCACGAGTCCATTACATATACACCCCCAGTGGGTGGAATTGAGGTCTAACGAAATGCAGAAAAGATAAAAGGCCCTAAGTGGCGGCTGCGCCATCTTCTCCTACGGCGCCCCCCGCAGCGCCTGACGTAGAGGTCCCTTCCTTGGCTCCGGCACGGTCAGCGTAGGCTTCCGTCTCCGGGTCCCGAGCCGACTCGGAGTCAGCATAGTCGTCGGTGCTGGAGCCGGCGTCCTCACCGTACGTCTCGACGGCACTTCCCTCCCGGTCATCCAGGGAAAGCGCATACGATTCCTCCGGAATTGCCTCGCCATCTTCCCTATGCTCGGGGATATATTCGTCCCACGCAGCAAAGGACGCAAGGTCGCTCGCCCTCACCGCCAGCACGTTGGTAACCGCCTCCAGCTCCGCATCCATGCCGGCACGCTAGGCCGTGAGCTACCGCAAATCCATCTTGGGGTACTAAGACCTCGCAATGCGAAGCGCCATGCTCACAGCGGCATGCGCAACGGTATCCCTCTAGGCGTTCACCCGCACGGTCCCGAACTCCAGCCACCACTACAGCCGGCTCATGGAGGTCGGCTCCACCGCGCCCGGCCAGAGGGTGTGGACCAGTGCCTCGCCGGGTGGTTGGAGCCGCTTCAAGTCCCGGACCACCTCTGTCAGCCGCACCCTTGCGGCGAGCCTTCCCTCGTTCAAGAACCAGGGGGTAATATGCCCAAAGGCGACCCCTTGCGCCCGCTGGTCCTCACGGTAGGCTTCCACGGCCGCCTCTGCGGCCTCCTGCGTATCAAGGAAGATGCCTAAGAAGAGAAGTAGATGAGATATGAGCAAACAAGAAACCCAATGCTAGAAGCAACAAGCAGGAAGAACGAGGTAGCAAAGACTTACCCTGCAGCATCCGGTCCACCTCATGTCGTTGCTCCTACAGCGCCGCCTCCCTGGATGACCACTCATGGAGCCGGCGCTCGTGCTCGCACCGAGCCGCCTGTGCCTCTTTACCAGCCTTCGCTAGCGCGGCATCCTTGGCCTCCAGCTCCTCATGGAGGACCCGCTCCCGCTCCTACCCCTCCCGATGGAGAGCTGCCTCACGGTCCGTCAGCTCTTCGCTGTGGGCCGCCTCATGCTCGGACGTCTCCGCCTGCACCCGGGTCTCCTCCTGGCGGAGTTGTTCGCACTCCATGGTCAAGAGGCTCCGCTGGTCGCCGAGCTCCACCACCTGGTGGTGGAGGTTGACCATCTTGGAATGGGCGGCTACCCAGAACAAAGAGTCTCGATTAGAAGACAAGAAAACAAGTGGGGTTTAGCCTGCCTCCATGGCAACCGGCTCGAATACCGAGGGCTACACCCCCGCCCGAAACTTGCAAGAATCTTACCTTGCAGGTCCGAGGACAGGGTCGCTAGCCAGCCCTCATTTTCTCGGTACAAACCCAGCATGGTGTTGTACAAGGCCACCCGACGGTCGTGCACTGCCTGCAAACAACAATGTAAAGCGACATTAGACTAGACCCACCTATGCCATAACTGGCTCGAGTCTCGGGGGTTACACCTAGTGGGTGCGCTCGCGCATCCCCACTAGAAAACACATCAACGCAAAAAGGAAAAGGCGAGAACTTACCGCGACGGCCTGCTCTAGGTTCACCAGCCGGTCGTTGGCGACTCGGGCGTCCTGCGTCGTCTGGGTGCGGCAGGCTGCGAACGCATCGATCACGGCGGCCACCACCGCCCCAAGGGTGCTTTGCGTGTCGCCAACGGCCAGGTGGACGGCTGCAGCCCAGTTTTCCTGCGGCCGGCCCTCATCCACGCTCCCCCTTGCCCGAAGTTGCCACCGTGCTGGGGGGGCCTAATGACGGGCCCGCGAGGTCGTCCCTCTAGACGTCTCGATCGCCCGCGACGACACTCCGCCTCCGGCTATGCCGCCTCGGTCCGCCTCCCTTGCCGGCACCTCCGGAGCCGGTGCATCCGGAACCGGCACCTCTGGAGGCGGCACCTCCGGAGCTGGACCTCCCAGATTTGGAACCTCGACCTCCGAAGACTCCTCCGCCCCCGGCGGCACATTGCTCGCCCCTGGCAGAGCCATGGCGTGGCCCACCTCCTCTCCTCCTATGGCGTTGGCCGCGCCAGCACCTGCTGTCGGGCATGCGTCCTCCACGAGCTTCGCGTCCACCTTTGCCCACCACTCGGGGTCATGACGGATCTTATGGGCCGGCTACGTGAGTCGGCACGAAGATAGACTCTGATTCTGGGGAGGGCTTGATCAACGGCTTGAGTAGCCGCTCGAGGGAGACGCCGGCTGGGATGGCCTGCCAGGTGGATCCGATCTTTGACAGCGTATCGGTCGCCTCGTTGTCCACCCGAGATACGTGATGGAACTCACAGCCCTCGAAGTAGCCGGTGAGCTACTGGACGAGGAAGTGATAGCTGGCCATGTTGGCGTCTCTAGCGTCCCATTCGGCTGAGACATGCTGCACCATGAGGTCGGAGTCGCCGAAATATAGGATGCACCTGATGCTGATCTCCTTGGCGAGCCGGAGGCCGTGGACGAGGGCCTCGTACTCGGCTACGTTGTTGGAGGCGGCAAAGTAGATCTGGAGCGCGTACTTGAATTGCTCTCCCATTGGAGAAGGCAAGACGATGTCGGCGTCCAGGCCGGCTCACATCTTCGAGCCATCGAAGTGCATGTGCCAGTGCGTGTAGTCGGGTGGAGGCGACATGAACTGGGTTTCGACCCAGTCGAGGAGGAAGCTAGCCATCGCTTGTGACCTGATGGCGGTGCGAGGCTCGTACCGGTTCTCGTAGTTAGTGATGGCGATGGCGCACTTGGCTATCCGGCCGGTGGCGTCCCGGTCACTCATGATTTCGCCTAGTGCCGTCGTGCTCACCACGGTGATGACATGCTTGTCGAAGTACTGCTTGATCTTCTGGGCGGCGAAGTATATGCCGCAACACATCTTCTGGTAGTGGGGGTAGTTTTGCTTGGAGGCGGAGAGGACCTCACTGAGGTAGTAGACGGGGCACTGGATAGGCAGTTACTGGCCCTCCTCCGGCCGCTCCACCACCAGGACGACGCTAATGACGTGCGTGGTCACCGTGATGTAGGCGAGCAAGGGCTCCTTCTCACCCAGCGCAGCCAGGATGGGCGCGCTGGTGAGAGCCTGTTTGAGGCCCCGGAAGGCCTCGTCCACCTCGTCGGGGCAGTCGAATGTGGCTGGCTTCTTCGTGGAGTCGCGGCCCATCTTGACCAGAGTTGTCTTCCGTGGGAGCCCGTAGAGGGGCAGGGCCATCTCCCCCAGCTGACTGACGAACCGGCCGAACGAGGCAAGGTAGTCGGTGAACTTATGGACGTCACGGATCCGGGTCGGCTTAGGCATGCACTCAATCACCCTGATCTTCTCTGGGTTAGCCTCGATGCCACGAGCAGACACGAAGAAACCCAGGAATTGGCCGGTTGGGACGCCGAAGACACACTTCTCCAGGTTGAGCTTGATCTTGTATTCGCACAGGTTGGCGAATGTCTCCCGGAGATCATCGAGGGTGGCGCCTGTGTTGTTCAGGCCGAAGGACATGGTAATGTAGCAGTAGGCCCCGAAATGGGTGATGAAGGAGGTCTTCAGCCGGTCGGTCGGGTCCAGCTTGATCACGTAGTAGCCTAAGTAGGCGTCTAAGAAGGACAGCAGGACGTAGCCGGCCGTGGAGTCGATCACTTCATCGACCGTGGCAGGGCGAACAGGTCACTAGGACATGCCTTGTTTAGGCTTCTGTAGTCGATACACATGCGCCAAGTCTTGTTTTTCTTCAGCACCAAGACTGGGTTGGCCAGCCAGTCCGGGTGGAACACTTCCATGATGAAGCCGGCTGCGAGCAGCCGGGCGATCTCTTCTCCTATAGTACACCGCTTCTCTTCAGAGAAAAAGGGCAGGGGTTGTTTGACCGGCTTTGCATCTGGCCACACATGAAACTTGTGCTCGGCGAACTTCCTCGGTACACCGACATGTATTTTGGAGACCATGCAAAGATGTCCCGATTCTCACAGAGGAAGTCAAAGAGCTCGCCTTCTTATTTTCTGTTGAGGCGGGCACCGATGGTGACACACTGCTTGGGGTTGGCCAGGTCGAGTGGCACCTGCCTGGTGTCCTTGAGGGCTGGAACGAGGCCTCACCGGCTGACGAGGACGGAGGAACCGACATGGGCGGTTGAATAGAGAAGTGGGCCACGAGTCGGTCGAGCTGCCGGTTCTCCTCTGCAATCTCCAGGGCCTCGGCCAGCCGGCTGCTGTCTCGTGCACACATGATCGACATCTTGTCATCTCCAGCAACGGTGATGATGCCCTTGGGACCCGACATCTTGAGAATGAGAAAGACGTAATGGGGGACCACCATGAACTTGACGAGAGCCGGCCATCCCAGCGGCACGTGGTAGGGACTATCGAGGTCCACCACCTCGAACCATATAGGTTCACGGCGGAAGTAGATCTGGCCACCGAAGAGAACCTCGAGCTTGATCTTGCCGATGGGGGTGCAGGACTTTCCCGACACGATGCCGTGGAAAATTGTCTGGCTCGCTTGTAGGTCCTCCTCCTTGAGCCCCATCTTGAGCATGGTGTCGCAATAGAGGATGTTGATGCTACTCCCCTCATCAACCAGCACCCGCGAGAAGCGGCAAGTGCATCTCTCGGAGACGATGGTGGGGTGAATGACGAGGGCATAGCTTCCAGGGCTCAGTGTCATGGCCGGGTGGTCAACCTGGCTCCAGGTAACTGGCTTCTCGGACCAATGCATGAACTGGGGAGTCACCGGCACGGTGGCATTCACCACACGGTGTAGCCATCACTGGGAGTGCTTGTCCGTCTCCTCACTGGTGAAGACGATGTAGGAGCCGTCCTGGTTGGGGAACTGTTCGAGCAGGCAGCCATTGTGTTGGGCTAGAGCCGGAGCCATGTCCGGTGCGGGAGCCGGAGCCGGCACCCATGCGGGAGCCGGAGCCGGAGCCGGTGCGTGGAGAGGCGGTGCCGGGGGAGCCGGAAGGCCTTCCACCCAGGCCAACTGCTGCGAGAAGCTGTACTGAATGGTGTTTGCAGGGGAGGTCGAGAATCTTCTCGAAGTTGAGCTTGGTCTGCCAGGCAGCCTTGCCAGGGCGCTGCCATTGGCCGGAAGCCTAGGCAGTCGGCTACTCTTCCTTGATGGTAGCGACCTGCCGGCTCCTGTAGCAGGAGTCCGGCTGGTCGGCCTTGCACTTGTTGTTCTACGGCGGCCAGTTGTTGGCAGTTGGTTGTGACGCAGCCGGCGGTGGAGCCGCCTTGCCGGGCGTGCCGACCTTGAACCGGATTGCGGAGTCAGCCATGGCGTACTTGTCTGCCTTGGCTATGAGGTCGGCCAGTGTTGCTGGCTCGGAGCATAGGAGCTTGTGCTTCAGGTAGGTGCCGTCACGGCAACCCTCGATGAAGTACTAGATGTCCTTCACCTCGTGCACCCCTTCGGAGGAGTTGCGGAGCTCGGTCCATCGGTTGAGGTAGTCTTGGAGGGCCTCGTCCGGGCCCCGAACGCACATGGTGAGTTCACGGGGGCGGTCGGGCCGCTTGTAGGTGCCGGTGAAGTTTCGAATGAACGCCTCCTCGAAGTCAGTCCAGGTGCGGGTCTGCCAGGCTGCCAGGCTGTTCTGCCAGGTGCGGGTCGAGCCGATCAGCATGAGGGGGGCATAGCGGTCAGCTACGTGCTTGTTCCCCCTCGCTATGCCGACTGTCGTGGTTTAGTCGATCAGCCAGTCCTCTGGCTTGGCGGCCCCGTTGTACATTAGGGTGTCACGGGGGAGTCTGAAGCCGGCCTGTAACGGCTCATTGCGGATCTGGGGGCCGATGCACGCCAGGCCGATTGAGCCCTCCTCCTCGAGGAGGGCCGACTACGCCAGCCGGTCGAGGCAGAGGCATGCGTCATTCTTGCTATGGGGGACCCGCGGTCTGAGCCGGGCCGCGAGATCAGCGCGGACGATCGGCGAGACGGACCGCGCCGGCTCCCGCCTCGGAGGCAAGGTGTGCCCACGGCTGCACCGGCTACTGCCAGTCGGTGCCTCGTTGCAGTGGCTGCTGCCAGTCACGATGTCGTTGCGCCGGCTGTCGACAGTCGGCTGCTCATTTCCGCACAACTGGGAGCGTCGAGCATTGCTTCCCTCGGACCACCGACCGAAGGGGCAAGGGGAGATGGAGTGCTGAGCCGGCAGTCGGCCAGCAGCCCCAGCGCCCTCTCCCTTGGGACAGGGAGACTCGGAGATGGCTCCTCCAGGGATGAGCCCGGCTTGCTGCACGTTGGCGGTGTCAATGAGGTCCTTGATGTGCCGCTCGCGCGAGGCACGTTCCTCGCCCTCCAAGGCGGCCAGGTCCTCGTAGGCTACATTGGCGGCCTACAGGTTGGCCCCATGGGTGTTTTAGACGGGCAGGTTGCCACCGAGGATCTTGGCGACCACATGGCTGCCGTCGCGCACGGCTCCCCATCGGCTGGGATCGGTGGCAGCCGGGGTGAGACCATAAGCGGATATGTACTCCCTCTATGCGGCTTCATCCGGCGTTGCTCGGACGCGAGGGCGCTGGCGTCCTCGAACAGCAGACAGCGGGCCACCTCCAGCTCGGCCTTAACGGTGGCCGGGTTCGCTGTCGGAGCGATGGGGGTGCTCAAACCCCGAAGCTTAGCCTACCAACACGCTCGGTGAGCACGGCGATGTCGAGTGAGGGATCACTGCCGAGACACTCATCGAAGAGTCTGACAGTGTCGCCCGTAGGACCTACCGGAGCAAGCCCCACGAGCACGTAGTTTCGCCCGGACACAGGGCTGCCGGGGGAGGTGGTGAAGTGTCCCGCCAAAAGCGTGACTCCGGCCGGTGTCGCGGATGGCCCCATAGTGGGCGCCAGCTGTCGTGATTTTCTCATGACAGATGCCATGGGTAGGCTTATCGAGAGTAGTTGGGGCCGAAAGGACGCCGACGGGCTCCAGGAGCAAGATTAGGCACAAGCGGTGATGGACACGTGATGTAACCAGGTTTGGGGCCCTCCGTGGGAGGTAACACCCCTAGTCTTGCTTGGTCTAGTTTAGATGGTGGTGAGATTACAATGGCGCTCCGAGAGCTGTATGGCTAGAGGAGGAAGAAGGAGCTAGGCTGCCTTCATTGCCTCTCTACGTGAGTGCGGTGTGGTGTGTTGGTCGATTGCCCCGTGCATGGGGGGCTCCGAGGGGTTTTATAGGCCAACCCCCGGATTAAAATACGAATAGAAGGCTACGGGAGGCCGGCTGGCAGCCTCTCTAGCCGGCCACGGGGGGCCAAGAGTAAGGGGTCTTATCGCTAGTAGGTCCCGTCGGCTGCTGGGTCCCATAGGGATCCGGAGGGGCCCGCACGTGGGTCCCTGTGCCGGTCACTTCGTGGCACATGTCGTCCTTCGGGGCGTCGTCTTATGGCAGCCGGTCGTGGTCAGCGGTACGACCGGCTGCATTGTAGCCACGCCGGGTGATAACCCACAAGTATAGGGGATCACTTGTAGCCTCTTTCGATAAGTAAGAGGGTCAAACCCAACGAGGACCTAAAGGTAGAACAAATATTCCCTCAAGTTCTATCGACCACCGATACAACTCTACGCACGCTTAACGTTCGCTTTACCTAGAACAAGTATGAAACTAGAAATACTTTGTAGGTGTGACGGGATAGGTTTGCAAGATAATAAAGAGCACGTAAATAAAATCTAGGGGATGGTTAGATAAAGTAACAATTAAGTTAGTTTAACGAGTGTGGAAAAGTGGTGGTAGGAGTTGTGGAATTGTCCCTAGGCAATCGATAACTATACCGATCATCATTATTGCAATTTTATATGAGGGAGAGGCATAAGCTAACATACTTTCTCTACTTGGATCATTTGCACTTAGGATTGGAACTCTATCAAGCTTCCGCAACTACTAAAGATCATTAAGGTAAAACCCAACCATAGCATTATAAGGTATCAAGTCCACGTTACTCCCATATGCAACAACCCACCTACTCGGTTTATGCTTCTGTCACTCAAGCAACCCACCATAGGCAAATCATGAACACATTGCAACACCCTAAAGCAAGGATGCCTCACGCTTGTGCGACATGGAGAGCACCATAGGACAACACCAATAATAAAACATGCAACTCAAACCAATTATGATCATCAATCAACCCATAGGATAATAAAAATCTACTCAGACATCATAGGATGGAAACACATCATTGGATAATAATATGAAGCATAAAGCATCATGTTCAAATATAAGGTATAGCGGGTTGTGGGAGAGTGGACTGATGTAGATAGATGGGGGAAGGTGATGGAGGTGTTGGTGAAGATGACAGAGTTGTTGGAGTAGATCGTCGTCACGATGATGACCCAGGCGGCGTTCCGGCGCCACCGGGAGAGAGGCGAAGAGAGCCTCCCTCCTTCTTCTTCTTCCTTGACCTTCCCCGTAGATGGGATAAGGGTTTCCCCTCTGGTCCATGGCCTCCATGGCAGTGGAGGGGCGAGAACCCATCCGAGATTGGATCTCTCTCTCTGTTTCCTTTTGTTTCTGCGCTCCCAGATTCTGGCCTTTCACCATTTCTTAAATATGGTGGAGGTTGTGAAGAAAAAGGAGAAGATAGTCTCACATCAACTAGGCGTATCAATGGGCTATGGATATGTCCATTAATAGATATTAATGTGAGTGAGTAGGGATTGCCATGCAATGCGTGCACTAGAGCTATAAGTGTATGAAAGCTCAAAAAGAAACTAAGTGGGTGTGCATCCAACTTGCTTGCTCATGAAGACCTAGGGAAATTGGAGGAAACCCATCATTGGAATATACAAGCCAAGTAATATAATGAAAAATTCCCACTAGTATATGAAAGTGACAAAATAGGAGACTCTCTATCATGAAGATCATGGTGCTACTTTGAAGCACAAGTGTGGGGAAAGGATAGTAGCATTGTCCCTTATCTCTTTTCTCTTTTTTTTTTTTTGGTGGGCATCTAAGGCCTCTTTTTTTGGGATTCATTGACCTCTGTTATTTTTCATAAAGTCCAGATTCTCATCCCAACTTGTGAGGGAACCATAGCTTCCATCATCCTTTCCTCACATGGGACAATGCTCTAATAATGATGGTCATCACATTTTTATTTACTTACAACTCAAGAATTACAACTCGATATCTAGAACAAAATATGACTCCATATGAATGCCTTCAGCGGTGTACCGTGATATGCAATGCTCTAGCATAGCAAATGACATCAAAAAACGGACAAGCCATGAAAACATCATGCTAGCTATCTTACGATCATGCAAAGCAATATGAAAAATGATGGTGCCTGTCATAATAAACAGAATGGTGGAAATTGCATGCTAATATATCTTGGAATGGCTATGGAAATGACATAATAGGTAGGTATGGTGGCTGTTTTGAGGGAGGATATATGGTGGGTTCAATGCACCAGCAAAAGTTGCACGGTACAAGAAAGGCTAGCAAAGGTGGAAGGGTGAGAGTGCATATAATCCATGGGCTCACATTAGTCATAAAGAACTCACATTATTATTGCAAAAGTATATTAGTCATCGAAGCAAAGTATTAGACACATGCTCCTAGGGGAGAGGTTGGTAGGAGTTAACCGTCGCGTGCTCCCGACCCTCACACAAAGGTTGACAATCAATAAACAAATCATGCTCCGACTTCCTTACATAGCAGTTCACCATACGTGCATGCTACGGGAATCACAAACCTTTACACAAGTATTTTTACCAATCCACAATCACTCACTAGCATGACTCTAATATCACCATCTTCATATCGCAAAACTATTGCAAGGAATCAAACACATCATATTCAGTGATCTACAAGTTTTATGTAGGATTTTATGACTAACCATGTGAATGACCAACTCCTATTAACTCTCTAAATAGATATAAGGGAAGCATGAGAGTTTAATTCTATCTATAAAATATATGCCCACACTCTAGCAAATATAAGTGAAGCAAAAGATCATTCTACAAATGGCGGTTTTCTATTTGTAGAGTAACAGGCAATCCAAACTCCAAATGATATAATTTAAGCACATGAAGCATTCTATAAAACCATACTCAAAAGATATAAGTGAGGTGCAAAGAGCCATCTATAAATAAACCAAGGAATTTGCCATACGAGCATGGTGCATTATTAAAAGAAAATAAAAAGCACATGACATTCCAAGATTTACACATATCATGTGACAAATAAAAATATAGCTCCAAGTAAAATTACCGATGGTTGTTAGAAGAAAGATGGGATGCCTTCTGGGGCATCCCCAAGCTTAGTTTCTTGGGAGTCCATTAATATTACCTTGGGGTGCCTCGGGCATTCCCAAGCTTAGTATCTTTCCACTCCTTATTCCTTCATCCATCGTGATCTCACCCAAAACTTGAAAACTTCAATCACACAAAACTTAACAAAACTCTCGTGAGATCTGTTCGTATAATAAAGCAAATTACCACTTTAAGTATTGTTGCAAACCAATTAATATTTTGTTTTTGCATTGTAGATATTTTATTATAACTTATTTATGGCTTATACCACTGATAAAATCGATAGTTTCGTCAAAACTAGCAAAATAATGCATCAAAAACATGATCCGTCTTAAATAGGACAGTCTGTAGCAATCTAACCATTTAATATACTTCTATAACTCTAAAAATTCTTAATACTTAGGGAAAAATAAATAATTTGCATAGCAGCACTGTGTAATAATTGTAGAAACTTTTAACATTCTAGTAAAAAATGAAAAAAATTCACGCACTACAGCCAAAGTTTCTATTTTTGCACCGCACACACCAAACAAGCAATCTAATCATCCTAAAGGCAAATCTTGGCACATTATTTTTATAATAGAATGGATTTATACAAGGGGATAATTATTTTTGTTGAAAAGTTTCTGTAATTAAGATTCGCAAAGTTTCCATGGGCATGAACAAAGTTCAAGAAGCTCCCCCACTTCAACGGTGCTCGTCCTTCTTACATTCACTTCTCTCTTTGAAAAAAATTTAGGTTCCCCTATTTATTTATTTTTATTTTTGAACTATATAAAAGCACACAACATAATAAAATGACTCTCTAAAACTTCTGGATTGTCTCCCTGGCAGCGCTTTCTTTAAAGCCATTAAGCTAGGCATAAAGTGCTCAAGTAATGGATCCACCCGGATCCCAAGGTATATCAAAGCCAATTTTAATTAACAATCATTTGTAATTTAGTAGTGAGCACAAAGTAACATATATCATGGATCAACGAAGTCTAACTCTCTTCCTATGCATCAGCATGTCATAAAAGAACAATGCATGCACACAAAGTAAAGGCCAATGCATAGTACAAATAGTTTCTCGCAATTTTATCGTATTGGGAACATAGAGAGGTGAAGATGTAGTTCCTCTCTCAAAATAATTTCAAGCAGGAGCAGAAATCACATGCATATTATATTTATCAAAATCATCATGTGCAATAGTAGAACGTAACCCATCAATATAATCCTTAATAAGTGCAAACTTCTCCGATATAGTGTAGTTCGGAGAACTCAAAAAGATAATAGGACTATCATGTGTGGGTGCAATAGCAACAATTTCACGTTTAACATAAGGAACTATAGAAATTTCATCTCCATAAGCATTATTCATATTGGCATCATGGCCACAAGAATAGCAAACATCAAGTTCATCAAAAAGGAATATTTCAAAAGAATCCAAGGGATCATAGCAATAAACATAGCATTCATCCTTCGGTAAGCATGAAGGGAAATTAAACAATGTATGAATTGAAGAATTACTCTCATTAGAAGGTGAGCACGGGTATCTAATCCGCTCTTCCTCCTTTTGTTCTTTGTTCTCCTCCTCATCTTTTTCATCTAATGAGTTTACAATTTTAGCAACTTCCTCTTCCATAGATTCCTGCAAAATATTAGTCTCTTATATGGCAGCGGTCATTCTTTCAATAAAATCTTTGACATAATCATTAGAAGCATAGTTTTCATTGCAATATTTAAGTATGGCAAAATTTTCAGATTCGTAAATAGTAGCATCATACTTTTCAATTTCATAGGCACCGTTGAAAGCAGCAAATTCTTCAATTTGTTCAACATCATTATAGCAATGGGCCTCCTTGGCATAAGAGGATAATATTTCATTATCATTAAACACACATTGGTAGGGAAGGTGTTTTTAGCTTCTTTAGAGCAACATGTAAAGTCATAAATTTCACATAGAATCCAAGCATAGCAACACAAAGTATTAATTTGATGCCACAAGAGTTTCCCTTTTTGACATATGCAGTGTCACACATATTGAGCATGCTCATTTAATGATTTTCCCTCAACTAAGCTAGTTGGGTTTTTAGCACGATCACAAGTGAATTCAAGATGACCCAAGTAATATTCTTCGATGGTACGGAATGGTACGGAACACTAGTGGTTCCTCAACTTTTGGAGCAGCAAGTACATCTATATTTTTGTATTTTGCATTTCCTACCCATATCTAAAGATAGAAAACAAGTTAATAAAAAATAAAAATTACTTAGTGAGAAAGCAAACAAGCACAAACGAGAATATTCACCCCACGCTATTGCTCTCCGGCTTGATAACCCACAAGTATAGGGGATCAATTGTAGCCTCTTTCGATAAGTAATATTGTTGAACCCAATGAGGAACTAACGGTAGAACAAATATTCCCTCAAGTTCTATCGACCACCGATACAACTCTACGTACGCTTAACATTCGCTTTACCTAGAACAAGTATGAAACTAGAAGTACTTTGTAGGTGTGATAGGATAGGTTTGCAAGATAACAAAGAGCACGTAAATAAAATCTAGGGGGTGCTGAGATAAAGTAACAATTAAGTTAGTTTAACGAGTGTGGAAAAGTGGCGGTAGGAGTTGCGGAATTGTCCCTAGGCAATCTATAACTAGACCGGTCATCATTATTGCGATTTTATATGAGGGAGAGGCATAAGCTAACATACTTTCTCTACCTGAATCATAAGTACTTATGATTGGAACTCTAGCAAGCATCCGCAACTACTAAAGATAATTAAGGTAAAACCCAACCATAGCATTATAAGGTATCAAGTCCTCTTCACTCCCATATGCAACAACCCACCTACTCGGGTTTATGCTTCTGTCACTCAAGCAACCCACCATAGGCAAATCATGAACACATTGCAACACCCTACAGCAAGGATCCCTCACGCTTGCATGACATGGAGAGCACCATAGGACAACACCAATAATAAAATATGCAACTCAAACCAATCATGATCATCAATCAACCATAGGACAACAAAAATCTACTCATATATCATAGGATGGCAACACATCATTGGATAATAATATGAAGCATAAAGCACCATGTTCAAGTAGAGGGTACAACGGGTTGTGGGATAGTGGGCCTCTATAGATAGATGGGGGAAGGTGACGGAGGTGTTGGTGAAGATGACGGAGTTGTTGGAGTAGATCATCATCACGATGATGGCCAAGACGGCATTTTAGCGCTACCGGGAGAGAGGGAGAGAGAGCCCCCTCCTTATTATTTTTACTTTAGCTTCCCCCTAGATGGGTGAAGGATTTCCCCTCTGGTCCATGGCATCCATGGCAGAGGAGGGGCAAGAGCCCGTCCGAGGTTGGATCTCTCTCTTTGTTTCCTTCTGTTTCTGCGCTCCCAGATTCTGGCCTTTCACCGTTTCTTACATATACGGATATTCGTAACTTCGATCGGGCTAAAATTTTGAGTGCATCTTTATCCAAAAATTAGCTTTCTTGCATCCAAAGGACAGCTCCAACCGACCTAAGGGGTGGCCACAAGCCTGGCAAGCGTGGCCAGGGGGATGGGTTGCGCCTAGCAGGCTTGCCACCTCCTCGGGCATCGTCTCGCATTGATTCTTTTCCCAAAAATCACATATATTCCAAAAAAATCTCAGTAAGTTTTTTTCGCGTTTGGACTTTGTTTGGTATGGATATTCTGCGAAACTAAAAACATGCAACAAACAGGAACTGACATTGGGCACTAGATCAATATGTTAGTCCAAAAAATAGTATAGAAAGTTGCCAAAAGTATATGAAAGTTGTAGAATATTGGCGTCAAACAATCAAAAATTATAGATATGATGTAGATGTATCATCAGGGTAGGTAATGGAGTGGTTGAGGGCGTGTTGGCACTGTTTCGGCGCCCGGTCGCAGTCGGCTAGAGTCAGAAGCACTGTTGCCTCCAGTGTGGCTATGCGAGCGTTGACCCTCGATGGGATGGGGGGCACTATAGCCATGCGTAGTTTGACTTTGGCATCCAAAGCATGGTCGACTAGGGAGCCAGGGGTCCCCGTTCCTAACTGACCGGCTCATCGTAGCCGGCAGCGCGTAGCCGGACTGCAGGGGGAGGCGGCTCGCCCTACAGTCGTTTTTGAAGGTTAGTGTAGAGAGTCGTTTGAGGCTACCCCGGGGTTATCCCCCTAACAGGATAAGTGCAAGGACGCTTTTATTACTAAATATTTTCCGCCCGTGAAAATTATTTCCCTTAGAACTCAAATTATGAATTTTACGCAACCTGAGCATGAATATGTTGCACAATCTAGGGAAAGAATGAAATTGATGCTAAGAAATTGTCCTACTCATGGTTTAAATCATTGGATGATCATATAGTTTTTTATGCGGGATTGAAATTTGTATCTAGAAATATTTTAGATTCCTCTATGGGAGGTACTTTTATGGAAATTACTTTGCGTTAAGCTACTAAATTGATATATAATATTATGGCAAATTATTCACAATGGAATACTGAAAGAACACCTACTAGTAAAAAGGTTAATTCGGTGGAAGAAATCAGTACTTTGAGTGAAAAAGTTGATTCTCTTGTGAAGTTGGTTGCTAGTAAAAATTCTCCTATTAATCTTAATGATGTACCTTTGTCTACTTTGATTGAGCAAAATGGTGATTCCATAGATATCAATTTCATCTCACGAAACAATTTCAATAAAAATGCTTATAGAGGTAATTTTAATCCTAGGCCTTTTCCTGGAAGTTCCTCTAATAACTATGGTAATTCCTATGGTAATTCTTATAATAATAATAATAATAATAATAGTAACACCTCTCATATTGAGATTAATTTTAAAGAATTTATTAATGATGAGAAGTCTTTCAATACCACGATAGAAGAAAAGTTGAATAAGATTGATGGTATGTCTAGAAGCATTGATAAAATATCCCATGATTTAGAAAATATCAATATGAATGCTTTTCCACCTAATATTAATGAATCAATTAAGTATTTATATTTTTTGATGGATGAAATTAAGAAAACAACCGCTATGCTTCGAGCTAAAAGAGAATTTTTAGAAAAGGCGTTTTCTAGCTATCACTTTCATAACAATGATGAAGATCTTAAAATGATTGGTGTTTGCTCCATTTATTCCTTGTTTAGTAATGTTAAAATTGATGATAAAGGGACATAATAAGAGTCAACTTTAGCTAGAGGGCATCCCAATAATTAGGAGGGTGAAAATCTTGATGAAAATTTTGATAAAGGTGGGTTTGGAGAGGTCAAAACTTTAACTAGTGATGTGCCCACTGTTTTTATTACAAAGACTTTAGTTATGAAAGTTTCTCCTTGGTTTATTGTATTTCTTTGCTGCAACCTATGATAAATTCACCCCATGCTTATGAACAAAATAAAGCTTTTACTAAACATATTGTTGATGCCATGATGAAATCACTAGAAGAAAAGTTGGAATTAGAGATTTCAATTCCTAGAAAATTGCATGATCAGTGGGAACCTACCATTAAAGTCAAGATTAAAAATTATGAATTCTTTGCTTTGTGTGATTTGGCTAGTGTTTCCACATTTCCGAAATCTCTATGTGATGTGCTTGGTCTTAGCAATATTGAAGAATGTTCTCTTAATTTGCACTCGGCGGATTCTACTATTAAAAAGCCTTTGGGAAGAACTAATGATTTTATTATTCTTACAAATAGGTACTTTGTTCCCATTGATTTTATTGTTCTTGATATTGATTGCAATCTATCTTGTCCTATCATACTTGGTAGACCCTTTTTACGCACTATAGGTGTCGTGTTTGATATGAAAGAAGGCAACAATAAATTTTAGTTTACACTTAGAAAGGGTATGGAACACTTGCCTAGAACAATAATTAATCCACCGTATTAATAAATAATGATAGCCTTCTATGGATTGAAAACTAAGGATGACTGTACTTGAATCTATGTGTTATGCCTAGCTAGGGGCATAAAACGATACTTCTTGTTGGGAGGCAACCCAATGAATAAAATATATTTTATGTTTCCCTTTCTGTTTTTGAGTGTTTTCACAATTATTATTATTTTGTGATTGTGTTTTTCATGTTTTATTTAGTGTTTGTGCCAAGTAAAGCCATTAGGATGATTCATAGGATGAGGAGAAACAATGCTGAATCTGAAACAGAAACTTTGTCTGAAGTGCACGAATTTTTATTTTTCACTTGGACATGATAATGATCTGAAACTTTAACAAAGTATTTCTATGCCAATTATTTATGTTTTCCTAATTTTTAAGAATTTTTAGAGTTACATAAGTATGGGTAGAGTATAGATTACTACAGATTGTTCTGTCTGAAATGGATTCTATTTTCGTTGTATTGTGTGCTTGTTTTGATGAATCTATAGCTTGTATCGGGGGGTATAAGTCATGGTAAAAGTAGCATACAGTAGATATAATTCAATAATAAAATATGGATGGGTTTACAATAGTACTTGAAGGGTAATTTGCTTTATTATAATAACGGATCTCACGAGAATTTTGTTAAGTTTTGTGTGATTGAAGTTTTCAAGTTTTGGGTGAGATCACGATGGACGAAGGAATAAGGAGTAAGAAGAGCCTAAGCCTGGGGATGCTACACCACCCAAAGATATTATACAAAGAGTAACAAGCAACTAAAGTTGGGTATGCCTCGAGTGGCATCCCCTCTTTCTTTTAACAACCATCGGTATTTTACTTGGAACTATATTTTTATTCGTCACATATCATGAGTTTTGCTTGGAGCGTCTTGTACCTTTGCTTTATTTGTTTTTATCCTTGCTGCATTCACCTATTTGAGAGATCCAAAATTATTCTATGATTGCTAGAATTTCTCTTTATGCTTCACTTAAATCTATTGAGCAATGGAATTGCTCTAGTGCTTCACTTATATCTTTTTCAGCACGGCGTGCTTTTACATGTTTGAAGAAATGCTATCATGCTTCACTTATATTAATTTGATAGTTAGTAATTTTGAATAAATCCTCTCATGCTTCACTTATATTATTTTGAGAGATGAAACTTTTATGCTCATGTTCTTTACTTAAATCTCTGTGAGCTTGTCAAAAGCAATGGCAATATATGAAACTAGTCCCAAAGTGATAGATATTCAAGAGGGATATAATAAAAACTTTCATGAAGATCATTGGAAAAATTGAACTTGATTCTTTGTAATAGTTTTGAGACATGATGATAGTAATATGTGAGTTATGTTAGTGAGTAATTATGCTTAGTAAGAATATTGATGTTAAGGTTTGTGATTCCCTATGCAAGCATGAGAGTCAATAGTTGTGCTACGAAATTACATCCTACTTATGGTGCATTATTTGGTGTTAGTTATGCTCAATGCTCTCTTATGTGATTTTTAGTTTCTTAATGGATGCTTATCAATCTATTTGCTACCATTCACTTGTACTATGTAGAAATACTACTTGTGCATACAAAATCCTTAAACCCAGTTTTGCCATATGAGTCCACCATACCTACCTATATATGGTATTTCCATGCTGTTCCAGGTAAATTTGTATGTGTCATCTCTAAATTTTCAAAATAAACTTTCCTTTTTGTGTGCTCGTACCGCTCAAGAAATGGTAGGGTGACCAATATTTTTCCATGCAAGATGTGTTATTCTAAAGATGAGTGTTTATTCACTTGTCGTTGCACGAGAGTACGACGGTAATAGGGATGCCCAGTCCCAAAATGAAAGAAAGAAAAAAAATTACTTTATGTTGTCAAATAAAAAATTCCATGGGTATGGAAGGCAACCGTGGATTCGGCAAGCCATGGAAAGTGAAACTATGGTGGAAAAAGGAATAAACTTTATTGTCTGTTTGGGAACCGCTTATGTTGCATCTAGCATGGAAAGTTATTGAAATCTCAATTGTTTTCATTGACAGGAAAGGCATGCCACCCAAAATATTTTCTTCTATTAATTTAAACCTTGATCTCTAGCACCTCTACAAATCCCTAATTCCCTCTGCAAAGGGCCTATCTATTTACTTTATGTCGGGACCCCGATCCTAAGTCATATGAATCCAGGCTGTAACATATCACATCACTTTGCCACCTCACGCATGGTAAACCCCACGGCTGCAGCCTTACCTTAGACGGGACCATTTGCGTCTTTTGGCTCACGTATGTGAACATGTCGCTGGCAACCAAACGACGGAGAACCCGGGCCGACATGACTAGTCATAGAACCCAAGTGGCACATCCATACGGAAACAGGCATACGTAACCTAGCAATGCAGGTGTCAGCCTCAAGCGTGTGTAGGCGAGTCATGGCAAGCTACAAGGACTCCATTACAAAGTGGGACATAAATGTCATCACTGCACATAGACGAGTCGTACCAGGCTACAGGGACTCCATTACACTACAAGACATTTCCCCGAAGGAATAGACACGGTAGCAAAGAAGGATACATGTCGGTCAATCAATGTGTCCAGAGCAGTAGCAAGCTACCAAGGCTCGGTGGAAGCACAAAGAGGCACTTTCCCGTAAGGAGTACTACTAAAGGCACATGACTAGGTGTTAGATCCCATACATATCGTTGCACGTCACACGTATGCACGACATGCCCGATATGCATAGATATAACTATGGCATCACAACATAACCATACATCAACACAACTTTTATTTAAGAGGCTCAGAAGAGCCTTGCATAATATGTTCTTATAGGTAGGGGTCACATGACCCGACACTCAAGTCATACAAGCAAGTTGATACAAACCAAGCGGAAGCATAAAGCTGTCTGAGTACAGACAGTTGAAAGGGTAAAAAGGCACATGGCCTAACTATCTACAGCCCGCCACAGGGCATAAGGTCGTAGCTGGGACACCAGCTATTCAGCGTCGTCGATATCTAGATAGAACCCACCTGATAGGTCTTGAGTCTCATCTGCAACATTTATTAAGCAAACATGAGTACAAACATACTCAGCAAGTCTTTAAAGCAGACCTAGACTAATCATGCTCAAGTATCAACAAGGGGAGTGGTGGAGTTTATGCAGCAATGCTAGCTTTGACTCATGGCTAACCTATACTACACCATTTTAACTCTTTGTTTAGATTTTAGATATCGCACATGAGTCCACTAACTCCACATCAATACACCACCATGGATTCACTTCCACATCCTATGAGAGTGCCATCCACGGTACTCACACTTGTCTTGTTATTTTTATGAGTATCCATTAAATTGTCTATGAACAACGTAAGTTTTCCAAGTAGTCCATATCCGAGGATGCGGCTATTTGAATAGTTTTATACCCTACAGGGGTGTACTTCCTCACACATGCTCTCGCTAGTGATCACTCTGTGCTCATAAAACCATGCACCTCGGCAACCTTCAAGCGGAATCCCAGCGAGGGAGTCGGCCACGACCGTCAATCACACAAGACCTCTAGTCCAGGCTATCGCCTATTTGAGACTGAACCCGCACGGAAGTCCGGCCGAAGTTTCCGCTACGGACCCTAACGATGTGTGGAGGGTTCCCAAGCCCACCATTCGGGTGACCCTTGGTACACCGTGCCACTGCCTACCGCGTCGTAACCCACCCTAGGGTTAGCGCTACGCACGACCTCCAGCATACTATAAACACTAGAAACTAGTTGCAACTCCTGGACCAAGACCTAAGCGACTGATAAATCGAGAGGGTCAATTAAGTATCCCAACGTGTGGTAGTAACTAGCCTTGGATCACAAACACGGAACTCAGTTCCTAAGACAGTCCCAATGAGACATCCCTGCTATGTACTCCTACATAGCCTCTCATCGCTACCTTTACCAATCCGGGTACATCATGAACTTATCACATCAGAACAACATTGTTTCACTCTAGTTCATCACCCAGATGAATTAGATCTGACACAACTCTAAGCATAGCAAGCATAGCAGGCAAAGTGAGCAAAGCACATCATGGCACAAGTATCTACCAGGTATGCTAGGTTGCAAGGTTTAGTTATTTAGTGTGACAATGATATGTCATGCAAAGGAATGGGTTCATCTACCGTGTATGACAAACAAGTGAACGTTTGTCCTAATGCAATAAAAGAGAGCAGGAGTGAGAGAATGGGATGTTATCGTAATGATCAAAGGGGTTGCTTGCCTTGTTAAACCTAAGTAGGGGATGATCAAAGGGGATGTTCCATATGTTAACCTATTAGTAGATTCCAATGTTCATCTACATAGGTTCCTCTAACATGCCTGATAACAGCACCATTGGATTCATTGGATTTTTCTAATAAATTTTGATATATAAATTATTTCTATGAATTTTCTAAGTTTTAAATAGTTTCTGGAATTAATTTAATTAAAAAAATTATTTATTGCATCATCATGACGTCAGCTGGTAAACAGTCCGTTGACAGGTCAAACCTGACTAGTGGGGTCCACTGGTCAGTGACTCAGCCACTAATAGAGTAAATTAGATAACTAATTACTAATTAGTTTAGGGTAGGGCCCACTGGTGAGTGGGTCATTAACTTAATTAAATTGATTAATTAAATAATTAAACTAATCCTAATTAGCAGGGCCCGGCCCCACCTACCAATGACCCAGGGGACTAACCCCTGGTGGTCAAATTGGTTGACTCATCGGTGTTGAGCCACTGGCAACGTCAGGGATGGCGGAGGGGATCGGGTTTCCTCCTCCAGCGACCAAATGGGCGGCGGAGGGTACCAGGCGAGCCTAGGCTCACGCGAGCGTCCACCCTGACACCTCTCAGAGGCTAAGATAGCCGGGATTGACGCCAACGAGGAGCTCGGCGGCTGCTGGAGCTCGGGCGAGCACGAGCTCAACGAACTAGGGCGCCTCATGGCCGGAGCTTAGCACCTACGGGCTCTACGCGACCCCACGAGCTCGATGGTGGCCTCGGATGGACCGGCTGGTCACCAGAGCAATGCCGGCTATGATCTCGTGCGGCGGGCATTCGGGAGCCGACGCAACCGGGGCCTATAGAGGGGGAAACGGCCGGAGAAGAGAGGGGAATGGGTCGGGAGCTCACAGCGGGCTCGGAGCCAACGAGAGCTTGCTTGGGGAGGGCTCGGGGGCGACGAATCGATGGCGGCGGAGCTCGGGTCCGAGGAGGAAGAAGAGATCGAGGGCGATGCTCTAGGGCTCCTAGCGATGCATGGCTCAGCGGAGAGGATGGGGATGACGAGGCAGAGCCTCTGGCAGGCTCAGGAAGGCGCATGAGCGGCTGCAACTACGGCGGTGAGCGAGCATGGCCAGCGGCCATGGCAGAGCAGAGGAGAGGGAAGAGGCAGGGGACAATGGGCGAGAGAGATGGCGATGGGGATAGATGCGGCGTCATCATCCTCTTGCCAGAGCGGCAGGGGATGCAGGCACCCAGGGAGCTACGTGGCAGCTCCGGCGTGCATGCGGCGGGCACGCGCTCGTCCTCCTGGCCACCAGGAGGACGACGACGGTGCTGGGCAAGCTGGGCCGGCCCAGGTGCTTCCTCCTTTTCTTTTTTTTAGAATTCCAGATTCTGTTTTATTTTTCTGACATTTGTTTTATTTATTTTTAGGCACAAATGCTAGGTATAAAATATCCCAAATTTTTTATAGAACTTAGTTTGAATATTTCAAACTTCTATAAAAAGTTTCAGGATATTTTGAAAACTAAAATATTCATAATGCTTTATTTGGCATTTTCAGTAGCTTTAATTTTATTTTTGAAATTCCATAAATATTCAAATATTTAGAATGACCTCTGGTATATTCATGTCAACATTTATCAGACATAGGAGACATTTTAGATGGGCATTTTGGATTTGTTGGTTTTTCACAATCATTAAATTGGTTTGATTCAAATGAAGTATTTGGGGTTTCTGTTAATCCCCATTTCAAATTGATGCAAAAAGTGAAACATGATGTACACACATGTTGTCCTAAGAAATCTAGCTAGGGATGTGACAACTCACCCCCAGTCAAAATAATCTCGTCCCGAGATTTGGAAGTCGTCGGGAAGAGCACGTGGTACTCTAGTCTAAGACGATCCTCTCTTTTCCATGTGGCCTCCTTCTCAGAATGGTGTGACCACTTAACCTTGAGAACCCCTATGTTCTGACGCCAAGTGGTACGCTCAGCTTGATCAAGAATACGAACAGGGTATTCTCGATATGTAAGGTTATCTTGGAGATCAAGCGCTTCATGGTCTACTTCACGGACAGGGTCCGAGAAGCAATGCCTGAGTTGCGAGACGTGGAAGACATCATGAACCTTGGCAAGATGCGGCGGAAGTTCCAATTGGTAGGCAACCTCTCCTTGTTTAGCAAGAATGCGAAAAGGTCCAATGTAATGAGGAGCCAACTTGCCCTTGATACCGAATCGATGGGTACCCTTCAGAGGTGTAACATGAAGATAAGCCTTCTCGTCAACTTCATAGGTCACGGCCTTATGATGACGATCATATTGGCTATTTTGATGAGATTGGGCTGTTTTCAACTTTTCACGAATAATGCAAACTTGCTCCTCTGTATCCTGGATCATATCCAAGCCAAAGAGTTGCCTCTCTCCGGTTTCTGACCAGTAAAGAGGTGTTCGACACCTTCGTCCATAGAGAACTTCAAAAGGGGATTTGCCCAAGCTTGATTGATACCTATTGTTATAAGCAAATTCGGCAAATGGAAGACATTTCCCCCAATTCATATCGAAGGATATAACACAAGATCGGAGCATGTCTTCGAGGATTTTATTGACTCACTCAACTTGACCACTTTATTGCGGGTGGAAAGCAGTGCTAAAGGATAGATGAGTCCCCATAACGGTTTGCAAACTTCCCCAAATTCGGGAAGTAAACATACTTCCGCGGTCTGAGTTAATCTCCAACGGAACACCATGAAGAGAAACTATTCGAGAAACATATAACTCCTATAGCTGGCTAGCAGTTATACTCTCCCGAACAGGAAGAAAATGAGCCACTTTGGAAAGGCGGTCTATGACCACAAAGATAGCATTATTCCCTCTCTTAGTCCTGGCAAATCCGGTAATGAAATCCATACCAACCTTATCCCATTTCCATTCAGGAATAGCTAATGGTTCAAGGGTGCCAACAGGCCTTTGATGTTCTACCTTAACGCAACAACAAACGTCGTAGTTAGCAACGAACTGAGCAATTTATCTCTTCATCCTTGTCCACCAGAACCTCTGGCATAGGTCCTGATACATCTTGGTACTACCCGGATTAATTGTGAGAGGAGAATCATGAGCCTCCTTAAGGATCAGCTGTCTTAAGTGTCTGCTCTTAGGAACCACCAACCGGTTCTAAAAGAACACAACACCCTGATCGTCTTTGGAGAAATCTTCAGCGTTTCCGCTAGCAATATTCTCCTTGATCCGAGATATACCCTTATCATACCTCTGGAAAGCTACTATTTGATCCCCAAGAGTAGGTTTCGCCACCGGGTTGGAAAGGAATCCTTGAGGAACAATGTGGAGGTTCAACTTCCAAAATTCCTCATAGAGAAGTGGTTGACCTTGTTGTAACATCAGGTTGTTACAATAAGACTTATGACTTAGTGCACTAGCCATGACATTGGCTTTCGTCAAGGTGTAAGTTACCCCTAAGTCGTAATGTGTAATAACCTCAACCCACCGTCTTTGCCTGAGATTCAAATCCGGCTGGGTGAAGATATATTTCAGACTTTGGTGATTAGTGTAAATTTTGCAATGATTACCCAGAAGGTAATGTCACCATGTTTTCAGTGCATGGACCACAGCTGCAAGCTCAAGATCATGTGTTGGATAATTATCCTCATGTGGATGTAACTTTCGAGATGCGTATGAAATCACATGACAATCTTGCATAAGAATGCAACCTAATCCTTGTCGCGAGGCATCGCAATAGGTAACAAAGTCCTTAGAGAAGTCTGGTGGCACTAGAGCGGGAGCAGAGGTCAGGCATTGTTTCAACTCCTGAAAACAGTGCTCGCATTGTAGATTCCACTCGAACTTTTTATCTTTCTTGAGGAGTTCAGTCAGAGGTTTCGCAACCTTGGAGAAATTCTTGACAAAGCGGCAACAATAGCTCGCTAAGCCAAGGAAACTCCAAACTTGCTTAACCGATTCAGGTTGAGTCCAATCAAGGACGGCCTGAACTCTCTCGGGATTGACAGCAATACCTTTACCAGATATCACGTGGCCTAGGTAGGTCACTTCTGGTAACCAAAATTCACACTTGGAGAATTTGGCATACAGACGATGCTCTCGAAGTATCATCAATACCAGCCTTAGATGCTCGGCATGTTCCTGTTTGTTCTTCGAGTAGATGAGTATATCGTTGAGGTAGACCACGACGAATTTATCCAAATACTCCATGAAGATCAAATTCATCAAGTGAGAGAAGGTGGCTGGGGCATTGGTTAAACCAAAGGACATGACGGTGTACTCATATTGGCCACAACGAGTAACAAAAGCCGTTTTTGGAATGTCCCCGTTTCTAATTCTGATTTGATGGTATCCCAACCTCAAATCCATTTTGGAAAAGACAGAGGATCCAGTGAGTTGATCATACAAATCGTTGATCCTGGGGAGCGGATACTTGTTCTTTATGGTGACCAGATTCACTGGCCCGTAATCCACAACCATCCAATCCGATCCATCCTTCTTCTTAACGAAGAGGACGGGGCAAGCCCAAGGAGAAGAACTAGGATGGATGAAACCTATCTTCGAAGCCTCATTGAGTTGTTTCTTAAGTTCGACTAGTTCTAAGGGTGCCATCTTATAGGGTCTTATGGCTATTGGGACAGTCCCTGGGATGAGCTCTATCACAAACTCTACATCTCTAACAAGTGGAATTCCTAGCAGTTCTTATGGAAAGACATCCGGAAAGTCATGGACTACCAGAATATCTTCTAATTCTGAAAGGGGGCTAGCATTGAGAGAATAGAATTGGCGCTTGGCTGCTCGAGTGGAGACATTAACTATCTCACCCGAGGGATGTGTAAGTTGAACATTCCTAGTATGATTATCAATCTTAGCATAATGGGCTTTCATCCAGTCCATGCCTAAGATGATATTGATGTCCGAAGACTTGAGGGATATCAAAGATGCTAGGAAGACTAGCCTATCCATGAGAATCTCATTGTCATGGCTTACCCTAGAATTTGCCATTTTGAACCAGGAGTCTGAACTACTAAAGGAGTAGGCATATCACAAAAAGACATGTTATGCAACTGTGCATAACTTTCTGAGATGAATGAATCAGATGCCACTGCCTACCACGTCGTAACCCACCCCTAGGGTCAGCACTACGCACGGCCTCCAGCATACTATAAACACCAGAAACTACTTGCAACTCCTGGACCAAGACCTAAGCGACTGATAAGTCCAGAGGGGCAATTAAGTATCCCAGTGCGTGGTAGTAACTGGCCTTGGATCACAAACATGGAATTCAGTTCCTAAGACGGTCCCAATGAGACAACCCGCTATGTACTCCTACATAGCCTCTCATCGCTACCTTTACCAAGTCGGGTACATCATAAACTTATCACATCAGAACAACATTGTTTCACTCCAGTTCATCACCCAGATGAATCAGACCTGACACAACTCTAAGCACAGCAAGCATAGCAGGCAAAGTGAGCAAAGTACATCATGGCACAAGCATCTACCAGGTATGCTAGGTTGCAATGTCTAGCTATTTACTGTGACAATTACAGGTCATGCAAAGGAATTGGTTCATCTATCGTGTATGACAGACAAGTGAATGTTTGTCCTAATGCACTAAACAAGAGAAAGAGCGAGAGAATGGGATGTTATATGAATGATCAAAGGGGTTGCTTGCCTTGTTGGGAAGCAGAAAGGTTTTCTCCTTCGTTGGAATACTCGGAGTTATCCTTGGAAGCAGGGCCTACCGCAATGCAGATAAATAGCAATTAATACACGGCAAGTGCGACAATATGATGCATGATCATGACATGGCAGCATCTATGGATGAGCTCATGCAACTACTGTTCAAGTTAAATGAAGTGATGTTGAGTATAGGTCCAAAATCATTCTTCATTTCATATTACATATGTTAACCTATTAGTAAATGTTGATGTTCATCTACATAGGTTGCTCTAACATGAATGATAACAACACCATTGGATTCATTGGATTTTTCTGATAAATTTCATATATAAATTATTTCAATCTGAGTTATAGATTAATTTCTATGAATTTACTAAGTTTTAAATAGCTTCTGGAATTAATTTAATTCAGAAAATTATTTATTGCATCATCATGACATCAGCTGGTCAATAGTGTGTTGACAGGTCCAACCTCACTAGTGGGGTCCACTCGTCAGTGACCCAGCTACTAACATAGTTAATTAGATAACTAATTACTAATTAGATTAGGGTAGGGCCCATTGGTGAGTGGGTCATTAACTTAATTAAATTTATTAATTAAATAATTAAAATAATCCTAATTAGCAGGGCCCGGCCCCACCTGCCAGTGACCCAGGGGACTAACCCTTGGTGGTCAAGATGGTTGACTCATCGGCGTTGAGTCGTCGGCGACGTCAGGGGCGGTGGAGGGGATTGGGATTACTCCTCCGGCGACCAAATGGGCGGCAAAGGGCACCAGGCGAACCGAGGCTCACGCTCGCGTCCACCCCGACACCTCTCAGAGGCTGAGACGTCCGGTATCGACGCCGGTGACGAGCTCGACGGCTGCCGGAGCTCGGGAGAGCACGAGCTCAACGAACTAGGGCGCCTCATCGCTGGAGATTAGCACCTACGAGCTCTACGCAACCCCACGAGCTCGATGGTGTCCTCGGATGGACCAGCTGGTCACCGGAGCAACGCCAGCGACGAGCTCATGCGGCGGGCATTCGAGAGCCGACGCAACTGGGGCCTACAGAGGGGGAAACGGACGGAGAAGAGAGGGGAAGGGCCGGGAGCTCACAGCAAGCTCGGAGCCGATGAGAGCTTGCTCGGGGAGGGCTCGGGGGCGACGAATCAACGGCGGCAGAGCTCGGATCCGAGGAGGAAGAAGAGCTCGAGGGCGATGCTCCGGGGCTCCTCGCAATGTCTGGCTCGATGCAAAGGATGGGGACGACAAGGCGGAGCCTCAGGAAGGCTCAAGAAGGCGCGGGAGCGGCTGCAACTATGGCGGCGAGCGAGTAGGGTCGGCGACCATGGCGGAGCAAAGGAGAGGCAAGAGGCAGGGGCGAATGGGCGACAGAGAGGGTGCTGGGGACGGCAGCGGCGTCCTCATCCTCTCGCCAGCGTGGCGGGGGATGCAGGCATGCAGGGAGCTGCGTGGCAGCTCCGGCACGCGCGCGGTGGGCACACGCTCGTCCTCCTGGGCGCCAGGAGGACGACGACGGTGCTGGGCCAGTTGGGCCGGCCTAGGTGCTTCCTCCTTTTATTTTTCTAGAATTCCAGTTTCTCTTTTATTTTTCTGACATTTGTTTTATTTATTTTTAGGCACAAATGCTAGGTATAAAATATCCCAAATATTTTATAGAACTTAGTTTGATTATTTCAAACTTCTATAAAAAAATCAGAATATTTTGAAAACTGAAATATTCATAATGCTTTATTTGGCATTTTCAACACCTTTAATATTTATTTTTGAAATGCTATAAATATTCGAATATTGAGAATGACCCCTGGTATATTCATGTCCACATTTATCAGACATAGGGGACATTTTAGATGGGCATTTTGGATTTGTTGGTTTTGCACAATCATTAAATTGGTTTGATTCAAATGAAGTATTTGGGGCTTCTGTTAATCCCCATTTCAAATTGATGCAAAAAGTGAAACATGATGCACACACATGATGTCCTAAGAAAGCTAGCTAGGGATGTGACACTTTATGCAATTTTTATTTTTCAATTTGAATCTCCATCTTCTCTTATAAAGCACCAACTAGGAGGCACTATGATTGTACTTGAGCATTAGGTGTAGCTAATATTTGTGTGTGTACCATGATTGGATCAATGATTGAGGATGATGGGCTAGGGATAAATTTATTTAGTTTTGATATTTTTAAAGACATGGTTGCATGTTGATATGCTTGAGTATTAAATTTTTCATGTCAAAACTAGACTATTGCTTTGAACCGTCTAAAAGTCCAAATTTCCATGCTACAAAGAAAAGAATGTGTGATGAATATGTTAGGCAGCATTCCACATCAAAAAATTCGTTTTTATCATTTACCTACTCGAGGGTGACTAGGAATTATGCTTGGGATGCTGATATGTCTCCAACGTATCTATAATTTTTGCTTGTTCCATGCTATTATATTATCAATCTTAGATGTTTTACAATCATTTTATAGCAACTTTATATCATTTTTTGGGACTAAACTATTAGCATAGTGCCAAAGTGTGAGTTGATGTTTGTGCTTGTTTTTTACTTCGCAGAAAATCAGTAACAAACAACACCCAAACTTCCTAAAAAAATTGGAGATTTTTTCGACCAGAAGACCCCAGATGGGCCAAACACCGGCCAAAGAGGAGGCTCGAGGTGGGCAACACCCACCAGGGCGCACGAGAGGCCCCTAGCGTGGCATGGTGGGTGGTGCCCACCATCGTACCCCCCCCACACACACACACACATCGACTATCGAGCCTATAAATTCACTAATATTCGGAAAACCCTAGGGAGACGACGAAACACAATTCAGAAAACCGCGAGATCTAATCTAACTACATCATGGAGGGGTTCATCTTCATCATAGGTGCATCTCCCATGTTGCGCGGGTAGTCGACCATAGACCTACGGGTCCGTTAACAGTAGCTAGATGGCTTCCTCTCTCTCTATAATTCTCGATATAATGGTCTCTTCGAGATCTATTTGATCTAATGACTTTTGCGCGGTGTTTGTTGGGATCCGATGAATTTTGAATTCATGATCAGTTTCTATCCATGAATATGATTTGAGTCTTCTTGATCTATTATTTTCATGATTACTTATAGCCTCGTATTTCTTCCTCAAATCTTTGGTTTAGTTAGGCCAACTAGATCAACTTGTCTTGCCATGGGAAGAGGTGCTTTGTTATGGGTTCGATCTTGTGGTGTTCTTTCCAAGTGACAGAAGGGGCAGCAAGGCACACATGTTGTTGGAAATATTCCCTAGAGGCAATAATAAATTGGTTATTATCATATTTCCTTATTCATGATAATCGTTTATTATCCATGCTAGAATTGTATTGATCGGAAACTCAGATACATGTGTGGATACATAGACAACACCATGTCCCTAGTATGCCTCTAATTGACTAGCTTGTTGATCAAAGATGGTTAAGGTTTCCTAGTCATGGACATGAGATTTCATTTGATAATGGGATCACATCATTAGGAGAGTGATGTGATGGACAAGACCCAAACTACAAACGTAGCATATGATCGTGTCAGTTTATTGCTACTGTTTTCTGCATGTCAAGTATTTGTTCCTATGACCATGAGATCATGCAACTCACTGACACCGGAGGAGTACCTTGTGTGTATCATACGTTGCAACGGAATTGGGTGACTATAAAGATGATCTACAGGTATCTCCGAGGGTGTCTGTTGGGTTGGCATGGATCAAGACTGGGATTTGTTACTCCATGTGACGGAGAGGTATCTTCGGGCCCACTCGGTAATACAACATCACAATAAGCCTTGCAAGCAATGGGACTAAGTGTTAGTCATGGGATCTTGTATTACGGAATGAGTAAAGAGACTTGCTGGTAACGAGGTTGAACTAGGTATGGAGATACTGACGATCGAATCTCGGACAAGTAACATACCGAAGAACAAAGGGAACATCATACGGGATTAACTGAATCCATGACATAGAGGTTCGACCGATAAAGACCTTCATAGAATATGTAGGAACCAATATGGACATCCAGGTCCCGCTATTGGTTATTGACAGTAGAGGTGTCTCGGTCATGTCTACATAGTTCTCGAACCCGCAAGGTCTGCACACTTAAGGTTCGGTGACGTTTCGGTAGTATAGAGTTATGTATGGTCATGACCGAAGGTTGTTTGGAGTCCCGAACTGTTGGAAATATGCCCTAGAGGCAATAAATAAAGTGTTTATTATCGTATTTCCTTGCTCGTGATAATCGTTTATTATCCATGCTATAATTGTATTAATTGGAAACATGAATACATGTGTGGATACATAGACAAACACAATGTCCCTAGTATGCCTCTAGTGAACTAGCTCGTTGATTGAAAGATGGTTAAGGTTTCCTAGCCATGGACATGAGATGTCATTCGATAACAGGATCACAACATTAGGAGAATGATGTGATGGACAAGACCCAAACTACAAACGTAGCTTATGATCGTGTCAGTTTATTGCTATTGTTTTCTACATGTCAAGTATATGTTCCTATGACCATAAGATCATGCAACTCACAGATATCGGATGAGTACCTTGTGTGTATCAAACATCGCAACATAACTGGGTGACTATAAAGGTGCTCTACAGGTGTCTCCGAGGGTGTCTGTTGAGTTGGCATGGATCAAGATTGGGATTTGTTACTCCGTGTAACGGAGAGGTATCTCAGGGCCCACTCGGTAATACAACATCACAATAAGCCTTGCAAGTAATGTGACTAAGTGTTGGTCACAGGATCTTGTATTATGGAACGATTAAAGAGACTTGCCAGTAATGAGATTGAACTAGGTATGGAGATACCGACGATAGAATCTCGGGCAAGTAACATAACGAAAAACAAAGGGAACATCATACGGGATTAACTAAATCCTTGACATAGAGGTTCGACCGATAAAGATCTTCGTAGAATATGTAGGAAAAAATGTGGAATCCAGGTCCCGCCATTGGTTATTAACCATAGAGGTGTCTCGGTCATGTCTACATTGTTCTGGAACCCGCAGGGTCTGCACACTTAAGGTTTGGTGACGTTTCGGTAGTGTAGACTTATGTATGGTGGTGACCGAAGTTTGTTCGGTGTCCCGGATGAGAACCCGGACATCATGAGGAGCTCCTGAATGGTCCGGAGGTAAAGATTCATATATAGGAAGTCCCAGTTTGGTCACCGTAAAAGTTTCGGGCTCATCGGTAGTGTACCGGGAGTACCGGTGGTGTACCGGGAGACCTCCGGGAGGGGTATTTCGACCCAAGAGGCTTCATGGGCTGTGGGAGAGTATTAACCAGCCCTTAGTGGGCTGGTGGAATAGCCACAACAGGCCCATGCGGCTGGGGGAAGAGTCCCAAAGGAAAAAGAGTGGAAAAAAGGCAAAAAGGGAGAGTCCCACTCCTACTAGGAGTGGAGGAGGAGTAGGACTCCTCCCCCTTGGCTTCGGTCGACTCCAAGAGGGGCTTAGCCCTGCGCCAGCCCTCCTCCTCCGCTCCTCCTATATATACTGGTGGAATAGAAGGGTTTTGCACAGAATTTACGGCCACGTGCTACCTGTTCCACCGGTGCTCCTCTAGATCGGTTTTCCACAGCGCTTAGGCGAAGCCCTGCCGGAATCACTCCACCACCATCGCCGGAGCGTCGTCATGCTGCCGGTGAACTCTTCCTCCTCTCCACCTCCTCTTGTTGGATCAAGACGGTGGAGATCGTCATCAAGCTGCACGTGTGCTGAACGCGGAGGTGTCGTCCGTTCGGTACTAGATCGGAAGGATCGTGATCAAGGCCACGGGACGTTCGTGATTGGATCACGGGACGGATCGTGACGAGATCATGGGACTGTTCGTGATTAGATCGTGGGACGCTCGGCTATTTGGATCACGAAGACGTTCGACTACACCAACCACGTTTCTTAACGCTTCCCGCTTAGCGATCTACAAGGGTATGTAGATCCACTCTCCCTCTCGTATATGCTCATCACCATGGATAGATCTTCGTGTGCGTAGGAAAAAATTTCTTTCCCATGCAACGTTCCCCAACACTGGCATCATGAGCTAGGTCTATGTGTAGATGAGATCTCGAGTAGAACACAAAAGGTTTGTGGGCGTTGATGCTTAGATTGCTTCCTCCCTTGGTCGGATTTTGGTTCAGCGGTATTGTGAGATGAAGCGGCCCGGACCAACATTACTCGTACGCTTACGAGAGACCGGTTCCCTCGATGCAACTTGTTGCCTAGATGGCTTGTGGGTGGCATTTTCTCTCACTTTAGTTGGATCGGATTCGACAAAGGCAGTCCTTGAGAAGGTTGAAAAGCAAATTATGTATCACCGTTGTGGTTTATGCGTAGGTGAGAATCGTTCTTGCTAGAAACCCGTAGCAGCCACGTAAAACATGCAACAACAATTAGAGGACGTCTAACTTGTTTTTGCAGGGTATGTTGTGATGTGATATGGCCAATTACATGATGTGATATATGTGATGTATGAGATGATCATGTGATGTATAGAATTTCACGAGTTGCATGTCGATGAGTACGGCAACCGGCAGGAACCATAGGGTTGTCCTTAATTATTGTATGACCTGCGTGTCATCATTAAGCGCTATGTAATGCTTTACTTTATCGCTAAACGGTAGCAATAGTAGTAGAAGCATGCAGGGCGTGACAACCTGGATTGCGACACGTTGATGGAGATCAAGATGGTGGAGATCATGGTGTCGTGCCGGTGACGATGAAGATCATGCCGGTGCTTTCAAGATGGACATCTAAAGCACAAGTTCATGGCCATATCATGTCACTTATGAATTGCATGTGATGTTAATCCTTTTATGCACCTTGTTACGCTTAGTACGGTGGTAGCATTATAAGGTGATCCCTCACTTAAATTTCAAGATAAAATTGTGTTCTCCCCGAGCGTGCACCATTGCGAAAGTTCGTCGTGTTGAGACACCACGTGATGATCGGGTGTGATAGACTCTATGTTCACATACAACGGGTGCAAGCCAGTGTTGCATGCTCAGAACACTCGGGTTAAACTTGACGAGCCTAGCATGTACAGACATGGCCTCGGAATACAAGAGAACGAAAGGTCGAACATGAGTCATATAGTAGATATGATCAACATAATGATGTTCACCATTGAAGTCACCTCAACTCACGTGATGATCGGACTTGAGTTGGTGGATTTGGATCATGCGACACTCAGATGACTCTAGGGATGTCAATTTGAGTGGGATCTTTAGTAATTTGATTAACTAAACTCATTATCTTGAACAATAGTCTAAATGAACTTTGCATATTTGTGTTGTAGATCAATGGCTCGCGCAGTAGCACCTTTAAATTAGTGCGTTCCTAGAGAAAGCTAAACTAAAAGATGATGGAAGTAACTTTGTTGACTGGGCCCGTAATCTGAGGATTATCCTCACGGCTTCCCAGAAATCATATGTCCTTGATGCACCGCTTGGTGACCAACCAGAAGACATGACCTCCGAAGACGTTAAGAATGCTTGGGAGGCACGTACTGGAGATTACTCAATAGTTCAGTGTGCAATATTGTATGGCTTAGAACCGGGACTTCAAAGATGTTTTGAACGTCATGGAGCATATGAGATGTTCCAGGAGTTGAAGTTTATCTTTCAGAAGAACGCCCGTATCGAGAGGTATGAAGCCTCCGATAAGTTCTATGCTTGTAAGATGGAGGAGAACGGGTCTATCAGTGAACATATACTCAGAATGTCTGGGTATTCAACTCGTCTAGCGGAGTTGGAATTGCCCTTCTGCCAGAGGCAATCACTCACAGAGTTCTTCAATCACTGCCACCTAGTTACAAGAGCTTTGTGATGAACTATAACATGCACGGGATGAACAAGTCAGTCGCCGAGCTGTTTGCGATGCTAAAAGTCGCTGAGTCTGAAATCCAGAAAGAACATCAAGTGTTGATGGTCAATAAAACCACTAGTTTCAAGAAAAATGGCAAAGTCAAGGCCAAGGGCAAGAAGGGTAAAACCAAGAAGGATGGCAAAGCAGTTGCTACTCCTGCAAAGAAGCCCAAGCATGGACCCAAGCCAGAATTTGAGTGCTTTCATTGCAAAGGAACTGGTCACTCGAAGCGGAACTGCCCCAAGTACCTGGCTGACAAGAAGGCGGCCAACGACAAAAAAAGGTATATATGATATACATGTTATTGATGTGTACCTTACTGGCTCTCGTAGTAGTGCCTAGGTATTTGATACCGGTTCAGTTGCTCACATTTGCAACTCAAAGCGGGAACTACGGAATAAACAAAGGCTGGCAAAGGACGAAGTGACGATGCGCGTGGGAAATATGCCCTAGAGGCAATACTAAAATGGTTATTATTGTATTTCCTTGTTCATGATAATTGTCTATTGTTCATGCTATAATTGTATTAACCGGAAACCGTAATGCATGTGTGAATACATAGACCACAACATGTCCCTAGTGAGCCTCTAGCTGGCTAGCTCGCTGATCAATAGATGGTCACGGTTTCATGACCATGGACATTGGATGTCGTTGATAACGGGATCACATCATTAGGAGAATGATGTGATGGACAAGACCCAATCCTAAGCATAGCACAAGATCGTGTAGTTCGTTTGCTAAAGCTTTTCAATGTCAAGTGTCGTTTCCTTAAACCATGAGATTGTGTAACTCCCGGATACCGTAAGAATGCTTTGGGTGTGCCAAACGTCACAACGTAACTGGGTGGCTATAAAGGTATGCTACGGGTATCTCCGAAAGTGTCTGTTGGGTTGACACGAATCGAGACTGGGATTTGTCACTCCGTGTGACGGAGAGGTATCTCTGGGCCCACTCGGTAAGACATCATCATTATGAGCTCAATGTGACTAAGGAGTTAGTCACGGGATGATGTATTACGGAACGAGTAAAGAGACTTGCCGGTATACCGACGATCGAATCTCGGGCAAGTTCCATACCGATAGACAAAGGGAATTGTATACGGGATTGATTGAATCCTTGACATCGTGGTTCATCCGATGAGATCATCGTGGAGTACGTGGGAGACAACATGGGTATCCAGATCCCTCTGTTGGTTATTGACCGGAGAGGTGTCTCGGTCATGTCTACGTGTCTCCCGAACCCGTAGGGTCTACACACTTAAGGTTCGATGACGCTAGGGTTATAGGGAAATAGTGTACGTGGTTACCGAAGGTTGTTCGGAGTCCCGGATGAGATCCCGTACATGACGAGGAGTCCCGGAATGGTCCGGAGACGAAGATTGATATATAGGAAGTGAGGTTTTGGTTACCGGAAGTGTTCCGGGTGTCTCCGGTAGTGTACCGGGACCACCGGAAGGGTTCCGGGGGTCCACCAAGTGGGCCCACCTGCCCCGGAAGGTTCCATGGGCCAAGAGTGGGAGGGAGCCAGTCCCTAGGTGGGCTGGTGCGCCTCCCACCCCAGCCCAAGGCGCAGCAAGGGTGGAGGGGGCAAACCCTAGGCTTAGATGGGCCTTAAGGCCCACCCTAGGGCGCCTCCACCTCTCCTTGCCCTGGCCACCGGCCAGATGGGTTTCTGGAGGCTGCCGCCACCCCTAGGGTGGAACCCTAGGGCGCAGCACCTCTCCTCCCCTCCTCCTATATATAGTGGAGGTATTTGGGGCTGCACAATACACGAGTTCATCTCCTCCCTGGTGTAGCCCTACTCCTCCCTCCCCTTGTTCTCCGTAGTGCTTAGCGAAGCTCTGCCGGAGTACCACGCAGCTCCACCGCCACCACGCCGTCGTGTTGCCGGAGCTCTCCCTCAACCTCTCCTCCCTCCTTGCTGGATCAAGGCATAGGAGACGTCACCGGGCTGCACGTGTGTTGAACGCGGAGGTGCCGTCCGTTCGGCACTTGATCGGATCTACCGCGATCTGAATCGCTGCGAGTACGACTCCATCAACCGCGTTCTAGCAACGCTTCCGCTTAGCGATCTTCAAAGGTATGAAGATCCAATCTCTCCCCGCTCGTTTGCTGGTTTCTCCATAGATAGATCTTGATGACACATAGGAAAATTTTGATTTACTACTACGTCTCCCAACACTTATGTCAAAAAGCTTCAGCCTGAAAAGCTAGAACCCAAAGCGGAGAAATGCGTCTTCATAGGATACCCAAAAGAGATAGTCGGGTATACCTTCTATCTCAGATCCGAAGGCAAAGTGTATATCGCTAAAAATGGAACATTTCTTGAGAAAGAGTTTCTCTCGAAAGAATTGAGTGGGAGGAAAATAGAGCTTGATGAGGTTGTTGAACCTTTACTTCAACCAGAAAGTAGCGCAGCGCAGAAAGATGTTTCTGTGGAACTTACGACGGTAGAAGAGGAAGTTAATGATGATGATCATGAAGCTTCGGATCAAGCAGCTATTGAACCTCGTAGGTCGACAAGGCCGCGTACTACCCCTGAGTGGTACGGCAACCCTGTCTTGGAGGTCATGTTGTTGGACAACAATGAACCTACGAGCTATGGAGGAGCAGTGATGGGCCTGGATTCCGAGAAATGGTTAGAGGCCATGAAATCCGAGATGGGATCCATGTATGAAAACAAAGTATGGACTTTGGAAGTATTACCTGAAGGGAGAAAGGCCAGCAAGAATAAATGGATCTTTAAGAAGAAGACAGACGCGGATGGTAATGTCACCGTCTATAAAGCTCGACTTGTGGCAAAGGGTTTTTCACAAGTTCAAGGAGTTGACTATGATGAGACTTTCTCACCCGTAGCGATGCTTAAGTCTGTCAGAATCATGTTAGCAATAGCTGCCTATTTCGACTATGAAATTTGGCAGATGGATGTAAAAACAGCGTTCCTCAACGGTTTCCTTGAGGAAGAGTTGTATATGATGCAACCCGAAGGTTTTGTCGATCCAGAGAATGCTGAAAAAGTTTGCAAACTCCAGCGATCCATTTATGGACTGGTGCAAGCATCTTGGAATTGGAATAAGCGCTTTGATGAGGTGATCAAAGCGTTTGACTTTATACAAGTTTACAGAGAAGCTTGTATTTACAAGAAAGTGAGTGGGAGCTCTATAGCGTTTCTAGTATTATATGTGGATGACATATTGCTGATTGGAAACAATATAGAAATGCTGGAAAGCGTGAACGAATATTCGAACAAGAGTTTTTCAATGAAGGACCTGGGAGAAGTTCCTTTCATATTAGGCATTAAGATCTATAGAGATAGATCGAGACGCTTAATAGCACTTTCACAGAGCACATACCTTGATAAAGTTTTGAAGAAGTTCAAAATGGAACAGTCCAAGAAGGGGTTCTTGCCTGTATTACAAGGTGTGAAGTTGAGTAAGACTCAATGCCCAGTAATTGCAGAAGATAGAGAAAAAATGAATGTCATCCCCTATGCTTCAGCCATAGGCTCTATCATGTATGCAATGCTGTGCACAAGACCCAATGTCAGCCTTGCCATAAGTATGGCCAGAAGGTTTCAAAGTGATCCTGGAATGGAGCATTGGCAAGCGGTCAAGAATATCCTTATGTACCTGAAAAGGACTAAGGAAATGTTTCTCGTTTATGGAGGTGATGAAGAGCTCGTCGTAAAGGGTTACGTCGATGCAAGCTTTGACACTGATCCGGACGACTCTAAGTCGCAAACCGGATACGTATTTATTCTTAACGGGGGAGCGGTAAGCTGGTGCAGTTCCAAGCAAAGCGTGGTAGATGATTCTACGTGTGAAGCGGAATACATCGCAGCCTCGGAGGCGGCGAAGGAAGGTGTCTGGATGAAGCAGTTCATGATAGATCTTGGAGTAGTGCCCATTGCACTGAATCCAATGAACATGTTCTGTGATAACACTGGTGCCATTGCTCTGGCCATGGAACCACGGTTTCACAAGAGGACCACACACATAAAGCAATGCTTCAACTCCATCCACGATTACATTTTGGAGAAAGACATAAATATTTGCAAAGTGCACACGGATCTGAATGTTGCAGACTCGTTGACTAAACCTCTTCCAAGGGCTAAACATGATCAACACCAGAACTGCATGGGTGTTCGATTCATTACAATGTAAATCACATAGTAATGTGAACTGGATTATTGACTCTAGTGCAAGTGGGAGACTGTTAGAAATATGCCCTAGAGGCAATAAATAAAGTGTTTATTATTGTATTTCCTTGCTCGTGATAATCGTTTATTATCCATGCTATAATTGTATTAATTGCAAACATGAATACATGTGTGGATACATAGACAAACACAATGTCCCTAGTATGCCTCTAGTGAACTAGCTCGTTGATTGAAAGATGGTTAAGGTTTCCTAGCCATGGACATGAGATGTCATTCGATAACAGGATCACATCATTAGGAGAATGATGTGATGGACAAGACCCAAACTACAAACGTAGCTTATGATCGTGTCAGTTTATTGCTACTGTTTTCGGCATGTCAAGTATATGTTCCTATGACCATGAGATCATGCAACTCACAGATATCGGAGGAGTACCTTGTGTGTATCAAACGTCGCAACATAACTGGGTGACTATAAAGGTGCTCTACACGTGCCTCCGAGGGTGTCTGTTGAGTTGGCATGGATCAAGACTGGGATTTGTTACTCCGTGTAACGGAGAGATATCTCAGGGCCCACTCGGTAATACAACATCACAATAAGCCTTGCAAGTAATGTGACTAAGTGTTGGTCACAGGATCTTGTATTATGGAACGAGTAAAGAGACTTGCTAGTAACGATATTGAACTAGGTACGGAGATACCGACGATCGAATCTCGGGCAAGTAACATACCAAAGAACAAAGGGAACATCATACGGGATTAACTGAATCCTTGACATAGAGGTTCGACCAATAAAGATATTCATAGAATATGTAGGAACCAATGTGGACATCCAGGTCCCGCCATTGTTTATTGACCATAGAGGTGAATCGGTCATGTCTACATAGTTCTCGAACCCGCAGGGTCTGCACACTTAAGGTTTCGTGACGTTTCGGTAGTGTAGAGTTATGTATGGTGGTGATCGAAGTTTGTTTGGTGTCCCGTATGAGATCCCGGAAGTCATGAGGAGCTCTGGAATGGTCCGGAGGTAAAAATTCATATATAGGAAGTCCCAGTTTGGTCGCCGGAAAAGTTTCGAGCTCATCGGTAGTGTACCGGGAGTGCCGGTAGTGTACCGGGAGACCTCCGGGAGGGTTATTTCGACCCAAGAGGCTTCATGGGCTGTGGGAGAGTATTAACCAGCCCTTAGTGGGCTGGTGGAATAGCCACAACAGGCCCATGCGGCTGGGGGAAGAGTCCCAAAGGAAAAAGAGTGGGAAAAGGCAAAAAGGGAGAGTCCTACTCCTACTAGGAGTGGAGGAGGAGTAGGACTCCTCCCCCTAGGCTTCGGCCGACTCCAAGAGGGGCTCAGCCCTGCGCCAGCCCTCCTCCTCCTCTCCTCCTATATATACTGGTGGAATAGAAGGGTTTTGCACAGAATTTACGGCCACGTGCTACCCGTTCCACTGGTGCTCCTCTAGATCGGTTTTCCGTAGCGCTTAAGCGAAGCCCTGCCGGAATCACTCCACCACCATCGCCGGAGCGCCGTCACGTTGCCAATGAACTCTTCCTCCTCTCCACCTCCTCTTGCTGGATCAAGACGGTGGAGATCGTCATCAAGCTGCACGTGTGCTGAACGCGGAGCTGTCGTCCGTTCGGTACTGGATCTGAAGGATCGTGATCAAGGCCACGGGACGTTCGTGATTGGATCACGGGACAGATCGTGACGAGATCGCGGGACTGTTCATGATTAGATCGTGAGACGCTCGGCGATTTGGATCGCGAAGACGTTCGACTACACCAACCGCGTTTCTTAACGCTTCCCGCTTTGCGATCTACAAGGGTATGTAGATCCACTCTCCCTCTCGTAGATGCTCATCACCATGGATACATCTTCGTGTGCGTAGGAAACTTTTTGTTTCCCATGCAACGTCCCCAACACGGATGAGATCCGGATGTCACGAGGAGCTTCGTAATGGTCCGGAGGTAAAGATTGATATATAGGAAGTCCTATTTTGGTTGTCGGAAAAGTTTCGGCCTCATCGATAGTGTACCGAGAGTGCCGGTAGTGTATCGGGGGACCATCGGGAGAGGTATTTCGACCCAAGAGGATACATGGGCTGTGGGAGGAGGTAAACTAGCCCCTGGTGGGCTGGCCGAAGCCTCCTCTAAGGGCTCATACGGCTGGAGTGGTTTCAGAAGGAAAAAATCCAAAGGTGGAGAGGTGGAAAGAGTTTCCAAGTGGAAAGGAGGAATCCTACTCCTAATAGGATTGGAGTAGGACTCCTCCACCTCCAATTTCAACCAAACCTTGAGGGTTTGAGGCTGCCTCCTCCCCTCCCTTTCTCCTATATATACTAGAGGATTTAGAGGAAAAAGCTAACCCTAATAGCCACGTGCTACCTCTCCTCTAGATCGCACTTTCTCATCTAGATCGGTTTTCAACGATGCTTAGGCGAAGCCCTGCTTGAATAGCTCCACCACCATCGCCGCAACACCGTCACGCTGCTAGAGAACTCATCTACCTCTCCACTCCCTCCTGCTGGATCAAGAAGGCGGAGATCGTCATCGAGCTGTATGTGTGCTGAACGCGGAGGTGTCGTCCGTTCAGCGCTAGATCGGAAGGACCATGATCAAGATCGCGGGATGGATCGTGATGAGATCGCGGGATGGATCGCGATGAGTTCACGGGATGGATCATGATTGGATTGTGGGACAGATCATGATGAGATCGCAGGATGCTCGACGATTTGGATCGCGAAGACGTTCGACTACACCAACCGCGTTTCTTAACGCTTCCCGCTTAGCGATCTACAAGGGTATGTTGATCCACTCTCGCTCTCGTAGATGCTCATCACCATGGATAGATCTTGCGTGTGCGTAGGAAATTTTTTGTTTCCCATGCAACGTTCCCCAACAATGGTATCAGAGCTAGGTCTATGTGTAGATGAGGTCTCGAGTAGAACATAAAGAGTTTGTGGGCGTTGATGCTTAGATTGCTTCCTCCCTTGGTCGTGTTTTGGTTTAGCGGTATTGTAGGATGAAGCGGCCCGGACCAACCTTACTCGTACGCTTACGAGAGACCAGTTCCATCGACTAACGTGTAACTTCGTTGCACAAAGATGGCTGGCGGGTGTTTGTTTCTCCTACTTTAGTTGGATCGGATTCGACTAAGGCGGTCCTTGAGAAGGTTGAAAAGAAACGTATGTATCACCGTTGTGGTTTATGCGTAGGTGAAAATTGTTCTTGCTAGATACCCGTAGAAGCCACCTAAAACATGAAAGAACAATTAGAGGACGTCTAACTTGTTTTTGCAGGGTATGTTGTGATGTGATATGGCCAATTACATGATGAGATATATGTGATGTATGAGATGATCATGTGTTGTATAGAATATCACGACTTGCATGTCGATGAGTACGGCAACCGGCAGGAGCCATAGGGTTGTCTTTAATTATTGTATGACCTGCGTGTCAATCATTAAGCGCTATGTGATGCTTTACTTTATCACTAAATGGTAGCAATAGTAGTAGAAGCATGGTGGGCGCGACAACCCCGTTGGCAACACGTTGATGGAGATCAAGATGATGGAGATCATGGTGTCATGCTGGTGATGATGGAGATCATGCCGGTGCTTTCAAGATGGAGATCAAAAGCACAAGTTCTATCATGTCACTTCTGATTTGCATGTGATGTTAATCCTTTTGTGCACCTTGTTTTGCTTAGGAAGACGGTAGCATTATAAGGTGATCCCTCACTTAATTTCAAGATAAATTGTGTTCTCCCCGAGTGTGCACCATTGCGAAAGTTCGTCGTGTCGAGAAACCACATGATGTTTGGGAGTTATAGACTCTACGTTCACATACAACGGGTGCAAGCCAGTGTTGCACATGCAGAACACTCGGGTTCAACTTGACGAGCCTAGCATGTATCGACATGGCCTTGGAACACAAGAGACCGAAAGGTCAAACATGAGTCATATATTAGACATGATCAAGATGATGATGTTCACCATTGAAACCACCTCAACTCACGTGATGATCAGACTTGAGTTGGTGAATTTGGATCATGTATCACTCGAATGACTGGAGGGATGTCAATTTGAGTGGGATTTCTTAAGTAATATGATTAATTGAACTCATTATCATGAACATAGTTTGTAGTATCTTTGCAAAATTATGTTGTAGATTACTAGCTCACGCTGTAGCTCCCTTGAATTTCTACATGTTCCTAGACAAATAGGGTTGAAATATGATGGTAGCAATTTTGCGGACTGGGTCTGTGACCTGAGGATTGTCCTCACTGCTACACAGAAGGCTTATGTCCTTAACGCACCGCTCGGTGCGCCACCCCCTCTAGCATCATCTGTAGATGTTGTGAATATCTGACAGGCACGTTCCGATAACTACTTGATAGTTTAGTGCGTCATGCATTACGGGTTAGAATTGAGGCTCCAAAACGTTTTGAACGTTACGGAACATATGAGATGTTCTAAGAGGTGAAATTGGGATCTCAGGATCATGCCCATGTTGTGAGATATGAGATCTCCAACAAGATTCTTTGCCTTCAAGATGAAGGAGAATAGCTCAATCGTTAAGCATGTGCTCAGATTGTCTGGGTGCTACAATCGCTTGAATCGAGTGGGAGTTGATCTTCCAGATAAGATAGTGATTGATATACTTCTCCAAGTCACTGTCACTATGCTACTAGAACTTGGTGATGAACTATAAAATGTCAGGGATAGAAATAATGATCCCCGAGCTGTTCGCGATGTTTGACACCGTGAAGGTAGAAATCAAGAAGAAGCATCAAGTGTTGATGGTTAGTAAAACCACTAGTTTCGAGAAGGGCAAGCGCAAGGAGGGAAAACTTCATGGATGGCAAGTCAGTTGCTGCTCTAGTGAAGCAACCCAAAGTTGAACCCAAACCCTAGACTAAGTGCTTCTATTATGAGGTGAGCGGTGGCTAAAGCGAAACAACCCTAGATACTTGGTAGATAAGAAGGCTGGCAACATCGGCACAAGTGTATTTGATATACGTGTTATTGATGTGTACCTTGCTAGTACTCCTAATAGCACCTGGGTATTGGATACCGGTTCGGTTGCTAAATGTTAGTAACTCGAAGTAAAAGCTACAGAATAAACGGATACTAGCTAAGGGTGAGGTGATGATGTGTGTTGGAAATGTTTCCAAGGTTGATGTGATCGACATCGCACGCTCTCTCTACCTTCGGGATTAGTGACGAACCTAAATAAATGTTATTTGGTGTTTTGCGTTGAGCATGAATGTGATTAGATCGTGTTTATTGCAACACGGTTATTCATTTTAAGTTAGAGAATAATTGTTATTTTGTTTACATGAATAATACCTTCAATGGTCATGCACCCAGTGAGAATGGTTTGTTGAATCTTGATCATAGTAATCCACATGTTCATAACATTGATGCCAAAAGATACAAAGTTAATAATGATAGTACCACATACTTGTGGCACTGCCGCTAAATGTCATATTGGTATAAAGCGCATGAAGAAACCCCATGTTGATGGATCTTTGAACTCATTTGATTTCGAATCGGTTGAGACATGCGAACCATGCCTCTTGGGCAAGATGACTAAGGACCCCGTTTTCCAGATTGATGGAGCGGGCAAGTGATTTATTGGAAATGATACATGTTGATGTATGCAATCCAATGAGTCTTTTAGCGTGCGGCGGATATCGTTATTTTCTTACCTTCACTAATGATTTGAGTAGATATAGTGTATGTTTACTTAATGAAACACAAGTCTGAATCATTTGAAAAGTTCAAGAAAATTCAGAGTGAAGTTTAAGATCATCATGACAAGAAGATAAAAATGTCTGCGATATGATCGTGGAGGTGAATATCTGAGTAACGAGTTTGCATACAACTTTAGACAATGTGAAAGTCATTTCACAACTCACACCACCTGGAACACCATAGTGTGATGGTGTGTCCGAACGTAATAGTCGTGTTGTATTGGATATGGTGCGGGCTATGATGTCTGTTATCGTTTTGCTACAACAGTTTTGGGGTTATGCATTATAGACAACTACATTCACTTTAAATAGGGCACCATCTAAATCCATTGAGATGACACCGTGTGAATTATGGTTAGACAAAAATCTAAGCTGTCATTTCTTAATGTTTGGGGATGCGACGCTTGTGTGGAAAAATGTTTTCACCTAATGAGCTCGAACCCAAAGCGGACAAATGCATCTTCATAGATTACCCTAAGAACAGTAGGGTTAATCTTCTATCTTAGATCCAAGCATAAAGTGTTTGTTGCTAAAACGGGTCCTTTCCCGAGAAAAAGTTCCTCTCGAAAAAATTGAGTGGGAGGAAGATGGAACTTGATGAGGTTGTTGAACCTTTGCTTCAACCAGAGAGTAGGGCAGCGCAGAAAGATGTTTCTGTGGAACCTACGTCAGTTGAAGAGGAAGGAAATGATGATGATCATGAAGCTTTGGATCAAGTTACTATCGAACCTCGCAAGTCAACAAAGATGTGTACTGCTCATGAGTGGTACGACAACCCTGTCTTGGAGGTCATGTTGTTGGTCAACGATGAACCTACGAGCTATGGAGAAGCGGCGATGGGCCCGGATACTGACAAATGGCTAGGATCCATGAAATCCGAGAAAGAATCCTTGTATGAAAACCAAGTATGGACTTTGGTAGACTTACCCGTTGAACGGCAGGTCGTTGAGTACAAATGGACCTTTAAGATGAAGATAGATGCTTATGGTGAATGTCACTATTTGTAAAGCTCGACTTGTCGCAAAGAAGTTTCTGCCAAGTTCAAGGAGTTGACTACGATGAGACCTTCTCACCCGTAGCGATGCTAAAAGTCTGTTGGAATTATGTTAGCAATTACTGCATTGTTTAATTATGAAATCTGGTAGATGGATGTCAAAACATCGTTTCATTCCTTGAGGAAAGGTTGTATGAGATACAACCAAAAGGTTTTTGTCAGTCCTAAGGATGCTAAAAGGTGTGCAAGCTCCAGTGATCCTTTTATGGACTAGAGCAAGCATCTCGGAGTTGGAATATACGCTTTGATGAGGTGATCAAAGTTTTTGAGTCTATACAAAGTTTATGAGAAACTTGTATTTACAATAAAGTGAGTGGGAGCACTATAGAATTTTTGATAATCATATGTGGCTCACATATTATTGATCGAAAATGATGTAGAATTTCTGGAAAGCATAAACGGTTGTTTGAAAAGAGTTGTTCAAAGGAAGACCTGGATAAAGCTACCTAATTGTTAAGCATCAAGATCCATAAAGATAGATCAAGATGTTTGATGAGACTTTCAATGAGTACATACCTTGACAAGACTTTGAAAGAGTTCAAAATGGATCAGTCAGAGAAAGAGTTATTGCCTGATTTGTAATGTGTGAAGTTGAGTAAGACTCAAAGCTCGACCACGGCAGAAGAAAGAGAAAGGACGAAGGTCATCCCCTATGCTTTAAACATAGGCTCTATATAGTCTGCCATGCTGTGTACCGGACCTGTGTGTGCCTTGCCATGAGTCCTCCAAGGGGTACAAGAGTGATCCAAAAGTGGATCACTAGACAGCGGTCAAGATTATCCTTACTAACAACAAGATTAAGGAAATGTTTCTCAATTATGGAGGTGATAAAGAGTTCGTCGTAAAGAGTTACGTCGATGCAAGCTTTAACACCAATCTGGATGACTCTTAGTAGCAATCTGGATACGTATAGTGGAGTAGCCATTTGGAATAGCTCCAAGTGGAGTGTGGTAGCAGTGTCTACAGTATGACATAGAGATTTGCAAAGTACACACGGATCTGAATGTCGCAGACCTGTTGACTCAAAGACCTCTCTCACATGCAAAGCATGATCGAAACCCACAACTCATTGGGTGTTACATTCATAACAATGCGAATCACATGGTGATGCGAACTAGATTATTGACTCTAGTGCAAGTGGGAGACTGTTGGAAATATGCCCTAGAGGCAATAATAAATTCGTTATTATCATATTTCCTTGTTCATGATAATCGTTTATTACCCATGCTAGAATTGTATTGATCGGAAACTTGGATACATGTGTGGATACATAGACAACACCATGTCCCTAGTATGCCTCTAATTGACTAGCTCGTTGATCAAAGATGGTTAAGGTTTCCTAGTCATGGACATGATATGTCATTTGATAATGGGATCACGTCATTAGTAGAATGATGTGGTGGACAAGACCCAAACTACAAACGTGGCATATGATCGTGTCAGTTTATTGCTACTGTTTTCTGCATGTCAAGTATTTGTTCCTATGACCATCAGATCATGCAACTCACTGACACCGGAGGAGTACCTTGTGTGTATCAAACGTTGCAACGTAACTGGGTGACCATAAAGGTGCTCTATAGGTATCTCCGAGGGTGTCTGTTGGGTTGGCATGGATCAAGACTGGGATTTGTTACTCCGTGTGACGGAGAGGTATCTCAGGGCCCACTCGGTAATACAACATCACAATAAGCCTTGCAAGCAATGTGACTAAGTGTTAGTCACGGGATCTTGTATTACGGAACAAGTAAGGAGACTTGCCGGTAACGATGTTGAACTAGGTATGGAGATACCGACGATCGAATCTCGGGCAAGTAACATACCGAAGAACAAAGGGAACATCATACGGGATTAATTGAATCCTTGACATAGAGGTTCGACCGATAAATACCTTCATAGAATATGTAGGAACCAATATGGGCATCGAGGTCCTGCTATTGGTTATTGACCGTAGAGGTGTCTCAGTCATGTCTACATAGTTCTCGAACCCGCAGGGTCTGCACACTTGAGGTTCAGTGACGTTTTGGTAGTATAGAGTTATGTATGGTGGTGACCGAAGGTTGTTTGGAGTCTCGGATGATATCCCGGACATCACGAGGAGCTCCAAAATGGACCGAAGGTAAAGATTGATATATAGGAAGTCTTGTTTCGGTTGCCGGAAAAGTTTCGGGCTCATTGGTAGTGTACTGGGAGTGCTGGTAATGTACCGGGGGACCATCGGGAGAGGTATTTCGACCCAAGAGGATACATGGGTTGTGGGAGGAGGTAAACCATCCCCTGGTGGGCTGGCCAAACCCTCCTCTAAGGGCCCATGGGGCTGGAGTGGTTTGAGAAGGAAAAAATCCAAAGGTGGAGAGGTGGAAAGAGTTTCCAAGTGGAAAGGAGGAATCCTACTCCTAATAGGATTGGAGTAGGATTCCTCAACCTCCAATTTCGACCAAACCTTGAGGGTTTGAGGCTGCCTCCTCCCCTCACTTCCTCCTATATATACTAGAGGATTTAGAGGAAAAAGCTAACCCTAATAGCCACGTGCTACCTCTCCTCTAGATCGCAGTTTCTCCTCTAGATCGGTTTTCAGTGGTGCTTAGGCGAAGCCCTGCTGGAATAGCTCCACCACCATCGCCGCAACGCCGTCGCGCTGCCAGAGAACTCATCTACCTATCCACTCCCTCTTGCTGGATGAACAAGGCGGAGATCGTCATCGAGCTATACGTGTGCTGAACGCGGAGGTGTCGTCCGTTCGGCGCTAGATCGGAAGGACCGTGATCAAGATCACGAGACGGATCGTGATGAGATCACGGGACGGATCATGATTGGATCGCGGGATAGATCATGATGAGATCATAGGATGCTCGGCAATTTGGATCACGAAGACGTTCGACTACACCAACCGCGTTTCTTAACACTTCCCGCTTAGCAATCTACAAGGGTATGTAGATCCACTCTCCCTCTCGTAGATGCTCATCACCATGGATAGATCTTGCGTGTGCGTAGGAAATTTTTTGTTTCCCATGCAACGTTCCCCAACACATGTATCGTTGCCATTAATGATAACAAGATGGGGTCTATTCCTACATGAATAGATTTTGTCTCATCATGTCACCGTTCTTATTGCATTACTCCATTTCTCCATGAACTTAATACACTAGATGCATGCTGGATGGCGGTCGATGTGTGGAGTAATAAAAGTAGATGCGAAATTGCTTCGGTCTACTTATCTTGGATGTGATGCCTATATAATGAGCATTGCCTAGATATGTCATGATTATTTGATCTTCCATCAATTGCCCAACAATAATTTTTCACCCACCGTGTGCTATACTCATGAGAGAAGCCACTAGTGAAACCTACGACACATGGGTCCACTTTCCCAACATATTGATTTTCGATATATTATTTTGCCTTTTGTTTCCAGATCTATTAATCCTAAAAACCCAAAAATATCTTGCTGCACTTTTTGTTTACTTATTTTATTTTGTGTTCTTGTGAGATCTATTTGCCAAAACAACCTCTCTTATGCGTCGGGTTGCAAGTATTTGTTATTTGTGTGCGGGTGTTGTCTATGTGGGTGTGTGATCTTCCTATATGGATTGATATCTTGGTTTCATACCTGAGGGAAATACTTATCATCGATGTGCTGCATCATCCCTTCCTCTTTGGGGAAATACCGATGCAGTCTCAAGCCATGTCAGTCTCCTGTTTTGTCACATACATATGCTAGTGGGGATTACCTTTTTATTATAAACTTGGCTTGTTTATTCCGATGATGGGTTTCCTCAAATGTGTGAGGTCTTCATGAGAAAGCAAGTTGGATGCACACCCGGTTAGCTTCATTTGAGCTTTCATACACTTATAGCTCTAGTGCATCATTTGCATGGCAATCCCTACTCCTTGCATTGACATCTATCAATGAGCATCTCCATAGCTCGTTGGTACACCTAGTTCATGTGAGACTATCTTCTCCACTTTTCACCCCTTTGATATCTACCATCATATTCTATTTCACCTACATGCTATGTCCAATGGTTCACGCTCATGTATTGCGTGAAGAATAAGAAGTTGATGCATACTTAAAAAGTACGATCCAATTGCCTGACTTGGAAACCGTGGTGCTTAACATTTGTATTGGTGTGGTGAAGACGGAGTCATGCCTTACTAATATAATATGATGAATGGGGGTAAACATTCTTTTAGGATCGTATACTTTGAAAAATCAATGATTTTGTTTCTTATACTTATAAATATTGGTATGTTAATGTTTGTTAATTCATCATTCCTCAGAGAGCATACATACAAAAGATTACATAATGTGTAGCATGTCAAATCAAAAAATTTGTTTTTATCATTTACCTACTCGAGGACGAGCAGGAATTAAGCTTGGGGATGTTGATACGTCTCCAACGTATCTATAATTTTTTATTGTTCCATGGTGATATATTATCATTCTAGGATACTTTCTGGGCATTTATTTACCAATTTATAATATTTTTGAGCACTAACCTATTGACCCAGTGCCCAATGTCAGTTGTTGTTTTCTCAATGTTTTTTACTTTTCAGGTTTAGAGTACCAAATGAAGCCCAATTGCCACGAAACTTTTCGATGATTTTTTTGGACTAAACGAAGATCTGGAAGCTTCGGGAGGAGGTCGGGAGGCACACAAGGGCCCCACCACACATCATGGCGTGCCCTGGGGGCGCCCTGATATGTGGTGACCCCCTCGTGGCTCTCCTGACGTCCCTCTCTGGCCTATAAATTATCTAATAATTCAAAAACCCTAGAGGAGGTCCCGAAACACTTTTTATGTTGTCACAAGTCTCTGTTCCGATGGGAGCCCATCTAGAGCTCTGTTCTGGCACCTTGCCGGAGGGGGGTCGATCACGGAAAGTGTCTTCATCAACCTTGATGCCCTCATGATGATGTGTGAGTAGTTCACCATAGACCTATGGGTTTGTAGGTAGTACCTAGATGGCAATCTCTCTCTCTTGATCTTCAATACAATGTTCATCGCATCTTTGCCTTGATTTATCCGATCCAATCCCTTTGAATGGTGCGTTTGTTGGGATCCGATGAATTGTGAGTTTATGCTCAGATTAGTCATGAAAAGTACTTTAGTCAAACCTAATTACTATGATTCTTATTTGCATGATCATTATAGCTTCGTAATGCTCTCCGATCTATTGAGATAGTTTGGCCAACTAGATTGATATTTCTTCGATGGGAGTGGTGCGTTGTGATATGGTCAACCTGACGAGTTTCTATATACCCATGAAAAATTGTCGAAGTTCATCCTTTTTCTTTGTAGATTCATGTTAGCTTTATTTTCCGCTTTCTTCTTGCATGTTTGAAATTTTTTGAAAATCCAGAAATATTTCCCGCTTCTTTTCGGTTCTTTTCTTTTCCTCGTTTCTTGAGTTGTAGTACTAAAAAGAAAACCCAAAAATATTTCCTTTGCTTGTTGGAGGCTTTCGACACACTCAGTTACCCCGCAGCCGGCTCAGACCTTCGGGGCCCTTCGTCGGGGTGGTCGGAGGATCCGTCCTCCTCGTGGGGCAGGTGCGTCTCCTCGTCACCTTCGGCACCCGTTCCAACTTCCGCACCGAGCAGGTCGACTTCGACATCGCCCACATCCATCTTCCATACAACACAATACTCAGCTACCCCGCGCTCGCCCAGTTCATGGCGGTGACGCACCCGGGCTACAATGTCGTCAAGATGCCAGGGAGCGATGGTGTTCTCACCATCCAAGGGAGCGTCACACGCACTCAGGCTCACCCACAAGGCGGCGGTTGTGGCACGCCCCAGCACCGAGGGCGTCAAGCAGGCCGCTGGAGGCTCCGGGGGCGTCCTCGACGTCACACCAGTAAAAAGAAGTAGTTGTTCTCCCAGAGCCGGGAGGACACGAAGCGGGTGCCGATGGACGAACAAAACTCTAGTCCTACCTTCACCATCGGCGCCGACTCGCCCCTGGTTCAAGAGGAGGCATTGGTGGTGTTCTTGCGCGCGAACAAGGATGCATTCGCATGGAGCGCCTCCGATCTGGTGGGGGTCCCGAGAGACGTGATCGAGCACCACCTCATGGTGTGGCTAAGCGCCCACCTAGTTAAGCAAAAGGCCAGAAGGCAAGCATCGGAGAAGCAGGCGTTCATTTCCCAAGAAGTCAGCAAGCTAAAGGAGGCTGGTGTCATCCGGGAGGTATGCTACCCGGACTGGCTTGCCAACCCAGTGGTCATCCCAAAGAAGTGCGGGAAGGAGCGTATGTGCGTCCAATTCATGAGCATCAACAAAGCTTGCCCCCAGGACCCATTCCTGCTACCACGTATCGACCAGATCGTGGACTCCACGAAGTGCGGCCTCCTCTGCTTCCTCGACGCCTTCTTAGGCTACCACCAGATCAAAATGGTAGTGGAGGATGTCGATAAGACTGATTTCCTCACCTCGTGCGGGGTATTCTGTTACACATGCATGCCCTTCGGGCTGCGGAACACCGAGGCAACCTTCAGAGGCTGATGCACATCGCCCTGGGGCGCAGCTTGGGAGAAATGTGGAAGCTTATGTTGACGACATCGTGGTGAAGTTCAGGGAGGCCAAGACCCTGATTGAGGACTTGGAGGAGACATTCGCTAGCCTAAGGGAGGTAAACCTGAAGCTCAGCCGCGAAAAGTGCGTCTTCAGGGTCCCCTTGGGCAAGCTGCTCGGTTTCCTGGTGTCGCACCAGAGAATCGAGGCGAACCCGAAGAATATCAAGGCCATAAGCAAGATGAGCACGCCCCGGACCCTCAAGGAGATGCAGAAGTTGGCAGGTTGCGTGACCTCCCTGGGGCGTTTCATCTCCAAGCTAGGTGAGCGGGCCGTGTCATTCTTTAAGATCATGGACCCTGGAGGTAGATGCAGCCTTCGAGGAGCTCAAGCAGTACCTCATGAGCCCACCGGTGATGGTGGCGCCTCGCCCTCGGGAGCCATTGCTGCTATACCTGGCTTCCACCCCCCATTCCACAAGCGCTGCATTGGTGGCGATCTGGGGAGGGCGGGCCAACGCCCGCGTCGCATCACCGAGCATGAGCGGGTCTCCAAGCGCGGAGCAAGGGGGCTCACAAGATCCCAAGAAACCTGTTTCCCCCCAAGACAGACCTCGTGAGGCCATCGCCGCTCTGGAGGCCCCCGAAGCGCATGACCCTCCTGAGGCCCCGTCTGCTCCAACGACCCCTGAGGCACCCAATCCTCATGAGGTCCCAACCACCCCGACGGCCCTCGGGGCGCCCAAGCTTCATGAGCCAGTCGCGAGATAGGACGCCACAGAACACCTCACCCTCGTTGAACACCTGGTCTACTATGTTAGCACGGTGCTACGTGACGCATGCTCACGCTACCCCCATGCAGTAGAAGCTCCTTCTAGCACTCCTCGTCGCTTCGAGAAAGTTGCGCCACTATTTCCAGGGGCATCCCATCAAGGTCGTGTCCGCATACCCCGTGCAGAAGGTCTTGCGCAACCCCAACGTGGCGGGAAGAGTCGCAGAGTGGAACATCGAGCTGCAGGCCTTCAACATAGAGTTCAGCACCACCAGGGTTATCAAAGGGGTGGCCCTAGCGGACTTCATGGTGGAGTGGACAGACGCCCCCGACGGGGGATGGACAGGAGTCAGTCCCTAGCCCCTGGCGACGAGACACCAGAGGGATGGACCATGCACTTTGAAGGAGCCTTCACGCGCCTGGGAGCAGGGACATGTGTCGTTGTCACCTCCCCGGCTAGAGACAAGCTCAGGTATGCCGTATAGCTCTATTTCCAGTGCGGGGAGAAGGTCTCCAACAACATCACGGAGTACGAGGGCCTCATTGTGGGTCTCAAGGCAGCGGCGGCCTTGGGGGTCCGGTGCCTCTCCGTCATGGGGGACTCTCAACCCCTCGTCAACTTCCCCAACAAAGAGTATACACCCAAGGACGAGCATATGGAGGCATACTTGGAAGAGGTACGTGAGATTGAAAAACGTTTTCGGGGCTTGGAATTGCAGCACATCCCACGCAGGGCAAACAAGGAAGCAGATGACATCGCCAAGAGGGCGTCACGGTGTGAGCCCCAGGAGTCGGGCGTCTTTGAGGAGCGGCTCTTCAAACCCTCCGCAGCATCGCCCTTTGAGGACCCGGCACCGCGAGGTGGGGATCTCCCCCTAGCACCACCCCTGAGGGCTCCAGACTACGGCCCAACCTCGCGGGCCCGACTGCTCCTGGCACTGGAGCCTCGGGACAATGACTAGATGCAGGAGCTCAAGGCGTACATGCTTCACAGCGTGCTGCCGGAGAAGGAGGAAGACGCAGAGGGTGTAGCACGGCAAGCCATGGCTTACTGCCTACAAGACGGGTAGTTGTACCGCAGGGGGCCGAACAACGTCTCGCTGCGGTGCATCTCCAAGGAGCAGGGATGCAAGCTACTGGCACACATCCACGGATGGGACTACGGGCACCACTCATTGTCGCGCACCCTTGCGGGGAAGGAGTTTCGATGGGGCTTCTATTGTCCCTCGGTGCTTAACGACACCATCGAGTTGGTCCGGTCTTGCGAGGCTTACCAATTCCACGCCAAGCAGATCCACCAGCCCGCCCAAGGTCTCCAGACCATCCCGCTCTCCTTGCCTTTTGCGGTGTGGGGGCTGGATATACTAGGGCCCTTCCCACGGGCAACGGGCGAGTACCTCTACCTCTACATCGCCATTGACAAATTCAGCAAATGGGCCAAGGTGGAGCCGGTGCACACCATCCCGGTTGGATCGATCGTCAAATTCATCAAGGGCATCGTGAGCCGCTTTGGCGCCTCCAACTGCATCATCACCGACAACGGTTCGCAGTTTACAAGCAGCCTCTTCAAGTCTTATTGCGCTAACCTTGGAACGCAGATTTGCTATGCCTCGGTAGCCCACCCCAGGAGCAACGTCCAAGCGAAGCACGCCAATGCGGAGGTTCTGCGAGGCCTCAAGATAAGGAGCTTCAAGAAGAAGCTGGAGGCTTGTGGCAGGGGCTGGGTCGATGAGCTCCAGTCCGTGTTGTGATCCATCCACACCACCGTGACTAAGCCCACCGGCCAAACCCCGTTCTTCCTCATCTACGGAGCCGAAGCCCTCCTCCCTCAGGAGGTCAAGCACCATTCTCCCTAGGTAATGGCATTCGATGAGGAGCGTCAGGATGCCACGCGGGAGATTGGCCTCTTGATTGGGGAGGAATCTTGTCACCAAGCCTCGCTTTGAGCTGCAAGGTATCAACAAGTGTTGTGTCGCTACCACTGCCGCAACATCCACTCTAGGACCCTTGAAGTCGTGACCTCGTCCTGAGGCGGGTTCACTCCAGGGAGGGCTTGCATAAGCTCTCGCCCCTATGGGAGGGCCCGTTCAAGGTCGTTCATGTCTCCAGGCTAGGTGCAATGTGCTTGGAGACTCAGGACGAGGTCCTCACCCAAAACACGTGGAACATCCAGCATCTCCGAAGATTCTACCCGTGACACCTACGCTTCACCGACCAGTGACACTCTCACGTAATAATGAGCGGGTTTTATATGCTCAGAGCCCCCTGAGGGCGCAGAGGGGTTCCTCTCATGCAATGTCACAGCCACAGCTCCGCACTAGCGGAGAAGTCAACATTGCCCATCAATAGCTATGCCCATGAACATTGATGCCCTACGCTCAGTGATGGGGGAAGACGAAGGCTAGTCTAGGTGCCAGACGCGCTTGTTATTTGCTCTTCCTGCATTTGAATTTGCCAACTTTCCTAGAACAAAACTCGGGGTTTTTCAAGTCATGTTTTCAAGAAATGGGTCAAGGATTCGTGTTCATCGCCATCACCCATCTTGGGTTTTTTCTCTTTGGGATGGGCACTCGCCTACCCCCTTCCTCCTCGCACCTCGCGAGTGGGGGCTGGGGGCATGGTACTCGCACCTTGCCAAGGCCTTGGCGTCCGAATCCTCGCGTAGTACTCCCGGACGAGTTAGCAGGCGCATGACGCTTCATACTCACTCAGGGGCTCCACTCACGGCCCGACGTGCCATCTCGGGGCCCCGAGAGGCCCATCCCTCTCGGGGCTAGAACAAAAAAATTCTTTGGGAGATTCTCGAGCGTCAAAGGGGGCTCTTGAGCAGCATGCCTCAGGAGCCTTACCGGTCATATAGGCACTTAGCAGCCTCGATGCCGTCCTTGGTGATCCGCCTGGCATCACGGGTGTTGGGGCCTCGCCTCGTGGCTTGCGTCCTTGGTGATCCGGCTGTAAACCACGGCGGTAGGGAAATGTGCGGGACTGGGACTCGACGACGTAGAGGTGGATGAGCGTCCAAGGGGTCTCCTGAGCAGCACGCCTTAGGAGCCTTACCGGTCATAAAGCCACTAGCAGCCTCGATGTCGTCCTTGGTGATCCAGCCGGCGTCGAGGGTGTTGAGGCCTTGCCCTACGGTTGTGTCTTGGCCAGACATGACCGCGACGGTGGGGAAATGTGGGGGACTGGGGCCTGCAGACGTAGAGTGCCAAAAGGGCTCCCAACTTACATCACCTACAGGAAGGAGAAAACCGCAGGACGCCTAGATTCACCAAGCACCATGACTACACCTTCCCTGGAACCTACGACAGACACGCCAAGCTAAGTACCCTAATCATAATCGGAAGGCCACCTCGAGTAATAACAGAAACACTGACAAAAGGGGGCTTACACCCAAGTTCATTACATGCCCGCAGGGCCTTTCTTGGGCTTTAGTTGCAGGGGCAGGGAAAGGAAGAAAAAGCCCCCTACAGGGGGCTGCTGCTTGAGGGGCTCCGGGGCCTGTGCATTGGTGCTCAGTCAGAGTCCTCCTCCTCCTTCACAGGCACGTGAAGGCACGCTGGCGCGGAGGCTTTCGGAGCGGAGGAGCGGCATCACGATGGCTGGCTACCCCCTGAGGTTCGAGCTCAGCGGCGCATCATAGTTGTTGTCGTCATTGTCACTGCCGTCGCTCGGGATCCCCTCGGAGGGGGTGTCGCTCTCGCTGTCACTGGAGGAGTGCCGCTCGTCATGAAGGGAAAGCTCATCTCCAAGATCACCGCGACCGACGTCTTCCGGGCAGCACCCCAGGCGTTCACCCTCGCCGCGGAAGACCTTGACAAAGAGCATCACCTCCCCGTCAAACTTAAAGTCGAGGGTGCGCCTCCCCACCAGGCCGCAGGCGCAGGCGAACGTTTGCCACCTGCGAACCAGGTACATGTAGCCCCTCGGGGTGACCTCAACCTCCACCCATGACGCTGCACTGCTGCAGCCGTCGTCCTGCAGCCCAGGCCCCCCGGCCGGTAGCGCCCCCTCAAAGGAGTTCGGGAGTTGGAGCCAAGCGGCATCCGACCCTGCCGCCCACACCACGAACTCTCAGGCCGTGTCAGTCATATGGAGCCGCAGACATGGTGGCAGGGCCGCCGTGGCCGTCCTCTCACCACAGGTGCCACTACTTTGACTACCACGGGCGCCCGCGCCGGTCGGTCCCACATCGCGGCCGCCGATGACAACCCCAGACCATGCTGGGTTATGACCACGCCCTATGGAAGTCGCCGCCGGCGACGCGGCGTACTTGCAGGAACGACCATGACCCCTCTTGGGAGGCGGTGGAGCAGGACTCTCCTCAGGGGCCTTCCCCTTCCCGGCGGCGGAATGCTTCCTCACGGGATCCATGATTAGGAGAGCGTCGACTTGGAGATTGGCAGGCAAAGATGGCGAAGGTGTTGTGAGGATTTTCTCCCCCTCGCTGGCTTATGTACAGCCGGGGGCCAACCGACGCCCCCTCGCATCCCGAGAGGTGCACGACCTCTGAAGGGTCACAGCCGCGTGTCTCGAGGAGGGAAGGACTAGGCGGCAGCAGCATTCAAGGGAAGGTAATGATGACTGGCGTTGTGCGCAGGCGTCACATTGGTTTGACTTATGACGATACCTAGCGCCTTCGGGGAGGGGGAGCATCGCCGTGCAGGGGTCGTACGCGTGCAAAACCTGGCCTGTAGGCATTTGGGGCCCGCGGAGCTTTGGGACGTCCTCAAAGCTTCGCTCTGAAGCCAGCTCGGGCACGCCTTGGGCCCGGAGGCTACTGTCGGTGTTCTAGGAATGGGGGTACCCGGCCCTGTCTGCCTAGGGACCAGGGCATGGTCCACTTGTCAACCAAGTGCGGCCTGGCACGGCGTTGCTCAAGACAAGGCCCTCGTGAGGACCTTGGCCTCGCGAGGAAGAACGGCATCAAGACCAGCAAGGATGGGCCTCCTCGGGCCCCCTCCTGAGCAGCAGAGATCTTTAAGCACATCCCGGCCTTAGGAGTCAAAGGTGACACAAGGAAGAACAGGCGGGTGCCAGCGTGCCAGTCGACGTAGTTTCCTCTTTGGTGCAAAGAGAGCAAGGACGTACACGGGTTCCCAAAGTGCCGCCCAAAGGTTTCCTTTCCGGTGCAACGAGACCACGACCACGAGCTCCGTAGGGCGGATGTCATTGCCGAGTCCACCACTGCATCACCAACAACTACTTTGCAGGCGAAGACCACCTTTGGATAGGGCGCGGATGTACTCATGTCCCCCTTTAAAATTGGCCATTGTGGGATCCCTTCCCGCCATGATAATAAGGTAAGAGGACCCGAGCCACTGCTATATATAAAGGCTAGGCCACACCATAGAAGGGATCCGATCCAACACTTAGCCATCTGACGCACCACACAAGACAGACAGCCAAGAGCACATCTTGAGCGCTCTCACGAGGCTCAACCACACTATACTAGTTCTTCCACCCAAAACCTCCACGAGAGGCAATCCACCAAAGTAGGAGTAGGGTATTACACTTCACAGCGGCCCGAACCTGGGTAAACTACCATGTTCATCTTCTTCCTCGTCATCGAGCGAGTTTTCTGTCATATCCATCGAGTAGTGAGCTAGGTTGGGTGAGGTCACAGGAAACCTTCACACACGCCCCTGTGTTTGAACCTTAAGGGTTTTGCGGAGCCCAAAATCTGATAGTAAAGCATTTTCACCAAGGTGGGATATAAAGCTGCTCAAAGCCGCCACGCAACCCGCCAACCTTTGCACGTGCTTTAGCTCTATAGGAATTGAAAGTTAAGACAGGGTGCGGATCTTAGCAGCATTTGCTTCTATTCCTCTATGGGAAACAATGAATCCGAGTAGTTTACCAGCGAGAACTTGAAAGATACATTTGTCCGGATTGAGCCGTATATCATATTCCCATGGACTAGCAAAAGTTTACCTGAGGTCGTCTATCAACTAGCTGACATGTTTGGTCTTAATGACCAGGCCGTCCACGTATGCCTCGACTGTTTTACCGACTTGTTTTTTGAGACATGTCTGAATCATACGCTGGTATGTAGCACCTGTGTTTTTTAGCCCGAAAGGCATTGTGTTAAAGCTGAATGGCCCATGGGGGGTGATGAATGCAGTTGTTGCTTGGGTTTGGAAAATCGGCGTAGAGCCCATTTGACGGGCAAAAACTTCCGGGTTGTCTCCCTGGCAGCGCTTTCTTTAAAGCCATTAAGCTAGGCATATAGTGCTCAAGTAATGGATCCACGCGGATCCCAAGGTATATCAAAGCCAATATTAATTAACAATGATTTGTAATTTAGTAGTGAGCACAAAGTAACATATATCATGCAACAACAAAGTCTAACTCTCTTCCTATGCATCGGCATGTCATAAAAGAACAATTCATACACACAAAGTAAAGGCCAATGCATAGCATACGTAGTTTCTTGCAATTTATTGTATTAGAAACATAGAGAGGTGAAGATGTAGTTCCTCTCTCATAATAATTGCAAGTAGGAGCAGCAAGCACATGCATATTACATTCATCAAATCATCATGTGTGATAGTAAAATGCAACCCATCAATATAATCCTTAATAAGTGCAAACTTCTCTGATATAGTGTAGTTGGGAGAATTCAAAAGGATGATAGGACTATCATGTCTGGGTGCAATAGAAACAACTTCATGCTTAACATAAGGAACTATAGCAAGTTCATCTCCATAAGCATAATTATTGGCATCATGTCCACAAGCATAGCAAGCATCAAGTTCACCAAAAAGGGATATTCCAAATGAATCCAAGGGATCATAGCATCCATCCTTTGGAAAGACCGAAGGGAAACTAAACAATGTATGAGTTGGAGAGTTACTCTCATTAGAAGGTGGGCACGGGTAGCTAATCCACTCTTCCTCCTTTTGTTCTTCACTCTCCTTGTCATCTTTTTCATCCAATGAGCTCACAGTGTCATCAATTTCTTCTTCCATAGATTCCTGCAAAATATTAGTATCTCCTTGGATAGCATAGACTTTCTCACTAAAAGCATTAATATCGGCATTATATTTATTATTCTCATAGCAATAACGAAGCATAGCCAAATCTTGGGATTGGTAAACAACATCATCATAATCTTCATACTTTTCAAACAAAGCTTCAATTTCATAAGCACCCTTAAAAGCAACAAACTCTTCTATTTGTTACAGGGCATAGTAATCATATATACCATTAGCATAAGAAGCCAAGGTTTCATTATCATTAAATTTACATGAAAAGGGAAGGTGTTTAGCCTTCATCCTAGAGCAACAAGTAATATCATATCTCAAGCATAGATTCCAAGCATACCATTTCAATATGAATTTGATCTCGTAACAGTGTCCCTTTTTGAGTCAAGCGATAATCCCTAAAGTAATAATGTTGATCCAACGTGTATCCCATTATATAATTGAATGGGGTTTTCTCAGGATTATTAAAGTAGTGCATAATATCTTTCACATAACGAGCATCGGGGGTTTTAGGAGGTTCCCCATCTCCATGAGCAGCAAGTACACCTAATTGTTTTGGTATTTCGTGCTCCATATCCATAACTAAAGATAGAGAACAACTTAGAACAGCAAATAAAATCTACCTACTGATAAAGCAAACAAGCACACACGAGAATATTCACCCCACGCTATTGCTCCCCGGCAACGGCACCAGAAAAAGGTCTTGATAACCCACAAGTATAGGGAATCCATTGTAGCCTTTCTCGATAAGTAAGAGTGTCAAACCCAACGAGGAGCTAAAGGTAGAAAAAATATTCCCTCAAGTTCTATTGACCATCGATACAACTCTACGCACGCTTAATGTTTGCTTTACCTAGAACAAGTATGAAACAAGAAGTACTTTGTAGGTGTAACGGGATAGGTTTGCAAGATAATAAAGAGCACGTAAATAAAAACTAGGGGCTGCTAAGATAAAGAAACAACTAAGTTAGTTTAACAAGTGTGGAAAAGTGGTGGTAGGAGTTGCGGAATTGTCCCTAAGCAATCGATAACTAGATTGGTCATCATTATTGCAATTTTATATGAAGGAGACGCATAAGCTAACATACTTTCTCTACTTGGATCATATGCACTTATGATTGGAACTCTAGCAAGAATCCGCAACTACTGAAGATCATTAAGGTAAAACCCAACTATAGCATTATAAGGTATATGGTCCTCTTTACTCCCATATGCAACAACCCACCTACTCGGGTTTATGCTTCTGTCACTCAAGCAACCAACCATAGGCAAACCATAAACACATTGCAACACCCTACAGTGAGGATGAAAGCACGACATGCTCCCTTGGTGGTTTTGGTAATTAATGACAACATATAAGTCATTGAACTAATGTTTCCACCAAGTATATTTCAGGAAATGTTCAATGAAACGATTGGCAAAAGGAGATTGTGGACAAACCCCAAGATGCAAGGAAATAGGTTGGCCAAGCTTCAAGCAAGAGGACTCTACATTTTATATTTGTGAGAAATCACTTTGAGTCATAGGAAAGCCAATACTATTAAAAGGGGGTAAGGTTTTGTTGGTGAACAATATGCTCAAACGTGCACAAGTGATAGTCACCAAAAACATCCACAAACTCTCCCACCAAAGTCTGTTCTATACCCAACATTCAAAATCGGTGCAACCAACTTTCCCACTTCGGTGCCACCGATTCCAGAACCTATACAAACTCTGCCAAACCCTAGCCACTTCGGTGCAACCGATTCCATACCGGTGCCACCGAGTTTAGGTTGCCAACTTTCTGTTACGCAAATCCACATTTTCGATCCCACCGAGAATGTTGGATCGGCGTCACCGAGATTGGAAATCTGACCGTTGGTCACCTTATCGGTGCAACTGAGAATTGTATATCGGTTCCTCTGAGATTCGAAAGTTGCCACCTTTTGGTCACTTCGGTACCACCAAGATTAACACATCGGTGTCACCGAGTTGGTCATTTTGTGTGTAACATTTGGATTTTTGGGGATGCCTATATATACCCCTTCACCACCACTTGCTCGATAGAGAAGCACTCAAGACTATTCCATACCTATCCTATTAGAATTTCTGAGAGAGAACCACCTAGCCTTGTGTTGAGGTCAAGATTTTCCACTCCAATCATATGGATCTTGATTTCTAGCCTCCCCAAGTAGCTTTCCACCAATCCCATCTCTTCTACCAAGACAAACCTGTGAGAGAGATATTGTGTGTTGAGGAGTCTATCATCTTGAGGCACAAGAGCAAGGAGTTCATCGTCATTATCGAGCCTATTACCTTTTGGAGGGTGGTGCCTCCTAGATTGGTTAGGTGTCTCTTGGGAGCCTCATACTTCGTGTTGTGGAGTGAACCAAGAAGTTTGTAAGGGAAAGGAGATCGCCTACTTCATGAAGATCTACCCATAGTGAGGCTAGTCCTTTGTGGACGGAAGTCGTTATGGAGTAGTCAAGGTTGCTACTTCGTGGACCCTTTTGGGTGGAGCCCTCCGTGGACTCTCGCGACCGTTGACCTCTTTGGGTTGAAGGCTCCATAAACGTGGATGTACGATAGCACCACCTATCGGAACCACGGGAAAAATCCTTGCGTCTACAACAGCGTTTGATCTACCTATCTCAACTCTTTACTTCATATGCAATGTCTTTACTTTCCGCTACCATATTTGTTGGCATGCATGTGTAGGGCTGTTAGACTTGCTAGCTTTGCTAAAAACTGTTAAAAATCTGCCAACCAATTAACTTTGGAAAAGGTTAGGTTTTAAATTACTGCTAGTAGTCTATTCAACCCACCCCCTCTAGACAGTCTACACTTGATCCTTCAATTGGTATCAGAGCATTGGTCTCCATTGCTTCGGTTTAATCACCGAGGAGGAAGATGGATGTGTCTAGTATAGGGAGTTCGAGTTGTAGAGTGCCCATTCTTGATGGAGAGTACTATAGTCAATGGATATCCTTGATGCTTGAGCTGTTTAATGAATTTCAATTGAGCAAATATGTTATGCGCCCCTATGAGCCTCCTATTGATTAATTGCACCCCACACACGAAGAGGAAATTAACATGCTTGGTAACCTAAGAACTGTCAATCTTATCATTAGAGGTTTACCAAGATTCGTACTTTCTCAAATGAAAAACTTTGCATGTGCATATACCTTATGGACTGATTTGTAGAAACGATATCCAAATATTTCCCTAGGGAATCTAGATGAAATTCTTCATAAAGCCATTGCTTGTCACAAAATGAAGCCTAGTGGTCCAAACTTTGATAAATGCCTATTTGAACTTCGTGATCTTATGCGTGCTAAAGGAGATATCACCACTATCAACAACATTATCTTTAAAGCCATTCACCCTCATAAACTTGAACATTGTCATGATCACTATTCTAACGAATCTCTTGTTCTTTATGACGAGGATTTCCCACTTGATGATGACAATGTGGAACATGCTATTATGAAGAAGATGAGTTGTTTGACATCGAGTATGAGAAGATCATGAAGAATCTAAGTCTTATGGCAAACCTTAAGGACTACATGTCCAGAGGAAAAGAGTGGATTCTCGACAGCGGATGTACGGATCATATTACTGGTGATAGAGACATGTTCCAAGAAATCACGCATAATCAAGGTCCTCGACGGGACGTGACCTTTGGAGACAACTCTAAGGGTAAAGTACTTGGCCTTGGTAAGGTGGCCATATCCCATGATAGCTCTATTCAAAATGTTATGCTTGTTGAATCCCTTGGTTAAAATCTTCTTTCCGTGTCTAGACTTGCAGATTTCGGTTTCAATGTTCTATTCAGGAAAGTAGATTGCCAAGTGTTTCGTCAAGATAATCATAAAATTGTCTTTACCGATATCCGTAGAGGTGATCTATACATTGTTGATTTCACTAAAAGATCCAAACCTCACACTTGTTTAATTGCTAAATCTTCTAAAGGTTGGCTTTGGCATAGAAGATTAGGACATGTTGGCATGCGCAACTTAGACAAACTTATCAAAGGTGATCATATACTTGGTGTTAAAGATGTTATCTTTGACAAAGATAGACTTTGTAGTGCTTGTCAAGCTGGAAAGCAAGTAGGTGGAAGTCATCCTATTAAGAATATCATGACTACTAGGAGACCACTCGAGTTACTTCACATGGATCTTTTCGGTCCCAATGCTTACAAGAGTCTCGGAGGAAATTCCTATGGTCTAGTTATAGTTGATGATTTTTCCATATTTACGTGGGTATTCTTCCTTGATGATAAGTCGCAGGTTCAAAATATCTTCAAGAACTTTGCTCGCAAAGCGCAAAATCAGTTTGAAGTGAAGATCAAGAAGGTTCGGAGCGATAATGAATCTGAGTTCAAGAACACCCATGTGGATACCTTTCTTGACGAAGAAGGTGTCTCACATGAGTTCTCGGCCACGTACACACCTCAACAAAATGGAATTGTTGAGAGGAAGAACCGGGCACTCATTGAGATGGCAAGAACGATGCTTGACGAATACAAGACGCCAAAACACTTTTGGGCAGAAGCCGTGGAAACAGCATGTCATGCCACAAAGCGACTTTACTTGCACAAGCTTCTCGATAAAACGGCATACGAGCTACTCACTGGTAACAAACCCCAAGTTGGATACTTTCAGGTATTCGGCTCTAAGTGCTACATTCTTGATAAGCATTGCCGTACCAAATTTGCTCCTAAATCTCATGAAGGATTCCTACTTGGTTATGGATCGAACTCTCACACCTACTGTGTCTACAACAACTTCACTCAAAAAGTTGTAGAGACAGTAGATGTGAAGTTTGATGAATCTAATGGTTCACAAGTCGAACAATTGCCAAATGATGTAGGTGATAGGAACCCTTCGAAAGCTATCCTAGATTTACCCATCGGCAAGATTCGTCCCATGGAGGTGAAGGAAAGTACTTCATCAACTCAAGTGGAAGCCCCTACTTCACGACAAGGTGAACCACAACATGATATGGAGGCATCCACAAGCGGTACATAGCAAGATGATGAAGAGGAGGAAGTGCATCATGAAGATCCACCACAACCTCCTTCACCACCACCTCAAGGGAACGACACCTTCAACAACAACGAAGATGAAGAAGATGATGATGAAGAAGAAGCTCCACCAACCAACAATCGGAAGCTGACCCGAGTTCGAGCACAAGTGACCAAGAACCATCCCCTAAATCAAATCTTTAGTGATATACAAACAGGGAGAATCACTCGCTCTAAAACTCGTCTAGCAAACTTCTGCGAGCATTATTCTTTCATCTCTAGCATTGAGCCCTTGAAGGTAGAACAAGCTCTTGAAGACGCAGATTGGGTGAACGCTATGCATGAAGAGCTTCACAACTTCGAAAGGAACAAAGTGTGGACACTCGTGAAGAAGCCCGAGGATGAACATAACATCATTGGAACCAAATGGGTATTTCGGAACAAGCAAGACGAAGATGGTCAAGTCGTGCGCAACAAGGCTCGTCTCATAGCTCAAGGATACACGCAAGTCGAAGGTATGGACTACGTTGAGACCTACGCCCCTGTCACTAGACTTGAAGCTATTTGCATTCTTCTTGCTTATGCCAATCACCATGATATCACGCTTTATCAAATGGGTATTAAAAGTGCATTTTTAAATTGTGAGATTGAAGAAGAAGTTTATGTTAAGCAACCACCTGGCTTTGTAAATCCTAAGAAACCTAATCATGTTTACAAGCTTCGTAAAGCTCTTTGTGGTCTTAAGCAAGCCCCTCGTGCTTGGTACAAATGTTTAACGAAGTTTCTCATCAAAAAGGGTTTTGAAATTGGTAAAATTGATGCAACCTTATTCACTAAGAGAGTTAATGGTGAACTATTTGTGTGCCAAATTTATGTGAATGATATTATCTTTGGTTCCACTAACCCTCAATTTAGTGAAAGATTTGGAAGGTTGATGTCCGAGAAGTATGAGATGTCTATGATGTGTGAGCTGAAATTCTTTCTTGACTTGCAAATCAAACAATCAAAAGAAGGAACTTTCATCTCTCAAACTAAGTATACCAAGGACTTGATCAAAAAGTTCAACATGCAGGAATGCAAAGGTATGAAACTCCTATGCCTACTAGTGGACATGTTGATCTTACCACAGAGGATGAGCCGGTTGATCAGAAAGTTTATCGATCAATGATTGGTTCACTTTTATATCTATGTGCATCTCGTCCCGATATTATGCTGAGTGTTTGCATGTGTGCTAGATATCAAGCTGCACCAAAAGAATGTCATCTTTCAGCTGTTAAACGCATTGTGAGATACTTGATACAAACATCAAATTTTGGCATTTGGTATCCCAAGGGATCTTCCTCTAACCTTGTCGGATATTCTGATTGGGACTATTCCGGTGACAAGGTTGATAGAAAATCCACCTCGGGTACTTGTCAATTTTTGGGTAGATCTCTTGTATCTTGGTCCTCTAAGAAACAAAACTCGGTATCTCTATCGACTGCCGAAGCTGAGTATATTGCTGCTGGATCTTGTTGTGCGCAATTACTTTGGATGACACAAACACTTAAGGATTATGAAATTCATGTTAAAAATGTTCCATTACTTTGTGACAATGAAAGTTCTATTAAAATTGGTCATAATCCTGTGCAACATTCTCGAACTAAGCATATTCAAGTTCGACATCATTTCATTCGTGATCATGTTGCCAAAGGAGATATTAATCTTAAGCATGTTCGTACTAACAAGAAATTGGCACATATCTTAAGTAAGCCACTTGATGAGAAGACTTTTTTTCACTTGAGGAGTGAGTTGAACATCATTGATGCTTCAAAGAGCTAGACTCACTCAATAGCATGCAAGGGCATGAGCTTTCTTGATATTTCCATGTATCTTAACATTTCATCTTATGCCATGGAATTCTATGCTCCCTTGTATTGCATCTAATATCTTGTAGGAACTTGAAAAACTTCATTCCACAAGGTTGCCATCAACTCCAATCATAAGCAATCTTGTCATTACCAAGCATCCACAACCCCTCTTGGTGACGGAAGGAAGAAGGCCACTCAACCATATCCTTGACATATACTTGATCAATTTGCACACTCTAAATTGTTATCATGTCAATAAGATATATCTATTGTTCTTCCTTGCATGACTAATCTTTGTTGGTAACTAGAGCAAGAAGGAATGCTCAAAACTCAAGATGATCTTCATCAACCTCGAGCATCCACAACAAGTTCATCTACAAGCTAAGTCGCCAACATCACTCAAAGGTATGTACTCATGTCCTTAAAAAGGCTATACTCCAAGAAATGAGCTAAAGCAACTCAAGTGATATGAAGACATTAAGATGCTTTATCAAAAAATGGTAACCCCATTTTCAGCTTAAAGTAGAGTATGACCTATGATCAAGTATTCTTGCTTGGCTCCTAAGTCGACATACTCTAATATAGGTGACCTAGTCACCACCCATCATCTAGTTAAGAATATGGCGTGGTTTGCTCTAAATTGCATGATTTCTCACAACTACTCCAATCTTATCTAATTGATGTCCCTTATAAAAACTTCATATTTTGCTGAAAATCTTTCTCTAGATTTTGTAAAAACAGAAACTTGGTTTCTCTTTCGGAGCCGCCGACTCAGATACCTCGGTTCTACCGAAATTGCGTACAAGCTACACTGCAACATCTCGGTACCACCAATTTATCTATCTCTGAGTCACTAATTTTCTTTCTATTTCATTTGAATTTGCTTTTACAAATGTTGTATTCCCTCAGTAATCTTTAATACTTCTGTTACTTCGATGATCCCTTCTAAAAAAACACTTAGGGGGAGAAGAACTAAAAGTAATCTTGCGGAGAGAATTTCTTTATTCAAGGATCCCTACATTTCGATGACCCTTGTTCTCAAGGATCCCCTCTCAGTCAATGATCCCTGTATCTATCCCTGTTATTAGCCTTTTTGGTAATTAATGCCAAAGGGGGAGAAGACCAAAGCTTCAACCACTTTGGGAGAAGACCAAAGCTTCATGCTAAAGGGGAGATACATGCTTATGCAAAGGGGGAGATATGATCAAGAGGGAGAGACAATATCAATACTCATATATTTATAAACAGGGGGAGAATATCAGAGTAGGGAGAAGAAAATCTTTGACCCTTCTCACCTTATCCAATCCTAATATCTACATGCTAAGATACAGGGGAGAGGATAACCTATTTTCATATCTATGGTGAGAAAATTCTAAATGATTTCGGAGACATATCAATTGTAAGGAATACTATTTTCTATATGTCCTCCTTATCTTGGCAATTTTGAGTTCTATTGCTCTACGGTTTGGTAGAATACTCTTGTGTTTACTAAAACTGATTTCTCAAGTGTGGTTCTATTATCAGGATGCTCAAGAACTCAAGTTAAGTGTATGCATCATATCCTTGATCAAGATGATCTCTTGCTTCTTGCACATATTGTTTGCAAGAGTGATGTCTTGAACAAAGATACCTCCCATTCATATATATTAGATGCATATAGCCAAGATGCACATGACCTGTTATATCCCTTCTACCTTTTGTGTGTTCATGCATTCAAAAGCAACTATCCTTAAAGGACTGCACACATTTAAGGGGAGCAAGTCTAAGTCATGTGTCTTTCAAAGTCTTCAGTATAACCATGCACATCCTTATTTGAAGCTTTGATTGTATGTTGTCATCAACTACCCAAAAGGGGGAGATTGAAAGCACAACATGCCCCCTTGGTGGTTTTGGTAATTAATAACAACATATAAGTCATTGAACTAATGTTTCCACCAAGTATATTTCAGGAAATGTTCAATGAAAGGATTGGCAAAAGGATATTGTGGACAAACCCCAAGATGCAAGGAAATAGATTGGCCAAGCTTCAAGCAAGAGGACTCTACATTTTATATTTGTGAGAAATCACTTTGAGTCATAGGAAAGCCAATACTATTAAAAGGGGGTAAGGTTTTGTTGGTGAACAATATGCTCAGATGTGCACAAGTGATACTCACCAAAAACATCCACAAACTCTCCCACCAAAGTTTGTTCTATACCCAACACTCAAAATTGGTGCAACCAACTTTCCCACTTTGGTGCCACCGATTCCAAAACCTAGACAAACTCTGCCAAACCCTAGCCACTTCGGTGCAACCGATTCTATACCGATGCCACCGAGTTTAGGTTGCCAACTTTCTGTTACGCAAATTCACATTTTCGGTCCCACCGAGAATGTTGGATCGGCGTCACCGAGATTGGAAATCTAACCGTTGGTCACCTTATCAGTGCAACCGAGAATTGTATATCGGTCCTGAGATTCAAAAGTTGCCACCTTTTGGTCACTTCGGTACCACCAAGATTAACCCATCAGTGTCACCGAGTTGGTCATTTTGTGTGTAACGGTTGGATTTTTGGCGTTGCCTATATATACCCCTTCACCACCACTTGCTCGACAGAGAAGCACACAGGACTATTCCATACCTATCCTATCAGAATTTCTGAGAGAGAACCACCTACCCTTGTGTTGAGGTCAAGATTTTCCACTCCAATCATATGGATCTTGATTTCTAGCCTCCCCAAGTTGCTTTCCACCAATCCCATCTCTTCTACCAAGCCAAACCTATGAGAGAGAGATTGTGTGTTGAGGAGTCTATCATCTTGAAGCACAAGAGCAAGATGTTCATTGTCATTATCGAGCCTATTACTTTTTGGAGGGTGGTGCCTCCTAGATTGGTTAGGTGTCGCTTGGGAGCCTCCTACTTCGTGTTGTGGAGTGAACCAAGAAGTTTGTAAGGGCAAGGAGATCGCCTACTTCGTGAAGATCTACCCATAGTGAGGCTAGTCCTTTGTGGACGGGAGCCGTTATGGAATAATCAAGGTTGCTACTTCGTGGACCCTTTTGGGTGGAGCCCTCCGTGGACTCTCGCGACCGTTACCCTCCGTGGGTTGAAGACTCCATAAACATGGATGTACGATAGCGCCACCTATCGAAACCACGGGAAAAATCCTTGCATCTACAATTGCGTTTGATCTACCTATCTCTACTCTTTACTTCATATGCAATGTCTTTACTTTCGCTGCCATATTTGTTGACATGCATGTGTAGGGTTGTTAGACTTGCTAGCTTTGCTAAAAACTATTAAAAATCTGCCAACCAATTAACTTTGGCAAAGGTTAGGTTTAATTACTGCTAGTAGTGTATTCACCCCACCCCCCTCTAGACACTCTTCTAGTGATCCTTCAGAGGATCCCTCATGCTTGCGCGACACGGAGAGCACCATAGGACGGCACCAATAATAAAACATGCAACGCAAACCAATCATGATCATCAATCAACCCATAGGACAACAAAAATCTACTTAGACATCGTAGGATGGCAACACATCATTGGATAATAATATGAAGCATAAAGCACCATGTTCAAGTAGATGGTACAGCGGGTTGCGGGAGAGTGGACCGCTGTAGATAGATGGGGGAAGGTGATGGAGGTGTTGGTGAAGATGACGGAGTTGTTGGAGTAGATCATCGTCACGATGATGGCCCCGGTGGCGTTCCGGTGCCACCTGGAGAGACGGGGAGAGAGCGCCCCTCCTTCTTCTTATTCCTCAACCTTCCCCCTAGATGGGAGAAGGGTTTCCCCTCTGGTCCATGGCCTCCATGGCGGCGGAGGAGCAAGAGCCCCTTCGAGATTGGATCTCTCTCTTTGTTTATGTCTGTTTCTTAAATATCCGGAGATCTGTAACTCCGATTGGGCTGAAATTTCTAGGGAGGGTTTATTATAAAAATATATACCTTTCAGCAAAAGGACAGCTCCAACCGACCTAAGGGGTGGCCACAAGCCTGCTAGGCGTGACCAGGGGGTGGGCCACGCCTAGCAGGCTTGCCACCTCCTCGGGCATCGTCTCGCGTTGATTCTTTTTCCCAAAAATCACATATATTCCAAAAAAATCTCAGTAAGTTTTTATTGCATTTGGAATTCATTTGGTATGGATATTCTGTGAAACAAAAAACTTGCAAGAAACAGGAACTAGCACTTGGCACTGGATCAATATGTTAGTCCCAAAAATAGTATAAAAAGTTGCCAAAAGTATATGAAAGTTGTAGAATATTGGCATGAAACAATAAAAAGTTATAGATACGACGGAGACGTATCACCTGCGCTACTTGAGGAGTGCTCGACTTGGGTGGTGGGCGGGGGAATTTTGGTTTCTCGCCAGGATGTGAGTCTGGGATCACGACGTTTGCACCTCGTGTCATCGCGAGATCCGGCATGGCGGGTTCGGAGTCCATATTATCAACAGGATCCCTCTGCGTGGTTCTAGGTCGCGTGCAAGATCGGTAGCCGCCCCCACTATTTCTGGTGTGGGTTCCGAAATCCGGATTGTAGGAGAGATCCTGATGGTCGGAAACCGGGATGTAAACTGTTTTTTAATTCTAGTTGTTGAGAGGACGAGCCTCTTTCCAGACATTCTATGGTGGCGACAAAGTGAGTGATCGGTGGGGTATGAATCTCCCTATCATCGGGTTTAAACCCGATCCGGTCATGGAGTGAGGTTTGGCCGTCGGTCACGCCCATGGTTTGAATCCGACCAAGTAACTCGTTTAATGACAAGATGTCAGTGGGGTCCATGTCACTCGAACGCATGGGGTCGATCTGCAGCACCGTTGTCCTAGGGTCACTTGACGACGTGCCCGAGTTGTATTCGGTCACGCTAGATCCGGGCATATTAGCTGGGTTGGGTGTTATGGTCAACCCAGGGATAGAGGCCACCTCGGCGGTGGGATCTGTTGCCTCCGGCGTTAAGGCGTCGGGGCCTGCGGGCTCCTCCATGAGAACTGAGAGCTTTGTTAAAACAAGATTTCCCCGGGAGTCGGCGGCAAACTCAAGGTTCCTGAATCTGACTTCCTGATTGGGGATGAAACTTCCGACTTGGCCAAGATGGCCAGCCGGATCGGCATGCGACACGATGCTGCCGAACGCGAAAACCTGACCAGGAACAAAAACGTCCTTGTCGTGGACTTCTTCACTGATGATAAGGCGAGCCATCGATTCCTCTAGGAATCACGTAGCAGAACTCTCAATCAAAGCACCATTGTCGGTGTCAAAACTGGCGGTTCTCGGGTAGGGGGTCCGAGTTGTGGATCTAGAATCGATGGGTAACAGGGGACAAAGGAGATGATGTTTACCCAGGTTCAGGCCCTCCTATGGAGGTAAAACCCTACGTCCTGCTTGGTTGTATTAATGTGTATGAATATTACAGAGTCAATCTACCTCAAGATCAAGTAGCTAAACCCTAGATGAGTTCACCTGGTGTCGGTGTCAAAACCGGCGGATCTCGGGTAGGGGGTCCCGATCTGTGGGTCTTAGATCAATGGGTAACACAAGATAAGGGAGACGGTATTTACCCTGGTTCAACCCTCTTGATGGAGGGAAAACCCTATGTCCTGCTTTGTTAGTATTGATGATGGCGTATCGAGTACAGAGTTGATATACCTCGAGATCATATGTAGTGGCTAAACCCTAAGAGCTATGGTCGTATGATGATATGATCTATGATGATCTAATTGTCCCTAATTGACTACCCTGGCCTCGGCTTATATAACACACCAGAGGCCTAGGATAACAAGAGTCCTAGTGGGCTACGTCGATGGAGAGGAGTCCTTGTCTTGATCACCAAGTCTTGTGGAATCTTCTTTGTATGCATCATGGGTTGTCCGAACTGGCCCATTAATGAACCGCCCTAGGGGTCCTCGGGCCGACCCACCTATCGGGAGACGACATGGTGAGTACCCCCTAGTCCAGGACACCGTCAGTAGCCTCCTGAACTGGTCTTAAAGTTATGGATGCTCCTCGGTTCTTCTAAATAGTTCTTCATCTTTGGTTGTCGGTCTTGAAAACTGGTTCAATAAATCTTCCCATCACTGATCTCGAGGATCGCCGAGGTGAATCCGAAGAGTTCACAAGTTAGGCATTCGAGGAGCCCCTTTAAGTTATCAGCATGTATTAATGCCTCATTATTTTTATGCCACAACTCGGGTCCGAAGTGTTTCCCGTGTGGCGGTATCCTCTTGTGTCCGAACTCCAACGCCGAACTGTATCCGAGGTGTCTTTTTGAGCCCAAGCTCCAATGCTGGTCGACATCCGAGGTGTCATAGGATACCTTGGTCTCTGAATATTTGAAGCAGTTCATCTGAGCTTAAATATCGGGATAGTCTTTTATGGAGCCAGCCATTCACATTCAAGCTTTATGTCGGCTTGCTTCTGAAATGTCTTCGGTCTTGAGCTTTATGCTAGAATGCTTCCCAGCTCCAACGTCGGACCGCATCCGATCTCCAACGATGATCAGCGTCCGAGGTGCCATAAACTACCTCGGTCTTTAAAAGAATTAACGAATTCAGCCGAGCTTAATGCTGGAAATGCCCTCTATGGAGCTAGACACTTGCGCCCGAGCTTTATGTCGGACTACTTCTGAGGTGGTGCACCACCCCAACCGCGGGCTGATTTTGTGTGGATATTTTCGATTGGTGCAATTTATTCTCTGCCGAGATATATAGCCAATAGCCCTCAAGGTGTGTGTTGGTCTAAAACCTGATATGCCCCTGAAGGAAAAAATAATAATCAAAATAAAATCACTAATTCTAGTAGCCCCTCAGACATAGGTCGATTTGCAAAATCGGCCTGGGGATCAAGTTCTTTCTCGGCGGCACTCGTTAGGGATGTAAACGCGGTACGCGGTAGTTTTCGAGACTCGGGTTGGGTGCGGCCGACCAACCTAAGGATCGAATCTCCTCAGAAACTGTATTGCACTTTGAATTTGCTGCATTGAATAGGCAATGCAGTAGCCCCCGAACCTTAATTTGGGCATGGGTGGTCGAATTAAGTATCGATGTTTGTTCGACACAAACTTTGTTACGTTTGACACAATTTATGTGTAATGATTCTATGTATCCAAGTACTTTACATCAGTAATGCTCAGATCCGCATTGTACATGACTTTGTTGACCAACCATCGGTTTCAGCCTCCTTGGCCAGTAGCTGAGGATTGTTTGTCCTACTTTATAAAGCATTTATAAAGGCAAAGATTTACGACAAACAAGGAAATCTGACCAGACGGTTTTATAAACAAAGGTATGCGGAGTGATATGTTATATTACTATGTAAGAAACATCTTCTGGGAGAAATAGTTCATTTACAAGTTGCTTTTCCCAGGATATCATGTTGACCATGATCATGAAACCCCAACTCCGATCAATGCGGGAGGAAACATATTGAGGATTTAGTTCGGCGAATGTTCCCGAACTTTGTTATCTTTAGTGAACCAAAATTTTCACTTCCGTCATTGCCCACTGTAGGATCGAAAGTAGTGCTAGAGGGGGGTGATTAGACTATTTGGCCAATTAAAAATCTACTTTTTCCCAATTTCAAGTATTGGAAGATTTTAGGATTCATGGTATGTCAAGTACACCCTACACATGCATGTCTATGAGTATAGCAGCGAAAAGTAAAGACAAGCATGTAAGTAAAGGAAGGGTAGGAAGATCAAACGCAATTGGTGACACGATGATTTTTCCCATGGTTCCAATAGGTAGTGCTATCATACATCCATGTTCATGGACTCTTTAACCCACAGAAGGTAACGGTCGTGAGAGTCCATGGAGGGCTCTACCCACAGAGGGTTCCAAGAAGAAGCAACCTTGACTATACCATGATGGCCTACGTCCACGGAGGACTAGTCTAACTCGGGGTAGATCTTCACGAAGTAGGCGATCTCCTTGCCGTTACAAACTTCTTGGTTCACTCCATAACATGTAGTAGGAGGCTCCCAAGCGACACCTAACCAGTCTAGGAGGCATCACCCTACAAAAGGTAATAGGCTCGATAATTTCGACGAACTCCTTGCTCTTGTGCTTCAAGATGATAGACTCTTCAACACACAATCACTCTCTGACAGATTTGGCTATGGTGGAAGAGGTTGATTGGGTGGAAAGCAACATGGGGAGGCTATAGATCAAGATTCATATGGTAGGAATGGAATAGCATGATCTAACCACATGAGTAGGTGGCTCTCTCTCAGAAAATCAGTAGGTATGGCTGGGGAATTGTTCTGAGTGCTTCTCTTCCGAGTGAGTGGTGGTGGAGGGGTATATATAGGCATCTCCAAAAATCCAACCGTTACACCTAATAAGTCAGACTCGGTGACACCGATGTGTAAATCTCGGTGGTATCGAGTTGCCTCAAAGGTAGCAACTTTTGAATCTTGGTGAGACCGATACATACAACTTGGTTGCATCGATAAGGTGACTAACGGTCAGAATGCCAAACTCGGTGACACCGATTCACAAAAATCGGTGGGACCAATTTTGTAAACTTGCATAACAGGAAGTTGGCAACCCAAACTTGGTGGCACCGAAATGGAATCGGTTGCACCGAAATGCTAGGGTTTGGCTGAGTCTGTCTGAGTCTTAGAATCGGTGGCACCGAGTGGAAAGTGTTGGTTGCACCGATTTTGGATATTTGGTTTTGGACAGACTTTTCTGGAAGAGCTTGTGGGTGTATGTGGTGACTATCATTTGTGCATGTATGAGCATTTTGTTCACCAACAAAACCTTATCCCCTTTTAATAGTATTGGCTTTCCTATGGACTCAAACTGATTTTACACAAAAGGTAAAATGTAGAGTCCTTTGCTTGAAGCTTTGCCAATCTATTTCCTTGCATATTGGGGTATTCCACAATCCTTTTGCCAACCCATCATTGAACTTTTCCTGAAACATGCTTAGTGGAAACATTAGTTCAATGACATATATGTTGTTATTAATTACCAAAACCACCAAGGGAGCAAATGTGCTTTCAATCTCCCCCTTTTTGGTAATTCATGACAACATATAGATCAAAGCTTCGACATATGATATAATCAATGAATGTAATCGTCGCTTTGAGAAGTATGTGATAAGCAAGAGCTCCCCCTAAATTTGTGCATTATTTTTAAATTTGTGTTTGAATGCGAATGCACAATCGATTAGGTATATGGGGCACTTCTTCCATGTCACATACAACTTGGTGGTGTGCGAGAGTAGTAAGAGTTAATAACATAGCACAACACATCAAGCAAAGTGAATGATCATCACATAACCATCAAAAGTTAGGAAATAGTAGCAACACACATTAAAGCGTATGATCAAACACACACAAAAGTATCTCACATCCAACCCAAAAGACCAAATGTTTTGTAAAACAGCAATAAAAAGCAAACGCTCTCTCACTTGAAGCCTAGATCTATATACAACTCCTCCCCCTTTGGCAACAAGTTACCAAAAAGCTCGAAGAGATATAGCTAATTGTTCTTCTGCCGATGATCTCCTCTGGTAGTCGATGTCGGAGTCGAGAGAACTATGTCGGCAAAGACTTCTGCTGATGTCCTAGACGGAGTTGGTGTAGACACTGGAGGCACTGAAGGTGCTGATGGAGCTTATGTCACTGTAGCTGGAGCAGAAGATGAAGGTCTCGTCCTTGGAGCTGGCACTATAGGTGTCCTGGCCTTAGTCGTGAACTGGGCAGTCGTCCTAACAGGTGCACTGTCCTCATCATCATTAGAAGACTCAGACTTTGAAGAGGTGCGACAGATAGGAGCTTCATCAACTTCCTTCTTAAGCTCATTGACTGTCTTAGTCAGCCCATCTACCTTGTCATTGAGAGTTTTCACTCTATCTTCAAAGATGTTCACAAGGCTCTCCTGGCTATCCATAATGGTTTTGATGTCCTTCTTCATGTCCATGATAGTGGATATCAAGAGATCCATCTGCTCATTCCTAGATCTAGGGACCTGAGCACTAGTGGCTCGAGCTGCCTTTGCCTCTGCATATGCCTGAGCTGTAGCTGATGTGGGATGGTCTGGGTCCATCACCACAATGTTGTCCTCAAAATCTAGCTGAAGTGGCAAGTGGGGTCTATCCAGAGCAAAGATGTGCTTCTCAAGTTTGGAGTTGATTAGCATCTGAATGTAGGGTGCATAGCAACATGAGCGCTTCTGGTCAGCAGCAACCCTCTTCACTATTTCAACAATCAAGTCCATCACTCTGGTGTGGCTATCAAGATGGATACGCATGTTGATGGAGTAGCCACAAATCATCTTCTCATCTCCATACTTGGGGCATCAAGGTATGCCTGAAGATGGTGTTCATGATACAGAGGAATGCCTCGAGGAAGTAAATGGATCGTAACTTGTGTGATTGCAAATTAGCAGCTGGGATAGCAGTGTACATATCCTTCATAGCATTGTGGCTCTCCTTGGATTCAAAGTAGACATCCAAGTCACCATCATGTACCTCTAGGACTCCTAAGATGGTAGCCCACTCATCAACTGTAGATTCGTATCTTGCTCCTTCAATCATCCATACGAGCAGTGGAGTAGAACTACATGATCATCTCATCCTTCCAAGCAGTGAACTCACTATCAACAAACTGATCAAGTCCAATGCAGTGGAAGTTGTCTTGCACACATGGGAAATAGTTCTCATTTGCCTTGATATACTTCCAGTCAACATATCTCATATCACTGACTGTAGGACTCTTGTCAAGCAAGATCGTCTCTTAGAAGTCTTGCTGCTCCTTGGTGTAGAACTGTGAGAGCCTGGCTTAATAGGAATGATAGACTACTCATATCAACAAGGAATTCCTTATTTTCCGGAAGCCCACTCGAAAAGAACTCCAAAGTTAAGCATGCTTGGCTTGGAGCGATTATAGGATGGGTGACCGGCCGGGAAGTTGGTCCCGGTTGCGCACGAGTGAGGACAAAGTGCGCAGGAAAGACTAGTGTTGGTCTGTGGGGCCAGTCTGGATCCCGCCAGGTGTAATGGGGTGTTACAATTGGTATCAGAGCCGACCCTTGCGGTTACATGGGCATGCACGGGTTAGGTGCACGGGCATGTGGCGCATGGCGTGTGTGGCCAGTCGTGGCACACAACATGGCACATGTGCTGGACTGGATGCGCATACGTGTGCCAAAAGGGAACGTTCCTGATGGGCCGACGAGGACGTCGGTTCCTTTGAGTGGGGGTGTATGTGAGAGCCTAGCTTAATAGGAATGATAGACTACTCATATCAATAAGAAATTCCTTCTTTTTCGGAAGCCCAATCGAAAAGAACTCCAAAGTTAAGCGTGTTTGGCTTGGAGCGATTCTAGGATGGGTGACCGACCGGGAAGTTGGTCCCGGGTGCACACGAGTGAGGACAAAGTGCGCAGGAAAGACTAGTGTTGGTCTGTGGGGCCAGTCTAGATCCCGCCAGGCGTAACGGGGTGTTACAAGAACCTATAGTTGACAACAGTTTTTTCCTCTAGGCATATGGATCAATAGCTCTCCATGCCCTCAAACCTGAATCCTTCCTCTTCTTCATATCCTCAGCAACTGGGTGGTTGGCATTCTGTTCAGGAAGGTGAGGTCTAAGCTTCATCAAAACTGACATAGCATCATCATCATCTGCTTCTCTGAAAGTTGATGTCTTGTTCTTCTCAACAGTAGGAATGTCTCTGGTAGTCCTCTTGGACTTCCCTACAGCAAGCTTCTTGGTGTTGGAAATATGCCCTAGAGGCAATAATAAAATGGTTATTATTGTATTTCCTAGTTCATGATAATTGTCTATTGTTCATGCTATAATTGTGTTAACCGGAAACCGTAATACATGTGTGAATACATAGACCACAACGTGTCCCTAGTGAGCCTCTAGTTGGCTAGCTCGTTGATCAATAGATGGTCTTGGTTTCATGACCATGGACATTGGATGTCGTTGATAACGGGATCACATCATTAGGAGAATGATGTGATGGACAAGACCCAATCCTAAGCATAGCACAAGATCGTGTAGTTCGTTTGCTAAAGCTTTTCAATGTCAAGTGTCATTTCCTTAGACCATGAGATTGTGTAACTCCCGGATACCGTAGGAATGCTTTGGGTGTGCCAAACGTCACAACGTAACTGGGTGGCTATAAAGGTACGCTACGGGTATCTCCGAAAGTGTCTGTTGGGTTGACACGAATCGAGACTGGGATTTGTCACTCCGTGCGACGGAGAGGTATCTCTGGGCCCACTCGGTAAGACATCATCATTATGAGCTCAATGTGACTAAGGAGTTAGTCACGGGATGATGTATTACGGAACGAGTAAAGAGACTTGCCGGTAACGAGATTGAACAAGGTATGGGGATACCGACGATCGAATCTCGGGCAAGTACCATACCGATAGACAAAGGGAATTGTATACGGGATTGATTGAATCCCTGACATCGTGGTTCATCCGATGAGATCATCGTGGAGTACGTGGGAGCCAACATGGGTATCCAGATCCCGCTGTTGGTTATTGGCCGGAGAGGTGTCTCGTTCATGTCTACGTGTCTCCCGAACCCGTAGGGTCTACACACTTAAGGTTCGATGATGCTAGGGTTATAGGGAAATAGTGTACGTGGTTACCGAAGGTTGTTCGGAGTCCCGGATGAGATCCCGGACGTCACGAGGAGTCCCGGAATGGTCCGGAGACGAAGATTGATATATAGGAAGTGAGGATTTGGTTACCGGAAGTGTTCCGGGTGTCACCGGTAGTGTACCGGGACCACCGAAAGGGTTCCGGGGGTCCACCAAGTGGGCCCACCTGCCCCGGAAGGTTCCGTGGGCTAAGAGTGGGAGGGAGCCAGCCCCTAGGTGGGCTGGTGCGCCTCCCACCCCAGTCCAAGGCGTGGCAGAGGTGGAGGGGGCAAACCCTAGGCTTAGATGGGCCTTAAGGCCCACCCTAGGGCGCCCCACCTCTCCCTTGCCCTAGCCGCCGGCCAGATGGCATCTGGTGGCTGCCGCCACCCCTAGGGTGGAACCCTAGGGCGCAGCCACCCCTCCTCCCTCTCTCCTATATATAGTGGAGGTATTTGGGGCTGCACAATACACGGTTCTCCCTCTCTCTCTGGTGCAGCCCTACCTCCTCCTCCCCTCGTTCTCCGTAGCGCTTAGCGAAGCTCTGTCGGAGTACCACACAGCTCCACCGCCACCACGCCGTCGTGCTGCCGGAGCTCTCCCTCAACCTCTCCTCCCTCCTTGCTGGATCAAGGCGTAGGAGACGTCACCGGGCTGCACGTGTGTTGAACGCGGAGGTGCCGTCCGTTCGGCACTTGATCGGATCTACCGCGATCTGAATCGCTGCGAGTACGACTCCATCAACCGCGTTCTAGCAACGCTTCCTCTTAGCGATCTTCAAAGGTATGAAGATGCAATCTCTCCCCTCTCGTTGCTGGTTTCTCCATAGATAGATCTTGGTGACACGTAGGAAAATTTTGATTTACTACTACGTCTCCCAACAGTGGCCATATCATGTCACTATATTGATTGCATGTGATGTTTATCATGTTTACATCTTATTTGCTTAAAACGACGGTAGTAAATAAGATGATCTCTCAATAAAATTTCAAGAGAAGTGTTCACCCTAACTGTGCACCGTTGCTAAGGATCGTTGTTCCGAAGCACCACGTGATGATCGGGTGTGATAGGTTCTAACGTTTGCATACAACGGGTGTAAGCCAGATTTACACACGCGAAACACTTAGGTTGACTTGACGAGCCTAGCATGTACAGACATGGCCTCGGAACACGGAAGACCGAAAGGTCGAACATGAGTCGTATAGAAGATACGATCAACATGGAGATGTTCACCATGGATGACTAGTCCGTCTCACGTGATGATCGGACACGGGCTAGTTGACATGGATCATGTGTCACTTAGATGACTAGAGAGATGTCTATCTGAGTGGGAGTTCATTGAATAATTTGATTATGTGAACTCGATTATCATGAACTTAGTCTAAAATTGCCTTTAATATCTATATTGTAGATCCAATGGCCAACGCAAATGTCAACCTCAATTTCAACGCGTTCCTAGAGAAAACCAAGCTGAAAGATGATGGAAGCAACTATACGGACAGGGTCCGTGGCTTGAGGATCATCCTCATAGCTTCCAAGAGATTGTATGTCCTTGATGCACCGCTAGGTGACCCACCCATTCTCCCAGCCGACCAAGACGTTACGAACGCTTGGCAGTCACGCTGCGATGATTACTCTCTTGTTCAGTGCGGCATGCTTTACAGTTTAGAATCGGGGCTCCAAAAGCGTTTTGAGCAACACGGAGCATATGAGATGTTCCAAGAGCTGAAACTGGTTTTCCAAGCTCATGCCCGAGTCGAGAGATATGACATCTCTGACAAGTTCTTCAGCTGTAAGATGGAGGAGAACAGTTCTGTTAGTGAGCACATCCTCAAGATGTCTGGGCTTCACAACCGCTTGACTCAGCTGGGAGTTAAACTCCCGGATGACTCAGTCATTGACAGAATCCTCCAGTCGCTTCCACCTAGCTACAAAAGCTTTGTGATGAACTACAACATGCAGGGGATGGAGAAGTCCATTCCTGAGTTGTACTCGATGCTCAAATCAGCAGAGGTCGAGATCAGAAAGGAGCATCAAGTGTTGATGGTAAACAAGACCACTAGTTTCAAGAAAGGCAAGGGTAAGAAGAACTTCAAGAAGGACGGCAAAGTTGTTGCCGCGCCCGGTAAGCAAGTTGCCGGGAAGAAGAAGAACAAGAATGGACCCAAGCCTGAGACTGAGTGTTTCTATTGTAAGGGTACGGGTCACTGGAAGCGGAACTGCCCCAAGTACTTAGCGGATAAGAAGGTCGGCAACGTTAAAGGTATATGTGATATACTTGTTATTGATGTGTACCTAACCAGCGCTCGTAGTAGCTCCTGGGTATTTGATACCGGTGCAGTTGCTCACATTTGTAACTCCAAGCAGGAGCTGCGGAATAAGCGAAGGTTGGCAAAGGACAAGGTGACGATGCGCGTCGGGAATGGTTCCAAGGTTGATGTGATCGCCGTCGGCACGCTACCTCTACATCTACCTTCGGGATTAGTTTTAAACCTTAATAATTGTTATTTAGTACCAGCTTTGAGCATGAACATTGTATCTGGATCTCGCTTGATACGAGATGGCTACTCTTTTAAATCCGAGAATAATGGTTGTTCTATTTATATGAGAGAAATGTTCTATGCTCATGCCCCGCTGGTCAATGGTTTATTTTTGATGAATCTCGAACGTGATGTTACACATGTCCATAGTGTGAGTACCAAAAAGTGTAAAGTTGATAATGATAGTCCCACTTACATGTGGCACTGCCGTCTTGGCCATATTGGTGTCAAACGCATGAAGAAGCTCCATGCTGATGGACTTTTGGAGTCACTTGATTTCGAATCATTTGACACATGCGAACCATGCCTCATGGGCAAGATGACCAAAACTCCGTTCTCCGGAACAATGGAGCGAGCAACTGACTTGTTGGAGATAATACATACCGATGTATGCGGTCCAATGAGTGTCGAGGCTCGCGGTGGCTACCGTTATGTTCTCACCCTCACTGATGACTTGAGCAGATATGGGTATGTCTACTTAATGAAACACAAGTCTGAAACCTTTGAAAGGTTCAAGGAATTTCAGAGTGAGGTCGAGAATCAACGTGACAGGAAAATAAAATGCCTACGATCTGATCGTGGCGGAGAATATTTAAGTCACGAGTTTGACACGCACCTTAGGAAATGTGGAATTGTTTCACAGCTCACGCCGCCAGGCACACCTCAGCGAAATGGTGTGTCTGAACGTCGTAATCGCACTCTATTGGATATGGTGCGATCTATGATGTCTCTTACCGACTTACCGCTATCATTTTGGGGATATGCATTAGAGACTGCCGCGTTCACTTTAAATAGGGCACCGTCTAAATCCGTTGAGACGACACCGTATGAATTATGGTTTGGAAAGAAACCTAAGCTGTCGTTTCTAAAAGTTTGGGGTTGTGATGCTTATGTGAAGAAACTTCAACCTGAGAAGCTCGAACCCAAAGCGGAAAAGTGCGTCTTCATAGGATATCCCAAAGAGACTATTGGGTATACCTTCTACCTACGATCCGAAGGCAAAGTCTTTGTTGCCAAGAATGGATCCTTTCTCGAGAAAGAGTTTCTCTCGAAAGAAGTAAGTGGGAGGAAAATGGAACTTGATGAGGTAATTGTACCTTCACTCGAACCGGAGAGTAGCGCAGCACAAGAAGTTGTTTCTGTGGAGCCTACACCGGCTAGAGAGGAAGTTAATGATGATGATCATGAAACATCAGATCAAGTTGCTACTCGAAGGTCCACTAGGACACGTTCCGCACCAGAGTGGTACGGTAATCCTGTCCTAGAGATCATGTTGTTGGACAACGGTGAACCTTCGAACTATGAAGAAGCGATGGCGGGCCCGAATTCCGACAAATGGCTTGAGGCCATGAAATCCGAGATAGGATCCATGTATGAGAACAAAGTATGGACTTTGGTGGACTTGCCTGATGATAAGCGAGCCATTGAAAATAAATGGATCTTTAAGAAGAAGACTGACGCAGACGGTAATGTGACCGCCTATAAAGCTCGGCTTGTCGCTAAGGGTTATCGACAAGTTCAAGGAGTTGACTACGATGAGACTTTCTCACCCGTAGCGATGCTAAAGTCTGTCCGAATCATGTTAGCAGTTGCCGCATTTTATGATTATGAAATCTGGCAAATGGACGTCAAAACGGCATTCCTTAATGGCTTCCTCAAGGAAGAACTGTATATGATGCAGCCGGAAGGTTTTGTCGATCCTAAAGATGCTAACAAGGTATGCAAGCTCCAGCGCTCCATCTATGGGCTGGTGCAAGCATCTCGGAGTTGGAACATTCGCTTTAATGAGGTGATTAAAGCGTTTGGGTTTGTACAGGTTTATGGAGAACCCTATATTTACAAGAAAGTGAGTGGGAGCTCTATAGCATTTCTTATACTGTATGTGGATGACATGCTGATAATGGGAAATAATATAGAACTCTTGGAAAGTATCAAGGCCTACTTGAATAAGTGTTTTTCAATGAAGGACCTTGGAGAAGCTGCTTACATATTAGGTATTAAGATCTATAGAGATAGATCAAAACGCCTCATTGGTCTTTCACAAAGCACATACCTTGAAAAGATATTGAAGAAGTTCAATATGGATCAGTCCAAGAAAGGGTTCTTGCCTGTGTTGCAAGGTGTGAGATTGAGTACGACTCAATGCCCGACCACGGCAAAGGATAGAGAAGAGATGAGTGCCATCCCCTATGCTTCAGCCATAGGCTCTATCATGTATGCCATGCTGTGTACCAGACCTGATGTGAACCTTGCCATAAGTTTGGTAGGGAGGTACCAAAGTGATCCCGGAGCGGAACACTGGACAGCGGTCAAGAATATCCTGAAGTACCTGAAAAGGACAAAGGACATGTTTCTCGTTTATGGAGGTGCCGAAGAGCTCGTCGTAAAGGGTTACGTCGATGCTAGCTTCGACACAGATCCGGACGACTCCAAGTCGCAAACCGGATACGTGTATATTTTGAATGGAGGGGCAGTGAGCTGGAGCAGCAGCAAGCAAAGCGTCGTGGCAGCATCTACATGTGAAGCGGAGTACATAGCTGCTTCGGAAGCAGCAAAGGAGGGAGTCTGGATGAAGGAGTTCATCACCGACCTAGGAGTGATTCCGAATGCGTCGGGCCCGATGACTCTACTCTGTGACAACACTGGAGCTATTGCCCTTGCGAAGGAGCCCAGGTTTCACAAGAAGACAAGACACATCAAGCGCCGCTTCAACTCCATCCGTGATTACATTCAGGAGGGAGACATAGATATTTGTAAAGTGCATACGGATCTGAATGTCGCAGATCCATTGACTAAACCTCTCTCACGAGCAAAACATGATCAACACCAGAATGCTATGGGTGTTCGATTCATCACAATGTAACTAGATTATTGACTCTAGTGCAAGTGGGAGACTGTTGGAAATATGCCCTAGAGGCAATAATAAAATGGTTATTATTGTATTTCCTAGTTCATGATAATTGTCTATTGTTCATGCTATAATTGTGTTAACCGGAAACCGTAATACATGTGTGAATACATAGACCACAACGTGTCCCTAGTGAGCCTCTAGTTGGCTAGCTCGTTGATCAATAGATGGTCTCGGTTTCATGACCATGGACATTGGATGTCGTTGATAACGGGATCACATCATTAGGAGAATGATGTGATGGACAAGACCCAATCCTAAGCATAGCACAAGATCGTGTAGTTCGTTTGCTAAAGCTTTTCAATGTCAAGTGTCATTTCCTTAGACCATGAGATTGTGTAACTCCCGGATACCGTAGGAATGCTTTGGGTGTGCCAAACGTCACAACGTAACTGGGTGGCTATAAAGGTACGCTACGGGTATCTCCGAAAGTGTCTGTTGGGTTGACACGAATCGAGACTGGGATTTGTCACTCCGTGCGACGGAGAGGTATCTCTGGGCCCACTCGGTAAGACATCATCATTATGAGCTCAATGTGACTAAGGAGTTAGTCACGGGATGATGTATTACGGAACGAGTAAAGAGACTTGCCGGTAACGAGATTGAACAAGGTATGGGGATACCGACGATCGAATCTCGGGCAAGTACCATACCGATAGACAAAGGGAATTGTATACGGGATTGATTGAATCCCTGACATCGTGGTTCATCCGATGAGATCATCGTGGAGTACGTGGGAGCCAACATGGGTATCCAGATCCCGCTGTTGGTTATTGGCCGGAGAGGTGTCTCGGTCATGTCTACGTGTCTCCCGAACCCGTAGGGTCTACACACTTAAGGTTCGATGACGCTAGGGTTATAGGGAAATAGTGTACGTGGTTACCGAAGGTTGTTCGGAGTCCCGGATGAGATCCCGGACGTCACGAGGAGTCCCGGAATGGTCCGGAGACGAAGATTGATATATAGGAAATGAGGATTTGGTTACCGGAAGTGTTCCGGGTGTCACCGGTAGTGTACCGGGACCACCGAAAGGGTTCCGGGGGTCCACCAAGTGGGCCCACCTGCCCCGGAAGGTTCCGTGGGCTAAGAGTGGGAGGGAGCCAGCCCCTAGGTGGGCCGGTGCGCCTCCCACCCCAGTCCAAGGCGTGGCAGAGGTGGAGGGGGCAAACCCTAGGCTTAGATGGGCCTTAAGGCCCACCCTAGGGCGCCCCACCTCTCCCTTGCCCTAGCCAACGGCCAGATGGCATCTGGTGGCTGCCGCCACCCCTAGGGTGGAACCCTAGGGCGCAGCCACCCCTCCTCCCTCTCTCCTATATATAGTGGAGGTATTTGGGGCTGCACAATACACGGTTCTCCCTCTCTCTCTGGTGCAGCCCTACCTCCTCCTCCCCTCGTTCTCCGTAGCGCTTAGCGAAGCTCTGTCGGAGTACCACACAGCTCCACCGCCACCACGCCGTCGTGCTGCCGGAGCTCTCCCTCAACCTCTCCTCCCTCCTTGCTGGATCAAGGCGTAGGAGACGTCACCGGGCTGCACGTGTGTTGAACGCGGAGGTGCCGTCCGTTCGGCACTTGATCGGATCTACCGCGATCTGAATCGCTGCGAGTACGACTCCATCAACCGCGTTCTAGCAACGCTTCCGCTTAGCGATCTTCAAAGGTATGAAGATGCAATCTCTCCCCTCTCGTTGCTGGTTTCTCCATAGATAGATCTTGGTGACACGTAGGAAAATTTTGATTTACTACTACGTCTCCCAACACTTGGATGCATCCTTGGTGCTCTTAGATGGACTAGGCTTAGGCATAGCATCTACCATAAGCTTCTTTTGCTTCTTCTCAGGTGGGGCCTTGACAACAGGTTCCTCCTCCTCCTCAGCAGCAGCACAAGCAGCCTCCTCTAGATCCTCAAACATAGAGGTAGATCTGCCAACAACATGAATGATCCTCTTCCTGGCTGTCTTCTTCTCTCATGCCTTCTTAGACAAAGATTTCTTTGGGATCTCAACAGACATAGTAGCTCTAGTACTCTCATGTGCTCTAAAAGTCTCTGGATGTGCATATACCTTGCTGGCTACCCTCCTAGATGTAGCTTCATTAGCCGACTTCTTTGCAGCCTTCTCTTGCTTTTTAGCAAGAACCTCCTCAGGCACAAAATCAGAATCTTCTTCATCAGAATTCGCCTCTTCCTGGTCCTTGTTACAGCCTTAGGCGACCCATGAGAACTGGGAGTGCCTGGATCTGAGGAAGAGCTGGACTCAGGACTAGTTCCTGAACTCATGTCAACATTCTGCTCCTGCAGATCCTGGTTATCTTCAGCATCTAACATGTCTGAACCTGTGAATAGAGTTGAGAAGAGTGGAATAGGATAAGCCATCACAAAATGCAGAGGTTTTGAAACTTTGAACTAAGAATTTCCAAAGTTTACATTATGTCACATGAAAATTGGTACAACCGAAGCACCAATATCAGTACTACCAAGACTGACTTTCTCATTAGCCGAAACTTGGCACTCCTTTCAGTGAGACCAAAAAGAAGTACTCGGTTTCACCGAGAATGCTCTCAGCAGCACAGATGACAAATCGGTGACACCGATTTGTTCACTTTGGTTCCATCGAGTTTCATCGGGCGGAAGGCAAACCCTAGAAATTCGATCGTTCGCTACACTACGGAGTTTATGTGGATGCAACAGCTTGCAAATGGTGGATTATCAATGGAATACGCTTCATTGCGCAATATTTGGACGGGGAGCGCAAGAAGTGTCGAATCCATACCCTAGCTCGGTGATGAATCCGCTATGGCGTGGATAGCGGCGAAGATTCCTGTCGACGACGAAGATCCCAGCGATGGAGGAGCGCGGGGAGACAAGGACGACAACCAGGGGGTCCTCCTTCGGCAGTTAGGGTTCTGAGGTGCGACGTTTGAATATTGATTTTCAAAGCGTCGGTGTCCACAACATATATACACATCACTGTCGATGATACCGATTCTACATTTTCGGTGTCACCGAGTTTCTCAATTGTTATCTGACAGGCAAACTCGGTGTAACCGAGAATATGGAATCGGCGGTACCGAGATTGAAAAACCAGATCAACCCTAGGCATTCGGTGAGACCGAGATTTTGGAGTTGGTTCCACCGAGATGCACTTGTGAGGTTTTAATGGTCAGTCCTTTGTCCATACGGAACTCCGAGTGCTCCTCACACAAAGAGATCAAAAAGTACTTGTTCAAATTTTTGTGATGTAGCATGAATAGAATATGAGGTGAGAAAGCATAGATAGCTAAAGGAGTGGTCCTAGGCATTCTTGTATATCCAATTGGCAAATGAAAAATCAAAAGCCAAATAGCAACAATTGGATATCCTCGAATGAGTAAATAAATGCAGACCAACATGCTCACACAATAAGATGTCAAATGAAAACATGGCAAACATGCGCAAACACATTAGCATCTAACAAACATTTTTGGCGATGATGGAGTCATCTATATATATGATTATATTGACTTAGGAGCCAAGTAAGAATACTTGATCATAGGTCATACTCATCGTTTAAGCACAAGTGGGGTTACCACTTTTACATAAAGCATTTTATGTTGCCACATACAATGAGATGCTTTGACTCAAGTCTTAGAGTAAAGCTCCACCTTGATGTAACACCCCCCATAGGAGGTATAAACTAACCTTGGGTTTTGTCGATGAAGACTTCATGTAGGTGAAGTAGTGGTGAATGCTCAAAGTTGATGAAATCACCAAGAGTTTGGAGCATCCTTGTTGTTTCATTACTCTTCTCACCTACATGGGTTAGTCCCAACACACAAGAGACAAATACAAAGATATCTATGTACATGGAGTGCAAATCATATATGATGATGTCCATTGATTTGTTGATTACCTTGTCCCTTGCTTACCTTTAAGGGAATGTGTGACTCCTTGAACTATTGCCTGATGTTGATGTTGACTGCAACTAGTTCTTGCCAATAATGAATGTGAGTGGATTTCATTGGCGGAGTCACCCCTCAAGAACTCCTCTAGTTCTTATTCTTGGGGACCCACATCAAGTTGATGGGGCTCCTTGGTGTTGAAGTAGCACTTGTAGAAGTTAAGCTTGTAGTAGCCTTGGGATCCCACTTGACCAAAGCTCGGGATTCATCTTCATATGAGTCAATGTCCTCTTGAAGCTTGTTCTTTCCCTTGAGCTTAGGGTCTTGTGGTAGAAGGTCATCTTGAGCTTTTGTTCCCTTGGGGAGAGTATTTTCATACCTCTCCTTTGGAGGAACAAACTTGGGATTGGGGTATTGACCTTCGTCCCATTCAACTCCATTAGCGTTGAAGTAGCCAACACCATGATTCTTCCGGTATCCTCCGTGCTTGCGTACAATCTCCTCAAATTGTTTGTATCCTTCAAGACTCTTGTAGATACCTTTCTCTGTAATCCCTTTCAAAAGTTCATTTTCTTGCTCAAGAGTAACTTGGCTAAGAGAAGAGTTAGTGGGATCAAGAGAACTACTAGAAGCAATATCATTGGATTTATAATTTTTATTGCTACTAATTGAAAAAACTTTCTTTCCTTTGTTACTAGCTTTCTTAGACTTAACTTGTGGCATGAATGTAGACAAGATAGGTCGCTTGGCTAGATAAGAGGAAGTCTTCTTTCGAAGATCGTCATTGGTATCTTTAAGGAACTCATGCTCTTGCTCTAAATTGAGCTTCTCAAAGCGGAGCTTCTCAAGTGTCCTTACAAGCTCTCTATGAACTTCTAGAGTTGACTCGTGAGCTAACTTAAGAGTTTTTAGTTCTTGAGTTAGTCGTTCTATTTCCAACTTATCATCATCGCACAACTTATCTAGACTAGAGTGAGTACTAGCAAGTTCGTTTTGACTAACATTACTAGATTAATGTGCTTGTGACGTGTGTCGAGTGATACGTTCCAACGTATCTATAATTTATGACGTATTCATGACATGTTTACAATAATTCTATATGATTTTGGTATGATTTTATTAGAACTAACCCGGTCTGACATTGTTTCCAGCAGAACTACCATGGTGTCATTTTTTGTGCAGAAATAAAAGTTCTCGGAATGGGCTGAAAATTTACAAAGAATATTTTTGGAAAATATAAAAAATACTGGAGCAAAATGATACCGGGGAGGAGTCCTGAGGAGGCCACAAGCCACCAGGGCACGGCCACCCCCCTAGGGCGCGCACCCTGGCTTGTGGGCCCCTCGGGAGTCCCCTTGATGTGATTCCAATGCCAAGTACTCCTATAAATATAGAAACCTCGAGAAAGAAACCTAGATCGGGAGTTCCGCCGCCGCAAGCCTCCAGAGCCACAAAAAACCAATCGGGAGCCCGTTCCGGCACCCTACCGGAGGGGGAAACCATCATCGCAGGCCATCTTCATCATCCCGGCAGTCTCCATGACGAGGAGGGAGCAGATCACCCTCGGGGCCGAGGGTATGTACCAGTAGCTATGTGTTGTATCTCTCTCTCTCTCGTGTTCTTGAGATGTCATGATCTTGATGTACCGCGAGCTTTATTGATATATATGAATCATATGGAGTTTTCCCTTCTCTATCTTCTTATGATGAATTGAGTTTTCCCTTTGAAGTTTTCTTATCGGATCGAGTCTTTAAGGATTTGAAAACACTTGATGTATGTCTTGCGATGGGATATCCTTGGTGACAATGGGATGTTCTATTGATCGACTTGATGTATGTTTTGGTGATCTACTTGCGGGTTCCTTGACCTTGGGAATCTATGCATAGGGGTTGGCACATGTTTTCGTCTTGAATCTCCGGTAGAAACTTTGGGGCACTCTTTGAAGTTCTTTGTGTTGGATTGAACATGATGAATCTGAAATTGTGTGATGCATATCGTATAATCAAGCCCATGGGTACTCGTGGTGACATTGGAGTATGTAGGTGACATTAGGGTTTTTGTTGATGTGTATCTTAAGGTGTTATTTTAGTACAAACTCTAGGGCTGTTCATGACACTTATAGGGATAGCTCATAAGATTGATCGGAAAAGATAACTTTGAGGTGGTTTCATACCCTACAATGATTTTTTCGTTTGTTCTCCGCTATTTGTGACTTTGGAGTGAAAGCTTTGTCGCACGTGAGGGGTTTACATATGATTCAACTATGTTAGTATTGTTGAGAGAACGTGCACTAGTGAAAGTATGAACCCTAGGCCTTGTTTCTAAGCATTGCAATACCATTTGTGCTCACTTTTATCATTATTTACCTTGCTGTTTTTATATTTTCAGATTACAAAAACCTATATCTACCATCCATATTACACTTGTATCACCATCTCTTCGCTGAACTAGCGCACCTATACAATTTACCATTCTATTGGGTGTGTTGGGTACACAAGAGTCTCTTTGTTATAATGTTGCATGGTTGTTCAAGAGAGACCATCCTCATCCTACGCCTCCCACTGATTGGTAAACCTTAGGTCATCCACTTGAGGGAAATTTGCTACTGTCCTACAAAACTCTCCGCTTGGAGGCCCAACACGAGTCTACAAGAAGGAGGTTGCGGTTTACGGTTAACATGTTAACCGCGGTTGTCGAAGGGGGCTTCTTACCGACGGGTTCGCTTATCTCACCCTAACAACCGGCTTTATGCTGTTTCCAGTCGACATGTCAGCTGCGGCTGTCGAAGGGGGCTTCTTACCTTCGGGTATCACTTGTCTCACCCTAACAGCCGGCTTTATGGCATTTCCGGTTAACATGTTAGCCGCGGTTGTCGAAGGGGGATTCTTACCTTCACGTATCAGTTATCTCACCCTAACAACCGGTGTTCGCGCCAAAATTGTTGACAAGTCAACATTGGTTGTCGAAGGGGGCTTCTTACCTTCGGGTATCGCTTATCTCACCATAATAGCCGGCTTTATGCTATTCCGGTTAACATGTTAGCCACGGTTGTCGAAGGGGGCTTCCCACCTCCGGGTGTAGCTTATCTGTCCCGAACAACTGGCGTTCGCGCCAGAAATGTTAAGAAGTCAACATAAACCATATAGGGGCTTCCTGCCCTACGGGTGAAGCTTATCAAACCTTTCGGCCGGCTCTAAAGCCAAGCAAATAATTCTGTCACTCATGTGGGGAAGACACAACATCTTCGGGTTACGCTTTTAAGCTGCCCTCCTAACGGTGTAAAGGTACATTTATATATACAAGAAATTAAGCTATGAAGAGCCAGTAAGGCATACAATGAGAAGGACAAGGAAGATGGCACATATCTATTTTAAGCCGTACTTTCATACGTGCGCGATGGCACAAGTTCAACAAAGGCAAAAGTTGTTGCTATCCTATTACAAATGCTCTCTAAGGAGCTCAAAATATCATCAAGTTTTTTACATCGCCCCAGGCGGGTCATGGAGAGCCGGCTATTACAATTTTTTTCTAACAAAGCAATCAGCTGGCTGATGGGTCATCCTGCTCCGGCTCTTCAGCTGCCTTGATCTGAAGATTATCCAAGTCCCAATTGCAGTCGGTTAAAGCCGCAAAAGTTCCTTCTTCAAAGAAGGGGGATGGGTCAAGATCTGAAGCGAAGAGAGTCTTACTGCGAGTGGGTGTCAGGTCCTGGGACTCAAAGAGCGGACCACGGATCCTCTTTTGATCAGCATTGTAAGCCGCCTGGTAAGTCGCCAAGTTGACCTCTTCTGCTAAGACGGAGGCTAGGACTTTGGAATCTTTTATGCACCGGGCATAGTCAGCGTCGGTAAACTCAGAACTGTCATCCTTCTTGGAGGGAAACCCATCCATCATCTCAGCCGGAGTAAGCTCTAGAGCAAAAGCCAATGTCCGGCTTATGGCTGCAATCGCCCCCTAGCGGGTGGCTGATTTCTTCAGCTCTACAATCTGTTTGGGCATCGTTGACAGGAGCTCCAAGACATTTTTGAGAGTCAAAGGAATGTTTTCTTTATATTGCACATCCTTGATTGTGCATACCGCCCCACAGTATAGTTGTTCTATCAATGTGTATATAGCCTTCAGAGGCAGCAGACTGTCGGAGACAAGTTGGCGGCTCCTAGGACCTGCGTGAGACAGAGGCCTTGTTATGAGTCACCAGCACAAATACAAAAATCCGGATAAAGCCAAGCTATTAAAAACTTACCAAAGAGGGCAGCCGTCATCTTGGTGATGTGACACTTCAAAGACTGCAGCTCGTCAGATACAATCATGAGTCACTGATCGGCATCATCCGCCCATTTAGTCAATGTAGCTTTTTCAGCCTCGGCGGATTCCTTAAAGGCGGTGAAGTCAGCTTTGATCTTAGCTAGTTCTTCGACAAGGAGCCGGCAAGTCTCGTCAGCTTCATTTCGGGCGGCTTGCTGAGTAGCTAAGTTTGCTTTTAAGCCGGCCAATTCTGACCCGGCTTCGGTTAAAGCTTCCCGCGAAGTATCAAAATATGGAGTACATAAGCAAGTCTCAAACAGATTGCAAGCAATATGCATGACACTTGGGGGCTAATGTTTATTTTCAAAACAGTCCCGGCTCAACTTTGGAAAAGGTTAAGCCGACCCTTGGGGGCTACAGTTAGCTTTGGTAACTATCTTCTAAGAAGTCCCGGCTCAACTTTGGAAAAGGTTAAGCCGACCCTTGGGGACTACAGTTGGCTCTGGTAACTATCTTCTAAGAAGTCCCAACCCAACTTTCGAAAAGGTTAAGCCGACCCTTGGGGATTACAAGTGAACCTTTGCACGCCTCTGTTACCTTTTGGGAGGCCTACGCCCCATAGAAACTGTCTACCTGAGACTGTCCCTTGGCCCGCGGGTCTGACACAAGGTTAGAATCCGAGCTCTTCCAGAGTGGTATCTCAATGATGGCTCGGGCCCCCCCGAAAGGGGGCCTTCTTCGCCGTGGCTCTGGTAACTATCTTCTAAGAAGTCTCGGCTCAACTTTGGAAAAGGTTAAGCCGACCCTTGGGGACTATAGTTGGCTCTGGTAACTATCTTCTAGGAAGTACCGGTTCAAAGCAATGGTTTCAGATCACGGCTAAATAAATTAAAGACTACACATTATATATGTCTACTTCTGCTAAAGATGGAAGAGCCGGATTATTATCAGTCAATATTAACCCAGCTCTTGGGGGCTACGTAAGGGTATAAGGAGGAAAAAGGAATACCTCATATCGTCTCTTCATTAAGTTAACCAGTTTGAGCTCCAAATCCTGGCTTGTAGACAGTCGGTCCATATATCCAGCATGAAGTTCGTCAGCTGTCATTTTTTCTAGGGCAGGGAGCTCAAATTCCGGTTTCCTCGAAGCTTCAGCTATTTCACTATGTTTTGTTAGCACGTGAGGTGGAGGAGAGTGCAAGCCGGTCCCAGTAATCATGACGTCCAGCGCAGCAGCGTCATCAGCAGCCTTGGCAGGGCTCGGTGACTTGGAAAGGTCCCTTTGCGGGCTCAAGGGATAATGTCATCAGCTACCGGCTCTGCAGAAGTCGCTGGGGGTCCGGCTTGGCAAGCTCCGGTTCTTGAGCAGCAGGGCCAGGGTAGGACTTGTGGGTTTTCCTCCGCTTAGCTTGAGCCCTAGAAAAGACATGGAGGCCAGAATTCAAGGGTTACAACCGCCGAGGAGCCAGATGTAAAGGCTACAAAATGCTTACAGCGGATTAATCTTCGGAGGCGGAAGAGCGGTGGCCGTAGAGTCGCCGAATGAGGGTGATCCCTGACAGATAGTTCAGATGGTATAAGGCAGTGTTGAGAGTATAAAGGAAAAGCTAATAAAATCAAACAGAGATACATACCTTTGTGGGGCGTTTCTTCGGAGCCGGGGAGTTAGGCAATCCGGACGCGAGATCAGTAGAGCCGGCGCTCCGGGTCTGACGGTGGTCAACTTGTTGTTGCTTTTTCAAAAGAAATTGGGAATCCAAATGAGCAAGAGGATGAGAAAGGGGAACTTTTCGAACAACCTGCCGTATCTTCTGGGGTACAAAACATTCTGAGTCGGATGAAATATAAGTTACCTCAGGAACGTTGACGCGGCTCGTCTCTACCTCATCCTGTGAATAAGTTGTTATCAGTAAGGTGAATAATGAGGTTACTAAAATAGTCAAACTATACCTCTGAGCCGGATGATTCTGGCAAGTCAAACCATTCCTCCTGAGTGGTGGTCTTCTTCGTCTTCTTGGCCGGAGCCTTCTTCTTGCTTTTCTTCAGAGGAGGAACATACTTTTTCTTCCAGAAATCAGAATCAGCCTGATAAGCCAGTTAATAGCAATGGATTGAAAGTCATAATTACACAAAAATAAGAGACGAGGAAGATTCACCTTACATCTGGGGCTGGATTAACGGCACTAAAAGGCGCCAACCCAATAGCGCTGCAAGCTCCTGATGTCTCATGAACAAGACTCCAGATGACAGTGGTAATACCGTCTTCGGTTAAAGTTGTCTGGCTGAAGCATAGGGAACCATCATACGTGACAGGGTATTTGCACATGAGGCGACTTCTCAGGCTCAAAGGCATAATTCTCCAGGAGATCCAGTAGCGGATCAAGTCCAAACCCGTCAATCCATTGGCCATGAGGGCTTTAATCTTGGAGTGAGCCGACTCGAGCCTTGCACGTTCAGCAGTTGATAGCCGGCCAGGAAGCTCCAAAGTTGTCTTGAGCCGGGAGGGGCGATAACCCGGTAGTGAATGCTCATTCTCCAGGGAAGTATCCTTACAGTATAACCAAGTATTATTCCAATCCTTTGGATGGCTCGGCATTGGTACAGCCGGAAAAGTAATGTCCTGGCGCCTCTGAATGGAAATTCCACCAAGTTCTAAGCTCGGGCCGGCTTTTACTTCAGTTTGTCGGTTCGCATAAAAGAACTCTTGAAAGAGACCTACAGACGGCTGAGTCTGCAGATAGACCTTGTTGAGCACTTGGAAGTTGTAGATGTTTGAGACGGAATTGGGGGCAAGGTCTTGAGGATGCAGCTTATAGAAACGAAGGATGTCCCAGAAGAATTTTGAGCTGGGGGGTACGAATCCACGTTCAATATGATCCGAAAAGACAACTACCTCGCCCTCCTGAGGAATGGGCCTTAGTTCATTACCCGGAACCCACTAATGGATGACCTCTTTGGCAGGAAGGGTGCCCACATGTACAAAATCCATCATAAACTCTTCGATAATGCATGAACCGACCCAGTTGCAGGAGTTAGATGCGCGAGACATGGAGGCGGTTTTAACTGAACAAAGTAACCATATACGGTGAGTCAAGAAAAAGGCGAATAAAAGTGGGTGGCTTAAAAGCTTAAGACCTTAAAAGATGAGATGCTAAGATTCGGCTGATGAGAGCCAGAACAGCACAGCAGCTCAACATCACCGAAGGACAGAGTGAAATTTGGCTAAGTGCTGAAAACAGGTTTCGCAAAGTATTGCTACGGTTGCGGATCTATAAAACAAAAAGAAATATCTTTATTTCCAGACCTAGCAATGAACTGGTGAAAGTAAAGAAAATCTGAAAACAACGGGCGGAGCCATGGTGAATCTAAATAGCATCAGTATTGGTCTCCTACCCAGCGGCGCCATGGGGGCATGATATGGTCGAGGGCTCGTGGATTAAGCATGGATGGCATTGATGGAGCCCGAGTTCTAAAGCTACGGCGGCGGAACTCCATGAAAACCCTACCGGAACGAATCATAGATCTAAGGAGAGAAGGACTCACCGGCGACAGTGCGATGAAAGCGGAAGGAACTCTGGATCGCGTGAAGTTGATGCAGCGGCCCTTTCAATGATGATGAGGAAACGGCGCCGGAGCTGGAAGCGCTGGAAACAGAAGTGTCAGAGGAAAGAGATGATGGAACGAGCGGGAGAAAGTGAATGTCGCCCAGGGCGGTCCTATTTAATAGGGAAAGCGCGGAACGGGCGCGAAAATCTAGGCATCGGATATCATTTGACCGAGGCGGACGCCTCAATTTTCGGGTTGTTCATTTAATAAAAGATTTGTTCCATGCATCAGAGGGTCTTTTTTGCAGATCTGACATGACGTCATGGCGGGTCATTTCCGGGCGGCTCGCCAAAGAGTAAAAACAAAGGCTGAAGTGAGCAAGCTCAAATCAACCTAGGGCCTAATGTTGGGGATATAACCCCATGGTAAGACCCGCCCTGAGGGCTCCGGGTCACACTGGGCGGCTTGCACACCGGCCCAAGAGTGAGTCGTGGGGACTTCAGGGCCCAAGAAGTTTAGCGGCTGACAGGATGGGCCGGCAGGTGGCCCGGATGAAGAAGACCCGGGCGTATAACCCGCCCGGAGACAACTTGGTCAGGAAAGGCAAGAGAAGATAGAGGTAGACTCGGACCTGTAATGAGAGTCGGTTACAACTTGTATGATCCGTGGTCTTGACCTCCTATATAAAGGCAAGACCCGGGGCGACTTAGGGATGAGGTTATCGAGAACTAGGTCAAGCAATAGCTCCCTTGTAATCGATACATCAAGCAATACAAGCACCAGCAGGACGTAGGCTATTACCTCAACTCGAGGGGCCGAACCTGGGTAAACTCGTGTCCTTCGTCCCAACCAACCCCTTTGAGTCCATCATGTTAGCAATGGCCTCGAACCCAAGTCCGTTCATCCGGACATCTGCCGTGATAAAACCACGGCAGTAACAGATAGCTTTGTGATAGGATAATTCGTAATGGGTAGCAAGTAACAATTGTAACAAAGGTGCAGCAAGGTGTCCTAATCCTTTTTATAGCAAAGGACAAGCCTGGACAAACTCTTATATAAAGCAAAGCACTCCCGAGGACACATGGGAATTTATGTCAAGCTAGTTTTCATCATGCTCATTTGATTCGCGTTCGCTACTTTGATAATTTGATATGTGGGTGGACCGGTGCTTGGGTGCTGTCCTTACTTGGACAAGCCTCCCACTTATGATTAACCCCTCCCACAAGAAGCCGCAACTATGAAAGAATAATTAAGATAAATCTAACCATAGCATGAAACATGTGGATCCAAATCAGCCCCTTACGAAGCAACGCATAAACTAGGGTTTAAGCTTCTGTTACTCTAGCAACCCATCATCTACTTATTACTTCCCAATGCCTTCCTCTAGGCCCAAACAATGGTGAAGTGTTATGTAGTCGACGTTCACATAACACCACTAGAGGATAGACAACATACATCTCATCAAAATATCGAACGAATACCAAATTCACATGATTACTTATAACAAGACTTATCCCATGTCCCCGGGAACAAACTAACTACTCACAAAACATATTCATGTTCATAATCAGAGGAGTATAAGTGATGATCAAGGATCTGAACATATAATCTTCCACCAAGTAAACCAACTAGCATCAACTACAAGGAGTAATCAACACTACTAGCAACCTGTAGGTACCAATCTGAGGTTTTGAGACAAAGATCGGATACAAGAGATAAACTAGGGTTTAGAGAGGAGATGGTGCTGATGAAGATGTTGATGTCTATTGACCCCCTCTTGATGAGAGGATCGTTGGTGATGACGATGGCTTCAATTTCCCCCTCCCACAGGGAAGTTTCACTGACAGGATCGCCCTGCCGGAGCTCTAGATTGGTTCTGCCCAAGTTCCGCCTCGAGACGGTGGCGCTTCGTCCCGAAAGTTCTGATATGATTTTTTTCCAGGACGAAACCCTCAATATAGCAGAAGATGGGCATCAAAGGGCTGCCAGGTGGGCCACAAGCCCCAGGGGCGCGGCTAGGGGGGTGGTCGTGCCAGCAGGCTTGTAGCTCCTTAGTGGGGCCCCTGATGTATTTCTTTCGCCCAGTATTTTTTATATATTCCAAAATAATTCTCCGTAGATTTTCAGGACTTTTGGAGTTGTGCAGAATAGGTATCTCAGATTTGCTCCTTTTCTAGTCCAGAACTCTAGCTGCCGGCATTCTCCCTCTTCATGTAGACCTTGTAAAATAAGAGATAAAAGGCATAAGTATTGTACCGAAATGTGTACTAACATCCCATAATGCAATAAATATCAATATAAAATCATGATGCAAAATGGACGTATCAACTCCCCCAAGCTTAGACCTCGCTTGTCCTCAAGCGGAAGCCAAAATCAATAAATAGGCCCACATGTTTAGAGATAGAGGTGTCGATAAAATAAAATACGGACATGATGGCATCATGATCATCTTTAGAACAGCAACACTCTCCACATATAATTTCTTATGATAAAGTAATAATTCATTCACAATGGCAAAGTATGAATCAAGAACTCTATTGAGAACTGACAAACTATGATCTCAGTCATTGAAGCAATTCCAATTTATCATAACGTAGGAAAGAGTCAATATAAGAGCTTGTAAAGCAAACCCACATACTCAATCATCTTTTAGTCTTTCACAATTGCTAACACTCACGAGGTACCTATGAGTTCATAGTTTCAATCGGACACAGAGAAAGATAGGGCCTTATAGTGTTGTCTCGCAACTATTTACCTCGAGGGTAATGTCAACAGTAATAACTCATGCCCATCTACTTCCGAGTGGATATATGTGCCTAGATCATTCCCCAACACGTGACACTTGCCAGGAGATAAAGGCGAAAAAAGCGAAGGTGATGGAGATCACCACGACTCTTGCATAAAGGTAAGTACTAGAAAATAAAAGTAACAAACAGGACCTTCGCAAAGGGAAGCAGAGGTTGTCATGCACTTTTATAATTGGATGCACAATATCTTAATGCAAAAGAACGTCACTTTATATTGCCCCTTGTGATAGAGAACTTTATTATGCAGTCCGTCGCTTTTATTTCTTCCCTATCACAAGTTTGTATAAAGTTTATTTTCCTCACACTAATAGATCACACATATTTAGGGAGAAATTTTTATTGCTTGCACCGATGACAACTTACTTGAAGGATCTTATTCTATCCTTAGGTAGGTATGGTAGACTCTCATGGCAAAACTGGGTTAAGGGTGTTTTGATGCACTAGTAGTATCTCTACTTAGTGCGGAAGTTTTGGCTGATATGAGGGGAAGCAAGCGACACATGTTGAGGGATCTATAACAATATAACTTCTATTTGGAAATAAGCAAACATAACCCATTATGTTGTCTTCCTTGTCCAACATCAACTTCTTAACATATAATATTTTAATGAGTGCTCACAATCATAAAAGATGTCCAAGATAATATATTTATATGTGAACCTCTCTTTCTTTATTACTTCCTTTTAATTGCCCCACTGACCAACAACTATGTTTGTCAACCCACAACAGGTTTCACCCGGCATACTTTTTATAAGTGAAGTCATCACTCCCCATAAGATTTTCACATGTACTCTTTGCTTTTATTCTACACTTCTTGCTACTTTATCTTCATCAAGATTAAGACCATACCAAAAAAGCAAAGCCCTCAACTCAAAAGCACTTTTTATTATATAACTCACAGACTTTCTTACATAGGAGGAACCATAAAGCAAAGACTCAAAGCTAGATCACACGAAAACTTTATTCTACTAGATCAAGATATAACCAAAAGGATTGAACTAAGAAAAGATGATGAAAATAAAAATAAAAATAAAAGATGTGATGGTGATACGATACTGGGGCACCTCCCCAAGCTTGGCACAAGCAAAGGGGAGTGCCCATACCCATGTGCTTAGTTGTCTTACTTCAAAGGTGGTGATGCTATATACTTGGCAATGAGGCCCTTCAAAATACGATTATCCTCGTCGAGCTTGTTATTTAGCCGTCTGAGGTCCATTATTTCCTTGTAAAGTTTTTCAGCGATGGCTAGAGCGCCTTTAACCCATGGATGTTTCATTGCTGCGGGGGAAAAAAGCAACACTCCTCTTCATATTTCCAAAAGTAAGAAATTTAGCATTGGAAGGGATAACCGAATTCAGAATTGCTGAGCTCTGAAGTTATTCCGACATGTATCCAGGTTGTGAATGAGAGGTAACTTCTTGGTCTTCTTCCATGGCATCTATCCTTTTCAAGTCGGTCTCCATCGCTTCTTCCATAGCTGGCCCGAAGCAGTTCTCCCCCGACCGACCCTTGCAAAGACATCTTGCTCTAAATCTGTTGCAAAAACAGCTCAAAAAGAAAATGGGAGGTATTGTCATGATACGAGAATCAAAACCTTCGGGAGATTATATAATGAATTTTTACCGGCCCAAAGGAGTATGCCATAAGAAAACAGAGTCCGGGTAGTGCACGAGGTGGCCACAAGCCCCAGGGGCGCGGCCAGGGGGTCGTCGCGCTCAGCAGGCTTGTCGCCTCCTCGTGCACTATTCAGACTACTTTAAATTTTCCTAATTTTTTAAATATCCCAAAACAGATAAAATTTTCCATTGGAAAAGTTTTGGAGTCTTTTTGGTTACCATACCACATACCTATTCCTTTTCGGAGTCTGAAACGTTCTGGTAAGTCTCCCTAATGTACTCCTCCGGAGTTATGGTATTGCTGATATTAGTTTCAACATTTATGGGAGTACCTGAGATATAATGTTTGATTTTTTGACCATTCAGCACCTTCAGGTTTGTGCCTTCGGTGTTGTTAATCTTGATGGCACCGGGACGGTATACCTCTTCGACGACGTAAGGACCTTCCCATTTAGAGAGAAGTTTTCCTGCAAAAAATCTTAAACGAGAATTGTATAGAAATACATGATCACCTACATTAAATTCACACTTTTGTATCCTTCTATCATGCCATCTCTTAACCTTTTCTTTAAAAAACTTAGCATTCTGATAGGCTTGGGTTCTCCATTCATCAAGTGAGCTAATGTCAAATAACCTCTTCTCACCAGCAAGTTTGAAATCATAATTGAGCTCTTTGATTGCCCAATAAGCCTTATGTTCTAGCTCTAGAGGTAAGTGACATGCTTTACCATAAACCATCTTATACTGAGACATACCCATAGGGTTTTTGTAAGCAGTTCTATAAGCCCACAATGCATCGTCAAGTTTCTTAGACCAATTCTTCCTAGATCTATTAAGAGTCTTCTGCAAAATCAATTTAATATCTCTATTGCTCAATTCTACTTAACCGCTAGACTGAGGATGATAAGGAGATGCAACTCTAGCGAGCAATTTATGGAAAGCACCATGAATAAAATGTGAACCACCATCAGTCATCAAATATCTAGGGACTCCAAATCTAGGGAAAATAACTTATTTAAGCATTTTAATAGAAGTGTTACGATCAGCGCTACTAGTTGGAATAGCTTCTACCCACTTAGTGACATAATCAATAGCAACTAGAATATGAGTATCCCCGTTAGATTGTGGAAAAGGCCCCATATAATCAAAGCCCCAAACATCAAATGGTTCGATAACAAGAGAGTAATTCATAGGCATTTTCTGATGTCTACTAATATTACCAATTCTTTGACATTCATCATAGGATAAGACAAAGTTACGAGCATCCTTGAAGAGAGTAGACCAATAAAACCCAGATTGTAGTACCTTGTGTGCGGTTCTATCTCCAGCGTGATGTCCTCCGTAGGCTTCGGAGTGACACATGCGTAAGATATGTTCATGTTCATGTTCATGCTCAGGTACACAACGTCTAATAATACCATCTACTCCTTATTTATAAAGATGTGGGCCATCCCAAAATTAATGCCTTAAATCATAGAAGAACTTTTTTTGTTTGTATGTGAAACTAGGAGGTATAAATATAACAACAATGTAATTGGCATAATCAGCATACCAAGGAGCATTATGTGAAGTATTCACAACTGCTAATTGTTCATCAGGAAAGCTATCATCAATAGGTAGTGGGTCATCAAGAACATTTTCTAACCTAGACAAGTTATCTACTACAGGGTTATTAGCACCCTTTCTATCAATGATATGCAAATCAAATTCTTGTAGCAGAAGGACTCACCTAATAAGTCTAGGTTTAGCATCTTTCTTCTCCATAAGGTGCTTAATAGCAGCATGATCAGTGTGAACAGTTACTTTGGAATCAACAACATAAGGTCTAAACTTATCACAAGCAAACACGACTGTTAAAAATCCTTTTTCAGTAGTAGCATAGTTTCTTTGAGCATTGTCTAGAGTTTTACTAGCATAATGGATAACATTTAATTTCTTATCGACTCTTTGTCCGAGAACAGCACCAACAGCATAATCACTAGCATCACACATAATTTCAAAGGGTTCTAGTCGGGTGGTTGAACAACAGGTGCGGTAATCAAGGCATTCTAAAGAATTTCAAATGCTTCTACACAATCATCATCAAAAACAAAAGGAACATATTTTTGCAAAAGGTTTGTGAGAGGCCTAGAAATCTTAGAGAAATCTTTGATAAACCTCCTATAGAAACCAGCATGACCAAGGAAACTTCGTATACCTTTGATATCCGTAGGGCACGGCATTTTTTCAATAGCATCAACTTTAGCTTTATCAACTTCAATACCTCTTTCGGAGATCTTGTGCCCCAAGACAATACCTTCATTAACCATAAAGTGGCACTTTTCCCAATTCAAGACCAGATTAGTTTCTTCACATCTCTGCAAAACTCGATCAAGGTTGATCAAACAATCATCAAATGAAGTTCTGTAAACGGAAAAATCATCCATGAAAACCTCAAGAATCTTTTCACAAAAATCAGAGAAAATAGCCATCATACATCTTTGAAAGGTAGCAGGTGCATTGCATAAACCAAAAGGCATACGTCTATAAGCAAAGGTACCAAAAGGGCAAGTAAAAGTGTTTTTTCTTGATACTGGCTTGATACAAATATTTGAGAGAAACCTGAGTAACCATCTAGAAAGCAAAAATGAGAATATTTGGATAATCTTTCTAGCATTTGATCAATAAAAGGTAAAGGGTAATGATATTTCTTAGTAGCTTTATTTAATTTTCTAAAATCAATTACCATTCTATGATGTGTAACAATTTTTTGCGGGATCAATTCATTTCTATCCTTAGGAACAACAGTAATACCTCCCTTCTTAGGGACACAATGGACGGGACTAACCCATCTACTATCAGCAATAGGATAAATTATACCTGCCTCTAGAAGCTTTAGTATTTCTTTTCTTACCACTTCTTTCATCTTAGGGTTCAATCGTCGTTGGTGATTAATAACTGGTTTGGCATCAGGCTCCATATTAATTTATGCCGGCATAGAGTGGGACTAATGCCCTTAAGATCATCAAGAGTATAACCAATAGCAGCACGGTGCTTCCTCAGAGTTTTCAATAATCTCTTTTCTTCATGCTCTGAAAGGTTAGCACTAATAATAACAGGATCAATCTCCTTTTCATCAAGATAAGCATATTTCAACGTATTGGGTAATTGCTTGAGCTCGAACATGGGAACACCCTTGGGTGGAGGAGGATCCCCAAGTATTTCAACAGGTAAGTTGTGTTTCAAAATAGGTTGCTGCTCAAACAAAATTTCATCTATTTCATTCCTCTCATTCATATGTAGTGGGGTTGTCTACGAAAATAGGTCTAGCAAATATTGTTCTAAGGGATCAGTAAGAGGCACAGCAATAGAAGCGAGACCAACAATTTCATCTTTACTAGGCAATTCCTTGTCATGGGGTTGTCTACGAAATTTACACATCCCCAAAGCTCATAGTAACTATTTCTTTCTCACAATCAATCTTAGCATTGACAATATTCAAGAAGGGTCTGCCAAATATAATGGGACAAAATTATCTTGTGGGGAACCAAGAATAAGAAAATCAGTAGGATACTTTATTTTCCCACACAAGACTTCAACATCTCTAACAATCCCTATCAGTGCAATAGTGTCTCTATTAGCGAGCTTAATAGTAACATCAATATCCTCTGGTTCAACTGGTGCAATATCATGCATGATTTCTTTGTATAAGAAATGGGGAATCAACAGGCATGCCAGCAACTGGTCTATGTTTATGCTTGGTATAAGGTCTAGCAATTCTAGCAGCTTCATCACAGAAATGAATAACATGCCCATCAATATTATCAACCAAGATATCTTTAACCATAGAAATACTAGGTTCAACTTTGATTTGTTCAGGGGGTGTAGGTGTTCTAATACAACTCTTATGAACCACAGTTGAAGCTTTAGCATGTTCCTTTATCCTAACAGGGAAAGGTGGTTTCTCAATGTAAGCAGTAGGGATAACAGGATCAACATTGTAAGTAATAATTTTATTTTCAACTTTAATAGGCTCCATTACTTCCAATTCAATGGGAGGATGATATTTAAACCACTTCTCTTTAGGGAGATCAACATGAGTAGCAAAAGATTCACAGAAAGAAGCTACTATCTCAGAGTCAAGTCCATATTTGGTGCTAAATTCACGAAAAGCATCGGTGTCCATGAAGGATTTAACACAATCAAACTTAAGATTTATACCTAACTCCTTACCTTCACCGAGTTCCCAATCTTCAGAGTTGCATTTAATTCTTTCCAATAAATTCCATTTGAATTCAATATCTTTCTTCATAAAAGAACCATCACAAGAATTATCGAGCATGGATTGATCATTACGAGAAAGCCGAGCATAAAAATTCTGAATAATAATTTCTCTCGAGAGCTCATGATTGGGGCATGAATATAACATTGACTTAAGCCTCCCCAAGCTTGAGCGATTATTTCTCCTTCAAGAGGCCAAAAATTATAAATATAATTCCGATCACGATGAACTAGATGCATAGGATAGAACTTCTAATGAAATTCCATTTTCAGTCGGTTGTAGCTCCATGACCCAATATCATCACATAGCCTATACCATGTCAATGCCTTATCATTCAAACATAAAGGAAAGACCTTCTTCTTGACCTGATCCTCGGGCAGACCTGCAAGCTTAAATAATACATAGACTTCGTCTACATAGATTAGATGCAAATTAGGATGTAGTGTTCCATCTCCTGCATAAGGATTAGCTAGCAGTTTCTCTATCATACCCGAAGGAATTTCATAATAAATATTTTCAGTAGGTTCAGTAGGTTGAGGAACAACTCTTTGTGTTTCCGGTCGAGGTGAAGATACCCCGAACAAGCCCCTCAAAGGATTACTTTCCATAGTAACAAGTGACAGTAAATTTCAGCACACTATATAAATTTTTCCTTACCAATTTCCACTCAGCAAAGGCGCTTCACTCCCCGGCAACGGTGCCAGAAAAGAGTCTTGATGACCCACAAGTATAGGGTATCTATCGTAGTCCTTTCGATAAGTAAGAGTGTCAAACACAACGAGGAGCATAAGGAAATGACAAGCGGTTCTCAGTAAGGTATTCTCTGCAAGCACTGAAATTATCAATAATAGATAGTTTTGTGATAGGATAATTCATAACAGGTAGCAAGTAACAATTGTAACAAAGGTTTAGCAAGGTGTCTCAATCCTTTTTATATCAAAGGACAAGCCTGGACAAACTCTTATATAAAGCAAAGCGCTCCCGAGGACACATGGGAATTTATGTCAAGCTAGTTTTCATCATGCTCATTTGATTCGCGTTCGCTACTTTGATAATTTGATATGTGGGTGGACCGGTGCTTGGGTGCTGTCCTTACTTGGACAAGCCTCCCACTTATGATTAACCCCTCCCGCAAGCATCCGCAACTACGAAAGAAGAATTAAGATAAATCTAACCATATCATGAAACATGTGGATCCAAATCAGCCCCTTACGAAGCAACGCATAAACTAGGGTTTAAGCTTCTGTCACTCTAGCAACCCATCATCTACTTACTACTTCCCAATGCCTTCCTCTAGGCCAAAAAATGGTGAAGTATTATGTAGTCGACGTTCACATAACACCACTAGAGGAGAGACAACATACATATCATCAAAATATCGAACGAATACCAAATTCACATGATTACTTATAACAAGACTTATCCCATGTCCTCAGGAACAAACGTAACTACTCACAAAACATATTCATGTTCATAATCAGAGGAGTATAAGTGATGATCAAGGATCTGAACATATAATCTTCCACTAAGTAAACCAACTAGCATCAACTACAAGGAGTAATCAACACTACTAGCAAACCATAGGTACCAATCTGAGGTTTTAAGACAAAGATCGGATACAAGACATGAACTAGGGTTTGGAGAGGAGATGGTGCTGATGAAGATGTCGATGGAGATTTACCCTCTCTCGATGAGAGGATCCGTGGTGATGACGATGGCTTTGGTTTCCCCCTCCTGGGGGGAAGTTTCACCGGCAGGATCGCCTTGCCGGAGCTCTAGATTGGTTTTGTCCAAGTTCCGCCTCGAGACAGTGGCGCTTTGTCCCAAAAGCTCTCATATGATTTTTTCCAGAACAAACCCCTCAAGATAGCAGAAGATGGGCATCGGAGGGCTACCAGGTGGGCCACAAGCCCTAGGGGCGCGCCTAGGGGGGTGGTCGCGCCCAGTAGGCTTGTGGCTCCCTGGTGGGCCCCTTGATGTATTTATTTCGCCAAGTATTTTTATATATTCCAAAATAATTCTCCGTAGATTTTCAAGACTTTTGGAGTTGTGCATAATAGGTATCTCAGATTAGCTCCTTTTTTAGTCTAGAACTCCAGTTGCCGGCATTCTCCCTCTTCATGTAGACCTTGTAAAATAAGAGAGAAAAGGCATAAGTATTGTACCAAAATATGTAATAACAGCCCATAATGCAATAAATATCAATATAAAATCATGATGCAAAATGGACGTATCGAGGGCTGAGGAGAAACCCCTGGTCCAGTCGAGCAGGCAGAGTAGTTCGGTAGTGTGACTGCGAAGCCCCCACGTCTGTCGACCATGTCGATGACACAATTTGGTTGATGGAGGCAGGACGACAATGTAGGCACGCCAAGGTGAACGCATGACACAACCGAAGTCGATTACCTGTGCACACAATATAGTGCAAGCGAAGAGTAATAACAAAAAAGGTAATATTTAAAAAAAAACTTCTACTTAGTTAATTTACGTGAATCAAATAATTAAAATAATATGGCCTTGGTGCCGAGGTGGCTGAGCGAAGAGTTCGGCTTGACAAAGTGGCGACGCTGCACGGTCGATGTGGTGAGGCGAAGTCCCTGGTGCAACTAGCCTGGCGAACCTAGTCGGCTGGTGACGCCGAAGTCCCTGGCGCAGGTTGATGAAGAGATGGCAAAGCCCCCAGTCTAGCTGAGGTGATGGAGTAGGTCGGTTGGTGACGTCGAAGTCTCATGCCAGTCAAGGTGTCGAAGTAGGTCGGTTGGTGGCGCTGAAGTCTCCGGCTAGCCGAGGTGTCGAAGTGTTGGAAATATGCCCTAGAGGCAATAATAAATTAGTTATTATCATATTTCCTTGTTCATGATAATCGTTTATTATCCATGCTATAATTGTATTGATCGGAGACTTAAATGCATGTGTGGATACATAGACAAAACCATGTCCCTAGTATGCCTCTAATGGACTAGCTCGTTGATCAAAGGATGGTTAAGGTTTCCTAGCCATGGACATGAGATGTCATTTGATAACGGGATCACATCATTAGGAGAATGATGTGATGGATAAGACCCAAACTACAAACATAGCATATGATCGTGTCAGTTTATTGCTACTGTTTTCTGCATGTCAAGTATATGTTCCTATGACCATGAGATCATGCAACTCACGGATATCGGAGGAGTGCCTTGTGTGTATCAAACGTCGCAACGTAACTGGGTGACTATAAAGGTGCTCTACAGGTATCTCCGATGGTGTCTGTTGAGTTGGCAATGGATCGAGACTGGGATTTGTTACTCCGTGTAACGGAGGGGTATCTCGGGGCCCACTCGGTAATGCAACATCACAATAAGCCTTGCAAGCAATGTGACTAATTGTTAGTTGTGGGATCTTGTATTACGGAACGAGTAAAGAGACTTGCCGGTAACGAGGTTGAACTAGGTATGGAGATACCGACGATCGAATCTCGGGCAAGTAACATACCGAAGAACAAAGGGAACGATATACGGGATTAACTGAATCCTTGACATAGAGGTTCGACCGATAAAGATCTTCGTAGAATATGTAGGAACCAATGTGGACGTCCAGGTCCCACCATTGGTTATTGACCGTAGAGGTGTCTCGGTCATGTCTACATAGTTCTCGAACCCGCAGGGTCTGCACACTTAAGGTTCGGTGACGTTTCGGTAGTGTAGAGTTATGTATGGTGGTGACCGAAGGTTGTTCGGAGTCCCGGATGAGATCCCGGACGTCACGAGGAGCTCCGGAATGGTCCGGAGGTAAAGATTCATATATAGGAAGTCCCAGTTTGGTTTCCGGAAAGGTTTCGGGCTCATCGGTAGTGTACCGGGAGTATCGGTATTGTACCGGGAGTGCCGGTAGTGTACCGGAGTACCTCCGGGAGGGGTATTTCGACCCCAAGAGGTCCATGGGCTGTGGGAGAATAATAACCAGCCCTTAGTGGGCTGGGAAAACAGCCACAAAGGCCCATGGTGCAGGAGAGAAAGTCCTAAAGCAAAAAGTGGAAAATCAGCCAATAGGAGGCAATCCTACTCCAACTAGGATTGGAGGTGAAGTAGGATTGCTCCCACCTCCTATTTTGGCCGACCCAAAGGCCTTGGCTGCCTCTCCTCTCCTCTCCTCCTATATATACTAGTGGATTGGGTGGTTTTTGGACAGAATTTCCGGCCACGTGCTACCCGTTTCACCGGTGCACAGTTTCTCCTCTAGATCGGTTTTCCGCAGCGCTTAGGCGAAGCCCTGCCGGAATCACTCCACCACCATCACCGGAGCACCGTCACGCTGCCGGTGAACTCTCTCTCCTCTCCACCTCCTCTCGCTGGATCGAGACGGTGGAGATCGTCATCAAGTTGCACGTGTGCTGAACGCGGAGGTGCCGTCCGTTCGGCGCTAGATCGGAAGGACCGTGATCGAGATCGCGAGACAGTTCGTGATGAGATCGCGGAACGGATCATGATGAGTTCGCGGGACAGATCGTGATCAAGATCATGAGACGGATCGTGATGAGATCGTGGGACGGATCGTGATGAGTTCACGGGAAGGATCGAGATTGGATCGGGGGACGGATCGTGATGAGATCGCTGGACGCTCGGCGATTTGGATCGCGAAGATGTTCGACTACACCAACCGCGTTTCTTAACACTTCCCGCTTAGCGATCTACAAGGGTATGTAGATCCACTCTCCCTCTCGTAGATGCTCATCACCATGGATAGGTTTGCGTGTGCGTAGGAAATTTTTTGTTTCCCATGCGACGTTCCCCAACACTGGTATCAGAGCTAGATTGATGGTTCGATGAGATCTCGAGTAGAACACAAAAGGTTCGTGGTCGTTGATGCTTAGATTGCTTCCTCCCTTGGTCGTATTTTGGTTCAGCGGGATTGTGAGATGAAGCGGCCCGGACCAACATTACTCGTACGCTTACGAGAGACCGGTTCCCTCGACGCAACTTGTTGCCTAGATGGCTTGCGGGTGACAGTTTCTCTCACTTTAGTTGGATCGGATTCGACAAAGGCGGTCCTTGAGAAGGTTGAAAATTAAACTAGTGTATCACCATTGTGGTTTATGCGTAGGTGAGAATCGTTCTTGCTAGATACCCATAGCATCCACGTAAAATATGCAACAACAATTAGAGGACGTCTAACTTGTTTTTGCAGGGTATGTTGTGATGTGATATGGCCAATTACATGATGAGATATATGTGATGTATGAGATGATCATGTGATGTATAGATTATCACGACTTGCATGTCGATGAGTACGGCAACCGGCAGGAGCCATAGGGTTGTCTTTAATTATTGTATGACCTGCGTGTCAATCATTAAGCGCTATGTAATGCTTTACTTTATCGCTACGGTAGCAATAGTAGTAGAAGCATGCAGGGCGTGACAACCCCAATGGCAAAACATTGATGGAGATCAAGATGATGGAGATCATGGTGTTGTGCCGGTGACGATGGAGATCATGCCGGTGCTTTCTAGATGGAGATCTAAAGCACAAGTTCATGGCCATATCATGTCACTTATGAATTGCATGAGATGTTAATCCTTTTATGCACCTTGTTTTGCTTAGTACGGCGGTAGCATTATAAGGTGATCCCTCACTTGAATTTCAAGATGAACTGTGTTCTCCCCGAGTGTGCACCGTTGCGAAAGTTCGTCGTGTTGAGACACCACGTGATGATCGGGTGTGATAGACTCTACGTTCACATACAACGGGTGCAAGCCAGATTTGCACACGCAGAACACTCGGGTTAAACTTGACGAGCCTAGCATGTACAGACATGGCCTCGGAACACGAGAGACCGAAAGGTCGAACATGAGTCATATAGTAGATATGATCAACATAATGATGTTCACCATTGCAGCCACCTCAACTCACGTGATGATCGGACTTGAGTTGGTGAATTTGGATCATGTATCACTCAAATGACCCGAGGGATGTCAATTTGAGTGCGAGTTCTTAAGTAATATGATTAATTGAACTCATTATCATGAACATAGTCAAAGTGTCTTTGCAAATTATGTTGTAGATTACTAGCTCGCGTTGTAGCTCCCTTGTATTTTTATATGTTCCTAGAGAAATAGAGTTGAAAGATGTTGGTAGCAATATTGCGGACTGGGTCCGTGATCTGAGGATTGTCCTCATTGCTGCACAGAAGGCTTATGTCCTTAATGCACCGCTCGGTGCGCCACCCCCTCTAGCGTCGTCTATAGATGTTGTGAACATCTGACAGGCACGTTTCGATGACTACTTGATAGTTTAGTGCGTCATGCATTACGGCTTAGAATTGAGGCTCGGAAACGTTTTGAAACGTCACGGAACATATGAGATGTTCTAGGAGCAGAGATTGTGATCTCAGGCTCGTGCCTTTGTTGCGAGATATGAGATCTCCAACAAGATTCTTTGCTTGTAAGATGAAGGAGAATAGCTCAATCGTTGAGCATGTACTCAGATTGTCTGGGTACTACAATCGCTTGAATCAAGTGGGAGTTGATCTTCCAGATAAGATAGTGATTGATATAGTTCTCCAAGTCACTGTAACTAAAGCTACTAGACTTAGTGATGAACTATAATACACCAGGGATAGAAGTATTGATCCCTGAGCTGTTCGCGATGTTTGACACCGCGAAGGTAGAAATCAAGAAGGAGCGTCAAGTGTTGATGGTTAATCAAACCACTAGTTTCGAAAAGGGCAAGAGCAAGGAGGGAAACTTCATGGATAGCAAGTCAGTTACTGCTCCAGTGAAGCAACCAAAAATTGAACTCAAACCCGAGACTAAGTGCTTCTATTATGAGGTGAGAGGTCGCTGAAGCGGAAAAACCCTAGATACTTGGTAGATAAGAAGGCTGGCAACATCGACAGAAGTATATTTGATATACGAGTTATTGATGTGTACCTTGCTAGTACTCCTAGTAGCACCTGGGTATTGGATACCGGTTCGGTTGCTAAATGTTAGTAACTCGAAATAAAAGCTACGGAATAAACGGAGAACTAGCTAAGGGTGAGGTGACGATATGTGTTGGAAGTGTTTCCAAGGTTTATGTGATCAACATCGCATGCTCTCTCTACCTTCAGGATTAGTGACGAACCTAAATAAATGTTATTTGGTGTTTTGCGTTGAGCATGAACATGATTAGATCATGTTTGTTGCAATACGGTTATTCATTTAAGTCAGAGAATAATAGTTATTCTGGTTACATGAATAATACCTTCAATGGTCATGCACCTAGTGAGAATGGTTTGTTGAAATCTTGATCGTAGTAGTACACATGTTCATAACATTGATGTCAAAAGATACAAAGTTAATAATGATAGTACCACATACTTGTGGCACTGCCGCTAAATGTCATATTGGTATAAAGCGCATGTAGAAACTCCATGCTGATGGATATTTGGACTCATCGATTTTGAATCGGTTGAGACATGCAAACCATGCCTCTTGGGCAAGATGACTAAAGGACCCCATTGGATGGAGCGGGCAAGTGATTCATTGGAAATGATACATGTTGATGTATGCAATCTAGTGAGTCTTGTAGCATGCAGTGGATATCGTTATTTTCTTACCTTCACTGATGATTTGAGTAGATATAGTGTATATTTACTTAATGAAACACAAGTCTGAATCTTTTGAAAGGTTCAAGCAAATTCAGAGTGAAGTTTAAAGATCATCGTGACAAGAAGATAAAAATGACCGCGATATGATCGTGGAGGTGAATATCTGAGTTACGAGTTTGGCATACAACTTAAGACAACGTGAAATTTGTTTCACAACTAACGCCACCTGGAACACCATGGTGTGATGGTGTGTCCGAACATCATGGTCATGCTCTATTGATATAGTGCATACTGTGATGTCTCTTATCGTTTTACTACTATAATTTTGGGGGTTATGCATTAGAGACAACTACATTCACTTTAAATAGGGCATCATCTAAATCCGTTGAGATGACACCATGTGAATTATGGTTTGATAGAAACCTAAGCTGTCATTTCTTAATGTTTGGGGCTGCGATGCTTGTGTGGAAAATGTTTTCACATAATAAGCTAGAACCCAAAGCGGACAAATGTATCTTCATAGAATACCCTAAGAACAGATGGGTATGCCTTCTATCTCAGATCCGAGTGCAAAGTGTTTGTTGCTAGAACTGGGTCCTTTCTCGAGAAAAAGTTTCTCTCGAAAGAATTGAGTGGGAGGAAGATAGAACTTGATGAGGTTGTTAAACCTTTGTTTAACCAGAGAGTAGCGCAGCGCAGAAAGATGTTACTGTGAAGCCTACGTTAGTTGAAGAGGAAGTTAATGATGATGATCATGAAGCTTCAGGATCAAGTTACTATCAAACTTCGTAGGTCGACAAGGATGTGTACTGATCCTAAGTGGTACGACAACTCTGTCTTGGAGGTCATGTTGTTGGACAACGATGAACCTACGAGCTATGAAGAAGCGATGATGGGCCCGGATTCCGACAAATGGTTGGAGGCCATGAAATCCGAGATAGGATCCATGTATTAAAACCAAGTGTAGACTTTGGTAGACTTGCTCGTTGGACGGCAGGTCGTTGAGTACAAATGGATCTTTAAAATGAAGACAGACATTGATGGTGAATGTCACTATTTGTAAAGCTCGACTTGTTGCAAAGATGTTTGTGACAAGTTCAAGGAGTTGACTACGATGAGACTTTCTCACTCGTAGCGATGCTAAAAGTCTGTTGGAATTATGTTAGCAGTTGCTGTGTTTTCAATTATGAAATCTGGCAGATGGATGTCAAAACATCGTTTCCTTAATGGTTTACTTGAGGAAAGGTTATATGTGATACAACCAGAAGGTTTTGTCAGGCCTAAGGATGCTAAAAGGTGTGCAAGCTTCGGTGATCCTTCCATGGACTGAAGCAAGCATCTCGGAGTTGGAATATACGCTTTGATGAGGTGATCAAAGTTTTGATGTTTATACAAAGTTTATGAGAAACTTGTATTTGCAATAAAGTGAGTGGGAGCACTATAGAATTTCTGATAAGTATATGTGGATGACATATTGTTGTTTAGAAATAATGTAGAGTTTCTGGAAAGCATAAAACGGTTATTTGGAAAGTGATTTTCAAAGGAAGACCTGGATAAAGCTACCTAATTGTTGAGCATCAAAATCTATAGAGATAGATCAGGATGCTTGATGAGACTTTCAATGATTGCATACCTTCACAAGATTTTGAAAGAGTTCAAAATGGATCAGCCAGAGAAATAGTTCTCGTCTGATTTGTAAGGTGTGAAGTTGAGTGAGACTCAAAGCTCGACAACGGCAGAAGAAAGAGAAAGGACGAACGTCGTCCCCTATGCCTTAGCCATAGGCTCTATATTATGCCATGCTGTGTACCGCACCTATGTGTGCCTTGCCATGAGTCTGTCAAGGGGTACAAGAGTGGTCCAGGAGTGGATCACTGGACAGCGGTCAGAATTATCCTTAGTAACCAGAGGACTAAGGAAATGTTTCTTGATTATGGAGGTGATAAAGAGTTCGTCGTAGAGAGTTACGTCGATGCAAGCTTTAACACCTATCCGGATGACTAGTAGTAGCAATCTGGATACGTATAGTGGAGCAGCCATTTGGAAATAGTACCAAGTGGAGTGTGGTAGCAGTGTTTACGGTTTGACATAGAGATATGCAAAGTACACACGGATCTGAATATCGCAGACCCGTTGACTATAAGACCTCTCTCACATGCAAAGCATGATCGAGCCCCAGAACTCATTGGGTGTTAGATTCATAACAATGCGAATCACATGGTGATGTGAACTAGATTATTGACTCTAGTGCAAGTGGGAGACTGTTGGAAATATGCCCTAGAGGCAATAATAAATTAGTTATTATCATATTTCCTTGTTCATGATAATCGTTTATTATCCATGCTATAATTGTATTGATCGGAGACTTAAATGCATGTGTGGATACATAGACAAAACCATGTCCCTAGTATGCCTCTAATGGACTAGCTCGTTGATCAAAGGATGGTTAAGGTTTCCTAGCCATGGACATGAGATGTCATTTGATAACGGGATCACATCATTAGGAGAATGATGTGATGGATAAGACCCAAACTACAAACATAGCATATGATCGTGTCAGTTTATTGCTACTGTTTTCTGCATGTCAAGTATATGTTCCTATGACCATGAGATCATGCAACTCACGGATATCGGAGGAGTGCCTTGTGTGTATCAAACGTCGCAACGTAATTGGGTGACTATAAAGGTGCTCTACAGGTATCTCCGATGGTGTCTGTTGAGTTGGCAATGGATCGAGACTGGGATTTGTTACTCCGTGTAACGGAGGGGTGTCTCGGGGCCCACTCGGTAATGCAACATCACAATAAGCCTTGCAAGCAATGTGACTAATTGTTAGTTGCGGGATCTTGTATTACGGAACGAGTAAAGAGACTTGCCGGTAACGAGGTTGAACTAGGTATGGAGATACCGACGATCGAATCTCGGGCAAGTAACATACCGAAGAACAAAGGGAACGATATACGGGATTAACTGAATCCTTGACATAGAGGTTCGACCGATAAAGATCTTCGTAGAATATGTAGGAACCAATGTGGACGTCCAGGTCCCACCATTGGTTATTGACCGTAGAGGTGTCTCGGTCATGTCTACATAGTTCTCGAACCCGCAGGGTCTGCACACTTAAGGTTCGGTGACGTTTCGGTAGTGTAGAGTTATGTATGGTGGTGACCGAAGGTTGTTCGGAGTCCCGGATGAGATCCCAGACGTCACGAGGAGCTTAGGAATGGTCCGGAGGTAAAGATTCATATATAGGAAGTCCCAGTTTGGTTTCCGGAAAGGCTTCGGGCTCATCGGTAGTGTACCGGGAGTATCGGTATTGTACCGAGAGTGCCGGTAGTGTACCGGAGGACCTCCGGGAGGGGTATTTCGACCCCAAGAGGTCCATGGGCTGTGGGAGAATAATAACCAGCCCTTAGTGGGCTGGGAAAACAGCCACAAAGGCCCATGGCGCAGGAGAGAAAGTCCTAAAGCAAAAAGTGGAAAATCAGCCAATAGGAGGCAATCCTACTCCAACTAGGATTGGAGGTGAAGTAGGATTGCTCCCACCTCCTATTTCGGCCGACCCAAAGGCCTTGGCTGCCTCTCCTCTCCTCTCCTCCTATATATACTAGTGGATTGGGTGGTTTTTGGACAGAATTTCCGGCCACGTGCTACCCGTTTCACCGGTGCACAGTTTCTCCTCTAGATCGGTTTTCCGCAGCGCTTAGGCGAAGCCCTGCCGGAATCACTCCACCACCATCACCGGAGCGCCGTCATGCTGCCGGTGAACTCTCTCTCCTCTCCACCTCCTCTCGCTGGATCGAGACGGTGGAGATCGTCATCAAGCTGCACGTGTGCTGAACGCGGAGGTGTCGTCCGTTCGACGCTAGATCGGAAGGACCGTGATCGAGATCGCGAGACAGTTCGTGATGAGATCGCGGAACGGATCGTGATGAGTTCGCGGGACAGATCGTGATCAAGATCGTGAGACGGATCGTGATGAGATCGCGGGACGGATCGTGATGAGTTCACGGGATGGATCGTGATTGGATCGCGGGACGGATCGTGATGAGATCGCGGGACGCTCGGCGATTTGGATCGCGAAGATGTTCGACTACACCAATCGCGTTTCTTAACGCTTCCCGCTTAGCGATCTACAAGGGTATGTAGATCCACTCTCCCTCTCGTAGATGCTCATCACCATGGATAGGTTTGCGTGTGCGTAGGAAATTTTTTGTTTCCCATGCGACGTTCCCCAACACGAAGTAGGTCGGATGGTGACGCCGAAGTCTCATGCCAGCCGAGGTGTTGAAGCTGGTCGGCTGGTGATGCCGAAGTCCCAGAGCGGGTTGATGAGGAGATGACGAAGCCCCCGGTCTAGCCGAGGCAACAGAGCAGGTCGGTAAGGTGACGCTAGAGCCCCATGCCAGTCGACGTGTCAAAACAGGTCGGTGTGGTGGACGTCAGCTTGAAAAAGCGATGGTGCGGTGATGCCGACGCGGGTCAGAATTTGCGACGCGATCAATGCTAATTTGATGAAGCAAAGGAGCGCCCGACCCATACAACCCGTGGATGACGAGGTTCTCTTGATGATTATTCGGTCCTCACGATGCCCAACTCTTGGTCAGGTAAACGAGATGATAAGAAAATTCCCTTCAAAAAGGACGTCTGACAACCCATTCATGAAAAAGATGAACTCGGGTCGGATTCTTTTTCGTGCAGAAAATAGATCCAAAATTCGTTGTACTCATCAAACGTTTCCTGAAGTTTGGAAGGTCGGATCGAGATAAATTTTTGAGCGTTGATCGGGATAAGAATTCCGCAGCCGATGAACGGTGGGCTTTTCCAACAGATGTTCGAGCTAGATACTGGACACATCGCCCTAAACTCATCCAGATTCCCGTCCGGATTCGACATGGCTCCGGTATATAGGAGATTGCCGTAGATTCCTCCATCGAAATGCGACAAATTTTTGCAGGGTTGTTGTAGATACAATTCCGCACAATTCCACCGAAGCAATCGTCAAAGAGAAGCTTGAGGAAACGGGGACGACGACCACAAATTCGCTGTCCAAAAAAACTGCAATATGCATACGAGCCATCGATCCTTCTAGCAATCCCACGGTGGAACTCTCAATGAAAGCATCAGTGTCGGTGTCAAAACCGGCGGATCCCGAGTAGAGGGTCCAGATCTATGGGTCTTGGATCGATGGGTAACAAGAGATAAGAGAGACGGTATTTACCCAGGTTCGGGCCCTCTTGATGGAGGTAAAACCCTACGTCCTGCTTTGTTTGTATTGATGATGGTGTATCGAGTACAGAGTTGATCTACCTCGAGATCGTATGTAGTGGTCTAAACCCTAAGAGCTATGCTCATATGTGATATGATCTATGATGATCTGGTTGTCCCTAATGACTAGCCCGGCCTCGGCTTATATAACACACCAGAGGACTAGGATAACAAGAGTCCTAGTCGGGTACATCGGTGGAGAGGAGTCCTTGTCTTGATCACCAAGTCTTGTGGAGTCTTCCTCGTATGCATCATGGGCTGTCTGAACTGGCCCATTAATGAACCGCCCTCGGTCCTCGGACCGACCCACGTGTCGGGAGATGACATGGTTGTTGGGAGATGTAGTAGTAAATCAAAAAAATTCCTACGATCACCAAGATCTATCTATGGAGAAACCAGCAACGAGTGGGGAGAGATTGCATCTTCATACCTTTGAAGATCGCTTAGCGGAAGCGTTACAAGAACACAGTTGGTGGAGTCATACTCGTAGCGATTCAGATCGCGATGGACTCCGATCTTAGCGCTGAACAACGGCGCCTCCGCGTTCAACACACGTGCAGCCCCGTGACGTCTCCTACGCCTTGATCCAACAAGGAGGAAGGAGAGGTTGAGGGAGAGCTCCGGTAGCATGATGGCGTGGTGACAGTGGAGCAGCCTGGTCTCTGGCAGGGCTTCACCAAGCGCTATGGAGAACGAGGAGTAGGAGAAGTAGGGTTGTGCCGAGAGAGAGAGAGAGATGCATGTCTCAAACAGTCCCAAGGGCACCACTATATATAGGAGGAGGAGGAGGGAGGGTTGCTCCCTAGTGTTCCCACCTAGGGGTCGGTGGCAGCCCTAGATGGGACTTGGGCGGCGGCCAAGGGAGGGAGAGGTGGTGCGGCAGCCCTAGGAGCCCTAGGGTGGGCCTAGGGCCCATCTAGGCCTAGGGTTTGCCCTCCTCTCTCCTTGCTGTGCCTTGGGTCAGGTGGGAGGGGCGCACCAGCCCACCTAGGGGTTGGTTCCCTCCACCTTCGGCCCATGCAGCCCTCCGGGGCCCGTGGCCCCTCCCGGTGGACCCCCCGGAACACTTCCGGTGGTCCCGGTACATTATCTGTGACGCCTGAAACATTTCCGGTAACCAAAATCTCACTTCCTATATATCAATCTTTGTCTCCGGAACTCCTCGTGACGTCCGGGATCTCATCCGGGACTCCGAACAACCTTCGGTAACCACGTACATTATTTCCCTATAACCCTAGCGTCATCGAACCTTAAGTGTGTAGACCCTACGGGTTCGGGAGACACGTAGACATGACCGAGACACCTCTCTGGTCAATAACCAACAGTGGGATCTGGATACCCATGTTGGCTCCCACGTGCTCCACGATGATCTCATCGGATGAACCACGATGTCAGGGATTCAATCAATCCTGTATACAATTCCCTTTGTCTACCGGTATGATACTTGCCCGAGATTCGATCGTTGGTATCCCTATACCTTGTTCAATATCATTACCGACAAGTCTCTTTACTCATTCTGTAACACATCATCCCGTGGCTAACTCCTTAGTCACTTTGATCTCATTATGATGATGTCTTACCGAGTGGGCCCAGAGATACCTCTCCTTCACACGGAGTGACAAATCCCAGTCTCGATTCGTGCCAACCCAACAGACACTTTCGGAGATACCCATAGTGCACCTTTATAGCCACCCAGTTACGTTGTGACGTTTGGCACACCCAAAGCATTCCTACGGTATCCGGGAGTTGCACAATCTCATGGTCTAAGGAAATGATACTTGACATTGGAAAAGCTTTAGCAGACGAACTACACGATCTTGTGCTATGCTTAGGATTGGGTCTTGTCCATCACATCATTCTCCTAATGATGTGATCCCGTTATCAACGACATCCAATGTCCATGGTCATGAAACCGTGACTATCTATTGATCAACGAGCTAGCCAACTAGAGGCTCACTAGGGACATGTTGTGGTCTATGTATTCACACATGCATTACGGTTTCCGGTTAACACAATTATAGCATGAACAATAGACAATTATCATGAACAAGGAAATACAATAATAACCATTTTATTATTGCCTCTAGGGCATATTTCCAACAGTCTCCCACTTGCACTAGAGTCAATAATCTAGTTACATTGTGATGAATCGAACACCCATAGCATTCTGGTGTTGATCATATTTTTCTCGTGAGAGAGGTTTAATCAACGGACCTGCGACATTCAGATCTGTATGCACTTTACAAATATCTATATCTCCCTCTTGAATGTAATCACAGATGGAGTAGAAGCAGCACTTGATGTGTCTTGTCTTCTTGTGAAACCTGGGCTCCTTTGCAAGGGCAATAGCTCTAGTGTTGTGACAGAATAGAGTCATCGGGACCGACGCATTGGGAATCACTCCTAGGTCGATGATGAACTCCTTCATCTAGACTCCTTCCGTTGCTGCTTCCGAAGCAGCTATGTACTCCGCTTCACATGTAGAAGCCGCCACGATGCTTTGCTTGTTGTTGCACCAGCTGATTGCCCCTTCGTTCAAAATATACATGTATCCGGTTTGCGACTTGGAGTCATCCGGATCTGTGTCGAAGCTAGCATCAACGTAACCCTTTACGATGAGCTCTTCGGCATGTCCATATACGAGAAACATGTCCTTTGTCCTTTTCAGGTACTTCAGGATATTCTTGACTGCTGTCTAGTGTTCCGCTCCGGGATCACTTTGGTACCTCCCTACCAAACTTATGGCAAGGTTCACATCTGCTCTGGTACACGGCATGGCATACATAATAGAGCCTATGGCTGAAGCATAGGGGATGACACTCATCTCTTATCTATCAATTGCTGTGGTCGGGCATTGAGTTGTACTAAATCTCACACCCTGTAACACAGGCAAGAACCCCTTCTTGGACTGATCCATATTGAACTTCTTCAATATCTTTTCAAGGTATGTCCTTTGTGAAAGACCTATGAGGCGTCTCGATCTATCTCTATAGATCTTGATGCCTAATATGTAAGCAGCTTCTCAAAGGTCCTTCATTGAAAAACATTTATTCAAGTAGGCCTTTACACTTTCCAAAAGTTCTATATCACTTCCCATTATCAGTATGGCATCCACATATAATATGAGAAATGCTACAGAGCTCCCACTCACTTTCTTGTAAATACAGGGTTCTCCACAAACATGTACAAACCCAAACACTTTAATCACCTCATTAAAGTGAATGTTCCAACTCCGAGATGCTTGCACCAGCCCATAGATGGAGCGTTGGAGCTTGCATACTTTGTTAGCAACTTTAGGATCGACAAAACCTTCCGGCTGCATCATATACAGTTCTTCCTTAAGGAAGCCATTAAGGAATATCGTTTTGACGTCCATTTGCCAGATCTCATAACCATAAAATGCGGCAATTGCTAACATGGTTCGGACAGACTTCAGCATCGCTACGCGTGAGAACATCTCATCGTAGTCAACTCCTTGAACTTGTTGATAACCCTTAGCGACAAGCCGAGCCTTATAGATGGTCACATTACCATCCGCGTCAGTCTTCTTCTTAAAGATCCATTTATTTTCAATGGCTCGCTTATCATCAGGCAAGTCCACCAAAGTCCAAACTTTGTTCTCATACATGGATCCTATCTCGGATTTCAGGGCTTCAAACCATTTGTTGGAATCTGGCCCACCATCGCTTCTTCATAGTTCGAAGGTTCACCGTTGTCCAACAACATGATCTCCAGGACAGGGTTGTCGTACCACTCTGGTGTGGAACATGCCCTAGTGGACCTTCGACGTTCAAAAGTAACTTGATCTGAAGTTTCATGATCATCATCATTAACTTCCTCCAGCCGGTGTAGGCTCGACAGAAACAACTTCCTGTGCTGCGCTACTCTCCGGTTCGAGTGGAGGTACAATTACCTCATCAAGTTCTATTTTCCTATGAAGACGCATTTTTCTGCTTTGGGTTCGAGCTTCTCAGGTTGAAGTTTCTTCACATAAGCATTGCATCCCCAAACTTTTAGAAACGACAATTTAGGTTTCTTTCCAAACCATAATTCATACGGTGTAGTCTCGACGGACTTTGATGGTGCCCTATTTAAAGTGAATGCGGCAGTCTCTAATGCATATCCCCAAAATGATAGCGGTAAGTCGGTAAGAGACATCATAGATCGCACCATGTCCAATAGAGTGTGATTACGACGTTCAGACACACCATTTCGCTGAGGTGTGCCAGGCAGCGTGAGTTGTGAAACAATTCCACATTTCCTTAGGTGCGTGCCAAACTCGTGACTTAAATATTCTCCGCCACGATCAGATCGTAGGCACTTTATTTTCCTGTCACGTTGATTCTCTACCTCACTCTGAAATTCCTTGAAGCTTTCAAAGGTTTCAGACTTGTGTTTCATTAAGTAGACATACCCATATCTGCTTAAGTCATCAGCGAGGGTGAGAACATAACGGTAGCCACCCCGAGCCTCGACGCTCATTAGACCTCATACATCGGTATGTATTATCTCCAACAAGTCAGTTGCTCGCTCCATTGTTCCAGAGAATGGAGTCTTGGTCATCTTGCCCATGAGGCATGGTTCGCATGTGTCAAATGATTCGAAATCAAGAGACTCCAAAAGTCCATCAGCATGGAGCTTCTTCATGCGTTTGACACCAATATGACCAAGGCGGCAGTGCCACATGTAAGTGGGACTATCGTTATCAACCTTACACTTTTTGGTACTCACACTATGGACAAGTGTAACATCACGTTCTAGATTCATCAAAAACAAACCATTGACCAGCGGAACATGACCATAAAACATTTCTCTCATATAAATAGAACATCCATTATTCTCAGATTTAAATGAGTAGCCATCTCGCATCAAGCGAGATCAAGATACAATGTTCATGCTCAAAGCTGGTACTAAATAACAATTATTGAGGTTTTAAACTAATCCCGAAGGTAGATGTAGAGGTAGCGTGCCGACGGCAATCACATCGACCTTGGAATCATTCCCGACATGCATCGTCACCTCGTCCTTTTGCCAGCCTCCGCTTATTTAGTAGCTCGTGCTTGGAGTTACAAATGTGAGCAACTGCATCGGTATCAAATACCCAGGAGCTACTACAAGCGCTGGTTAGGTACGCATCAATAACAAGTATATCACATATACCTTTAACGTTGCCGGCCTTCTTATTCGCTAAGTACTAGGGGCAGTTCCGCTTCTAGTGATCGGTACCCTTGCAATAAAAGCACTCAGTATCAGGCTTGGGTCCATTCTTGTTCTTCTTTCTGACAACTTGCTTACCGGGCGCGACAATAGCTTTGCCGTCCTTCTTGAAGTTCTTCTTACCCTTGCCTTTCTTGAAACTAGTGGTCTTATTCACCATCAACACTTGATGCTCCTTTTTGATCTCGACCTCCGCTGATTTCAGCATCGAGTACAACTCAGGAATGGACTTCCCCATATCCTGCATGTTGTAGTTGATCACAAAGCTCTTGTAGCTAGGTGGAAGCGACTGGAGGATTCTGTCAATGACCTAGTCATCCGGGAGATTAACTCCCAGCTGAGTCAAGTGGTTGTGCAACCCAGACATTTTGAGTATGTGCTCACTGACAGAACTATTCTCCTCCATCTTACAGCTAAAGAACTTGTCGAAGACGTCATATCTCTCGACCCGGGCATGAGCTTGGAAAACCAGTTTCAGCTCCTGGAACATCTCATATGCTCCGTGTTGCTCAAAACGCTTTTGGAGCCCTGGTTCTAAACTGTAAAGCATGCCGCACTGAACAAGGGAGTAATCATGGTAGCATGTCTGCCAAGCGTTCATAACATCTTGGTCTGCTGGGAAAATGGGTGGGTCACCTAGCGGTGCATCAAGGACATATAATCTTTTGGAAGCTATGAGGATGATCCTCAAGCTATGGACCTAGTCCGCATAGTTGCTTCCATCATCTTTCAGCTTGGTTTTCTCTAGGAAGGCGTTGAAGTTGAGGGTGACATTAGCGTTGGCCATTGGATCTACAATATAGATTGTAAAGAAAATTTTAGACTAAGTTCATGATAATTAAGTTCACATAATCAAATTATTTAATGAACTCCCACTAAGATAGACATCTCTCTAGTCATCCAAGTGATACATGATCCATGTCAACTAGCTCGTGTCCGATCATCACGTGAGATGGACTAGTCATCCATGGTGAACATCTCCATGTTGATCGTATCTTCTATACGACTCATGTTCGACCTTTCGGTCTTCCGTGTTCCGAGGCCATGTCTGTACATGGTAGGCTCGTCAAGTCAACCTAAGTGTTTCGCGTGTGTAAATCTGGCTTACACCCGTTGTATGCGAACGTTAGAACCTATCACACACGATCATCACGTGGTTCTTTGGAACAACGATCCTTATCAACGGTGCATAGTTAGGGTGAACACCTTTCTTGAAATTTTATTGAGAGATCATCTTATTCACTACCGTCGTTCTAAGCAAATAAGATGTAAACATGATAAACATCACATGCAATCAATATAGTGACATGATATGGCCAATATCATCTTGCTCCTTTGATCTCCATCTTCGGGGCACCATGATCATCATTGTCACCGGCACGACACCATGATCTCCATCATCGTGTCTTCATGAAGTTGTCTCGCCAACTATTACTTCTACTACCATGGCTAACATTTAGCAATAAAGTAAATTAATTACATGGCGTTTATGATTGACACGCAGGTCATACAATAAAATAAGACAACTCCTATGGCTCCTGCCGTTGTCATACTCATCGACATGCAAGTCGTGAATCCTATTACAAGAACCTGATCAATCTCATACATCACAATGCATCACATCACGTCCTTTCGTCCATATCACATCACAAGGCATATGCTGCAAAAACAAGTTAGACGTCCTCTAATTTGTAGTTGCAAGTTTTTACGTGGCTGCTATAGGTTTCTAGCAAGAATGTTTCTTACCTACGCCAAAACCACAACGTGATATACCAATTGCTATTTACCCTTCATAAGGACCCTTTTCATCGAATCCAATCCGACTAAGGTGGGAGAGACAGACACCCGCTAGCCACCTTATGCAACAAGTGCATGTCAGGCGATGGAACCGATCTCACGTAAGCGTACGTGTAAAGTTGGTCCGGGCCGCTTCATCCCACAATACCGCCGAATCAAGATAAGACTAGTAGTGGTAAGCAAATTAACAAGATCGACGCCCACAACAACTTTGTGTTCTACTCGAGCATAGATTCTAGCATAGACCTAGCTCATGATGCCACTGTTGGGAGACGTAGTAGTAACTCAAAAAAATTCCTACGATCACCAGGATCTATCTATGAAGAAACCAGCAAGGAGTGGGGAGATATTGCATCTTCATACCTTTGAAGATCGCTAAGCGGAAGCGTTACAAGAACGCGGTTGGTGGAGTCTACTCGTAGCGATTTAGATCGCGGTGGACTCCGATCTTAGCGGCGAACAACGGCGCCTCCACGTTCAACACACATGCAACCCGGTGATGTCTCCTATGCCTTGATCTAGCAAGGAGGAAGGAGAGGTTGAGGGAGAGCTCCGGCAGCACGACGGCATGGTGACGGTGGAGCAGCGTGGTCTCCGACAGGGCTTCGCCAAGCGCTATGGAGAACGAGGAGTAGGAGAAGTAGGGCTGCGCCGAGAGAGAGATGCGTTTCTCAAACAGCCCCAAGGGCAGCACTATATATAGGAGGAGGAGGAGGAGGGAGGGCTGCGCCCTAGGGATCCCACCCTAGGGGCCAGCGGCAACCCTAGATGGGACTTGGGCGGCGGCCAAGGGAGGGAGAGGTGGTGTGACAGCCCTAGTAGCCCTAGGGTGGGCCTAGGGCCCATCTAGGCCTGGGGTTTGCCCCACCTCTCTCCTTGCTGCGCCTTGGGCCAGGTGGGAGGGGCGCACCAACCCACCTAGGGGCTGGTTCCCTCCACCTTCGGCCCATGCAGCCCTCCGGGGCCCGTGGCCCCTCCCGGTGGACCCCTCGGAACCCTTTCGGTGGTCCCGGTACATTACCGGTGATGCCCGAAACATTTCCGGTAACCAAAACCTCACTTCCTATATATCAATCTTTGTCTCCAGATCATTCCGGAACTCCTCGTGACGTCTGGGATCTCATTCGGGACTCCGAACAACCTTCGGTAACCACGTACATTATTTCCCTATAACCCTAGCGTCATCGAACGTTAAGTGTGTAGACCCTACGAGTTCGGGAGACACGTAGACATGACTGAGACACCTCTCCGGTCAATAACCAACAGCGGGATCTGGATACCCATGTTGGCTCCCACGTGCTCCATGATGATCTCATCGGATGAACCACGATGTCGAGGATTCAATCAATCTCGTATACAATTCCCTTTGTCTACCGGTATGATACTTGCCCGAGATTCGATCGTCGGTATCCCTATACCTTGTTCAATATCGTTACCGGCAAGTCTCTTTACTCGTTCTGTAACACATCATCCCGTGGCTAACTCCTTAGTCACTTTGAGCTCATTATGATGATGTCTTACCGAGTGGGCCCAGAGATACCTCCCCGTCACACGGAGTGACAAATCCCAGTCTCGATTCGTGCCAACCCAACAGACACTTTCGGAGATACCCGTAGTGCACCTTTATAGCCACCCAGTTACGTTGTGACGTTTGGCACACCCAAAGCATTCCTTCGGTATTCGGGAGTTGCACAATCTCATGGTCTAAGGAAATGATACTTGACATTGGAAAAGCTTTAGCAGACGAACTACACGATCTTGTGCTATGCTTAGGATTAGGTCTTGTCCATCACATCATTCTCCTAATGATGTGATCCCGTTATCAACGACATCCAATGTCCATGGTCATGAAACCGTGACCATCTATTAATCAACAAGCTAGCCAGCTAGAGGCTCACTAGGGACATGTTGTGGTCTATGTATTCACACATGCATTACGGTTTTCGGTTAACACAATTATAGCATGAACAATAGACAATTATCATGAACAAGGAAATACAATAATAACCATTTTATTATTGCCTTTAGGGCATATTTCCAACAGTGGTAAGTACCCCCTAGTCCAGGACACCATCACCTGGCTCTATGAACTAAACCCTCTGGCTTATATAGATACCAGGGGTCCCTAGGGTTACACATAGTCGGTTGCTTACCGAAGGAATAAACATGCATATTCTATCATCTTAAGCTTGAAGGGCACGCCACAGTTCCCGAGGTTTCCCCCTGGTCACGAGGTATTCGGTCAGTCCAATCCTCAAACGAGTGGCACACGAGTCCGACCCATAAGGAATAGGCCGGTTGTCCGAGGACCCCTTAATCCCAGACTCCTTCAAGATCTACCGCCTCTTGCGAGAAGTTGTATGTTGCATTAAGGATTAATCGCTCCCAAAGAGGAGTATTGATTCCCTCCCAATTGGTTGGTCATACGGGCGGTGATTTACCTCACGATCAATATTGTAGAAAAACATATGGGGTTAGAGCATCTAAAACTGGGACCCCTCATACCCGTCTCAAACGAACGGACAGGCCGCCCGGTCACTAACCGGTCAAAAAAATTCGACCCAGTCGGGCGCCTCAAACGGGCCTCAAACGTCCAGGCTGACCGACACCCCTCATATCCAGCCAAATATGAGTCGGATATGGGGGCGCCCGGGTGCGTCCGGACACGCTCACCACGTTGGCCTGACGATGGGGTTCCACACGGACTCGCCCGGAAACTCGGCGGTCCGACGGACGCGTCGACCGTCGCCGCAGTGTAAACACCTTTTGGCGCCGCTCGGGTTGCCGCCTGAGGCCAAATCCGACTATTTAAGCCGGCCGGCGTCCCCAGCCCTAGCACATCCACCTCCTCCCTCTCTGCACTGTCACCGGAGCCTATTCGCCTCCTCTCCCCCGCTCTCCCACGCTCTCCGGCATCGATATGGTCCGACGTAGGATCACCACATACGCGATACTGATGCCGAAGCGCCGGATGCAGATCGAGGCGGAGATCTAGGCTAAGCGCGCCGCCCACATCGCTGCGGGTCTGCCTCCAGGCTCGCCGGAGCCGGAGGAGGAGGAGGAGCCGGAGGAGGAGCTACCGGAGCCGATGGAGGATGAGTTGCTGGAGCCTGCTCCGGGCTTGAACATGGCGGAGGCGGAGGCGGAGGCGGAGTTTGCCTTCTCCCAAGCCGAGGAGATGACGGAGCAGTAGGCCATCCTGGAGTCCATCCAGGATGAGTCCGAGGTGTCGGCCAACCCGGATCTCATCCGGCAGAGGTGGGCAAAGGCTAACGCGCTCTTCGACGAGCTCGACGCGGAGATAGCAACGGAGGAGGCCGGATCGTAGCAGCCGGAGGCACTAGAGAGGGCGGAGCTGCAACTGTCGTCCATGTATCCGTCAAAGGGCACGAGATCGTTGAAACCTCAGACAAAGAGTAGTAGTTAGGTTTCTATGTAGATTTTTCCGTTTGCATGTTTTTATATGGATTTGAGAATGTAATATGAGATGTCCAGATGTAATTGTGTTTATTTGAGGTGTGTCCGATCAGATGCGTCCACGAGCGTTTGAGGGATCATATTTGCAACCTCCGGCTATAGATGCTCTTACAACTTCATTTTTTAGATAGTAAGTACACGATAAAAAATTTGTAGGGGGCGTACACGGATAACTGAAAGCCTTGAATCTTCTTCTTTTTTTTTTTTTGAAATGTTGAATCTTCCTCATTAACACGCTGGCCGGCCGAAAGGCATAGACAGAGCCCAGCCAGCCAAAGATGACCGACCGCCGCCCGAACACAAGCCCACTCAAACAAAACCCGTCTCCTCCGTATTCTATTCCTCATCGTCGTCTCTCTCCAACACTGACTTTCTTCGAATCCCTCGTCCTCCTCTGCGCTCTGTTAACCCCCTGCTGTCTTCCATTGCGGGGCTGCGATCTTGCGCCGGTGCTGGCACCTGGTTATCAGCACGAGCACCGCCGTCCGGTCGTCCGGCGCATCGGATTAGGGTGTCCCAGGTGAGGAGGGATCCTGTTCCCTGTTCTCTTCCATTGGAATTTAGAATTTCAACTTATGGGGATTTGCGAGGACGGCAATTGCTCTTTGCCGGAGGTAAGATGGGTCTTCTTTTGAAAATTGGTCTTCATATGTTCAATTTCCTCCCAACCAAACGAAACGAAACGCGGCATCCTCTCCTCTGAGATCTCCGCCGCCGGCAGCAGCCATCCGGATTTTGGGCCGTCCCCGCAAAGGCAAGGCCTTCATTGAACTTTATCTTGCTGTCCATGTCCCTCGATACGGGCGAGATTTAGATTTTAGGAGCGTGCAGTAAGTGGGAAAGTTAAGAGCTTTATTGAGTTCACATCCTCAGATTGGATCCAACCGTGTGACTTCTTCCTGTAACTGATGTAAAAATTATCCGGGTTAAACATGAAGCCACTGTGTCTGTTCGATCTTTGGGATCAGTTTTGTGTGCGTTCCCGTACTAGATTCTGCTTTTCTTCTGTGACCGATCTGGTTTATTGAGGAAAGGAGCGTTATTTGTTTGACAGATTCGAAAGGCTGAAGTTTCCCTTTATTGGAAAAGGCTCGACATAGAGTTAGGACATGGACATGGCGTTGCCAATTGTGAATGCCACCACGGCAGTGCTTGCTCGTGTCTCAGCTGCATTCAACGCTCCTCTTGCCCGTGCTGTCGTCTTCGGGGTTCATATCGATGGTGATCCTCTTCTGCCTGTCAACAAATAATGTGTGATTTCATGATGGTGGTGGTATGATTTTTGACATTTTGAGGCGGTGTCATTGATTCAGGTCACTTGGTTGTGGAAGGACTTCTTATTGCCGTCATAGTGTTTCAGCTTTCCAGGAAGAGCTACAAACCTCCAAAGAAGCCACTTAGCGAAAAGGTAGAGTGGTTTTTGTCCTTTGTTCACAGTTTGTTGAAGTTAATAAGTATTGGTTTTTGTGTCGCTTCATGAAATATTTGGGTAACAGTTTGCATTCTAATCTCCGCAGGAGGTTGATGAGCTATGTGATGAATGGGAACCAGAACCTTTATGTCCTCCAGTCAAGGAGGAGTCCCACATTGACCCACCAATCTTGGAAAGGTATGTGTGGCTTATTGATTTGTTAATTTGGAGCGGTATTTTTTAATGTATTTTTCTGTTTGTGTCTTTGCGATTACAAGGAACTGTAACCAGTGTGCGCTCCTATAAATCTGACGAATAACTGTGAGCTCCCTAGCGTTAGCATTGCTCTGCCTGAAGTACTTCCTACTATAGAATATCGGTTACTGTTTAAGTATTTACAAAAGAAATAAAAACAGTGGAAGTGAACCTCTCACAGTAATATCTGCAAATGATATCAATTTGTTTGATTTAAGCTCACCGTCAGCAGATATCTTTTTTTATAGAACCATTGGCAGCTAGCATTCTAGAGATTTATTTTTATGGGGTTGTCAATCTATTCTAGATCCATTTGCTTTGATCCATGGACTATGAAATGTAAATATTTACAACATGAGCAAGTTACAATTACAGGATGTGTATAGTTGCTGGGCATCTATATTCCGTGCTTTATTTGTGGGGGATATGTAATCAGTCCTGACTTCTGAGGGCCATAATTAACACTGTTATCTGTATCTTTTGGATACAGTGCTGCTGGACCACACACGACCATTGAGGGGAAAGAAGTTGTAAACTTTGCATCAGCGAACTACCTTGGTTTAATTGGCAACGAGAAAATTATTGTAAGAGAGAACTCTAATGTTTGAGATTATTTGTGACAACTACATATTAATCCGGAATTTCTGATCGATATGAGTGAATTGTAGGATTCTTGTGTTGGTTCATTGGAGAAATATGGTGTTGGATCCTGTGGTCCACGTGGCTTCTATGGAACAATTGGTTTGTATATTCTTTGTTCATGTTCATAGCCAATTACCTCTATTGCAAATATGAAGGAGTTGACTTTCTTATGTCGAACACTTGCAGATGTCCACCTTGACTGTGAAGCAAAAATTGCCAATTTTCTGGGAACACCGGACTCCATTCTGTATTCATATGGGATATCGACCATATTCAGTGTCATACCTGCATTTTGTAAGAAAGGAGATATCATAGTGGCGTGAGTCAACCTTGATTTTTCCTGTTTCGAGAATATATTTATATATATGAAAACAGTATAGTACCTTCAGGCACCATTGTTCTTTCTTTTCCAGTTTCACAGCTTATACCTCACTAATACTTTGCACTGAATATCCTTTTTTTTGAGTTAAACTGAGCCAATTTTTGTATGTGCATTGCAGTGATGAGGGTGTTCACTGGGCAGTGCAAAATGGTCTCTATCTATCGAGAAGTACTGTTGTTTATTTCAAGCATAATGATATGGCTTCACTTGCTAGCACTTTGGAAAAACTTACTCGTGGAAACAAACGGACCGAGAAGATTAGACGCTACATTGTTGTGGAATCTATCTACCAGGTGTGCTGCCTTTTGTGGTTGTTTTCTGTTAGATAACTGTAGGTTTTTTCTTATTGTGGAGGTTTTCAACATTAATATTGATCTTGATTGTAAACGGATGAAATATTTTAGATATAACCTTCGGATTAAACCCCCTCTTGTGGTGACTGCAGAATTCTGGTCAAATCGCCCCCTTGGATGAGATAGTCAAATTGAAGGAGAAGTATCTGTTCCGTGTTATTCTGGAGGAGTCTCATTCGTTTGGTGTGCTTGGCAAGTCTGGTCGGGGCCTTGCCGAACATTATGGTGTACCGGTGAGTGCTTGGTGTTTATTCCTAGTGTTAAAAAAAAACCGTTGCTGCAACACTGAAGAGCTGTATACTTCTTGCAATGTTCTTTCTATTTCTGAGATTTTCCTTGCATTGTGCAGATTGACAAAATTGATATCATCACTGCTGGAATGGGAAATGCATTAGCTACTGATGGTGGGTTCTGTACAGGAAGTGCCAGAGTTGTTGATCATCAGGTAGAGATGCAATTTCAGATTAGTGGAACATCGATTGATATAAACAGAATTATGTTAAATATTTTGAGCTTTGAATGACCAAGGAGTTACATTTTTGCAGCGTCTAAGCAGTGCTGGATATGTTTTCTCTGCCTCTCTGCCACCCTACCTTGCCAGTGCCGCAGTTTCTGCTGTAAACTACCTGGAGGAAAATCCTTCAGTTCTTGCTAACCTAAGGAGCAATGTTGCTCTTTTGCATACAGGTAAAGATGTTTCTCTTGGCATGTTACTGCTGGGTGGGGAATTAGATATGCAAACCATGATATATATGTGTGAAGTACAATAAGGCATGCCACAACATGTTTGTCAGCTAGCTGTGTCTGGTCACCACCTTGATTCCTTTTTATGTATTTGATCGCAGGACTGTCAGATACGCCTGGACTTGAGATTTCTAGCCATGTCCTATCACCGATCGTCTTCCTTAAGCTGAAGAAATTGACAGGTTCTTTGGCCACTGACCTAGATCTTCTTGAAACCATTGCCGAGCAGGTAAGTTTAGATGGACTCTGACTAGACTTCCAGTTGCACTTTACATCAACTCTCATAAGCACACATTCACACGCCTTTCCTCCAACAGGTTTTGAAGGAAGATTCAGTTTTCATTGTGGTGTCGAAGAGGTCAACTCTGGACAGATGCAAGCTTCCTGTCGGAATCCGGCTGTTTGTTTCAGCTGGCCACACTGAGTCGGATATCTCCAAAGCGTGTTCATCCTTGAAGAGGATTTCTGCGTCGGTTCTTTCAGAATATGTTTGACCCTGGTTTCCCTTCCAAGATGACGAGGGCTTGGTGGTTAAGGCTGATTGCGTGTTTGGTAAATGTACATAACAGTTATGTACATTTCTGGGTCTCATAATTTCCATATGTTGTTGTTGCCCATACCTGCTAGTGAAAATTTTGTAAACGTTGTGGTTAGAGATGATCAGATATGCTGTACATTTGACTAATTTCCATGTTGTAAACTAGGCATATTTCTGAAGTGTCCTCGGCATGCATGTCAGCATGCATGCTCTCTGCATCTTTCCTGGGTACCTGAATACATATACATACGAAGAATTTTTTTAAAAACTAGTACGGATTTTGTATCAAATTTGAAAATAGCCTGTACCAAATTTGAAAATAGCTGTAGGAGTTGATTTTTTTTTTGAAATTAGTACCCTGTCGGCCAGCAGCAGGCCGAAGTGGTGCCTGTCGGTCAGCACCTGTCTGAAGAGCCTCCTTTCGGTCAGAGGGCGGCTGAAGAGGCACTTGTCGGCCAGAGGGAGGCCGATGGGCCCCTGGATAAGACCCAGGGCTTCTTTTCTTCCTCTTCCGACCACTCGTTTCATCCTCCTCCGTCTAGTGGCCTGCCCCTCTCCACCTCTCACTTCCGTTGCTTTCTGGTGCTTCCATGGCCTCGTCAATCTCTTTGTTCGACCACCCATGTTGTTATCATACCCGCGTAAACAATAGATCAGAGCGCTCTCTATCGGCCTATGGTATTTTTTTTTGGCTTCGAACTCAATCGAATGAGAACTCTGAAGTCGGTAGTGGATTTAGTTCTTATTGGTCACCGTTCGTCTGCAGGTAAATGGCTTGCCCATTTTGCCGAGCTCCAGGTGGCCCTTGTGTTGCTGTTGATTCCGGTGCGTCTGTATTTACTGTGGTGCTAGATCGTCGATGTTCAAGACGTGTTGTAAGATTCTATGTCTTGATTATCTGACTGTGTCATATTCGAATGCCTTTGTTTATATGATTATGATGTTTGCTTCCATTCTTGTTGTAATATATTTCGTGCAGTGTTAGATCACATCTTGCTCGGTACATTGAGGAGTGCAGAGCTTTAGCTATTCGGAGAGGTGACACAGATATTGATCTTGCTCTGCACAACAGTGAGAGTAACTTATACCATGTTATATTTACACATGGTAGGATGAGCAGTAAATTCCATGGTCCTTCGTGGGAGGAACTTGTGAATGATTATGGTCTCCGCCATAGTGACATGATGACTGTTATGCTTGAGCACTATGAAACTTATATTAGTGTTGAATTTCATCGGGATGGTGTTATGTTGTTTCCTTTATCCATGTTGGTAAGATATTTGTTTGACTGATTTTTAGATTTGTTTCATCTTATATGTTTTGCTGTTCATCTCAGTTAGTGAAATTATTTTTTTGTAGCTCTTGAGGATCTGAGTGAAACTCAGAGGGAACTTGTTGGCAGCTGTTTTTATAGTCGTGGTGTCACTCTGAATTATCATCAAATATATGTCATGTCATGGCAGCTCTTTAATGACAACTACATAATGTGTACTCTTTTTGTTCATAGGATGGATCGCATGAATGTTATTTCTCAACACATGATAAGCTTTGGTTTCAGGTTTTTTTATTTCTTTGTTCTTTGTTGGTTCATAGGACGAAACATATAACTTGCTTGTTTTTGTCAGGTTATTTCTATCATGGTTGTCAAGAGTTTGATGGAATTTGTGGCTATTCCTAGGACCGGTTCTTTAGCTCTTGAAATTATTTTGGATTCAGAAGATGATGATATATTTGTGAGCATTCCTTCTTCCTGTTTCATTGGCTTGGGTGATCGAATGGTGTTGAAGAAGGAAGGTTTCGGTAATTTTCTGCTGGCATCGTCTATTGAAGTCAACAATTTGGTGCTCGTAACATTCAAACGACGTGAACAGGAGCTACCTGTTGTTTTTAGCTATCTGCCATAGTGAGAAAGAAAGAAAGGGCTCTTGCAACCCAGGCAGAAGAAAATATCCACGTTGTGTCTTAATTTCAGCAAGTTGTATCTTAATTTCAGCAAGTTTGTTGGAAATATGCCCTAAAGGCAATAATAAAATGGTTATTATTGTATTTCCTAGTTCATGATAATTGTCTGTTATTCATGCTATAATTGTGTTAACCAGAAACCGTAATACATGTGTGAATACATAGACCACAATATGTCCCTAGTGAGCCTCTAGTTGGCTAGCTCGTTGATCAATAGATGGTCACGGTTTCATGACCATGGACATTGGATGTCGTTGATAACGGGATCACATCATTAGGAGAATGATGTGATGGACAAGACCCAATCCTAAGCATAGCACAAGATCGTGTAGTTCGTTTGCTAAAGCTTTTCAATGTCAAGTGTCGTTTCCTTAGACCATGAGATTGTGTAACTCCCGGATACCGTAGGAATGCTTTGGGTGTGCCAAACGTCACAACGTAACTGGGTGGCTATAAAGGTACGCTACGGGTATCTCCGAAAGTGTCTGTTGGGTTGACACGAATCGAGACTGGGATTTGTCACTCCGTGTGACAGAGAGGTATCTCTAGGCCCACTCGGTAAGACATCATCATTATGAGCTCAATGTGACTAAGGAGTTAGTCATGGGATGATGTATTACGGAACGAGTAAAGAGACTTGCCGGTAACGAGATTGAACAAGGTATGAGGATACCGACGATCGAATCTCGGGCAAGTACCATACCAATAGACAAAGGGAATTGTATACGGGATTGATTGAATCCTTGACATCGTGGTTCATCCGATGAGATCATCGTGGAGTACGTGGGAGCCAACATGGGTATCCAGATCCCGATGTTGGTTATTGACCGGAGAGGTGTCTCGGTCATGTCTACGTGTCTCCCGAACCCGTAGGGTCTACACACTTAAGGTTCGATGATGCTAGGGTTATAGGGAAATAGTGTACGTGGTTACCGAAGGTTGTTCGGAGTCCTGGATGAGATCCCGGACGTCACGAGGAGTCTCGGAATGGTCCGGAGATGAATATTGATATATAGAAAGTGAGGTTTTGGTTACCGGAAGTGTTTCGGGCGTCACCGGTAGTGTACCGGGACCACCGGAAGGGTTCCGGGGGTCCATCAAGTGGGCCCACCTGCCCCGGAAGGTTCCATGGGCCAAGAGTGGGAGGGAGCCAGCCCCTAGGTGGCCTGGTGCGCCTCCCACCCCAGCCCAAGGCGCAACAAGGGTGGAGGGGGGCAAACCCTAGGCGTGGATGGGCCTTAAGGCCCACCCTAGGGCGCCTCCACCTCTCCCTGCCCTGGCCGCCGGCCAGATGGGCTCCTGGAGGCTGCCGCCACCCCTAGGGTGGAACCCTAGGGCACAGCCCCTCCCCTCCCCTCCTCCTATATATAGTGGTGGGTTTTAGGGCTGCACAACACACGAGTTCATCTCCTCCCAGGCGCAGCCCTACCTCCTCTTCTCCTCGTTCTCCGTAGTGCCACCACGCCGTCGTGCTGCCGGAGCTCTCCCTCAACCTCTCCTCCCTGCTTGCTGGATCAAGGCGTAGGAGACGTCACTGGGCTGCACGTGTGTTGAACGCGGAGGTGCCGTCCGTTCGGCACTTGATCGGATCTACCGCAATCTGAATCGCTGCGAGTACGATTCCATCAACCGCGTTCTAGCAACGCTTCCGCTTAGCGATCTTCAAAGGTATGAAGATCCAATCTCTCCCCGCTCGTTTGCTGGTTTCTCCATAGATAGATCTTGGTGACACGTAGAATTTTTTTGATTTACTACTACGTCTCCCAAACAGTGGTATCAGAGCTAGGTCCATGCGTAGAATCTATGCACGAGTAGAACACAAAGCAGTTGTGGGCGTCGATTTTGTTAATATGCTTGCCGTTACTAGTCTTATCTTGATTCGACGGTATTGTGGGATGAAGCGGCTCGGACCAACCTTACACGTACGCTTACGTGAGACCGGTTCCACCGCCTGACATGCACTAGTTGCATAAGGTGGCTAGCGGGTGTCTGTCTCTCCCACCTTAGTCGGATTGGATTCGATGAAAAGGGTCCTTATGAAGGGTAAATAGCAATTGGCATATCACGTTGTGGTTTTGGCGTAGGTAAGAAACGTTCTTGCTAGAAACCTATAGCAACCACGTAAAAAACTTGCAACTACAAATTAGAGGACGTCTAACTTGTTTTTGCAGCATATGCCTTGTGATGTGATATGGCCAGAAGGATGTGATGTGATGCATTGTGATGTATGAGATTGATCATGTTCTTGTAATAGGGCTCATGACTTGCATGTCGATGACTATGACAACCGGCAGGAGCCATAGGAGTTGTCTTATATTATTGTATGACCTGCGTGTCAATCATAAACGCCATGTAATTACTTTACTTTATTGCTAAGCGTTAGTGATAGTAGTAGAAGTAATAGTTGGCGAGACAACTTCATGAAGACACAATGATGGAGATCATGGTGTCGTGCCGGTGACAGTGATGATCATGCTGCCCCGAAGATGGAGATCAAAGGAGCAAGATGATATTGGCCATATCATGTCACTATATTGATTGCATGTGATGTTTATCATGTTTACATCTTATTTGCTTAGAACGACGGTAGTAAATAAGATGATCTCTCAATAAAATTTCAAGAGAAGTGTTCACCCTAACTGTGCACCGTTGCTAAGGATCGTTGTTCCGAAGCACCACGCGATGATCGGGTGTGATAGGTTCTAACGTTCGCATACAATGGGTGTAAGCCAGATTTACACACGCGAAACACTTAGGTTGACTTGACGAGCCTAGCATGTACAGACATGGCCTCGGAACACGGAACACCGAAAGGTCGAACATGAGTCGTATAGAAGATACGATCAACATGAAGATGTTCACCATGGATGACTAGTCCGTCTCACGTGATGATCGGACACGGGCTAGTTGACATGGATCATGTATCACTTGGATGACTAGAGAGATGTCTATCTAAGTGGGAGTTCATTGAATAATATGATTATGTGAACTTAATTATCATGAACTTAGTCTAAAATTGCCTTTAATATCTATATTGTAGATCCAATGGCCAACGCAAATGTCAACCTCAATTTCAACGCGTTCCTAGAGAAAACCAAGCTGAAAGATGATGGAAGCAACTATGCGGACTGGGTCCGTGGCTTGAGGATCATCCTCATAGCTTCCAAGAAACTGTATGTCCTTGATGCACCGATAGGTGACCCACCCCTTCTCCCAGCAGAACAAGACGTTGCGAACGCTTGGCATTCTCGCTGCGATGACTACTCCCTTGTTCAGTGCGGCATGCTTTACTGTTTAGAACCAGGGCTCCAAAAGCGTTTTGAGAAACACGGAGCATATGAGATGTTCCAAGAGCTGAAACTGGTCTTTCAAGCTCATGCCCGGGTCGAGATATATGAAGTCTCCGACAAGTTCTTTAGTTGTAAGATGGAGGAGAACAGTTCTGTCAGTGAGCATATCCTCAAGATGTCTAGGCTTCACAACCGCTTGACTCAGCTGGGAGTTAACATCCCGGATGACTCGGTCATTGACAGAATCCTCCAGTCGCTTCCACCTAGCTACAAGAGCTTTGTGATGAACTACAACATGCAGGGGATGGAGAAGTCCATTCCTGAGTTGCACTCGATGCTGAAATCAGCAGAGGTCGAGATCAGAAAGGAGCATCAAGTGTTGATGGTAAATAAGACCACTAGTTTCAAGAAAGGCAAGGGTAAGAAGAACTTTAAGAAGGACGGCAAAGCTGTTGCCGTGCCCGGTAAGCAAGTTACCGGGAAGAAGAAGAAAAATGGATCCAAGCCTGAGACTGAGTGCTTTTATTGCAAGGGTACCGGTCACTGGAAGCGGAACTGCCCCAAGTACTTAGCGGATAAGAAGGACGGTAATGTTAAAGGTATATGTGATATACTTGTTATTGATGTGTACTTGACCAGCGCTCGTAGTAGCTCCTGGGTATTTGATACTGGTGCAGTTGCTCACATTTGTAACTCCAAGCAGGAGTTGCGGAATAAGCGGAGGCTGGCCAAGGACGAGGTGACGATGCGCGTCGGGAATGGTTCCAAGGTCGATGTGATCGCCGTCGGCACGCTACCCCTACATCTACCTTCGGGATTAGTTTTGAACCTCAATAATTGTTATTTAGTACCAGCTTTGAGCATGAACATTGTATCAGGATCTCGCTTGATGCGAGATGGCTACTCATTTAAATCCGAGAATAATGGTTGTTCTATTTATATGAGAGAAATGTTTTATGCTCATGCCCCGCTTGTCAATGGTTTAGTTTTGATGAATCTCGAACGTGATGTTACACATGTCCATAGTGTGAGTACCAAAAAGTGTAAAGTTGATAACGATAGTCCCACTTACATGTGGCACTGCCGTCTTGGTCATATTGGTGTCAAACGCATGAAGAAGCTCCATGCTGATGGACTTTTGGAGTCACTTGATTTCGAATCATTTGACACGTGCGAACCATGCCTCATGGGCAAGATGACCAAGACTCCGTTCTCCGGAACAATGGAGCGAGCAACTGACTTGTTGGAGATAATACATACCGATGTATGCGGTCCAATGAGCATCGAGGCTCGCGGTGGCTACCGTTATGTTCTCACCCTCACCGATGACTTGAGTAGATATGGTTATGTCTACTTAATGAAACACAAGTCTGAAACCTTTGAAAGGTTCAAGGAATTTCAGAGTGAGGTTGAGAATCAACGTGACAGGAAAATAAAATGCCTACGATCTGATCGTGGCGGAGAATATTTAAGTCACGAGTTTGGCACGCACCTTAGGAACTGTGGAATTGTTTCATAACTCACGCCGCCCGACACACCTCAGCGAAATGGTGTGTCTGAATGTCGTAATCGCACTCTATTAGATATGGTGCGATCTATGATGTCTTTTGCCGACTTACCGCTATCATTTTGGGGATATGCATTAGAGACTGCCGCATTCACTTTAAATAGGGCACCGTCTAAATCCGTTGAGACGACACCGTATGAATTATGGTTTGGAAAGAAACCTAAGCTGTCGTTTCTAAAAGTTTGGGGATGCGATGCTTATGTGAAGAAACTTCAACCTGAGAAGCTCGAACCCAATGCGGAAAAGTGCGTCTTCATAGGATATCCCAAGGAAACTATTGGGTATACCTTCTACCTATGATCCGAGGGCAAAGTCTTTGTTGCCAAGAATGGATCCTTTCTCGAGAAAGAGTTTCTCTCGAAAGAAGTAAGTGGGAGGAAAATAGAACTTGATGAGGTAATTGTACCTCCACCCGAACCGGAAAGTAGCGCAGCACAGGAAGTTGTTTCTGTGGAGCCTACACCGGCTAGAGAGGAAGTTAATGATGATGATCATGAAGCTTCAGATCAAGTCGCTATTCGAAGGTCCACTAGGACACGTTCCGCACCAGAGTGGTACGGCAATCCTGTCCTAGAGATCATGTTGTTGGACAACGGTGAACCTTCGAACTATGAAGAAGCGATGGCGGCCCCGGATTCCGACAAATGGCTTGAGGCCATGAAATCCGAGATAGGATCCATGTATGAGAACAAAGTATGGACTTTGGTGGACTTGCCTGATGATAAGCGAGCCATTGAAATCAAATGGATCTTTAAGAAGAAGACTTACGTAGACGGTAATGTGACCGCCTATAAGGCTTGGCTTGTTGCTAAGGGTTATCGACAAGTTCAAGGAGTTGACTACGATGAGACTTTCTCACCCGTAGCGATGCTAAAGTCAGTCCGAATCATGTTAGTAGTTGCCGCATTTTATGATTATGAGATCTGGCAAATGGACATCAAAACGACATTCCTTAATGGCTTCCTCAAGGAAGAACTGTATATGATGCAGCCGGAAGGTTTTGTCGATCCTAAAGATGCTAACAAGGTATGCAAGCTCCAGCGCTCCATCTATGGGCTGGTGCAAGCATCTCGGAGTTGGAACATTCGCTTTAATGAGGTGATTAAAGCGTTTGGTTTTGTACAGGTTTATGGAGAACCCTGTATTTACAAGAAAGTGAGTGGGAGCTCTATAGCATTTCTTATACTGTATGTGGATGACATGCTGATAATGGGAAATAATATAGAACTCTTGGAAAGTATAAAGGCCTACTTGAATAAGTGTTTTTCAATGAAGGACCTTGGAGAAGCTGCTTACATATTAGGTATTAAGATCTATAGAGATAGATCGAAATGCCTCATTGGTCTTTCACAAAGCACATACCTTGAAAAAATATTGAAGAAGTTCAATATGGATCAGTCCAAGAAGGGGTTCTTGCCTGTGTTGCAAGGTGTGAGATTGAGTACGACTCAATGCCCGACCACGACAAAGGATAGAGAAGAGATGAGTGTCATCCCCTATGCTTCAGCCATAGGCTCTATTATGTATGCCATGCTGTGTACCAGACCTGATGTGAACCTTGCCATAAGCTTGGTAGGAAGGTACCAAAGTGATCCCGGAGCGGAACACTGGACAGCGGTCAAAAATATCCTGAAGTACCTAAAAAGGACAAAGGACATGTTTCTCGTTTATGGAGGTGCCAAAGAGCTCGTCGTAAAGGGTTACGTCGATGCTAGCTTTGACAGAGATCCGGACGACTCCAAGTCGCAAACCGGATACGTGTATATTTTGAATGGAGGGGCAGTGAGCTGGAGCAGCAGCAAGCAAAGCATCATGGCGGCATCTACATGTGAAGCGGAGTACATAGCTGCTTCGGAAGCAGCAAAGGAGGGAGTCTGGATGAAGGAGTTCATCACCGACCTAGGAGTGATTCCAAATGCGTCGGGCCCGATGACTCTACTCTGTGACAACACTGGAGCTATTGCCCTTGCGAAGGAGCCCAGGTTTCACAAGAAGACAAGACACATCAAGCGCCGCTTCAACTCCATCCGTGATTACATTCAGGAAGGAGACATAGATATTTTTAAAGTGCATACGGATCTGAATATCGCAGATCCGATGACTAAACCTCTCTCACGAGCAAAACATGATCAACACCAGAATGCTATGGGTGTTCGATTCATCACAATGTAACTAGATTATTGACTCTAGTGCAAGTGGGAGACTGTTGGAAATATGCCCTAGAGGCAATAATAAAATGGTTATTATTGTATTTCCTCGTTCATGATAATTGTCTGTTATTCATGCTATAATTGTGTTAACCAGAAACCGTAATACATGTGTGAATACATAGACCACAATATGTCCCTAGTGAGCCTCTAGTTGGCTAGCTCGTTGATCAATAGATGGTCACGGTTTCATGACCATGGACATTGGATGTCGTTGATAATGGGATCACATCATTAGGAGAATGATGTGATGGACAAGACCCAATCCTAAGCATAGCACAAGATCGTGTAGTTCGTTTGCTAAAGCTTTTCAATGTCAAGTGTCGTTTCCTTAGACCATGAGATTGTGTAACTCCCGGATACCGTAGGAATGCTTTGGGTGTGCCAAACGTCACAACATAACTGGGTGGATATAAAGGTACGCTATGGGTATCTCCGAAAGTGTCTGTTGGGTTGACACGAATCGAGACTGGGATTTGTCACTCCGTGTGACGGAGAGGTATCTCTGGGCCCACTCGGTAAGACATCATCATTATGAGCTCAATGTGACTAAGGAGTTAGACACGGGATGATGTATTACGGAACGAGTAAAGAGACTTGCCGGTAACGAGATTGAACAAGGTATGGGGATACCGACGATCGAATCTCGGGCAAGTACCATACCGATAGACAAAGGGAATTGTATACGGGATTGATTGAATCCTTGACATCGTGGTTCATCCGATGAGATCATCGTGGAGTACGTGGGAGCCAACATGGGTATCCAGATCCCGCTGTTGGTTATTGACCGGAGAGGTATCTCGGTCATGTCTACGTGTCTCCCGAACCCGTAGGGTCTACACACTTAAGGTTCGATGACGCTAGGGTTATAGAGAAATAGTGTACGTGGTTACCGAAGGTTGTTCGGAGTCCCAGATGAGATCCAGGACGTCACGAGGAGTCCCGGAATGGTCCGGAGACGAAGATTGATATATAGAAAGTGAGGTTTTGGTCACCGGAAGTGTTTCGGGCGTCACCGGTAGTGTACCGGGACCACCTGAAGGGTTCTGGGGGTCCACCAAGTGGGCCCACCTGCCCCAGAAGGTTCCATGGGCCAAGAGTGGGAGGGAGCCAGCCCCTAGGTGGGCTGGTGCGCCTCCCACCCCAGCCCAAGGCGCAGCAAGGGTGGAGGGGGCAAACCCTAGGCGTGGATGGGCCTTAAGGCCCACCCTAGGGCGCCTCCACCTCTCCCTGCCCTGGCCGCCGGCCAGATGGGCTCCTAGAGGCTGCCGCCACCCCTAGGGTGGAACCCTAGGGCACAGCCCCTCCCCTCCCCTCCTCCTATATATAGTGGTGGGTTTTAGGGCTGCACAACACACGAGTTCATCTCCTCCCAGGCGCAGCCCTACCTCCTCTTCTCCTCGTTCTCCGTAGTGCTTAGCGAAGCTCTGTCGGAGTACCACGCAGCTCCACCGCCACCACGCCGTCGTGCTGCCGGAGGTCTCCCTCAACCTCTCCTCCCTGCTTGCTGGATCAAGGCGTAGGAGACGTCACCGGGCTGCACGTGTGTTGAACGCGGAGGTGCCGTCCGTTCGGCACTTGATCGGATCTACCGCGATCTGAATCGCTGCGAGTACGATTCCATCAACCGCATTCTAGCAACGCTTCCGCTTAGCGATCTTCATAGGTATGAAGATCCAATCTCTCCCCGCTCGTTTTCTGGTTTCTCCTTAGATAGATCTTGGTGACACGTAGAATTTTTTTGATTTACTACTACGTCTCCCAACAAAGTTTTATCTTAATTTCAGGAAGATGTATATTAATTTCAGCAGCCTTACTATTCCCCTTATTATTTTCTGCCGCCTAAACCCTTTCCCTCCCGCCTAAACCCTAAACCCTTTCTCTCCCGCCATTCTCTTCCGCCATTGTCTTTCCCGCCATTGTCTCTCCCGCCATTGTCTCTCCCGCCATTCTTTCCCGCCATTTTGTCCCGCCATATCTGCAATTAGAACATAGTCCACACATATTACAAATAAAAACTTAGATGTTTGCATATTACAAATAAAAACATAGTCTCACATATAACAAATAAAAACTTAGTCTCACATATTACACATTAAAGCGTAGTCTCACATATTACACATAAAAACATAATGCACACATATTACAAATAAAAAGGTAGTCCGACATATTACAAATAAAAACATAGTCCGACATATTATGCGGCTTCAGAGTTATGTATTCCTCGTCCGCCCCTTCGGCCTCGAGAGCCTCGTCCACCACGACTCCCAGGACCACCTCTTGCAACTGTTGCTGCAGTCGTCGATGTGGAAGCGCTCGTCGATGTGGAAGCACCGTCTTTCTTCAGGCCGGGGCAATATTTCATCCTATGCCCATAAGCCGCGCAGAGCAAACATTGTCTGGTTGCTCCACCAGCTTCAGATTGGTCCGTATCGTTTCGTATGCGCTTTACCTTACGCCTGCCCCTGCTAGTTCGCCGTAGTGCAGGATCCGGGATGTATACTCTATCACCATCGTTTACCTTGTTGAAATTGCCAACGACTCGAAACCATGTCATCTCACCTGGCCGTAAAACACAATCAAATTTATGGATTCAGACATTTTAACCTATCATACATTGCCAGCTTCTCATTATTCGCAATGAATAAATCGACACTAAAATAAAACATACACTAAAATATACCCACGTATTCTAAATAAACCTACACTAAAATGAACTTCACAAAAATAAACCGACACTAATATGACTACACTAACTAAACCTACGCTCGGAAAACATACACTAAAATCACTACACTAATAAAAATAACTACACTAATAAAAGTAACCTAAAATAACTACACTACTAAAAATAACCTAAACTAATTTGAAGTACATTCAAAAAACTAACAAAAAACTAACCTAAACTAGCAGAAAAAATTATACCTTTGACGCGTGAGTGCCCTTCTTCTTCCTCTCCACCTTCTTCTTCCTCTACAACACTCCACCTTCTCACCATTCACACATCCACCACCACACCATTTCTCCTCCCCACGAACAAATCACTACCACGTTTCAAAAAATAAAACCATAGGGAGGGGGATACGAAGACGATCTATTGATTCATCGGATTGAAACGGAAAATGGGTGGAGGGAAAGGGAGATCAAGGGGGGGGGGGATTTCGGCCAAGAAACACGAAGAATAGAGGAAGCTGGAGGAAGAAGAGGAGCTGGCCGCGGCGGCCTTATCCAGGGGCTCTTCGGCCTCCTGGCGGCTGATGAGTGCTCTTCGGCCTGGCATGGGCCGACGACCTGGCACTTCGGCCTGGTGGCAGCCGATGGGCCCTTTTCGGTCGGCACTAAGCCGATGGGTGGCCGGTCGGCCCAACTAAGGCCGACGGGGTCCTATTTTTGGCATTTTTTCAACCGCACCACCTGTTTTCAAATTTGATACAAATTTCGTAATAGTTTTGAAAAAAATTCCACATACGACCATCATTTTTCTCTGAAAATGGTGACATTCACCAGTAGAGAAAGCAACTCTAGCAGATTCCCAAAATGATAAGAAGAAATTGTTGTTATAAAGAACATAATGTAAAATTGCACTCTAGCGGATTCTGAAATCCCTAAAAATTTTGAAGGGCACTTCAAATCCAACCTGTTAGCCTGTACATTTGGATGAAGGGAAGGAGATTTTGGAGCACACTATCATGAAGGGTTTTGGCCTGAGCGATATTTCCTCTCCAGCTACTTCCCCCTTGCTCCACGCGAAGGGCACAATGAACTGAAACAAGAAGGTGAACACCTCCACCCCCATCCAGCGTGTCTACCCCTCCTCCTTACATCACTCTGTTTGACCCAATTGCCACGCAGATGATGATGAACGCGGACACCAAGCACGTGCTTGGCGAATGTTTGAGTTGGTAAAAAATGATTTCCCTTTGTCCTAGTTTTTGTTAGCTTCATTGGTAGTAATGTGGTTGTAGTTGCATTCGAATAAACTGGCAATTGGGCACTCCTTTTGTTTTGTTATGGATTATCCATTTGGGAGGATCGCCGATCCCTATGCCATCCTTCTTGAGCATAATTCATTTGGAATTAATGACGAGGCGAGAGAAACTTGCCGAGACTTCTTGCTGGAGATGTTGGTTGATCATTCTGAGTGAATAGATGAAGCGGTGGAAGAAGTAAATTGAAGGAATTGTATGCCACACAAGCATCGGCAAACTATGACAATGGAGAATACATACCTTTGACATTGGCATCGGAGCATGTCTCGCTTGATGCGATTACAAGAAGTGATCAAACCAATGTAAATTATAGGAGGCACACCAGCAAATGGTACCCTAATAAAGTTCCACATCTTTCTAACCGTTCACATTAATCTCTCACAAGTCATCAGGGTCTGATCCTTGAGAGTTGCAATCGATGGGCGGGTTGTTTGGAACAAGTGACGAATGCGCCTCCTAGTTGTGCCACCATTGTTTAACTACGTGAGCACTCTTCTCATCTATGTCAACGCCATTTTTGCGTCTGCCTTGTGAGAATGAAAACATCTTGGATTTGTATATTGTAGGAGCGGATAACCCAAGAGAGGTAAAACAAATGGCCAAGTGAAAGGGCAAACCATTTATCCCAAAGCATTGTTGGACAAAGATCAAGAACAATGAAAAGTGGATGATGAGGAATGATAATGCCCCTCGGAAGAAATCAAGGTCAAGTACCTTTTCCTATCCGGAGTGTGAACATTATAGCGATGACGATTAGAGAACGCATAGGGGTCCTCCTAGGGGATCAACCAAAGGGGCAGCCTTATTGGAGAAGAGATCGAATGAGATTCTCAATCGATAAGAGAGGCGATGACAATGAGAGAAGATTGATAGATTGATCAATGCAAAGAAGTAGATACCAGCTCAAGCATTTCAATCAAAGATATACTTGGTGAGGAAGCAACAATAGAAGTTAACATGGAAAGAGATGAACGACAATACATACAAGGCGCAAGCACGAGATGGTGAAGCATAGGATTCAATACTTTCTTTATTTTTGCCAGGAGGCATCAATTCAAATTGAAGCAAGAGATTGTGGCTCGGGATAACCTGCTCATCGTGATGGATCCAAAACCCATGGATAAAATATATTTTGAAAGATTAGGAAATCAGAAATCCTATCACCCATGATGGCATGGAGTGTACAACACTCGGGAGGAGAACAATTGGAAGGAATGAGCATGCACACTTGGGAGGACGGGGTGATGCATAGCCGGGTGGACCGAGTGATGATCCCGATGGAACGTGATCTTTTTTATGTTGGTTCGGTGCATGCATGATGTTTTTTTTGCGTCGATGTGCATGATGATTTGCTTTTGATTGAACTTCGGTCATCTATGATGGTGCATATTTTTTTAACGACGAAAGAGGACTGCATGTGGCTAAAATAGAAGGGGTGAAAATAACATACAAAGTCCAGAGAGAGTACATATTCCAAGAGTTCCAAAAGACGTCCGACAATAGCAACAAACGACTGGAGGAAAAAGCAAAAACAAGAAGAACAGATGAAATCGGCAAGCACAAACACAAAGAAAATCAACAACAACAAATTGATGGTTCATGTTTTGTTGATGCATCTGTAGCCTATGTTGTGTTTAAATATGAAATCGAAACTTAAAAAGTATGACTTGAGATGTTGTGCCAAGTGTGTGATGTTTTTTTTCGGGGAGTGGAGTGTGTGATGTTGAACGATGACAATGATCGATTTGTGTCCATGTGAAATTGAAGCTCAATTTCAATGCACATACATACATTCTTTTTGAAATAAATTTGCAACTTTATTCATTAGAATTAACGGTTACATCATCAATAAGAAAAGTACAATATCATTTATGGGCTCCTCAAACCAAACCCGAGTGACGTAAAATTTCACTAGCCTTGCAATTTCACGAGCCACCTTATTTGCTTCCCCGTTACAATGTTCAAATCTAATAATAGGGAAATCAGAAGCCAAAAAATAGCAATCACCGAAAACTACATCTGTCGCTTTCGCCGAGTGTCCTTCACTCTTCATTGTCTCAATCAGTTCCATATTGCCCAAGTTAACAACAAGATGATTACAACCCTCCTTCTGGACAAGGAATAACCCAAACTGTAGATCCACAACTTCTGTTGTTAATACATCCACGCAACAACCAATCCTCGAGTTTCCACCGACGATGAACCTGCCTTTGTCATCTCTAAGGACATACCCAGATGTACCCTGAAGTAGACCATGATCAAAAGAGGCATCAACATTCATCTTCACGAAATCCCTAGGGGGATGCTCCTTCCCCTGGTTTTACTAGTTGCTTTAGGGCAGTAGGCATTAACATAGTTTGTCGTTATCGCACGAGCCCCCATCGAAGTTTGGTTTGCATCTTGAATTTTTCCTTTATGAACCAGTGTGCGCCTATACCGCCATAAATACCAAGCTATTATTGCAATCAATTCTCATACGTTCTAGGTGCCCATTGTAGATAACTCATGATCTTGCATAAGGAGTAAGAATTCTAGTCCCGCCTCTCCCGCACGGTCAGCAACACAAGCTTTCTTGATCACCTCGTACAAACCTAACTTGCCCTGAACTTCTTTCACCTTTTGACACCAGAACAAGACATGTTTTGTATCTTTGGGTCCATTGGAGCATATGATGGGTAGATGGGCAAAACCTTCTTGTGTCTATTAGCAAGTGTAACTTGGCACGAGAGTGTTCCATGTAGTGTATGCTGAATGATTATTTTGCCTTTGCCGGACAAGATAACTTTCAATTCTTACCCTAAATAGGATTGGCATTGGTTCTACCCATCCCATTTGTATGCTTCATTTTTTCCTTGTTGTTGGTTCCAATCTTCCAAATAGGCGGATCAAATTGTGAACATGGCATTTTTTGTATAGATCCAAACAATGAAATATGTCATATTATGCATGGGAAGTGGGATTGCGAGCACCCTTTAAGAATCAATTGGACATAATGTTTGTCTCACCAAATCTTCATGCCATAAATTCATGACCGGGTCAATAGGATTACAAACCCTTGACAAAAGATGCCCTATGCTAGGAGTGCTCATACGACTAAAAAGTTGTAGCATGGCTACATAGACTGGTTCCCTAAAAAAACTATCCTGGAAGATGGCTCCTAACGGCTCTCCTATCCTCGCTCCTCGCGCTGCCTCTGCCTGCGGCCCGACCATGCACCTCAATGCCTCCTCATCATCAGCGGTGGCGGGCTACTGGAATACGATGGAGAAGCGTCATGGCATGCGCGCTGCCGGCTCCTCCACCATCTCAATGTCCCCTCAACCCCCTCCACCAAAGGGAGGTTCTGGGTGTTGGTAGAGACTAAGGTGGCGGTGAGCCCACAAATGGCCAGTGCTGGCGCTGACGCGGCGGTGGGGCAGCGCCCGAGATCTATGGCGCCAGGCCTGGCAACGGCGTTGGGTGGTCCTGCCTCTATGGAGGAATTCATTCTGACGGCGGTGGTTGCATGTGCTGCGTTGGTGTCTAAAGCGGGGTGGATTGCCAACGATGGATGTGGCATGATGATGCCAGATATGGTTAAGTGCCCTTGTAGTGGTTGGTCATTGGTGCGAGAGGCATTCACTATGTTTCGGTGCAGGGTGCGGGTAGGTCTCGTCGGCGTGGGGGCGAGTGTAGAGCAGGTCGCGGGGACCTTGCACGTCTCTCGCCCGGTGTCACCATCGGTGCCAGGGCTCGCCTGTCCTATCTTGGGACCCTCGACACCAGGATCTGCTACGACGGGGAAGGAGGGTCCTTGACCGTTGGCGGTGGGTGCACTGGCCCCGATGGTGGCGGCGGATGCGCTTGCAACTAGAGTATGTGGCTCTGGGCCTGGTCGGGCCATTGAGGATGGTGTTGCCTAGCTAGTGCCCTGTCGTTTGGTTTTGACATGTACCGTCTATGTAGAGGCTCGGGTCGGCTATGGGGCCGGGAGTCTAGGTTCGGCGGCCCATGGCCTAGTCGCCTGCGCCCAGGGGTATTTCCTGGTGGTGGGTACCACGGGAGCCCCTGTTCGGCGCCTTAAGTGCCTGAACAGGTAGCTGGCGCCTGCTACAGGGTGTTGTTGGGCCGACCCACGAAGGTTGTCTGCAACGAACAAAATTCACGAGAAAAACGCAAAAAGGGTTCCTCCAGGAATCGAACTCGCATGACCAAGTCCTTGTTTTAGCTTAGCTAACCGACGCAACCATCGCACACTTGTGATTCTAGTAGCACTAAACCGTAAGAACAAGTATAGTCGCACTATTTATTTATCACTTACATTTTTTATTTATTTTTAAGAATCATGAATTTAAAAACGTTCATCGATTTTGAGAAATAGTTCATCGCTTTTGAAGAAAAGTTCACAAAACCTTAAAAAGTTCACGAATTTTCAAAAAACTTTTTGAAAATGTTTTAAAAGTTCATTGTTTCGAAAAAGTTCACAAGTTTTGAAAAAAGTTCATCGACTTTGACAAAAAAAAGTTCATCAAGTTTGAAAAATAGTTCATCGTTTTTGAAAAAAATTCATCGATTTTGACAAAAAGTTCATCAACTTTGACAAAAGAGATAATTGAGTTTGGAAAACAGTTCATCAATTTTGAAAACGTTCACAAATTGGAAGGAAAAAATCCATCAATCTTGAAAAGAGTTCATCGGATTTGGAAAAAGTTCATCGATTTGGATAACGTTAATCAAATTTAAAAAAACATTATTGAATTTGAAAAACTTTCATCAGTATTAAAAAATTAATTGAATTAGAAAATAGTTCGTCCAATTGATGGTACGATAAAACGAAAAACAGAAAAAAACGAAACAAAAGTATGGTAACATATGAAAAGGATGGGAATATTCATAGTAAGTTCTTGTGGTTGGGTGGTTACTCGAGTGCGGAGTGAAACACGAGATCCCTAGTTCGATTTCGTCCTCTTGCGGATTTTTACACATTGAAAATCTAAAAAACGCTATCTAAACGGGCCGAGCCCAGCTAACGCGCTGTAGGCACCGGTTTGCAAAAAAGAACTAAAATCGGCGTCTGTGGCGCTAAATAGGGTTTGTCAGGTACCCCGTGTGGGGAGCAGTCCATCAGGTTAGGGTTTCCTGCATCGTCTTTTGATGTGGGCTACTAGGGGCCGTCAGTTGGTACTCTCTCTCTCAGATCTCGTTCCTCATCCCGCGCCACTCCTCTTCGAGCGCTGCCTCATTTCGGCCAAGACCTCGTACCGCCAAGCCCTGATGGGGCGTAACAGTGACAACTATGGGAAGTGGTCGCAGGACTGGCCAGAGTCAGACTCGAATGAGCATCAGCGTGAGTAAGATCTTCAGCAACAGTTGTCTCCTTGTCGCGGCGATGGCTCATGGCGGGGATCGGGCTTGTGGTCCTGTCGCGATACCTCGCCTCCTCGTTCCCCGCCACGCAGTTGGTCTCCTCTCACCCTCCTCCCTCCCAAGCCCGTGACAAGGTGGGCATGAGGGCTGGCAGCTCCAAAGGCAGGGTGTACTAGAGGGATGTCAGCCGGCCTGGAATGGGGAGGGGGCAAATCCGGTGGATCTGGGGCTTTTTTCATCTGAATGCACGCAACAACAGTCAAGGCAGTTTCGGAATCAAGGCAACAAGGGGAGGTCACCCTTAGCTACGGAAGAAGCAACACCAAGGTGCTCGCTCTAGATCCCAACCCGCGAGGAGTGCGGCGGGATCCGAGCTGGCGGTGGCAAATGTGGTCACAATGGTTGGTGGTGAACAACAACATGAAGTGGCTTGTTTCAACTATGGGGAAAATCATTTCCTAGCTCAATGTGATAAGCCCAAAGTATACTTCACTTGCAAGTTGCCACAACATGTCACTGCTCACTGCCCTGACCCAAGGAAGGCGCCCTCGGTGTCCATGCTCGGGTTAGCCATGCGACAGGCTGGGTTTTATTACCTAGGTATATAAGATGAAGATCTGTTGGAGCCTATCATTGAAAATCTCATGTCACTAACGGTTATTGGTGATATCCTCATTGAGGGAGTCCTAGCTTAAGGGGTCCTCGAATGGCTGACCTATTTCTCATGGGCCGGACTATGTGGGCCGTTGGGTGAGCATTGGATGATCAAAGGCCCCGTCACCAGGGTGGAAGCTTCAAGGAGTCATAGCGTGTCCTCCAAGTCTTTGATGGTAGATAGGAATGTTTTTTCCTTTGATGTACAACCGACCATGTGTAAACCCTAGATACCCTCGACGTCTATATAAACCGGAGGGTTTTAGATTGTAGGGTAGAGAAACTCGTCTAGGGTTTAGCTATTCGATCTCGAGGTAGATCAACTCTGTAACCTTCATACCATCAATATAATCAAGCAAGATGTAGGAGTTTACCTCCATAGGAGGGCCCGAACCTAGGTAAACATCGTCTCCTTCGTCCCCCATTACCATCGATCCTAGTCTCATAGCTCGGGACCCCCCTACCCGAGATCCGCCGGTTTTGACAATAACATTGGTGTTTTCATTGAGAGTTCCGCTGTGATCGCCAAAGGAATCGATGGCTCGCCTTGTCATAAGAAATGAGATCTGCAACCAAGATATTCTCATCCCTGATAAGATCTTCACGGGCAGTGACGTCCTGTCGCACGCCGACCCGACCGGTCAACGTGGCCAGATTGGAAGCTTCGCACACAATTAAGGAATCAGATTCGGAACCCTAGAGTTCGTCGTTGATTCACGGGGAGAACTTGTCTTGATGGGACCCTCAACTCTCATAGAGGAGCCCACAGATCCTGACGCCTCGACACCAAAGACATCGGGGCCCACCTCTAAGGTGACCTTCACCCTCAAGCTGTCTGGAACACCCAAACCAGTCGTTGTGTCTGGATCCTCTATGGCTGAACAGGACCCGGATCCGCTTTCAAGTGACTCCGGAACTGCGATGCCGTAGATCAACGCCACTCACTTCAGGGACACGCATCCTACTATTGCTCGTTCCTAAACGAGCTGTTTGATCGGATTCATACCATGCGTATGACTGATGACCAGACCCCGGTCTATGACCGGCTTGGGCTTAAACCCGACGATAGGGAGATTCTCATCCCCACAGTCACTCACTTAGTCGCCACCGTCGAGTATCCAGCTAGGGCTCGTCCCCCAACGACCGGAATTAAAAACGGTTTATACCCCAATATCAGATCATCAAAACCTTGCTTGCAACCCAGACCCTGGAGTTCGCTCCATAGATAGATCGGTATCGGTCCCTGATCTAGCACGCCACTCAGAACTAGTAATTCCTCCTCCATGGATACCATCAAGGAAGAGCTCAACAATCTATCAGAGGACGATTGGTACTGGCATGTTCACCAAATCAGCAACCGGTTGTTCGCAGTGGTCTTCCGAACTAAAGACATGCTCCGGTTGTCTAGGGTGGTTGGGAAGCTGAGCCTGCCCATTGATACTTAAAGCACAACATGGTCCCTTGGTGGTTTTGATAATTCATGATAACATACATTGTCTCTTGGACTAACACCTCTATCTAGTGTATTTCAGATAATAGTCCATGGAGATTTGTGTTGGCAAAAGGTTTGAGGATATTGTGGAATTACCCAAGATTCAAGGAAATAGGTTGGCCAAGCTTCAAGCAAGAGGACTCTACATTTTGCATTTGTGATAAATCACTTTGAGTCTATAGGAAAGCCAATACTATTAAAAGGGGGTAAAGTTATCATGGTGAACAATATGCTCAAACGTGCACAAGTGACAGTCACCAAAACATCCAGATACTCTCCCACCAAAGTCTGTACTAAGTCAAATATGCCAAATCGGTGCAACCAACTTTCCTATCCTGGTCTCACCGAGTTCCAAACCCTAGACAGACTCAGCCAAACCCTAACACTTCGGTGCAGCCGACACTGCACTCGGTGCCACCAAGTTGGGTTGCCAACTTTCTGTTATGCAAATTCACATTTTCTGTTCGACCGAGAATTGTGAATCTGCGTCACCGAGACTTGTAAATTGACCGTTGGTCACCTTGTCGGTGCAACCGAGAATTGTATATCGGTCCCTCCGAGATTCAAAAGTTGCCACCTTTTGTCACTTTGGTACCACTAAGATTTACACATCGGTGTCACCAAGTCTGACTTATTGTGTGTAATGGTTGGATTTTTGGGGATGCCTATATATACCCCTTCACCACCACCCACTCGAAAGCGAAGCACTCGGAACTATTCCATACCTATCCTACTCAGTTTTCTGAGAGAGAACCACCTACCCTTGTGTTGAGGTCAAGATCTTCCACTCCAACCATATGGATCTTGATTTCTAGCCTCCCCAAGTTGCTTCCCACCAATCCCATCTCTTATACCAAGCCAAATCTGTGTGAGAGAGATTGTGTGTTGAGGGGTCTATCATCTTGAAGCACAAGAGCAAGGAGTTCATCATCACTACCGAGCCTATTACCTTTTGGAGGGTGGTGCCTCCTAGATTGGTTAGGTGTCGCTTGGGAGCCTCCTACTTCGTGTTGTGGAGTGAACCAATAAGTTTGTAAGGGCAAGGAGATCGCCTACTTCATGAAGATCTACCCATAGTGAGGCTAGTCCTTCGTGGACGGAAGCCACATGGAATAGTGAAGGTTGCTTCTTCGTGGAACCCTCCATGGGTAGAGCCCTCCGTGGACTCTCATGACCTTTACCCTCCGTGGGTTGAAGACTCCATGAACGTGGACGTACGATAGCACCACCTATCGGAACCACGTGAAAAATCCTTGCGTCTTCTATTGTGTTTGATCTTCCTACCCCATCTCTTTGCTTACATGTGCAATGTCTTTACTTTCCGCTGCCATATTTGTAGACATGCATGTGTAGGGCTGTTGGACTATATAGACTTGTTAAAATAGTTAAAATCTGCCAACCAATTAACTTGGGAAAAGGTTAGGTTTTAAATCTCTGCTATTAGTCTATTCACCCCCCTCTAGACACGCCTCTCTCGACCCTACAAGTGGTATCAGAGCTTTGGTCTCCATTGCTTCGGTTTAATCACCGTGGAGGAAAATGGATGTGTCTAGAGTAGAGAGTTTGAGTTGTAGAGTGCCCATTCCTGATGGAGAGTACTATAGTCAGTGGAAGAATGCTATGATTGTTCTATTTAATAGATTCCATTTGACTAAATACATTGAAAAACCCTATGTGCTCCCGTTTGATGAATTGCATCCCACCCACAAAGAGGAATCTTATATTTAGAGGTTTACCAAGACTCGTGCTTTCTCAAATGAAGAACTTTGCATGTGCCTATACCTTATGGACTGATTCGGAGAAACGATATCCAAATATTTCCTTAGGAAATCTTGATGAAATTCTTCATAAAACTGTTGCTTTTCACAAAATGAAGCCTAGTGATCCAAACTTTGATAAATGCTTGTTTGAGCTCCGTGATTTTATGCGTGCTAAAGGAGATGTCACCACTATTAACAACATTATCTTTGAAGCCATTCGCATGCATAAACTTGTAAATTGTCATAATCACTATTCTAACAAATCCCTTGTTCTTGATGACGAGGATTTTCCACTTGATGATGACAATGTGGAAGATGGCTACTATGAAGAAGATGAGTTGTTCAACATCGAGTATGAGAAGATCATGAAGAATCTGAGTCTTATGGCAAACTTTAGAGATTACATGTCCGGAGGAAAGGAGTGGATTCTTGATAGTGGATGTACGGATCACATGACAGGTGATAGAGACATGTTCCAAGAGATCACGCCTAATCAAGGTCCTCGACGGTACATGACCTTTGGAGACAATTCTAAGGGTAAGGTACTTGGCCTTGGTAAGGTGGCCATATCTCATGATAGCTCTATTCAAAATGTCATGCTTGTTGAATTCCTTGTCTACAATCTACTTTCCATTTCTAGACTTGCCAATTTCGGTTTCAATGTTTTATTTACGAAAGTTGATTGCCAAGTGTTTCGCCAAGATAATCATAAAATGATATTTACCGGTTTCCGTAGAGGTGATCTATACATTGTTGATTTCACTAAAAGGTCCAAGTCTTGCACTTGTTTAATTGCAGAATACTCTAAAGGTTGGCTTTGGCATAGAAGACTTGGACATGTAGGCATGCGCAATCTAAATAAGCTAATCAAAGGTGATCATATACTTGGAATTAAAGACGTTATCTTTGACAAAGATAGACTTTGTAGTGCTTGTCAGGCTGGAAAGCAAGTAGGTGGAAGTCATCCCGTTAAGAATATCATGACTACTAGGAGACCACTCAAGTTACTTCACATGGATCTATTTGGTCCCAATGCTTACAAGAGTCTCGGTGGAAATCCCTATGGTCTAGTTATGGTTGATGATTTTTCTAGATTTACGTGGGTATTCTTTCTTGATGATAAGTCGCAGGTTCAAAAGATCTTCAAGAACTTCGCTTGCAAAGCGCAAAATCAGGTTGAAATGAAGATCAAGAAGGTTCGGAGCGATAACGGATCGGAGTTCAAGAACACCCATGTGGGTACCTTTCTTGACAAAGAAGGTGTCTCACATGAGTTCTCGGCTACATACACACCTCAACAAAATGGAGTTGTTGAAAGGAAGAACCAGATGCTTATTGAGATGGCAAGAACGATGCTTGACGAATACAAGATGCGAAGACATTTTTGGGTAGAAGCCGTTGAAACAGCATGTCATGCCACAAACCGACTTTACTTGCACAAGCTTCTCGGTAAAAAAAGCATACGAGCTACTCACCGATAACAAACCCCAAGTCGGATACTTTCGGGTATTTGGCTCAAAGTGCTACATTCTTGATAAGCATCGCCATACTAAATTTGCTCCTAAATCTCATGAAGGATTCCTACTTGGTTATGGATCGAACTCTCACACTTACCGTGTCTAAAACAACTTCACTTGAAAAGCTGAAGAGACGGTAGATGTGAAGTTTGATGAATCTAATGGTTCGCAAGTCAAACAATTGCCACATGATGTAGGTGATAAGGATCCTTTGGAAGCCATACTAGATCTACCCATCGGCAATATTCGTCCCATGGAGGTGAAGGAAAGTACTTCATCAACTCAGATGGAAGCCCCCACCTCACGTCAAGGTGAACCTCAACACGACATGGAGGCATCCACGAGCGGTACACGACAAGATGATGAAGAGGAGGAAGTGCATCATGAAGATCCTCCACAACCACCTTTACCACCACCTCAAGGGAACGACACCTTCAACAACAATGAAGATGAACGAGATGATGATGAAGAAGAAGCTCCACCATCCAACAATCGGAAGTTGACCCTTCTTCGAGCTCAAGTGACCAAGAACCATCCCCTAAACCAAATCTTTGGTGATATACAAACAGGGAGAATCACTCGCTCTAAAACCTAGATGTGAAGTTTGATGAATCTAATGGTTCGCAAGTCGAACAATTGCCACATGATGTAGGTGATAAGGATCCTTCGGAAGCCATACTAGATCTACCCATCGACAAGATTCGTCCCATGGAGGTGAAGGAAAGTACTTCATCAAATCAGATGGAAGCCCCCCCTCAAGTCAAGGTGAACCTCAACATGACATGGAGGCATCCACGAGCGGTACACGGCAAGATGATGAAGAGGAGGAAGTGCATTGTGAAGATCCACCACAACCACCTTCACCACCACCTCAAGGGAACGACACCTTCAACAACAATGAAGATGAACGAGATGATGATGAAGAAGAAGCTCCACCATCCAACAATCATAAGTTGACCCTTGTTCTAGCTCAAGTGATCAAGAACCATCCCCTAAACCAAATATTTGGTGATATACAAACAGGGAGAATCACTTGCTCTAAAACCTAGATGTGAAGTTTGATGAATCTAATGGTTCGCAAGTCGAACAATTGCCACATGATGTAGGTGATAAGGATCCTTCGGAAGCCATACTAGATCTACCCATCGACAAGATTCGTCCCATGGAGGTGAAGGAAAGTACTTCATCAACTCAGATGGAAGCCCCCACCTCATGTCAAGGTGAACCTCAACATGACATGGAGGCATCCACGAGCGGTACACGACAAGATGATGAAGAGGAGGAAGTGCATTGTGAAGATCCACCACAACCACCTTCACCACCACCTCAAGGGAACGACACCTTCAACAACATTGAAGATGAATGAGATGATGATGAAGAAGAAGATCCACCATCCAACAATCGGAAGTTGACCCTTGTTCTAGCTCAAGTGATCAAGAACCATCCCCTAAACCAAATCTTTGGTGATATACAAACAGGGAGAATCACTCGCTCTAAAACCCGTATAGCTAACTTTTGCGAGCATTATTCTTTCATCTCTACAATTGAGCCCTCAAAGGTAGAACAATCTCTAGAAGACGCGGATTGGGTGAACGCAATGCATGAAGAGCTACACAACTTCGAGCGGAACGAAGTGTGGACACTCTTGGAGAAGCCCGAAGATGAGCACAACATCATCGGAAGCAAATGGGTGTTTCGGAACAAACAAGACGAAGATGGTCAAGTTGTATGCAACAAGGCTCATCTCGTAGCCCAAGGATATAGACAAGTCGAAGGTATGGACTATGGTGAGATTTACGCCCCCGTTGCTAGACTTGAAGCTATTCAAATTCTTCTTGCCTATGCTAATCACCATGATATCATGCTTTATCAAATGGACATCAAAAGTGCATTTTTAAATGGTGAAATAGAGGAGGAAGTTTATGTTAAGCAACCACCTGGTTTTGTGAATCCTAAGAAACCTAACCATGTTTACAAGCTTCGTAAATCTCTTTATGGTCTCAAGCAAGCCCCTTGTGCTTGGTATAAATCCTTAACGAAGTTTCTCATCGAAAAAGGTTTTGAAATTGGTAAAATTGATGCAACCTTGTTCACTAAGATAGTTAATGGAGAATTATTTGTATGCGGAATCTATGTGAATGATATTATCTTTGGTTCCACTAACCCTCAATTTAGTGAAATATTTGGAAGGTTGATGTCCGAGAAGTATGAGATGTCTATGATGTGTGAGCTGAAATTCTTTCTTGGATTGCAAATCAAGCAATCAAGACAAGGAACTTTCATATCTCAAACTAAGTATACCAAGGACTTGACCAGGAAGTTCAACATGCAGGATTGCAAAGGTATGAAAACCCCTATGCCCACTAGCGGACATGTTGACCTTACCAGGGAGGATGAACCGGTTGATCAAAAGGCGTATTGATCTATGATTGGTTCATTGTTATATTTATGTGCATCTCGTCCTGATATTATGCTTAGTGTTTGCATGTGTGCTAGATATCAAGACGCACCTAAGGAGTGTCATATTTTGGCTATGAAACGTATTGTGAGATACTTGATACAAACACCAAACTTTGGCATTTGGTATCCCAAGGGATCTTCTTTTAATCTTATTGGCTATTCCGATTTGGACTATGCCGGTGACAAGGTTGATAGAAAACCCACCTCGGGTACTTGTCAATTTTTAGGTAGATCTCTTGTGTCTTGGTCCTCCAAGAAACAAAACTCGGTATCTCTATCTACTGTCGAAGCTGAGTATATTGTTGCTGGATCTTGTTGTGCGCAATTACTATGGATGACACAAACGCTTAAGGATTATGGTATTCACGTTAAAAATGTTCCATTACTTTGTGACAATGAAAGTGCTATTAAAATTGGACATAATCATGTGCAACATTCTCGAACCAAGCATATTCAAGTTCGACATCATTTCATTCGTGATCATGTTGCCGAAGGAGATATCAATCTTAAGCATGTTCGTACTAACAAGCAATTGGCCGATATCTTTACTAAGCCACTTGATGAGAAAACATTTTTTCATTTGAGGAGTGAGTTGAACATCATTGATGCTTCAAACTTGAGCTAGACTCACTTGGTTGCAAGAAAGGGCATGTGCTTTATTATTATCTCCATGATCTTGTAACTCATTATCATATGCCATGGAATTCTATGCTCCCTTGTATTTCATCTAACCTTTTGTAGGTACTTGGAAGAACTTCATTCCACAAGATTGCCATCAACTCCAATCATAAGCAATCTTGTTATTACCAAGTATCCACAACCCCTCTTGATGATGGAAGGAAGAAGACAACAAAAATATCCTTGACATATACTTGATCTTAGTTGCAAAATCTTAAGTGGTGTCATGTCATTAGGATATATCTATTGCACTTCCTTGTACGACTAATCTTTGTAGGTGATAAGAGTTCTAGAATGAGAAGGATAGCTCCAAACTCAAGATGATCTTCATCAACTTCAAGCATCCTGAACAAAAGTTCACCTACGAAACAACGTCATCAACATCATTCAAAGGTATGTACTCATATCCTTGAAAAGGCTTTACTCCAAGTCATGGGCTAAAGCAACTCAAGATATATGAACACATCAAAATGCTTAATCGAAAAATGGTAACCCCATTTTGAGCTTAAACGATGAGTATGACCTATGATCATGTACTATTGCTTGTCTCCTAAGTCAATATACTCTAATATAGGTGACCTAGTCACCGCCCATCATTTAGTTAAGAATCTTGTGTGTTTTACTCTCTTATTGCATGGTCTCTCGTAACCATTGAAATATTATCTATTTGATGACCTTTGTAAATTATTCGCATTTTTTAAACAGTTTTTTTATCTCTTTGAAAACAGAAACTTGGTTTATCTTTCGAAGTCACCGACTTAGATAACTCGGTTCTACCGAACTTGCAGATAAGCTGCACCACACAAACTCGGTATCACTGATTTATCCAACTCGGAGTCACCGATTTTCTTTGTGTTCAAATTTTATGTTTTCTTGATATAGTTTACTATGTTTTATGCTCACAAGATCATCTTGTTCTTTCTATGATTCCTTCTCAAAAAAAATTTAGGGGGAGAAGAACAAACAACTCTTAGGGGGAGAAATTATTTATTCAAGGATCCCTAGCTCCAAGGAGAAGAAAACTAAAATTTGCAAAAGGGAGAGAATTTACATTCAATGATCCCCTTAGTCTTTTCATGAACCCTACTTTCAGTGACCCTTGTTCTCAAGGATCCCTTCCTTGTCAATGATCCCTATCACTACTCCTAAATTTAACCTTTTTGGTATTTTATGCCAAAGGGGGAGAATATCATAGCTTCATACTAAAGGGAGAGTTACATCCTTATGCAAAGGGGGAGATATGATTTAGGGGGAGAGGAAAATATCAAAAGTTCACACTTATATAAACAAGGGGAGAACAACAATGTAGGGGGAGAAAACTATTTTTGGAGAATAGTCTTAAGTGAACAAAGGATTGCTTTTCTAACCCTATCTGATCCCAATATGTACATGCTGAGATTCAGAGGGGAGAGGATGTACTACCATACTTATCGGGGAGAAAAGTTGTAATAGATTAATGCTATTTATATGTTCTCTACATCTTGGTACTTGTTGAGTTCTATTGCTTTTGTTTAGTAGAATACTCTTGTGTTTCCTAACATTGTTTTCTCAAGTGCGTCTCTACTACTAGAATGCTTAAGAACTCAAGGTAAGTATATGCATCATATATACCCTCGGCGTCTATATACCCTCGACGTCTATATAAACCGGAGGGTTTTAGATAGTAGGGTAGAGAAACTCGTCTAGGGTTTAGCTATTCGATTTCGAGGTAGATCAACTATGTAACCTTCATACCATCAATATAATCAAGCAGGATGTAGGGTTTTACCTCCATAGGAGGGCTCAAACCTGGGTAAACATCGTCTCCTTCGTCCCGCATTACCATCGATCCTAGTCTCACAGCTCGGGACCCCCTACCCGAGATCTGCCAGTTTTGACACTGACATTGGTGCTTTCATTGAGAGTTCCGCTGTGATCGCCAAAGGAATCGATGGCTCGCCTTGTCATAAGCAAGGAGATCTACAGCCAGGATATTCACATCCCTGTGATAAGATCTTCACGGACGGCGACGTCTTGTCGCAAGCCGACCCGACTAGCCATCTTGGCCAGATCGAAAGCTTCGCCCCCAATCAAGGAATCAGATTTGGAACCCTAGAGTTCGTCGCTGATTCACGAGGAGAACTTGTCTTGATGGGACCCTCAACTCTCACGGAGGATCCCACAGATCCAGATGCCTCAATGCCGAAGACATCGGGCCCCACCTCTGAGGTGACCTTCACCCTCGGGCTGTCTAGAACGCCCAATCCAGTCGTTGTGTCATGATCCGCTATGGCCGAACAGGACCCGGATCCGCTTCAAGTGACTCTGGAACTGCGACGCCGCAGATCGACCCCACTCGCTTCAGCAACACGCATCCTACCATCGCCTCATTCCTAAATGAGCCGTTTGATCGGATTCAGACCATGCATATGACTGATGACCAGACCCCGGTCTATGACTGGCTTGGGCTTAAACCCGACGATAGGGAGATTTGTTGGTAGACGTAGTAGTAAATCAAAAAAAAATCCTACGATCACCAAGATCTATCCATGGAGAAACCAACAACGAGTGGGGAGAGATTGCATCTTCATACCTTTGAAGATCGCTAAGCGGAAATGTTACAAGAACGCGGTTGGTGGAGTCATACTCGCAGCGATTCAGATCGCGGTGGATTCCGATCTCAGCGCCGAACAACGGCGCCTCCGCGTTCAACACACATGAAGCCCGATGACGTCTCCTACGCCTTGATCTAGCAAGGAGGAAGGAGAGGTTTGAGGGAGAGCTCCGGCAGCACAACGGCGTGGTGACGGTGGAGCTATGTGAACTCCAGCAGGGCTTCGCCAAGCGGTACGGAGAACGAGGAAGAGGAAGGGCAGGGTTGCGCCGAGAGAGAGAGAGAGAGAAGTCGTGTCTCAAATCAGCCCAAACCCTTTCATATATATAGGAGGAGGGATAGGGAGGGCTGCCTTGGCCTCTCCTCCAAGGAGGAGAGGTTCGGCCGAACTAGGGATAGAGTCCACCTCCCACAAGGGAGGTGGACCTCCTCTTTAAAAACCCTTTTGCCCTTTATCTCTTGATCCCAGCCGCATGGGCCTTTCTAGAAGGTCTTAGCCAGACCAATAAGGGCTGGCACACCTCCTCTAAGGGCCCACAAAGTCCTATGGTCTTCACACCCCTCCCGGTGTCCTCCGGCACCCTCCCGGCACTCCCAGTACACTACCGATGAGCCCGAAAACTTTCCGGTGACCAAAACTGGACTTCCTATATATCAATCTTTACCTCCGGACCATTCCGGAACTCCTCGTGATGTCCAGGATCTCATCCGAGACTCCAAACAATCTTCCTATATACCATTTCCCTATAACCCTAGCATCATCGAACCTTAAGTGTGTAGACCCTACGGGTTCGGGAGACATGTAGACATGACCGAGACACCTATCCGGTCAATAACCAACAGCAGGATCTGGATACCCATGTTGGCTCCCACATGCTCCACGATGATTTCATCGAATGAACCACGAGAATTTGGCATATAAGCGGTGCTCTCGAAGTTTCATCAATACCAGCCTTAGATGCTCGGCATGTTCCTGTTCGTTCTTGGAGTAAATGAGTATGTCATTGAGATAAACCACGACGAATTTATCCAAATACTCCATGAAGATCGAATTCATCAGTCGAGAGAAGGTGGCTGGGGCATTGGTTAAACCGAAGGACATGACGGTGTACTCGTATTGGCCATAACGAGTGACAAAAGCCGTTTTAGGAATGTCCCCGTTTCTAATTCTGATTTGATGGTATCCCAACCTCAAATCCATTTTGGAGAAGACAGAGGATCCAACGAGTTGATCATACAAATCGTTGATCCTCGGGAGCGGATACTTGTTCTTGATAGTGACCAAATTCACTGGTCGGTAATCCACAACCATCCGATCCGATCCATCCTTCTTCTTAACAAAAAGGACGGGGCAAGCCCAAGGAGAAGAACTAGGACGAATGAAACCTTTCTTCAAAGCCTCATCGAGTTGGGTTTTTAGCTCAGCTAGTTCTAAGGGTGCCATCTTATAGGGCCTTCTGGCTATTGGAACTGTCCCTGGGATAAGTTCTATCACGAATTCAACATCTCTGACAGGTGGAATACCTGGCAGTTCTTCTGGAAAGACATCCGGGAAATCACGGACTACCGGAATATCTTCTAGCTCGGGGAGAGGGCTAGCATTTAGGGAATAGAGTTGGCGCTTGGTTGTTCGAGTAGAGACATTGACTGTCTCACCCGAGGGATGTGTAAGTTGAACATTCCTAGAATGAGTATCAATCTTGGCATAGTGGGCTTTCATCCAATCCATACCTAGAATGATATTGATGTCCGAAGACTTAAGAGCTATCAAAGATGCTAGGAATACTAGTCTATCCACCAGAATTTCATTGTCATGGCTCACTCTAGAAGTTTGCCACTTTGAACCAGGAGTCTGAACTACTAAAGGAGTGGGCATGTCACAGAAAGACATGTTATGCAATTGTGCATAACTTTCTGAGATGAATGAATGAGATGCCCTAGTATCAAATAGAACAGATGCTGGATGGCTATTAACAAGAAGCATACCTAGAATGACATCAGGGTCTTCAAGAGCTTCTTCAGCAGACACATAATTAACTCGCCCACGGGCAGGAGTTGGCTTCACATAGAAGGCTTTCCCTGGTTTTCCGCGTCCAGCGGGCTTGGCATTGTTCTGGGGACATTCACGAGAATAATGTCCCGGTTCTCCACACTTGTAGCATACCACTGTGGCACGAGGGGCAACATTTACTTGTGGTCCTCCAAATGGTCTGGGTGGAGGGTTGGACTGAACTGGACGAGGTGCCTGGAAGGATGCCTCGCAGTGTACCTTGCCGGCATAGCTGCATTGGGTACCCATATTCGGCGCTGTTTGGGTCCTGAACCCGATGCAGGGTTGAAGTCACGGTTATGCTTCCTCGAGGCCTCGTAGTCAGTTTGTCCGGACTCAGCATTGATGGCCTTATTGATGAGAGCCTGGAAGGTCGTGCACTCATGCAAGCAAAGATCTCGGCGAAGCTCAGCATTAAGTCCCTTGCGGAACCTAGCCTGCTTCTTGGCATCAGTTGAGACTTTCTCCGGGGCATAGCGAGCAAGATTACCAAACTCGCGACTGTATGCATCCACTGACAATCTGCCTTGTGTGAAGGCACATAATTCCTCTCTCTTGCGGTCCATCAGCCCTTCCGAGATGTGATGGATACTGAATGCGGCGCTAAACTCTGCCCAGGTTAGCGTAGGTCCTTGGGGACGCATAGCTTCATAGCTTTCCTACCACAGGTTGGCAGGTCCCTCCAGAAAGTATGTCGCAAAGGTCACCTTACTGGCCTCTGAAACATTTGCAGCTCGAATCTTGCGTGACATACTGGTCAACCAATCATCCGCATCGAGGGGATCGATCGAGTGATGGTACTTAGGCGGACACAGTTTAATGAAGTCACCAAGTGACACTCCATCATGGTGATCATTGCGGGGAGCACGAGCTGTGTTCTGTTCAATTCTCTCTAACAGTCTGTTGGTCTCCCTCTTATTCCGTTCAGCTTCTAGCATCACCTCCGCTAGAGATGGTGCTCGTGGCAGCTCTTCTTGCCTTGGCTGGCTACTCTCGCCTTGCTCATGAGCATGCACGGGGTTGTTCCTGGTTGACACCATCCTGAGGAAAACAATCCATAGCTTAGACATGGGGAACAACAACTCTAGGGCATGAATTAAGGAATGCACTGATCAACATGGCATGTAAGATAAACACCAATCAACATGGTAAAGCAACTACCATATGAACATTAGGTTTCATACACACCATGGCTTAGTTCAGTACAAACCCAAGCTGAAAACAACTACAGAGAGATGACACCACTCATCGGAGGCATTACAAGCATCCTATACATTATCTATCTACACCTCCGGAACTCAAATCTCGACCTTAATCATATCCCACAAGACACGCAGGACTGTGGCGATACAACTACTACCATACTAGGTCTAACATCCATGCACTCAAACATCACCGTAGAATGCCTCGTACAGGTTACCCCCGTGACCTGGGAGCTGAACCTGAGGATCTGGAAACACTCTAGCCTGGGATCCTTGGAAACCATAAGGACACGGGTGTGGCCTTGGTCCCCTTGTCGGTGGCAACAGCGGTCCTCGAAGAGGGGTGATGCCTCCAACATCAGGCCAGTCTACATGTGCTGGCAAATGAGTCCGCGAGGGAGTCAGCATCTCCAAATCTCCATAACCTGTCTGCACGACAGGTGCCAACTACGTCAAGGCTGTCCAAAGACGGGCACGGGTAGCATAGAGCTCCATGCGTAGGGCACGTGCATCACGATCCCTATTCTCCAACATCTGAGCGGTCACCTGCAGTCTAGGGTCTTCATGAGAATGATCAGAATAGGCTGCACTGAGATATCCATCCTCTCCTCCCATGGAAGCAGGAACATAGCAGAACTCCGTGTTCTGAAGCAGACCATGGTGAAACCTCATAATAGTCAGCATGGTGTAAGCGGCTTCCTGAACTGCCATATCTATGGTAACTCCCAATCCATGAGTCCAGTGAAGCGGCTCTGCAGCTCCAGGATAGGAAGGATATATCCTAACGGTACACAGATACTGACTCTGGTTGAAATCTTGATACTGCTCCTCCACTGTGTACTCTGGGTACCAACGATATCCAGCCTCTATCATCACTCTAACCAACATGGCCATGTGACCCGGCACATCGATGCACCTGGTCAGACGAACCACCTGACGGAAAGGACGAGAGGGCATTTGAAACAGAGAACGATGCAAAGACATTAGAGATCCTAGCAGAAATTGGACAACATAACGGCTGTAATTGCTCAAGAAATTTTTTGAGACAATTGAAAAGAGATTGGAAAGGCATAACCACTCGACTATCTAGACTCAAATCTCTTCTCCAACTGTTTGTCACATCAACAACACTAAAGTAACTGCACTTACTCACAAACAGGCTAGCTATTGGTCCATGGCTAGTAACTCGTCATCCTAAGCAATAGATGAGGATCCTAGTTCCTATCCCCGTAGAAAAGATGAGAATGACCCAGCATAGAATAACTTGGGAAGAGGAGTAAAAAGAGCCTTACGTTCCCTTCCACAATCAATTCCCCTACTAATCTATAGTGTTTCTAGACTCAACTTCGGCCGGTTTGGCTTGGTAGTCCTACAGTCAGTTAGGCTCTGATACCAACGCTGTCGGGACCCCGATCCTAAGTCATATGATTCCATACTGTAACAAGCCACATCACCTTGTGGCCTCACGCACGGTACTCCACGGCTGCCACCTTACCTTGGTCGGGACCGTTTGCGTCTTTTGGCTCACGTATGTGAACATGTCGCTGGCAATCACACAACAAAGAACCCGGGCCGACATAACTAGTCATAGAACCCAAGTGGCACATCCGTACGGAAACAGGCATACATAACCCAGCAATGCAGGTGTCGGCCTCAAGCGTGTGTAGACGAGTCGTAGCAAGTTACAATGACTCCATTACGTCGCGAGACATGAATGTCATCACTGCACGTAGACGAGTCGTAACGGGCTACAGGGACTCCATTACACTGCGAGACATTTCCCCGAACGGACAGACACAGCAGCAAAGAAGGATACATGCCGGTCAATCAATGTGTCCGGAGCAGTAGCAAGCTACCATGGCTCGGTGGAAGCACAAAGAGGCAGTTTCCCGTAAGGAGTACTACTAAAGGCACACGACTAGGTGTCGGATCCCATACATACCGTTGCACGTCACACGTACGCACGACATGCCCGATATGCATAGATACAACCATGGCATCACAACATAACCATACAATAACATGACTTTTATTTAAGAGGCTCAAACGAGCCTTGCATAATATGTTCATACAGACAGGGGTCACATGACCCGGCACTCAAATCATACAAACATAGTCATACAAGCCAGCGGAAACTTAAGCTGTCTGAGTACAGACGGCAAAATATAAAAGAGGCACATGGCCTGACTATCTACAGCCCACCACATGGGCAAGATCGTAGCTGGGACACCAGCTATTCAGCATCGTCAACGTCTAGATAAAACCCACCTTATGGGTCCTGGTTTTCTTCTACAACATTAATTAAGCAAGGATGAGTACAATCGTACTCAGCAAGTCTTTAAAACAGACCTAGTCTAATTATGCTCATGTATCAACAAAGGGGTGGGGAAGTTTATGCAGAAAGCCAGCTTTGACTCATGGCTAACCTACACTACTCAGTTTTAAATACTTTGTTACACTTTTATTTATCGCACGCGAGTCCACTAACTCCATCACAATACACCACCATAGACTCACCTTCCCCTTCCGGAAGAGTGCGATCCACGGTACTCACACTTGTCTTGAGATTTTTAGAAGTATCCATCTGATTATCTATGAACAGCATAAGTTCTCCAAGTAGTCCATATCCGAGGACGCGGCTATTCGAATAGTTTCATAACCCTGCAGGGGTGTACTTCTTCACACACGCTCTCGCCACTTATCGCTGTGTGCCATAAACCATGCACCTCGGCAACCTTCAAGCGGATGCCCAGCGAGGGAGTCGGCCACGACCGTCAATCACATAAGACCTCTAGTCCAGGCTACCGCCTATTTGAGACTGACCCGCACGGAAGTCCGGCCGAAGTTTCCTCTATGGTCCCAAACGATGTGCGCAGGGTTCCCAAGCCCACCATTCAGGTGACCCTTGGTACACCGTGCCACTGCCTACCGCGTCATAACCCACCCCGAGGGTCAGCGCTACGCACGACCTCCAACATGCTATAAACACCAGAAACTACTTGCAATACCTGGACCAAAGACTAAGCAACTGATAAGTCGAGCGGGGTCATATTTCAGGGCCCAGCATGTGGTAGTATCTCGTCTTGGATCACAAACACGGAACCCAGTTCCTAAGAACAGTCCCAATGAGACAACCCACTATGTACTCCTACATAGCCTCTCATCGCTACCTTTACCAAATCGTATTCATTATAAGCTCATCACATCGGACAACACTATTTCACCCAGTTCATCACCCAGATGAATCCGACTTGACACAACTCTAAGCATAGCAAGCATAGCAGGCAAAGTAAGCTAAGCACATCATGGCACAAGCATCTACCAGGTATGCTAGGTTGCAAGGTTTAGCTATTTACTGTGACAAGATCAGGTCATGCATAAGAATAGGATCATCTACCGTGTATAACTGACATGTGATCGTTTGTCCTAATGCAATAAATGAGAGCAGGAGCGAGAGAGTGGGATGTTATCAGAATGATCAATGAGGTTGCTTGCCTTGCTGGGTTGCGGAAGAGTTCTCTCCTTCGTCAGGGTACGGAGTAGTATCCTCCGGATTAGGGCCTACCGCAACGCAGATGAAACATTCAATACAAGCAGATGCAACAATATGATGCATGATCATGGCATGATAGTATGCATGGATGAGCTAATATAACTAGTGATCATGTCAATTTGAAATGCATTTGAATATAGGTTCAAAGTTGTTCTCATTTCAAAATCTTTATATTGACCTAATGCTAAAATGTCCATGTTCACCTATTTAGGTTGCTCTAACATGCATGAGAATAGCACCATTGGATTCATTGGATTTTTCTGATAAATTTTCATATATAAATTATTTTCATCTGACTTACAGATTAATTTATATGATTTTTCAAAGTTTTAAATAATTTCTGGAATTATTTTTAAACAGGAAATTGACTTATGACATCAGCCTGATGTCATCATGACGTGTCAGTGTCTGATTAGCTTAGTTAACTAAATTAAACTAATCTTAATCATTAACAATCCCTGGGCCCACATGTCATAGACTAATTAGCTTAATTATTTTAATTAATTATTTTCTTTAAACTAACCAGGGTTAACCAGGGGGTGGCCCCACCTGTCAGGGTCAACTCCCGTGGTCAAAACGACCAGAGCCACCGGCGACGAGCCGCCGGCGACTCCAGAAGCGGCGGTGGGGCTCGGGTTTCCTCCTCCGGCGACCAAATGGACGGCGGAGGGCACCAAACTGATCTACGCACACGCGTGCGTCCATTCTGACCCTTCCCTGGAGCAGAGGTGGTCGGAATCGGCGCCGGCGATGAGCTTGGCGGCGGCCGGAGCTCGGACGAGCACGGGCTCGTCGAGCCAGAGCTTGAACGGGGCATCCGAGACCTCCAGAGGCTTCCTGGAAGCCTCCTGAGCACGATGGCGCACTCAGAAACTAGCTTCGGTCGCCATGACGGCGACCACGACCTCACCGGCGGCGGGGAGCTTTCGGGCTCAAGGGAAATCGGCACTATGTGGCTCAAATCAAGGGGGAAAAGGGGGGGAAAGAACCGGGGGCTCACGACGAGTGCAGCGGCGTCAACGGCTGGCTCGGGGAGGACCTGGAACGGCGGCGACCTTCGAATTCTTCTCCGGCAACCCAAGGAGGAAGACAGGGGCGCGACGGCGATAGAAGCCCTCCGGCGATGCGTGGCTCGTCTGGAAGGAAGAGGAGGTCCAGGCGGTCCTTTTGGCTGGCTCAGGCGGCGCGGGGGTTGGCTAGAACGTCGGCGATGAGCTCGGGAAGCTCTCGGCCATGGCGGAGACAGAGGGGGCGAATGCACGCGCGCGCGAGAGAGAGAGCGGTGACGGAGGAGAGGAGAAGGCACGAGGCGGCTCGTGACGCACTCAGGGGGGGGGGCACGGTAGCCAGGCGAGCAGGGAGGAGGTGGAGGCCTCGCCGGCGCCGCGCGGCACTTCGCCTCTACCTACTGGCAGAGGTTGAAGATGACCGCTTGGCCGTGGTGGGCTGGGCCGCCTCCTTCTCTAGGCCAGGTAAGCCTCTTCTGGCTTTTTTTTAATTCTTTTTTCTGCTTTCTAACATTTGTTTTATTTCTTTGAAGGTCCAAATAACTTTTTGAAATGACCCACATATTTTCTAAATTGAAGTTTGAATATTCCAAACTCATAACAACAGTTTCAGATTATTTGGAAAACAGTGATAATGATAATTGCTTTATTTATCATTTTCCACGGACTTAAACCATTAATTCCAATTATTTTAAATGTTCAGTTAATTCAAATGGCCCCTGGTATATCCATGTCCATAATTATCAGACATAGGGGACATTTTTTATGGGCATTTTGGATTTGTTGAAATTTCATTTATCTGGAATTTCTTTAATTCATGAATGCTTGGGGTTTCTTTTCTTTCTCCCCATTTCATATTGATGCAATGATGATGATGATGATGCAAACACATTGCTAGCCTATGACACTTGCTAGGGTTGTGACATTCGCAAGGGCAATAGCTCCAGTGTTGTCACACAATACAGTCATCGGTCCCGACGCACTTGGAATTACTCCTAGGTTGGTGATGAACTCCTTCATCCAGACTCCTTCCTTTGCTGCTTCCGAAGCAGCTATGTACTCCGCTTCACATGTAGATGCCGCCACAACGCTTTGTTTGCTGCTGCACCAGCTGACTGCCCCTCCGTTCAAAACATACACGTATCTGGTTTGCGACTTGGAGTCGTCCGGATCTGTGTCGAAGCTAGCATCAATGTAACCCTTTACGACGACCTCTTAGGCACCTCCATATACGAGAAACATGTCCTTTGTCCTTTTCACGTACTTCAGGATATTCTTGACCGTTGTCCAGTGTTCCGCTCCGGGATCACTTTGGTACCTCCCCACCAAACTTATGGCAAGGTTCACATCAGGTCTGGTACACAACATGGCATAGATAATAGAGCCTATGGATGAAGCATAGGGGATGACACTCATCTCTTCTCTATCCTTTGTCATGGTTGGGCATTGAGTCGTACTCAATCTCACACCTTGTAACACAGGCAAGAACCCCTTCTTGGACTGATCCATATTGAACTTCTTCAATATCTTGTCAAGGTATGTGCTTTGTGAAAGACCTATGAGGCGTCCTGATCTATCTCTATAGATCTTGATGTTGGGAATATGCCCTAGAGGCAATAATAAAATGGTTATTATTGTATTTCCTCATTCATGATAATTGTCTGTTATTCATGCTATAATTGTGTTAACCGGAAACCGTAATACATGTGTGAATACATAGACCACAACGTGTCCCTAGTGAGCCTCTAGTTGGCTAGCTCGTTGATCAATAGATGGTCACGGTTTCATGACCATGGACATTGGATGTCATTGATAATGGGATCACATCATTAGGAGAATGATGTGATGGACAAGACCCAATCCTAAGCATAGCACAAGATCGTGTAGTTCGTTTGCTAAAGCTTTTCAATGTCAAGTGTCGTTTCCTTAGACCATGAGATTGTGTAACTCCCGGATACCGTAGGAATGCTTTGGGTGTGCCAAACGTCACAACGTAACTGGGTGGCTATAAAGGTACGCTACGGGTATCTCCGAAAGTGTCTGTTGGGTTGACACGAATCGAGACTGGGATTTGTCACTCCGTGTGACGGAGAGGTATCTCTGGGCCCACTCGGTAAGACATCATCATTATGAGCTCAATGTGACTAAGGAGTTAGTCACGGGATGATGTATTATGGAACGAGTAAAGAGACTTGCCGGTAACGAGATTGAACTAGGTATGGGGATACCGACGATCGAATCTCGGGCAAGTACCATACCGATAGACAAAGGGAATTGTATACGGGATTGATTGAATCCTTGACATCGTGGTTCATCCGATGAGATCATCGTGGAGTACATGGGAGCCAACATGGGTATCCAGATCCCGCTGTTGGTTATTGACCGGAGAGGTGTCTCGGTCATGTCTACGTGTCTCCCGAACCCGTAGGGTCTACACACTTAAGGTTCGATGACGCTAGGGTTATAGGGAAATAGTGTACATGGTTACCGAAGGTTGTTCGGAGTCCCGGATGAGATCCCGGACATCACGAGGAGTCCCGGAATGGTCCGGAGACGAAGATTGATATATAGGAAGTGAGGTTTTGGTTACCGTAAGTGTTCCGGGTGTCTCCGGTAGTGTACCGGGACCACCGGAAGGGTTCCGGGGGTCCACCAAGTGGGCCCACCTGCCCCGGAAGGTTCCATGGGCCAAGAGTGGGAGGGAGCCAGCCCCTAGGTGGGCTAGTGCGCCTCCCACCCCAGCCCAAGGCGCATCAAGGGTGGAGGGGGGCAAACCCTAGGCGTGGATGGGCCTTAAGTCCCACCCTAGGGCGCCTCCACCTCTCCCTGCCCTGTTCGCCGGCCAGATGGGCTCTTGGAGGCTGCCGCCACCCCTAGGGTGGAACCCTAGGGCGCAGCCCCTCCTCTCCCCTCCTCCTATATATAGTGGTGGGTTTTAGGGCTGCACAACACACGAGTTCATCTCCTCCCAGGCGCAGCCCTACCTCCTCTTCTCCTCGTTCTCCGTAGTGCTTAGCGAAGCTCTGTCGGAGTACCACGCAGCTCCACCGCCACCACGCCGTCGAGCTGCCGGAGCTCTCCCTCAACCTCTCCTCCCTCCTTGCTGGATCAAGGCGTAGGAGACGTCACCGGGCTGCACGTGTGTTGAACGCGGAGGTGCCGTCCGTTCGGCACTTGATCGGATCTACCGCGATCTGAATCGCTGCGAGTACGACTCCATCAACCGCGTTCTAGCAACGCTTCCGCTTAGCGATCTTCAAAGGTATGAAGATCCAATCTCTCCCTGCTCGTTTGCTGGTTTCTCCATAGATAGATCTTGGTGACACGTAGAATTTTTTTGATTTACTACTATGTCTCCCAACAGTGGCATCATGAGCTAGGTCTATGCGTAGAATCTATGCACGAGTAGAACACAAAGCAATTGTGGGCGTCGATTTTGTCAATATGCTTGCCGTTACTAGTATTATCTCGATTCGACGGTATTGTGGGATGAAGCGGCCCGGACCAACCTTACACGTACGCTTACGTGATACCGGTTCCACCACCTGACATGCACTAGTTGCATAAGGTGGCTAGCGGGTGTCTGTCTCTCCCACCTTAGTCGGATTGGATTCGATGAAACGGGTCCTTATGAAGGGTAAATAGCAATTGGCATATCACATTGTGGTTTTGGCATAGGTAAGAAACGTTCTTGCTAGAAACCTATAGCAACCACGTAAAAACTTGCAACTACAAATTAGAGGACGTCTAACTTGTTTTTGCAGCATATGCCTCGTGATGTGATATGGCCAAAAGGATGTGATGTGATGCATTGTGATGTATGAGATTGATCATGTTCTTGTAATAGGGTTCACGACTTGCAGGTCGATGACTATGACAACCGGCAGGAGCCATAGGAGTTGTCTTATTTTATTGTATGACCTGCGAGTCAATCATAAACACAATGTAATTACTTTACTTTATTGCTATGCATTAGCCATAGTAGTAGAAGTAATAGTTGGCAAGACAACTTCATGAAGACACAATGATGGAGATCATGATGATGGAGATCATGGTGTCGTGCCGGTGACAGTGATGATCATGCTGCCCCGAAGATGGAGATCAAAGGAGCAAGATGATATTAGCCATATCATGTCACTATATTGATTGCATGTTATGTTTATCATGTTTACATCTTATTTGCCTAGAACGACGGTAATAAATAAGATGATCTCTCAATAAAATTTCAAGAGAAGTGTTCACCCTAACTGTGCACCGTTGCTAAGGATCATTGTTCCGAAGCATCACGTGATGATCGGGTGTGATAGGTTCTAACGTTCGCATACAACGGGTGTAAGCCAGATTTAAACACGCGAAACACTTAGGTTGACTTGACAAGCCTAGCATGTACAGACATGGCCTCAGAACACGGAAGACCGAAAGGTCGAACATGAGTCGTATAGAAGATACGATCAACATGAAGATGTTCACCATGGATGACTAGTCTGTCTCACGTGATGATCGGACACGGACTAGTTGACATGGATCATGGTTAACTTAGATGACTAGAGAGATGTCTATCTAAGTGGGAGTTCACTGAATAATTTGATTATGTGAACTTAATTATCATGAACTTAGTCTAAAATTGCCTTTACTATCTATATTGTAGATCCAATGGCCAACGCAAATGTCAACCTCAATTTCAACGCGTTCCTAGAGAAAACCAAGCTGAAAGATGATGGAAGCAACTATGCGGACTGGGTCCGTGGCTTGAGGATCATCCTCATAGCTTCCAAGAAACTGTATGTCCTTGATGCACCGCTAGGTGACCCACCCCTTCTCCCAGCAGAACAAGACGTTGCGAACGCTTGGCATTCTCGCTGCGATGACTACTCCCTTGTTCAGTGCGGCATGCTTTACAGTTTAGAACCGCGGCTCCAAAAGCGTTTTGAGCAACACGGAGCATATGAGACGTTCCAAGAGCTGAAACTGGTCTTTCAAGCTCATGCCTGGGTCGAGAGATATGAAGTCTCCGACAAGTTCTTTAGTTGTAAGATGGAGGAGAACAGTTCTGTCAGTGAGCACATCCTCAAGATGTCTGGGCTTCATGACCGCTTGAATCAGCTAGGAGTTAACATCCCGGATGACTCGGTCATTGACAGAATCCTCCAGTCGCTTCCACCTAGCTACAAGAGCTTTGTGATAAACTACAACATGCAGGGGATGGAGAAGTCCATTCCTGAGTTGCACTCGATGCTGAAATCAGCAGAGGTCGAGATCAGAAAGGAGCATCAAGTGTTGATGGTAAATAAGACCACTAGTTTCAAGAAAGGCAAGGGTAAGAAGAACTTTAAGAAGGATGGCAAAGCTGTTGCCGTGCCCGGTAAGCAAGTTACCGGGAAGAAGAAGAAAAACGGATCCAAGCCTGAGACTAAGTGCTTTTATTGCAAGGGTACCGGTCACTGGAAGCGGAACTGCCCCAAGTACTTAGCGGATAAGAAGGACGGTAATGTTAAAGGTATATGTGATATACTTGTTATTGATGTGTACTTGACCAGCGCTCGTAGTAGCTCCTGGGTATTTGATACTGGTGCAGTTGCTCACATTTGTAACTCCAAGCAGGAGTTGCGGAATAAGCGGAGGCTGGCCAAGGACGAGGTGACGATGCGCGTCGGGAATGGTTCCAAGGTCGATGTGATCGCCGTCGGCACGCTACCCCTACATCTACCTTCGGGATTAGTTTTGAACCTCAATAATTGTTATTTAGTACCAGCTTTGAGCATGAACATTGTATCAGGATCTCGCTTGATGCCAGATGGCTACTCATTTAAATCCGAGAATAATGGTTGTTCTATTTATATGAGAGAAATGTTTTATGCTCATGCCCCGCTGGCCAATGGTTTATTTTTGATAAATCTCGAACGTGATGTTACACATGTCCATAGTGTGAGTACCAAAAAGTGTAAAGTTGATAACGATAGTCCCACTTACATGTGGCACTGCCGTCTTGTACATATTGGTGTCAAACGCATGAAGAAGCTCCATGCTGATGGACTTTTGGGGTCACTTGATTTCGAATCATTTGACACATGCGAACCATACCTCATGGGCAAGATGACCAAGACTCCGTTCTCTGGAACAATGGAGTGAGCAACTGACTTGTTGGAGATAATACATACCGATGTATGCTGTCCAATGAGTGTGGAGGCTCGCGGTGGCTACCGTTATGTTATGACTTGAGCATATATGGGTATGTCTACTTAATGAAACACAAGTCTGAAACCTTTGAAAGGTTCAAGGAATTTCAGAGTGAGGTCGAGAATTAACGTGACAGGAAAATAAAATGCCTACGATCTGATCATGGCGGAGAATATTTAAGTCACGAGTTCGGCACGCACCTTAGGAAATGTGGAATTGTTTCACAGCTCACGCCGCCCGGCACACCTCAGCGAAATGGTGTGCTGAACGTTGTAATCGCACTCTATTGGATATGGTGCGATTTATGATGTCTCTTACCGACTTACCGCTATCATTTTGGGGGTATGCATTAGAGACTGCCGCATTCACTTTAAATAGGGCACCGTCTAAATCCGTTGAGACGACACCGTATGAATTATGGTTTGGAAAGAAACCTAAGCTGTCGTTTCTAAAAGTTTGGGGATGCGATGCTTATGTGAAGAAACTTCAACCTCAAAAGCTCGAACCCAAAGCGGAAAAGTGCGTCTTCATAGGATATCCCAAGGAAACTATTGGGTATACCTTCTACCTACGATCCGAGGGAAAAGTCTTTGTTGCCAAGAGTGGATCCTTTCTCGAGAAAGAGTTTATCTCGAAAGAAGTAAGTGGGAGGAAAATAGAACTTGATGAGGTAAATGTACCTCCACTCGAACCGGAAAGTAGCGCAGCACGCGAAGTTGTTTCTGTGGAGCCTACACCGGCTAGAGAGGAAGTTAATGATGATGATCATGAAGCTTCAGATCAAGTCGCTATTCGAAGGTCCACTAGGACACGTTCCGCACCAGAGTGGTATGGCAATCCTGTCCTAGAGATCATGTTGTTGGACAACGGTGAACCTTCGAACTATGAAGAAGCGATGGCGGGCCCGGATTCCGACAAATGGCTTGAGGCCATGAAATCCGAGATAGGATCCATGTATGAGAACAAAGTAAGGACTTTGGTGGACTTGCCTGATGATAAGCGAGCCATTGAAAACAAATGGATCTTTAAGAAGAAGACTCACGCGGACGGTAATGTGACCGCCTATAAGGCTCGGCTTGTCGCTAAGGGTTATCGACAAGTTCAAGGAGTTGACTACGATGAGACTTTCTCACCCGTAGCGATGCTAAAGTCAGTCCGAATCATGTTAGCAGTTGCCGCATTTTATGATTATGAGATCTGGCAAATGGACGTCAAAACGGCATTCCTCAATGGCTTCCTCAAGGAAGAACTGTATATGATGCAGCCGGAAGGTTTTGTCGATCCTAAAGATGTTAACAAGGTATGCAAGCTCCAGCGCTCCATCTATGGGCTGGTGCAAGCATCTCGGAGTTGGAACATTCGCTTTAGTGAAGTGATTAAAGCGTTTGGGTTTGTACAGGTTTATGGGGAATGTTCCAACTCCGAGATGCTTGCACCAGCCCATAGATGGAGCGCTGGAGCTTGCATACCTTGTTAGCATCTTTAGGATCGACAAAACCTTCCGGCTGCATCATATACAGTTCTTCCTTGAGGAAGCCATTAAGGAATGCCGTTTTGACGTCCATTTGCCATATCTCATAATCATAAAATGCGGCAATTGCTAACATGATTCGGACAGACTTCAGCATCGCTATGGGTGAGAAACTCTCATCGTAGTCAACTCCTTAAACTTGTCGATAACCCTTACCGACAAGCAGAGCCTTATAGACGATCACATTACCATTCGCGTCAGTCTTCTTCCTAAAGATCCATTTATTTTCAATGGCTCGCTTATCATCAGGCAAGTCCACCAAAGTCCACACTTTGTTATCATACATGGATCCTATCTCGGATTTCATGGCTTCAAACCATTTGTTGGAATTCGGGCCCGCCATCGCTTCTTGATAGTTCGAAGGTTCACTGTTGTCCAACAACATGATCTCCAGGACAGGGTTGCCGTACCACTCTGGTGCGGAACGTGTCCTAGTGGACCTTCGACATTCTACAGTAACTTGATCTGAAGTTTCATGATCATCATAATTAACTTCCTCTCCAGCCGGTGCAGGCTCCATAGAAACAACTTCCTGTGCTGTGCTACTCTCCGATTCAAGTGGAGGTACAATTACCTCATCAAGTTATATTTTCCTCCCACTTACTTCTTTCGAGAGAAACTATTTCTTGAGAAAGGATCCATTCTTGGCAACAAAGACTTTGCCCTTGGATTGTAGGTAGAAGGTATACCCAATAGTCTCTTTGGGATATCCTATGAAGATGCACTTTTCCGTTTTGGGTTCGAGCTTCTCAGGTTGAAGTTTCTTCACATAAGCATCGCATCCCCTAGCTTTTAGAAATGACAGCTTAGGTTTCTTTCCAAACCATAATTCATACGGTGTTGTCTCAACGGATTTTGACGGTGCCCTATTTAAAGTGAATGCGGCAGTCTCTAATGCATATCCCCAAAATGATAGCGGTAAGTCGGTAAGAGACATCATAGATCATACCATATCTAATAGAGTGCGATTACGACGTTCAGACACACAGTTCGCTGAGGTGTGCCAGGCGGCGTGAGTTGTGAAACAATTCCACATTTCCATAGGTGCGTGCCAAACTCGTGACTTAAATATTCTCCGCCACGATCCGATCGTAGGCACTTTATTTTCCTGTCACGTTGATTCTCTACCTCACTCTGAAATTCCTTGAACCTTTCAAAAGTTTCAGACTTATGTTGCATTAAGTAGACATACCCATATCTACTCAAGTCATCAGTGAGGGTGAGAACATAATGATAGCCACCACGAGCCTCGACACTCATTGGACCGCATACATCGGTATGTATTATTTCCAACAAGTCAGTTGCTCGCTCCATTGTTCCAGAGAACAGAGTCTTAGTCATCTTGCCCATGAGGCATGGTTCGCACGTGTCAAATGATTCGAAATCAAGAGACTCCAAAAGTCCATCAGCATGGAGCTTCTTCATGCGTTTGACACCAATATGACCAAGGCGGCAGTGCCACATGTAAGTGGGACTATCGTTATCAACCTTACACTTTTTGGTACTCACACTATGGACATGTGTAACATCACGTTCGACATTCATCAAAAATAAACCCTTGACCAGTGGGGCATGACCATAAAACATTTCTCTCATATAAATAGAACAACCATTATTCTCAGATTTAAATGAGTAGCCATCTCGCATCAAGCTAGATCCAGATACAATGTTCATGCTCAAAGCTGGTACTAAATAACAATTATTAAGGTTTAACACTAATCCTGAAGGTAGATGTAGAGGTAGCGTGCCGACGACGATCACATCAACCTTGGAACCATTCCCGACGCGTATTGTCACCTCGTCCTTTGCCAGCCTCCGCTTATTCCGTTGCTCCTGCTTGGAGTTACAAATGTGAGCAACTGCACTGGTATCAAATACCCAGGAGCTACTACGAGCGCTGGTTAGGTACACATCAATAACAAGTATATCACATGTACCTTTAACGTTGCCGTCCTTCTTATCCGCTAAGTACTTGGGGCAGTTCCGCTTCCAGTGACCGATACCCTTGCAATAAAAACACTCAGTCTCATGCTTGGGTCCATTCTTTTTCTTCTTCTTTCTGGCAACTTGCTTACCGGGCGCAGCAACAACTTTGCCGTCCTTCTTGAAGTTCGTCTTACCCTTGCCTTTCTTGAAACTAGTGGTCTTATTCACCATCAACACCGGATGCTCCTTTTTGATCTCGACCTCTGCTGATTTCAGCATCGAGTACAACTCAGGAATGGACTTCTCCATCCCTTGCATGTTGTAGTTCATCACAAAGCTCTTGTAGCTAGGTGGAAGCGACTGGAGGATTCTGTCAATGACCGAGTCATCCGGGAGATTAAATCCCAGCTGAGTCAAGCGGTTGTGAAACCTAGACGTCTTGAGGATGTGCTCACTGACATAACTATTCTCCTCCATCTTACAGCTGAAGAACTTGTCGGGGACGTCATATCTCTCGACCCGGGCATGAGCTTGGAAAACCAGTTTCAGCTCTTGGAACATCTCATATGCTGTGTGTTGCTCAAAACACTTTTGGAGCCCCGGTTCTAAATTGTAAAGCATGCCGCACTGAACAAGGGAGTAATCATCGCAGCGAGAATGCCAAGCGTTCGCAGCATCCTTCTCTGCTGGGAGAAGGGTGGGTCACCTAGTGGTGCATCAAGGACATACAATTTCTTGGAAGCTATGAGGATGATCCTCAAGCCACGGACCCAGTCCGCATAGTTGCTTCCATCATCTTTCAGCTTGGTTTTCTCTAGGAACGTGTTGAAATTGAGGGTGACATTCGCGTTGGCCATTGGATCTACAATATAGATTATAAAGATAATTTTAGACTAAGTTCATGATAATTAAGTTCACATAATCAAATTATTTAATGAACTCCCACTTAGATAGACATCTCTCGAGTCATCCAAGTGACACATGATCCATGTAAACTAGCCCGTGTCCGATCATCACGTGAGACGGACTAGTCATCCATGGTGAACATCTCCATGTTGATCGTATCTTCTATACGACTCATGTTCGACCTTTCGGTCTTCCGTGTTCCGAGGCCATGTCTGTACATGCTAGGCTCGTCAAGTCAACCTAAGTGTATCGTGTGTGTAAATCTGGCTTACACCCGTTGTATGCGAACGTTAGAACCTATCACACCTGATCATCACGTGGTGCTTCAGAATGACGATCCTTAGCAACGGTGCACAGTTAGGGTGAACACTTCTCTTGAAATTTTTATTGAGAGATCATCTTATTTACTACTGTCGTTCTAAGCAAATAAGATGTAAACATGATAAACATTGCATGCAATCAATATAGTGACATGATATGGCCAATATCATCTTGCTCCTTTGATCTCCATCTTCGGGGCACCATGATCATCACTGTCACTGGCACGACACCATGATCTCCATCATTGTGTCTTCATGAAGTTGTCTCGCCAACTAGTACTTCTACTACTATGGATAACGTTTAGCAATAAAGTAAAGTAATTACATGGCGTTTATGATTGACACGTAGGTCATACAATAAAATAAGACAACTCCTATGGCTCCTAAGGGTTGTCATACTCATCGGCATGCAAGTCGTGAATCCTATTACAAGAACATGATCAATCTCATACATCACAATGCATCACATCACATTCTTTGGCCATATCACATCACAAGGCATATGCTGCAAAAAACAAGTTAGACGCCCTCTAATTTGTAGTTGCAAGTTTTTACGTGGCTGCTGTAGGTTTCTAGCAAGAACGTTTCTTACCTATGCCAAAACCACAACGTGATATGCCAATTCCTATTTACCCTTCATAAGGACCCTTTTCATCGAATCCAATCCAACTAAGGTGGGAGAGACAGACACCCGCTAGCCACCTTATGCAACAAGTGCATGTCAGGCGGTGGAACCAGTCTCACGTAAGCGTACGTGTAAAGTCGGTCCGGGCCGCTTCATCCCACAATACCGCCGAATCAAGATAAGACTAGTAGTGGTAAGCATATTAACAAAATCGACGCCCACAACAACTTGTGTTCTACTCGTGCATAGATTCTACGCATAGACCTAGCTCTGATACCATTGTTGCTAGACGTAGTAGTAAATAAAAAAAATTCCTACGATCACCAAGATCTATCCATGGAGAAACCAGAAACGAGTGGGGAGAGATTGCATCTTCATACCTTTGAAGATCGCTAAGCGGAAGCGTTACAAGAATGCGGTTGGTGGAGTCGTACTCGCAACGATTCAGATCGCGGTGGATTCCGATCTCAATGCCGAACAACGGCGCCTCCGCGTTCAACACACGTGCAGCCCGATGATGTCTCCTACGCCTTGATCCAACAAGGAGGAAGGATAGGTTTGAGGGAGAGCTCTAGCAACATGACGACATGGTGAAGGTGGAGCTACGTGAACTCCGGCAGGGCTTCGCCAAGTGCTACAGAGAACGAGGAAGAGGAAGGGTAGGGCTGCGCTGAGAGAGAGAGAGAAGTAGTGTCTCAAATCAGCCCAAACCCTTGCATATATATAGGAGGAGGGAGAGGGAGGGCTGCCTTGGCCTCTCCTCCAAGGAGGAGAGGTTCGGCCGAACTAGGGATAGAGTCCACCTCCCACAAGGGAGGTGGATCTCCTCTTTTAAAACCCTTTTGCCCATTATCTCTTGATCCCAGCCGCATGGGACTTTCTAGAAGGTCTTGGCCAGCCCAATAAGGGCTATCAAACCTCCTCTAAGTGCCCACAAAGTCCTATGGTCGTCACACCCCTCCCGAGGTCCTACGGCACCCTCCTGGCACTCCCGTACACTACCGATGAGCCCGAAAACTTTTCGGTGACCAAAACTGGACTTCCTATATATCAATCTTTACCTCCGGACCATTCTGGAGATTCTTGTGATGTCTGGGATCTCATACGGGACTCCGAACAATCTTTGGTAATCACGTATACCATTTCCCTATAACCCTAGCGTCATCGAACCTTAAGTGTGTAGACCCTACGGGTTCGGGAGACATGTAGACATGACCGAGATACCTCTCCGGTCAATAACCAACAGCGGGATCTAGATACCCATGTTGGCTCCCACATGCTCCACGATAATTTCATCGGATGAACCACGATGTCGGGGATTCAATCAATCCCGTATACTATTCCCTTTGTCTATCGGTATGATACTTGCCCGAGATTCGATCGTTGGTATCTCTATACCTTGTTCAATCTCGTTACCGGTAAGTCTCTTTACTCGTTCCATAATACATCATCCCGTGGCTAACTCCTTCGTCACATTGAGCTCATTATGATAATGTCTTACCGAGTGGGCCTAGAGATACCTCTCCGTCACACGGAGTGACAAATCCCAGTCTCGATTCGTGCCAACCCAACAAACACTTTCGGAGATACCCGTAGTGCACCTTTATAGCCACCCAGTTATGTTGTGACGTTTGGCACACCCAAAGCATTCCTACGGTATCCAGGAGTTGCACAATCTCATGGTCTAAGGAAACGAAATGATACGTGACATTGAAAAGCTTTAGCAAACGAACTACACGATCTTGTGCTATGCTTAGGATTGGGTCTTTGTCCATCACATCATTCTCCTAACGATGTGATACCATTATCAACGACATCCAATGTCCATGGCCATGAAACCATGACCATCTATTGATCAACGAGCTAGCCAACTAGAGGCTTACTAAGGACATGTTGCGGTCTATGTATTCACACATGCATTACGGTTTCTTGTTAACACAATTATAGCATGAACAATAGACAATTATCATGAACAAGGAAATACAATAATAACCATTTTATTATTGCCTCTAGGGCATATTTCCAACCAGATTCTCATCCCCACAATCACTCACTTAGTCGCCATCGTCGAGTGTCCGGCTGGGGGCTCGTCCCCCCAACGACTGGAATAAAAAACGGGTTGTACCCCAATCTCAGATCATCGAAACCTCGCTTGCAACCCAGACCCTGGAGTTTGCTCCGGAGATAGATCGGTATCCGTCCCTGATCTAGCACGCCACTCGGAACCCGTAATTCCTCCTCTGTGGATACCCTCAAGGAAGAGCTGAACAATCTATTAGAGGACGATTGGTACTGGCGTGTTCACCAAATCAGCGACCGGTTGTTCGCAGTGGCCTTCCGAACTAAAGACATGCTCCGGTTGTCTAGGGTGATTGGGAAGCTAAGCCTTCCCATTGATACTGAAAGCACAACGTGGTCCCTTGGTGGTTTTGATAATTCATGATAACATACATTGTCTCTTGGACTAACACCTCTATCTATTGTATTTCGGATAATAGTCCATGGAGATTTGTGTTGGCAAAAGGTTTGAGGAGATTGTGGAATTACAAAAGATTCAAGGAAATAGATTGGCCAAGCTTCAAGCAAGAGGACTCTACATTTTGCATTTGTGAGAAATCACTTTGAGTCTATAGGAAAGCCAATACTATTAAAAGGGGGTAAAGTTTGATGGTGAACAATACGCTCAAACGTGCACAAGTGACAGTCACCAAAACATCCACATACTCTCCCACCAAAGTCTATCCTAAGTCAAATATGCCAAATCGGTGCAACCAACTTTCCTATCCCGGTCTCATCGAGTTCCAAACCCTAGACAGACTCAGCCAAACCCTAACACTTCGGTGCAACCGATACTGCACTCGGTGCCACCGAATTGGTTTGCCAACTTTCTGTTACGCAAGTTCACATTTTTGGTCCGATCGGGAATGGTGAATCGGCGTCATCGAGACTGGTAAATCTGACCGGTGGTCACCTTGTAGGTGCAACCGAGAGTTGTATATCGGTCCCTCCAAGATTCAAATGTTGCCACTTTTTGTCACTTTGGTACCACCGTTATTTACACATCGGTGTCACCGAGTCTGACTTATTGTGTGTAACGGTTGGATTTTTGGGGATGCCTATATATACCTCTTCACCACCACCCACTCGAAAGCGAAGCACTCGGAACTATTCCATACCTATCCTACTCAGTTTTCTGAGAGAGAACCACCTACCCTTGTGTCGAGGTCAAGATCTTCCACTCCAACCTATGGATCTTGATTTCTAGCCTCCCCAAGTTGCTTTCCACCAATCCCATCTCTTCTACCAAGCCAAATCTGTGTGAGAGAGATTGTGTGTTGAGGAGTCTATCATCTTGAAGCACAAGAGCAAGGAGTTCATCGTCACTACCGAGCCTATTACCTTTTGGAGGGTGATGCCTCCTAGATTGGTCAGGTGTCACTTGGGAGCCTCCTACTTCGTGTTGTGGAGTGAACCAAGAAGTTTGTAAGGTCAAGGAGATCGCTTACTTCGTGAAGATCTACCCATAGTGAGGCTAGTCCTTCGTGGGCGGAAGCCACATGGAATAGTCAAGGTTGCTTCTTCGTGGAACCCTCCGTGGGTAGAGCCCTCCGTGGATCTCGCGACCATTACCCTTCATGGGTTGAAGACTCCATGAACATGGACGTACGATAGCACCACCTATCAAAACCACGGGAAAATCCTTGCGTCTCCTATTGTGTTTGATCTTCCTACATCATCTCTTTACTTACATGTGCAATGTCTTTACTTTCCGCTGCCATATTTGTAGAGATGCATGTGTAGGGCTGTTGGACTATCTAGACTTGTTAAAATAGTTAAAATCTGCCAACCAATTAACTTGGGAAAAGGTTAGGTTTTAAAGTTCTGCTAGTAGTCTATTCACCCCCCCTCTAGACACACCTCTCTCGATCCTACAGATACGTTTCCAACGTATCTATAATTTTTGATCATTCCATGCTATTATATTATCATTCTAGGCTACTTTTAAGCATTTACTTGTTGTTTTATATAATTTTTTAGCACTGGCCTATTAACCCAGTGCCAAGTACCGGTTATTGTTTTCTACATGTTTTTGGACTTTCAGGAATACTATACCAAACGAAGTCCAAATACCGAGAAACTTTTTGATGAATTTTTCTGGACAAAAATTAGACATGGAAGCTTCAGAGGAAGACTGAAGGGCACACGAGGTGCCCCCAAGACAATAGGGCGCACTTAGGGGGTGGTCACGCCATGATGGCTTGGGGCCACCTCCCAGCTCCTCTTGCCCTCATCTCCTTGCTATAAATTCTCATATATCCTAAAAACCCTAGAGAGCCTCCCGAAACACTTTTCCGCTGCCGCAAGTCTCTGTTCTGCTGTGTGCCCATCTGGATCCCTGTTCCGGTGCCCTACCGGAGGGGGGATCGATCATGAAGGGACTCTACACCAACCTTGTTGCTCCTATGGTGATGTGTGAGTAGTTCACCACATACCTACGGGTCCGTAGTTAGTACCTAGATGTCTATCTCTGTCTCCCAACTAAATACATGCTCTGGTTGACTAGGGTGGTTGGGAACCTCAGCCCGCCCATTGATACGTCTCCAACATATCTATAATTTTTGATTGTTCCATGCTATTATATTATCATTCTAGGATACTTTTTAAGCATTTACTTGTTGTTTATATGATTTTTTAGCACTAACCTATTAACCCAGTGCCAAGTGACAGTTGTTGTTTTCTACATGTTTTTGGACTTTCAGGAATACTGTACCAAACGAAGTCCAAATACTCGAAACTTTTTGATGATTTTTTCTGGACAAAAATAATACATGGAAGCTTCAGAGGAAGACCAAAGGGCACACGAGGTGCCCCCAAGACAACAGGGGGCACCCAGGGGGTAGTCGCGCCATGGTGGCTTGGGCCACCTCCCAGCTTGTATGATCGAAAGTAGGTCTAGAGGGGGGTGATTAGACTACTTGACCAAATAAAAATCTACTTTTTCACAATTTTAAGTGTAGGCAGATTTTAGCATTCATAGCAAGTCAAGTACACCCTACACATGCATGTCTACGAGCATAGCAGCGGAAAGTAAAGACAAGCATTTAAGTAAAGTAGGGGTAGAAAGATCAAACGCAATTGGAGACATGATGATTTTTCCCGTGGTTCCGATAGGTGGTGCTATCGTACATCCACGTTTATGGAGTCTTCAACCCACAGAGGGTAACGACCACGAGAGTCCACGGAGGGCTCTACCACACAGGGTTCCACGAAGAAGCAACCTTGACTATACCATGATGGCCTACGTCCACAGAGGACTAGCCTAACTCGGGGTAGATCTTCACGAAGTAGGTGATCTCCTTGCCCTTACAAACTTCTTGGTTCACTCCACAACACTAAGTAGGAGGCTCCCAAGCGACAACTAACCAATCTAGGAGGCACCACCCTCCAAAAGGTAACAGGCTCGATAATGTTGATAAACTCCTTGCTCTTGTGCTTCAACATGATAGACTCCTTAACACACAATCACTCTTTCATAGTTTTGGCTATGGTGGAAGAGATTGATTGGGTGGAAAGAAACTTGGGGAGGCTAGAGATCAAGATTCATATGGTTGGAATGGAATGGCATGATCTCAACACATGAGTATGTGGCTCTCTCTCATAAAATCAGTTGGTATGAGTGGGGATCTGTTCTGAGTGATTCTCTTTCGAGTAGGTGGTGGTGGAGGGGTATATATCGGTATCTCCAAAAATCCAACCATTAAACCTAATAAGTAAGACTCGATGACACCGGTGTGTTAATCTCGGTGGTACCGAGTTGCCTCAAAGGTAGCAACTTTTGAATCTCGGTTAGACCGATAGATAAAACTCGGTTGCACCGATAAGGTGACCAACGATCAGATTGCCAAACTCGATGACGCCGATTCAACAAACTCGATGGGCCGGATTTTTTGAATTTGCATTACAGGAAGTTGGCAACCCAAACTCGGTGGCACCGAAGCAGAATCTGTTGCACCGAAGGGCTCGGGTTTGGCTGAGTCTGTTTCAGGCTGAGAATCGGTGGCACCGAGTGGAAAGTGTTGGTTGCACCGATTTTGGATATTTGACTTTGAACAGACTTTTGTGGAAGAGCTTGTGGGTGTATGTGGTGACTATCACTTGTGTACGTATGAGCATTTTGTTCACCAATTGATGAGGACATGACTTCAATCGTTACACCCACTATGGCTCCTTCATCAGTTGTTCCACCTGGGCCTATGACTAGAACGCGTGCGCGTCAAATAAATAGCCAGGTACTATCGCTCCTTCATATACTTGATATCACTAACAAAAACATGATGCTACACTCATATTCTGATTTGCTTGTACTCGGGAATAAAGGACATATCAGAGACGAAGACAAATGTGCACTCAAATCAGATGAAGCAACGTTGCATGCATGCCCATCGAATCCTTTCCATCCATCAACCATGTCCCATGCATGCATGCATCCACGTGTAGAAGGATAAAGGACATCAAAACCAAATCACTTTGATTAGGATCAGCCATGGCCATTTAAATATTTGGCTGTGTCAGACCTCCGAACGTTGACGAGCAGTCCGTGTCTCCAACGATTGCACGCAGGCCCGTATGTACACGCCTTGAAGAGTTCGTGTTTGGACGGACACAGCGAACCGACTGCTGCGCGTACATCTGTCTTTAATAAATAGTTATCTTAGATTAGCTTTTAGACTTAGGTTTTATTGTATTGTCTAGCTTTAGCTATAAATTGTATCTACGAGACGTGTAGGACTACCGCCTTGTCAGATTCACAGTGGAACCCTAACTTTTCGTCTAATTTGTGTGTTCAGTTTATCATCCGCAATTTCAGATTGCAATTACCATTGTTCTTGTCGGTTCTTCGGTTGCTTGCAGAACTCAAACCTCGTTGTTCAGGTTGATCGTGCTACGGCAAGGTCAATAACCATCGGAGATTGGTTTAGCGATTGTCGAGGCGTATCGTTGGGTACGATATAGTTGGATCGTCAAGGTCAAAATCTACCAAATCGATAGTTATCCCCATACTCATCGAAAGATCGGGCAGCCGTCACATCAAGTGGTATCAGATATCGGATTCATCGGTGAGAGATTTATAGTTTTCGTAGATTAGTTCTTTTCTGTCCTATAAACCAACGAAAAAGCCAAAAAATATAGATTAGTTCATTTGTTACGCCTATCTTTTTAGCCTTTTTGCAATTTTTGCATCTAGTATTTGCTTTGTTGAATCTTTGCTTGCATTCATCCTAGAAATAGTGCTGGTTTAGATTAATTTGAGGAAAAAAACTTTTCTACTAGATCGATCTTTGTTTTTGTCCATCATATTTTTTCTGCGCGCTCGTCCAACCAAGGAAACAAAAGATTGCGATTAGTTTGTTCTGATTTTTTTCCTGCTAATTTCTTAATGCCTGTATTCCCTTTGCTATCTTTTTATCAGGCGTTGATTTGATTGCTAATATCATCGCTCGTACAACAGCCGCTTACGCACACATCAAGACACACAGCCATCGCGTCTGACTCCGCGCGTCAGCACATCCAACCACACCCGCGCAACACGCCAGCCATAAAACTCTCCACCTGCCGCTCCTGCGCACTAGTACTAGTACTTGCTAATCTCCACGCCAACTCACTTCTAGCTAGCTTTCGTTGTAACTTGTTCATCTAGCTAGCTTTCGTTGCAACTTGTTCAATTGCTGCTCCTTGTTAAATTGCTGCACATCTTTCTTTTCTTGAGATTTAACTTTTGTCAGTGATTTCTGCTAGCAATCGGGCCTGAAGAAAAAGAAAAAAAGAAAAAAAGAAAAAAAGAAAAAAAAGAAAAAAAAGAAAAGAAAAAAAGGTGAAAAGAAAACCAGGCCGCCTACATCTGTTGAGTCTAATCTTTTGTGATTGATATTCATGAGATTATTTTGTGTTACCAGTGTCACATTATATCATCTGTATCTGTTTGAGATTTGTCATACATCCTTGTGTCTCTCGCTATTCTGATTCTCACATCTTTGTCTCCACGCAGTCTCCCTCACTTGTTTCAGTATCTGGACTTAGATTGTTTTATCTTTTACTAGTCAACTACCAGAACTAGTTAGCAATTATTCAGCTTGCATTACTTTTTGCTTAATTGTGCCACATATTGTGAGTTGAGGAAACCTTCATCAAGCTCCACTTGCTATATTGTACCTTGTTCGATCACTTGGTATTCGCTGTATCATGCTTTTGATAACTTTGACATCACCAACGGCCGACAACCACTACAGCACAGTAAGAACTGGTAAGGGCTTGATCATTGCTAGCGAGTTGAGAGACATTTTTCCACCACCTCACCGTAGTCATTGTAGAGCACTATCCTTGTGAGTTTGTCTTTTCTCCATCCTAACCATGGCAGGTGACGAAGACAATGTGAAAGCCACCGTGGCACGCCTTGAGGAGGATGTCCGTGCATACACCGAACGGTTCACGACATTCGAGGGCGCACTTGATAAGCGTTTCAAGTCAATCGAGGATAGCAATGAGACATTTACTCAAACACATGCAGCCATTATGGAACGTCTGGATGCTCAGGATGCCCGACTGGTCGCCGCCCCCACCGCCACTCCACGTCTTCCCGCCACCGACACAGGTTTACAACGAGCTCGTCGGGTGCTCCCAGGGGACCCGAGCCACCCTCTTTCATACACCGATGCCGTCGACCAGCCCCGTCCTCGCAACGCCACCTCGGTAGCTGGGCCCCATGAGGACATCCAAGATGACAACTATGATGTTGATTCCGAGGATCCTAATGGAGTTAACTATAGCAATGATCGTGATCATCGTCGACAACGCAACAATCAACAAGGTATGGGACGACACCGTCGTCCTGAGGTACGTGGCCATGATGACTCTTTAGGTAGAATTAAATTTGTTATGCCTCCTTTTGATGGGAAATATGATCTGAATATTTATCTTGACTGGGAATTATTAGTTGATCAAAAGTTTGCTTGCCATGATTTCCCTGTTGATAAAAGAGTTAGGGCTGCCACTAGTGAGTTTAGTGATTTTGCTTCTGTTTGGTGGAGAGAACATTGTCGCAAACATCCTAATAATATTCCTGCCACTTGGTAAGCTTTGAAATTAATAATGTGTCACCGGTTTGTTCCTGGATATTCTGAACGTGACTTGCTAAATAAACTACAACGCTTGAACCAAGGATCTAAATCTGTGGAAGACTATTATCAAGAATTGCAAATGGACATGTTACGTTGTGGTTTAGTTGAGACAGAGGAAGCTTCTATGGCTAGGTTCTTGGGTGGTTTGAATAGAGAAATTTATGACATACTTGCTTATAAGGATTATAATTCAATGACCTGTTTATTCCATCTTGCTATACATGCTGAATATGAAGTGCAGGGTCGTTCGAGAATGCGTTCTAATTTTTCTATAGGTCGTACTTCCACATGGGCGCCATGCACCTTTGTTGCCTCGTCCAATCACACCTCTACAACAACATCCTCAACCTCTTGCCCGGGTCCTACTTCATCAACTTCAGCATCACACACTCCGGTACCAATGAAAAGTACTCCACCAACTCCAACAAAAAGTTTGTCATCATCTGCTTCCTCCAAAAGAACAAAGGATATCTAGTGCCATACTTGTAAGGGATTTGGACATGTCATGAAAGATTGCCCTAATAAGCGTGTCTTGATCATTCATGAAGACGGCGAGTACGACTCTGCTAGTGATTTTGATGAGTAAACATATGCTTTGCTCGCTACACATGAAGACGATGACACAAGACCGGCGCAAGAGGAAGAACATGTGACTGCCGAAGACGCCGATAAGTACATGAGCCTTATATCACATCGTGTACTTAGTGCTCAGATTGTCAAATCAAAGAAAGATCAACGTCACAACCTCTTCCACATCAAAGGAGTCGTCAAGGAGCGTTCCATTCGCATAATCATTGATGGAGGGAGTTGTAACAATTTAGCAAGCATTGACATGGTGGAGAAGCTCTCCGTACCTTCTCGACAACACTCACAACCTTACTACATTCAATGGTTCAATGATGGTGGAAAAGTAAATGTAACACGCATGGTGAGAGTTCCTTTTTCTTTAGGTTCATACCATGATACTATTGACTGCGATATTGTGCCTATGCAAGCTTGTTCAATGTTACTAGGAAGGCCATGGCAGTATGATAAAGAATGTTTACATGATGGTAGAACTAATCAATACACTCTCACACATAAAGGGAAGAAAATCATTCTACACCCTATGTCTCCTGAGCAAATTTTAAATGATGATCTTGCTAGGGCTAGTAGGAACAAAAATATTGAACGTGCTAAATCTGAAAATCAGCAAGTCATTGATGAATTAGACCAATTTAATAATATGCCCAAATCCGAACCTAGCGTGTCTAATGAAATTAAATTGAAAGGTGCTTCTTTCTTGGCAACACGTGCTGAAATTTTTGCGTTAGATGCTCACACTGATAAATGTTATGCACTTGTTTGCAAAGAAGTTTTGTTTTCATTTGAGGATATGCCTTCTTCTTTGCCTCCTATCGTTGCTAACCTTTTGCAGGAGTATCGTGATGTTTTTACAAAGGAAGTACCCCCGAGGCTACCACTTATGAGAGGAATTGAACATCAAATTGATTTGATACATGGTGCTTCACTTCCCAATCGTGCGCCGTACCGGACTAATCCAGAGGAGGCCAAGGAGTTCAGCAACAAGTTCAAGAACTACTCGACAAAGGTTACATTCGCGAATCCCTAAGTCCATGTGTTGTGCCCATTTTACTTGTTCCCAAAAAAGATGGTACATCACGTATGTGTGTTGATTGTAGAGCCATTAATAATATTATAATTCGATATCGTCATCCTATTCCTAGATTAGATGACCTGCTTGATGAACTTAGTGGCTCAGTTGTGTTTTGTAAAGTTGACTTGCGTAGTGGCTACCATCAAATTCGTATGAAACTAGGTGATGAATGGAAAACTGCTTTCAAAACTAAATTTGGTTTATATGAGTGGTTAGTTATGCCTTTTGAATTGACTAATGCACCCAGTACTTTCATGAGACTAATGAATGAAGTTTTGCGAGCTTTCATTGGACGATTTTGTTGGGGAACGTTGCATGGGAAACAAAAAATTTCCTACGCACACGCAAGATCTATCCATGGTGATGAGCATCTACGAGAGGGAGAGTGGATCTACATACTCTTTTTTTGGCCTTTTTCCACCTTTTTCCCTTTGGGCTTTTTCTCCCAGCCGCATGGGCCTTGTGTGGGACTTCCACCAGCCCACAAAAGGCTGGTATTTACTCTCCCACAACCCATGAAGCCTCTTGGGTCGAAATACCCCTCCCGGTGGTCTCCCGATACACTACCGGCACTCCCGGTACATTACCGATTAGCCCGAAACTTTTCCGGCGACCAAAATGGGACTTCCTATATATGAGTCTTTACCTATGGACCATTCCGGAGCTCCTCGTGACATCCGGGATCTCATCCGGGACTCCGAACAACCTTCGGTCACCACCATACATAACTCTATACTACCGAAACGTCACCGAACCTTAAGTGTGCAGACCCTGTGGGTTCGAGAACTATGTAGACATGACCGAGACACCTCTACGGTCAATAACCAATGGCAGGACCTGGATTTCCACATTGGTTCCTACATATTCTACAAAGATCTCTATTGGTCGAACCTCTATGTCAAGGATTCAGTTAATCCCGTATGATGTTCCCTTTGTTCTTCGGTATGTTACTTGCCCGAGATTCGATCGTCGGTATCTCCATACCTAGTTCAACCTCGTTACCGGCAAGTCTCTTTACTCGTTCCGTAATACAAGATCCCGTGACTAACACTTAGTCACATTGCTTGCAAGGCTTTATTGTGATGTTGTATTACCGAGTGGGCCCTGAGATACCTCTCCGTCACACGGAGTAACAAATCTCAGTCTTGATCCATGCCAACTCAACAGACACCCTCGGAGATACCTGTAGAGCACCTTTATAGTCACCCAGTTACGTTGCGACGTTTGATACACACAAGGTACTCTTCCGATGTCAGTGAGTTGCATGATCTCATGGTCATAGGAACATATACTTGACATGTAGAAAATAGTAGCAATAAACTGACACGATCATAAGCTATGTTTGTAGTTTGGGTCTTGTCCATCACATAATTCCCCTAATGATGTGATCCCGTTATTAAATGACATCACATGTCAATGGCTAGGAAACCTTGACCATCTTTGATCAACGAGCTAGTTCACTAGAGGCATACTAGGGACAGAGTGTTGTCTATTTACCCACACATGTAATGTGTTTCCATTTAATACTATTATAGCATGGATAATAAACGATTATCATGAACAAGGAAATATGATAATAACTAATTTATTATTGCCTCTAGGGCATATTTCCAACAGATTTGTGGTAGTATACTTTGATGATATTCTGATTTATAGTAGATCACTAGAGGAACATTTGGACCATTTGCGTGTTGTTTTCTTTGCTCTGCGTGATGCATGTTTATTTGGTAATATCGAGAAGTGCACTTTTTGCACGGATCGAGTCTCTTTTCTTGGCTATATTGTAACATCACAGGGAATTGAAGTTGATAAAGCCAAGGTTGAAGCGATCCAGAGTTGGCCGACCCCTAACTCGGTCGCATGGGTACGGAGTTTTCTCGGGCTTGCTGGGTTCTATCGGCGGTTCGTGAAGGATTTCAGTACCATCGGAGCACCACTCAACGAGCTCACAAAGAAGAATGTGCCATTTGTTTGGAGCGACACACAAGAGGAAGCCTTCAATATTCTTAAAGAGAAGCTCACACACCCCCCTTTGTTGTGATTACCTGATTTTAATAAGATGTTTGAATTAGAATGTGATGCTAGTGGCATTGGTTTAGGTGGTGTTTTATTGCAAGAAGGCAAACCAATAGCGTACTTTAGTGAAAAACTCAGTGGACCTAGTCTGAATTATTCAACATATGATAAAGAACTTTATGCACTAGGTCGGACTTTAGATACATGGCAACATTATTTATGGCCTAAGGAGTTTGTCATACATTCCGATCATGAATCACTTAAGCATATTATAAGTCAAAGCAAACTCAATCGTAGACATGCAAGATGGGTTGAGTTTATTGAATCTTTTCCTTATGTTATAAAGCACAAGAAAGGAAAGGAGAATGTTATTGCTGATGCTTTGTCTAGACGCTATACCATGTTATCACAACTTGACTTTAAATTTTTTGGACTTGAAACTATAAAAGAGCAATACGCTAATGATGTTGATTTTAGATATAGATTGATCAATTGCATAGAGGGTAGAACTTGGAACAAGTTCGTCATTAATGACGGATTTGTTTTTCGTGCTAATCAGCTATGCATCCCAGATAGCTCTGTTCATCTTTTGTTGTTACAGGAGGCGCATGGAGGAGGACTTATGGGACATTTTGGTGTCAAGAAGATAGAAGACATCCTTGCTGGTCATTTCTTCTGGTCGAGAATGAGAAGGGATATGGAGAGATATGTTGCACGCTGCACGACATGCCAAGAAGCTAAGTCACGATTGAACCCACATGGTTTATATATGCCTCTTCCTGTTCCTAGCACTCCTTGGGAAGATTTATCTATGGACTTTGTATTAGGACTGCCTAGGACATGACGAGGGAGGGATAGTATATTTGTTGTGGTCGATAGACTCTCTAAGATGGCACATTTTATACCTTGTCATAAAAGTGATGATGCTACTCACATTGCTAATTTGTTGTTTAGAGAAGTTATTCCTCTACATGGTGTGGCAAATACAATTGTTTCTGATCGTGACACAAAATTTCTTAGCCACTTTTGGAGGGAGTTATGGAAAAATTGGGGACTAAGCTTTTATTTAGTACAACATGTCATCCTCAAACTGATGGTCAAAATGAAGTGGTTAATCGTACATTGTCTACTATGCTTAGGGCTGTTTTAAAAAAAACTTAAAAATATGGGAAGAATGTCTACCTCATGTAGAGTTTGCTTATAACCGCTCTGTTCATTCTACCACAAAGTTATGCCCATTTGAGATTGTTTATGGATTTATACCTCATGCGCCTATTGATTTATTACCTATTCCATCTTCGGGGAAGATAAACCTAGATGCAAAAGAACGAGCTGAGTTAGTATTAAAAATGCATGAGCAAACTAAAAAAAATATTGAACGCATGAATGCCAAGTATAAACTTGCCGGTAGTCAGAGTAGGAAAAGTATTGTGTTTGAACCAGGCGATTTAGTATGGTTGCATTTGCGAAAAGACCGTTTCCCTGATTTAGGAAAGTCAAAATTAATGCCTCGTGCGGATGGACCTTTTAAAGTGCTAGAAAAAATTAATTATAATGCATATAAGCTTGATCTGCCTACAGAATTTCAGGTTAGTCCCATATTTAACATTGCAGATTTAAAACCCTATTTCAGGCCAGGACCTCCGAACGTTGACGAGCAGTCCGTGTGTGGAACAATTGCACACATGCCCGTATGTACACGCCTTGAAGAGTCCATGTCTGGATGGACACAGCGAACCGACTGTTGCGCATACATCTGCCTTTAATAAATAGTTACCTTAGATTAGCTTTTAGACTTGGGTTTTATTATATTGTCTAGCTTTAGCTACAAATCGTATCTACAAGACGTGTAGGACTACCGCCTTGTCAGATCCACAGTGGACCACCAACTTTTCGTCTAGTTTGTGTGCTTAGTTTACCATCCGCAATTTCAGATTGCAATTACCATTGTTCTTGCCGGTTCTTCGGTTGCTTGCAGGAACTCGAACCTCGTTGTTCAGGTTGATCATGCCTACGGCAAGGTCAATAACCATCGGAGATTGGTTTAGCGATTGTCGAGGCGTATCGTCGGGTACGGTATAGCCGGAACATCAAGGTCAAAATCCACCAAATCGATAGTTATCCCCACTCTCATCGAAAGATTGGGCCGCCGTCACATCACCAACAGTACCTTACCCCATTTTGATAGTATTGGCTTTCCTATGGACTCAAAGTGATTTCTCACCAAGTGAAATGTAGAGTCCTCTTGCTTGAAGCTTTGCCAATCTATTCCCTTGCATCTTGTGGTATTCCACAATCCTTTTTCCAACCCATCATTGAACTTTTCCCGAAACATGCTTAGTGGAATCATTAGTTCAATGACATATATGTTGTTATTAATTACCAAAACCACCAAGGGAGCAAATGTGCTTTCAATCACCCCCTTTTTGGCAATTGATGACAACATATAGACTACAACTTCGACAATATGATATAATCAATGAATAAAATCATCGCTTTGAGAAGTATGTGATAAGCAAGAGCTCCCCCTAAATTTGTGCATTATTTTTAAATTTGTTTTGAATGCAAATGCACAATCGGTTAGGTACATGGGGTACTTTTTCCATGTCACATACAACTTGGTGGTGTGCCAGAGTAATAAGAGTTGATATCATAGTACAACACATCAAGCAAAGTGAATGATCATCTCATAACCATCAAAAGGATAGGAAATAATAGCAACACACATTAAAGTGTATGATCAAACACAAAAAAACTTTTATTCGCGTAACAGAGCAAGCAACCAAAAGACCAATTTTTTTAAAACAACAATAAAAACCAAACACTCTCTCACTCGAATCCTAAAGATCCATATACAACTTCTCCCCCTTTGGCAACAAGTTACCAAAAAGTTCGAAGAGATATAGCTAATCGTCCTTCAGTGGCTGATCTCCTCCGGTGGTCGATGTCGGAGTCGAGAGAACTGCGTCGGCGAAGACCTCTGCGGATGTCCTGGATGGAGTCGGAGTAGCAACTGGTGGCACTGGAGGAGCTGATGGAGTTGAAGTCACTGTAGCTAGTTGAGACAATGAAGTCTCGTCTCTGGAGCTGGCACTGTAGGTGTCTAGCCTGAGTCCTAAACTGGGCAGTCGTCCTGACAGGTGCACAATCCTCCTCATCATCAGAAGAATCAGACTCTGAAGAGGTGCGATGGATAGGAGCTTCATCTACTTCTTGAGCTCGTTGACGGTCTTGGTCAGCCCATCCACCTTGTCATTGAGGGTATTCAACCTATCCTCAAAGATGTTCACAAGGTTCTTCTGATCTTCGAGTATGCTTCTGATATCCTTCTGCATGTCCATGGCTGTAGAGATCAAGAGATCCATCTGCTCATTCCTGGATCTAGGGACTTGAGCACCAGTGGCTCTAGCTGCCTCTGCCTCTGCCAACAAACTGATCAATGCCAATGCAGTGGAAGTTATCTTGGACACACGGGAAATAGTTCTCACTCTCCTTGAGGTACTTACAATAGGCATATCTCATATCGCACATAACTGGACTCTTGTCAAGCAGCACAGTCTCGTAGAAATTTGTTGCTCCTTAGTGTAGAACCTATAGTCCACAACTGTCTTCTTCCTCTGAGAGTAAGGATCAATGTCTCTCCATTCTCTCAATCCTGCATCCTTCTTCTTCTTCATGTCAACGCAATAGGATGGCTGGCATTATGGTCTGGAAGGTGAGGTCCGAGTTTCATCAAAGCAGACATAGCATCATCATCAGCTTCTTTGAAAGTGGATCTCTTGTTCTTCTCAGAAGCTGGAATGTCTCTGGTAGTCCTCTTGGACTTCTCTGCAGCAACCTTCATAGGTGCATACTTGGTGCTCTTAGAGGGACCTTGCTTTTGCATAGCATCAGCCAAAAGCTTCTTATGCTTCTTTTTGGGAGGGTCCTTGACAACATGCTCTTCCTCCTCCTCCTCCTCCTCAGTAGCACCTGCAGCCTCCTCGGGGTCCTCAAACATTGAGGTAGGCCTGCCAACAACACGAATGGTCTTTTTCCTGGCCTTCTTCTCTCTTGCCTTGTTAGGCAAAGACTTCCTTGGGGGCTCAATGGTCATGGTAGCCCTAGCACTCTCAGGTGCTCTCATAGTCTCTGGAGGTGCATATGTCTTGCTAACCACCCTCCTGGAAGAGGTGGCCTCGTTGGCTGACTTCTTGTCAGCCTTGTCTTGCTTCTTAGCAAGAACCTCCTCTAGAAGAAAGTCTGAATCCTCCTCATCTGAATTCACTCTCTTCCCGGTCCTTGTAGTAGCCTTGGGCAACCCATCTGAACTAGGTGTGCCTGGATCTAAAAATGAGCTGGACCTAGGGCTAGTGCCTGAACTCATGGAAATGTTCTGCTCTTGCAAGTTCTGGCTGTCCTCAGCATCTGACATATCTAACCCTATGAATAGAGTATAGAAGAGTGTAGTAGGATAAGTCATCACAACATGCAGCTCGTTTTTGACAGTTTGAACAGAAAAATCATAGATGTAGTTCACAACAAAATTGGATTTCGGTGTCACCGAGTCAAACATTTCGATGCAGCCGAGACGCACAAAACTCTTAACCGAAACTTCGCAACAGTTTCGGTCAGACCGAAAAATGTCACTCGGTATCACCGTGTTCTATCCTTAGTAGCACAAAAAGGAATTGGTATAACCGATTTTTCTGACTCGATATCACCGAGATGCAACTTTGCGGGCAACTAAATCAAGAATTTTTTGATTCGCTAGACTATTGAGTTGTTCTCGTGGACAGATCGTTCTCAAACGGTGGCTTGATAATGGAGAAACCCTAATGCGCAAGAATCGGGGGTTGGAGCACAAGAGGGGGCCGAATCCATACCCAAGCTTGGTGATGGATCCGCTACGACAATGACGATGGATTAGATTTCATCGGTGACAGCGATTCCCAGCGGTGGAGATGCTCGGGGAGGCAATGCGATGACCAGGGGCCTCGAAATGGTAGCTTAGGGTTTTGGGGCACGACGGTTTGAAGATTGAATTTCAAAGCGTCGGGTCAATAGAATATATACCCTTCATTGTCGGTGACACTGATTGTAAATTTTCAGTGTCACCGAGTTTCTCAACTGTGAGCTGGCAGGGAAACTCGGTGTAACCGAGAATATGGAATTGGTAGTACCGAGATTGAAAACCGGATCAACCCTAGGCATTCGGTGAGACCGAGATATTTGAGTTGGTTCCACCGAGATGCACTTGGGAGGTTTTAATGGTCAGTCCTTTGTCGATACAGAACTCTAAGTGCTCCTCACACAGAGAGATCGAAAAGTACTTGTTCAATTTTTGTGATGCAGCATGAATAGAACATAAGGTTAGAAAGCATAGATAGCTAGAGGAGTGGTCCTAGGCATTCTTGTACGTCCAATTGGCAAATGAAAAATCAAAGGCCAAATAGCAACAATTGGATATCCTCGAATGAGTAAATAAATGCAGACCAACATGCTCAGACAATAAGATGTCAAATGGAAACATGGCAAACACGCACAAACACACTAGGATCTAACAAGCATTCTGATGATGACGGAGTCATCTATATATGAGTATATTAACTTAGGAGCCAAGTAAGAAAACTTGATCATAGGTCATTCTCATTGTTTAAGCACAAGTGGGGTTACCGCTTTTACATAAAGCATTTAATGTGGTCACATACTATGAGATCCTTTGACTCAAGTCTTAGAGTAAAGCTCCCCCTTGATGTGACATCACCACTTAGGAGGGATAAACTAACCTTGGGTTTTGTCGATGAAGACTTCATGAGGGTGAAGTAGTGGTTGATGCTCAAAGTTGATGAAGATCACCATGAGTTGGGAGCATCCTTGTTGTTTCATTACTCTTCTCACCTTCATGGGTTAGTCCCAACACACAAGAGACAAATACAAGGATATCTATGGACATAGAGTGCAAAGCATATATGATGATGTCCATTGATTTGTTGATTACCTTGTCCCTTGCTTACCTTTGAGGGAATGTCTGACTCCTTGAAATATTGCATGATGTTGATGTAGATTGCAATTAGTTCTTGCCAATAATGAATATGAGTGGATTTCATTGGCGGAGTCACCCCTCAAGAACTTCTTTAGTTCTTCTTGGGGACCCACATCAAGTTGATGGGAATCCTTGGTGTTGAAGTAGCACTTGTAGAAGTTGACCTTATAGTATCCTTGGGAACCCACTTCACCAAAGCTTGGGATTCATCTTCATATGAGTCAATGTCCTCTTGAGGCTTATTCTTGTCCTTGAGCTTGGGGTCTTGTGGTGGAAGGTCATCTTGAGCTTTTGTTCCCTTGAAGAGAGTATTTTCATACTTCTCCTTTTAACGAACAAACTTTGGATTGGGGTATTGACCTTCTTCCCATTCAACTCCATTAACATTGAAGTATCCAACACCACGGTTCTTCCGGTATCCTCCGTGCTTGCGTACAATCTCCTCAAATTGTTTGCACTCTTCAAAACTCTTGTAGATACCTTTCTCTATAACCCCTTTCAAAAGTTTATTTTCTTTCTCAAGTGCAACTTGGCTAAGAGAAGAGTTAGTGGGATCAATAGAACTAATAGAAGCAATATCATTGGATTTATCATTTTTATTTCTACTAGTTGAAGAACCTTTCTTGCCTTTATTACTAGTTTGCTTACTCTTAACTTGTGGCATGAACGTAGACAAGAGAAGTTGTTTGGCTAGATAAGAGGAAGTCTTCTTTCCAAGATCGTCATTGATAGCTTTAAGGAACTCATGCTCTTGCTCTAAGTTGAGCTTCTCGAAGTGGAGCTTCCCATGTGTCCTTTCAAGCTCTCTATGATCTTGTAGAGTATACTCATGAGATAACTTAAGAGTGTTTAGTTGTTGATTTAGTCATTCTATTTCCAACGTATCATCATCACACAACTTATCTAGACTAGAGTGATTACTATCAAGTTCATCTTGACTAACATTACTAGATTTGTCAAATAGTAAGTCATCTTCAATTAACAAGTTATCCTCATCACTATTGAAATCAAGATACTCGGGGTGTGTAACCTTGGGGCCTTTAGCCATGAAGCAACATCCACTCCCTTCATTTGGTGAATCAAATATGTCGTAGGAGTCGGTTGTCACTAGTGCAAGTCCGGCAACACCTTCATCCTGACTATAGTCGGAGTTGGAGTCGTAGCTTCTCTCGGAGTGGTTGTCAGATTCGGAGCCAGAAACCGATTCACCAACATGAGCTTGATATCTTCTTCTTGAGTAGCTCTTGGTGTACTTATCCTTCTTCTCAGAGTTCCTATTTTTCCTTGAGGGTATTCGTTCATAACGATCATCCCTACTCCTTATCTCTCTTCGAGGTGACTTGTCTCTTGAGCTTCGTCTTCTTGGTGATTCTTCTTTCCTCTTGTAAGGAGTCGTGAACTCACTGGAGTAGTGTCCTGGCTTCCCACAATTGTAGCAGTTTCGGTCATGACTTGAAGAATGCTTCTCTTCATATCTTGAGTTGGAGCTTCGATCTTTGCTTCAATTCATGAAGAACTTGTTGAATTTCTTGACCATGAGGTTTATCTCTTCATCTATGACAAGGTTGTTGCTTGAGGTAGTGGGAGCATCACTTGTGGCTTTCTAAGCACCTCTAGACTTGTGGTGAAGCTCTTCCTTGTCCTTGAGTGTTATCTAATGAGCAACAATCCTTCCAATCACTTCCGTTGGTTTGAGACCTTTGTAGTTGGGCATCATTTCAATCAATGTGCATACAGTGTCATATCGATCATCCAAAGCTCAAAGTATCTTCTTGATGATGAATTTGTCGGTCATTTCTTCGCTTCCTAAGCCGGCAATCTCATTGGTGATGAGAGCTAGCCTAGAGTACATCTCAACGACTCCTTCACCGTCCTTCATCTTGAACTAGTCAAGATGACTTTGAAGAACATCCAACTTGGATTCTCTCACAGGTTCGTCACCTTCATGCATATCAACCAAGGTATCCCAAATCTCTTTTGCATTCTCAAGACGGCTGATTTTGTTGAATTCTTCAGGGCATACGCTGTTGAAGAGAATGTAACATGCTTAAGCATTGAGTTGAAACATCTTCAATTCTTCCACAGTCGCTTCGCTATCCGGTTCCCTTCCATCTGCAAAGAATTCACCTTGCAATACAACACAAACAACAGCCCAAACGGCGGGGTTATGACCAAGAAGATGCATTTTCATTTTGTGCTTCCAACTAGCAAAATTAGTGCCATCAAAGTATGGACCTCTACAGTGATAATTTCCCTAACTAGACACCATACTCTCCTAGGTTGTGAAACAAATGCAATGGAGACCGAAGCTCTAATACCACTTGTAGGATCAAAAGTAGGTCTAGAGGAGGGTCATTAGACTACTTGACCAAATAAAAATCTACCTTTTCCCAATTTTAAGTGTTGGCAGATTTTAGCATTCATAGCAAGTCAAGTACACCCTACACATGCATGTCTACGAGTATAGCAACGGAAATTAAAGACAATCATGTAAGTAATGGAAGGGTAGAAATATTCAACGCAATTGGAGACATGATGATTTTTCCCGTGGTTACGATAGGTGGTGTTATCGTACATCCACATTTATGGAGTCTTCAACCCATGGAGGGTAACGGTCACGAGAATCCATGGAGGGCTTACCCACGGAGGGTTCCACAAAGAAGCAACCTTGACTATACCATGATGGCCTACGTCCACGGAGGACTAGCCTAACTCGGGGTAGATCTTGACGAAGTAGGCGATATCCTTGCCCTTACAAACTTCTTGGTTCACTCCACAACACAAAGCAGGAGGCTCCCAAGCGACACCTAACCAATCTAGGAGGCACCACCCTCCAAAAGGTAATAGGGTCGATAGTGTTGATGAACTCCTTGCTCTTGTGCTTCAAGATGATAGACTCCTCAACACACAATCACTCTCTCACATATTTGGCTATGGTGGAAGAGATTGATTGGGTGGAAAGCAACTTGGGGAGGCTAGAGATCAAGATTCATATGGTTGGAATGGAATGGCATGATCTCAACACATGAGTAGGTGGCTCTCTCTCAGAAAATCAGTTGGTATGAGTGGGGATCTGTTCCGAGTGCATCTCTTTCCAGTAGGTGGTGGTGGAGGGGTATATATAGGCATCTCCAAAAATCGAACCATTACACCTAATAAGTCAGTCTCGGTGATACCCATGTGTTAATATTGGTGGTACCGAGTTGCCTCAAAGGTAGCAACTTTTGAATCTCGGTTAGACCGATACATAAAACTCGGTTGCACCGATAAGGTGACCAACGATCAGATTGCCAAACTCGGTGACGCTGATTGAACAAACTCAGTGGGACGGATTTTGTGAATTTGCATTACAGGAAGTTGGCAACCCAAACTCGGTGGCACCGAAGCAGAATCGGTTGCACCGAAGGGCTAGGGTTTGGCTGAGTCTGTGTGAGGCTAAGAATCGATGGCACCGAGTGGAAATTGTTGATTGCACCGATTTTGGATATTTGGCTTTGGACAGACTTTTGTGAAGATCTTGTGGGTGTATGTGGTGACTATCACTTGTGCACGTATGAGCATTTTGTTCACCAACAGTGCCTTACGCCCTTTTGATAGTATTGGCTTTCCTATGGACACAAAGTGATTTCTCACAAAGGAAAATGTAGAGTCCTCTTGCTTGAAGCTTTGCCAATCTATTTCCTTGCATCTTGGGGTACTCCACAATCCTTTTGCCAACCCATCATTGAACTTTTCTTGAAACATGCTTAGTGGAAACACTAGTTCATTGACATATATGTTGTTATTTATTACCAAAACCACCAAGGGAGCAAATGTTCTTTCACAGCTCCTCTCGCCCTGATCTCCTTGCTATAAATTCTCATATATCCTCAAAACCCTAGAGAGCATCCTGAAACACTTTTCCGCTCCCACAAGTCTCTGTACCACCATGTGCCCATCTAGAGGCCTATTCCGGTGCCCTGTCGGAGGGGGGATCGATCATAGAGGGACTCTACATAAACCTTGTTGCTCCCATGGTGATGTGTGAGTAGTTCACCACAGTCCTACGGGTCCGTAGTTAGTACCTAGATGTTTATCTCTCTCTATTTTCTTCATTGCCAAGACCACCGCTATTCCCGCGGTGATCTATCTTATGTAATCTATCTTCGTGGTGAGTTTGTTGGGATCCAATGAATTGTGGGTTTATGTTCAGATTATTCATGAAAAATATATTGAATCCCTGATGGTTATTTATATGCATAATTTGTATAGCTTCATAACGCTCTTCGATCTATGGATTTGGTTTGGCCAACTAGATTGATTTATCTTCAAGTGTGAGTGGTACATTGTAGTGGGTTTAATCTTGCGATGCTCAATCCCGGTGATAGAAAGGGACGTGACATGTATTGTACTACTGCCACTAAGGGTAAAACGATGGGGTTCATTCATATTAATTGGATTTACTTTGTCTACATCATGTCATCCTCCTCCAAGCATTACTCCGTTTTTACTTAATACTCTAGATGCATGCTGGGTAGCCGTCGATGGGTGAAGTAGTAGTAGTAGATGCAGGCAGGAGTCAGACTACTTGTTTATGGACGTGATGCCTATATACAAGATCATTGTCGTGAATAAATATTGCATAACTATGCGCTTTTCTATCAATTGCCCAACGGTAATTTGTTTACCCACCATATGCTTTCTTCGAGAGAGAGAAGCCTCTGGCAAAAACTATGGCCCCCGGGTCTCCTCACAAACATACTTACAAAAACTCCAAATACCTTCCAACCATCATTTACTTTCTTTTTATATTCAATTTATATTTATCAAATTATCTATCTATCACTACTTATCACTTGCAAGTAACAACTTCAAGGGGATTGACAACCCTGTTGCCCGCGTTGGGTGCAAGTGTTTGCTCTTTTGTGTGTAGGTGTTGAAGACAGGAGTTTGCATGGTTCCCCTATTGGTTTGATAACCTTGGTTCTCACTAAGGGAAATACTTACCTGAATTGTGCTGCATCATCCCCTCCTTTTCGGGGAAAATCCCAACGCAGTTTACAAGTATCACCCACCAATGATGTTACGGTCCAAGTGGGTGCACCAATCGATGGGGAGGCCGCCAATGCTTTCCTGGAAGTGGGGTGGGTGTTGATTCACAACATCTCACCAAAGCTGATGGTCGAGGAAGAGATTTAGGAGGTTTGTAAGGTCCTCAGAGTAGTTGTGGACGTGGAGGAAGCTTCTATCTCCGCCTATGGACCTTTTTGTGTCAAGATCTCGTGTAGAGAATTGGCTAAGGTCAAAGGGCCTTTCCATATTTTCTGTCGCAGGAAGGGATTCATCATGCATGCCGAACCCAAGCTGGGTGGCTCATCTGACAGCGTGCCAATCAATCCCCCCACCTGACTTTGTTCCCCGACCTCCATATGATGATGAGAATGATGATGATGACCACAACATTGATACGCATACCTGGGATGCTTTCGGGTGCAAAGAGAAGGCGGCTGACAAGTCTGCTCCGACGACTACGGGGACTCAGACTTGCAATTCCCCTAAGGGCAAACAGTTGCACTTTGAGCTTTCTTTTGAGCCTGGATCAGTGGAGGCAGTTGCTCCGCTCCTGGCCCAGTTCGCTCCCGTGCGTCTGCAATCGTGAGGCGCTCGGTTGGGATGCTATGGCTCCCACCTATGGACGTCCCCAAATGCACTTTCCATCCTCTAGGGCCATCCCGCTGCCGCTTGATTAGTATGGGTCCAACCTGGTGCAGGCATAGAGCTCCGTGACATCTTGGCCTCGGAGTTGGCTCGAGCCTTTCCACTAACCACGTCCCCTTTGTCGGGGGCATCCGACAAGGACAACTCGCATGATACGGTCCCTTAATCGGACGGGCAAGGCATTGCCGCAGGCTTGGCTTTGACAAATGAGCACTCCCCTTTTTCATTCCTTGCGCAAAGGGGTCGAAGGCCTCATCTAGTGACTTCAAGGGCTAAAATATGGGAACTACTATGAAGTTACTAAACATGGATGCGGAGGTGGAGGTGGATCATCCGATGCTTGAGCAGAGGGAAGCTTTTTTGACAATCTTATGCATGTTGAAGATTGTTTGGCAGCTTTCCAGGACATGGTGGAGGGAGAGCAGCCTAGGGTAAGGGTGGTGTCGCCTCCCGCGGCCTGTAGGCAAAGTGCACGGGTCCACGTCATCATACCCATGATGGAGCGTGCGATGTCACTCAAGGTTACCAAGGATCTCCGAGGTATAATGTCAAAACCAGATACCCGTTCTATGCCATCCTTTAAATTGCTTGCTGTTACGAAATCTTCACATCTTCTTAAAGTCGCCAAGGATAGTCATATTTGTTTTAGACCGGAGCTTGGGCCACCATTCGCACAAATCTCGGTCCTACAGGCACAATGGTTGGTTCGGGCGGAGCTGGCCAAGCGTGAGGCGTTGAGGGAGCTTGAGCGCACACGTGCGACTGAGGTGAAGGCGCGAGCAAGTCGGCAGGAGGCCGAGCTTGCTACGGGCGTGGCAGTTTGGGACTTCGTTTTAGTGGAGGAATGCACCCCGCAGCCTCGTCCTGCTGCCCCAAGTCGAGGACGTGGTAGGAGCGTGGCCATGGTAGGGGTCGTGGGCGTCGGGGTAGTAGGTGTGCTGCCTTGATGCGAGGTTTGGATCCAATTGATGGTGCAGGACCCGGTCCCCTCTATTTCAATAACAGGCATCTTCTAGAACCTTCGTGGCTTCGGACAACTTGACAGGAGGCATCAATTGGCCAAAGCGGTGCGCTTAGAGAAGCTAGATTTCATGGACAATCAGGAAATTATTAAGGACTCCTTCTTCGAGGGTGAGTTGCGGTCTGTGGGGGAGATGATTTTGACTCAAAAGTGGTTGCCACCTCAGGGTCACTCGGGTGGTATTCAATAGGGTAATAGGAAAGAGATGTTCGAAGTTGCTAGGTTCTCGGTAGGCCAATTCTTTGTCAGCGCTGATCTTGCACAATGTAATAACTGGACCCATTGGGAGTTCATAGTGGTTCACGGGCTTGCTGACCACTCGCGTTCTGTCAGCTTTCTCACGAAGCAAAATGATAAGATCTCTGGGGCCATGCATCTGGTTGTTGTTAGTGGGGACTTCAATTTGATGCGGTCTCCAGAGGAAAAGAGCAAAACCCAACACCTCATTAACCTTCACCACATTGACACCTTTAATAACTAGATCGCTGACTTGGAATTGTTGGAGGTAGACAGGGTTGGAGCAAGTTTTACTTGGACAAATAAACAACTAGATCCAACTAGATGTGTCTTGGACCAGGTCTTTATGTCTCCAGAGTGGGAGCACAACTTCCCTTCTTGCTCATTGACTTCCATGACCCGTCTAGGTTTGGACCATTGCCCGTTGCTGCTAGACTCTGGGGAGGCACAACCGATGTGACGCTCACGCTTTGAATTTTATCTTCAATGGTTTGAGCACCCGGGATTTCACAAGATGGTGTTGGTGTGCTCGCAGTGGGCGTGCTGTCGACCACTGCACCAGTATGAGCTGCTTGCCGATGCCATGGACTACTGACAGCATTGCTTGCATAAGTTGTGCCAACACTTGCACGGGTGGGGTGCCAATGTTAGAAGCGCCTTGAGATTCTAGAAATCAAACTTGCTTAATGCCATCGAGGAGCTCGATACTTGGCAGATGGGTCGGGTTTATCGGAAGATGAGTGGGACCAACGGTATGCTCTAGAGAAAGATCTGCTAATTATTATGACCCGCGAGGAAATCTATCGGTGTCAACATGGGATGCAAAGCTAGATTACCAAAGGGGATTTGAATACCGTGTACTACCAAGCCGTGGCAAACGAGCGTCGAAGGAAGTGTCAAATAGTTGCTTTGCGTGAGGGTGTCACTACTATTACTGAGCCAGAGGCTGTTGGGGAACGTTGCATGGGAAACAAAAAAAATCCTACGCACACACAAGATCTATCCATGGTGATGAGCATCTACGAGGGGGAGAGTGGATCTACATACCCTTGTAGATCGCTAAGCGGGAATCATTAAGAAACACGGTAGACGTAGTCGAATGTCTTCGCGATCCAAATCGCCGAGCGTCCCGCGATCCACTCACGATCTGTCCCGCGATCCACTCACGATCTGTCCCGCGATCCAATCACGATCCGTCCCACGATCCCATCATGATCCGCCCGCGTTCCAATCATGACCCGTCCCACGATCCAGTCGTGGTCCTTCCGATCTAGCACCGAACGGACGACACCTCCGTGTTCAGCAAACGTACAGCTCGATGACGATCTCTGCCTTCTTGATCCAGCAAGAGGGAATGGAGAGGTAGATGAGTTCTCCGGCAGCGTGATGGCGTGACAGTGGTGGTGCTGGAACTATTCCGGCAAGGCTTCGCCTAAGCACCGCCGAAACTAGTCTAAAGGAGAAAACGATCTAGAGGAAGTAGAGGGAGCACGTCACAATTAGGGTTAGCTATCCCCTCTAAATCCTATAGTATATATAGGAGGGAGGGAGGGGAGGAGGAAGCCTCAAACCCTCAAGGTTTGGCCAAAATTGGAGGTGGAGGAGTCCTACTCCAATCCTATTGGGAGTAGGATTTCTCCTTTCCACTTGGAAACTCTTTCCATCGCTCCACCTTTGGGTTGTTCCCACCCCTAGCCACATGGGCCTTAGTGGGGGCCTCGGCCAGCCCACTAAGGGCTGGATTGACTCCTCCCACACCCCATGAGGCCCTTTGGGTCGAGACACCCGTCCTGATGGTCCCCGGTACCCCTCTTGGTACTCCCGGTACACTATCGATGAGCTCGAAACTTTTTCGGTGACCAAAATAGGACTTGCTATATATCAATATTTACCTTCGGACCATTCTGGAGCTCCTCGTGACTTTTGGAATCTCATCCGGGACTCTGAACAACCTTCGGTTACCACCATACATAACTCTATACTACCAAAACGTCACCGAACCTTAAGTATGCAGACCCTGCGGGTTCGAGAACTATGTAGACATGACCGAGACACCTCTACAGTCAATAACCGATAGCGGGACCTGGATGCCCATATTGGTTCCTAAATATTCCATGAAGATCTTTATCGGTTGAACCTCTATGTCAAGTATTCAGTTAATCCCGTATGCAGTTCCCTTTGTTCTTCGATATGTTACTTGTCCGAGATTCGATCGCCAGTATCTCTATACCTAGTTCAATATCGTTACGGGCAAGTCTTTTTACCCGTTCCGTAATACAAGATCTTGTGGCTAACACTTAGTCACATTGCTTGCAAGGCTTGTTATGATGTTGTATTACTGAGTGGGCCCTGAGATACCTCTCCGTCACACGGAGTAACCTATCCCAGTCTTGATCCATGCCAACTCAATAGACACCCTCGGAGATACCTGTAGAGCACCTTTATAGTCACCCAGTTACGTTGCGACATTTGATACACACAAGGTACTCCTCCGGTGTGAGTGAGTTGCATTATCTCATGGTCATAGGAACAGATACTTGACATGCAGAAAACTATAGCAATAAACTGATACGATCATATGCTATGTTTATAGTTTGGGTCTTGTCCATCACATCATTATCCTAATGATGTGATCCCATTATCAAATGACATCTCATGTCCATGGCTAGGAAACCTTGACCATCTTTGATCAACGAGCTAGTCTACTAGAGGCATACTAGGTACATAGTGTTGTCTATATACCCACACATGTATTTAGTTTCCAATCAATACAATTATTGCATGGATAATAAAAAATTATCACGAACAAGGAAATATAATAATAACCAATTTATTATTGCCTCTAGGGCATATTTCCAACAGTCTCCCACTTGCACTAGAGTCAATAATCTAGTTCACATCACCATGTGATTTACATTGTTATGAATCTAACACCCAATGAGTTCTAGGGTTCGCTCATGCTTTGCATGTGAGAGAGGTCTTTAGTCAACGGGTCTGCGACATTCAGATCCATGTGTTCTTTGCGACACTCTATGTCATATTGTAGATACTGCTACCACGCTCCATTTGGAGCTATTCCAAATGGCTGCTCCACTATACGTATCCGGATTGCTACTCAGAGTCGTTCGGATTGGTGTTAAATCTTGCATCGACGTAACCCTTTACGAAGAACTCTTTATCACCTCCATAATCAAGAAATATTTCCTTAGTCCTCCAGTTACTAAGGATAATCTTGATCGCTGTCCAGTGATCCACTCCTGGATCACTCTTGTACCACTTGATAGTCTCATGGCAAGGCACACACAGGCGTGTAACACAACATGGCATACTATATAGAGCCTGTGGCTAAGGCATAGGGGACGACCTTCTTCCTTTCTCTTTATTCTGCCATGGTCAAGCTTGGAGTCTCACTCAACTCCACACCTCACAAATTTGGCAAGAACTCTTTCTTTGACTGATCCATTTTGAACTCTTTCAAAATCTTGTCAAGGTATGTACTCATTGAAAGTTTTATTAGACGTCTTGATCTACCTCTATAGATCAAGATGTCCAATATTTAAGTAGGTTCATTCCAGGTTTTCCTTTGAAAAACTCCTTTTCAAACAACCCTTTATGCTTTCCAGAAATTCTACACGATTTGCGATAAACAATGTGTCATCCACATATACTTATCAGAAATTCTATAGTGCTCCCACTCACTTTATTGTAAATACAAGTTTCTCATAAACTTTGTATAGACTCAAAAACTTTGATCGCCTCATCAAAGCGTATATTCCAACTCCGCGATGCTTGCTCCAGCCCATAGAAGGATTGCTAGAGCTTGCACACCTTTTAGCATCCTTAGGACTAACAAAACCTTTTGGTTGTATCACATACAACTGTTCCTCAAGTAAACCGTTAAGGATACCATGTTTCATCCATCTGCCAGATTTCATACTTGAGAAATGCAGCAACTGCTAACATAATTCCAACAGACTTTAGCATCGCCAATGGTGAGAAAGTCTCATCATAGTCAATTCCTTGAACTTGGCGAAAACTTCTTTGCGACAAGTCGAGCTTTATAAATGGTCACATTCACCATTAGCATGTGTCTTCATCTTAAAGGTCCATTTGTACTCAATGACCTGTCGTTCAACAGGCAATTCCACCAAAGTCCATATTTGGTTTTCATACATGGATCCTTTATTAGATTTCATGGCCTCTTACCATTTGTTGGAATCAGGGCCCATCATCGCTTCTCCATAGTTCGTAGGTTCATCGTTGTCCAACAACATGACCTCTAAGACAGGTTTGCCGCACCACTCAGGAGCAGTACGCGTCCTTGTCGACCTACGAGGTTCTATAGTAACATGATCTGAAGCTTCAGGATCATCATCATTAACTTCCTCTTCAACTGACGTAGGCTCCACAGAAACGTCTTTCTGTGCTCCGCTACTCTCTGGTTGAAACAAAGGTTTAACAACCTCATCAAGTTCTATCTTCCTCCCACTCAATTCTTTCGAGAGAAATTCTTTCTCAAGAAAGGACCCGTTTCAGCAACAAACACTTTGCCCTTGGACCTGAGATAGAAGGTATACCCATCTGTTTCTTTAGGGTATCCTACGAATATGCACTTTTCTGCTTTGGGTTCAAGCTTATCAGACATAAGCGTCGAATTCCCAAAGTCTGAGAAATGACAGCTTAGGTTTCTGCCAAACCATAATTCATACGGTGTCATCTCGACGGATTTAGATGGTGCCCTATTTAAAGTGAATGCAGTTATCCCTAATGCATAACCCCAAAATGATAGTGGCAAAATGATAAGAGACATCATAGTACGCACCATAACTGTTGGGGAACGTCGCATGGGAAACAAAAAATTTCCTACGCACACGCAAACCTATCCATGGTGATGAGCATCTACGAGAGGGAGAGTGGATCTACATACCCTAGTAGATCGCTAAGCGGGAAGCGTTAAGAAACGCGGTTGGTGTAGTCGAACTTCTTCGCGATCCAAATCGCCGAGCGTCCCACGATCTAATCACGAACCGTCCCACGATCTCGTCACGATCCGTCCCGCGATCCGATCACGAACGTCCCGTGGCCTTGATCATGATCCTTCCGATCTAGTACCGAACGGACGGCACCTCCGCGTTCAGCACACGTGCAGCTTGATGACGATCTCCACCGTATTGATCTAGCAAGATAAGGTGGAGAGGATAGAGAGTTCACCGGCAGCGTGACGGTGCTCTGGTGATGGTGGTGGAGCAATTCCGGCAGGGCTTCGCCTAAGCACTGCGGAACTACGATCTAGAGGAGAAACTATGCACCGGTGGAACGGGTAGCACGTGGCCGGAAATTCTGTCCAAAAACCACCCAATACACTAGTATATATAGGAGTAGAGGAGAGGAGAGGCAGCCAAGGCCTTTGGGTCGGCCGAAATAGGAGGTGGGAAGCAATCCTACTTCACCTCCAATCCTAGTTGGAGTAGGATTGCCTCCTATTGGCTGATTTTCCACTTTTTGCTTTAGGACTTTCTCTCCTGCGCCATGGGCCTTTGTGGCTGTTTTCCCAGCCCACTAAGGGCTGTTTCATACTCTCCTACAGCCCACGGACCTCTTGGGGTCGAAGTACCCCTCCCGGAGGTCTCCCGGTACACTACCGGCACTCCCGGTACACTACCGATGAGCCCGAAACTTTTCCGGAAACCAAAATGGGACTTCCTATATATGAATCCTTACCTCCGGACCATTTCGGAACTCCTCGTGACGTCCGGGATCTCATCCGGGACTCCAAACAAACTTCGGTCACCACCATACATAACTCTACACTACCGAAACGTCACCGAACCATAAGTGTGTAGACCCTACGGGTTCGAGAACTATGTAGACATGACCGAGACACCTCTACGGTCAATAACCAATGGCGGGACCTGGACGTCCACATTGGTTCCTACATATTCTACGAAGATCTTTATCGGTCGAACCTCTATGTCAAGGATTCAATTAATCCCGTATAACGTTCCCTTTGTTCTTCGGTATGTTACTTGCCCGAGATTCGATTATCGGTATCTCCATACCTAGTTCAACCTCGTTACCGGCAAGTCTCTTTACTCGTTCCGTAATACAAGATCCCGCAACTAACAATTAGTCACATTGCTTGCAAGGCTTATTGTGATGTTGCATTACCGAGTGGGCCCCGAGATACCTCTCCGTTACAAGGAGTAACAAATCCCAGTCTCGATCCATGCCAACTCAACAGACACCATCAGAGATACCTGTAGAGCACCTTTATAGTCACCCAGTTATGTTGTGACGTTTGATACACACAAGGCACTCCTCCGATATCCGTGAGTTGCATGATCTCATGGTCATAGGAACATATACATTGACATGCAGAAAACAGTAGCAATAAATTGACACGATCATATGCTACGTTTGTAGTTTGGGTCTTGTCCATCACATCATTCTCCCAATGATGTGATCCCGTTATCAAATGACATCTCATGTCCATGGCTAGGAAACCTTAACCATCCTTTGATCAACGAGCTAGTTCACTAGAGGCATACTAGGGACATTGTGTTGTCTATTTACCCACACATGCAATGTGTTTCCATTCAATACAATTATAGCATGGATAATAAACGATTATAATGAACAAGGAAATATAATAATAAACACTTTATTTATTGCCTCTAGGCCATATTTCCAATAGTCTCCCACTTGCACTAGAGTCAATAATCTAGTTCACATCACTATGTGATTTACATGGTAATGAATCGAACACCCATACAGTTCTGGTGTTGATCATGTTTAGCCCTTGGAAGTGGTTTAGTCAACTGGTCTGCAACATTCAGATCTGTGTGCACTTTGCAAATATTTATATCCTTCTCCTCGATGTAGAACCGGATGGAGTTGAAGCATCGCTTTATGTGTCTGGTCCTCTTGTGAAACCTTGGTTCCTTGGCTAGAGCAATGGCACCAGTGTTGTCACAGAACAGGTTTATTGGATTCAGTGCACTTGGCACTACTCCAAGATCTGTCATGAACTGCTTCATCCAGACACCTTCCTTCGTTGCCTCCGAGGCTGCGATGTACTCTGCTTCGCACGTAGAATCAGCTACCACGCTTTGCTTGGAACTACACCAGCTTACCGCTCCCCCGTTAAGAATAAATACGTATCCGGTTTGCGATTTAGAATCGTCCGGATCAGTGTCAAAGCTTGCATCGACGTAACCCTTTACGACGAGCTCTTCATCACCTCCATAAACGAGAAACATGTCCTTAGTCCTGTTATGGTACTTAAGGATATTCTTGACCGCTTGCCAGTGCTCCATTCCAGGATCACTTTGAAACCTTCCGGCCATACTTATGGCAAGGCTGACATCGGGTCTTGTGCACAGCATTGCATACATGATAGAGCCTATGGCTGAAGCATAGGGGATGACGCTCATCTTTTCTTTATCTTCTGCAGTCACTGGGCATTGAGTCTTACTCAACTTCACACCTTATAACATAGGCAAGAACCCCTTCTTCGACTGCTCCATTTTGAACTTCTTCAAAACTTTATCAAGGTATGTGCTCTGTGAAAGTGCTATTAAGCGTCTCGACCTATCTCTATAGATCTTAATACCTAATATGAAAGCAGCTTCTCCTAGGTCCTTCATTGAAAAACTCTTATTCAAATATTCCTTCACGCTTTCCAGCATTTCTATATCGTTTCCAATCAGCAATATGTCATCCACATATAACACTAGAAACGCTACAGAGCTCCCACTCACTTTCTTGGAAATACAAGCTTCTCCATAAACTTGTATAAACCCAAACGCTTTGATCACCTCATCAAAACGCTTATTCCAACTCCGAGATGCTTGCACCAGTCCATAAATGGATCGCTGGAGTTTGCAAACTTTGTCAGCATTCTCTGGATCGACAAAACCTTCGGGTTGCATCATATACAACTCTTCCTCAAGGAAACCGTTGAGGAACGCCGTTTTGACATCCATTTGCCAAATTTCATAGTCGAAATAAGCAGCTATTGCCAACATGATTCTGACAGACTTAAGCATCGCTACGGGTGAGAAAGTCTCATCGTAGTCAACTCCTTGAACTTGTGAAAAACCCTTTGCCACAAGTCGAGCTTTATAGATGGTGACATTACCGTCTGCGTCCGTCTTCTTCTTAAAAATCCATTTGTTCTGAATGGCCTTTCGCCCTTCAGGTAGTACTTCCAAAGTCCATACTTTGTTTTCATACATGGATCCCATCTCGAAATTCATGGCCTCTAACCATTTCTCGGAATCTGGGCCCATCACCGCTCCTTCATAGCTCGTAGGTTCATTGTTGTCCAACAACATGACCTCTAAGACAGGATTCCCGTACCACTCAGGAGTAGCACGCGTTCTTGTCGACCTACGAGGTTCATTAGTAACTTGATCCGAAGCTTCATGATCATCATCACTAACTTCTTCTTCAACCGTCGTAGGCTCCACAGAAACATCTTTCTGCGCTGCGCTACTTTCTGGTAGAAGCAAAGGTTCAACAACCTCATCAAGCTCTATTTTCCTCCCACTCAATTCTTTTGAGAGAAACTCTTTCTCAAGAAATGTTCCGTTCTTAGCGACAAACACTTTGCCCTCGGATCTGAGATAGAAGGTATACCCGACTGTCACTTTCGGGTATCCTATGAAGACGCATTTCTCCGCTTTGGGTTCCAGCTTTTCAGGCTGAAGCTTTTTGACATAAGCATCACATCCCCAAACTTTAAGAAACGACAGCTTCGGCTTTTTGCCAAACCACAGTTCATATGGCGTCGTCTCAACGGATTTCGATGGTGCCCTATTTAAAGTGAATGCAGTTGTCTCTAATGCATAACCCCAAAACGATAGTGGCAAATCGGCAAGAGACATCATAGAACGCACCATATCTAATAAGGTCCAATTACGACGTTCAGACACACCATTACGTTGTGGTGTTCCGGGCGGTGTCAACTGTGAAACAATTCCACATTGTCTTAAGTGACTGCCAAACTCATAACTCAGATATTCACCTCCTCGATCAGATCACAGAAATTTAATCTTCTTGTTACGATGATTCTCAACTTCACTCTGAAATTGCTTGAACTTTTCAAACGTTTCAGATTTGTGTTTCATCAAGTAAATATATCCATATCTACTCAAGTCATTAGTGAAGGTGAGAAAGTAACGATAACCACCGCGCGCTTCGACATTCATTGGACCGCACACATCTGTATGTATGATTTCCAACAAGTCACTTGCCCGTTCCATTGTTCCAGAGAACGGCGTTTTAGTCATCTTGCCCATGAGGCATGGTTCACATGTGTCAAGTGATTCAAAATCAAGTGACTCCAAAAGTCCATCAGCATGGAGCTTCCTCATGCGTTTTACACCAATATGACCTAAACGGCAGTGCCACAAGAAAGTGGTACTATCATTATCAACTCTACATCTTTTGGCATCAATGTTATGAACATGTGTCTCATCACTATCAAGATTCAATATGAATAAACCCCTAACATTGGGTGCATGACCATAAAAGATATTACTCATATAAATAGAACAACCTTTATTCTCTGATTTAAATGAGTAACCGTCTCGCAATAAACAAGATCCAGATATAATGTTCATGCTTAACGCAGGCACTAAATAACAATTATTCAGGTTCATCACTAATCCCGATGGTAATCGAAGAGAGAGCGTGCCGACGGCGATCACGTCAACCTTGGAACCATTTCCCACGCGCATCGTCACTTCGTCCTTTGCCAGTCTTCGTTTATTCCATAGTTCCTGCTTTGAGCTGCAAATGTGAGCAACCGAACCGGTATCAAATACCCAGGCACTACTACGAGAACTAGTAAGGTACACATCAATAACATGTATATCATATATACCTTGTTTGTTGTTGGCCGCCTTCTTGCCAGCTAGGTACTTGGGGCAGTTCCGCTTCCAGTGACCAGTTCCTTTGCAATGAAAGCACTCAGTTTCTGGCTTAGGTCCATGCTTAGGCTTCTTTGTAGGAGTAGCAACTGCTTTGCCATCCTTCTTGGTTTTACCCTTCTTGCCTTTGCCTTTGTTGTTTTTCTTGAAACTAGTGGTTTTATTGACCATCAACACTTGATGTTCTTTCTGGATTTCAGACTCAGCGACATTCAGCATCGCAAAAAGCTCGGCGACTGACTTGTTCATCCCGTGCATGTTATAGTTCATCACAAAGCTCTTGTAACTAGGTGGCAGCGATTGAAGAACTCTATCAGTGATCGCCTCTGGTGGAAGGGTAATTCCCAAATCCGCTAGATGGTTTGAGTACCCAGACATTCTGAGTATGTGCTCACTAATAGACCCGTTCTCCTCCATCTTGCAAGCATAGAATTTATCGGAGGTCTCATACCTATCGATCCGGGCATTCTTCTGAAAGATAAACTTCAACTCCTGGAACATCTCATATGCTCCATGACGTTCAAAACGTCTTTGAAGTCCCGGTTCTAAGCCATACAATATTGCACACTTAACTATTGAGTAGTCTCCAACACGAGCCTCCCAAGCGTTCTTAACGTCTTCGGAGGTCATTTCTTCTGGCTGGTCACCAAGCGGTGCATCAAGGACATATGACTTCTGGGAAGCCACGAGGATAATCCTCAGATTACGGGCCCAGTCAACAAAGTTACTTCCATCATCTTTCAATTTAGCTTTCTCTAGGAACGCATTAAAATTCAGGGGTGCTACTGCGCGAGCCATTGATCTACAACATAAATATGCAAAGGTTACTTAGACTATTGTTCAAGATAATGAGTTTAGTTAATAAAATTACTAAAGCTCCCACTCAAATTGACATCCCTCAGGTCATCTGAGTGTCACATGATCCAAATTCACCAACTCAAGTCCGATCATCACGTGTGTTAAGGTGGCTTCAATGGTGAACATCATTATGTTGATCATATCTACTATATGACTCATGTTCGACCTTTTGGTCTCTTGTGTTCCGAGGCCATGTCTGTACATGCTAGGCTCGTCAAGTTTAACCCGAGTGTTCTGCGCATGCAAATCTGGCTTGCACCCGTTGTATGTGAACGTAGAATCTATCACACCCATCATCACGTGGTGTCTCGACACGACGACCTTTCGCAACGGTGCACACTCGGGGAGAACACAATTTTTCTTGAAATTTAAGTGAGGGATCACCTTATAATGCTACCGTCGTACTAAGCAAAACAAGGTGCATAAAAGGATTAACATCTCATGCAATTCATAAGTGACATGATATGGCCATGAACTTGTGTTTAAGATCTCCATCTTCAAAACATTGGCATGATCTCCATCGTCACCGGCACGACACCATGATCTCCATCATCTTTATCTCCATCAACGTGTCGCCATCGGGGTTGTCACGCCCTACAGGCTTCTACTACTATTGCTAACGTAGCGATAAAGTAAAACATTACATAGCGCTTAATGATTGACTCGCAGGTCATACAATAATTAAAGACAACCCTATGGCTCCTGCCGGTTGCCGTACTCATCGACATGCAAGTCGTGAAATTCTATACATCACATGATCATCTCATACATCACATATATCTCATCATGTAATTGGCCATATCATATCACAACATACCCTGCAAAAACAAGTTAGACGTCCTCTAGTTGTTGTTTCAAGTTTTACGTGGCTGCTACGGGTATCTAGCAAGAACGATTCTCACCTACGCAAAGCCACAACGGTGATACGTAGTTTGCTTTTCAACCTTCTCAAGGACCGCCTTTGTCGGAACCGATCCAACTAAAGTAAGAGAAACTATCACCTGCAAGCCATCTAAGCAACAAGTTGTGTCAAGGGAACCGGTCTCTCGTAAGCGTATGAGTAATGTTGGTCCGGGCCGCTTCATCTCACAATCCCGCTGAAACAAAAGCCGACCAAGGGAGGAAGCAATCTAAGCATCAACGCCCACAAACCTTTTATGTTCTACTCGAGATCTCATCGAACCATCAGCCTAGCTCATGATGCCACTGTTGGGGAACGTCGCATGGGAAACAAAAAATTTCCTACGCACACGCAAACCTATCCATGGTGATGAGCATCCACAAGAGGGAGAGTGGATCTACATACCCTTGTAGATCGCTAAGCGGGAAGCGTTAAGAAACACGGTTGGTGTAGTCAAACTTCTTCGCGATCCAAATCGCCAAGCGTCCCACGATCTAATCACGAACCGTCCCACGATATCGTCACGATCCGTCCCGCGATCCGATCACGAACGTCCTGTGGCCTTGATCACGATCCTTCCGATCTAGTACCGAACGGACGGCACCTCCGCGTTCAGCACACGTGCAGCTTGATGACGATCTCCACCGTCTTGATCCAGCAAGAGAAGGTGGAGAGGAGAGAGAGTTCACCGGCAGCGTGACGGCGCTCCGGTGATGGTGGTGGAGCAATTCTGGCAGGGCTTCGCCTAAGCACTGCGGAACTACGATCTAGAGGAGAAACTATGCACCGGTGGAACGAGTAGCACGTGGCCGGAAATTCTGTCCAAAAACCACCCAATCCACTAGTATATATAGGAGGAGAGGAGAGGAGAGGCAGCCAAGGCCTTTGGGTCGGCCGAAATAGGAGGTGGGAAGCAATCCTACTTCACCTCCAATCCTAGTTGGAGTAGGATTGCCTCCTATTGGCTGATTTTCCACTTTTTGCTTTAGGACTTTCTCTCCTGCGCCATGGGCCTTTGTGGCTGTTTTCCCAGCCCACTAAGGGTTGGTTAATACTATCCCACAGACCATGGACCTCTTGGGGTCGAAGTACTCCTCCCGGAGGTCTCCCGGTACCCTACCGGCACTCTCGGTACACTACCGGCACTCCCGGTACACTACCGATGAGCCCGAAACTTTTTCGGAAACCAAACTGGGACTTCCTATATATGAATCTTTACCTCCGGACCATTCCGGAACTCCTCATAACGTACGGGATCTCATCCGGGACTCCGAACAAACTGCGGTCACCACCATACATAACTCTACACTACCGAAACGTCACCGAACCTTAAGTGTGTAGACCCTCCGGGTTCGAGAACTATGTAGACATGACCGAGACACCTCTACGGTCAATAACCAATGGCGGGACCTGGATGTCCACATTGGTTCCTACATATTCTACGAAGATCTTTATCGGTCGAACCTCTATGTCAAGGATTCAGTTAATCCCGTATAACGTTCCCTTTGTTCTTCGGTATGTTACTTGCCCGAGATTCGATCGTCGGTATCTCCATACCTAGTTCAACCTCATTACCGGCAAGTCTCTTTACTCGTTCCGTAATACAAGATCCCGCAACTAACAATTATTCACATTGCTTGCAAGGCTTATTGTGATGTTGCATTACCGAGTGGGCCCCGAGATACCTCTCCGTTACACGGAGTAAAAAATCCTAGTCTCGATCCATGCCAACTCAACAGACACCATCGGAGATACCTGTAGAGCACCTTTATAGTCACCCTGTTACGTTGTGACGTTTGATACACACAAGGCACTCCTCCGATATCCGTGAGTTGCATGATCTCATGGTCATAGGAACATATACATTGACATGTAGAAAACAGTAGCAATAAACTGACACGATCATATGCTACGTTTGTAGTTTGGGTCTTGTCCATCACATCATTCTCCCAATGATGTGATCCCGTTATCAAATGACATCTCATGTCCATGGCTAGGAAACCTTAACCATCCTTTGATCGACGAGCTAGTTCACTAGAGGCATACTAGGGACATTGTGTTATCTATTTACCCACACATGCAATGTGTTTCCATTCAATACAATTATAGCATGGATAATAAACGATTATCATGAACAAGGAAATATAATAATAAACACTTTATTTATTGCCTCTAGGGCATATTTCCAACAATAACCTAATAGAGCACGACTATGACGTTCGGACACACCATCACACTATGGTGTTCCAGGTGGCGTGAGTTGTGAAACAATTTCCACATTGTCTTAAGTTGTATACCAAAATCGTAACTCAGATATACACCTCCACGATCATATCGTAGACATTTTATCTTCTTGTCACGACGATCTCAAACTTCACTCTGAATTTTCTTGAACTTTTCAAACATTTTAGACTTGTGTTTCATTAAGTAAATATACCCATATCTACTTAAATCATCAGTGAAGGTAAGAAAATAATGATATCCACCGCACGCTGCAACACTCATTGGACCGCATACATCAACATGTATTATTTCCAATAAGTCGCTTTCCCGCTCCACTATATCAAAAACGGGGTCTCAGTCAACTTGCCCATGAGGCATGGTCCGCATGTCTCAACCGGTTCACAATCGAATGAGTCCATAGATCCATCAGCATGGAGTTTCTTCATGCGTTTTACACCAATATGACATTCAGCGGCAGTGCCACAACTATGTGGTACTATGATTATTAACTTTGTATATTTTGGCATCAATATTATGAACATGTGTATCACTATGATCAAGATTCAATAAACCATTCTCATTGGGTGCATGACCATTGAAGGTATTTTTCATGCAAACAGAATAACCATTATTCTATAACTTAAATGAATAACCGTATTGCAATAAACATGATCTAATCACGTTCATGCTCAATGCAAACACCAAATAACATTCATTTAGGTTCTTCACTAATCCCGAAGGTAGAGAGAGCATGCGATGGTGATCACATCAACCTTGGAAACACTTCTAACACTCATCGTCATCTCACCCTTAGGTAGCCTCCGTTTATTCCATAGCTTTTATTTCGAGGTACTAACATTTATCAACCGAACCGGTATCCATACCCACGTTCTACCAGGAGTAGTAGCAAGGTACACATCAATAACACGCATATACGTATATCAAATATACTTCTATCGATGTGGCCAGCCTTCTTATCTACCAAGTATCTAGGGTTGTTCTGCTTTAGCGACCTCCCTCCTCATAATAGAATCACTTAGTCTCGGGTTTGGGTTCAACCTTGGGTTGCTTCACTCGAGCAGCAACTAACTTTCCATCCATGAAGTTTCCCTCCTTACTGTTTCCCTTCTTGAAACTAGCAGTTTTACTAACCATCAACACTTGATGCTCCTTCTTGATATCTTCCTTCGCGGTGTCAAACATCACAAATAGCTCAGGGCTCATCATTTCCATCCCTGGCATATTCATAGTTCCTCATGAAGTTCTAGTAGCTTAGTGACAGTGACTTGGAGAACTATAGTAATCACTATCTTATATGGAAGATCAACTCCCACTCGATTCAAGCTATTGTAGCACCCAAACAATCTGAGCACATGCTCAAAGATTGAGCTATTCTCCTTCATCTTGTAGGCAAAGAATCTTGTTGGAGGTCTCATACCTCACAATACGGGCACGAGTCTGAGATCCTAATTTCGGCTTTTAGAACATCTCATATCTTCCATGACGTTCAAAACATTTTGGAGCCTCAATTCTAAGTCATAATGCATGACGCACTGAACTATCAAGTAGTCATCGGAACGTGCCTGTCAGATGTTCACAACATCTATAGACGACGCTAGAGCGGGTGGTGCACCGAGCGGTGCATTAAGGACATAAGCCTTCTGTGCAGCAATGAGGACAATCCTATAAACACGAACCCAGTCCGCATTATTGCTACCATCATCTTTCAACTCTATTTCTCTAGGAACATATAAAAAATTCAAGGGAGCTACATAGCGAGCTGGTAATCTATAACATAACTTGCAAAGACATTTTGACTATGTTCATGATAATGAGTTTAGTTAATCATATTACTTAAAAACTCCCACTCAAATTGACATCCCTCTGGTCATTCGAGTGTCACATGATCCAAACCCACCAACTCAAGTCTGATCATCACGTGAGTTGAGGTGGTTTCAATGGTGAACATCTTCATGTTGATCATAGCTACTATATGACCCATGTTCGACCTTTTGGTCTCTCGTGTTCCGAGGCCATGTCTTTACATGCTAGGATTGTCAAGTTTAACCTGAGTGTTCCGCATTTGCAACACTGGCTTGCACCCATTGTATGTGGACGTAGAGTCCATCACACCCGATCATCACGTGGTTTGTTGACACGACGAACTTTCGCAATGGTGAATACTCGAGGAGAACACAATTTATCTTGAAATTTAAAAGAGGGATCACCTTATAATGCTACTGTCATCCTAATAAAAACAAGGTGCATAAAAGGATTAACATCACATGCAAATCATAAGTAACATGATATGGCCATGAAATTATGCTTTTGATCTCCATCTCTAAAGCACCAGCATGATCTCCATCGTCACTGGCATGACACCATGATCTCCATCATCTCGATCTCCATCAACGTGTCGCCATCGGGGTTGTCGCGCCGATTGTTGCTTCCACAACTATTGCTAACTCATAGAAATAAAGTAAAGCAAAATGGCGAAAATAATTAAAAACAACCCTATGGCTCCTATCGGTTGTCGTACTCAGCGACATGCAAGTCGTGATATTCTATACAACACATGATCATCTCATACATCACATATATCTCATCATCTAACTGGCCATATCACATCACAACATACCCTGGAAAAACAAGTTAGACATCCTCTAATTGTTGTTGCAAGTTTTACGTGGCTTCTATGGGTATCTAGCAAGAACAATTCTCACCTACGCAAAAACCACAACGGTGATACATAAATTGCTTTCCAAACTTCTCAAGGACCGCCTTTGTCGAATCCGATCCAACTAAAGTAGGAGAAATAGATGTTGGGGAACGTTGCATGGGAAACAAAAAAATTCCTACGCACACGCAAGATCTATCCATAGTGATGAGCATCTACGAGAGGGAGAGTGGATCTAGATACCCTTGTAGATCGCTAAGCGGGAAGCGTTAACAAACACGGTTGGTGTAGTCGAAGCGTTAAGAGTGGATCTACATACCCGAGCATCCCACGATCTCATCACGATCCGTTCCGTGATCCAATCACGATCCGTCCCGTGAACTCATCATGATCCATCCCGCGATCTCATCACGATCCGTCTCGTGATCTTGCTCACGGTCCGTCCGATCTAGCGCCGAACGGACGGCACCTCCGTGTTCAGCACACATACAGCTCGATGACGATCTCCGCCTTCTTCATCCAGCAAGAGGGAGCGGAGAGGTAGATGAGTTCTCCGGCAATGCGACGGCATTGCGGCGATGGTGGTGGAGCTATTCCAGCAGGGCTTCGCCTAAGCACCGCTGAAAATCGATCTAGAGGAGAAACTATGATCTAGAGGAGAGGTAGCACGTGGCTATTAGGGTTAGCTTTTTCCTCTAAATCCTATAGTATATATAGGAGGGAGGCAGGGGAGGAGTCAGCCTCAAACCCTCAAGGTTTGGTAGAAATTGTAGGTGGAGGAGTCTTACTCCAATCCTATTAGGAGTAGGATTCCTCCTTTCCACTTGGAAACTCTTTCCACCTCTCCACCTTTGGATTTTTCATTTCTCAAACCACTCCAGTTGCATGGTCCCTTAGAGGAGGCTTCGGCCAGCCTACCAGGGGATGGTTTACCTCCTCCCACAGCCCATGTAGCCTCTTGGGTCGAAATACCTCTCCCGATGGTTCCCCGATACACTACCGGCACTCCCGGTACACTACCGATGAGTCCGAAACTTTTCCGGCGACCAAAACATGACTTCCTATAAATCAATATTTACCTCCGGACCATTACGGAGCTCCTCGTGATGTCCGGGACCTCATCCGGGACTCCGAACAACCTTCGGTCACCACCATACATAACTCTATACTACTGAAACGTCACCGAACCTTAAGTGTGCAGACCCTGCGGGTCCGAGAACTATGTAGACATGACCGAGACACCTCTACGGTCAATAGCCAATAGCGAGGCCTAGATGCCCATATTGCTTCCAATATATTCTACGAAGATCTTTATCGGTCGAACCTCTATGTCAAGGATTCAGTTAATCCCGTATGATGTTCCCTTTGTTCTTCGGTATGTTACTTGCCCGAGATTCGACCGTCGGTATCTCCATACCTAGTTCAACCTTGTTACCGGCAAGTCTCTTTACTCGTTCTGTAATACAAGATCCCATGACTAACAATTAGTCACATTGCTTGCAAGGCTTATTGTGATGTTGTATTACCGAGTGGGCCCTGAGATACCTCTCCGTCACACGGAGTAACAAATCCCAGTCTTGATCCATGCCAACCCAACAGACACCCTAGGAGATACCTGTAGAGCACCTTTATAGTCACCCAGTTACGTTGCGACGTTTGATACACTTAAGGTACTCCTCCGGTGTCAGTGAGTTGCATGATCTCATGGTCATTCAAACAAATAATTGACATGCAGAAAACAGTAGCAATAAACTGACACGATCATATGCTACGTTTGTAGTTTGGGTCTTGTCAATCACATCATTTTCCTAATGATGTGATCCCGTTATCAAATGACATCTCATGTACATGACTAGGAAACCATAGCCATCTTTGATCAACGAGCTAGTCTATTACAGGCATACTAAGGATATGGTGTTGTCTATGTATACACACATGTATCTGAGTTTCTGATCAACACAATTATAGCATGGATAATAAACGATTATAATGAACAAGGAAATATTATAATAAACAATTTATTATTGCCTATAGGGCATATTTCCAACAACAGACACCCGCCAGCCATCTTTGTGCAACGAAGTTACACATCTATCGATGGAACCGATCTCTCGTAAGCGTACGAGTAAGGCTGGTCCGGGCCACTTCATCCCACAATACCGCTCAACCAAAACAAGACCAAGGGAGGAAGCAAGCTAAGCATCAACGCCCACAAACTCATTTGTGTTCTACTCGTGATATCATCTACACATAGACCTAGCTCATGATGCCACCGTTGGGGAACGTTGCATGGGAAACAAAAATATTCCTATGCACACGCAAGATCTATCCATGGTGATGAGCATCTACGAGGGGGAGAGTGGATCTACATACCCTTGTAGATCGCTAAGCGGGAAGCGCTAAGAAATGCGGTTGATGTAGTCGAACGTCTTCGTGATCCAAATCGCCGAGCGTTCCGCGATCCCATCACGATCCGTCCCGCGATCCAATCACGATCTGTCCCACGATCCCATCACGATCTGTCCCGCGATCCAATCATGACCAGTCCCGCGATCCAGTCGTGGTCCTTCCGATCTAGCGTCAAATAGATGGCACCTCCGCGTTTAGCACACGTACAGCTCGATGAAGATCTCCGCCTTCTTGATCCAGTAAGAGGGGGCAGAGAGGTAGATGAGTTCTCCGGCAGCACAACGGCGTGGGGCAGTGGTGGTGGAACTATTCCAACAGGGCTTCGCCTAAGCACCGCCGAAACTAGACTAAAGGAGAAAATGATCTAGAGGAAGTAGAGGGAGCACGTGGCAATTAAGGTTAGCTATCCCCTCTAAATCCTCTAGTATATATAGGAGGGAGGGAGGGGAGGAGGCAGCCTCAAAACCTCAAGGTTTGGCCGAAATTGGAGGTGGAGGAGTCCTACTCCAATCCTATTGGGAGTAGGATTCCTCCTTTCCATTTGGAAACTCTTTCCACCTCTCCACCTTTGGGTTTTTCCCACTCCTAGTCGCATGGGCCTTAGTGGGGGCCTCGGCCAGCCCACTAAGGGCTGGCTTGATGTTGGGAGACGTAGTAGTAAATCAAAAAAATTCCTACGTATCACCAAGATCTATCTATGGAGAAACCAACAACGAGCGGGGAGAGATTAGATCTTCATACCTTTGAAAATCTCCTATCGGAATTGTTACAAGAACGCGGTTGGTGGAGTCGTCATCGGGCTGCACGTGTGCTGAATGCGAAGGCGCCGTTGTTCGGCGCTGAGATCGGAGTCCACCGCGATCTGAATCGCTACGAGTTCGACTCCACCAACCACGTTCTTGTAACGCTTTCGCTTAGTGATCTTCAAAGGTATGAAGATCTAATCTCTCCCCGCTCGTTGCTGGTTTCTCCATAGATAGATCTTCGTGATACGTAGGAATTTTTTTGATTTACTACTATGTCTCCCAGCAGTGGTATCAGAGCTAGGTCTATGCATAGAATCTATGCATGAGTAGAACACAAACTTGTTGTGGGCGTCGATCTTGTTAATTCTCTTACCACTACTAGTCTTATCTTGATTCGGCGGTATTGTGGGATGAAGCGGCCCGGACCAACTTTACACGTACGCTTACGTGAGACCGGTTCCACCGCCTGACATGCACTAGTTGCATAAGGTGGCTAGCGTGTGTCTGTCTCTCCCACCTTAGTCGGATTGGATTCGATGAAAAGGGTCCTTATGAAGGGTAAATAGCAATTGGCATATCACGTTGTCGTTTTGGCGTAGGTAAGAAACGTTCTTGCTAGAAACCTATAGCAGCCACGTAAAAACTTGCAACTACACATTAGAGGATGTCTAACTTGTTTTTGCAGCATATGCCTTGTGATGTGATATGGCCAAAGGATGTGATGTGATGCATTATGATGTATGAGATTGATCATGTTCTTGTAATAGCATTCACGACTTGCATGTCGATGAGTATGACAACCGGCAAGAGCCATAGGAGTTGTCTTATTTTTATTGTATGACCTACGTGTCAATCATAAACGCCATGTAATTACTTTACTTTCTTGCTAAACGTTAGCCATAGTAGTAGAAGTAATAGTTGGCGAGACAACTTCATGAAGACACAATGATGGAGATCATGGTGTCGTGCCGATGATAGTGATGATCATGGTGCCCCGAAGATGGAGATCAAAGGAGCAAGATGATATTGGCCATATCATGTCACTATATTGATTGCATGTGATGTTTATCATGTTTACATCTTATTTGCTTAGAACGATGGTAGTAAATAAGATGATCTCTCAATAAAATTTCAAGAGAAGTGTTCACCCTAACTGTGCACCGTTGCTAAGGATCGTTGTTCCGAAGCACCACGTGATGATCGGGTGTGATAGGTTCTAACGTTCGCATACAACGGGTGTAAGCCAGATTTACACACGCGAAACACTTAGGTTGAGTTGACGAGCCTAGCATGTACAGACATGGCCTCGGAACACGGAAGACCGAAAGGTCAAACATGAATCATATAGAAGATACAATCAACATGGAGATGTTCACCATGGATGACTAATCTGTCTCACGTGATGATCGGACACGGGCTAGTTGACATGGATCATGTGTCACTTAGATAACTAGAGAGATGTCTATCTAAGTGGGAGTTCATTAAATAATTTGATTATGTGAACTTAATTATCATGAACTTAGTCTAAAATTGTCTTTACAATCTATATTGTAGATCCAATGGCCAACGCTAATGCCAACCTCAACTTCAACACGTTCCTAGAGAAAACCAAGCTGAAAGATGATGGAAGCAACTATGCGGACTGGGTCCGTAGCTTGAGGATCATCCTCATAGCTTCCAAGAGATTGTATGTCCTTGATGCACCGCTAGGTGACCCACCCATTCTCCCGGTAGAGCAAGACGTTGCGAACGCTTGGCATTCTTGCTATGATGATTACTCCCTTGTTCAGTGCGGCATGCTTTACAGTTTAGAAACGGGGCTCCAAAAGCATTTTGAGCAGCACGGAGCATATGAGATGTTCCAAGAGCAGAAACTGGTTTTCCAAGCTCATGCCCGGGTCGAGAGATATGACATCTCCAACAAGTTCTTCAGCTGTAAGATGGAGGAAAATAGTTTTGTCAGTGAGCACATACTCAAGATGTCTGGGTTGCACAACCGCCTGACTCAGCTGGGAGTTAATCTCCCGGATGACTCAGTCATTGATAGAATCCTCCATTCGCTCCCACCTAGCTACAAGAGCTTTGTGATGAACTACAACATGCAGGGTATGGAGAAGTCCATTCCTGAGTTGTACTCGATGTTGAAATCAGCAGAGGTCGAGATCAAAAAGGAGCATCAAGTGTTGATGGTGAATAAGACCACTAGTTTCAAGAAAGGCAAGGGTAAGAAGAACTTCAAGAAGGACGGCAAAGTTGTTGCCACGCCTGGTAAGCAAGTTGTCGGGAAGAAGAAGAACAAGAATGGACCCAAGCCTGAGCCTGAGTGTTTTTATTGCAAGGGTACCGGTCACAGGAAGCGGAACTGCCCCAAGTACTTAGCGGATAAGATGGACGGCAACGTTAAAGGTATATGTGATATACTTGTTATTGATGTGTACCTAACCAGTGCTCGTAGTAGCTCCTGGGTAATTGATACTGGTGCAGTTGCTCACATTTGTAACTCCAAGCAGGAGCTGCAGAATAAGCGGAGGCTGGCAAAGGACGAGGTGACAATGCGCGTCAGGAATGGTTCCAAGGTCGATGTGATCGCCGTCGGCACGCTACCTCTACATCTACCTTTGGGATTAGTGTTAAACCTTAATAATTGTTATTTAGTACCAGCTTTGAGCATGAACATTGTATCTGGATCTCGCTTGATGCGAGATGGCTACTCATTTAAATCTGAGAATATTGGTTGTTCTATTTATATGAGAGAAATGTTTTATGGTCATGCCCCGCTGGTCAATGGTTTATTATTGATGAATCTCAAACGTGATGTTACACATGTCCATAGTGTGAGTACCAAAAAGTGTAAGGTTGATAACGATAGTCCCACTTACCTGTGGCACTGCCGCCTTGGTCATATTGGTGTCAAACGCATGAAGAAGCTCCATACTGATGGACTTTTGGAGTCTCTTGATTTCGAATCATTTGACATGTGCGAACCATGCCTCATTGGCAAGATGACCAAGACTCCATTCTCCGGAACAATGGAGCGAGCAACTAACTTGTTGGAAATAATACATACTGATGTATGCGGTCCAATGAGTGTCGAGGCTCGTGGTGGCTACCGTTATGTTCTCACCCTCACTGATGACTTGAGTAGATATGGGTATGTCTACTTAATGAAACATAAGTCTGAAACTTTTGAAAGGTTCAAGGAATTTCAGAGTGAGGTAGAGAATCAACGTGACAGGAAAAAAAAGTGCCTACAATCCGATCATGGCGGAGAATATTTAAGTCACGAGTTTGGCATGCACCTAAGGAAATGTGGAATTGTTTCACAACTCACGCCGCCTGGCACACCTCAGCGAAATGGTATGTCTGAACGTCGTAATCACAATCTATTAGATATGGTGCGATCTATGATGTCTCTTACCGACGTACCGCTATCATTTTGGGGATATGCATTAGAGACTGCCACATTCACTTTAAATAGGGCACCGTCAAAATCTGTTGAGACGACACCGTATGAATTATGGTTTGGAAAGAAACCTAAGCTGTCATTTCTAAAAGTTTGGGGATGCGATGCTTATGTGAAGAAACTTCAACCTGAGAAGCTCGAACCCAAAGTGGAAAAGTGCGTCTTCATAGGATATCCCAAAGAGACTATTGGGTATACCTTCTACCTCAGATCCGAAGGCAAAGTCTTTGTTGCCAAGAATGGATCCTTTCTCGAGAAAGATTTTCTCTCGAAAGAAGTAAGTGGGAGGAAAATAGAACTTGATGAGGTAATTGTACCTCCACTCGAACCGGAGACTAGCGCAACACAGGAAGTTGTTTCTGTGGAGCCTACACCGGATGGAGAGGAAGTTAATGATGATGATCATGTAACTTAAGATCAAGTTACTGTTGAATATCGAAGGTCCACTAGGACACGTTCCGCGCCAGAGTGGTACGGCAACCCTGTCCTAGAGATCATGTTGTTGGACAACGGTGAACCTTCGAACTATGAAGAAGCGATGGCGGGCCCGGATTCCAACAAATGGCTTGAGGCCATGAAATCCGAGATAGGATCCATGTATGAGAACAAAGTATGGACTTTGGTGGACTTGCCTGATGATAAGCGAGCCATTGAAAATAAATGGATCTTTAAGAAGAAGACTGACGCAAATGGTAATGTGACCGTCTATAAGGCTCGGCTTGTCGCTAAGGGTTATCGACAAGTTCAAGGAGTTGACTACGATGAGACTTTCTCACCCGTAGCAATGCTGAAGTCTGGCCGAATCATGTTAGCAATTGCCGCATTTTATGATTATGAGATCTGGCAAATGGACGTCAAAACGGCATTCCTTAATGGATTCCTCAAGGAAGAATTGTATATGATGCAGCCGGAAGGTTTTGTCGATCCTAAAGATGCTAACAAAGTATGCAAGCTCCAGCGCTCCATCTATGGGCTGGTGCAAGCATCTCGGAGTTGGAACATTCGCTTTAATGAGGTGATTAAAGTGTTTGGGTTTGTACAGGTTTATGGAGAACCCTGTATTTACAAGAAAGTGAGTGGGAGCTCCGTAACATTTCTCGTATTATATGTGGATGACATACTGATAATGGGAAATGATATAGAACTCTTGGAAAGTGTAAAGGCCTACTTGAATAAGTGTTTTTCAATGAAGGACCTTGGAGAAGCTGCTTACATATTAGGTATTAAGATCTATAGAGATAGATCGAGACGAGTCATAGGTCTTTCACAAGCACATACCTTGAAAAGATATTGAAGAAGTTCAATATGGATCAGTCTAAGAAGGGGTTATTGCCTGTATTACAGGGTGTGAGATTGAGTATGACTCAATGCCCGACCACGGCGAAAGATAGAGAAGAGATGAGTGTCATCCCCTATGCTTCAGCTATAGGCTCTATTATGTATATCATGATGTGTACCAAACCTGATGTGAACCTTGCCATAAGTTTGGTAGGGAGGTACCAAAGTGATCCCGGAGCGGAACACTGGACAGCGGTCAAGAATATCCTGAAGTACCTGAAAAGGACAAAGGACATGTTTCTCGTATATGGAGGTGTAGAAGAGCTCATCATAAAGGGTTACGTCGATGCTTGCTTTGACACAAATCCGGATGACTCCAAGTCGCAAACCGAATACGTGTATGTTTTGAACGAAGGGGCAGTCAGCTGGTGCAGCAGCAAGCAAAGCATCGTGGCGGCATATACATGTGAAGCGGAGTACATAGCTGCTTCGGAAGCAGCAAAGGAAGGAGTCTGGATGAAGGAGTTCATCACCGACCTAGGAGTAATTCCAAGTGCGTCGGGCCCGATGACTCTGTTATGTGACAACACTGGAGCTATTGCCCTTGCGAAGGAGCCCAGGTTTCACAAGAAGACAAGACACATCAAGCGCCGCTTCAACTCCATCCATGATTACATTCAGGAGGGAGATATAGATATTTGTAAAGTGCATATCGATCTGAATGTCACAGATCCGTTGACTAAACCTCTCTCACGAGCAAAACATGATCAACACCAGAATGCTATGGGTGTTCGATTCATCACAATGTAACTAGATTATTGACACTAGTGCAAGTGGGAGACTGTTGGAAATATGCCCTAGAGGCAATAATAAAATGGTTATTATTGTATTTCCTTGTTCATGATAATTGTCTATTTTTCATGCTATAATTGTGTTAACCGGAAACCGTAATACATGTGTGAATACATAGACTACAACATGTCCCTAGTGAGCCTCTAGTTGGTTAGCTCGTTGATCAATAGATGGTCACGGTTTCATGACCATGGACATTGGATCTCGTTGATAATGGGATCACATCATTAGGAGAATGATGTGATGGACAAGACCCAATCCTAAGCATAGCACAAGATCGTGTAGTTCGTCTGCTAAAGCTTTTCAATGTCAAGTATCGTTTCCTTAGACCATGAGATTGTGCAACTCCCGGATACTGTAGGAATGCTTTGGGTGTGCCAAACGTCACAACGTAACTGGGTGGCTATAAAGGTGCACTACGGGTATATCCGAGAGTGTCTGTTGGGTTGGCACGAATCGATACTAGGATTTGTCACTCCGTGTGACGGAGAGGTATCTCTGGGCCCACTCGGTAAGACATCATCATAATGAGCTCAATGTGACTAAGGAGTTAGCCATGAGATGATGTATTATGGAACGACTAAATAGACTTGCCGGTAATGAGATTGAACAAGGTATAGAGATACCGACGATCGAATCTCGGGCAAGTATCATACCGATAGACAAAGGGAATTGAATACGGGATTGATTGAATCCCCGACATCGTGGTTCATCCGATGAGATCATCGTGGAGCATGTGGGAGCTAACATGGGTATCCAGATCCCGTTGTTGGTTATTGACTAGAGAGGTGTCTCGGTCATGTTTACTTGTCTCCCGAACCCGTAGGGTCTACACACTTAAGGTTCGATGACGCTAAGGTTATAGGGAAATAGTGTACATGGTTACCAAAGGTTGTTCGGAGTGATGAGATCCCGGACGTGACAAGGAGCTCCGGAATGGTCCGGAGGTAAAGATTCATATATAGGAAGTGAGGTTTCGGTCACCGGAAATGTTTCGGGCGTCACCGGTAGTGTAGCAGGACCACCGGAAGGGTTCCGGGGGTCCACCGGGAGGGGCCACCGGCACGAGAGGGTTGTTTGGGCCACAAGAGGGAGGGAACCAGCCCCTAGGCGGGCTGGTGCGCCCCTCACAAGGGGCCCAAGGCGCAGCAAGAGGTGGAGGGGGGCAAACCCTAGGGCAGATGGGCCCTAGGCCCTTCTAGGACGCCTCCCCTCCCCTCTCCCACTCTGTCCGCCGGCCAGATTGCCATCTGGTGGCTGCCGCACCACCCTAGGGTGGAAACCCTAGGGCGCAGCCCTCCCACCCCTCCTCCTATATATAGTGGGGGTTTTGGGTCTGCCACACACACGGTTTTCTTCCTCTCTCGGCGCAGCCCTACTCCTCCCTCTCCTCATTCTCCATAGCGCTTGGCGAAGCCCTGCCGGAGTCCATGCAGCTCCACCGTCACCACGCCGTCGTGCTGCCGGAGCTCTTCCCCAACCTCTCCTTCCTCCTTGATGGATCAAGGCGTAGGAGACGTCATCGGGCTGCACGTGTGTTGAACGCAGAGGCGCCGTTGTTCGGCGCTGAGATCGGAGTCCACCGCGATCTGAATCGCTACAAGTACGACTCCACCAACCGCGTTCTTGTAACACTTCCCTTAGCGATCTTCAAAGGTATGAAGATGCAATCTCTCCCCACTCGTTGCTGGTTTCTCCATAGATAGATCTTGGTGACACGTAGGAATTCTTTTGATTTACTACTACATCTCCCAACAACTCTATACTACCGAAACGTCACCGAACCTTAAGTGTGCAGACCCTACGGGTTCGAGAACTATGTAGACATGACCGAGACACCTCTACAGTCAATAACCAACAGCGGGACCCGGATTCCCATATTGGTTCCTACATATTCTATGAATATCTTTATCGGTTGAACCTCTATGTCAAGGATTCTGTTAATTCCGTATGCAGTTCCCTTTGTTCTTCGGTATGTTACTTGCCCGAGATTCAATCGTCGGTATCTCTATACCTAGTTCAATCTCGTTATCGGCAAATCTCTTTACTCGTTCCGTAATACAAGATCCCGTGGCTAACACTTAGTCACATTGCTTGCAAGGCTTGTTGTGATGTTGTATTACCGAGTGGGCCCTGAGATACCTCTCCGTCACACGAAATAACAAATCCCAAACTTGATCCATGCCAACTCAATAGACACCCTCGGAGATACCTGTAGAGCACCTTTATAGTCACCCAGTTACGTTGTGACGTTTGATACACACACGATACTCCTTCAGTGTCAGTGAGCTGCATGATCTCATGGTCATAGGAACAGATACTTGACATGCAGAAAACTATAGCAATAAAATGAGACGATCATATGCTATGTTTATAGTTTGGGTCTTGTCCATCACATCATTCTCCTAATGATGTGATCCCGTTATCAAATGACATCTCATGTCCATGGCTAGGAAACATTGACCTTCTTTGATCAACGAACTAGTCTACTAGAGGCATACTAGGGACATAGTGTTATCTATATACTCACACATGTATTTAGTTTACAATCAATACAATTATAGTGTGGATAATAAAGTATTATCATGAACAAGGAAATATAATAATAACCAATTTATTATTGCCTCTAGGGCATATTTCCAATAGAGGCACTTTCCCATCACACTTACGCTTTTTACCAAGACATTCTAGCGTTGGAGAAGCATGGTGGTGCGTCCATAGCTACCTCTGCATGGGCAGAGGGAGGCAAAGTTTCATACCTTGACAATGAGATTACACCCTTCTCCATGGGGGAGCTGGAGCGCACAGCGATATGAAGACTAATATTGCTCCTTGTCCGGACGATCTTCTTGTTGCGTTTTATAAGAGATTTTGGCCGTTGGTGGGCCGTCAGATGTTTGAGCTTCTGGACGATTTCACCAGAGTAAAGGTTGACATCAAGAGGCTTAACAATGCCATTATTACTCTGATCCTAATATTTCTGGAGCGGATCTTATTACGCTATTCCAGCCCATTGCCTTGATTAATTTCGGCTTTCATCTATTGGTCAAGGGCTTTGCCACACGATTATCTCTGGTGGCTAACCAGGTTATCAGCCAGAGTCAGTCGGCTTTCATTCGTGGTAGGAGTATCCTCAAGGGTATAACTATGTTACATGAGGTGTTACACACAGTGGCACAACAAAGTGAGAGCTATGTCATTCTCAAGCTAGACTTCAAGAAGACATATGATAGGGTCAACTAGGGTTTTTGGGAGGAAGTTATGAGATTGAAAGGATTCTCACCATTGCGGGTGAGTTGGATCATGCAGATGGTGCGCCACGGTCAAACGACTATCAACATTAATGGGGAACCGGGTCCCTACTTTAGAAACTCGCGAGGGGTCAAACAAGGGAACCACGTCTCCCAGCTTCTCTTCAATATTGTTATCGTCGCTCTGGTAGTTATCCTATAGGGCGTTAGGAGGGCCGGCCACATCCAAGGTGAGTTCCTCGAGCTCATGGAAAGGGGAATCACCCATCTGCAATATGTCGATGATACGCTTATTATCATCAAGAATGACCCCACTAGCTTGGTTAACCTGAAGTTCCTGCTCGTGTGTTTCGCATCGATGTCGGGGCTGAAAATAAACTATGTCAAGAGTGGGGTCTATGTCACCAAAGGGGACCCATAGGAACGTCTGAGGGCAGCCCATATTCTGAATTATCGGCTAGGATACCTACCGATCAAATACCTTGGAATGTTGTTAACAAACAAGCACTTAACCATTGAGGATTTCCTCTTTATTACTAACCGGGTGGCCCAGCTTGTGGAGCCTTGGGTTGGAAAATATCAATCCATGGGTGGGAAAAAAACTTTGATCAACTCATGTCTGTCTATTCTGCCGATGTTCGTGATGGGATTATTTTTGCTCGAGGATGGTGTCGATTCTATATTTGACTCGGTTCGATCCCGGTTCTTTTGGGGCAAAGAACTGGGAAAGCAGAAGTACCACATGGTCCATTGGAGTACTATATGTGCACCAAAGGGGGTGGAAGGCCTAGGTATCGTCAATACCAAACACATGAATTGGTGCCTGATGGTAAAGTGGGCCTAGAAAATTCTTACAGGCCAAGGGGGACTATGGCTCAACATAATCTGTCATAAATATATGTGCCACAACCCCGATCTCAACGACTTCCTGTAGGAAGGAGTCCCAGTTTTGGAAGTCCATAATGAAGATCCGACACCTCTTGCGGATGGGTGCCATGCTTTCCGTTGGGAACGACAAGTCCATCGTCTTTTGGCTAGATGATTGGTTGGGGCTTGTTCCGTTGACCAGCACTTTGCCCAAGTTGTTTGCAATCTCTCTGTGAGTCCAGATGCCCTTGTTAGTGAGAACTGGAGGAATGGACAGTGGTGTACATAATTCCGTCGCTCTCTCGGACCTCAGGAACATGTTGAATGGCATAAGTTTGCGAACATGTTGTGGTCTACCTCCCTCACGAGTGAGCCCGATACTTTCCGCTGGAAGCTTGAGCCTTCGGGGCAGTTTTCCACGAGTTCCCTATACCGCGCCTTGAACAACCGTGCCATACCTTTCCAGGCCATGGACATCTGGAAGGCGCCGATCCCGACCAAAGTGAAGATCTTTCTATGACAATTGGTGAGGAACAGGTTGCCGACGGGTGTCCACGTGCAAGCGCGGCACAACCGCGGCGACGGACGTTGCCCCATTGTGGGGAATAGAGAAAGTGGGTCATATTTTCTTCAAATGTGTTCTTGCGTAACTCTTGTGGGGTTGTATCCGTGATGCTACCGGTTGCAGTTGGGCACCAGCAACATTCGGGAACGTTCCATACCTTAGCCTCTAAATTTTCCGGCAATGCCCTTCGAATCACTTGGCTAATCTTTGCCGCCTTAGCATGGGCCTTGTGGCAGATTAGAAACAAAGTGGTGATTGAAGGAATATTCATCAAACATCCTATTGATGCCTTTACAAAATGGCTATTCTTTTTACAGCTATGGAT